>JAQPPZ010001411.1:7741762-9212643 GCA_028583015.1 Wollemia nobilis
ATTTTAAATTGAACATAATTGCAGTCCAAGTTGGTGCTTGGTACTAGGGGTTGGTGCTCCATCTGTTGCGGTAGAAAATTAAGGGGTTGGTGCTCCTTCCAGTAGATGCTGGTAAAGTATTTGTAAAATTGGTATTTTGCAAAGGCTGGATTTGGATTGGAGTCCAAGCGGTCATTTTTGAGGAGTAGCCAAATTGGTGAACCTCGGTATATTGAGTGTTGTGGTGTGCTCTCTTGTTCAATCTATTTTTCTAGTTTTCAAGTTCTCTTTATTTCATATTAAATGTTGTAGATATAAAAATTAATAGCTACACTGATTCACCCCCCCCTCTCAGTGTCATTGTGTGAATATCAATTGGTATCAGAGCAAGGTGCCTTGTTCAAGCTTAATCAGCTAAGGAGATCTTGGAAGAAACAATGGCAGGCGGTGAAGGATTCTCATCCAACAAAGCTCCCTTATTTGATGGAACAAATTACACTTTTTGGAAACTCAGGATGCAAACATATCTGAGTGCATTGGGATATGATATTTGGGATTCTGTAGATAATGGATACACAGCACCCATTACTCCTCCAACAGATACTGCTGAGAAGAAAAAATTTGAGAACAACTCCAAAGCTAAGAATGCCATAATGTGTGGGCTTGTTGACAGTGAACTGATAAGAGTCATGAGCTGTAAATCAGCAAAAGACATGTGGGATAAAGCGAAGAGCATCCATGAAGGAGACAGCAAGATCAAGGAAGCCAAGCTGCAAACTCATCGAGCACGGTTCGAAGCACTTGCAAATGAATGAAGATGAGAACATAGAGGCTTATATGCTAAGAGTCAACGGAATCATTAATGCAATCAGAGGACTCGGTGAAGAAATTGATGATGCAGTTGTTGTGAAAAAGGTTCTCAGAACACTGCACAAAAGATTTAACTCCAAAGTTTCTGCAATAGAAGAGGCAAAAGATCTAAACAACTTCAGCTTGGATGAGATGCATGGTTCCACGACAACATATGAAATGAGAATAGGACAAATCAAGTCTATAGACAGAGAAGCAACTTTTAAAGCACACAAGAATATAAAAGCTGAACATGAATACGAGGATGAAGAGACACTTGGATGAAACAGAAGCTAATTTTGTTCGAAAACTCACAAAGGGAAAAGGAAAATATAGAGGAAAGCTACCTTTTAAGTGCTTCAATTGTGGAGGAGTCGGTCATTTTGCGGCCAAATGTCCAATGCGAGGAGAAAACCAAAAATGGTGAAGGCTCACACCAAGAAAAAGGTGGCTGGAAGAAGAAACAAAATTTCAGAAAGAACAACTTCAAGAAGAAAAGCTTCATATCCAAGAATGTCGGCACTTCGAAGAAAGCTCGGATGAGGATTACGAAGAAGAAAAAGGTGAAGCTCTGTTCATGGCACTTGAAGAGGAAAGAACGAGAAGAAAATCGGGAAGGTGATGAAAACTTTAAAGATGAAGGTGAAGTTTATCCGGAAGGAGAATTGGTTGCTTGCACTTGAAGAGTTGAGTGTTGAAAGGAAAAAGAACAAAAAGTTTTCAAGAAAACTAGAAGATGCCAATGACATAATAAACAGTTTAAAAATACGAGACGAGAGGAATTCAAGAAAATGTCCGAAGTTCTTGATGAACAATTAAGCTGTAAAGACAGGTTGAATGCGGCAAGCTAGAGGAAGACATGGTTAAGTTAAGAATGCGGTTAGAGGAGATGAATAGAAAATTAAACTATTTTCATAAGTTTGAAGAAAGTACTTGTAAAAGCTGGATAAAATGTTAAATAACCAAAGGCCTTCCGGCATCAAATTTGGTTTAGGCTTCGATGAAGGAGAATCATCAAAGGGTTCAAAGGCCTTGAATGTAGAACCCATAAAGAAAGAAGAAAAGATCAGGGTTGATCTAGAAAAAACAAAACATGCCCAAGAAAGCAATAATGCCAGACTCAAGAAGAGTGCTGACAAAGATGGCTTCATAAAAGTCACACATCCAAGAAGGAAAAGATTTATGGCTCCTACTTCAAGCGGCAAAGACCGGCACCCGGGTTTAATCATTCCTTTTCAAGTTATTGTTTTAAATGCAATGCTTATGGCCATAAGATTTCAGATTGCAGACATAATGTATCTCAAAGGAATTTCACAAGCAGAAATGTTTTTTCTCCTTTAATGAATTATGCAGTTGAATGTTATAATTGTCATAATTTTGGACATATTGCTAGAAACTGTAGAAGCACTTTTGCAGCAAATAATTATCAGGGTAGAAAATCTCAACCAAGTGAGTTGAAACAAAACAAGAAATTTCTGAAAAACAAGCACATGCTAATGAGAAGACAAAGGCAAAACAAGTAGCCAAATCTGTCATCAAACCAGAATGGAAAGAAAAGGAATCTTTAATTGTTCAGACTGCCTTTAAAGCTCAGAACAAATCTGCACCTTGGATACTTGACAGTGGTTGTTCCGAGTCACATGACGGGTGACAAGCAGAAATTTGAGAATTTGCAGAATTATGAAGGTGGTTACGTGAAATTTGGAAATAATGATGGAGCAAAGATTGTTGGAAAGGGATCGGTCAATATCAGTGATGGCAATATAAAATCAAAAGAAGTATTGTTTGTGATTGGTCTGAAGCATAACTTACTGAGTGTAAGTCAAATACGTGATGAGAGGTCATGATGTAATCTTCAAGAAGGAGGGTTGTGAAGTAAGAAAGACAAAAAATGGAAAGTTAATAGCCATTGGACTGAGAACTTCTGGAAATCTGTATACACTTTCGAGAGACTTCAGAAGGAGCTTGCTTGGTTGGTCGGGGAAGAAGAAAAGCTGGTTGTGGCACAAGAGACTCGGTCACATAAGCTTTGATAATCTGGTAAAAATCAGCTCAAAAGGGGCAATAAGAGACATACCAACTATTGGTAAACCTTCAAACAGTATTTGTGAGTCATGCCAAAAGGGAAAACAAACCAGAGCCACTTTCAAAGCAAAAGAATATTTCACGAGCAAGCCATTAGAACTAATTCACACTGATTTATGTGGACCCATGAGAACTGAAAGCATAAATGGACACAAATATTTTATGTTGTGTATAGATGACTACTCAAGAATGACATGGGTACTATTTTTGAAACTTAAATCAGAAGCCTTTGAGATGTTTAAAACCTTCAAAAAACTTGTTGAGAATCAATCGGAAAAAAGAATTAAATGCTTAAGATCAGACAAAGGAGGAGAGTTTATTTCAGAAGAATTTGCGAGAATACTGTCAAAAATATGGGATAAGAAGACAGTTTTCAGCGGCTAGAACACCTCGACGAGAATGGTGTTGTAGAAAGGAAGAATAGGACGAGTGCGAGGAAATGGCACGGACAATGCTAGGTGAGAACAAAATAGTCGACAGATTTTGGAAAGAGGCAGTACATACTGCAGTTTACATTCAAAACAGGTGCATGCTAAGACCACATGAAAGCAAAACACCTTATGAGCTGTGGTTTGGCAGAAAGGCAACAACAAGACATTTCAAAGTATTTGGCAGCAAGTGCTACATCAAACGGACTGAAGATAATCTCGATAAATTTGAAAATAGAGCTGATGAAGGTATCTTTCTTGGTTACTCAACAAAAAGCAAAGCCTACACATGTTACAACAAAAGGCTAAAGAAAATTGTTGAGAGTGCTGATGTGAAAGTTGATGAAGGTAGAGAACAAGAAATTACTTATCAAGAAAACTACCCCATCTATGAAGAAGTCATTGAAGGTGATGATGAAAAGGAAACAGATAAGAATCAGAAAATTGATCCGAGATGGTGTAAAAGCTGAATCGGAAGAAGAAGAAAACAGGAAATTTAAAACAGGCAACTGGCAGAAAAATCATCCAAGTGAACAGATTATTGGGGATCCCAAAGATGGTATTCAGACAAGAAGAGCAGCAGTGCGGAACTATTCTCTGTTATCTAGCATTGAACCTAAAAATGTTGTTGAAGCAAGCACTGATGAAAGTTGGTTGAAGGCAATTAATGAAGAACTAGATCAGATTGAGAAAAACAATACCTGGGAATTAGTACCTAGACCAACAAATAAAAACATAATTGGCACTAAATGGGTTTTTCGAAATAAATTAAATGAAGATGGACGAGGTTGTCAGAAATAAGGCAAGATTGGTGCTGTAAAGGCTATGCTCGGGGTTGAAGGCATTGATTTTGAGGAAACTTTTGCACCGGTAGCGGGACTAGAGGCAATCGGAATGTTTACGGCATTAGCGAGTTCATAAAAACTTCAAAGTATATCAAATGGATGTAAAATCAGCATTTTTGAATGGAAAACTGGAAGAAGAGGTTTACATTGAACAGCCAGATGGCTTCCAACTTGGTGAAAACCCAGATTTTGTTTGCAGGTTAAAGAAAGCATTATATGGTTTGAAACAGGCACCCAGAGCATGGTATGCAAGGCTTGGATAATTATCTAATTAAACAAGGGTTCAAGAAAGGTTTGGTGGACAACAACTTATATGTCAAAACAGAGAAGGGCCATCTTATTGTTCTTGTTGTTTATGTAGATGATATAATATTTAGTAGCGACATGGATGAATACTTGCAAAGACATATCAACTAAAATGAAGAAAGAATTTGAGATGTCTATGATTGGTGAACTTTCTTATTTCCTAGGTCTGCAGGTCAATCAAAATGAAAAAGGCATTTTTATTTCTCAAGTTAAATATGTAAAAGAAATGCTGAAAAAGTTCACAATGGAAGACGATAAACCGGTTAGCACTCCCATGACAACGAGTGCCAAGTTGAGCAAGGATGATAAATCCCAGGATGTAGATCAAACAATGTACGGGTCTATGATTGGAAGCCTGCTTGTATTTAACGACCACTAGACCGAGATATATTACAAGCGGTATGCATGGTTGCAAGATTTCAGGCCGGTCCCAAAGAAACTCATGTAACAGGTTGTAAAGAGGATCTTCGAGATATCTCAAGGGCACTATGGATTATGGGTTGTGGTACCCAAAAGGTAAAGATTTCACTTTGATTGCATATTCGATGCAGATTGGGCGGGATGTATTGATGACAGAAAGAGCACAAGTGGAGGAGCATTTTATCTTGGAGACAGGTTGGTAGCATGGCACGACAAGAAACAAGAATCAGTCTCTCTATCCACTATAGAGGCAGAATACATTACAGCAACAACATGTTGTACACAGATATTATGGATGAGACAAATGTTGAAAGATCTTGGTATTCATTTCAAAGAGCCAATTTCAATTAAATGTGATAACACTAGTGCTATCAACATATCCAAGAATCCGATAATGCATTCAAGAACCAAACATATTGCAATCCGATATCATTTCTTGAAGGATAAAGTTGCGAGAAGGAGAGGTCAAATTGGATTTTGTTCCAACTACGAGCAAGTAGGCTGATATATTCACAAAACCTTTGCCAAAGGAAGTATTTGAATACCTTCGAAAGAAGTTGGGAGTAGTCACACCACCCAAGCACTGACTAGCTATGGGAAACACATTCTCAGGGGGAGCATTCAAACTTTTTAAGTCTGAGAATGTTGTGCATAGACTCAGGGGGAGTCTGCAGTAGCCCTTTGGTATTATTGGCAAAGGGGGAGAAGAAATTGAGCAAGGTTGCAGTGTGTTGCCAACAATTCCAAAGGGGGAGATTGTTGAGCAAGGTGCAGCAAAAGAATTGCAAAAGTATTGTCATTGTTGTCAACACGGACAGATTGATGTAGTTGATGCAGTTCAGAGGTCAGTCAGATCAAGTGCAGTGAATTTCAAGGAAAACAGAGGTGACCCGATTCAAAAATTGGCGAGAAAAAGACAAGGAAGAAAACTGTCGCGATATCGCGACATGTTTTCTGTCGCGATATCGCGACAAAACAGAGGAGAGAGAAAATGCAAGAAAAATTGTCGCGATTTCGCGACATTGCCGAGGAGAGAGAAAATGCAGGAAAAATTGTCGCGATTTCGCGACATGGCCGAGGAGAGAGAAAGTGAAAGGCAAACTGTCATGATTTCGCGACATCTTTGCGAGAGAAGGAAGCAAGGTGAAAAGATGTCATGATTTCATGACATAAATGGAGGAAAGGAGCTTGCAACGAAAAGTGTCGCGATATCGTGACACGTCGGGTTTCGTGACCCGAAGAGGAGAGAGAATGCTCGGCAACAAAGGTGTAGCGATTTCGCTGCATGATTGAAATGAATGGAAACAAGGTGTGTAGCGATTTTTGCATGATGGAAATACATGGCACAAAGGTGTAGCGATTTCGCTACAAATAGGAAGTGCAGAAAACAAAGGTGTAGCGATTTCGCTACAAGTGAAAAGGCACAAACAAGAAGATGTAGCGATTTCGTTGCATGACAAAATGTATGGAAACAAAGGTGTAGCGATTTCGCTACCAGTCAAAATTGCAAAACTGAAAGATGTAGCAAGTCGAAAGCACAAGGCACAAAGTTGTCGCGATTTCGCTACTGCATAAAGCAAAGATTGTACGGAAGCAGAGAACGTCGCGATTTCGCGACATGTTCCATTTTGATTCTTGGCAAAGAAGATGTACGAGAGAGAACGTCGCGATTTCGCGACATGTTCCATTTCGGTCTCTTGGCAAAGAAGAGTGTACGGAAGCGAAAGCATCGCGATTTTGCGACAAAGCTGAGGATGACGTCAGCAAAATTGAAAATGTCACGATTTCGTGACAGAGTGCAAGGAAAGCTGCTAGAAGCTGAAAGTGTCACGATTTCGTGACAAGAATGATGATGACGTCAGCAAAGTTGAAAGTGTCGCGATATCGCGACAAGGTGCAAGGAAAGCTGCTGGAAGCCGAAAGCGTCGTGATTTCGCGACATGCTTAAGGATGACGTCAGCAAATGTTGAAAGTGTCGCGATATCGCGACAAGGTGCAGGGAAAGCTTTCAAGAGCCAAAATGGTCATGATTTCGTGATAGCAAGGGCATGAATGGTACGGCTACAGAAAGTGTCGCGATATCGTGACAGGTAACAGTTTGGCGGGTAAAAGCCAAAAAAGGCATGCAAGGTGACACGTGTCAGAAAAAGTAGACAGGAAAATCATGCAACGATTACGTAAAAAGTAACTGATGTCAGATCTGCAGTTACAGATTGACAAGTGTTAGTCATGCACTAGAACAGTTGTATATTCTTGATTGAAAAAGCATTCGATGCATCACATATGCAGTTTCAAAAAAGCATTCGAAAAGCCGTATTTGAAGAAATTGAACAGCCGAATATGAAGGATCAGAAAAGCTTTCGAAAAGACGTATTTACAGCATTCAAAACAGTCGTATTGCAAGGAATCGAATCGTATTGCAGGGTTTGAATAGTCGTATTGCATGGATTCAACAGCCGTATTAGGGTTTGGAAGGTGAATTGCATGGATTCCAACGTATTGGGGGTTTCGAACGGTCGAAGTGCATGGAATCGAACAGCCGTATTGCATGGATTCGAACAGTCGAGTATGTGATTCAGTTGCATGCGAGGATTGAAAGGTTATAAAAGAATAGTCGTACGAGAGAAGATGTTACTTTTTGTAAGAGGGAAATTGCTATAAAAAGAGGGTTAGAAAAGAGTCAAGAGAAAAATTAGCGAGCCGTGAGAGTGTGCGAGTTGGGTTAATTACAGACCGATCGGGGTCGTGCATGAAGTGAAGACATTCTTATGTCATTTTAAATTGAACAAAATTGCAGTCCAAGTTGGTGCTTGGTACTAGGGGTTGGTGCTCCATCCATTTGCGGCAGAAAATTAAGGGGTTGGTGCTCCTTCCGGTAGATCTTTGGTAAAGTATTTGTAAAATTGGTATTTTGCAAAGGCTGGATTTGGATTGGAGTCCAAGCAGTCATTTTTGAGGAGTAGCCAAATTGGTGAACCTCGGTATATTGAGTGTTGTGGTGTGCTCTCTTGTTCAATCTATTTTTCTAGTTTTCAAGTTCTCTTTATTTCATATTAAATGTTGTAGATATAAAAATTAATAGCTACACTGATTCACCCCCCTCTCAGTGTCATTGTGTGAATATCACATTTGATACCCATGCCTCATCAGCTAGAGGATGGGTCACATATGGCTATAGAAGCGACTTTTGAGGTGGACATCAACGATGATCCTACCCAACCAAGAAAATTCAAGTTTGAAGAAAGTCTATCTCCAGAGGAACAAGCCATCCTAATTCCTCTCCTCAAAGAGAGGCCAAATATTTTTGCTTGGACTTACAAAGACATGCCAGGGATAGATCCAAAGTTAGTCATTCACAACCTTTCATTGGATCCCATGAAGAAGCCAATCAAGCAAAAGCTGAGGAAAATGCATCCAACCATCGCTTTGATGGTGAAGAACGAATTGCAAAAACTACTGGATGCAGTATTCATAGTTCCTATCGACTACCCTGAGTGGGTGTCAAACATGGTACCCATGGGGAAACCCGATGGAAGAGTCTGTATCTACATGGATTTCAGATATTTAAATAGGGCAACACCAAAGGATTCATTCCCGTTGCCAAACATAGATGCTCTTGTAGATGCAACCGTAGGTCATGAGATGCTCTCCCTAATGGATGGTTTTTCTGGATACAACCAGATCCAGATTAAGCCCGAAGATCAACATAAAACTACTTTCATTACTCCATGGGGAACATTCTATTACAAAGTGATGCCATTCGGTCTCAAAAATGTTGGTGCCACATATCAACGGGCCATGACATACATATTCCATGACTATATGCATAAGATCTTAGAGGATTACATGGATGACTTACTAGCCAAGTCCCTATTGTGGCAAGAGCATGCCGAAGTCCTTAGACAAGTCTTTGATCACCTCATAGAACACAATGTCTGATTGAATCCTAAGAAGTGCGTATTTGGCGTAACTTCTAGCAAGCTTTTGGGATTCATCGTATCCAAGAGAGGCATTGAAGTCGATCCTGCAAAGGTAAAGGCTATACTAGAAATGGCCACCCCTACCAACATTAGGGAGTTGTGGAGCCTACAAGGCAAGATAGCATCCATCAAAAGATTCATCACGCAATTATCAGACAAATGTTGACCTATGAATCGGTTGCTACGCAAGGAGGTCCCCTTTCATTGGGATGAAGAATGCCATCAAGCCTTTGCAGAGATCAAAACTTATCTGGCAACACCACCAGTATTGGCTCCACCAAGGCCAGACATACCATTTTTACTATATATATCGGCTACTGATTTTGCATTGGGCACCATGTTAGCCCAAAAGAATGCACAAGACAAAGAGCAAGCCATATATTACATTAGTCGCACCTTGGTGAGTTATGAGCTAGGATATGCGTATGTCGAAAAGTTGTGTTTAGCAATGGTCTTTGCAACTCAAAAGTTGTGACACTACATGTTGAGCCATACGACCTACGTCATATCAAAACAAAATCCTTTGCAGTACATGATGAGCAAGACATATCACAATACACGTACCACAAAGTGGATCATGCTATTGACAGAATTTGATCTAGAGTTCATAAGCCAAAATTCCATCAAGGGACAAGTCATAGCAGATCAATTAGCAGAGGTGCCTCTTCAGGATAACAAGCCTCTCACCATAGAATTGCCTGATGATGCGGTCTTTGCATTATCAGATCCGCCAGAACTCAAAGAACCTAAGAAAGAAAGAGACATGTCATTGTTCTTCGATGGTTCAAAGTGTGAACAAGGGGGTGGAGCAGGGATTGTCTTTATCACACCATAGGGTGCTCCATTGCCCTTATCATTCAAACTAGACTTCCCATGCACAAACAACAATACAGAATATGAAGCATTGATCCTGGGACTCCAAACAACCATAGCAATGGGCATTAAAAGATTGAATATCTTTGGTGACTCCTTGCTCATAGTAAACCAGGTCAAAGGACTATTCCAATGTAGGTGCCCACTCCTAAAAACTTACAAGGAACTTGTTGACACCTACCTAGCCCGGTTGGAATGGTATGACATCGAGGCAATCCCTCGTACATCGAATAGATTTGTAGACACCATGGCCTCTTTGGGATCCTTAATCCCTTAGAATCCATCTACTGATTTTACAACCATTCATGTGAAAGTGCTTTCACACTCAGCAATACGCCGTGAAGCTTTTGACAATCAAGAATCAGTCAACATGATCAACATCGAGCCAAATCAGGATTGGTCCTTCATAGCCAGAGATTTCTTACAAATGGCACCTTGGGGGTCTTTGATCTCCCAAGGACCTATGGAGTGTGGTGCAACCATACACCATAGAGTTGTTCCTCAATCCATGTTCACTAGCTCAAAAATACAAGAAGAGCAAGCCATATTTTCTATAGAAGTCGTGGCTTATCAGGATTGGCTTTCCCAACTACGGGACTTCCTGAAGCTTGGAATAGTACCTCAAGGTTTGTCGCATACTGAAAGGTGAACGTTCAAATAGAAAGCAACAAGATACATCTTGCTAGGAGAAATCCTCTACAGACGAGGATATGATGGAGTATTACTCCATTGTCTTGAGCCCCAGGAAGCATCCTGGGCAATTTTGCAAGCTCACGACGACACATGTGGAGGGCATTTCAGTGGCATGGCCATCGTTAAGTGCATCTTGAGAATGGGTTACTATTGGCCCACCATGGAAAGGGACTACTGCGAGTATGTCAAGAAATGCAGTAAGTGCCAGCATCATGCAAATCTAACGCACTTACCATCGCAAGCCTTGCAACCCATCCAGGCAACATGGCCATTCTCGTAGTGGGGACTAGACTTGATTGGGAAGATCTCACCCCCATCCTCAGGCCGACACACATTCATCATAACGGCCACAGAATACTTCACTAAATGGGTAGAAGCGATCCCCTTAACATCAACAACTGGACCAAGGATTGCGGAGTTTATACTCCACAATATCATAAGTCATTTTGGGGTCCCTTCTAAGATAATATCGGATAATGGGCCATATTTCAAGAACAAAAATGTGCATGCTTTAATGAACAAATACCATATTCAGCATAGTTTTTCAATGCCTTATTATCCACAAGCAAACGGGCAAGCAGAAGCCTCAAACAAAACAATAGTCTCCATTTTGAGGAAGATGGTGCAAGACAATCACAAGGATTGGCACATGCAGTTGCCTCTTGCACTATGGGCATACAGGACTAGTATACGGATGCCCACTAGGGCAACACCATTTTCACTAGTATATGGCACTGAGGCCATCATGCCACTAGAGTTGGAAATTTTGACTCTACGCATAGCATTAAAGGACTTCATAGATGATGATGTTGTGCGGCAAGGCCGCCTTGATCAGTTGATGCTTCTTGATGAATGTCGAGTCAATGCTTTAGAGCATCTTCACGTTTACCAAGATCGCCTTGCGTGAGCTTACAATAGTAAAGTCCACCTAAGGGAATTCAAGGTTGGAGATCTAGTGCTCAAAGAAAACCAACAGAATTTGAATCTGTCACCGCATCTACGAGATAAGTTCATGGTAAATTGGATAGGCCCATACATGATTTCACAGAGAGTTGGGCCTGGAGCATATCGCCTTATATCATTAGATGGTGTTGAAGAGCCTGAACCTCTCAATATCATTCACTTAAAGGCATTCTACACATAAAACACAAAAACATTCAAATATTTCATAAAATTCAAAAACATTCAAATATGTCAAAAAAACTTAATATCAAAAACAAATCATAAAAACATAAAATTTCAAAATACAATCAAAGGCTCCAAGGGTAATTCAAACCGCTTGGTCAACATCAATTCAAAAGGCTCCAAGGGTAATTCAAATCGCTTGGTCAAACATCAATTCAAATGCTCCAAGGGTAATTCAAACCGCTTGGTCAAACATCAATTCAAAGGGCTCCAAGGTATTCAACGCATTATGGTCAAACATTAATTCAAAGGCTCCAAGGGTATTCAAAGCCGCTTGGTCAAAATCAATTCAAAAAATCTCCAAGGGTACTTCATGCTACTTGGTCAAAATCAAAAAGCCCCAAAGGCATAATAAGCCCTTTGGTCAAATTAAACAAAAATACAAAAACAACATAAAAATCAAAAATACAAAAACAATTGCATCTCACATCTTGCATCCACATCATTGCATTGCATTTTCATATCCACTACAATTGCATATGTCATGAGAGCCTTAAAAGTGATACCACAGTTTGTCGCACAAATCATTCAAATCCATACCTCCATCAACACATGTGTGTAATTGTGTTTTTCAACACAACCATTATTTGTTGCTATACATAATATACTAAGGTTTTTCGGTTAATCAACCACACCTAGTGATCTTATCAACTTTTGAGGAAAACAACTTTGATTAGTAGAAGGTAAGGTCTAGCTATGATAATGCCTTGGATATTCAAGATCCCGTCACTAATTGAAACACTAAAATCCTAGCTGGTACAAGGAAAATATGAAAGCTACAAAGTGGTCTAGGTTACCTTAAGTGAAAAGGATTTTCCTTGCTTATCCCCTTATGCAACCGGTTTAAAGGTGTTGAGAATTGGCAAAAGGACAAGCTTTACCCTATCCAAATCCCTTGCTTAAATCAAAATAAGCAAAATCCCAAAGCAAAGTACATATTCAAAAGGCCAAGCATACAGTCCAGATTTCAAAGCAATAATCCGATACACAAATCATAAATTCAAAGAAACATAGCTCAAAAATCAATCAAAAATAAACAGTGATTTTCATCACTACATATGAGCAAAATAAACAGTGATTATCATCACTACAAAATCCTAGCTCAAAGAAAAATCAATCAAAATAAACAGTGATTTTCATCACTACATATGAGCAAATATCCAAAGCCAAAAAGAAGGGAATAAAGCTTGAATCCCTGGAATTCTCAACATTGTACAAAACTGGAAGGAGAAATCCTTACGCATGATGATATGTCTATCACAATTGCTTCATGCATTTGTGTAGACCAATGTTTGAATGTGGATGAGCTAGCTTAGGTAACCCAATATTGCCTAGTGGTATAGTCCAACTAAGTCCAACATAAGGATGAGATGAACACTTGAGGATCCCTGATCTTAGCAATGGGCTGAAATAATCCCGCCTGACATCGGAGGAAATGCTTGAGTTCTACCTCAAAATATACAATCACTTGCACACACAGAGATCATGAAAAACTAGGTCCATGGTAAAAGCCTTACTTTTCAAAAGTCTAAGTGGTCAGTAGACAGCTGTTGATAGGGTAACTAGAGTGTTTGAATCTCCGAAAAGCCCCAAAAATTCTTACATAGCAACAAATCATAACATCATTCACACCATCACTTTCTTTATAAGATTCTATAAATTAGGGGTATCAACATAGTAGGACAGATACCGCATATATATTAGAAATAGTATATAGATGACCACTGACTACTTTATATCTTTTAATTTACAGAAACTTATTAAGAAAATACATTACACACCATTACATCTCATATATGAATACTTAATCAATTCTTATGATAAGAGTGATTATTTAAATTCATGATTATTTTTTTACTTTCTGTGGTATCACCCATTAAGATTGTCAATGTCATATGCATTCCATATGTTTTAAGTGATTAGAGCATACAGGTTCGTTTATACCATCCCATCACATAAGTTAGATGCATACAATTAAAGCAAAGTTAAAACATGCATTTAGCAATAACATCATATCCACAAACACAATTCATTAATCATCCATAAAGCACATCATAAAACATATAGGCAATATCCATTTGCATACAATCATGAATTCATCATTCATCATCAAAATACATCGCATCATATCATCAAATCATATAAGCATCTACACATCCATCTAAGCATCTTCAATATCATCTATCATCTAACATATTCATCAAATCATCATAATACCATCATCGCATCATATCATAAAACAAAATAACAACAAAAACATGAGCAATAAATGATACACATAATAAGTCATAATGCAAAGATATCATAAAAGTATGTGTGTCAAGTCCATGGATGTACAAAAATGCCCATGGGCTACAGTCATATAGGTCATTCGACCTCAAAAATGAATCAAGGACCAAATAAAGCATCAATCAAATACCGGGCCTGAGCCCCCTGCATCACCTCCTCTAGTGCCACCTCCCCCTATGGTGGTGTCATGAGTCGAATGATGTGAACCTATCGGTCTCTCTATCCGAGTCTGGGTCCTCTAGCTAGGATGGGTGGAAGACTACCCCGAGGTGGAGCACCCACTGACCTACGAACCACCCACACCAGGTGGCTCCTTAGGGACAATCCCATGCCTCCTGAGCTGCATCTGAAGAATGGTGATGTGATCCACATGTCCCTAGATCCACTCCTCATACTCATCCAACAAATACTAAAGTTGTCCCACATCTGCTCCTAAACCTACCACTGGAACCTCCTATGGTGTAGAAGGAGGAACAACAAACTGCATCCTAGCATCGCCACCCCCAATAGTAGCCTACAGAGCCTGTATCTATGCTGTGAGCTGCTCAATGGTAGCATCTCACCATTGTACCTAGATCTTAGTTGCCTGAAGCTCAACCTCGACCTCATGTAGTTGTGCTCTCAGAGGAGAGTCTCTCTCCTCAGGCTCTAACTCCTCCTCCTCCTCAGGAACATCAAGATCCTCCACTACCACCTGCTCTACTGGCTGGCCCCATACCTCGGTCCTGGCTTAGACTCTACATCCTATCAGATCTGCACCATCACCCCCACCATCATCCTCATGCCCTAGGCTACCGACACCATGCCACATCTGATCACCCCACCACTGAGTGTATGCCTCTATAACTCCCCTAACCACTCTAGGGTCAATAGCTAGGGCATCCTCCTCATCTAAAAGCTCTATAATCTACCATGGAGGTAGGTCCTTCTCTGCTGTGAGGTGCCTATACAAGAATGGTACCAAGGGCACATCCTACTACAACCCATACTGACGAAGAACCCAAGAGTAGAAGAAGTACTCCCAGATGGTAACCTTATGGCCAATGAGCCATCGCTCGCATCGTGTCCTAGCAGTAAAGCTAGCTGGATCATCCCAAGCAAGACACTCATGGTAAGGGTGCCATACGACATCTCCGACCAAAAGTCTAGTAAAAGCATCAGTATAATGGGATAGCTCCCCTACGAAAGTGTGGCTCTTGCGCTCCTCGTGCTCTCGAGCCCATCTAGCAGCATAGCACTATGTCCGAGCATCGATCACTATAATCTCGGTGAGAGCCCCTTAGGGTGATCTACCCTAATATGCTCCCATCCCCAAACCTGTAGGAGCAAGCTACAGGTAATGCTGACACGTCCTCACCGATGGATGTGGTACAACTCATCATAGCACTGAGCCAATAGTGATCTACCCCATGCATAGATGATAGGCTCCTCGCTATCCAATAGATCCTGCACCATCACCAAAAGGTTCCATGAGAACCTCAAACCCGAGCAGTCCGAGATAAGAACATTGTTGATAACCATCAGCAATACGACATGCCTCATCGTAAAGACATCCTCCCCATGCCAGTGGCTGATAGACACTCCTCCAGACTTGGTGTCCTTGAGAGCATCCATAGAATGTCCTCTAAACACCCGAGTGAAGACAACCACCTGATCATTAGTGGTCGAAGAGACAATGGCCACCCCATCAAATGGAATCCGAAAGATCCTATATACATCCTCCGGTGTAATGGTCATCTCATCGGTCGAGAGGTGGAAGGTATTAGTCCATGGGTCCCAATGATGGGCCAGAGCCATAAGGTAAGCCTGATCTGCCATGATGTAAGGTAGCCTAATGACATATTATAACCCATGGGCTTTGAACCATGCCCAGTCCATATCATCAAAGCTAGGAAGTAGGTCAAGCAAGAGCTTCGGGTCCTGAGCCCGAGCAGTAAGGATCTAAGAACAAAGAAAAATAAAACATAAACTACAATGCATCTAAGGCATAAATCAAATAAAGCATAACAACATCAACACTCCTAAGTCTAACAAAAAGGATAAGATTGCATATAATCAAACAAACAGTGGTTCAAAACTTTCAAAAAAAAAAAAAATCAAATATGTCTTAAGAAAATCATAAAAATGCAAAAAATATGGCTAAGGGTTTAGCCGCTGTCACCTACAATGATCGAAACCTAGCCATTGGAGACAACAACGGCCAAGACCCAACGGTCAAATTTTTGACCATTGGGGTTCAAACCTAGCCGCTCTGAGCAACAACGGCTCATAACCGTCGCTCAAGGACAACGACCAAGGGGCGACATGGCAAACCCATGAACCCTTGGCCAAAAAAAAAAAAAATCCAAAAATTGCAAAATAACATAAAAAACACAAAAGGGAAGGAAAAAAAAAAAGAAAGCAAATTCCCACTCAGGCATCAAAACTAAGCTAAGTTCAAAAATGGTTAACATGGCAGCAACAGGTGAACAACAAAAAACTTGGGAACCCTAGGCTAGAAACTACCAAGGCAAAGCAATGAGAACAAAAAGGGGGACTAACCCACCATAGCAAAAGGTAAGCTAAGCCTAACTATGGAGTTTATTCATTACCAACAGGTTTAGTGAGGTTCATTTTACCCATTACTTAGTGAGGTTCAGTTTTACTCAGACAAGAGAAAAGAGGGTTAGGGTTTAGAAAAGAGAAATACCCGAGAAGCTCCAGCTCCTCCAACAGTTGATGTCTCACCCTACGTAACCATGTCCTCAATGCCAACAAACTCCAAAGTCGCAACCATCGCTATCACACCAGAGCTCCCAAAGTGAATCTTCAATAGTAAAAATGAAAGGTCAAACCCTAGAAAATGCAAATTTTATATTTCTTTAATTACGCCTTGGCCGCTACTGACGTCAGTGGCCCAAACTTCATGGCCGCTCAAGGTGACAGCGGCCATAGGCAGGAACTCAGAGGCCGTTGGACCTGACAATGGCCAGATCCACAGATCAAAATAAGGGACTTCCTCCTTGAGGGATCCCACAAAAATAGCAAATAAACACACTTTGATGGTTTAAGATCATCAGAATGTTCAAAATAACAAAAAAATCACATAAAAGCACAATCTCAAGTAGGCCTCGTACCTAGTTACTTACTCTATCAACTCGATGATTGCAGTGATTCACACTCCATGTATTTTGGTGAGATGAGTAGATAACCATAAGGCCACTTGGGGCAAAAACAACTCATTTTGGAATTACGATGTGCCACCCTTCAATCCCGAAGAAGACCAAGATGGTCGGACTGCTCCACGGGTGTGAAAGGATCATCCTAATTCCCCTATGACATCAAAAACATTAAGTCAAAGTGATACAATCTAAACATAAATAGAATCACTCATCCTAACTCCCTAAGAAAGCTATTGATAGTTGGACCGCTCCTCGGGATAAGGATGGATGATTATCATAAACAATTGGAATCACACTTGGATGTGGGATTGCCCATTAAAAGCAACAAATGCTAGAAAGGAACCAGATTAGTCATATTGGTCAAGCGACTTGTCGCTTCATTCATTGTCATTTCTTCACCAATTCATTGTGTGAGGAAGTAGTTCAAAACTTCAACATAATCATAATCAAAATCAACAAAATATCACTCGATCATAGCAAAATCATGTTCATCCTACGAATCATTGCATACAACAATCACAAATTTCCCTTGTTTGTTGGGAACGTAAGCAGACATGACATCTTCAATTGTAGCTCTCCTACCGATCGAAATTGTTGTAGCAGCTGAAGCTACCCGATTGAGTTTGAGGAATGAGTGCAATTTAACATGCCCAAGCCACTGAGCTAAGTCCTCCGAACATTGAGGCAATGATTCAAGGGATGCATGCCATCTTGCATGATTGGGCCATCCGGCATTGATCAGACCATTGATCACCATACACCCTACAAACAGATCAGTCTACGTTTTTGCTCAACGTTGTGTTTTCCACACAGTGCATCACAAAAAGGGGCATCTATAGACACCTAAATCATGTCATGCTTAGGGGAGCTGCTCACATAGACACATTCATAAGATCATAAGACATAATCTTGGACTTTCCAAGCATCAACAGTGGTTCTCACCACTCATTTGGGGCCTTTTCAAGCCATCCAAGCCTAGCCGCTCAAGCCAAGAGTGGCCAGATCCTAGCCACTCAAGCCTAGAGCGGCCAGACCTTAGCCACTATAGATGATAGTGACCAGATCTTAGTCATTGTAGACAACAATGGCTAAGCCATAAGAAGCAATTTTGCCGACAAATAGGCCTAATCACGGGTGGAAGTGGTAGTCTACATGCAATAAAGGTGAGCGGGAGTAACTTTGCATTCCTTTTCATGACCAGTTCACATAGGAGACTTGAGTTTGCATTTAAACTTTAGTTAACTGACCTCCAAGCATAAAAAAAGGACAAAAGCTTCTCATGCTAACGACCAGTTCGCATAGGAGACTCAAGTGGGCAGTTATATTTTAGATAACTGGCCTCCAAACATAGAAAAGACAAAAGCTTCTCATGCTAACTTGCACTACGCATGAGAAATTCATTCCTAGGGCTTGGACATAGACCTAGGGTTTCACACTATAAAAGGTGCAAGCCTAAGAGCACCAAGGGACATATTTTATCATCAATCTTGGTCATTGAGGAGAGCTTTTGAGACTTGGAGAGTTCCCTTGGAGATCACGTGTACGATGAAGCCCTGACGGATTGAAGAGCATAGCACCTATTATTTCAACATCAGATACAGGCTTTGGTCCATAGCTTTGGGGCAAAGAGGACGAGGTTTACCTTAGCGGTCGTTGTCTTGGACAGTGGCCCGTAGGCTTAGCTTAGGTTTTAGACATAGCTTCTTTTATTTTGTTTCTTCATGTTTTCATATCATTAGCATAGATTTACATGATTTCATAGCATAGTTTCATCATATTTTTGTTAAATTATTTTATTACTAACAACCTCATCCGGGGAGGCAATCTCGGACATCTAAGCGTGTGTTGTTGTTTCATTGCTTATAGGGCCACAGGTTCATCGGATGAAATCTGCAACATACGAGAGCAAAAGGGATCCCTCTAGGAAATAGACCTAGAGAAGGAGGCATCTGTAAGCCCTCATACATTTTCATGTGCGAAATCGAGAAGCCTTTATAAGCGCACCACCTCTTCGTGAAAGGGGCACTCTTTGCCTATTTGTAACCTTATTGTATCGAAATGGGTATCCCTAAGAGGGACCGACATGTAACCGAGTTTCAATACAAATAAAGAGATCCATATTTGTTATTTCCATGTTATATGCTTTTTCATTGTCTTCCATTTCATCTTGGGTTTTTAATAACATTGCAAGTAGAGTAAAAGAGCGGTGCGTGCATCCGGGGTCGCTACACCTATAACAATCCATGTTTTAGGTATAACCAACATGCTTATGGGGAGTGGTCATAGTGTTCTTGCCCTATCATAACCAATTGCTTAATCCCACAACTAGTCATCATTTTTAGCAACCACATATCTTTAGTAGGATCTAGATCCTTGAGTATGCTCAATTCCAACTATATTTTTTTTTATGCCAACTATCATATTTGTAGGCACCTCCATTCATGATCATCAGTGGTAGCCATTATAGTTGTAGGTTCTAGAAGACTGGCTATCACTTTATTGCTTAATTACTTTGATATGGGCTATTAAGGAGTGTTCGGACGGTCCAAGCTTCTATCACCTAATATTTTTGTTGAGAGAGACTTTTCTAGGGGTCTTTTTTCTTTTGTCTTCATCCACTCAAGATTGCTTCCTATCATGGTCTTAGAGGTGTAGCCATAAATTATGAGTGTTTGAGTTGATCTCATCATTGGTATTCTCTAGCCACTCTCTTTGGACTCATGACTAGCCCAAACTCTTGATGTGTTATGTTGAACTCATAATTTTAAACCTTTGACCACCCGTACCTTTCAACTGCTAGTACCTTCCAATCACTTTAGCTTCTAGCTACTTAAGATTCTGGCCAAGTGGATTTTGTTGCATCTTATTGACTGGGACACTTGAGTTATTTGAATTACATCATTATTCAGAGTCCTTGATCACTTGCTCTACTACATATTTGAAAGGAAGTGGCCAGGTCCTTTTATATTAGAAATATTTTGGGGCTTGACCAAAAACATTTGGGCTTTTGGTTAGTCATATGAAAAAATATGAGGTCCAATAAGTTTTCCTTACACCCAAATGAAAATTTTTTACAACATTAATAGTCCAATCGGATTTGCTATGACTTATCTCTATGGATAATTGCATTGGACCACAATGAGTATATTTGATTGGGATAGTAGGAGTCATAAGAAACCATACTATTGCTCCTCACGTATCATATTGTCCATGTATCCAAGAAATCACTTCAATTGTATCTTTAGAAACCCTTGTATTAACTTTCTCTCATGTACCATCAACTATATCGAGAGGTCTCATATATCAGGAGCTTTGGTATATAGGGAGGCCCTTTAGGTTTATAGGTTGGATTTAGTATAATTAGGGAAGGGGATATAAGGTTTCTAAAATAACTTTTCTTTTTTAATCAACTCTATAAACTTTAAAACCTAAATTAATCTTTCCTTTCCTTCATATTCCATGGTTGAGAGATGCTACCTAACCCATAACACTGCTCATTAGTTGGCCATTAATCCTAACCCTTTGATGGAAGGTCATGATGGTCAACCTACCTTTGAGTGCCCAACATTCAAGTAATAAGAGTGTTAGTAACTCAATACTTTCCTCACAAGATCTCATAATATATCAAGAAAAAATATTCATACAATATATTCAATCCATGATAATAACAATGATCAAAAACTCATTGTATATGTTATTGATAAATATATCTACTTAAACAATGCAAATACAATGTATTGCAAAGTTTCTTCTAATCCACATTACAATGATTTATCTTCAATATATATACATTGGATATGATACTCTTCACATTCACAAGACTCTTAAACTTTCTACTTTCAACAAACTATTCATCTCCTCAAACACATAGGAGATCTAACACTTCATATTTATTATGGGATAAATATCACATAATAATAAATATATTATTGACTCCACATATCCACATAAGGACAAATAATATAATGATTTCATAAACTAAATGATAAACTCTTACATAACTCCTTACTTACATGACACCTCACTTACATAACCTCACACTTACTAACATGACACCTACTATATACTCAGATATTTCTAGCACTCTAAACTAAATTGTATACATGGTACTTGTAATATTACTACAATGTACAAAATAATTTAATATGTATAATACCCCTTGTATTACATTATTTGTTAAGAAGGTCCTTTGTCTTCATTTGCTTTCAATATTTAATTCTTATTTTGGTCTTCCTGCATTAACTCTGACTTTTGTATTATTTTCATTTATGGATCTAGTACATCTATTGTCTTAGTTTTGTTTCTCCTAGATCAATTGTTGAACAATATCTTTTTCTGGTCACATCTGGAATTGAATAAAATTTTGAAATAGTTCATTTAGTTCTATCATTGTTATCATGTATTTCATCTTATTCCGTTTGTGCATGTTTATCCATCCATAATTCATATTCATATTATTATTTCCTTTGTACCAACAATATTTTTTAGAATGATTGTTACCTCCACAAATTTCACAATAATGAAGGTCCCAACATATTTCTATCTTGTGTCCATGTCTTCCACAATACCTACATCTAAATTTTGTGTTACCTGTCATACCCTTTCTTGTATTAATACTAGTTCCATTTGTTCCTATCTATCTCTATTTCACAATTACTTTTATCAATTTGTGATTCTCTATTACTTCTTGGTACAATGTTCTCTTGCCAATTTTTTTTGAATTTGTGTCACTGTATCTTGTTAAAAGTTCTATACTAATATCCCTATCATTGTAAATTGATCTCATTACAATATCTATTATCACATATACTTTTTACACATTCTTTATCTTCATGAACAATTGTATCACATGCTATGTTTGTTCCATGAATAAAATCTATTCTGGGTCTCAAATCACTTGTATCGCAATAATTGTCTATCATTATGTGCTTCAAATCACATGTATTACAATTATCCTTTTAATGAAGATCACTTAAATCACAACATGCATATATCATTATGGATCTTGTATTCTTCATGGGTTTGTCCTTCAAATTTATAATTATTTATTCTTACCTTTTATTCTTATCTTTAAGGACTTCAAGAGTGAGTAATGACATATACATTATCTTTCCTATATCAATAGATAGTGTAATAGCATATTTAAAGTCTCCATTTGCTTTAGTAAGTTTTGAACTTTTTATAATTAGCAAATGTTGAAAACTATTCATCTTTAGCTTCTTTGAAAATTGATTGTAAGCTCCTCTTTAATTTTATTGATATATCTTTTCATTCTTCAACATTCTCTATCATGCATTGTGTGTAGGATTTTAGGTTTTTCAACTTTTCCTTACTATATTCTAGTGATGCATCTCAAATGTATATTTCTCTTTTTGTTTGTCTTCTTTCTTTAATTGTCACGTTGGGTTCTTAACAAATTATTCACTAGCAATTTTTTTCTAATTCTTCTTTGTTGTTGACAACCTTATTACTCCCAAATTTAAAATTTAAAATCTTATTTTCTTCAAATAATTAATTTTTATCTTTCTTCAGTTTTCACTTTTATTAATTTTGATTAATAACATATTTTTCTTCAAATACATAATAATTTTTCCTTCAATGATTCCAATTAATCACATAATATATTTTCTTCAAATCAACTTTCCTTCTTAAATATTTATTTTCTTCACTATATTAATTTCTCCTTATAACTCCTCCAATTATTCTTCTCCTTCACTTTAATAATATTGCTCACAAAATAAAAACATCAAATAGTTAGGAAGATGGAGACTATGCACAAAATTATGAAATAGTTTGCAAAGGTGGAGCAGGTATGGTGACAGCTGAAGATCCATCTGCAATTTTTATGAAAGCTTAAACTATGAAGGAGGATTTGGAAAGTGCAGCATGAAATAATTAAATCAAAGCGGTGAAAGGATTTTCTTTTCTAGAAAGAAAATTGTTTTGTACATGTGAACAACAATTCAAAGAATTTTGTCTGGATAGAATCATGGAGTACATGTAGCAAAGCTAGGATTTGCAAAGTGATGCATAGAGAAAATTAAAAAAATACAAGTGATGGTAATTTATTATCTTAAAAAAATATTTCATTGGTTGGGGGACGAAATAATTTGGGGAAAGACAAAAAAACTTAGCATCGATCAATTTTTACCGTGAGAGATTGTGAGTATCAATTCAGGTATGGTACTCCTTTGGATTTAGCTTTGAAAATATTTATTTGTCGAGGATCGAATTAGGAAATTACAAACAATAGGAACCTCTTCTTTGGGAAGTGATTTATGGTAGTCTATTGGTTGCAATGACAACAACGCCTTGATTTTCAAAAAAGCAAGCAGTGAGGCCTTTTCTATGTTTTTGCAACAATTTCCCTTTGATGAGAAGAAGTTGTATCATATGCATCAAGTGCTTAAATTAAGGAAAGCATCTCATCCAAAACCACCTACTCACTCCAACAATGGTACCTTTGTACCCAAGTTAGATGAGTCTCTGGTTATTGAGGTGCCTCTAGCCCTCATCTAGCATTATTTTCTCACACTTTCTACCCAAGCCCTCGTATGCAAATTTATGGGTATATGGCCTAGTCTAATCACAATATAGAAATAGATTAACACACATTGGGGGGGTAAATATTCCTCTTATAAATTCATGATGATAGGTAGGGGATACTTTGTTGTTATATTTACCTCTATAGAGGACAAGAGCACTATATTTCATAGAGGTCACTGGTTTTTGTGGTCCAACCCACTCTACATGACCCTGTGGAGCACGGTATTTGATCCTCAAAAGGAACCTAAAGAATTTTATGTTTGGGTGAGGTTACCATTTCTACCACTACAACTATGGAATAGACCTTCGATGGAATTAATAGAGAATGTTATTGGAACATTCATTGACTGGACTTCTCCAAAGGCCAATAATACTATATGTGCATGCATCTATGTGCAAGTCAGTCTAAAAAAAGGTTTTCTTGGGAATATTGGAATAAATATGTTTGATTAGATACATAAGCAACCCTTGGACTATAATCATATATCAGTCAAGTGTATAACTTGCCATGAGCATGGGCACTTCTAAATTTTCCAATTAAATAAGCATAGGAAACAAAAAAAAATAACTAGGCTTCTAGGAAGTCAAAAGTGTTAAATATAAACATAACATTGATACAAAATGAAGAGTGCTAAACATAACAAGAAGTAGCAAAATAAAGATGCAAACACAAAACAAGATAATAACAGGAGAAAAAATCTCCTTGGAGGATGTCCATATATTCCATTTTTTTCCATTAGCAATATCAAATAAATACTACATTGCATCTTCTACAAGGCAAATCCTAGCATTTATCACTACCAACTCACATATGTATGTAAGGTGACACCTCATCCTTACATACACATTGACACCTCATCCTTGGACTTTGACCCATATTATAAATGTGTGATTACATAGGTATTTAATACCAACATTCCCCCTTAATGACATATTTATAATTTTGTAGTACAAACAATAATTTTTTACACAACCCTTCATGGGCATGAGCTAAAAATAGTCCTAATGAATATAAGTAATCTTAACCCAGTTACTACCAGCCTCTAGACCTATAACTTCCTCTAGTTATATCTAGTTTTTCCAAAATCTAGCCACCCTACAAGCTACCTCTAGCCTTCTAAACACATTAGCTTCATCTATTACCCTTAGTCATATATCGACAAGGTAACAAAAAAGTATAAAAAAATCCACTTTTAAAATATTACAAATATTATTGGAGCTAACTATGAGAACATTACACTAGGAAACCACCACTAGCATCCACACCAATCTCTTTTGGATACAACTACACCAGTTATAGTAGTATTAACAACCCTACAAGCTACACTAGTTACAGTAGCCAATAATCCAACTACACCAGTTATAATAGCTTCTTCAAGTATAAGCTACACCAGTTATAGTAGTTAATACTTACCCAAAACTTATGGTACAACCAATAAACCATCTCAAACATTCTTCAACAACTTTGTAAAACATAAATCTAAGGTTTTAGATATGCACAACACACTAAAATAGGAATAATACTAGTTGCAAAATGAAACCTCATGCACAAACACCTTTACAACTTGCACAATAAAACCACTAGAAAAAGAATTTCCAACCTTAAAATCCAGTACATATTAAAAAAAAACATCTAAATATAGATAAAATAGTGCCACTATCAAAGCTCACTAGGTCTACCGCTACCAAATCTCACTAGATCTAACATTGTTGAAGTTCACCAAATTTATCATTGTCAAAGCTCACTAGATCTACCATTACCAAAGCTAACCATATATATCATTATCAAATCTCACTATATCTACCACCGTTGAATCTCACCATATCTATCATTGTTGAAGCTCACCAGATCTACTATTTTTGAAGCTCATCAAGATTTAAATATCAAACCCTATCATGAGCAATTCTTAATCTAGATTTTTTGTAAGCCATAAACACTTGCATCTCTTCATACAATGCCATAAAATACCTAGATTCAAGACCATAGTCTCTTATATCAAATGTTAAATCTAAATATGGCATTGATACAAAGTGAAGAGAGCTAAACATAACAAGGGATGACAAAATAAATATGCTAACACAAAACAAGAGAATAACAAAGGAAACCCCCCTTGGTGGATGTCCAAGAATTTTACTTTTTTTCATTAGTAATCTTAGCATTTTGCTTTTTTCCATTAGCAATATCAAATAAATGCTACATTGAGTATTCTACAAGGTAAACCATAGCATCTATCACTACCAACTCACATGTGTATACAAGGTGACACCTCATCCTTACATACACATTGAAACCTCATCCTTGGACTTTGACCCATATTACAAATGTGTGATTACATAGGCATTTAATGCCAACATTCCCCCTTAATGATATATTTATAATTCTACAATACAAACAATGATTTTTTACACAACCCTTCATGGGCACAAGCTAAAAATAGTCCTTTTAAAGACAAGTAGCCTTAACCCGGTTACTACCAACCTCTAGGCCTATAACTTCCACCAACTATATCTAGTCATTCCAAGACCTAGCCACCCTACAAGCTACCTCCAGCCTTCTAAACACATTAGCTTCACCTGTTACCCTTAGCCATATACCAACAAGGTAACAAAAAAATCTAAAAAAATCTACTTTTAAAACATTACAAATATTACTGGAGCTAACTCTAATAACATTACACTAGGAAACCACCACTAGCATCCACACTAGTCTCTTTTGGGTACAACTACACCAATTACAGTAGCATTAACAACCCTACAAGCTACACTAGTTATAGTAGCCAATAATCCAACTACACCAATTATAGTAGCTTCTTCAAGTACAAGCTACACTAGTTATAGTAGTTAATACTTACCCAAAACTTGTACAACCAATAAACCATCTTAGACATTCTTCAACAACTTTGTAAAACATAAATTTGAGGTTTTAGATCTACACAACACACTAAAATAGGAAGAATACCAGCTACAAAATGAAACCTCATGCATGGACACCTCTACAACTTGCACAATAAAACCACTAGAACATATATTTTTTGCCTTAATACCCAACACCTATTCAAAAAATAAATATTTGAATATAGATAAAACATAATGTCATTTTTAATCTCACTAGGTCTACCACTATCAAAGTTCACTAGATATATTATTGTCGAAGCTCACCAAATTTATCACTATCGAAGCTCACCAAATTTGCTACTACCAAAGCTCACCAAATTTACCACTATAAAAGCTCACTAGATCTGTAACTACTAAAGCTCACCAGATTTATCACTTATAAAGCTCACTATATCTACCATTATTGAATCTCAATAATATTTAAATATCAAACTCTAGCATGGACAATCGTTAATCCAAATTTGTCGCAAGCCATAAACCCTTTCATCTCTTCATACAATGCCATAAACTACTCAAGTTCAAGACTATAGGCTCTGATACCAAATATTAAATTTAAACATGATATTGATACAAAATGAAGAGAGCTAAACATAACAAGGAGTAGCAAAATAAATATGCAAACACAAAAAAAGAGAATAACAAGGGAAACCCCCTCTTGGGGATGTCCAGACATTCCACTTTTTTCCATTAGCAATCTCAAATAAATACTACATTGCATCTTCTACAAGGAAAACCCTAGCATCTGTTGCTACCAACTCACATGTGTATGCAAGGTGACACCTCATCCTTACATACATATTGACACCTCATCCTTGGACTTTGATCCATATTACAAAGGTGTCATTACAGAATCATTTAATACCAACAAAAAGGAGACTACACATATCAAGAAGCAAGAAGTGACAACCTTAACCATAGCATCAAAACAATTTCCAACACAAAAATAAAATTGCATGTCTTAGTGAAGTAGAAAAGGAAATCACCTCTCTAGATGTGATGGCTCCTAAAGATAAAGAGAAGACACCTGCAATTGAAGCTAACAACTCTCCAAAGATATTAGGAGATACACCAAAGAACAAAATATCTGGATAAAAAACGGATGGGAACTCAGAGGAAGAGGTATAAGAAACACAAGTGGACAAAATAGTGATTCCTAAGGGCTTTTTGACCACATGATCTATAGCTAAGGTAAGAAAACCAAACCAACAACTCAAAAATGAGCAAGCGTAAAGAGACTTACAATTCAAAACATAGGTCAAATTTAAGGAGAGCTTCTCAGAAAAATAATATTATTTCATTGAACTATAGGGGACTAGGAATCCCTCTAAAAAAAACTATCTAAAATTTCTAATACAAGAGAAAAAGCCAACAATAGTTTGTATTCAAGAAACAAAAACAATAGAGGCAACACTGACTATAGAATGGTAGAAGATATGGGATAGGTTGATTATTTGGAAGCTTTAAGGGGACTGGCTTTGGCTTGGGACCCACAAAAATTAGTTTGTAGCTTACAACATAAGCATAATAACTAGATAGGAATAAAATTTCTCTTACTAGATGGAACTAGTGTAGTAGTAATAAATTTTTATGGCCCAAATCATCCTATCCAAAAAAGAGAAGCATGGAAAAACTTAGCATAATGGCTAGACACTGAGAAGTTTGAAAACATAATACTGGGAGGAGATCTCAACATGATACATTACCACAAGGAGAAGGCTAGGGTAAGTTTAGCAAGGGATCCAAATAGAGATCTACTCAATCAAATTATGTTGGATGAAAGCTTACAAGACATTATTCTAACCAAAGGGAAGTACAACACTTGGAGCAATAGAAGAGTAGGGATAAACTATATTAAAAAAATATTGGATAGGTTTTGATCAGTGAAAAGCTCCTAATACACTTTCCCCTCACTTCTAGTCACATCATATAGAGATCTATCTCACATCATAAGCCAATTCTCTTGGATAGCGATCAAAGCCTACAACCCTAAAAAAAATCATTTAAGTACAACTCTAAATGGGAAAAAAAAAGAATATTTCAGTGAACTTGTGGAAAAGACTTAGAACCAACAGGTCCAGTCCACCAACCCCCAAGAAAAGTGGAAAAAAAAAATCAAAAATTGAAGCACATGATAAAAAATGGTTGGCAAAAAAGTGAGAGTCAGACTAGACAAGAAGTAGTTGATGCAACAACTAGTGTAGCTAGAAATAGAAATTGGAGATAATTCTCCTCAACCATGGTAAGAAGATTCAAGAAATGGTCTAATTCAGAAGCTCAATAAATTAAGTTTTGAAGAAGAAATACATAGGAGTCTTAGATATTGAATGGTTTGTCTAAGCAAGGGGAATAGAAACACCAAATATTTTCATCTACAGACCATACAACACTACCCAAGAAACACAATCAAGGAGATTAAGCATGAAGGAACCACTTATACAAACATGGGAAAATTAAGGAACTTTCCAATAAACATTACTTAGCTTTGCTCTCTAGAGAAAATAGAAACCCTCATTCCAAGGGAATACTACTACATATCGATAGTATTAATTTTGGAATACAAACAAGATCTCAGTCAGTCAATCACTATGGAGGAACTTAAGGATATTATAACAACTTTGCCAAAGGATAAAGCTCCTAGACCTGATGGATTCACAAACAATGTTTACCAACAATACTTACAAATCATCATAGAAGATATACTATGCATCATTGAGGATTTTAGAGTGAAAGGTAAGCTTCATGGAGTCATCAACTTCACCTTTCTAGCATTAATTCCTAAATAAAATAATGACACTACTTTCTCTAGATTTAGACCAATTTCTCTATGGAACTCTTCCTATAAAATTATTATCAAATTTTTGGTCCAATAGAATAAAGAAGAAACTTAACAAACTAATATTAGAAGAACAAGGGGGGTTCATTCCTGGAAAAATATATAATAATATCATAATGGTGCATGAATCCCTCCACACTAATAGAAATGGAAAAAGAAGCAAATTGTTATAAAACTTGATATGGAAAATGTATTTGATCGAGTTAATATACAATTTGTAGAATAGGTCCTACAAAAATTTGGATTCCCACATCAAGTCATAAAGTGTATTGAAGCATGCATTAGAAGCCCATGAATAGCCCCCTTAATAAATGGAGAACCAACAAATTTTTTTTAGTCTACAAAGAAAATTAGACAAGGATACCCATTATCACCATACCTTTACCTAATGTTAGCTGAGACTCTTGTAAGATTAATTAACCATATTCAAAGAAAAGAAAAATAATAGAGATAGAGGTTGTTGTAGGATGTAAAATTGTAACACACACCCAATTTGTATATGATACCATTCTTCTAGGTGAAGCCACCAATAAAAATGTTAGATAATTCAAGCAATGCATGAATTGGTTCACACAAGTTATCAGGGCTCATATAAACA
The DNA here is from genome assembly GCA_028583015.1 of Wollemia nobilis. Lineage (NCBI taxonomy): Eukaryota > Viridiplantae > Streptophyta > Pinopsida > Araucariales > Araucariaceae > Wollemia > Wollemia nobilis. The sequence continues at coordinate 7,771,728 of JAQPPZ010001411.1, forward strand.
CTCAAAAGAGTTAGTTCTATACATAAAATGTTGTAGCAACAAGAGTCAAACTCTTTTGCATTATCCTAGTATTATGGTTTGGCATATAAAAATACTTCATATACCTAGGATTTCCCATGAGCTTCCACCTCAAAGCCTTAAACTATTGGACCTCAACATTAGACAAGATGGTTAGGAGGATACAAAGTGACAATAATAGTTGGCTCAGTCTTGCAATAAGGGTAGTATTGATCAAATTAGTGTTAGCTTCTCTTCCAGCATACCAACTATTAGTATATCATGCTCCCAAGTTTATTTTATAAAAGGTATATGGAATCATACACAACTTCCTATGGCAGGGAGGTAGGCAATTAGAAAGAAAAAATTTCCACTTGGTCAATTGGGAGATGAACACCAAAGGTAAAATTCAAGGAGTATTGGGATTAAAAAAATGGAGATAGTTTATAAAGCACTATGATAAAAACTTCTTTGGAACATGCTTAAGCAAAATCGAGCATGGAAATGCATACTAGTCAGGAAGTCTGTAAATAACCAAACGGGTATTCAAATGATCAAACACATAAACAAACTTCCTAGAGCCTCATTCGTTTGGAAACATATAGTGGCGACAAAGAACATAATAGAGGATAAAATTTCTTGGCTATTGAAATATGGTAAGTCAATTAATCTATGGTAGGATTCAATCCTAGAAAATCCACCATTAAGAGAGAGAACTCAAATCAAATTTTAGAATCACTTGGAAAGCCAAAAAATACTCAAATTAGGTGACTTGTTTTATTGGATCTCAGAAACTCTAAACTAGATCTCCCCTCCCATTCCATATTAGCTTCAAGGATATTGGGATAATTTTAAGTCCCATGTGGTGAGCAATATATCTCTTCATCATACAATACCAAACAAACTTATTTAGGATAGCATCAACAGTAATACTCAATGCATCTAGGAGTCCAACATCAACAAATTGGACCTACCAATAAAAACTATCAATAGTGAGAAAAAATCAAGCACCACCTAAACTACAAGAATTCAAATAGCTATTCTCTCAAAAAAATATTAACAAGTGATAATTTACAAAATAGGAGTATAGCAGGGCCCCATATTTGTTACAGGTGCATGTAGAATAGTGAAATAATTTCTCATCTTATGTTTGAATGCCTGAAGTAAATTTCAATATGGTTAGGAATAACCAAAACTCTTGGCACTTACTACTCTGGAAGGTTAACCATAGACACATGTTTTACCAAGTTGAACAAAGAATATAAAGGTGAAGTGCTGGGTGAGCCCCCCTTGAAATAGCTATGGAGATTTATGTTAGACTTACAATGGCACTGAGAGGGGGGGTGAATCAGTGTAGCTCTTTAATTATGAATTAACAACTCTTAAAACAGTAGTAGTTAAAACTTAAAAATAGATACAATAAGAATAGCAAGAGAACAACACACAACACAAGATTTAACGAGGTTCACCAATGTGGCTACTCCTCAAAAATGACTGCTTGGACTACCATCCAAATCCAGCCTTTGCAAAGCACCAACTTTACAATTAATTTACCAGCACCAACTGGAAGGAGCACCAACCCCTGATTTATCTGCACCAATAGAAAGGATCACCAACCCCTAGTTTACCAGCACCAACTGGAAGGAGCACCAACCCCTGATGCCAAGCACCAACCTAGACTTCAAATAGAATTTTTGGGTTTAACAGTAAGATACCTTTGCTTTTAAATGACCCTGACTGGTCTACTTCACCTTTGAGTTCTCTGCTTTTTTTGTGCAGGCACTTCGCACACTTTGCTACACCTCATAGTCATCTTCTCCTTGTTGCGCACTCTACTTTCACTCTACTACACCTCGCAGTCGCCTTCTCCTTGTTGCGCACTCTACTTTCTTAGAAAAATTCCACACTTCGAAAGATTTGACACGACTTTCTCTTCTGCGCTCAGCAATCGTATTTCACATACTTCGATTATACCCATTTCTCCAAAATAGCCCTGCTTTTATAACAACATTTTTGAGATGAAAAACTTTAATCTTAGTCAGCTGTAACCCTAATCTTAGTCGACTGCAAAACCTAGTCTCTGTCGGCTACAAACCCTACTCTTCGTCGGCTTACATCGGTCTTCGTCGGCTTCAACTGCCCTTGTAACTCTTCTATTGCTATTGCCACGAAAACATAACATGTCGCGATATTGCAACACTTTTGCCTCCGCATGCTTTCTCTTAGCTTTGGCCCACGAGAATACAACATGTAGCGATATCGCTACACTTTTTCCTCCGTATGCTTTCTCTTATCTTTGGCCCGCGAGAATACAACATGTAGCGATATCGCTACACTTTTTATTTCGTACGCTTTCTCTTAGCTTTGGCCCGTGAAAATACAACATGTCGCAAAATCGCGACACCTTTTTCTCTCTCCTCTTTCTCTTCGCTTTGGAGCACAAAAATGAAACATGTCGTGAAATCACGACACCTTTTTCTCTCTCCTTCTTCTACTCAAAACAGAATTTTCCACTTCTCCAACATGCAAAATCTGATTTTTCTTCTTTCTCTCTCTTCCAACATGTCGCAAAATCGTGACATTTTTTTCTTGTCGCGATATCGCGACACTTTTCTTACTTGTATTTTTCTTTGATCTTTTGCAAGTGGTCCACTTTGGTCTTCTTGGAAAATCACTGTACATACTCTAAGTAACCTTTGAACTCCTGTCTTCTGCATCTGACTAGCCATTGAGCTTCCTGTCCACTGCATCAACGGATCTATCTGACTGTGTTGACAACAATGACAATACTCCTGTTGCACCTTGATCAACAATCTCCCCCTTTGGAATTGTTGGCAACACATGTGTAATTTCCTATAACTCTTCTCCCCCTTTGACAATAATACCAAAGGGCTACTGCAGACTCCCCTGAGTCCATGCACAACATTCTCAGGCAAAATAGATTGTACTTAGCAAAAATCATGAACATGAGCAAAAAGATAATCAAATACTTAGATGCTCCCCATGAGAATGTGATCCCTGTAGCTAGTCAATCTTTGGGAAGTGTGACCACTCCCAATTTATTTTGAAGGTACTCAAAAACTTCCTTGGGCAAAGGTTTTGTGAAGATATCTGCTACTTGCTCTGTAGTTGGAACAAAATCCAATTTAACCTCACCTTCTGCAACTTTCTCCTTCAAGAAGTGATATCCGATAGCGATGTGTTTTGTGCGTGAATGCATAACTAGATTCTTGGAGATGTTAATGGCACTGGTGTTATCACACTTAACTGATATTGGTTCACTAAAGCAGATACCAAGATCTTTCAGGGTTTGTTTCATCCATAGTACCTACGTACAACATGTTGTCGTTGCAATATATTCTGCCTCTGCTATTGATAAAGAAACTGACTCTTGCTTCTTACTGTGCCATGCAACCAATCTGTCTCCGAGATAGAATGCACCTCCACTGGTACTCTTTCTGTCATCTACACATCCTGCCCAATCGACATCTGAATACGAAATAAGGGTGAAGTCTTTACCTTTTGGATACCATAATCCATATTCCATAGTACCCTTGAGATACCGAAGAATCCTTTTCACCATTGTTACATGAGTCTCCTTAGGATTAGCTTGAAATCGTGCTACCATGCATACTGCCTATAAAATATATGGTCTGGTAGCTATCAGGTACAGTAAACTTCCAATCATGGATCTGTACATGGTTTGATCAACAGGTGGAGATTTGTCATCCTTGCTCAACTTACAGCCTGTCATCATGGGAGTGCTAACTAGCTTACAGTCCTCCATTGTGAACCTTTTTAGCATCTCTTTTACATATTTAACTTGAGAAATAAATATGCCCTTCTTACTTTGATTAACTTGCAATCCGAGGAAATATGACAGTTCTCCAATCATTGACATTTCAAATTCTTTTTGCATCTTATCTGCTAAGTCCTTGCATGACTCATCTTTGCTGCTACCAAATATGATATCATCTACATAGACAACAAGAACAATAAGATGCCCATTTTCTATTTTGACATACAGATTACTATCCACCATACCTTTCTTGAACCTTTGTTGAGTGAGATAGTTGTCTAGTCTAGCATACCATGCTCGAGGTGCCTGTTTTAAGCCATATAATGCTTTCTTCAACTTACAAACAAAGTTGGGATTATCACCAAGTTGGAACCCATCTGGTTGCTCAATATAAACCTCTTCTTCAAGTTTCCCATTCAAAAACGCTGATTTCACATCCATTTGATAAACTTTGAAATTTTTGTAGACTGCTAAAGCCAAAAACATTCTAATTGCCTCTAGTCTAGCTACTGGAGCAAACGTTTCCTCAAATTCAATGCCTTCAACTTGAGCATAACCCTTGCATACCAATCTTGCTTTGTTTCTGACTACCTATCCATCTTCATTCAATTTGTTTCAAAAAATCCATTTAGTCCCGATTATATTTTTGTTTTGCGAGGTCTAGGAACTAACTCCCAAGTGTCGTTTTTCTCTATCTGATCTAATTCTTCATTTATTGCCTTCATCCGACTTTCATCTTTGCTTGCATCATCAATATTTTTAGGCTCAATGGTGGATAGTAGAGAGTAGTTACTTACTGCTCTTCTTCTTGTCTGAACTCCAACTTTGGGATCTCCAATGATTTGCTCTCTAGGATGATTTCTCTGCCAGCTACCTATTTTGAATTTCTTATTTTCTTCCATTTCCTCATCATCATCTGAGTCAATTTTTTGTATCTTTTCAATTTCGTTTTCCTCATCTCCTTCAATAACTTCTTCATAGATTGGGTAGTTTGTTTCATAACTGATTACTCGTTCTTTACCTTCATCAAACTTAACATCAACACTGTCCACAATTTTCTTTAGCCTTTTGTTGTAGCATTTGTAAGCTTTGCTTCTAGGCGAATAACCAACAAAAATACCTTCATCTGCTCTATCTTCAAACTTACCAAGATTATCTTCAATTCTTTTGATATAGCACTTGTTGCCAAACACTCTGAGGTATTTTGTTGTTGCCCTTTTACCGAACCATAGTTCATAAGGAGTTTTGCTTTCATGTGTTCTCAGCATGTACCTATTTTGGATATACACTGTAGTATGGACTGCTTCTTTCCAAAATCTGTTAGCTACTCTGCTTTCAGCCAACATAGATCGTGCCATTTCCTGCATAGTCTTGTTCTTTCTTTCTACCACTCCATTTTGCTGAGGTGTCCTGGCTATTGAGAACTGTCTTTTGATACCATATTTTTCATAGTATTCTACAAACTCCTCTGAAATGAATTCTCCTCCTCTGTCTGATCTTAAACATTTGATCCTCTTTCCTATTTCATTCTCAACCTGGTTTTTGAAAATCTTGAACATATCAAGAGCTTCTAATTTATTCTTCAAGAAGAATATCCATGTCATTCTGGAATAGTCATCAATGCACAACATAAAATATTTGTCACCATTTATGCTTTGTGTTCTCATGGGTCCACATAAATCGGTGTGGATTAGTTCCAAAGGTTTGCTTGTGTAGTATTCTTTTGTTTTGAAGGAGACTCTGGTTTGTTTCCCCTTTTGGCATGAAGCACAAATGTTGTTTGCAGGTTTGCTAATGGTGGGAATATCTCTCACTACCCTTTTTGAGGTGATTTTTACTAGATTATCAAAACTGATATGACCAAGTCTCTTGTGCCACAACCAATTTTCTTCTTCCTGTCCAATAAAGCAAGCTCCTTTTGAAGTCTCTGAGAGTGTGTACAGGTTACTAGATGTTCTTGACCCTGTTGCTATCAATTTTCCACTGTTAGTTTTTCTGACTTCACAACCCTGCTTCATAAAGACTACTTCATGACCTTTATCACAAATCTGACTTACACTCAATAAATTATGTTTCAACCCATCCACAAATAAGACTTCTTTTGATTTAATCCTTCCATCACTAATTTTGACTGAGCCTTTGCCGACTATCTTGGCTCCATCATTATTTCCAAATTTTACTGATCCTCCTTCATATTTCTGTAACTTTTCAAATTTATGTTTGTCACCTGTCATATGACTGGAGCATCCACTATCTAGTATCCATGGTACATATTTATTCTATGCTTTGAATGCAGTTTGAACAATTAAGGATTCCTTTTCTTCCTTCAGTTGTTCTTTTCCTTTCCACACTATTTTGATAGTAGTTTTGGGCTCTTGTTTTGCCTTTCCCTTATCAGTAGTTTGAGCATGTTTTTTGGAAAGCTTTCTATTTTGACTCATCCTGTATGGTTGAAATTTTCTTCCCTAAAACTGATTTGAAGTAAATGTGTTTCTACAGTTTCTTGCAATGTGCCCAAACTTATGACAGTTATAACATTCCATTGTATAATTCATCAGAGGAGAAAAAACATTTCTACTGGTGAAGTTCCTTGGTCTTACATTATATTTGCAATCTGAGATTTTATGCCCATAGCCATTGCATTTAAAATAGAAACCAGAGAAAGGATAATTGAACCTGGGTGATGGTCTTTGCCATGTTGCCGTAGGAGCCATAGGTCTTCTTCTTCTTTGATGTGTGACTTTGGTGAATCCATCATTGTCAATCCTCCCATCATGCCTGGCATGAATGCTTTCTCTTTCATGAGACATTTTTCCTTGATCAACCTATTTCTTAGCTTCATTCTTTATGGACTTGGCCTTTGATCCACTTGATGATTCTCCTTCGATGAAGCCTAGACCAAATTTGATGCCTGCAGGTCTTTGGTCATTTAAGATCTTATCCAATTTCATAGAACTTTCTTCACGTCTATGATAACAACTGATTTTCTTATTCATCTCTTCTAGTTGCATTCTTAAACCAACAATCTCTTCTTCTAACTTGTTGCAATGATCTATTTTCATTGTTAATAGCACTTCGAGATCTTTGAAGATTTTCTTAGATTCTTCTATCTGTACTTTTAAGCTGGTTATGATTCCATTTGCATCCTCAAGCTTTCTTGACAGTTTCTTGTTCTTTTTCTTTTCTATCTCCCACTCTTCAAGTGCAGATATCAACTCACCTTCTAGATCTACTTCAGCCTCAAAAATCTCATCACAAACTTCAGACGTCACTCCTTTTTCTGATTTAACTTCTTCAAATGCCATAAAAAGAGCTTCATCTCTTTCTTCTTTAGACTCTTCTCCTGAGCTATTTTTTGATGAACTGACATTCTTGGAGATGAAACTTTTCTTTTTGAAGTTGCCTTTTCTGAAATTCGTTTTCATCTTCCAGTCACTTCTTTCTTGGTGGGATCCTTCATCATTTTTGTTCTTCTCTTTAAGTGGACATTTAGTCACAAAATGCCCAATGCCTCCACAGTTGAAACATTTAAATGGAAGCTTCCCTCTGTATTTTCCTTTCCCCTTTTTCAGTTTTCTCACAAAGTTTGCTTCCATTTCATCTGATGTCTCTTCTTCCTCGGACTCTTGTTTTGTGTTTTTATTCTTAAGGGCTTTGAAAGCTGCTTCTCTGTCAGTGGGTTTAGATCTTCCTATCCTCATCTCATATGCAGTTAAAGAACCATACATTTCATCTATACTAAAAAAATTTAGATTTTTAGCTTCTTCTATCGCTGAGACTTTGGAATAAAACCATTGAGGAAGAGATCTTAATACCTTTTTCATGACAGCGGAGTCATCGATATCCTCGCCGAGTCCTCTGATCGCATTGATGATTCCATTAACTCTCAACATGAATGCCTCAATGTTTTCATCGTCATTCATCTTCAATGCTTCGAACTGAGCTCGATGTGTCTGTAACTTGGCTTCTTTGATCTTATCATCTCCTTCATGAACACTCTTCAGTTTGTCCCATATTTATTTTGCCGATTTATAGTTCATGACCTTTACTAGTTCACTGTCTGCTAATCCGCACAAGATGGCATTCTTTGCTTTCGAATTATTCTCAAATAGTTTCTTTTCATTCGCTTCTTTTGGAGGAGTGGTGGGAGTTGTGTATCCACTAACTACTGAGTTCCAGATGTTGTATCCCAAGGCACAGAGATATGTCTGCATCCTGACTCTCCAGAATGCATAGTTAGATCCATCAAACAGTGGTGCTTTGTTTGATGAGAAGCCTTCACCACCTGCCATTGTGTTACTTCCAAGATCACCCTAGCTGGTTAGGCTTGTACAAGGACTTGGCTCTGATACCAATTGTTAGACTTACAATGGCACTGAGAGGGGGGGTGAATCAGTGTAGCTCTTTAATTATGAATTAACAGCTCTTAAAATAGTAGCAGTTAAAACTTAAAAATAGATACAGTAAGAACAACAAGAGAACAACACACAACACAAGATTTAATGAGGTTCACCAATGTGGCTACTCCTCAAAAATGACTACTTGGACTACCATCCAAATCCAACCTTTGCAAAGCACCAACTTTACAATTAATTTACCAGCACCAACTGGAAGGAGCACCAACCCCTGATTTATCTGCACCAACAGAAAGGAGCACCAACCCCTGATTTACCAGCACCAACTGGAAGGAGCACCAACCCCTAATGCCAAGCACCAACCTGGACTTCAAATAGAATCTTTGGGTTTAACAGTAAGATACCTTCACTTTTACAAGACCCTGACTGGTCTACTTCACCTTTGTGTTCTCTGCTTTTTTTGCGTAGGCACTTCGCACACTCTGCTACTCCTTGTCTTCTCCTTGTTGCGCACTCTGCTGCACCTCAGTCGTCTTCTCCTTGTTGCGCACTCTGCTTTCACTCTTGCACCTCGCAGTCATCTTCTCCTTGTTGTGCACTCTGCTTTCTTAGCAAAATTCCACACTTCAAAATATTCGACACGACTTGCTCTTCTGTGCTCAATGACCGTATTTCGCACACTTCGATCCTCAACAATTTCTCCAAAATAGCCCTACTTTTATAAGAACATTTTCATGATGAAAAACTCTAATCTTAGTCGGTTGTACCCCTCATCATAGTCGACTGCAAACCCTAATCTTCGTCGACTGCAAACCCTAATCTTCATCGGCTAACATCGGTCTTCGTTGGCTTCAACTACCCCTGTAACTCTTCTATTGCTGTTGCCGTGAAAACACATGTCGTGATATCGTGACACTTTTGCCTCCGTATGCTTTCTCTTAGCTTTGGCCCGTGAGAATACAACATGTAGCGATATCGCTACACTTTTTCCTCCATATGCTTTCCCTTATCTTTGGCCCGCGAGAATACATGTAGCGATATCGCTACACTTTTTCTTTCGTACGCTTTCTCTTAGCTTTGGCCCATGAAAATACATGTCATGAAATCGTGACACCTTTTTCTCTCTCCTCTTCGCTTTGGCCACGAAAATGAAACATGTCACGAAATCGTGACAGTTTTTCTTGTTGTTTCTCTCTTAGTTTTTCTTGTTGTTTCTCTCTCTTCCAACATGTCATGAAATCATGATATTTTTTCTTGTTGTTTCTCTCTCTTCCAACATGTCGCGAAATCACAACAGTTTTTCTTGTTGAGATATCGCGACACTTTTCTTGTATTTTTCTTTGATCTTTTGCAAGTGGTCCTTGTAAAATCACTGTACATACTCTAAGTAACCTTTGAACTCCTGTCTTCTGCATCTGACTAGCCTTTGAACTTCTTGTCCACTGCATCATCAGATCTATCTGACTGTGTTGACAACAATGACAATACTCTTGCTGCACCTTGCTCAACAATTTATATCATATTTTATCATCTAGCACATTTGGTTGGATAGAAACTAGAGGATTTTTTAAGGCAAAGGTAAGGACAACAAAACTATAATACAGAGGATAAAAAAAAAACTAGTATTAAATGTTAAATCTAGTTTCTGACAACAATAGTATGAAGAAGACCTATCACCCACAAAAAGAAGAATGATCTACCAACTTAATCTCTAATCTTTCCTAGCAAAGGGAGGCTATAGAGTAAACAATTCCCTACCTAACATTTATTTTTTGATGCTATTATTTTATGGTGCCTCCAAGTCCAACCGCATTTGAGCAGTGATAGGGGGACTAATTCTTATAGGACCCCATGAGATCCTATTGAAATTCATGATTATCTTGGGAACAACATCTATCAACGTGGTAGAGGCTATTAGATGTGAAATTGGCTTAAAATTGGTAGCAAAGAAAGGAATCAATTAGGTCATAGTTTATGGGGATTTTTTGGTTGCCAATCCAACACCATGCATAGGGTAAGGTTGGTGGATCAATGCCAAGTATCATAGAATGACTGCAACATCAAGATATGGGGTGGATGATATTTTTAGGAGATCAGTTCCTTCGAGGATGATTCCAACTACCCTACATTGCAGAATAGGGGAAAGGAAAAAGAGAAAGAAAGAAAATAAAAGGACATAGCAAAAACTCACAAGGATGGATAGAGCTGCATCAATACTTATGCAGGCCAGATACCCCTTATGAACACAAACCCTACACCTAATAGATCACCCAAATGTTCCTTAGTTCTAGCTCTTATCAATTATGGACGAGAGATGAATTCCATAACCAATGAATAGGTGCATGAGATCTAGCATGCAGAATCAGAGCGCTCCTATCTAAATGGTGTTAGCAGAAATAAACCCCAAGCCCATATTACAAACACATACTTTTGATCCACTCAAGTGAACCCCATAGAATCTAGATAGTATAATAACATGGGACTACTTAAATGATTGAACATAAATGAATATTCATGTATTAAGTATAGAACAAGAGGACAAAGCCAAAGACCAAATAGTGTAGAATTTGTATTTACATAGGAGAAACCTTACATAAGAATTATAATGGCTAAATATCCACCCTTAGGAATGGAAAACATTCCACTATTTGTAGATATAATTACAAAATCAAACATTAATGGTGAAAGGTACGATCACAATACTTGCAACAGATAAGCATCACACTAGTACATTGTTTCGCTAGATAGCACCATTCTTCTAGAAGGAGGTCGATGTACTTGGTTGAATATGGGCCTTTAGATCTTGTGATGTTTCTACCCAATTTTTAAACTCTTATCTACCTCATTCTTATCCTCTATTGACGATCCTCTAATTGAGGCAGTAGATGATAGACACTAGAGTACCTTAGGAATATCACATTGAAAATCCATTGCTTCTACGTACATTGTTAGGTACTTGGCCCATTGCGGTAGCAAGCGGGCCTTCCTTAGGATTTTGGGTGATGGTAGGATTTTTGCACATTTGGTGGGTTATTCCTTCCACCTGTAGGGGCTCTAGAGAGGGAGGGTGTTTCTCATATGTTTTGTCTATATTCTATTCTTAACTTCCTTCCTAGGTTGGGTGAGAGTTTTTCTTTTTCCTCAAATATGGGATTTTATGATTTGTCCACCCATGCTATCCCCTCAGTATGTCCACCCAAAAATTTGGGTGGATATCTTGGAAAGTTCCACCCAAAGTTAAGGGTGGGTGTCTAACCTTTTTATTGATTGCCTTGCTTGATTTTGTTATTCGTCCATTGGTTTTGTCCACCCCATGATCGCTACTGCTATTCTAAGATCTCCTATCCATCAATTTTTTCCTTCTCATGATTACTACTACTATTTTGAGATCTTCTGCCCATCCATAAATACCTTCAAATTTTTATGGGCTTTAAGAAGAGTGGGTAAGGATGCACAAAAATCCTTACCCACACTCTTGGTGACTTACCAGTTTTTTTACTCTATAAAAAAATAACCCAGCAAGCATTCAAAAAGCACTCACGAATATGGAAATGAGGAAGGGTTTAATAGAGAAGATAGATATGGAATGGATCAAGGAGAGGAAAACCAGGAAGATGACAATAGTGGAAAGGGAAGAAAGAAGAACACAAAAGGGGATGACCAAATGAAGCTAAGAGGACCTGAGCACGAGAAGGAGAACACAGGGAGAGGAGAGAAGAAGGGGAAGGTACGGACACAAGATGATTGTAATTCTAATCAATCATCTAAACAAAAGTAGCCAAACAAAGATAACATGAAAGAAGGAGAGAATGAAATGGGACTCAATGTTGAGAACAATCCTAATAAAAGAGATAGAACTACTAGATTTGTGATATATTTTCATAGAGCAGCAAACTGAAACTCTTGGTTCATGGGATGTTCCTCAAAATTGTATACCCGTAAACATACTCCTTTATAACCCAAAGTTGATTCAAGAATATATAGGTTGCCACAAGACATGATTTTCAAGGTAAGTAACTTTTGGAAATCTTCCTATTATTGAATTGGCTTTCCACCTAGTAGGTTTTAATAGAATATCCTTCCTCCACAAGCATGCCATGAGATTTATGGTCTACATTCAACCTCTTTATTATTTATATATAGGGGAGGGATAGTTGGATAGGCACCACCCTCTTATGATTTGATATGGTATGGACCACCAACTCATACCAACATATTAGGTATGGCTATATTTTGCTTGATGCAATTGCACACCCTTCGGTGATGTGCTCTATCCATTGGGATATGGAGTCACAAAAGAGATAATTAGAATATAGGAAAAGTGCTTTTAGCATCTGAGACACTTATCTGAAGTTCTTTCCTTTTTCTGAGTTCTACCACCCTAGTGCACTTTTATTTAGTTATCAATTTATGTACACAAAATTGTGGTACAATTGGTGCACCACATCTATTGACTTACCATAGAGTTTCATCCAATGAAAATGTAGTAATCAAACCATAGTATTGAACTTTAGGTGCTTCCTATAGTCTGATCAGTTTGCCAACTCTTCAAAGTCATGAAGAATTCATAACTTGGTAGATCATGATGCATACTAGTACCTATGCAATTGATGATCAATGTGGCAACATATTTTTCCATGAGGAAGCCTTCTTTTTGTACTAGTTTTCTTGGCAACAAGCTCCAATGTTGCCAATTTTTAGAATCTACCTGCTACAAAATCCTAGCTTCGTACGCCTTCATTGTTCTCGCACATTTTTCCTTGTAGGATTCATTGATTGAGCCTACTATTAATGAAACCTCCTTAATAACTAGGTGCTGACTAAGTACACCATCATCAAGATGGCCTGGTTTTTTCTTGCTGCACTCTAAGACACAAAAAGGGTACAAAATTGCTCCCTCCTTATGCATGATGTTCCCACCAAAGTCTAGATCTTCCCCTCCTTGGGAAAATTTGCAAGCACTGGAGGCACCACCTTCTGCATTGATGCTTGCACTTCTTCCATATAGATACAATATATTTGCCCCTTGTGTTCCATCGGTCTATAGCCTTGGTTCCTGCACATCTTGAGATGGCATCCATGGGGGATATTGTGCAGTAGGGTGGGGAGTAGTGGTGTATGGAAACAGATATGGTAGGGCAAAGTATCCTAAATATGTTATTCCTACTTGAAGCAGGATTTGCTCTACCCGTACGACCTCTTGGTAAATTTGGAGGAATTTGCTTTTTGTAGATTATAGTAGGAGGAGGCATACATTTGAGCTTTATCTCAAACATAGTACAAGTGAGCCTGGGTGGGGAACGGTTGGTACTCAAGAGGAATCCTCTTCTAGCTCCTCTCAAATCGAATGTTGAAGTTGATTAGAGACTCGAGAGGGGCCCTATTGATGTAAGAAATATGCATCAAGAGTTGGAAAGGATCCATGGAGCCATCAAATGTGTCAATGAGAGCTCCCGCCAAGTCCACCCATGAGAAGATGGTTTTTTTCCCAAGGTTTCGATACCACAATAATGTCCTTCCTTCTAGAGAGATGACTAGGAGTTTGATCATGACATATTTATGAGTGATACCATGGAGGGGTGCTAGTGCAATAACATCTTCAAGGTGCTCTTGAGCCATTCTCAAGGAGCCATCATATTTGGTCAAGGCCTTCAGGGCACCCTTGGGAATCTCATGTGAGTAGTGGAGGTTCAATAGATCGAGGTCGTTCCACTAAGGGAACGATAGCTGAGCCATTAAGGCACCAAAATTCAAAGGTCTTGGTTGTGATGTCAAAGTTAGATTTAGAGTCATCAGGTGAACATACTATCTCTACCAATGAGGTCAAGGCTTCTCACCATACCTTGAGTCCTTTGAGATATTTGGATATTTAGCATGATTGGATGACTGGTCTCATGATCTGGACATACCACATAGTCAAAGTCACCAGGTGACTTTGAGAAAATCTAGGCAAATCAAAGAGCCATAAAACTCTAATTTCCTAAAACACGAGGACTTAGTGAGTTTTCCAATAGAGTCACCAAAAATTATTGGTCATCAATCTGGCACCACATGTAGGATAGGGTCAATGGATCAATGCCAAGTAGTGTAGAATGGCCACCACATCATAAGATAGGGTAGATGACCTTTGGAGGAGGCCAGTTCCTTTGAGGGTGATTCCAGCTACTCTACATCACAAAATAGGGGAAAGAGAAAGGGAAAGAAATAAAATAAAATAAGGTCATATCCAAAACTCACAAGTATGGGTAGAGTTGCATCAAGACTTATGCAGGCTAGATACCCCTTATGAACATAGATCATACACCTAATAGATCACCCAGCTATATCTTAGTTCCATATCTTATCAACGATGGGTGGGAGGTGAATTCTAGAACTAATGGAAGGTGCATGAGATCTAGGATGTAGAATTAGATTACTCCTATCCGAATGGTGTTAGAAGAAATAAACCCCAAGTCCATATCACAAACACACACCGATACACTCAAGTTAACCCCATGGAATTTAGATAGTAGAATAACATGAGACTACTTAAACGATTGAATAGAAATGAATATTCACATATTAAGTGTAGAACAAGAGGACAAAGCCAAAGACCAAACAATGTAGAATTTGTATTTACATAGGAGAAACCTTACATAAGAATTGTAATGGCTAAAGATCCACCCTTAGGAATGGCCAACATTCCACTATTTATAGGTATATTTACAAAATTGGATATTAATGGTGGAAGGCGAGAGCACAATCCTTGCAGTAGATAAGCACCATAGTGATACACTGTTTTGTTGGATATCATCATTCTTCTAGAAGGAGGCTAATGTACTTGGTTGAATTTGGGACTTTAGATCTTCTAATGGTTCTATCCAATTGTTCAACTCTTAGCTACCTCATCCTTCTCCTTGATTGTTTATCCTCGGATTGGGGTAGTGGATGATAGACACTGGAGCACCTTAGGAGTATTGCACCATAAATCCATTGCTTCTACATACACTATCAGGTACTTAGTCCTTTGTGGTAGCAGGTGGGTTTTCCTTTAGATTTTGGGTGATGGCAGAATTTTTGCACATCTGGTAGGTTCTTCCTTTTGCCCATGGGGGCTCTAGAGAGGGTGGATGTTTCTCATATATTTCTTCGATCTTCTATTCTTAACTTCCTACCCAAGTTGGGTGGGATTTTTACTTGTTCCTCAAAGCTGGAATTTTATGATTTGTCTACCCATGCTAGACCCTTGGGATGTCTACTCAACAAGTTGGGTGAGTCCCTTGGGAAGTTTCATCCAAATTTAAGGGTGGGTGTCCACCCTTTTTTGTTGTTTGCCTTGCTTGATTTTGTTATCTACCCATTAGTTTTGTTCATCCCACAACTGCTACTACTATTTTGAGATCTTTCGCCCATCCATAAATACCTTTAAAACTTTGTGGGCTCTAAGAAGAGTGGGTAAGGAGGCATAAAAATCCTTACCCACAATATTCTAACCTAATAATAATAGATTTTTCCAAAAGTAAATATTTTAGATCTTTACAACTAAAATTATTCAAGATAGGATCAGACAACTAGGTAGTATAATTGGTAGAATATCCTATCAACACATAAGCTAAGAATTCAACAAAGAGGCTGACACACTAGCGAATTAAGCTATAAATATAACCCCTACTTATTACCACAAAATCATCAAGAAGCAGAAGGGTAGAGGTGGTATGAGGATGACAAGGACTCCAATAATGAGGTCCTTCTATATATTCATGTTTTGTATTCTAGAATGTTCTATTCACTTTGATCTATTTGATCATAGAGTTTTGTATCTTTTTGTTAAGTAAATAAATCTTTTCTTTAAAAAAACAAAAATATATTGCTCACAATATTTTACTTCCTTTCAAATAAATAACTTATTCTAAGGTACTCTTTTACTCTTAATTCTGCATTCTTTAATTCTACTTTCTCCAACTTTTAAATTTCTCTTTCTAATAAACTATTGTCACTTTAAAGAATAGGTTTCTTTTCTCAAATTTTAATTATTCCCATTTTAATATATTTCTTCTTTCACTTTATAAATACCTCTTTAATATTTTCTTTCTTAATAAATCAAATATGCTTAATATATTTCTTCCTTCACCTTATAAACCATTCACTATCATTCGAAAAATATTTTGAGGTAAATTAAAATTATGTACCTTAGGTGGCACCTTCCCTCCAAATATCCAAACTAAGGCACACCTTTGCTCTACACATATTAGGTTTAATCACTCCCAAAATAATTTGAATCTCCTACAATCTAACTCCTCAACGTTACACCTTCCATGTGCATTATTTTAAATTCTCCTCTAAATCTATCTTCTCTAGACTATTTTTCATGAGATGTTATGACTATCTTACACACCTTTGACACGGTCGTTAATGCCTACTTTACCTTAGCTTTCTAGTTTATGTATTCCTTCCAATCATTGCCTTCAAATGTTATCACTTCTAGTTTTTGTCCTATACACTCAATAATTTTCATCTAGTTCTATGCTTAGTCCTCTTTATTTGCACTTAATATTCTTGGTCTACAATATATCTAGTAAATACAAATGTGCCTTAGTCTAAAGGGTCCAAGATTGTATGGTTTAGGATTTCTCCTAGCCAACATCTAGAGAAGTCCAGTTCCTTGTAAAATAAAAAAAAAATAAAGAAATTGGGGAAGACTAAAGTGATAAATGGATGGTTAGAAAGAGAAGGGAGATAAATGTGAATGACATTTGGATAACAACACTACCATATCCTATGTGAAACACATTGCATTTAAACTACATACAGGGCCTAACAAACCATTCACCAAGCAAAGCATTGTAGAATGTGAATTAAGCTTAGATCATGTTGTCTACTACTCTGATAGCCCTTAGTACCCTAAGTAAGATTTTGCAAAATAAAGCAAAAACACATAATCAAATGCTAAGAATCCATAATATTCTAATATCTTGGAGTGGTAATCCAAAAAACAACTCAATCATAATAGAATAAACCACCCATAAAGCTTTTACAAAAATATCTAGGGCCTAGAGAGCATCCATAAATGAAAAAATTTTATAACACGGTGCTAGCAAAGGTCAAACAATAAGTTGACTCATTAAAATTTTATAGAGTAGAATTGCATATTATATAATAGTAAACACTCAAATTGTTGACCCTCATAATGAGGTAATTTGTGTATATTACTATACTAGCCTAGCTAATGATTACAAATATGGCCTACCATAGGCTTGATGAGAATAGCACAACCTAGTGCTATCTAGAGCTTATGCTTGATCAACATGCTTGAGGGAGTGGGTGTCACTTTCTTGCTCTATCTCAATCAACTATTTTGTTCAACATAATTCATCACTTTCAATAGCCACATATCTTTAGCAAGCTTGAATCCTTTTGAGAATGCTCAAATTTCTCCATTATACCTTATTGTTGCACTAGTTATCAGTGCTATAGATATTTTCATTTATGATTACTAGTGATTGATGTTGTTGCAGGTTGTAGGAGATTGGTTGTCACTTTCCTAAACTGCTTTACTATAGATGGCTGAGAAGTATACAGGTGGCCCATACCTTTGAAATCCATGATCTCTTCTAAAATATACTTATCTAGGGAGTCCTCTTTTATCTCCAACTATTACAAGCTTTTATTATGACCAAAACTACTATGAGGTTATATTGATATTGTTACTCATGACATTTGGATCCTCATGCCTTCAGCTACTTATACACCTAGTTGGGATGTTTGTAGACTTGGCTTAATGTTGCATTATAGATCCTCAACCATTATATTCTATATTTATTGGGTCTTATATTGGTCAAACATTATTCCCCTAGTCAAATTTTAGGTTTGACAAATATCCCTTTGATTTTTGGCCAATTTTTATGTAAATAAATTAGGCTTAGCAAGTTTTCCTTATAATTGATTTATTCAAAATTTTACAAAATTGATAGTCTAGACAAATTTGCTAGGATCTATCTATGTGGGAACCCCCATGGACCCACAAGAAATTTTTACAATACCTATGAAGTTAATCAAGTATTTTTATAACCTAGCCCAAGTGGTGAGTACATCTTGTTAGAAATTAAACTATTTTCCATATGATCAAACATAAAATACTCACACAAATTCTACATTTAAAATCACACTTATTGCAAAATATTATTGATGACTATTTTAATATTTCACTACTAAACCAATTACATTGCTTTACCTTAAATATATACACACATGGATATGAGACTCTTCATTTTCACAACCCTTGAACTTTCTACTTACACAAACTTTTCATCTCCTCACATGCACGTGAGATATAACACTTCATATTTTTCATGGGAGAAATATCAGATAATAGTAAATTTATTACTGACTCTACATATCCACATAAGGACAAACATGATAATTATTGTACATACTACATGATAAACTCTTACATAACTCCTTACTTACATGACACCTCACTTACATAACTCCACACTTACATGACACCTACTATATACTCAAATATTAATCACACTCTAAACTAAACTATTGGTATCAATATTCTTGCAAGTTGCCAAATAATATAATGCTTCCAATATACCACCCATATTACATTATTTGGTATGAAATTCCTTTGCCTTCATGTGCTTTTAATCCTTCTTTCTAGTCTTGCTCTTTTTGTTCTAACTCTAATAATACTTCAGGTTTAGGCATTGAATCTGTTTTTCTTTGTCTTTGTTCAAGAGGTACTTTTTTTATCATAATACTAATAGTATATGTAACCTATACCTATAACACTTTTGAGAAAGTCATCACAATAATATATTCCATCATTGATATCAGTATTTCTATTATTTGAATCCCATCATTCATTACCTCTGAAATTATTATTATCAAACTTGTTATTAATGCTCTCAAATGTACTATGTAACAATTCACCATTTTTGTTTTTTTTATTTGTGGAAAACATCCCAAAAGGGATGCCACTTTCGGGTAAGACCCAAGGAGGCAGGGGTATCCATTCCACCAAAAACGCCCAGGACTCGGACCTGGCCTACCACCTTTGACATACTCAAGGAGCAAACAAACACACAAAACCAATTTAAAAATAAGTAAATAACAACAAAAATAATAAAATAAAATAAAAAACATGCTCCTTGAGTGTGTCAAAAACAAAAGCACAACCAAACACACACACAATAAGATAAAAGAAACCACAACACGAACCACATAGAAAAACACAAGAACCACATAACAAAACACAAACAAGACAAAAACAACAGAACACTACAAAGACATAACCCAAAAAAAACATGAAAAATAAACACAACCAAAACCTAAAATATTAAAAAAATAAAATAAAAATAAAAAACAACCAACAACAGACAATAAACAAAAACAAAAAACATAGAAAACACTCACACAAAAAACATGAATTAACACAAACAAAGAGAAACACAAGAACAAGAATGACAAAAACACAAGAACAATAACAAAAAACATAAAAAAAACACAAAACAACAAAAACACAAGAACAACAAAAAACAACACAAAGAACACAAAAACAAAACAAAACAAAAGAACACACACACCTTAAAAAACTAAACAAAAAAACAAAAAAATAAAAAAAATTGAACATAACAATGACCTATCTAGACCAGAAGACTATTAAGGCAAGAAACAACAAAGGAAACAAAAGAAAGAAAAGAGTGAGCTAGGGAACTAAAAAAACCTGAATGAACCAAAGAGAAGCAAAAAAAAGCAAGAAGAAACTAGGTACCTTTAGAACTAGAGCCATCCAAAGAAATGATAGAAAGAAGAGCTTCCCTAATTTGTGAAGCCCACCATCTAGGAGGGTGGCCATAACAAGTAAGATCACCTTTGTCCAAAGCCCAATTAGCTAAAGCATCAGCACTCTTGTTTTGATCTCTCGACCACATGATTGTAATCAACTTTCAAAAATCCCATCTGGATTAATTGAATCTTCTCAATAATTCTTTTTATTCTCCAATCAACCTTATGATTCTTGGAAGGAGTCTTCAAAATATTAATCATAAGTTGAGAGTCAGACTCAACTAACACCTTTTCCCATCCAACCTTAGTAGCCTCCTGAAGGCCTCTGAGGATACCATACCCCTCAACAAGGTTATTGGAAAGAATACCCAAATTCTCAGCAAAAGTAAAAACCAGGGAGCCATCTGAAAGTCTACCAATTCCTCCCACACTAGCTTTTCTAGGGTTCCCTCTAGAGGCTCCATCAGTATTGAATTTTCCAAAATCCTTAGGAGGAGGTTGCCAATTTCTTGTCCTATCCATCTTACTAATACTCACATTCCCTTTAAGTTGGTTGCCCTTAGAAGATTTAATCTTCAATATTTGCATCACTTGATCCCATATTTGGTGGGAGTTTTGGGGGTGATTAAGGAGTTGATGGACTGATTCAACTAAGTTGGCTATGGTCTTTTGCCAAATATAGTGAATATCCTTCCTATCTTGATTAAAAATTTGGTTGTTCCTTTCAATCCAAATATTCCAAAGAAGAATGGTAGAACCCATCCAAACTAACTGCCTAATAAAATGATCAACACCCTCTTGATTAGGCCAATCCCTCCAAAGTTGTTCAAAAGTAAAAAAATTGGACCACTGTAAGCCAAGTAAAGTGGCCATTCTCCTCCATAGCTCAGAGGCTAAAGTACACTCAATAAAAATATGGTTGAGAGTTTCTACATTCTCTTCACACATCTCACATCTAAAAGGGCCATGAAAACCACGCTTCATAAGTTGCTCACCAGTAAGCACCCTACGATGCAATAAAAGCCAATTAAAGAACCTCACCTTAGGCCAGAGCTTTTGAGCCCACAATTGAGAAAATATGTCAGAAGAATGGTTGGGATTATTATGGCATAAGGTCAAATAACCTTGAGCAACTGAATACTCACCCTTAGTAGTGTTGTTCCATCCAAAACAATATTTTTCATGGGACCAAGAGAGATCTCATATGAAGGATGCCTTGGATATCTTGTCTTTGCCTTTCTAGGATTTGAATAGGCCAGTCCTCAATAGGGATCCAATATCTACCAACCTTTGAATTACCGAGTATGGTACCGATAGTAATTAGCCACCTTTATCCAATTAGCTCGGTGAAGCTCCTCCATCCAAGGCCTCCAATCGGGAAACTGAGTTATCAAAGGCTTGTGACCATCCCAAGAATCTATCCAAAAATTTTCCTGTTGACCATTATGAATGATCCAAAATAAATTTTTCTTTATCAAATCCTCACCAGTCTTAAGAACTGCTAAAATGGGAGAACCTTTGGTAGGAAGTTGATAGCGAACAAGGTCTTCAGGACTTTTGTTCTCAGCATATTTAGCATGGAGATTATTGGCCCAAAGAGCATTGGGGTTATGCAACATCCTCCAATATAATTTAGTAGCTAAAGCTTTGTTGTTATTAATAGAAGACCAGAATCCTAACCCCCTTTATTCTTAGGAAGACATAAAGTGTCCCATTTCACCAAGGCCCATTTTCTTTTCTCCTTAGTACCACTCCAAAGGAAACGATGACTGATTTGATCCAGTTCTCGAAGAACAACCTTTGGAATATTCAACATGGAAGATACATAAATAGGAATAGCTTGAAGGACTGATTTTACCAAGGTGATTCTACCCCCAGAAGAAAGCCACATGTTGGTCCACTTTCCAATTTTCTTCTTGACTTTGTCCAACAACCAATTCCAATATTTATTTTTCTGCCTTTGAATATTTATGGGAATACCTAAATAAGTGATTGGAAGGGAGGTCTTCTTATATCTTAATTTATCCAAGACCATGGATTCCTGTCTAGAAGAGTAGTGAAAGAAAATAACTTTAGATTTGTCTTCATTGATCAACTGCCCAGTAGCCTTAGAAAAATAGCTAATGATTTGCTTAATATTAGAAGCTTCCTTAACTATAGCTTTACCTAAAAGAGTAGAGTCATCCACAAATTGAATATGAGAGATAGGTCTAGCTCCATGAGCAATGGTAACTCCCTCAAGGGTTTTGTTTTCCCTCTTTTTGGTTATAGTCCTACCCAAGCATTCAACAAGAATGATGAATAAATAAGGGGATAGCGGGTCACCTTGCCTAATACCTCTGGAAGCTGGGAACGACTGAGAAGGCCTACCATTGATAAGAACTAAGTAGGAAACTGAAGAGATACATCCCATAATCCAATCCATCCAATCCTTAGAGAAACCAAATTGCCTCAAAACTTTGATAAGGAAGTGCCAATCCACTCTGTCATAAGCTTTGGATAAGTCTAACCGAATGAACATGGAAGGAGATTTTTGCATATCCATGGAATGGATGGCTTCCTGAGCAAGAACTATCTCATCTACTATTTGATGCCCTTCCACATAACCCCCTTGCTCTGGGGAAATAATCTTATGCAAAAGAGGCTTCAACCTTTCTACCATGATTTTAGTAATGATTTTGAGAAGAACATTACATAAAGCAATAGGTCTAAAAGTTGAGATATGATCAACCTCTTGAGCTTTTGGAACAAGAGTAATATAAGTTTTATTGATAACCTTCAAAATTTCTTTGGCTTTCCTGGCTTCTTCCACCACCTCTAATAAATCAACATGAAGGATATCCCAGAACTCTTGGTAGAACTCAATGGGAAAACCATCAGGACCTGGGTTTTCCCTTTTTGCATTTTAAAAACTACCTATTGAAGCTCATTGATAGTAACAGGAGCAGTCAAAATAGAGTTCTCCTCAGAAGTGATAAGAGAAGGGATTGCTTGAAGAACATTTTGTTGAGAAGCTGAGTCAAGAGGAGTAGCAACAAAAATATTGGAAAAGTAATCAACAACAATAGAGTTCATGCCATCCCAAGTATAAACAACATCTCCAGAATCTGATTTTAGGGAAGAAATAAAGTTGTGAGATCTTTGAGCTAGAAGATATTTGTGGAAGAAATTTGTGTTTCGATCTCCTTCTTTGAGCCATTGAATTCTAGATTTTTGCTTCCATAATATTTCTTCTCTTTTTTCCCATTCCTCTAACTGAGTTGTGAGTTTAATTTCATCTGCACTTCTCTTCTCTGTGAGGCCATCTAAATGGATTTTCTTATTCAAATTTTCAAGATGAGCAATAACTTCATGTTTTTTTTATGAACATCCCCAAACTCTTTCCAGTTCCAAGTCTTGATTTTGGATTTAATGTATTGCAGTATTTTGGCAAAATAGAACATCTTAGTCCCATGCCTAGGTTTACCTTCCTTCCACCATTGTTGCACACGAGGTCTAAAGGAAATGTCTCTAAGCCACATTAATTGAAAACGAAAAGGAGAGAAACTCACATTGGTTTTCCACATTTCCACCATGACTGGCCAATGATCCGAACCAACATTATTAAGAGTCTTCACTTTAGGAATGTGACCATGGATTAAGAAATTTTTAGAGAGCAAAAACCTATCCAATCTCTCCATTATACAAGCTAAGCCTTGCCTTCTGTTAGACCAAGTCATAAGGCCATTATCTAGTTGGATGTCCACAAGATGGAGGTTTGCAATATATTCACTCATGAGGTCAGTGCTTTTGTCCAAATTTCTATTTCCCCCTTTTCTCATCCAGAGAGAGGATGGTATTGAAATCTCCTCCGATCAAGATCCAAGCTTCAGGAAAATGAGAGATAATATGAGTTATATCCTTCCATTGTCTTCTTTTTTCCTCCAAAGAAGTCAGAGCATAAATAGTAATGTAGAGCATAATTTGGTTGGAATGTCTACTTTGAATAGCTATAGCCAACAGACCCCAACTGCCAACCATATGGTGAATAACTACCTCTTTTGGGTCCCAAAGACAAGCAATGCCACCAGAAGTCCCCTGGGAACCGAGGGAAACCACTTTTCAAGCTGGCCAAATTTCTATCGGCAATTGAGTCCATATCCTCCATTGACATCTTTGTTTCTTGAAGGAAAACAAGATGTGGATGATTTATCTGAATCATTCTTCTAATTTCATTTTGTTTTGAAAGACTCCCTTTGAGTCCTCTAATATTCCAAGTGATGATCTTCATTAATACCAGGGCTAAAAAATTTGGGAAGGGCATTAATCTTACCTTCCTCTACAAGCTTTTCACCTTCTTTTACCATATGATATTGATTGGTCTTGCGACTTGCTTTTTGATTAGAATCCATCTTCAATTTTTTTCCCTATTTCTTGACTTATTCCAATTGAATCTGAGATGGCTTCTAACCTTGAAGAATGCTCGTACCAAAATTTTACTAGAGGGTTCAATGGAGTCTATATTGGGACCTGTATTATTTGAAGTTTTGACATTTAAAAGATTGTTTTTCTTGTGTAAATTTTCTCCCTTTTTTTCTGTTGAAAACCTTTGATTTGTTGGTTTGTCTCTGAGTTCTTCCCTTCATATTTAAATTGTGTTTCTAAGATTTATGTTTCCATTATTTCCTCTTCCTCACTTGGGACATCATTTGTGGAAAGGATTTCAAACATATTAGCAGATGACTTTGATTGATCCTTCATAACTGGTTTTTTTTAGTGTTCTTCTTCTTAGGCATTTGGAAACCTG
This sequence comes from Wollemia nobilis, assembly GCA_028583015.1. Classification (NCBI taxonomy): domain Eukaryota; kingdom Viridiplantae; phylum Streptophyta; class Pinopsida; order Araucariales; family Araucariaceae; genus Wollemia; species Wollemia nobilis. The sequence continues at coordinate 7,796,437 of JAQPPZ010001411.1, forward strand.
ATGAGTTTATATCTTCTTTCTTTTGATCAAGAATTTTATTTGGGCAAGCACTGGCCAAATGACCATATTCATGGCAAATTCTACAATGAAAAGGAATGTTCTCATAGTCCACTACTTGCTCCCAAGTGTCTTCCCCAAATTGTAATGTGATATTTTTAGGTAGGGGTTTGTCAAAATCCATTAAAACACAAATCCGAGCATAAATAATATGTTCAAAATTTTGAGTACAATCAATAGTCATCATAAAAGTTCCTAAAGAGTTTCCAATTGAAGAAAAAATAGTAGGATTCCAAAATTCAATAGGGAGGCCAAAGAGTCTAACCCACACGGGAGCTATAGAAGGCATCTCTTCTTCGACTTTAAATTTAGTATGCCAGGGCTTCATGAAAAGCCCTACCCTTCCAAAAAACCAAGGACCCCCTTGAAAAGTTTTCTCTCTATCTTCATTATTAGCAAATAAAACAAGAAAATAACCATTTGGATAAATAGAGATTTGTAACTCACCTTTAGTTTTCCAGATTTTTGCAGCCCAGACTTTGAAAGGAGATAGGCTCGGACGAAAACCCACGAACCGACAAATTAGTCCTCTTTTTTCCAAATCTTCAATGCCAGTCTGAATGTTACCCATATCAAGCTTAACAATAGGAGTTCCATCAGCTGCTTTAAGACATCCTGACTCCATTTTCCTAGGATCAATCTTAGGCATTCTTAGAGGTTTATGGGAAGCCCTAAGATTGATATTAGCATTGGGTTGAGGCTGTCCACCATGGAGGGCATCCCTAAAATTCATTTTTGGGGCTGAGTTTTCGAAATTCTTACCCTTGACAGGGGTTTTCACAGTAGAATTATTTTGTGGGTGCACCTTAGCACCAGATTCACTTGAGATATGAGCCATTTTTTGATCAACTGCTTGAAACTTGTTTCGTGATCTCTTTAATCCTTGCCCTAGACGTCGTGGAAAGGTATGGTTTTCACTTTTCTTTTGTGCAACAAATTGGAAGTCGTTGTCACTCAAGTTCACAGTATGATCTATTGAAAGATAAATTTCTAACCCATATTGGATCCCCTGCAACATTTCCTGCTAAAATATTGAGCATAAACCACAAAAATATTGGTCGCTAGGGCCCGAAGGCCCTAAAAACCAACCTCTGGAGCTGCTTGCACTCAACCCAGATGAAACCCTCGCATAGCCGCTTGCCAAAAATCTCGTTCACACATAGGGATGCGCTAGGATCTGTGTTGCTCCAAATGATATGAAAATTGGTGGAGACGTTCTAGGGTTTTTCAGGCATCTACCCTCAAAATTTTAGCTCAATCCGAGTCCGGATGAGTGAGATATGGCCGAAACAAGTTCGACAGTTTGGGCAGTCCTACGAAAAATGTCCCTCCTCTAAAGCAAATTTTTTTTGTTCGATTAATTTTCCCTATTCACCATTTTTTTTATTTGTATATCTTATTCTATCATATTCCTTTTTTTTTTTTTGAAAATTTCAAACCAACACATTCTGTATCAAAAAATATGTCTTTTGTACATCCTTTGTCTACACTCAAATTCCTTTTCCCATATGTCATAGTTATTTCTTGAATGAGGTCATAACATACATTTAGCCTTCATAAGTTTCACAATTTCCTTTGCTAAAAGTTACTAGTGTCATGCTGAAATAAGACCTTTTTATTTATCATGTTATTGCTCTTTTTTCCTTTTTGTTCTTCCACTTCTTTCACCATTCTTGTTAACCATTTTGGTTGTCTTGGTGATATTTTTGTTGGAATGAAATCATTGTTTGACATTTCTTCTTTTGCTTGATTTATTTCTTTCAACTTTCTAGATTCCTTGATTGTGTTAAGGTACCATCTAGCTTCTTTCTTGTTTATATATGCTATCTCAGAGTTCATTTTGATTCAAACTTTTGAATGCTCTTATCTTTGATGTAAGTCTTCACTAACATGTTCCTTCAATCAAATATCTTCAAATTTTAATATATTCTTTCTTTAATACCATTTAAATAATTTATCTTTTCAATTTTCTTGTTTGTGCCTATGCTTTAATAAGTCTTTGAATAACAATAATTCTTTCAATATTTTTTCAAAATATAATTAATTTCCTTTGTAGTAGAATTCTTTATTACTCCCAAATTTAATATTTAATAAATCTTATTTCTTCTACAATATTCACTTAGTCTTCAAATTTTAATTAGTTTCTTCAATATAATTTATTTTGTTGTTGAAATTCTTTTAACTCCAAAATTAATGTTTTTCTTGTATCAAATAATTATTTTCCTTCAAAATTCAAATTAATTCAACTTTCTTATTCTTTCAATAATTTTTTGATTAATCAAATAATATATTTTTCCTTCAATTATATTAATAATTTTTTTCTTAAATCAATAAATCAACTTTCCTTCTTAAGTCTTTCCCTTTTCTTTAATCTTCTTCTTCAAATATTTATTTTCTCCACTTTAATACTTTATCTTTAAATAAATATCTCCTTATAAATTCCTCCAATTATACTTCCAAAAAAAGAAATATTCCAAGGTAAACTTTTACCCTTAATTCTACATTCTTTAATTCTTCTTTCTTTTAAATAATTTCCTCCAATTTTTAAATTTCTCCAAACTTTCCTTTCTTAAAATAATCTTCTCCTTTAATTTTCTTAAATCAAATAATTCAAAGGTTAATGTAAATACCTTTGCACTTTTAATCCTTTACATGCACATATTTCATTCTACTGTAAATTTTTACTCCTCTCCCAAATGTTATAATGCTTCCTTTAAATAACTTTTCTTCATATTTGATATTCCTCATAAACAAACATGTGAGCTTCAATATTTAATCAAACCTTTATATATGTATAAATATCACCTAATACGTCAATACTTTAATCAATGCGTATAAATTTTTTATACTTGATATCTCCATCTACTCATGATAAAATTATTGTGTTGCTCCTTTTGGGTGTTGCTCCTTTTGGGTGTTACTCCTATGTCTCTGACTATGCTAATTACATCTACCATGCTTTCCACTTGTACCTCATTTCATACATCTCTTCTACTTCACCTAGGATGCTTCTCAATTTGGCCCTCTACTGCACATTCATCCAACTCTCTACCCTTCTCAGTTTGTTGCTTTCTTCAAATGTTCTAGCTCTCTTTAGCTTTATTCTCAAATGTTAGTGTTCTTGAGATATCTCCTTAGTCATTTGGATCAAACATTCCAACTTATCTCAAAAAAATTGATCTTTTCTCATAGTAGGCAGCATTTGCTTTTCTCAATCCATTAAATGATTATAGACTTTAATTTTGGTGATCATTTCCCTTCACATCCACACTTGTGAATTCTTATCCTTGGACATTTCATTTACCTCCTTCAATTTTTCTAACAATGGTGGCTAAATGTGTATTTATTCTCCAAATATTGTCTTTCAAAAATAGCTCTTCACAATAACAATTCTTCATACTAATGGCTTCTCTTTTACAAATCTAACTCTACCTCACCTTGGCATTTTTCTCCAATTCTGTACTTCATTTCTCTTCACCTCTTCACCAATATCTAGTTCACCAAATCTCCAATAGTGGCTTTGATACCATTGTTAGCAATTCAACTATATTTTCCATAGGATCAATATAAAATATTCACACAAATTCATACATTCAATATCACACTTATTGAATAATATTATTGATGAATATTTTAATATCTCATTGCTACATTGATTGTATTGCTTTTCCTTAAATATATACACATAGATATAATACTCTTTGTATTCACAACCCATGACCTTTCTACTTACTCAAAATTTTCATCTCCTCACACACATGGGAGACTTCACACTTCATATTTCTCATGGGAGAAATACCACATAATAATAAATATTATTGACTATACATATCCACATAAGGATAAGTTAACTAATGACTACACATACTAAATGATAAATTTACATAACTCCATACTTATGATACGCCAGTTACATAGCTCGTCATCTACATATATTTTTACCCTTATGAAACTCCTCACTTACATAACCCTGGTAAGAAAATTCCTAATTTTCTTAGTACTCAATCTCATACTCACATCTTCTCTAAGCTTAGGAATAAGAGGTATCTAGAAGAAACTACAATTTAAATTCTTGATGATGTTCTCTTTCTCTTATAATTTCCTAATTATGAGGCTATAATAGAATTTCTATATACTAGAGAAGAGATCTTTCCTTGGAAATATCATAAGAGAGGGCTTCACCAAGAACCTAATCATAAATGAGGAAGGCATAAGTGATTTTATTATGTTCTTCAAGTTGATATTAATTCTAAATTAGAGAATCTCCACCCTATTCCAAATCATTTTGAAGAAGGCTACAATGACCCACTTTCTCGACCCAAGGGAGAGAGCTAATATTTTTTCTCTTTTTACAAGAATTAATTAACTCACTGGGAAGACCTAAATATTCATAGTGTTAAGGCATAACCATCTCAAATTCATTATTGTTGCAAATAATACTCAAGTGGATAGGAGTTACCAACTTCCTTTAATTCTTGGGACTCACTTCTATCCTCACTGTTCAAAAATATACCATTAGTGTTCCCTCATTTTTCTACACTTGTATGAGATAACTGGACCACGACATCGGGATTATCCTTTAAGGTCTATATCACATAAAGGTGATGTCTATTCCCTAACCCCACATACTGACATCTATGTAGGATTAGTATGGCATAATGCCTTAGTAATTAGTTAGTTCTATATACCCATGAAACAAATACCATTACCACTCACTTGATAATGATCATGGTCACACTTGCATACCTGCAAAGGTACAACCACTATACTGCCTTGGTGAATGATTCAATGGATTGTCCCATACCAATGCACCACTATGATTACCCAATAATCACTACTAAGAATCACCCAAGCCTCATCACTAGGGTCATCTAAGCCTCACTACTAGGGTTTGTCATTCACAAAATTTACCTAGTTGGTTTTCTACCCATGAACTCATATAGGATTGGGTGTAACTCAACTCTAGGGATTACTAATATGGTACTAACCACTTGCCCATAAAAACCTTCTCTTAACCCAAGATTCCTATTCAAATCATTTTTCTAACTTAGAAATAACGTAATATTATAAATCATACCAAAAATTTAATACTAACATTAACATATCATTTTTTTTTTGGTAAGTTATATTAAAAGTGAGGTTTTATCAAGGATCCCAAAACTTGATTACAAAGGATCAAATTACAACACAATACATTAGATTGTAACAAAATGTAACACTAGAGGAACACAAACAAGAAAAGGGATGTGCCATCCTAAACACCAGAGGAAGGTGCAATCCTTTGCGCCAGAGGAAGGACTTCCTATGCGCTAAAGGAAAAATGGGCAGGGAGGGAAAGCCCGCAAATAACCAAATTTGAATCAAAGGGTGCCAAATGAGTATTTGAAGTAAACAAATGATGGGAGAAAGTGCCAAACCGCACCATCCAATAAAAACCATTTTGAAACTTTCCCAAGGGCGGGAAAAGGAAACAAAGCTAGGATTTTAAATTTTGAAACAACCCAAGGGTGGGAAAACTAGAAACCACCCTTGGGAAACAGGCCTGAGAGAAAACAACTTCCCATGCAGGGGAAAACTAGAAATAAATAGAAAATCCACCTTGAACCAAAGGGTGGATTAGTGTAGCAAAATGAATCATATAGGGATAGTGCAAGATTATGAAAACTGAAGAGACCACTCCCTAAAAGCCTAAAAAAAATGAATCAGTATAAAGAGGAAAATCATAGGCTATGAAATCAACGTATCATATTTATAAAGACTAGAGAATTTAGGTACTTTATTCCAACATAAAACTATAAAATAATCATTTCTCTTTGTAGACATAATAGGAATGAAACAACATCTAGAAAAAATAACAAGATCTTATTGATTATTTTTCTTCATCATTTTTCATATGTATAATTAATCTATCTCACTATATACAATTTAATTTCAAATAAATCTATCATAGAAGGAAAGCAATAATTCATCTTTCATATTTGAACAATTATAATAGATATTTATGAAAATACATCAAGAATATTTACAAGGATACTCATTCCTTGATCATAATCATTACATAGCATAACTTCTTCACATGATACCCTTTTAAGTTTTTGTCATACCAATATTACATTTCCATACATTGATACATAATGGACACTAAGCCTCATCTTCTTTTCAATATCTTCTACTTGATAGATCTTTTCTCCTTTGAGCTTTTGAACATAACATAGGGATTAGGACAACTCTTTTGAATGAAAAAGTAAGCCTAACATGCATCATACAATTAACAACATGCAAGGTCCCAATTCCATGATAAATTCAAAACATCCTCCTAATGCATAAAAATTGTAAGCAATAGAAGCCCATAATTCTATCATTCAAATATGGATATTTGCTACTTAAGCCACCTCTAACATTTTGGATTAATAACTAAACATCTCTTCAATAATAAATTATAACTCCTCAATAACACAATAATTCCATTAATAATATAAATATAAACACTACTATATGACAAGTTTTCTTGAATACATTTTTATGTTATACAACCCTATAATACTTTCTTGAACTCCATTAAAGTATTTTTATGAGACTTCAAGTTTTTACTGAATTCCAAAGCCAAAACAATGGCCCAGATACATCATAGATAATAAAAATCAATGGATTGGGCGTTTTGGCGGGAATCTCTCTGTGCAGGCGACAGACGTTGTTCTTGGTTTCCCGAAGCGTCGGATAATCCAGGCCCTCAGGTAGTTTTCTGTGTTGTTCTATCTCTGGGGTTTTGAAGGATCGTTTGTCGCTTCTGGAGGGCCCAATGGGGTCTCCTCCATGTCCTCTTTCTGGGAGACAGAGCTCCTATGCTGAAATGCTTAAGGACAATCCTTCGTCATCTAATGGCGAAGCGCAGAGAAATACTTTGAATATGATGCTCAAGAATGTTGGTAAGGGTTTCGTGGCACATCGTGTCAATGGTTGCCTTCCACAATCTGCTTCAAGACCTAAGATTGTTATCGAACCAAAATTGGTAGAAGACACAATTTTTTACAAAGCTAATCATGATTTGATTTGCAAATTCATGGGTATACGACCAACCCTGAATTTCTTGCACACGTGGGTCAGACAGAACTGGGAGCCCCATGGTGAGTATTCACTTTGGTTTATCAGCAACGGGTATTTCATCGTTAGCTTCTCTTCCTTAGCTGATAGAAATAGGGTGTTTGAATCCGAGAAGAGAAACCATGGCCCGACAGGGTTATTTGTCCAACCCTGGAGAGTGGGATTCGATCCCCGCATTGAACCCACGGCTGTCCCGGTCTGGATTCGGCTGTACGCTCTGCCAATGGAGTTTTGGGGGGAGCCGGTCTTGGAAATGATAGGCAACTCCCTGGGCAGATACCTAGGCATTTCAAGGGATACTATAGAAGGTATCTCTGGTGTCTATGCTAGAATCTATGTGGAAATGGACATCAGTCAACCTCTACCAGCAGAGGTGGAATTGGAACTGGCAGAGGTATCCTGGATCCAACAGTTAGACTATGAGGCACTGCCTTTCAGATGCAGAGTCTGCCATAAACATGGGCACTTGGCCCGGTTTTGTCCAAACCTCTTGAACTCCAAAATGGAAGCCCAGAATGGTATGCCAAATCGATCCAGAGAGGAAAAGTCTTCTTCTGCTAAAGAAACTTCTAATTCTCCTCAGGGCAATGAGGGTCAGAAAGATGGCTTTGAACAGGCCAAGCGAAGGAGAAAGCCGAAGAAAAATGGTAAGGAGCAAATTCAAACTAAGCCAACTAACAGATATGAAATCTTTAAGTCATTAGTGGATCAGGAGGATCAGAATATGGAAGGTGTAGATGGGAGTATTGAGACCCATAACCTTCAATCTCATGTCTCTCCTTCATCTCCTCCTGTTTTAGAACAGGTGTTTGTGCCCTCTGAGGTTTTGCCGTCAGAAAATGCAGGGACACTGATAGTGCACTCCCAAGCGCCGCCAGTAATTAATGACGTTAGCATGGGAATTGCAGAAAAAAATAGAGAAAGGCCAGCCCTGGGTATCTCTCAGGTAGAAAAGAGATCCAAAAACTGCAACACTCAAGGAGCGGGCAGAAAGTCAAATAAGGATCTGATTGCAGCTCAAGGGGATAAACTGATCAATGGAGGATCGGTGAGGACTATTGATTCTTACTGCTCTCAAGGTTTTCAATGATAATACAATCTTGGAATGTTAGGGGTTTAAACAGCAGAACCCATCAATCTGCTGTCCAAAGACTCTTAGGAAAATGTAAAACAGACTTCTTGCTTATTCAGGAAACTAAAATGTCTTTAGATATTATTAGTAAAATAGTTAATAGAATATGGCGGGGCGCTGGATATATGGATGTGGCTGCCCAAGGAGCTTCAGGGGGGATCGTCACTCTCTGGAATCCTTTGGACTGGACTGCAGTTGAACACATAGCTTGGAGGGGTGTCCTTACATCTCACTTCAGAAATAACTTCACAGCAGAACATGTCTTAATCACTAACTTTTATGGGGCCCAAGACCTAGATGGTCAGAGGCTTCAATGGAAAGTTGTTCATAATATGAGGTCTTCTAGAGAATACCTAGACTGGATAATTGCAGGGGATTTTAATGCAAAGTTATCTGCTCGTGACCAGGAAGGTGGCTCCCCAATTTTGGATCCTGGGGACCGGCTTCTGATTGCCCAGGTCCAAGCCTTTCATTTAGTTGATGTTCAAGGCCCTGGATCCTATTTCACTTGGACTAACAAGAGGCAGGAACCACACAGCAGGAAGGTCAAGTTAGATCGGTTTCTGGTCTCTGAGGAAGCTTTTGTAAAATGGAATACCAAGTTTCAGATTTTGGAGGGCCCTGTTTTTTACCATTCCCCCATTTTGCTGGAGGGAGGGAATTTGATAGAACAGCATCACCGGCCTTTTAAATTTGAGAATTTTTGGCTGCAAAAGGAGGATCTTCGTCAGAAAATTCCACAATGGTGGGAAGCAGGCCGTCCTCCTTTTGGGACAGCAATGTTCAAATTTCATAAACAACTTCACTATGTTAAACTTCAACTGAAACAATGGAGGAAAGAAAATAAGTCATATTTTTAGCTCCAAAGGGCCCCCTTGATGGCCAGATGGGAGGAGGTTCAGAAACTCTTTAGAGAAGGAACAATTACTGAGCAACTCAAATCCGAAGATGATGCCTTGCGCAAAGCGGTTGAGGCCATTGATAACCAAGAAGAGACTTACTGGAAACAGAGGGCAAGAATTACTTGGATTCTAGAAGGGGACAGAAATACCAAATTTTTTCATCGATCAGCTTGTGCTAGGAGACAGCTGAACAATATGGAAGCCCTTAAGGATGAGAATGGTCTTACCTTGGATACCCTTCCTGTTATGCACCAACACTCAATTGATTACTTTTCTAAACTCTTTACTGAAAGTATGGAACAGGATGCTGAGGCTCAGTTTGAAGTTCTTAATGTCATTCCTGCTATCATCTCTGAAGAAGAAAATCAGGCCCTACTTAGACCCATTGAAAGAAATGAACTGAGAAATGTGGTCTTTGGTATGAATACTGGTAAATCTCCTGGCCCAGATGGCTTTCCTATTGAGTTTTTTCAAGCCTTTTGGGATACTTTGGGGGAGGATGTTTTGGCTGTAACAGAGGAATCCAGAATCAATAAAAGAATGCTCAGGGCTATTAATCATACCTTCATTTCTTTAATTCCAAAAGGGGAGGAGGGAACTCAGATCTCGGACTTCAGACCTATTGCTTTATGTAACGTGATTTATAAAATAATCACCAAGACAATGGCTGAGCGGCTTAAACCACTTCTCCATAACATCATCTCTCCTGAACAAGGGGGCTTCATTGAGGGAAGACAAATCTTGGATGGGGTGATTCTTGCCCAAGAGGCTATCCATACTATGCAAAAATCGGGCAATAAAGGAATGTTTATTAAATTGGACATGTCCAAGGCTTATGACCGGGTGGAGTGGAGCTTCTTGTCAAAAATTATGGCAGCCTTTGGCTTCTCCCAGGACTGGATTGATTGGATCATGAGCTGTGTGTCTACACCGTCTTATTCTGTTCTTATCAAGGGTCTTCCCTCGCTCCCTTTCGGAGCCTCTCGTGGCCTTCGTCAAGGAGATCCCTGCTCTCCCTATCTTTTCCTCATTCTGGTTGAAGGATTAGGCAGACTCTTCTTGAGGAGAAGGCAACAAGGCCTGCTAACTGGTGTCAAGGTTGGAGAGGAAACCTTGACCCATTTGCAGTTTGTGGACGATACTGGATTGGTTGGTGTGGCCGGTCTCAGGGAAGCCAGAGGAATCAGAGATGCTCTTAATGTTTACCTTAGGGCCTCAAACCAGGTCCTCAATGACAGGAAGTCTAAAGTGGTCTTTTTCAATCTTGACCAAAGGCTGCAGGATAGAATTATTGAGATCCTGGGATTCACTAGGACTTCTCTTCCAATTGTTTACTTGGGCGTTCCCCTGCATTTCAAAAAACTAAAATTAGATATCTGGAAGGATCTATTAGAAGGTATCAAAGATAGAGTGAATCACTGGTCCCACAAATGGCTAAGCTATGGGGGTAGATTAACCTTCTCAGCCTTGTTATTCAGGCTTTGCCAATCTATAAATTCTCTATCCTGGCTGCCCCTCATTCCATCTGGAAAGAGCTGGACAAAATGGCTAGAAAATTTCTTTGGGAAGGTGCAAACGGGGAGAAAAAATGGGCTCTGGTTGGGTGGGATAAAGTTACCCAGCCTAAGAATAAAGGAGGGCTGGGCCTGAGAAGCGCTATGCTTAATAACAGAGCCTTGGCTGGAAAACTTTATTGGAGGTGGATTTCCCAGCCAACCTCCCTATTCAGTCGACTCCTATCCAGCAAATATTTGGGCCCTGTCCACCCTTCTGAAGTGGGCCGCTTCCCCCTGGTTGGCACTGGTTCCTTAGTGTGGCAGACTCTCAAGCTTGGTTCTCAAGTCATAAAAGACCAGCTTTTTTGGAAAGTGGGAAACGGGGATAAGGCTCGTTTCTGGACCGATTCTTGGGACCAGTACCCGCCCATCATTGCTATGTTTCCTGAATTACAGCCAATCAAGTCCGCCATAGAAGCCCAGGGATGGATCCGTATCGAAAGCTACTTCAACACCAGCCATTTGGGGGAGTATACATTTAAAAAGTTTAAGAGGTGGGAGGAGTGGCCAATAACAATCCCTCCAGAGCTGGCACCCATCTTGAACAAAATCTTGTCTGAAAGGTTCCTTACTGGGAGGGATGAAGCGGATGAATTAGCCTGGGGCTATGGGAGCCTTGGGGTCTATTCAGTTAAGGATGGCTATGAGTAGATCCTCCCTGCGCCTCCCCCGCATTCTTTTCCGGTCCAGGACTGGAGAAGGATTTGGCATCCCAAGGGCTGGCCGAAAGTGAATTTCTTTGCCTGGCAGCTCATGCACAATGGAGTTCTCACCTTTGACAAGCTCAGAAGTAGAGGAATCATCGGTCCCTCTCAGTGTGCTCTGTGTCATAAACATGAGGAAACTGCTGATCACCTGATGTTCGAATGCCCTTTTTCGCATCAGATTTGGAAGCGTTGGTTCTCTCAATATAAATTTCAGGCAAATGGTGATTTAAATCGTGCCAAAATTTGGGAAATATGGAAAAGGGGCAGATTTAAATCTTCAGCTCTCCGTATTGGATGGGAGCTCGGTTTTCTCTTCATTTGGTGGCAAGTTTGGCTAGAGAGAAATGCCCGGATCTTCAGAGATACTTTTTCCTCGACTGACGGAGTCTGGCAGGTCATTTGGAGCAAAGTTACAGAAACTGTGGCCATCAATGTTGATGAGGAGAATCAGGTTGGTCTTGGGCTTCCAGAGGAGGGGGTAGAGGGTCCAGAGAGACAAGATAGAGAATGCTCGGAAACCTCCCCCGACAGGCTGGATCAAGATCAATACGGATGGGGCTGCAAAAGGCAACCCGGGCAGTGCGGGTATTGGTGTTGTCTGCCGGGATCATGTTGGTTCGGTGCTCTACTAGGAACTGCAGGGTTTGGGCAGAGCTACAAACAACGAAGCAGAAGCCATTGCGATCAAGTCCGCTTCTATTTGGGCTATTAAGCAGGGTCATAGGAGGATAATTATTGAATCTGATTCACAAGTTCTGGTCGGCGCTCTTGACTGCATGCGAAACTTCTCCTCGAAATCCTGGAGGCTGCAGATTTTGATTTCCCAAATCAAAGATTTATGGAGGGAGTTAGATGATGTGATCCCGGTTTATGTGAGACGAAATTTGAACAAGGTGGCTGACTTTCTTGCAAATATGGGCGCTGAGAAAGAGGTAGGAGTGCAGCTGCACAGTGATATGCCTCTGATTGATGAAGTGATTCGGGTAGGTTTGGAACGATCCCTGCGTCAATGAGTAAAAAAATGGCTAAGGTTGGTTTTTGTCGTGATTTCGCGACATGCTGCGCTGTCACGATATCCGCTGGTAAGTCGTCGCGATTTCGCGACATGGTGAGCCAACACGGCCTTTGGCTGGAAGATGCAGCGATTTCACGACTTTTTTGGCGAAGGGTCGGCAAGGAGGGAAATCGTCGCGATATCGCGACCATTTTTGGGAATTGGAGCACAATGCATCTTCCATCGTGATTTCGTGACCTTTTTGCTATCTGGAGGATGCAAGGAAAAACCGTCGTGATATCGCGACAGTTTTTGCAAACTGGCGCCATCTGGAAAACTTGTCGCGATATCGCGACACTTTTGAAGACTGGGTGCAATGTGAAAAACTCGTCGCGATATCGTGACAGTTTTGAGGTTTGGGAGTTGCAAGGAAAACTTGTCGCGATATCGCGACAGTTTTGGCGAACTGGCGCCATCTGGAATACCTGTCGCGATATCGCGACACTTTTGTTGAATGGGTGCAATGTGAAAAACTCGTCGCGATATCGCGACAGTTTTGGGGTTTGGGAGTTGCAAGGAAAACTTGTAGCGATTTCGCAACAGTTTTGGCGAACGGGCACTTTCTGGAAAACTTGTCGCGATATCGCGACACTTTTGAAGACTGGGTGCAAGGTGAAAAACTCGTCGCGATATCGCGACAATTTTGAGGTTTGGGAGCTAAAAGGAAAACTTGTCGCGATATCGCGACACTTTGGGCAAACTGGCGTCTTAAGGAAAACCTGTCGCGATATCGCGACTCTTTTGCCGACCGGTTGCAATATGGAAAATAGGTCACGATTTCGTGACACTTTTTGTGGCTGGGTGTCGAAAGGAACTCTTGTCGCGATTTCGCGACACTTTTGGCACGTTAGAGGCTTTTGGAAAAACTGTCGCGATATCGCGACCCTTCTTCGGCTTGGGCATCAACTGGTTAATTCGTCGCGATTTCGCGACACTCATGCTAGATGGGCGATTTGGAGATATCTTGTTGCGCTTTCGCGACCTTTCTGGAGTTCGGGAGCTCTTTGGATTTTTGGTCACGATTTTGCGACACCTTTGTTGCTGGAGCGTCGGAGGGAGGTGCCGTCGCGATTTCGTGACCTTTTTTGCGGTCGGTTGCCGAGGGCTCTGGTTGTCGCGATTTTGTGACATGTCACGTTTTCGCGACTAGGGGCGCCTCGGCGGTCGAGACGGGGCTGACTGTCGCGATTTCGTGACATGTCACGATTTTGCGACATGTCGCGTTTTTGCAACATGTCATTTTTTTGCGCCCTGTTGGCTTTTGTGCTCTTTATTGGTTTGTGCAGTCTTTTCTGCTCTGCGCTTGTTGTCTTAGTGTTTGCTCTTGGCTGGGATGTGCTCTCTCCCGTTTGTAACAGCTCTTTGTTTTAATACAAGTTTTTCATTTTTTCAAAATAAAAATAAAAATCAATGGATTACCTAACCAATTACTTATAACTATGTTATTACCCTTTTAATATAATTTCTCTAAGAAACTCTAATTTTATCTTATATAGATGTTTTTCGAGTCTTAAAAAGTGTAGACTAAAAACAAGTTACTATTGGAAATATGAGCAAGGTTTGTTGTCATTGATGTCAAGAAGAGAGTAAGGTTTGTTGTCATTGATGTCAAGAAAAGAGCAAGGTTTGTTGTCATTGATGTCAATAATATGATGACCAAGTTTCATTGTCATCCATGAATTTATGTCAAAAGGTTGATGTCCAATTTTCGGTGTTATTAATGTCCTCCATTGGTTTTTCCAACAAGGCAAAGAAGCAAGTTTAATGGAAATAATAATATTATAATATATAATATTATAATATTTTGGGTTACAGGTTGGTTTGAAGAAAAATAATTGCCAAGGAGTTATATAAAATTATTATTCCTCCAAAAGACCCATGTGACAATCTTAGGGTTAAATTATTTAAATTTAAACATTTTACCCTAAGGTATAATTTAAATTTAAATTAATTTAAGCTCCAAAGTCGAATTTAAAATCAAATTAATTTGAATTAAAGTTTTTTTGACGTGTTTGGAAATATGGTGTATTGCATATAAAATGGGGTAAGCTTTACCTTAAATATCATCCATGCGAATATTAAATGACTAAGTAAAATCATGTGCAGTAATTGAAGAAGGAATATATCGCATGTGTTTTAAAGGCTTACAAAAGCAGACAAGGGTATAAAGACAAGTGGAGCGCTATTCATATTTCCAAGCACTGGGTAGCGTGGTTGGCAGCTAGAGGCTACACTAGGTCACTCGCAGGTGATAGGTCACGAGTTCGATCCGCTCTTTTGCAAGGTGGTTGCTTTATCGGTTGAAGCTCAAAAGGAAAGCGTGTGCCTTACCTTTTGCATGAGGGCACATAGCCAACTTGGTGGGTGCGAGTTGTGCGGAGGTGCTTGGAAGAAGTTGATTGTGTGTTCGAATCCCATCAAGACCTTTTGGTGTGGTTTACAAAGGTATGTGCTCACATTTGGTAAGGTTAAAGTTGCTTCCAAAAATTGAAAGGTGTGAAAATTAATTTTTAATTTTCCCAAAGTTTTATTAAGTTAAAATTGCATAGTGGGAAAAATTAAAAGGGTTTATGAACTATAAGAGGGAGATACAAGGGTGAGTAAAGTTTTAATTTTGTGTTTAAATTTTTGGTTGTTAAAGTTTATAAAAGGAGTAATAAGGTATGCCAAGAGTGTTATATGTTATATGTTGAAATAAAGCTATATTGTGAAAATAGTATTGAAAGGAGAAATAAGGTTTAGTTGAGATTTTATATTTTGGCATGGTGAAATATTTTTCAAATAAAATATTGAGGATAGATTTTTGATATCTAACCATTGAGATTGTCAAAGAGGTTGAGTGTGATTGAGACAGGTGTTTGAGGTCATTTCTCCATAAATAAAAAGGTATGGGTATATCTTCCTTGTGAGTGAAATATTTTTGGGTTGAATGTTATGAATGCTAAGTTGGAGTGAAAAGGTTTGTTTGATAAGCATTGTTGAGTAAGATTTCATGTGCATGATTGGTGAATGTTTGTGAGAAAATTTGAGTGAGAGATTGAGAACTATATTGAACTAGGGTTTTTGGAAATATCATGAGTATCATTGTTATGTGATATTGTTTGATAAGCATTGTTGGAAATATTTTAGTAAACCTTCATGTGCATGATTAGGGTTTATAAAAATAACATGAGTATCATTGTTATGTGAATGAGAAATCATATTGAGTCAAGGATTGAGATTCATAGTGTGAGTTGTTGTAATTGGAGTGAAACACTTTTTTAGGGTATGTAAGCAAGTTGTGTTTCTTTGAGTGATTTATTAAGTGAATTTGGTTGAGCATAGTTGATTGAGAGGGTTAGAGTGATATTTCAAGTTATGTGAAACAAATTATTTCTTTATTCTTAATTGATTTGAAGAGATATTGGAAGTGATTGAGTTTTGTGTAAGAGTGAAACATATTGAGTCTCTAACCATTATCCATATATTTTTGTGGTAAAATAAGAGAGTTTGAAAGTGATTAAGTATTTTTGTGAGTGTAAAACATATTGAGTCTCTAACCATTCTCTATATATTTCTGTGAGATTAAAACAAGATTCTGTGTGAAACTTGTTTGTGTGATTGAAGAGGTTTTCTATGATATATTGAGTTGATTTGAACAAGCTTTTGTGAAAGCTAGTGAGAATATTTGAGCAAGTCCTAGAGTGGACTTAAGGATAGATTTGTGTGAGCTTTTGTGGAAGCTTACAAGTAGATTTGAGGCAAGTCTTAGTGAAGACTTATTGAGCATATTGGACAAGTTCTAGTGAGAACTTGTTGAGAAGAATTGAGGTAAGTCTTGGTGAAGACTTGTGGATAGATTAGTGTAAGCTTTTGTGGAAGCTTACAATGCAGAATTAAGGCAAGTCTTTGAGAAGACTTGAGAGCAGGGTTGATTGATTTATTTGTTCAAACCTTGAGTTAAGTTTTGGGGCAGATCTAGAAGAGTTGATTAGTGAATGGATCAAGCTTTGTGTTAAGGCTTGAGGACATATTTGAGGATAGATTTTGGTATATATTTGAGGATAGGTTTGTGCCAGATCAGAGATAGATATTGAGCATATTTATTCTAGAATAAAGGATTTTTTTTAGTGTATATCAAAGATAAATATTGAGTAGATTTGTGATAGATCGAAGAATTGTGTTTAGTGCAGATCAGAGACAGAGATTGAACAAATTTGTGCTATAATGAAGGACTATGTTTAGTGCAATTTTGAGATAGATCTAAGAGCAAGATTTGTAGGTGATAGAGTAGAGGATATTAGTCTCTAGTAGATAGAGATCCATTAGCTAGGGCAATGAGGATAAAGGTCTTTTTAATGAGGATAGGATACTTCAGTGGAGAGAGATCCACAAGCCAGAGTAATAGAGGTAGTAGTCTTCTAAAGGATCACCAGCCAGAGCAAAGGAGAAGGAGTTCTCATGTGGATAGAGATCCACAAACTTGATTAGAAGATTTTTTTCTCCTTTGAATAGAGGTCCATAAATATTGTAATAGAGAAAGGATTCCCAAGAGATTTTTTGAGAAAATTTTAGTGAAATATTTTCTCCGTGGAGTAGCCCACATTGGGTGAATCACATTAAATTGGTGTCTCTATTGTGTGTAGTTATTTATGCATTGATTTGATTATTGTTATTGACATTGGATTGATATATTGTATAATATATTTTGAGTTAAAAAAAGTAAAAAGTGGTCTTATATTGTTCACCCCCCTCTCAGTATAATCTTGTGTTTTTCAATTGGTATCAGAGTGGGTTCCTTCGAAAGAGTTTAACATCTTGAAGGAAAAGCACACAAGAACACATATGGATTCTCATAATGGGTTCTCAAGGAATTCAGCACCATTGTTTGATGGGATTAATTATGTACTTTGGATTATGAGAATGAAGATTCACCTAATGGCACTTGGAAATTAAATATGGAAAGCAATTGATAATGGATACATACCGCCAGCTAGTCCACTTATAGATAAGTATGGGAAGCTCCTACATTTGAATAATTCCAAGGCAATTAATGGAATTTTAAAGGGTTTGCAAGAAATGGAGTTTATAAAGGTTATGCATTGCACATCAGCAAAGTAAATTTGGGATAAATTGAAATGTCTATATGAGGGAGACAAAAATGTCAAAAGGGAAAAGTTAAAAAATTACAAGAGAACATTTGAAGACCTAAATATGAAATAAGAGGAAAACATTGCTACATATATACTTCGTGTGGATGAGGTTTTTAACTCCATGCAAGGGATTGGGCTTAAATTTGAAGAAACAGATGTTTGTGATAAGATTTTAAGGTCACTCCCAAAGAGGTATAGTGAAAATATTTCATCTATAGAAGAGTCAAAATATATTTAACTTTTGATAAGAGATGAGTTGCATGGAATTCTCATAGCTTTTGAGATGAGAATAAAAGAGGAACCTATTCCCTAGAAAGAAGTAGCCTTCAAAGTCACTAAGAAGACAAAGGGTAAGAAATCATATTCAAGCAATGAGTCATCCAGTGATGAAGAAGCAAATTATGGCAGAAGTAACAAGGACTTGAGAAAGTATAAAGGTACAAAATCAGTTAATTTTTTCAATTGTGTAAAATATGGTCACTATGCATCTAATTATCCAGAGGCTGGAAATAACAATGATGAAGAAAAATAGGATCATAAGAATAGGGAAACACGAAAACACAAGTACCAAAAGAAAAATAGGGATGAACAAGGCAAGCAAGGAAAGAATTTTTTCCAAAGGCATAAGAAGATTTTCTATGCAGAAAAGGTAGGTAAGAGCTCAAGTGACAGTAATGAAAGTTCCTCAAATAGTGATGAAGATGAAATTCTATTTTTGGTAGAAGAAAAATAAGTGGTTAGGAAAATATCACCAATAATCCTCAAGTGTTTTAGATGTGGTAAATTTGGTCATCTTGAAGATAGTTGTACAAGGAATGGATTCAGTTTTAGTGATGATGAATATGAGGATGCTAGTGAAGGTCTAGAATAAGAAAGTCTTCTTATGGCAATAGAAGAAGAAGGAAGTTCTTCTAGTGGAAATGAATCAAAAAATAATGAAGATAATTTCAAAGGCAAACAAATAGAGGAAGAATCAGAGAAAGGAGAATTTGATCTTGAGGGTGAGATTATTTCAGCCCTTGATGCATTAAGGAAGGTAAGAAAGCAAAATTTTAAAACTTAAGCTTCAATTTCAATAATGTGATGAAGAGAAAGGAAATATTATAGAATATCTAACCAACTCAATAGCCAAGACAAGGAATTTTAAAGAGAGGTTAGAGGCTAAGGTTTTAGAATGTGAAAGGTTAGAGAATGAAGTAGCTTTACTAAGGAAGAAAGTAAAATATTCTAAAGACAAGCTACACAGGTTTGGGAGAAGCTCAAATAAATTGGATAAAATTATCAAGGTACAAAGACCTTCATCAAACAAAATAGGACTTGGCTTTAAACAGGTACAAAGAGAACAAGAAGAGAAGTCAATATAAAGCTCTATTGAAGAAGAAGCTTCAGAAGAAGAGAGTGTAAGAGAGAGTGATACTTCTAAGGATAAGTTGGACAATAGAAATTTTAACAAGCAAAGGGACAATGCACAAATGAGGAACATATGGAATAGGAAACATAAAAAGGTAGAAGATACTAAGAGACCAATGAGGTCAAGGCAAGGTAATTTCAATGGACGATGCTTCTCATGTCATAGGTTTGGGCACAAGGCTACATAGTGCAGGACACATGAAAGACAAGAATATGGGAACTTCAAAAACATACATATCTTTCAAGGGTGTTGCTAGTCTTATAATCAGTTTGGTCACAAGGTAGTTAATTGCAGGGTTCATGATAGGAATGGATATGGCTTCACTAGAAGAAATCCCAATATATTTGCACCTTTAAGGAATAATAACATCAAGTGTTATAAGTGCAATAATGATGGGCATACAGCAAAGTGGTGTAGAGCATAAATTCCAGAGACAAGCAGGAACATGAATATTCAAAGGAATCAAAAGGATCAATTGAGGAAGAAAGTGGACAAAGGTAAAGATCAGTGCATGTTGAGAGTAGAGATACTCCCACCCCAGAATTAACCACCTCAAGAGGAGGTGGGACAAGGGATAATCTAAGAGTCTCATTCTTAGCCCCAAGCCCCAAAGGTGAACCTTTGCCATTGATGTCAAAGGGAGAGATATTTGAGTTAGGGGGAGAGCATTCAGTTAGGGGGAGCAGTTTCTTAGGGGGAGAAGAACTGAAAAAGGTAAAGGAAATGGTAAAAGTAAAATGGGTTACCATCAATGACAAAGGGGGAGATTGTTGGAAATATGAGCAAGGTTTGTTGTCATTGATCAAGAAGAGAGCAAGGTTTGTTGGCATTTATGTCAAGAATATGATGACCAAGTTTCATTATCATCCATGCATTTATGTCAAAAGGTTGATGTCCAAGTTTTGGTGTTATTAATGTCCTCCAGTGGTTTTTCCAATAAGGCAAAGAAGGAGGTTTAATGTAAATAATAATATTATAATATATAATATTATAATATTTTAGGTTACAGTTTGGTTTGAAGAAAAACAAATGCCAAGGAGTTATAAAATTATTATTCCTCCAAAAGACCCATGTGACAATCTTAGGTTTAAATTATTTAAATTTAAATATTTTACCCTAAGGTAAAATTTAAATTTAAATTAATTTAAGCTCCAAAGTCAAATTTTAAATCGAATTAATTTGAATTAAAGGTCCACTGACGTGTTTGAAAATATGGTGTATTACATATAAAAGGGGGTAATATTTACCTTAAATATCATCCATGTAAATATTGAATGACTAAGTAAAATCGTGCGTAGTGATTGAAGAAGGAATATATCGCATGTGCTTTAAAGGCTTAGAAAGGCAGACAAGGGGATAAAGATGAGTGGAGCACCATTCATATTGCCAAGTGTTGGATAGCATAGTTTGCAGCTAGAGGCTACGCTAGGTCACTCGTAGGTGATAGGTCGTGGGTTCGATCCATGCGATCGTGTTTTACAAGGTGAAGACAAGTTTGAGTTGTGTCGTTGGTTGAAGGTCAAAAGGAAGGCGTGCACCTTACCTTTTGTGTGAGGGAACATAGCCCACTTGGTGGGCGTGTGTTGTGCAGAAGCACTTGGAAGAAGGATATTTCATGTTTGAATCCCGCCAAGGCCTTATGGTGTGGTTTACAAAGGTATGCGCTCACATTTGGTAAGGTTAAAGTTGCATCCAAAAATTGAAAGGTGTGAAAATTAATTTTTAATTTTCCCAAAGTTTTATTAAGTTAAAATTGCATAGTGGAAATAATTAAAAGGGTTTATGAGCTATAATAGGGAGATACAAGGGTGATTAAAGTTTTAATTTTGTGATAAAAATTTTGGTTGTTGAAGTTTATATAAGGAGTAATAAGGTATGCCAAGAGTGTTATATGTTATATGTTGAAATAAAGCTATATTGTGAAAAATAGTCTTGAAAGGAGAAATAAGGTTTAGTTGAGATTTTATATTTTGGCATGGTGAAATATTTTTCAAAGAAAATATTGAGGATATATTTTTGATATATTTTTTATATTTGTGAGAACATTTGAGTGAGATATTGAGAACTATCTTGAACTAATATTTGTGGAAAGATCATGAGTATCATTGTTATGTGAGATTTTTGATAAGCATTGTTGAAAATATTTGAGTAAACCTTCATGTGCATGATTAGGGTTTGTAAAAATAACATGAGTATCATTGTTATGTGAATGAGGAATCATCTTGAGTCAAGGATTAAGATTCATAGTGTGAGTTGTTGGAAGTGGAGTGAAACACTTGTTTAGGGTTTGTAAGCAAGTTGTGTTTCATTGAGTGATTGATTGAGTGAAGTTGGTTGAGCATAGTTTATTGAGAGTGTTGGAGTGATAGTTCAAGTTCTGTGAAACAATTAGTTCTTTATTCTTAATTGATTTGATGAGATATTGGAAGTGATTGAGTGTTGTGTAAGAGTGAAATATATTGAGTCTCTAACCATTCTCCATATATTTTTATGGTTAAACAAGAGAGTTTGAAAGTTATTAAGTATTGCTGTGAGTTTGAAACATATTGAGTCTCTAACCATTCTTTATATGTTTCTATGATATTAAAACAAGATTTTTGTGAAACTTGTTTGTGTGATTGAAGAGGTTTTCTATGATATAATTAGTTGATTTGAATAAGCTTTTGTGAAATATAGTGAGCATATTTGAGCAAGTCCTAGAGTGGACTTAAGGATAGATTTGTGTGAGCTTTTGTAGAAGCTTACAAGAATATTTGAGGTAAGTCTTAGTGAAGACTTATTGAGCATATTGGACAAGTTCTAGTGAGAACTTGTTGAGCAAAATTGAGGTAAGTCTTGGTGAAGACTTGTGGACAGATTAGTGTAAGCTTTTCTGGAAGCTTACAATGCATAATTGAGGTAAGTCTTTGAGAAGACTTGAGAGCAGGGTTGATTGATTGATTTATTCAAACCTTGAGTTAAGTTTTAGGGAAAATCTAGCAGAGTTGATTAGTGATTGGATCAAGCTTGGTATTAAGGCTTGAGGATAGATTTGAGGACAAATTTTGGTGCAAATTTAAGGATAGGTTTGTGCCATATCAGATATAAAGATTGATCAGATTTGTGCTAGACCAAAGGAATATGTTTAGTACAAATCAAAGACAAATATTGAGCATATTTATGCTAGACTGAAGGATTGTGTTTAGTACAGATCAGAGATAAATATTGAACATATTTGTGCTAGATCGAAGGACTATGTTTAGTGCATATTTGAGACAAAGCTAAGAACAAGCTTTGGAGGTGACAAAGTAGAGGATAATAGTCTCCAGTAGATAGAGATCCATTAGCCAGGGTAGTGAGGATAGAGGTCTTCTAAGTGAGGATAGGAGTCTTTAGTGGAGAGATATCCACAAGCCAGATCAGTGGAGGTAGTAGTCTTCTAAAGGATCACCAGCTAGAGTAGAGGATAAGGAGTTCTCCTGTGGATAGATATCCATGAACTAGCTAAGGGGATTGATGTCTCATGTGGATATATATCCATGAACTTGATTAGGGGATTGGTGTCTCCTTTGGACAGATGTCCATAAACATTGTAATAGGGAAAGTATTCCCAAGATATTTTTTGAGAAAAAATTAGTGAAATATTTTCTCCGTGGAGTAGCCCACATTGGGTGAACCACGTTAAATTTGTGTCTCTATTGTGTGTGGTGATTTGTGCATTGCTTTTATTACTGCTATTGACATTGCATTGATATATTGGATAATATAGTTTAAGTAAATAAAATTAAAAAGTGGTCTTATACTGTTCACCCCCCTCTCAGTATAAGCTTGTGTTATTCAGTTACCAAGATAGTCTTGTGTCATTGGAAATTATAATTTTGCTTGGATAATCATGGAAGAATAAATGTCTCTTAGTGCAATAGCATTTAAACCATTGTGGTCGATGCTCTAACTACTAGGATTTTATATAACTTGAGGAAGTACAAGTAACCAATATGGCATCTACTATATTTGATTTATTTTATTGCAAAAATATAGAATTGTAGTAAAAACCATCATTGAAGAGGTGGTGATGTTGCACCAGATATTTCTTTCATATCCATGAAATAAAATAGAACCAGCTCATTTTCAACTACTTACTTGGTAGAACAAACAAAAAAAAGCATATTTACTTTCTTTAATTTAATTTTTCTAGCATACCTTACATATCTTAAGGTAATAGATGGTAATTATAAGCAGAATAAGAGTTAGTCAAATTAAATTATTACCCGATTATGCCATAATAAATCTACTTATGTCTATCTAACAGTAATAATTATACATTAATTTTTCAATAAAATCCTCATTATTTAAATTTATTAAACTCTTTTTAAATCTAAACTTACAATTGTTGAGTCCTAGATCATAGAGAGTTCTCCAATGACTTGCACAAGACTAGATACTTGTGTCTTGACGGAGCATACCAAAGCAACCCTAAGGATGTTGATGATAATTATAAAATACCTAAGTTCCAATGAATGTTAAGGATTTTTTTTACTATTTGCACCTTTGGAAAATAGTGTTCTCATTTTAGAGCTCAAATTTTCTTTCCACGAATAAGAAAACAAAAGTAAACGCAACGAAAGGTTTTATGAAATTATGGATACAATCAAGCACAAATATGAGATCCATAACATTGACCAAAGGTGAAGCAACAAGACAAAGGAACACAAAAATAATCAAATTTTTACATTCAAGAAGAGAAAAGGATGAAGATTACCTCTTCAACCAACAAGTTGACAACCAACACACCCTACAACTTTCTTCCCAAGCAACACTCCTTGCCACTTTTCAACCAGCATTTTCTCCCAAACCTTGGTAGCCAAGAGGAAAAAAATAGCATTCAAAGGAAAGAGGGAGACTAAGAGAATGGAGAAGAAGAAGCTCAAAGACTTATTTTTTTCCCCATATGTTAAACTCCTCACCATAATTAAATTATGGACTTTATAACATTTATTAAATAAATGTGCTTCCATAAGGATTACTTTTTTTTTTATTTGGTTAGTGTGAGAAACCCCTATGACCAATGCACAGGTTTGGGCAAGCTCCCCCCAACCATGACCCTCCTAAATATGAGATTTATGCTTATCAATACAGAATTTAACATAGCCACCACACATCCACCCCCTCACACACTCACCCACATCGCAGTTTGAACCTTGGACCTCCCGAAGAAGAGGCAAATCTTGAACCATTGTGTTGTTCCCCCTGGGACTTCCATAAGTATTACTTAATAATATTAATAATAATTAACTAACTCATTTTAAAGCAAAGGTATTAGTAATGAATTATTTCCTCATTTTCATAATTTTATATTAATTAGTACTATTATTAATTTATAATGCTAATAACAATTAGTAACATTAGACCCCTAAGGGCTAGGTGGATTGGTAATTATCTATCTGGCCAGGAACTTACCAAGAAGAGACCTAGGATTTGTAAAGGTAGTAGTCTGATTTAAATCCTTTGAGTGTGCATCAAACCGACGATGACAGTACAAATAGTAAGCAATTGATGGTCCTCCTCATGTTAGGTCAATAATAACAAGATAGTATAGGCTTGTTGGTAGCAATCCCTATGGTTTGAACCCTACACTTGGAAGTTACTAAAAATAGTGTGGATGTAACCAACTCCTCTATGTATAAAAAAAAAACAATTATTTACATTAGTATTAATATTTTTAGGTATTAATAATTATTATTAATACCTTACTTGTCAATATTTAACCAATGAAGTTCTACATTTTGAAACACAAGCATTAATGAATATTAATGATAAATTAAGAGCCTAAGTAACACAAGGTCTCTTACCAAATGTTTTTCTTTATGTGGAAATAATGGGTAAAAGATATAAATCTGGAAATTCAATACCAAAAAATGTTATTCATTGTGTTTCAATATAAATAGTATATTAAATGAATAGGCACAATGTTTGGAACGTGCCTTTATAATTAATAAGCACAATATTAATTAAATTTTAAATTAATTAATATTTAATTGGATGAGGAATCTTATTCCTCATTATTCCTCCCAATAATATGTGCATTGGATCCCAATGTGTTTAGAATAGGAGGAGCAAATATCTTGAGAATGAGGAGGTGACCATGAAGGAGGCCAAATATGTGGCACTATGCATGGGAAGCTGACGAGTAGGAATGGTCTTCGAATTAAATTAATGGTACTCATATCCAAAGAATATAAATCCTACACAATGATGGATTTGATGATGGGAATAATATAAGTAGGTGTACTAATATTGAACTTTAGGTGGACAAAACTTCCATCCAAGAATATGTGCATCAACTATGAAGCTCAAGAAGAGGTTTGTATAGAGTTATCATGGCCTACTCCTTATATAAGTGGTAGATCAAAGAAATGAGTCACATCCTCAATGAGCTCACCCTCAAATGCATATGCCAAATTGTTATCAAGTTTTTGGTCCTCTAAGCCAGTAAAGGAGGAGACTCCTTGAAGTGAAGCAAGGTCAGGAACATCATCTTCCATGACATACACCAAAGGAGGTGGAGGAGTATTTACCTCTTCAGTGGAAGGTACCTTCCAAAGGAAAAGAATTTTCAGGCTTGAATGTGCCCTACTATCCACAATCGACTTTGATTATGCCAATTTTGTTGTCCATAATGCTAATATTTGGGGACGATGGAGTAGGGCTAAAATAAAATTTAACATCTTGTGTGGAGTCCTTAACACCAAGGGAATCATTTTGGTTTATATCACTCTTAATGGATATGGTCTTCACCAGTTGAGCGTATATCTCTTTGGCTAGTAGGAATATCTCTTCAGCCTATTGTGTCAACTCCACAAGCTTCATGAAGTCTTGGCTAGGTGACATGGTGCTAGCCTCTTCCCTCATGATATTTTATCCCCTTTAATAATTTTCCTTCTCAATTTGATATTTTCCCTCCTTGAATTGATATATTTCTTCCTTGGAGGAATATTTTACCTCCTTTAAATATTTAATTAATTAAAATGTTGTTTTAATTAATTAATTATAATTTTTTTAAATAAATAATTTAAATTAATAACTAAATGTTAATTTCTAGAAATATGGGGGGGGCTTGCACAAATTATCTAATGTATGCTTATGAAAATGGAAGGGGGTTTCAAGAAGGGGAACGAGGTGGGTTGCATGTGGGCATGCCACATTGAGTACAAGGGCTTCTCTTATGCACTATAATGAGTGGAGTGCTACCCAGGAATGCCACATTGAGTACAAGGGCTTCTCCCATGCACTATAATGCATGGACTGATATCCAGGCATGCATGCAGTACAATGCACAATATAATATATGAAAATATTATATAGTTAATAATATATAATATTTAATGCATGCAAATAATATATGCAAGTATTATATATTTAATAATATATAATATTTAATGCATGCAAATAATATATAATATAAGATATTAATATTTGTGTGCAAATTAATATATAATATTTAATGTGCGTGTTATAATATTTAATAATATTGCATGTAAATATTATATTTTAATTTAATAATATATGCACTTTATGTAGTATTATGTTGGAAAGAACAAGTTTTGCAAGGCCATGTATCAACATGTTGAAAACAGGTAAAAATATCTTGAAATAGAAATGAAGGCAATGAGCTTGGTACCCCTGTAAAATTGCTTCAAGAAATTCTAAATGGTCCAGATGCTTCATATAGTCGTATTAAAGGACAAGGGTGGAAGCTAGGTTATGGACATACCTGATCAACAAGATTTGTATGCTTTGATACCAAATTATGTGGAAGCAATGGGTAAAAGATATAAATCTAGAAATTCAATGTCGAATAATTTTATTCATTATGTTTCAATATATATTACATGAATAGGCATGATTTGAATAGACATGCCTTTTTACAATATAAATTTTCATAAAGTTATATTAATTATTAATTAATAATAACTAATTATTAATTAATAATAGTTAACTATTAACTAATTATTAGTTAATAATAATTAACTATTAACTAGTTATTAGTTAATAATTATTAACTACTAACTAATTATTAGTTAATAATAATTAATCTAGATCTGAATCGAGTGGCATTAGCTCAACCGATTAAATTCCTCAATATTTCAAGGAGACCCAGGTTCAAATCTTACCAAAAGTGATACATGGATAATATCCAGGATTTGTTGTGATACCACTATGTGATGATGATGTAATGCGGGTGGGGCCCATTTCAATCCCATATAACTCATTGGAAAAAAATAACCTAGCTCTGATACCAAATGATGTGGAAACAATGGACAAAAGATATAAATATAGAAATTCATATATCAATAAGCACAATGTTTGGAACGCGCCTTTACAATTAAATTTTCACAAAGTTATATTATTTATTAATTAATTATTAATAATTAATATTTAATGAAATATTAATTTAAGTTAAATTAATTAATATTTAATAGGATGAGAATATGTTTTTTATTTGGTTAATGTGAGAAACTCCTAAGACCAATGCACAGGGTTGAGCAGTCTCCTCCCAACCATGACCCCTCATAAAGTTGAGAACTATGCTTATCAATAGGGAATTTAACACACACCCACCCCCTCACACACTCGCTCACACCACGGTTTGAACCTTGGACCTCCTAAAGAAGAGCAAAATATTGAACCGTTGCGCTGTCCCAAAATCATAATTAAGAAAAATCATTCCTCGTATCCCCTAGGATCCAATACTTTTCGTTCCACGGGGCCTGTCCCATCTGGGTATACCCCTCAGGCTATCCAGGGGGTTTTTTGTGTATCTAGCACAGACCACCATGCTTGAACTTTGGACCCCCTTCTAAGGATTAAGGGAATTTGCCAGTAAGGTACCTGGTGCAAATAATTAGATGAGAAATTTTATCCCTCATCAGTCCTCGCTTGAACTAAGATGTAATCAATAATAAACAAGGATATGCACAAAAATTATAAGTAGGAGGTATTATGATAACTATAAGGTTATTGACCACCTACGAAGGACCCCTAAGCATAGGAGTAAGGGCTTTTTGCTTTTTATAGCAACCTTCTTGCCCAATGATGCATTTAATCACATATACACACATGCAAATGCTTATATACGATTGGCTTACCCCTATGGGCTATTGACTAAAAATCCATCATTTCATATTTCACATTTCTCTCAAATTTGACTGTTTTCCCATACAAATATACCCATAAGAGTATCTGATCCTACAACCACAAAATTCATCAGCAGTACCATATTCTAAAAATAGCATAACCCAACTCTAGTAAGCATAAATTTCAACTATCAACTCATTTTATAGAATAAAATAAGATCATGCATTGATTATCAACACATCAATACATCAATTAGACAACAAGGAAATGTCCTGATAAGATGGGCTATTACACACTCCTCCCTTAGAACTAAACATAGTCCCTTGTGTTTTTAGAAAATAAAATATTTTACTCAAAAAAAAATGGGAATTGTTTTCTCATAATATAAGCATCTTCTCAAGGAGCACAATTCTCAAAAAAATGGTCCCACTAGACCTTACAATTATCTAAGGTATGATTTCTTATATTTTTAGAACAACCTAAAATCTTGATAGGTCACACCTCAATAGTTGTGGGATCTACCATCTGTAATTTAGATACACTCCAAACATGAGAGGGATCAGTAATATATTTTCTAATTAGGGATATGTGGAAAGTATCATGGATTTTTTATAGATTGGATGGTAAGGCAAGTCGATTGGATACTAGACTAATCTTATCATTTATGTTAAATGGCCCAACAAATCAAGGATCCAACTTATTTGACTTGATGACACTTTTCTTAGATCACACCCTTAAGAAGAATCTATCTCCCATAGAGAATTCCTTAGGTGACCTTTTTAAATCTACATAGCTCTTTTGGCAATCAATTGCTTCTTTGAGCCTTTATTGAATCACCTTGAGTTGTTCCTTAATATTCTTGATAGTGTTCGATCTCATCACTACCCGATCTTTTGGATTGTCCCAAGATAGAGATGTTCTACATCTTCTTCCATACAAGGCCTCAAATTATCCATTCCCAAGGATGCATGGTATTATTTATTATATATAAATTATTCTAAATGCAAATAGTCTTCCCACATAGACATTTTATCCATGCAATACATATGGAGCATGGCTTTGAGGACTTGGTTTACCCTCTCTATTTATCCATATGTTTTTAGATGGTAGGAAAAATTTATATTCAATTTTTCTCCCAAGGTATGGTAAAGAGTTTACCAAAATTCTAACATAAATCTAGAGTCTCTATCTGAGATAATTACTTCAAGGAAACCATGTAACTAGATTGTTTCCTTAGCAAAATTATTTGTCACTATCAGTGCATCATTCTTAATATTCCTCGATATGAAGTGTACAACCTTTGTCAACTTATCCACCACCATAGGTATTGCATCATGTTGGTACCTCATTTTAGGTAGATCCACAATAAAATCCATCAATATGACCTGCCACTTTTGGGTTAGTATATCATGTGGATATAGTTTTCTTGTTAAATGTTGATGTTCTACCTTTACTTTCTGATATTCCAAATATATTGCAATAAAACCATTGACATCCCATTTCATTTTAGGCCAAAATAATATATTTTTCATATTCTCTTTCATCTTGGCATCTCCCAGAAGAGAATAATATGAAGAACAATGTGTCTCTTGCATAATAATTCTCCTTAAATATCCAATATTTGGTATAACAACCCTATATTTGAAACACAAAAGCTCATATTTTATGTTAAAATATTCACTTTCCTCGATATTTGCATTAACTTTAGTCCAAATTTCAATGCAATATGGATCTTGTAATTGTATTTTTTTATATTTTCAATCAAGTCAACATGACTCTAGGTTAAATTCATTATATGCCACCTACTCAAGGTGTGAGCTACCTTATTTTACTTTCCTTTGATATATTCTATACCAAAGTCATACTCAGCTAAGAACTCTATTCACCTTATTTGTCTTACATTCAACATCAGTTTGGTAAAGATGTACCTTAGGCTTTGGTGATTTATCCTTAGATAAAAATGTTTTCCCAACAAGTAATTCCTCTAGACCTTAAGAGCATGGAAAATCATTGCTAGCACCAAGTCATGCATAGCATAATTCAACTCATTCTTCTTAAGTTCTATAGATTTATAGGATATTGTAGCTTCATTTTGGGATAAAACCCCTCCCAACCCTTCTAATGAAGCATATGTGCATATCATAAAAATTTTAAAAGGATCGGGTATTTTGATAATTGGTTCTATAGTAAGCTTATTCTTAAGAGTTTAAAATATGACCTCATACTTTTTCATCCATTTTAACTCCTTTTATTTTCTTTGAAGGCTATTAATAGATTATGCAATCCTTGAGAATTTTTACATGAAACTTCAAATTTTGGATACATTGATAGGTGCAGGCCAGCTTAGTATGGCTTTAATTTTCTTTGGATCAATAGCAATCCCTTCTATAGATATAATATACCCTAAATAAAATACATGTGGAACATATAAGTTACACTTTGACAACTTTCTATATATTTTATTCTTTCTCAATACCTCTAAAACCAATCTCAAATATTGGTCATGTTCTTCTTTGGTGCAAGAGTAAATCAAAATATCATCTAAAATATCAACATGAAATTGTTAGTGCATTTGTCAATCCAAATGGTAGAATCATAAATTCATAGTTTCCATACCTTTTCTTGCAAGCCATTTTGTGAGTGTCGTCATCACTAATTCTCAATTAATGGTATCTTGATCTTAGGTCAATCTTTGAGAAAATGGTGGCATCTTTTAATTGATTAAAAATATTATCAATTCTTGATAAGGGCTACCTTTTCTTGATGGTCACCTTATTCAACATCTTGTAATCTATACATAGTCTTAAGTATCCATCCTTATTTGTTACAAACAACACTGAAGCACCCTAGGTAAACACATTAGGTTTAATTAAACCTTTCTTCAACAAGTCTTGGAGTTGCACCTTTAATTCCTGCAACTCAATAGTGGTCATTATATAGGGTTTTCTAACAATAGGTTTGGCTCTAGGCATTAATTAAATATTAAAATTAAATTCACATCGATATGTAAGGCTTGGAATATCTTCCAAAAACACATCCTTAAATGCATGCAAAATTGGAAGTTTCTTACATAGTTTTCAATATTCATTATTTCCTTTCTATTTGTTTTGACCAAATACAACATTCAACCTCTTTTAATGGCCTTATTAAGATGCAAATATGATAATAAATGGGGTTTGAAACCCCTGCTTTCTTTGAACACTTAATATTTTCTTATCTTTATCATTATAATCCATACACCTATCTCGAAAATTGATTAGGGAACCATGGGCTCTCAGCCAATCCATCCCTAAAATTATATCAAAGGCATGTAGCGGTGTTATATCTAAGTATCAAAAAGTTGATCCATTGGGTAAGGAAATATTAGCATTGGATAAACATTGACTCACTAAATAGGTTTGCCTAGACCTATACTCAACTTTCCACCCTTGTGCCAAAAATCTAGATTTTTTGACATATTTCCAATAATACTAGTAGAAATAAAACTATTTATGGTTCCACAATCAATAAAAATATTTACATTTCTATTAAATAATTTACCATTTAACAATATAGGAGTTTCTAAGCCATCCAAGTTTTTATTTCCTATTGTTGCATAAAATTTATGAGGTTGCTCTTCTACTCTACCACTCTGATCTACCCCATTGGAAGTACTTATTTTCATATTGAGGTCCTCTACAAATGAAACAACCTATTTTGGGTTCATAAGACTTCTCTATCCTTCTATACCTTGTATCATCCTTATATGTTGAATCATTTTATTTATGAGTATGGGGTTTTCGATTATCATTTCTCTAAATATTCTTCTTGTAGTTATCCATGCTTTCATTATTCCTATTCCTGAACTTTGGTCCTTCTCTTGGGTCTCCTTTGATTTTCTTATTTAGTTCATTAGACCACCTTGCAAACCCAAAGCTTTTCCTCTTTATGAGTTTCTATCACTCTTAATATTTCAATTTATTGTAATTTATGGTCTTTTTAGTGTGCTAATTTATCTCCTCCTACTGAGCCAAATAATATGCTTTCTATAAATTTTTGTACTTAAGAAAATTGATTATTGATTAGATTTTAGGATCTACTCCTAGGATAAAATTTTGAACTTTCAAATTTTTCTTAGTCTCATATTTAGGAACATATTTCAAAATTTTGATAATTTTTTTTATAATAAGCTTCCATAGTCAAGGTACCTTGTTGAAGTGTAGCAAATTCCTCAAATTTCTCTACATAGAATTGATCGGTTAGGAATATCTTCTTGAATACCCTAACAAACTCTTTACATTTTATATCCACTACTTGAATTCCTCTACCCACCTTAAATTTATTCCACCATTGCCCAAACAATGTGTTTTAGACGAGTAGTTCTTCATGGAAAAGTAGGTCTCTAATTCCTTTCAACCAGGTTTAGCTGCATCACCCCCTTTTTTTCCACTAAATTTAGGTACCCTAACATTCTTCAAGTACTTGTCAATTTCAACCTTAATATTAGCTTTACCCTATTGGAATTCTCTAGTAGGACTTTCTTCTTGTCTACCCTCTAAATCCCAATTATTGGATTCTCGGTTAAGAAGTGTTTCCAGCATTTTATGTTGTTGCTCCATCTTCTCTTGTAGCAACCTAACTATTGATGTAATATTTTCCATTATTTTATTGGAATTCCCTAAAATTATAGATTCCTTCTAGGGACAAGATGTAGCTTCTTCCTATGTAACTGACCCCAACTTCATGGAAAATTTCCCTCTCAAAACAATTGTCATTTCCTAGTCATAAAAAGGATCTAGGTTAGGTTATGGAAGGTAATGATTCCTAATAAGGAGTTGTATTTTCTAGGAATTTTACTCCTTAGTCTGACAATTCAAGATGATGTGTAATACCTGCTTATCTTGAATTAATTTAAGGTCCCTAGAATATTTTAACCTTCTTGACCTTAGTACAACAAGGGAAAGACCAACCTAGTTCTTTTTAAGGAAGCATTGAGTCATATGATGTAGGTTTTAATACCAACTATAACAACCCACTTTCTTGATACAAGGAAGAGAGCTAATTTTTTCTACAAGAATTAATTAACATGCTAAGAAGACCCAAGTATTCATAGTGTTAAGGCATAACCATCTCAAATTCATTATCACTATACATGACACTCAAGTGGATAGGAGTGGTCAATTTTCCATAATTCTTGGGGCTCACTTCTTTTAACCTCTCCATTAGAAAATATGTCATCAATGGTCCCCCCATTTCCCTACACTTCCTTGTATAAGACAACTTGAACATGACATGGTGATTACCCTTTAAGGTCCATATCACTTAAAGGTGACACTTATTCCCTAACCCTACATACTAGCATCTATGTAGGATTATTATGGTGTAATACCTTAGTGATTAGTTAGTTCCATCTACCCATGAAACTAACTAAGACCATTACCACTCATTTGATAATGATCATGGTCACACTTGCCTACCCGTAAGGTACTATACTACCTTGGTGAACGATCCAATGGATTATCCCATACCAATCCATTTCTAGGATTATCCAAGCCTCACCACTAGGAATCACCCAAGCCTCACTGCTAGGGCCACCCAAGCCTCACCACTAGGGTTTTTCATTCACCAAATTTACCTAGTTGGTTGTCTACCCACAAACTCAACTAGGATTGGGTGCAACTCAACTCTAAGGATTACTAATATGGAGCTAACCACTTGCCCATGAAAATCCTCTCTTAACCCAAGGGTCCTATTCAAATTATTTTTATCTAACTCATAGAAATAAAGTGCTATAATAAATCATACCAAAAATTCAATACTAACATCAACATATCATATTGATAAAGACTAGAGAATTTAGGTACTTCATTCCAACATAAAACTAGAAAATAAGTATTTTTATTTATTGACATAAAAGGAATGAAACAACATCTAGAAAACATAACAAGATCTTATTGATTGATTTTCTTCATCATTTTTCATATGTACAATTAATCTATCTCACTATCTACAATTTATTTCCAAAGAAACCTATCATAGAAGGAAAGCAATAATTCATCTTTCATCTTTTGAACAATGATAATAGAGATTCATGATAATACATCAAGAATATTTACAAGGATACTCATTCCTTGATCATAATCATTACATAGCATAACTTCTTCATATGATACCCTTTTAAGTTTTTGTCATACAAATATTACATTTCCATACATTGATAGATAATGGACACTAAGTCTCGTCTTCATATTTTAAACATAACATAGGGATCAATACAACTCTTTTTGAATGAAAATGCAAGCCTAACATGCATCATACAATTAACAACATGCAAGGTCCCAATTCAATGATAAACTCAAAATATCCTCCCGATGCTTAAAAATCATAAGCGAGAGAAGCCCATACTTCTCTCATTCAAATATGGATCTTTTGCTACATAAACCACCTCTAACATTTTGGATTAATGTACTAAACATCTCTTCAATAATAAATTATAACTCCTCATATCTCAAAAATAGAGTTATTTCTAACACAATAATTCCATTAATAATATAAAGATAAACACTGCTAATATTACAAGTTTTTATCGAATACATTTTTTATGTTATACAACCCTATAATAATTTATTAATGATACTTTGAGTTATTACCAAATTCAAAAGCCAAAACAATGATCCAGATACATCATAGATAATAAACATCCATGAATTACATGACCAATTACTTATAACTATGTTATTACCCTTTTGATTATAATTTCTCTAAACCTCTAATTTTATCTTTATATATATATATATATATATATATATATATATATATATATATATATATATATATATATATATATATATATAGATTCTTAAAAAGTGCAAAGTAAAAACAAGTCATCAAGATAGTCTTATGTCATTAAAAAGCACAATGTTGCTTGGATAATCATGGAGGAAGACATTTATGTCTCTTAGTGCAATAGCCTTTAAACCATTGTGGTTGATGCTCTAACTACTTGGATTTTATATAATGTGAGGAAGTAGAAGTGACCAATCCGACATCTACTATATTTGATTTATTTGATTACGAAAAGCTAGAATTGCAGTGACAACTGTTATTGAAGAGGCAACGATATTATGCCAGATCTTTCTTTCTTATCCATGATATGAAATAGAACCAACTCATTTTCAACTACTTACTTGGAAGAAAAAAAAAAATTACTTTATTTGATTTGATTTTTCTAGTGTACATTACATATCTTAAGGTGCTATATGGTAATTGTAAGATAAATAAGAGTTAGTTATATTCTATTATTACCTGGTTACACCATAAAAAAATTCCTATGGCTATCTAATAGTATTAATTATATGCTAAAATTTCAATAAAATCCTCATTGTTTATGTTTATTAAACTCCTTTTAAAGTAGGACTTACAAAGGTTGAGTCCTCGATCATAGAGAGTTTTCCAATGTCTTGTGCAGGACTAGGTACTTATGTCTTGATGGAGTGTGTTGAGGCAACCCCAAGGATGCTAGTGTTAGTTATAAAATTCCTAAGGCTCCAATGAATTTTAAGGATTTTTTTTACTATCTTCATCATAGGAAAGCGGTGCTCTCATTTTAGAGATCAAATGTTCTCTCCAAAAATTATAAAAACAAATGCAAAGGCAACAAAAGGTTATATGAAATTATGGATGCAATCAAGCATGAAGATAAGATCTATAACATGGACCAAATATGAAGCAACAAAACAAAGGAACATAACAATAATCAAATGTTTACATTCAAGAAGTGAAAATAATGAATATTACCTCTTCAACCAACAAGTTGATAACCAACACACCCTACAACTTCCTTCCCAAGCAACACATCCTAACACTTTCCATCCAGCATTTTCCCCTAAACCTTGGCATCCAAGAGGAAACAAATAGCATTTAGAGGAAAGAGAGAGACCAAGATAATGGAGAAGAAGAAGCTCAAAGGATGGGGTGACTTCTTGTTTTCCCCATACATTAAAATTTCCAATGCTCCTCACCATAATTAAATTATGGACTTTATAACATTTAATTAATAAATGTGCACCTTCCATAAGTATTACTTAATAAGATTAATAATAATTAACTAATACTTTTTAAAGCAAAGGTATTAGTAATGAATTATTTACTCATTTTCATAGTATTAAATTAATTAATACTATTATTAATTTCTAATGCTAATAACAATTATTAACATTAGTATTAATATTTTTAAGTATTAATAATACTAAAATTATTATTAATACCTTACTTGTCAATATTTAACCAATGAAGTTCTATATTTTAAAACACAAGCATTAATGCATCTTAATGATAAAGTAAGAGCCTAAGTAACAAAAGGGCTCTTATCAAAGGTTGTCCTCACCCGAAATAATATGCAATCAATAATAAGCAAGTATATGCACAAATATTATTCCCTAAGTAGGAGAAATTTTGATAACTACAAGGTTATCAACCACCTATGAAGGAACTCGAAGCACAGGAATAAGGGCTCGTTTACTTTTTATAGCAACCTATTTACCTGATGATGCATTTAATCACATATACATACATGCAAATGCTTCTACATGATTTTGTGGGATATCAATTGAAAATCCATCATTTTCTATTTCACATTTCCCTCAGCTTTGATGGTTATCCCATACTAATCCACCCATGAGAGTACCTAGTCTTGGAACCATAAAATTCATCAAAATTACCATATTCTAAAAATAGCATAATCCAACTCTAGTAAGCATAAAGTACGACTATCAACTCATCTTAATAGAATAAAATAGGATCGTGCATTAATTATATATACATCAGTACATCAATCAGATAACAAGGGAATATCCTACCAATATGGGTCATTACAAAGGAAATGTCATGAATTCTAAGGAAACTATAGATGTTGACATAGGCACTATAAGAAACCACGTATAGTTGAAATAGGAGTAGACCTATCTACCAAAGAGCAAGCCTTATTTACTACTTTGCTTAAGGAGTATAAGGGTGCCTTTGCTTGGGAATTTTTTGACATGCCTAGAATGGATGAAGATTTTGTTATCCATAATAATATTACTTATGAGGATACCACTCTCATCTAACAAAAGAAAAGGATATTTTATCCTCTCATTCAATACTTGTGCAAAATTCAAATCCAAAATTTTTTAGATGCCAATTTTATTATACTTGTTGATTATTCAAGGTGGGTATGTAATAGTGTAACTGATGGGGAGCCAAATTTAACAGCAAGAGAAAACTAGATTTTATTCAGAGAACATGGAAAGATTTTACAAAGTACAGAAAGAAAATAAATTCGCAGTCTCAATCTACTTCTTTCCAGCCTCCTCAATCCTTCGAACCACCTTTTTTTATAATGACAGGTTCTTGCTGCAACCGTCGTTCGTAACTATCCCTGTAACCGCTGCAACGGTCCCCTAGAACTGCCATAACGACTTCTGGTAACTGTCAAATGTCGTTCTGTAACGGTCCACAAAAAAGTAGCATGTCGCGATATCGCGACATCTCTTCAACCCGTCCTTCTCTCTCCTAGCCGGGTCACGAAAACGTGACACTTTTTCCCTTTAGTCCATCTGTCGCGATATCGCGACATTTTTTTGGCTTTGGTCCTTCTTTGCCAACATGTCACGATATCGCGACACTTTTTCGGCTTTTGTCCTTGTTTGCCAATGTGTCGCGATATCGCGACACTTTCATTTGCTTTCACCTCTACTCAAAGTTCGTTGTAATATCGCGACACTTTCATTTGCTTTCACCTCTGCTCAAAGTTCGTCGCGATATCGTGACAACTTTTATGTCGCGATATCGCGACACTTGCATTTTGCTCTCGGCTTTGTTTCGAGTTTGTCGTGATATCGCGACAACTTTTATGTCGTGATATCGCGACACTTGCATTTTGCTTTCGGCTTTGTTTTGAGTTTGTCGCGATATCGCGACAACTTTTATGTCGCGATATCGTGACACTTGCATTTTGCTCTCGACTTTGTTCTGAGTTTGTCGTGATATCGTGACAACTTTTATGTCGCGATATCGCGACACTTGCATTTTGCTCTCGGCTTTGTTCTAAGTTTGTCGCGATATCGCGACAACTTTTATGTCGCGATATCGTGACACTTGCGTTTTGCTCTTGGCTTTGTTCTAAGTTTGTCACGATATCGCGACAACTTTTATGTCACGATATCGCGACATTAGCATTTGCTTGTGCCTTTGTTTGCTTGTGCCTTGGTTCAAAAATGCGTCGCGATATCGCGACAACTTTTATGTCGCGATATCGCGACACATTTCAACACTTAGAGTATTTTGTGTTTTTTTTCACTCTTTTATTTCTTTTGTTGCAAGATTGTGCTGCTACCACTGGATGCTCCTGCATCAGACACCCGGGGTAGATTGAGAAGTGATCCTCACTTCTGGATGGTCAAAGGAAAACCCAGGCGATCAACCTCTGATTTGGACAACCAAGTTGCATCCTCGACAGGTCGGCCCTTCCACTTGACCAAATACTCCGAATATTGTCTGTTTCGGGTACTTCTGCCTTCGTGAGTGTCGAGTATGTCTTCGATTTCCTCTTTGTCTGGAGTGGATTCTAGAATTTTCCACATATCCGGACTGGGTGGCTCGTTGCAACTTCCTTCATGATATTCGACCAAGTCTAAAATATTGAAAATAGGTGAAATATTCAGCTCACTTGGTAGATCTACTTCATAGGCATTTCCTGAATCTCGTTTACCTATGATCTGGCATGGTCCAAACCTCTTCATCTTCAGCTTATTGTAGGTTTTGCTAGGAAAACGTTCCTTGCGCAAGTGAACCATGACTTCATCTCCTATCTGGAATTCCTTGAAACGTCGCTTCTGATCTGCTCTGGCTTTGTAAGTAGCATTCATTTTACTGATATGCTGTTGGACCTCTTCATGTAAATTCTTCATGTGTGCTGCAAAGTCTTCAGCTTTAGCACTACGCTTTTCACCTTTATCCATCGACCTCAACTCAAAAGTGTTTCTCGGGTTGTTCCCATACACTATCTGGAATGGGGATTTACCAGTACTTCGATTGACAAAATTATTGTAAGAAAACTTTGCCTGTGGTAAAATTAGATCCCATCCCTTGGGTTTATCGCCTACCAGACATCGTAGAAGATTACCCAAACTTCTATTGACTACTTTTGTCTGTCCATCAGTCTACGGGTGGTACGTAGAACTGAACTTCAATGTTGTTTTCAGCTTCTTCCACAGAGTTCTCCAGAAATAACCCACAAATTTGGTATCTCTGTCCGAGACAATGCTTTGGGGTAGACCATGAAGGCGTACTACCTCCTTGAAAAACAAGCCTGCAATATGAACAACATCACTTGTCTTCTGGCATGGAATAAAATGGGCCATCTTTGAAAACCTGTCAACGACAACAAAAATGGCGTCATTTTCGCGTTGTGTCCTTGGTAGACCAAGAACAAAATCCATACTGATGTCCTCCCATGGTCTCTCTGGTACAAGCAATGGCTGATACATTCCTGTATTCTGGCTTACTCCTTTCGCCATCTGGCACACTCTACAACCCTACACAAATTTTGTCACATCCGACTGCAACTATGGCCAATGGTAATTCTCACTAACGAGAGCAATGGTCTTATCTCGACCAAAATGTCCTGCTAATCCTCCGCTATGTTTCTCTTTGATCAGATTTTCCCTCATGGAACTTCTAGGAATGCACAACTGGTTCTTCCAAAATAGCATCCCATCTTGGATCATAAAATCCAACCACTTAGTGCGATCCACAGTAGTAGGAGACAAACATGCCATCCATGCCTCTGCGAAATCTGGATCCGCTGGGTATAAACTCTTGAGTTCATCAAACCCAACAACTTGCACTCTCATTTCTATCAACAAATTATGCCTTCTACTCAAGGCATCTGCAACTCTATTAGATTTGCCACTTCTATGCTTCAGGACAAAGGTATAACTCTACAGGAATTCAACCCACTTCAAATGTCGCTGGTTAAGTTTACCTTGACTATTTATATACTGCAAAGCTTGATGGTCAGTATATAAAACAAATTCCTTGGCTAGCAAATAATGTCTCCATTTCTTAAGAGCCTGAATTATAGCATAGAATTCTTGATCATAAACAGAGTATTTCTTTCGAGCATCATTTAATTTTTCACTAAAGTATGCAATAGGTTTACCTTCTTGGCTCAATATAGCTCCAATGGCACTGCCACTGGCATCACAGTCAACCTGAAACACTTTATTAAAATCTGGAAGTGCCAAAATGGGTTGTTCTGTCACTTTCTTCTTCAATATGTCCATACTGGTACCTGCCTTGGCAGTCCACTTAAATTCTTTCTTATCCCCTCTCATAGTTTCTGTTAGGGGTGCACAAATACTGCTAAAGTCTCTAATAAACTTTCTATAGAAACTTGCAAGACCATGAAATGATCTTACCTCTATTACATTCCTTGGGGCAGGCCATTCAATGATAGCCTTCACCTTCTCAGGATCCATTTTTAGACCCTCCTCTGAGATGACAAATCCTAGGTATATCAACTCTTTCTGTACAAAACTGCACTTTTGTAAATTTATCAATAACTGCTCCTCTCGCAGATTTTCAAAAACTGTCCGAACATGCATCAAATGCTCGTCCAATGTTTTACTAAAAATTAAAATATCATCCAGATAAACTATCATGAAATTTTCCAGGAAGTCGCGCAATACCTCATTCATCAGCCTCATGAACGTACTGGGTGCATTAGTCAATCCAAATGGCATAACTAACCACTCATACAAACCCTCTTTGGTTTTAAAGGTTGTCTTCCATTCGTCACCCTCTCTGACGTGTATCTAGTGATATCTGCTCTTTAAATCAATCTTAGTGAAGTATTTAGCTCCACTCAAACAATCCATTATATCATCCATTCTGGGTAATGGAAAGCGATATTTAATGGTAATTTTATTAATGGCTTGGGAATCAATGCACATTCGCCATTCGCCATTCTTCTTTGGTGCGAGTACTGTCGGTACTGCACAAGGGCTCAAACTTGCTCGAATCAAACCCTTCCTCAACAATTCATGAACCTGGCGGTTCAACTCTTCATTTTCTATAGGAGACATTCTATGGGTGGCCTTATTGGGTAAGCTAGATCTTGGCATTAAGTCAATCTGATGACTAATCTTCCTCATTGGCGGCAAACCCTCAAGCACATTGTCTGATATAATATCAAGAAATTCTGCTAACAGATGTTCAACTTCTGCTGGAATGTCTGTAGTTTCTTCTCTCTTTACAGTAGGAATTAATGCATAACACATTGAATCCCTCTTTAGACCATCCAAAAAAATTTTGCCATCTACTAAACAAATTCTAGCATTATTGCATACCTTTTCCTCAACCTCCTTCAATGGCTTCAGTTTGTGGCGCACTCCATCTTTTGTCAGGGAATAGGTATTTGCATGCCCATCATGCGCCGCACGTCTATCAAATTGCCATGGTCTTCCCAACAACAAATGGCAAGCATCCATCGACAAAATATCACACAGGACCTCATCCTGGTATCTTCCAATTTGAAACTTGACCAAGCATTGTTCACTGACCAATGCTCTATGGTCCTTCTGCAACCACGCAATCCGGTATGGATGCGGGTGCTGCCTTCTTTCTAGCTTTAACTTAGTCACCATATCCTCAGAGACCAAATTATCTGTACTACCATTATCAATAATAATATTACAGATTTTACCTGAACATTTGCACCTCGTGCAAAACAAGATTTTTCACTGGTCTGGTTCCCTCTCTTCGTTCAACAAGGTTCTCCTTGTGATCATCACTTCTCCTCGCTCTGCTTCTTTAGAGTGCTCAGATTCAACACCATCATCAACAACCGCAACTCGAGCATTTGCTTTAGGCCTTCTATTCGGTGCCTCTTGGTGTTGGGGACACTCATATGATCGATGCCCCTCTTCCCCGTAATTGAAGTAGGTTCCACGAAATCTTCCTCTTCCATATCCGCGTCCACCTCTACCTCTTCCCCTTTGATAATCATTGTTCTGATTACGAGGCCGGTATGCATTCTCTTCCTTCTATTCCTGGTGATTGCTTGTTTCACCAGTCTTCTTCGGGTCATCATATTTACCTCCACTGGTTCTGCCACCAGTTCTTCCACCATGACCTCTTCCTCTCTGTTTACTGTCAAATCTACGATTCAGTTTCTCTTCCACCTTCAGAGCAAACTGGTAAGCATCTTCAATGGTGCTCATTCGAACCAAACTCAATTCTTCTTGTACGCTGGTTCTCAACCCATTAATGTAACGGGCTACTCTCTCTTTATTTGCCTCTGTATGGCCGGTTCTGATGGAAATTTTAAAAAATTCCTTTGTATATTCTTTAATAGACTTGCTGGACTGTCGCAAACTCTGCATTTTCCTCAACAGATCTAATTCGTAATCTGCTGGAATAAACTACCATTTCAGCTTTTCAACCATTCGATCCCACCTGGTGATCTTTTCTTTTCCTCTTCGATTTCGTTCCAGCTGCACTCCTTTCCACCATATGCCAGCATGGCCTTTCAACTTTGTTCTTGCAAATTTTATCCGATTTGGATCTTCAACCTCCTCATATTTGAAATACTCCTCCATATCGTTGATCCAGTCAATCAACTCTTCTGGATTTAAATTTCTAGAATATGTGGATACGTCTATCTTCGACCTTTTCCCAATTTGAGAAATGGCTTTAATCATTCGAGCTTTCGTAGAACTCATCGCTTCTTCTTCTTCTTCTGATGGGTCATCAACTCCGCAAGCTTCATCATCGCTCTGGTCTTCTCCTCTTGGCTCTACTCCTCTTCGCAATTCTTCCTACAGGGCCTGCACTTGCCTCTACAATGCTCGGAAGTCTCCTTCAGGAACCACGTTCCTTCCAGCACCATGATTTCTTCGTGGCGGCATTCTTCTTCACTTCTTCTTAGAACCCTTAACCCTAGATCCTGGTGCAAGCTGCCTCACGTTCGGTGCTCTGCTTACACACTCAGAATCTTCTCACTCTGATACCACTTGATGGGGAGCCAAATTTAACAGCAAGAGAAAACTAGATTTTATTCAGAGAACATGGAAATATTTTACAAAGTACAGAAAGAAAATAAATTCGTAGTCTCAATCTACGTCTTTCCAGCCTCCTCAATCCTTCGAACCACCTCTTTTTATAATGACAGGTTCTTGCTGCAACCACCATTCATAACTATCCCTGCAACCACTGCAACGGTCCCCTGGAACTGCCATAACGACTTCTGGTAACTGTCAAATGTCGTTCTGTAACGGTCCGCAAAAAAGTAGCATGTCACGATATCGCGACATCTCTTCAACCCGCCCTTCTCTCTCCTAGTCGGGTCACGAAAACATGACACTTTTTCCCTTTAGTCCATCTATCGTGATATCGCGACATTTTTCTGGCTTTGGTCGTTCTTTGCCAACATGTCACGATATCGTGACACTTTTTCGGCTTTTGTCCTTGTTTGCCAATGTGTCGTGATATCACGACACTTTCGTTTGCTTTCACCTCTACTCAAAGTTCGTCATGATATCGCGACAACTGTTATTTGCTTTAACCTCTATTCAAAGTTTGTCACGATATCGCGACAACTTTTATGTCGCGATATCGCGACACTTGCATTTTGCTCTTAGCTTTGTTCTGAGTTTGTCGCGATATCGCGACATCTTTTATGTCGCGATATCGCGACACTTGCATTTTGCTCTCGGCTTTGTTCTGAGTTTGTCGCGATATCGTGACATCTTTTATGTCGCGATATCGCGACACTTGCATTTTGCTCTTGGCTTTGTTCTGAGTTTGTCATGATATCGCGACATCTTTTATGTCGCG
The DNA here is from genome assembly GCA_028583015.1 of Wollemia nobilis. Lineage (NCBI taxonomy): Eukaryota > Viridiplantae > Streptophyta > Pinopsida > Araucariales > Araucariaceae > Wollemia > Wollemia nobilis. The sequence goes on from JAQPPZ010001411.1 coordinate 7,840,461, forward strand.
ATATCGCGACACTTGCATTTTGCTCTCGGCTTTGTTCTGAGTTTGTCATGATATCGCGACAACTTTTATGTCGCGATATCACGACACTTGCGTTTGGCTCTCGGCTTTGTTCTGAGTTTGTCACGATATCGTGACAACTTTTATGTCGTGATATCGCGACACTTGCATTTGGCTCTTGGCTTTGTTCTGATTTTTTCATGATATCACGACATAAGTGACACTGGCATTTGCTTGCGCCTTGGTTCAAAATGCGTCGTGATATCGCGACAACTTTTATGTCGCGATATCGTGACACATTTCAACACTTAGAGTATTTTGTGTTTTGTTTCACTCTTTTATTTCTTTTGTTGCAAGATTGTGCTGCTACCACTGGATGCTCCTACATCAAGTAACTATGAAAAATAAAGAAAATAATGATATCTAGATTTATTATAACTTTAGAAACATCAATCTAGCTTGTTTTGAGGATAAATTTTCCTTACCCTTTATTGATGCTATTGTAAGTTCTATCATAGGGTATTAATTGTTGTCCCTTATGGATGGCTATTTAGAATATAACCAAGTCTATATTACCCCTATAGATTAAAAAATTACCTTCACTACACCTTGGGGAATATTTTATTTATGTTGTCAAGCATTTTGGGTTGAAAAATGCTAGTGCCACTTATCAATGGGCTATGCCAAAGGTATTTTATGACTTGATGGTATAGATAGTGGAATTTTATGTAGATGACCTCTTAGGTAAGCCTAGAAGGTGGGCTCACCACCAAGCTGACCTTTATATCACTTTTAAATAACTACATCACTATAATCTTAGGCATAATCCCAAGAAGTGTATATTTGGTGTTACTAGTAATAAGCTACTAGGATTTATGGTGTCTCATAGGGAAAAATATGTCAATCAAGATAATATTAAATCCATTGATGCTATACCTCCTCCTAAAACTATTAAAGATATCAAATCCTTCTTGGGTAAGCTTGGAGCTATTAGGAATAAAATCTTTGAGTTAGATTTTAAAGCTTATCTATTAAATCACTTAAGAAAGATGTTGAGTTCAAGTGGGATGGAAGTTGTAAGAAGGTCTTTCTAGAGTTCAAGAAATTTCTTTTGTGACCCCCAACTCTTTGCTCATACAAATCAGGTAAATCATTTGTATTGTACACTTTAGCTACAATTATTTCCCTGGGAGCTATCCTTACTCAACAATATTATAACAAGGAATATGGTGTGTACTACATTAGCCAAACAATGCTTTCGATAGGAACTCAATACACTCCCAAGAAAAAATATTACCTAGCCATTTATTTTTCATGTGAGAAGTTAAGGCATTAAATTATGAATTAGACAACCAATATCATCATTAAAATTTATCCCTTGAGACACCTATTACAAAACACTTACATCCCTAATGGCACTTGATATGTAAATTGGATCACTATGATGCAAGAGTTTGATCTCTATATTGTTATATAAAAATCCATTAAACTTGAAGTAATTTTTGACCAATTGGTAGTAGCTCCTAACTCTATATAATAACCCCTAAAGTAGTAATTGTGTGATAAGGATGTAATGGTCATATCTTATGCCCCTCATTAAGCATTAACACTACCAGAAATAATATAGGTTAAATATCATAGGATCGAATATAATATAGCCACAATTCAATAAGATCAAAATAGTGATATGAGTAGAGTAATATGAGAAAATTTATATGTATATCAAGGCTTACAATATATCAAATAAAATTCACTAATAAGTAGCAATATGAATGTAAATAGACTAAATCATACATGTACAAAGTATGTAGAACAACTTATAATATTAATTGCTGAAAATGTATGCGATCTTTATTATATCTCTTTCTCTTACAGATATGATACTTGATACTTCTCTCTATAATATGATATTTATACATGATAATATATGATTCTCTATGGAGTACTATATAGCCATAGTAGAATGACTCTTTGGATACTTGAATATTCCTTTCCATATGTCAAGTCTCATGACTCTTGGCTTCTCTACTTGACACTTGCATACTTGATGAACACATGACTCTATATTGTATGCACACCTAGACACTCTTGCACTTCATTTTGCACACTTTAACCTAAGACATTTGTACACATATTAAAATTATATATATTCACTCTTACATATAATACACTTGTGCACATAGACTCAACTTACAGTTACACACTAATTCACATGACACTTGTGTATTTCCTATACACACTTACATAGAAATGGGAAATATAACTCACACTTTAAACTGACTCAACCCTAATATATTATTTAGAAGATGTACCATGAAGGTACCATGGGGGTGCATTAGCATGTACCAAATAATGTAATATACTCCAACACCCCCTATATTACATTATTTGGTTATTGAAGACTTTAGTATTCAATCATGGTCTTCATCTTCATCTTCAATTTTCAAGTGACCTTGCATGTGATCTTCTACTTGAGCCCCATCATGTTCATCTTCTCTTTGTTTGGTTTTTTTTTTATATTCATTATCATCTTCATGTTCTTCAATCTTTGTAGCTTCAATATTAGAAGTCTCTTGAACTCATTGTCATAAGATTCTTGTACAAGAATTTTTCATTTGTCTTTGTCTTGAGAAACATATATTTCTTTCTTTTCCTATGTAGTAGCTTTTGAACATTCATTTAGTGCATCATAATAAATTCCTGAGTTAGATGAACTTTTTTTTTGGTAGATTAATAAATTTATTGAAACCAAGGCATTTGAAAGGCACACTAACACCTTGTACAACAGAGGATCATCAGAGAATCAAAAAGGATTAAAAAGGAATAGGGTAAAGACACTAAAAACTATCAGATGAAACCAAATACAATCTCAAAATTACACCTCAAACTAAAATGATTCAATAGCCTTGAACAAATAGGCACTAAGAGAAACATCAGAGCTCAAAAAGGAATGGTCCTCGACCAAAAAGGAACCAAAAAAGATGTGATCCACCACCGCAGAGGACCCAAAAAACTAGAGGAAGAACCATTAGTCATCAAGAGGAGTATCCAGTTGCATGAGGGATGAAGCAACCCCTTTCAAATCAGTATCTTTCACAGAAATCTCCTTGCTATATTTGGGAACAACGATGTAAGCCTCCTTAGTAATCTCCATTACATATTCATCATTTACAGTATCTTTGACATCAGTTTTGGTGTCGAAGGACACATCAGCACCAGCTAGGGCATAAATGTTTTCAAAATTATCATAGAATAACAAGAGGCTAAGTGCATGGCGTTGTTCTTTGAGGGTTGAAATCACCTTTCCAATGGCCAAGTGAGCAGTTTCAAGATGGTCAATGGTGGTAGAAGTAGCATGCACAACCAACTTGTGAAGATGCCTTTCAACAAGGTCAGGAGAATTAGACTTGTCCTTTGGATTTTTTACAGAGGTGGACGAAGGATTTTTGACAGCATCTTTATGTTTTAGCCTCTAGGAACTGCGAATAGGGGTATTTTCAAGTTTGGCTTTCTTTCTAGTGAAGAACTCGAAAATAGATTTGCCCCCTTTTTCTTTTCTTTTGGATTTGAAGGTTTTAGGGCTCAAGGTTGAGGATGAATTATCCTCTTTAGAAATAGAGGCAAGGATATTACATGAATGGAATTGCAGAAGGAGGTACTTGTAAAGGACCTTGAAAAAACCCTGGTGGCAAGGTTTGGCCTCATCCTTATTGGAACGGTTGGTGGTGATGGTATAGTCCATGGACCAGAAAAGAGCAGTGGGAATGTTCATCATTTTTTAGTCCCAAAAATGATTAACAAATGCAAGATGAAAATAACATAATTGAGACTCAGGATTGTCACAGGTAAAATATTGCATTATTGGCTTAAGGATTTCTTTCCAGGGAGTTGACAAGTCATGGCGAAACAAACCTTTCTTTACCTTCTTGTGGATAGGTGAATTTTTCTCAAAGAGTGTCAACTCTGCCTCCTAGTTGTGCTTATTTCTTCTGATGATTTTTCGTTCTAGTCTTGCCTTGTCAGGTTCGCCAATAGCTCAAAGGAAATTTGGAACTGAACGTCATGGATGGAAACCAACCAATTATGCTAGGTTGTCATGATTTCCTTAGTAATCTTGTTGTCCACCCCACTAAATAGATTGAAAAATTTTATGATCCCATGCTTATCCTTAAACATATCAGTAGAAAAAAAATCCAGATCAACAGTTTCAGGCTCGATGAAAATAACTTTTCCTTCCTTCATGGTGAGTTAGATGAACTTTGATGAGAACCAAAAATGCTCATTTTTTGTATACTTTAATAACATAAATGTGTGGCATTATTATATTAAAAATATATTTTTTATGAGATTTTAATATACATTTAATGAAAAATGATGTATTATACCTAATGTGTGTTTTGAGTGAAAATTATGTGTAGATGCAGTACCTTATGTCTTTTTTCACACCTTTTAGTCAAGGTCCCATGTGGACCTGGCATTTGATACTTTCATAACATGATTAAGGAATGGTTGGTGATTAAATGATGATAGTGGCAAAGGAGTAAGGCATTTCAAAACATGCTAAGGTATGATAGTTGTCTCCTGAACATAGGTCAAAAGGTGTCTATCTTCCAACGAAAAGGAAGCACCTATCTTCTAGTACACAAGACAACACCTATCTCTCAATAATAGGTTGGATGGTGCTCGTATCCCAATACATAGGATGGCACCTATCTCTTGATAATAGACGATTCCTATCTCCCGATAATAGAATAAAAGTGCTTATTTTTTTATGCCCAAAAAAAATGATCTTCAGTGAACAATAAAATGCTAAATACAGTGCCTTTATTCTGATGATAGGTCAAAAAGATGTTTATTTTCCAGCGATGGGCCAAAAAGTGTGTGCATCGAATAGAATAAAAATATGCACGTCAACTGTAAATATTGAACACCATGTAAAAAATTAGACTCTTTTTGTTAAGTAAACACAGGAAATGCTATGATTATCTTGAGAGGGTTAATTTTAGTATGACTTCTCTATTATTAGGCATTTAATAAATTTATGTGTACCCATTGTAGCAAATTGTGTTAGAATGATAAAATTAGTAGTGTCTAAATTTGTAAATAAGGGACGGTCGTATTCTGTATAAAACACAGGCCACCCCTAAAGAAAGGATTCGAACTTGCTTTATAAAATTGGTACTACATAATAAAATATCAAGTTTTTTTATCATTTCATTGTGTTCAGAGAGTGATCATATGAATTAATCGAGTGGATGTCTACATGAGTCTAGGCCCACTCTAGGAAGTATTGCTCCCCTATTTCATTCTACTTTCAAATCTATAGGTTAGTCAAAACTAAAGTTTATAGTTCAAATTAGCTTGCCCATAGATTTTCTACTTGATATTGTATGAGTCCACCAAGATTAAGAGGACCAGATGGCCATTTTCTAAAAATCAAAGATATTACTTCACAAGTACCTAAAAAAACTTCTAAAATTTCTTTCAAAATATTTGAAATAAATCTAGAAACAAAATTACCATCTCCTCCAATAGTACATTGGCATAGTCATCCAATATTTGAATAAAGCTCTTCTTACCAATTAATGCAAACATCTTTTGATGGAGGCCTAGTTCCAAACTTTGGTTTAGTACATCTATTTGAGCAAACTCAATATAAGGAAAATTTATTGAATATTCAATGGTGGAAAGCAATTAAATAAGGAACCATTTCAAATGTTGACCTAGGAATACTTTTATAAGATAAACAAAATGAGTGTGAAGCCTTGAAATCTGCCCTAGAAGAAACAAGTGTAGAACCTACATTACCTAAAAATGTGGCTAAAATTGAAGCAGTTTCAACCAAATTTAACTTACCAACTGAGGAAGCAAATGGAGAAACTAAGATGAAACACATATCTCCCGCTTATCTTCCTACCTTTAGGGGACTTCCAACTGAATACCCTAACCTGTTCCTTTTTAAATTTGATGTATTATGCAGGTCAGTGGATTACAAATCATATGCCCAAAATCTAAAATTATTTTCCTCCACTTTATATGATTAAGAACTATGTTGGTTCATCAGTATAGGAAACAAACACATTGCAACTCTAGAAGATATGAAAAGATCTTCCTATACCAATACCAAAAATTTGGGAGGGCATGAGATGTCAGGGAAGGAGTCTTGGCTATGACTTAAAAAGAGGAAGAATCATTGGGAGACTATTGGGATAGATTTAGCTTTAATTTACAAAGATCACCCCATGCAAAGTTGGGTGAGAAGTCATTAAGAAGCATATTCTTGAGGGGTCTCACAAATGAGTCTCTAGAAGCTTTGAATTTGATATCGGGAGGGGATGTTTACCAATATTAGATGTTATAAATCTGATAATTGTGTTGGGACACAACTAAAAGGTACAATTGTATTGAAAAATATGTTACAATATATAGGCATCAAGCCTATGAGGGAGATTTGACAAGTGTCATAATCTCCACTCCAAGTGTCATGCAGAAGACACATAACTCCAATTGGAGAACTCAAACTAGAAATAAGACAAGTGTCAAACTAAAGGAAGGCATAGTGCACATTAAAATAATATTCTAACATTCCCCCTTAATGTGCACTATCCTAACTATAGAAAAAAATAAGTCAACATTAGATAACATTCCCCCTTAATGTTGACTTCTATTACATACATAGAGCAATTTTCTAAACTGAGAAAACTTGTCTTGCCCAAGTGACTTGGTGAAGATGTCAGCCACTTGATATTGAGTTGGTACATACTCCATGTGTATAATGTCTTCTTGGACCATTTCTCTGATGAAGTGATGATGGATCTCAATGTGCTTTGTTCTGGCATGGAAAACTGGATTCTTGGTCATCTTGATGGTACTTTGATTGTCATAATATATATATATATATATGTTGGACCATCTATGAATAGCCCAATATCCTGAAGTAATTGCCTCAACCAAATTGCCTCCTTAGTTGCCTCAACTGCTGCTCTATATTCAGCCTCTGTTGAAGATAATGAAATTGTGTTCTACTTCTTTGTGCTCCATGAAATAGAGCCCTGGCCCAACTAAAAACAATAACCTGATGTGGATCTTCTAGTTTCAGGACAACTAGCCCAATCTGAATCTATGTAGCCAATCAAATAAAAATCATCACATGATGTATACATAAGGCCATGATGAGGGGTGGCCTTGAGGAATCTCAAAATCCTCTTAGCTGCTATCCAATGGCTCTTCTTAGGATCCTGCATGAATCTGGAAATAAGGCCAACTGAATAGGAAATATCTGGTCTAGTTGAAGTTAAGTAGATCAAACTTCCAACTAGCTACCTGTAAAGGGTGCCATCAACCCTTTCTTCATCATCACTATTAACCAATTTCAACCTGGTTTCCATGGGAGTGAGGGAGGGCTTACACTCCTCCATGTGAAACCTCTCCAAAATAGATTGAATGTATTTAGCCTGTGAGATAAAAATCTTACCAGGTTGTTGCCATACCTCTATGCCTAAGCAATAGTGGAGGAGGCCTAAATCTGTCATCTCAAAATTTTTGCATAAGTCCTCCTTGAGCAACCTTATTCCTTCTGTGTCATCACCTGTAATGAGAAGATCATCCACATACAATGTAACCAAAATGATGTGGTTCCTCCAATGTTTCACATAGAGAGTAGATTCTATTGTAGATCTAGTGAAACCAAGGTTGATGAAATAGGAGTCAATATTTGCATACCAAGCTTGGGGTGCTTGCTTCAACCCATATAGAGCTTTCTTCAATCTGAGGACTTTGTTTTCTTGGCCTTCAACTATGTACCCTGGTGGTTGGTTCACATACACTTCCTCCTTCAAGTTACCATTGAGAAATGCACTTTTGACATCCATCTGATATATAGGCCAATGCTTTTGAGCTGCCAAAGCAATAACTATGCGGATTGTAGTCATCTTTGCCACAGGAGAAAAAGTCTCCTCATAATCAATTCCCTCTTGTTGCTTATAGCCTTGAGCTACTAGGCGAGCCTTGTAGTGATCTAGTGAGCCATCTGCTTTATACTTTGCCTTGTACACCCATTTTGTGCCAATGGTATATTTACCTTGGGGTAAATCAACTAACTCCCAAGTGTGATTCCTTTCAATGGAATCCAATTCTTGATCCATGGCAAGAACCCATTTAGGATCACCAAGTGCTTCTTTGATATTAGAAGGTTCAGGTTGGCTAAGGACTTTGGCCATGAGGGCATAATTCACTTGGTGTCTTAGGGTTGAAGGCCTTTTACCTGTATAAGTGGGAAAATGACTTTGGGCTTCATCTATGGTGGCTTGAACCCACTTAGGTAAAGGATTGGATGATGTGGCTTGATCATTAGATGGAGGAGTAGAAGGAGATGGAGGACATGGATCATTTGTGGGGAGTTCTTCATGTGGAGGAATTTCTTGATTTATGAGTGAAGAGGAAGGACTAGATGATATTGTATGTATCAAGGGAGCAACTATTTCATTAGTTAATTCAAAAGTGGGGGCCATAGGAGGAGTATTGATGGGGGATACTCATGAAAGGTAACATCCCTAGATAAAAATATCCTCTTGGAAATAGGCTCATACAACTTATAGGCATTGGCACTATCACTATAGCCAACAAAGATGTATTTTTGGCTCTTATCATCAAACTTCTTCCTTTTCTTATGAGGAATGTGAGCATAGGCATCACATCCAAAGACTTTGAAATGGCCCACATAGGGCATCCTTCCACTCCATGCTTCTTCAGGTGTTCTATCATGTAAGGCCTTAGTGTATGACCTATTAGTCAAGTATGCAGCAATAAGAACAACTTCTCCCCAAAATGAGTTAGGCAATGTAGCAACAAGTAACATTGATTTTGCCCTATTTGTGATTGTTTGATTCATCCTCTCAGCTACTCCATTTTTTGGGGGGTATAAGGAGTTGTGAACTGCCTCCTTATCCCATGGTACTTACAAAAATTGAAGAATTCTTTGGAGACATATTCTCCACCATTATCTGATCTTAAGGTGGAGATTTGGTAGCCACTTTCTCTCTCAACAAGTGCCATGAATTCCTTGAACTTATCAAGGGCTTGCCATTTGTATTGAATTAGGTAGATCCATACCTTTCTACTATAATCATCAATGAAGGTGATGTAGTATCTGGCCCCAATATAATATTGAATAGACATTGGCCCACAAATGTCTGAATGAACCAATTGCAATGGTCTATTGGCTCTCCAAGCCTTTCCTGACTCAAAAGGTTGTCTATGGTGTTTGGCTATAACACATGGCTCACAAAATCATTTTGACTCCTTAAGGTGAGGAAGCCCTTTTACCAAAACTTTCCTTGCCATCATTTGAAGATTATGAAAATTTAAATACCCCATTCTTTCATGCCACATGTACTCCAAAGAAAAAGTAGTTGTATGCAAAGAGTTTTGAGTTACAGATTTGGTAAGGAGGTAGTAAACACCATCCTTTTTTACTCCCATGGCTTTGACAGTGCCATTTGGTTCCTGAATGTAGCACTTGTATTTTTCAAAATAGACAATATAGCCCTTATTTGTAAGTTACCCAATAGAAAGAAGACTCCTTTTAAGACCAGGTACATACAAAACATCTATTGCAGGAACATTATTCCCATCATGCAAAGCAAGTGGTGCCTCTCCAACACCTTCAATGGGAAGGGCACTTTCATCACCAAAAGTAATGAATTGATTAGAAGTAGGCTGAACCTTGGTCAACCAATCTTGCCTTCCTATCATGTGCTTTGCTGCCCCAAAATCAATATACCAACAATATTTATCTTCAACATTAACTTGGTTTGCTGCATACAATGTGTTGATATTATTATCTTGTGGACCCCTTTGATCTCTTTGTCTTTGATAGCAATTAGTGACATTATGATTCCATTTGCCACAATAGTCACACCCTTGTTGATTTTTGTTTTGAGGCCCTCTATTAGGATGACCCCCTTGAGGAGGTCTTGTTTGCCATCTTGGTTGTTGATTTGGCTATTGATTATAACTGTTGTGGCTATTTTTGATGTGGCTACTATTGGTACTATTGATGTGGCTACTGATGCTGCTACTGACATGGCTACTATGGGTATCTTTGATGTTGTCTACCTCTCTAATTTTGATGTTGCTAATTTTGACCCTTATTATCTCTATGTTGTAAGGATGCCTTGGTGGAAAAAATTATGGAGGATTCAATCTCTTCATCTTTTATTAGGGCTTGCTCATGTTTCTTAAGTAGAATTTCAATCTCCTCAAGTGTTGAATTCATTGTTTTACCACTTAGATCTAACATGGTAGCATAGGAGTGAAATTTTTAAGGAAGGCCATGTAACATTATAGGAATCAACTCATTATCATCAAGAGTTTTTCCAGTAGCTAAGAAATCATTCCTAATAGACTTCACTTCCATAAGGTAATTGGTAAGTGAGCCTTTCATACAGATATTGTGCAATTTTTGTTTCAGATACAAAATGTTGTCTTGACTAGGCCTATCAAACAATCTTATTAGAGCATCCCATGCTTGTTTAGGTGTAGTTTTAGCCCTTACAGTTTCTCTACATTGAATTTATGTAGCTAGCTTGATGAGACTTAAAGCTATATTGGAATTCTTTTCAAATAGTGCTTTTGTTGTAGGGTCTTCAAGTGTTGTGAGTGGGTCTTCATTAGCTTTCCTATCTCTTACAAAATCCCACATGCCATTCATCATTAATATAACTATAGGAAGTCATAGTACACACTAAAATAATATTCTAACAAGTTGTGTTAGAATTATTCTCACATAAAATGTAAACCAACCACCCGAGTCACAAAAACTATAGCCTCAGTAACTATGACTAAAATAGGTAACATGTTAGATGATATGAAGAGTGAGATGCTCTCATATCTCGTACTCCAACTGGATACACTCTTTCTTTAGAAAAATAAGTAGGAAACCAAGGCAGCACTAGCCTAATTTTTCCCAAAATGTAGGAGAAAATATCCTAAAAATGAGTGTTCAAAAAAACAAAGTTAGAGTGTGTGTGATCTATCAAAGGGATCACAAAATGAGGTTGTGTTTGTGAATAGAAAATATCAAAGAGGAACTTGAAGTAGAAAAAACCTATTTCATGGGTAATAGGAGAAGCCGACAATAATTTCCTACAAGAAATAATATGCCATGAGGAGTGCCACCTTATGGAGGAAATAACTATATGAACCAAGGTCAGACTCAACCACCCAATATGGTATGGTGGGGTCAACCTCCTTGGATGAATGCCACCCAAGGGTCTACTCCTTACAACCTGTATCCATGGATGTGTTATCAGCAAATTGGACCATAGTGGAGGAATTACAATGCATAGAATTCGCCTCCACAAAATACAACTCAAACCCCATTGCAATCTAGTTTGCCTGCACCTCCTACTTCAAGATCAATTTAGCTACCTATACAACCAACTCCAAATCCAAACAATAAGATAAATTATCCCACCTATCAATATGACACAAATATTTTTCCAATGTATCGTATTAGAGTAGATTGCAACCATGTATAGCTTATATTAGGTTGACAATTAGGACTAGAACCAAATCCTCCTACATTGGAGGAAGAGGGTGTAGAGTTACAAGTAGAAGAACCACATTTGGTATAATAAGTGGAAGAAAAAGAAACTACTGAGAAACACAAAATAGAAGGGGTTCCACCTTTTTTGAAAATATTACAAGAACCCAGGAAGCCAATGCAACTAGAATTTGATATTATGGAAGGCTTAAAAAATTTGACAGTCACCGTTTCTCCTTTTTAGTCCATTAGAGATGTTCCCATGTACACGAAGGCCATAAGAGAATTATATTTAAAAAAAACGGAATAAAACCATCAAAAGTAGTAAGTGTGGTAGGATAATTGGTTGATCTCATGTTAGGTAATACCTACCATCCCAAATACTTTGATCCAGGAAGCCTAGTGCTAATAGTTAAAATTACAAGCTTCTAATTACCCAACACATTAGTATATCTAGGGGCTTCCATAAATATCATGCCCTAAGAAACCATGTAGAAACTACAACTCACATATATGAGGTCAACTAAAACTATCCTTCAATTGGTTGATCAATCCATAGTACTCCCAGAGGAAATACTGGAAGATGTTGTTGTCACAGTGGATGCATGGGAGTATTCGGTAGGTTTTCTAGTGTTGCAATCTAGATCTAGATTGGGTGGTTATTTACTTATATTAGGTAGACCTTGGCTGGCCATAGCTGATGCTTATATAAGTTTAAGGACATGATATATGATGATCTTAGATGAAAAAAATATCATAAACTTGATCATCACCTGCACAGTCCACTAATTTGTTGAGAGAACCAAATTATGAAATATTAAATAAGGATGCCTTGTTGATGCGTCCACCAATAATGTCTCTAGATGAGATTGAGGATGATATTGATGAAGAACAAGTCAACACACTTTTTCCAAAGGAAATCTTCCCATCCTCCTCTAGAATATCCATTTATAGAAAACAAAGATAATCAAGTCAAACAAATAGAGGTAGCACCTGAGAGAGTATTGAATATTGATAATGAGTTGCTAATTCATTAAGAGGACAAATTAAAGGAAATACTAGTCAAACATCAAACTACTTTTGCATGGGATTACACAGACATGAAGAGAATTGCACCTAAATTTTACACTCATAGGATATATTTGAAATATGATGTGAGACCAATAAGACAACCCCAAAGAAGAATGAATCCAGCCATGAAAGAAATTGTCAAAGCTGAATTACAAAAACTTTTATCAACTAGGTTTATTTATTCAATATTGGATAGTCAATGGGTATCACATTTAGTGGTGATGCCTAAGATAAAAGGTAAGTGGAAAATTTGTGTTTATTATAGGATGCTCAATAAAGCCACTAGGAAAGACCAATTTCCCTTACCCTTTATTGACCAAGTCCTTGACACCTTGGCAGGACGAAAATATTTTTCGTTCCTAGATGGATTTAGTGGATACAACCAAATTCAAATAGGGGATGAAGACCATGACAAAACCATGCTTACTTATCCATGGAGGACTTTTGCTTACCGGGTCTTACCATTTGGGTTGTGTAACACACCTACCACCTTTAAAAGGGTGGTGCTTAGTATCTTTTAAGACATGGTTGGATAAACTATAGAAGTGTACAAGGATGATTTTACCATTTATGATGAAACTTTTGAAGAAGGTATAAAAAATCAAGAGAAAGTACTCCAGTGGTGTCAAGAGATAAACTTGTCCCTTAGTAACAAAAAGTATTTTATTCTAATGCAAGAAGGGGTAGTTTTAGGAAATCATATATCTATGGAGAGGATTAAAGTAGAAAAATGAAAAATTGAAGTAATTAAAAATCTACCTACTCCCCAAACACAGATAGATGTTTGTAGTTTTCTAGCTTCTTCTAGATACTAAATGTGCTTTATCCAAGACTTTAGCAAGACTTCCAAACCTCTACATACATTTTTATCTAAAAATGTTGAGTTTTTCTCGACCAGAGAGTGTGAAAAAGCATTTTAGATTTTAAAGGAAAGACTAACCACTACTCTTGTGCTGAGAGGTCCAAATTGGACCCTCTCCTTTCACATTTATGCAAATGCATCTAACAATGTGATAGGGACTACATTAGGACAAAACTATGAATGTGAGTTTTACACCATCTACTATATTAGTAAAAATCTTATAGGTGCTGAATTCAACTATACTATCACGAAATAAAGAATTCCTTGTATTAGTGCACACTATTAATAAATTCCACCATTACATTACAGGTTATAAGATTTTTGTGCATACAGATCATACAACCATTAGATACTTGATGAATAAGCTTGCAATAAGTGGTAGAATTATTAGGTGGCTTTTACTATTGTAGGAATTTGACATAACCATTATTGATAAACCTAGCAAAGATAATGTTGTTGCAGATTTTATCTTCAAGTTAATATCTTAGGACCATACAGCCACTGAGGATCAATTTCTTGATGAATATATTTTTGCTCTAGATGAAAATATTCCATGGTATGTAGATATGGCTAATTACTTAGCCATCGATAAAGTATCTCCTGCACTCTCACCCCGAGAAGCTCAAACTTTGATAGAAAATAGTGCAGCCTTATCATGTATTGATGGATGCTTGTTTAGAACCATGTCTGATCAAATCATGTGAAGGTGTGTTGCAGAAAATAAAACCATATAAATTCTCAAGGCTTGCCATGATGAACCATGTGGTGGTCATTTTTTAGGAAAAAGGACTGCATTTAAAGTTTTGCAGGCCAAATATTTTTGACCTTATTTATTTAAAGATGCAGTCAAATAGGTTAACCAATGTGATCAATACCATTGAATGGGTAGACCAACTCTCCAAGATAATATGCCACTTTAGCCCTATGTACACATTGAACCTTTTGATAAATGGGGGATGGATTTTGTGGGTCTCCTCAATCCATAGTTAGGTAAAAAAGGTATATTTTGGTTTGTACTGACTATGTGACTAAATGGGTTGAATTGCAGGCACTACGAGATTTAAAGGAAATATTATATTTGATTTCCTATATGAATCCATTTTCACTTTATTTGGAATTCCTAGATAAATTACCACTGATCAAGGACCTTAATTCACCTTGAAAGTGATTTTGGATTTGATGCAATAGTATTGAATCTTGCATGATAAAACTACCCCTATCATCCATAATAAAATGGGTAAGTAGAAGTCACAAATTGAGATCTATAAAATATTCTTACTAAGATGGTACAGCAACACTAAAAGGATTGGACAACTCATTTATCAGAGGTAGTGTGGGCATATCGCACTACCTAGAAAACTACCACTAGATTTACACCATTCCAATTTGTGTACGATAAAAATGCCATGATGCCCACTGATTTCGAAATCAAAACCTTGCGGACTATTATAGAATTAAATTTAAATATAGATGTCGCACAAAAATACCATATTCAATAGCTCAACTAGATGAATGAGTATTGATAGAATGCTTTGTAGTGAATGCAAATCATGTAGAAATAGACGACTCGATGGCATGATCACCACATATGGTCAAAATAGTTCAAAGAAGGAGATTAGGCATTGTTGTACGACTCTCGATTCTAGGAATGAAAGGGGAAGCTTATGCAACATTGGATGGGACTGTATGAAGTGGTTGAAATTATCATGGTGTTGTGCATGTTCAAACCATAGATAGAAGTGGCATTATGTTGATAGCTAATAGTCACCTATTGTGGTCATATCATGCACCACTAGTCAACGCGATTGAATCCAAAGCATACATGGGGGAGACCCCATCGTAATGAAAATTTTTCTCTAGTGGTTGATGGATGCATGTGTGTCCGAGAGAAAAAAACAAAAAACAAAATAAACATTTTATTTATATTTTTTTGGTTTTGTTTTATTTACTGCTTGGTAATAAATCGTGCCCTGAATTCAATCTATAGGTATCCTGGGAAACCTAGGTCTATCAGACACAAGATTCAAAATTCTTATTTCATATTTTACATGTGTATTTAATGTTTTGCAAGAAATCATGCCTTGAATGCAATTTGTAGGTATGCTAGGAAGCCTAGGCCTATCATGTATAGGATCCACGGTGTCCTACATGTTTTCAAAATTTTACGAGGATAAACGAACAAAAGAAGCATCAATACCCGCTATGAGGGGGGTACTTACAACTAGACATGAATATAGGTGTCTGCTTCCTCAAGAAAAAATACCTGTATACAGGTCAAGGTGATGGATGCTAACTTTGTCACCAAGAATAAGTGTTTGTATTCGAACCAATGAAAGGTAACCATGGGTCAACTCGGTGGATGTTGACTATCTAGCCAAGAGAAGGAGCCTATATTTCACATATAGCAAAGACACCTACATTTGTAATATTTTGAAGGCATTTTTATTCACAAAGGTGCCTATATCCCATATACAACAGGTAAAAAAAATTGCTTGTTTGTGATAGAATATATATATAGATACAAGTATGTCTAATAAAGGCATCTGTATTCACAATAATAGACGGTGCCTGACTACCTGTATCTAGTAAGTCAGAATAAGGTACCTATCTTCTAAAAAATTGGGTGTTTGTATCTGCAATACAGATAAAGGTGCCTATTTTCAAGCAAATCAGGTGCTTGTATCTGCAATATAGATAAATGCACTTGTCTTCCATCAAATAGGGTGCCTATCTCCACAATACGAAGAAGGGTGCCTATCTTCCAAAAAATAGGATGTCTATATTCCACACGAATATAGGGCGCCTATATTACAACGTAGTGACAACTCCTATCTTCGACATCGAAGAAGCGTCTAAAGCCACATTGGCACTAAAATCCATGTGCAGTCAAAGTAAAACTTTTTCATGGATAAAAAGTATATTTTTTATCTTTTTATCAATAGAATATGTTTACTTCTCGGTTTTTGATCAAAGAAGTTTATGATTTTTTGTCGATGACCCATGTATTCTCGTAAGGTAAATAAAACAACTTCCAAGGAGGGGACGTGTGTCATACCATGATTAAATAAAAATTCTATGTTTTCTTTGACATGATTTTTGCATGAAAAAATGCACACTATTCATTTGTCTTGGAGACACTATTGTCACACATTGGCCAATCAAATTGCATCATCAGTATTTGCATATGATGAATCACAAAACACCATCCATGTATGTATCGAACTTTCTATTATGTGTGCATTATTTTCATAAAGAAAACATTTATGTATAATGTGTTGGCACATGTTTCGCAAAACTCGTATCCAATCATACAAGCCCCAAATCTGTACTACACCACATGGTGCCAATCGGATGGAAGGAAGTGGTTGTAACGATACCTATCTAAAATTTGGCACATAATTTTAGATTTAGTTATATATATTCCCTATAATTACTATTGATTATAGGGAGATAAGTTCCCTGTATGCACGGATACAGTCGTATGCTTAGGCATGTTATAAACAAGAAATAGTACCTATTTTACAAACATAATGAAATACAAAGAATAGAACCAATAACCACCATGGTAAAACCTTAAACTAATCATGTGTTGAAGAAGAATGAGCCCTGAGATATTTTAGGCATAACTGGAAATGTTATAAATCAATTTGAGGCTACAAGATGGATGGAGTATTGTTTTCTGGTTATCCATGATCAAGACCTTGATGTGGCATGTGAATTTGTAGCCTCAATGTATGATGGTATCATACAGATGCATGAACTGGTCATACCAGTCACAGAAGAATATATTGCATAGGTAACTGGTATTCCATGCATAGGGGATTGAATATATGAGGAGGATAGTATAGTGCAATGCATACAGTAATTTTTTGGGTAGCCATCAACATATACAACATGCCAAGGGTTATCGAAATAGCATATACCAGACTTTTGAAAGATTGTGTTTGAGCAAGTGGCTCAATTTTTCACTTGCACTGGCAAGTATTCTTGGTTGAATGCCAATCATTTTAGATTTCTCAATAATTCTATTGCATGGGGATAAAATTAATATTCCCTACTACTTAATGTGTGCCCTAAAATATGAATCCAATCGGTACCAATTAGGAACAATAATGGTATTAGTGCATCATCGGATGATTTTAGCCCCAATTTGATATACTGAGGCACATAGAGATGCACCGAATGCTAGAGATAATATTGCAGACACCACTGAAGAGTAATAGGAATATGTAGAGGATGAGGAATTTTTTTTTGTAGATACAGCCAGGGATCAGTAGGGGGAAGAAGAGGCGCCTAACTCCTATAGCCACCAAGTTGTCGAAATAACAAAGTAGGAATAATTAGGCCCTTCTTCCCTAATACCATCACATGCCTCCCAGCATAGCCATTCTACAGGAGAGGTAGAACAAGCTAAATAGAGTTCATCATAGGTAATATCATCGTCTATCTCCCAATATTCAAACTAGGAGGTAAACCAAACTATTCCAAGCCAATTTCGATCTTCATCACCACTAACAACCAAAAATAGAGCATAACATCTGGTTGATTACAGTTCATCCAAAGAATAATATATAGAGGATAAACTAGTTTCTCAAGTGTTGCATGGCATGGCCAATGCTAAGACTTTATGTCACAATACCCAAGAAGAAGACCTACAAATCCATTTGTAGAACATGAAATAACAAGTCTCCAATTGGGAGGAAAAATATAAAAATGAGCAAGTCAAATTTTATGAATCCCAACAGACTACTACAATATGGTAGAAAGAAGAGAATTACACTCTATGAAAGCTATGAAAATGGTGTGATAATTTGAAAACATGATCTAGTAGTTGTAGGTCACCAAACTAGATAAGGTCGATGCTACCGTGCAAACAAACTGGGTCATGGATGTAACATTTTATTTTTTGGACTCAATGGATAAAATTGCATCCACAGGGGTATTTCACTTCGATTCCAAAAGAGCATTATGTAGCCAAAAGACTAAAATATGGGACCAATCAGAGGCCCCTATGAAAACTACTTCCCAAGAATAGGGGAGCCCTATTATGCAATAGGAACCCCCTATAATAGAAATCGATGATAGTGATACTGAGGAGTTAGCTAGAACACCTACGACTACCTAATCATATGGTTAGTTACCAGATGACCAAGCAAGAATTGCCTAGTCAGCTAGAGATTCTGAAGCACAACTAGATGCCACTCAATCAATTGATGACATGTATATATCTAATCCAATTGTCTAGTCAAAAGTAGGGTAGGGGTAAAAAAATGAAGTGGATCACCCATAGGAGTTAATTGATCCCATGGAGATTGTATAGTTAGCTGGTTATCCATCATTTGATCAAACCAGGGTTGTTCAATTTGATGGGTAGACCATGGTTGAACCAATTGGGAACACACCAATGGACCAGGATATGCAATAAATAGAGTCTTCTAAGGTCTAAGAAATACCACCTCTATAGAAGGTAGAAGAGGTTGGTCCCTTGGTATCCACAGCTGACATAGCAACACCCAGACCAACCAAGAAATTATAGCCCAAATAAAAAGTAGAAAGAGCATCACAAAGAAGGTGAAAGACAAGGGCCAAGATAGTAACCCAACAGAAGTAGAAAGCACCCCAATAAAAGTTGAAGGTACAACCAAACCTAAACTCATATGAAGAGTGGACTGCATCCATGAAAATATTCACCAACCAAAAAGAGTAGTTCTAGGAGCTCAAGAAGAACTTAAATGAGGCTAAGAAGGAATGAAAGGCTCACAAAAATATGGCTAGAGATCTAGGTATTTCTATCAATCCTTCTCAGCCAAAATAATTATGGAACCTGTATGGTTCAACTAATGGAAATTCCTTAAGAATGTGAGAATATCTAAAAATGATGATCATATTTAACAAAGAACCAATGATGCCATCACTGGTTCGAGCACCTGAGTATCTACCACCTTAAGACGCAAATGAGAAATATGTAGAGGAGAATGACACATAGGACACAACGCTTGACTTGGAGGTGGTAAAATTGCCAAAGGTCCAAGTACATGATACATCCCATTATCCACTATGGGACAAGCCAAAATTCCCATTGGTAGATTAGCTTCTCCCAAATCATCAATACTAGAAGTAAGCTGAGCCTGATTCCAGAAGGATATCACTACATTCACAAGGTTTTACATGGAGGAAGTTACATGCAAGAAGGGGTGGAGCAAAATACAGCTTAATACAAGGGCAGGGTCCAACCAGCTCTTACAGTACAATAAATACCAAAAATCACTCAAGATAAAAGCAAGTCCCACTCAGTTGAAATAGTATGGCAAATGAAAGTGCAACAAGGAACTATTAAAGCCACAACCAATGAGAGGAAGCATCAAAATAGGGAATACTGGAAGGTCATTACTGAAATAGAGGATTATCAGCATCAAGTGCCATGAGGGCGTGGCAACAATTAGGTATGGGAGGATGATGAGCACCAAAAATGCTTTTTTTTGTATGCTTTAATAACATAAATGTGAGGTATTATTATATTATAAATACATTTTTTATGATATTTTTTTATACATTGAATGGATAATGACGTATTATGCCTAATGTGTGACTTGAGTGAAAATTGTGTGTCGATGCAATACCTTATATCATTGTTTTGCACCTTTTAGTCAAGGTCCCATGCAAACCTGGCATTTGATACTTTCATAATTTTATTAAGGAATGGTTGATGATTAAATAGTGATAGTGGCGAAGGAGTAAGGTATTTGAAATACGCTAAGGTACGATGCATGTATCCTGATCATAGGTCAGAAGGTGTATATCTCCTAGTAAAATGGAAACACCCATCTCCCAGTACATAGGACGATGTCTATCATCTGATAATAAGTTGGATAGTGCCTATATCCTAGTACATAGGATGGTGTTTGTCTCCCATTAATAGGTTGGATAGTGTCTATCTTCTAGTACATAGGACAAGTGATTGTCTCCCAACAATAGGCTAGATGGCACTTGTCTGTCGATGACATAATAAAAGTACAAATTGTTTGATGCCCAAAAAAATTGAGGATCTTTAGCAAACAAGAAAAGGCTAAATATGATACCTTTATCTTAGGGATAGGCTAAAAATGTGCTTGTTTTCCAGTGATGGGCAAAACAGCACGTGCACCATAGGGAATAAAAACATACGCATTGCTATGATTATCCTAAGAGGGTTAATTTTAGCATGACTTCTTTGTTATTAGGTTTTTAATTAATTTGTATGTGCTTGCCATAGCAAATCATATTAGAATGATAAAATTAGCAACATCTAAATTTGTAAACAGGGGATGACTGCATTCTGTATAAAAATATAGGTCGCCCCTAAAGAAAGGATATGAACTTGATTTATAAAATTGGTACTACAGAATAAAATCTCAAGTATTTTGATCATTTCATTGTGTTCAAAGATTGATCACATTAATTAATTGAGCGGGTGTCTACAAGATTCTGGGCCCACTCTAGGCAGTATTCCTCCCCTATTTCATTCTACTTTCATTAATTATTTTTTGTCATTTATGTTCTACAAGTGTGTCTTTCCTATTTTTATTTATTGCACAAAGTGTTTTAATTTTACATTTTCCTGTTTTATTTAATTTTGCAAGTGTCTTTGCTTTCTTGTAATTTACTTTTTTGCACATTTTATTTCAATCACATGTTTGATAGTTTAAATTAGTTTTCCTGCAATTTCCTATAGAATTTATTTTGTTGGTTTGGATGAACTCCAACTACACCAACAACCACCCCTCCTAAACCAAAGTGACACATAGGACTCATCTCTAGTTTATTGCAAGCATATACTTTGCACTGGTACTCAGCAAGTTTACGAACCTCCAGATTGATAAAATTAAATGGAAGCATAATTCGTTATTTTTAGAAATATATTTTTTCTCACCAAACTTTTTGGAATATATTACATTATTTGGTACATATTAATTTACCACCTTGGGTACATATTTATATTATGATATTATTAGAGTGTGAGTATTTAATTTATGCAATGTAATAAAAGCATAAGTGTGCAAAGTATTTTGGTAATTTAGATGTGCATAATAGTCCATGTACACATGAGTCCATAGAATAGAAAAATGAAAAGTCTTTAGACGAGTGAAGGCTAAGGGTGCTCCATATGAAGAGTCATGTTCCATTATATATGTATCTATGTGTGTGTGCAAGATACATGTATTGTAGTTTGAGAGTGTATGTCAATATGGGTACTTGAGATCTTGATTCAATGGAGATACAATTTTTGTGAGCATTTGTTAATGGAAATTATATGAGTTATTGTTGAAGTTATTTATGAGTTTTATATATTTAGAATATTTCCATTATCTTATATTTCATATTGCAACTTTATTTTAGATATTGTGGTTATTTTATCTTTAGTATTTAGCTTCAAAAGCTAACAGTGGTATCAGAGCTACAATAAGGTTTTGTCTTACATAGGTTTTAAGGTTGAAAAGGAGATTTCCATTGGTCAAGGAGAAACCAATGAAGTTGAAGAAATTACCTTTGGAAAATAAACTAGGGAAGATAGTATCTTTTCCACTGTGCTGAAGGAAAACCAGTGAAGTTTGAATATTTACCTATTCCAAGAGAAATTTTGAAATAGAAATAAATTACAAGTCTTGAATATAGACCTTGACATTGATGAGATTAAGAGAACCAAGAAGGAGGTCCTATTGAAAATTTTGATAGTTTGAGGAAGATTCCATATTTCTATTTGGTTAGAATATTTTCATAGGGTTGAAGGAAAACTCGTGAAGACTAGGATTTAGCATAGATTTCTTTCCACTAGTTTTGAGAATAACTAGTGAAGTTTATTGATTTTAGAATTTTGTAAATTTGAATGTATTTGGTTGCTACTGTCTAATTTTTTGTTGCAAAAAATTAATTCTCATACGTTTAGAAGCTTCCTACAATATATAGATAAGAGTTTCACCTTTGATTCCTTGAAATTCTATGTGCTTTCCTCATGCAAGGATTAGTTTTGAGTTCCAGTAAAATAGTAGACATTGCATATTAAGGAGGTGCAATAAAGAGGCCTCATTGAATATTGAAGACTATTGAAATTGTATATTGAGGAGACCCACGTAGGAGATCCTCATAGAATATTGAAGATGAAGATAGAGAAGGACTAAGAAAATGTCCTATTGCAGATTTGAGAAGCAACAGATTTTGGAGATCCAAGAAAGAGATTTCATTGTAGAATTTCTATAGTTGGAAGATTCAAGAGACCAAGGAAAGGTCTCACTGAGGTTTTGAGAAGAATAATTAAGGATCTATAGAATTAGAAGACCCAAGGGAAAGAGACCTCAAGAGAATTAATAGAAGAAGAAGAATTCTAGAGAGAGCCTCATTGTAAAGTTGAAGAAGTGGCCATTGGAGGAGATTTGAAGAAATCAGAGGTAGAAGATTGTAAGCAAGGAGAAGGTTCTGATAAGAAGGATTTGGTACAATTTTCATCATCCAAAAATAATCCCAAAAGTAAGAAGGATTTGGTACAATTGTCACCATCCAACAACAAGCCCAAAAGGAAGAAGGATTTGGCAAGAAGGTTACCAAATTTTGGAGAAGATTTTTTAATATCTCAATAAATTCATATTCTTTAGGAATAAGATAGTGGAATATATCATATTTGAAGTCAAAATTTGACAATCAAATTGAAGGAGAAAGAAATATTGAAGATCCCATATTTTTGAGAAGTTTAGGGATAGCCACAAATATTTTGAAGGCTAATTTGAAAAGAAGAATGTTAGTGATTTTTGAGGTAGAATTTGAATGGTCACAAGACAAGAAATTGAAGAAGGTATAGAGCTATTATTTGAAGAATATTTTGGAATAAATTGAAGTACACTTGAATAGCAAATTGAAGGAAGACTTGACAACAAAATAAGGCAATAATTTGGAGAATTTCAAGGCAGTTTTAGACAACAAAACAAAGGAGGAATTAACTACAAAACTATAGAGCTTTGGATAAAATTTGAACAACACTAATAGATGCAATTTTTAGAGTTTTATAGAACAAATTTGGAGGAGATTTTAAGCCACAAAAATCATATTTTTTAGGCAGTATTAGAATAATAAAAGAGAGCTACATTTTGGAGAACTTCAAGGTAGATTTGAGAGAATTTTTTCGTAGCGAGCAAGTTGGTATTTGGGAAATTATTAGAGATGAAAAATTAATAAATTTAGAGCATCAAAGTGAAAGGAAGTGAAGCTACAAAATTTACAAGATCGAGATAACAAAAGAGTGAATCAAATCACCAAGAAAATTAGCTACAAAATGAGATCAAAAAGGTATGTGATATTGGTGCTACATAAGTTTATTATTTGAGCATTAAAAACAGTCTACATTAAGTATTTGAGAGCACCATATTAGCTTTATTAAATTCTAAAAAAGGAAGTTGAAATAGAGATTATTCAATCAAAATAATATGGTAGCATTCATGTCCTAAAATCTGTAAAAATAGAACAGCAAAGATCTAAGTTAAAGCTTACCTGAAAAGGAGAAATGGGGAGGAAATAATGTTAGTATTAAATGTTGTTTTTACAAGCCCATGAAAGTGCAAATTTATTGGTGTAAAAACAAATTGCATAAGGATATTTTTTCTAAGCAAATAGAAGACCAAATAAGGGCTCAAAATAGAGCAAATTTTAGAGTGTCTAAAGACACTAAGGGAACCACCATGCAAGAAAATAAAGAAGCACTAGTTTGGAGAAGTGAAAGCACCACTAAGTTGGAAGAGCCACCATAGCTCAAGGAAGAGCCACCACCACTCAAGGAAGAGTTTTCATAGCTCAAGGAAGAGCCACCACTGCTCAAGGAAGAACTACCATCACTCAAGGAAGAGCCACCACCAGAAAAGTGAAAGAAAGCCACCAATTTGAAGGTCCAACACCATGGCTTCACTCAAGAACATCAAATTAATGTAATAGAGATGTTTCTATAAAATATAGTGAAGGAACATATGTAAAGGAGATAGAGCATTGAAGAACTAGGGTAAACTCCAAGCATCAAAAATTGAAGGAAACATTTCATGCAAAATATATTGAAGGGACATGTGTGGAGAAGATAAAGCATTGGAAAGGATGAGCTAGGGAAAATTCCAAGTGCTAATATTGCACCAAGGTTAAAAGATATGTTTGAATTTTTTTTGGAGGTAAGACACTTGTGAAGAACACAAGCTTATACTGAGAGGGGGGGTGAACAGTATAAGACCAATTTTTACTTTTCTTTTCAATTCAATATTATGTAGTGTATAGATAGCAATATCAATAGCAATAATAAAAGCAATGTACAAAACACCATCCAAAAAAGTGATACAATAATTTACTTGGTTCACCCAATGCGGGCTACTCCACGGAGAAAATATTTTGCTAAAACTTTCTCAATCAATATCTTGGGAATCCTTCCCAATTACAATGTTTATGGACCTCTATCCAAAGGAGATGTTGATCCCCTAAATCTCAAGTTCATGGATCTCTTCTACAGGAGAACTCTTTCCCCTTCTGCTTTGGCTAGTGATCTTCTAGAAGACTTTGTCTCTCTACTGCACTAACTTGTGTATCTCTCTCCACTTGAAGCCTCATCGCTCATATATGTCTTCATTGTCCTGGCTACTGGATCCCTATCCATTGATACTTTGTTATCTATACTCTGTCACCTCCAAATATCTATCAATAGGTTCACTCAGAACCTCTTCAAATCTGCTCAATAGGCTCACTCAGGACCTGCTCAAATTTTCTCAATAGGCTCACTCAAAACCTGCTCAAATCTGCTCAATAGGCTCACTCAGAACCTGCTTAAATCTGCTCAATAGGCTCACTCAGAACCTGCTCAAATCTTCTTAACAAGCTCACTTAGAACTTTTCCAAATCTTCTCAACAAGCTTACTCAATACTTGTCCAAATCTTCTCAATAATTCCTATCTAGGACTTGCTCAAATCTACACAACAAGATCACACATAACGTGTCCAAATCTGCTCAACAAGCTCACTCAAAACTTGTCCAAATCTGCTCAATAAGTCCTCTCTAGGACTTGCTCAAATCTGCATAGCAATATTTCACAAAAGATTACTCAAAATCAGTCCATAAGCCTTCTCAAAGACTTACCTGAAATCATTTCAACAAAATCTCAACTCAATATCATAGAAGCATAAAGAAAATTGTTAGAGACTCAGTATGTTCTATACTCAAATCCCAATATCAACTCAAATCAATCTCAACTCAGCAATATCATAGAAGCATAAATAGAATTGTTAGAGACTCAATATGTTCTATACTCAAATCCAATTTCTTTCTCAACTCAACTCAAATCATAATATAGAATAGTTTGTTTTATGGAACTTGAAAAACCACTTCACACAATCACTTGACTAGGCTCAAACAACTCTACTCAACCAATAACCACAAGGAACAACTATTTCTCACAAACCCTAGTCCAAGCATGAATCAACCAACTCAAAATGTCTTCAACAATACTCAACAACTCTTCATAACAATGATACTCATGTTCTTTTTAGCTCAAGTTCAAGTTCTTTGCACAACAACTCACTCCAACAACAATGCTTATAAAACAAGGTTTTAATCACAACTTTCAAACCAAAAAACCTTGAAGCATTAAACCAACCATTTTTGAATAGGAAACCACAATCAATCCTTTTTACTCCAATGATATTTCAGAAATCAACCACCCAAATAAAATCAATGGAGAATGTTACTCATACCTTTTTGATGCATTATGAGTTGTCCACTAAACTCGCCACACTCAACACTTTTTTTTTTCAATCTCAACAAGGGTTAGATATCTTGAGTAATAACACAACAATAAAATAATGTCCAAATAACACCTTATTACTCCTATTTTATTTTAAAATCCACCAAAGTTCTTTTTAAATAAAACGCTTACTTCAAAAATAACTTTCACTAAAAGAACTTTATCAAAAACCCTTATTACTCCTAATAATTTCAAAATTCACAATTAAAAATTTAACTCCATAACTCAAACAACCACTATAACCATATTCTTAAGGTTATTCAATATATCAACTATCAAATCACCTTTACCCCTTATCACTCCACCTTAGGCAATAACAAAATTAATAAAAACCTCAATACCCTCCTCGATAGGAATTGAACCCTCGTCCTATCCAATGTGAAAGCACTAGCCATGGCCAAGCTACCGTACGAGCTATGAGATCGTTGTGAAGAAATAAGCACCACTCGCTTCTTGTTCTTCACTCCTTCCACCAAGCAAAAAATAAATGTGCCTTGAGCGCCTCAACAAAGCCAAAACGACGCTTGCAGGAATCGAACGCTTAACCTTCCTACCACCAATACCTTTGCACAAACCAAGCTACAACTAGGCCACATTGGCCAACATGCTTTGCAGAAAATGGATACGGTTCACTTTCAATATTTGCTGCTTCACAAAACGAAAATAACACAAGCTCTTCCTTCGCAAAAGCAAATCGTAAATCTCAATCGAGCAAGGATGATTTATTTCAAAAAAATTAATGGCATATATATATGCCTTCCCTTAGCTTGGAAACGTCGGTGCTTTTAAACCTTCCTTTATGACGTCGGCGAATATTCTTTTAATTTAATTATAAAATTTTAATTTTAATTTTAAATAAATTTAAATTTAAACTAAATCTTTAAAATTAAATATCTCCATCACCGAGGCACCTTTTTTGATGAAACGAAAAGCCAACTTGGGTCTTATGAAAAACCCATTTCAAATCTGCCATCCATGGTTTTAAATAAAACCTTTAAAATTTAATTTCTTCATCATCGGGGCACCTTTTTTGATTAAACGAAAAGCCAACTTGGGTTTTAAGAAAAACCCATTTCAAATTTGCCATCCATGGTTTTAAATAAAAACCTTTTGCTAAGCTTCCCTTGAAGCTCCTTTTAGAACCAAATGCCATGCATCCCTTCTTGAACCTTTGATCAAAATTTTTGCTTCTACACAAACATAGTGTTAGCTTACATAGATTCGTTTGACATCAATGACAACTCTTAGCTTAGGAACTCAAAATGTCCAACAACTTGTAAAGTATAACATCCAAAGTATCATAATTTCACCAAACTGGGTAGAATTACATTATAAGCGCTTAAGGAGAAAAAGGTGAGCGAATTTGGAGTGATAGAATATATTGAGTGTCGTGTAGCACATGAGAAGTGGAACATCAATAGGATTGAAGCAATTCAAATGTTTATAGCAGATATATTGATTAATATTTTGAGGTACCAAATATAGCACCAAAAATATGAGTGAGCGCAATAAAGCTCATTGATTGAAGTCTAAGTGCAATTAAGGAGGAGATACTCCATTCAATTCATGCAATAGAGTCATCCAAGATACGTATAGCAAAGGATTTGAAGGTTCAAACTAAAGACTAAAAATAGGTTTGTATTACTTTTATTTCAATTATAACAATAGATATAACGTATTAATTAGAGTGTCTTTATAAGGTTGGAAGTAAACTGACCAGTTAAAGAGGAAATAGAGAGAGAGAGAGAGAGAGAGAGAGAGAGAGAGTAGTCTTTCCAAGGCAAGCCAAAGGATAGCAAGAACTCCATGCATACAGCATAGAAGGAGGAGCACCAATTATAAGATGGTCAAACACTATTGACCAAGAGAATTTGTTCATTCAATTTTGGAGGTAATTCATTCCATTTAAAATTTATTTTCTGCTCAAGATAGAAGGTATAAGGTTATATGAAATTCTTATTTTCTAAGGTTAAAGTGAAACTATTTATTTTTGGAATTAGAAACTTGATTATTGCTATTTGAAATTTTATGAAGATTTGAAAATTGGTTTGAAGAATTAAAAGGAATTAATTGGAAGGTTTGTAATTTGATTATTTGAGCTCACAAAATAATTTAAAATATTTACAATTTTATAATATTGGAGAAATAAGGTTTTCTACATCAAATTAGGAATATAAAACTTGCAAATATTATTTTATGGAATTTCTAAATTTCTAAACTTCTAAATTTAGAGTTATAAGGAATTCAACACCAACATAGGAATGAAAATTTTAGAATTAAAAATATATTTTTTTTTTAGATTTGGGGGATAAAAGGAATTCAACATAAGTTTTTGAAAATTTGAAATATTTTTAAAAAGGTTTTTTTGACAAGTCTATCTAGGGAGATAAAAGGTTATAAGCTTTAAGTTTAACAATTGGAAAATTTATTCTTAGTCTATCACCCAAAACTAAGGTGAAATAAAAGTAGAGATTTTGAAATTGCATTCAAAATTATCTTTAGCTTACTATTCAAAACTAGGGAATCATAAGGTAGTCAACCTCAAAGGTTTAGAGATTTAAAATTTTTATCAAAATTGTATTTCACCTTTAAGACTAGCAAGTTATCAGGAAGATTTCTTTAACAATGGAAGAACTTATTAAGTATAGAGGATTCAAGAAATCAACATGGCATAGAGACATACTTGATTCAAAGGATAATCACAATATAAAAAGTATGAGTAGAAGAGAAGAACCAATATGGCTTAAAAGAACTTTTGAGAAATCACAAATTGACAATTTGACAAGAACATATACTTTAAAGATATCTTCTAACAATATGGTAGAAGAATTTGATGACAATTATAATGTTGAGAATAAACTCAAGAATCATTCTCAAAATATAGCAAAACATGTAGAACAAGAGAACTTCTTACAGATGTATGAAAGAAGCAAAGGAAGGATTGCTTCAACTATACACACATGGTTATATCAGTTGATCAAGAAAATAGATGAAATTAAATTTTCCAAAACAACAAATGAAAACTTGAAATGCACTTATTGTAATAGAGGAGGTCATAAAAAACTAATTGTTGGGATTTACATCCTTGTAACTATTATGGAAAAGGATCTCATTCATCTACTTTATGTTATTACAAGGAAAAATATTACTAGAAATTTGAGAAGGTTTTAACATATAGATTACAGTGTATATTTCAAAATATTATTTCTAGAGTCTTTACTAACAATGGATATAGACGTGAAGAATAGGCAAGAAGGTTATTTAAAGAGCAAGAAAAATAAAAGTGGACTAGAGATGTTATTAGATAACTTGTTCAACAAGGCTATCTAATGATTGACTACTCTAGACAAAAACAAAATTCAAAGACAAAGAAAAGAAACCAAGTCAATATGAAGACTTATGATAAGAAGGACAAAGGCAAAGAGAAAATGTTTTTCAGGAATCAAATTACAATGTGATATCATCTAAAAGCATAAATACTGACATCAATAATGAAGATAAGCAAAAAGAGAAAGAACCTGATCAAGAAGGCATACAATGCAAAGTGAGTTAAAATATGAAGAACCATATTGAATACTAAAATCTTCAATAACAAAATAATGTAATACGGGGGGTGTTGGAATATATTACATTATTTGGTACATGTTAATGTACCACCTTGGGTATATATTTATATTAGGAGGCTGTCCTAGATTGGAGTGTGAGTGTTTACTCTATGCAATGTAATAAATTCACAAGCATGCAAAGTATTTTGGTAATGTAAATGTGCATAATAGTCCATGTGCACATGATTCCATAGAATAGGAAGATGAATATTCTCTAGAAGAGTGAAGGCTAAGGGTGCTCCATATGAATATTCACATTCCATTATATATGTATATATGTGTGTGTGAGAAATATACATGTATTTTAGTTTGAGAGTGTATGTCAGTATGGGTACTTGAGATCTTGATTCAATGGAGATACAATTTTTGTGAGCATTTGTTAATGGCAATTCTATGAGTTATTGTTGAAATTATTTATGAGTTTTACATATTTCGAATATTGTCATTATCTTATATTTCATATTGCAACTTTATTTTAGATCTTGTGGGTATTTTAACTTTATTATTTAGCTTCAAAAGGCAACAAAACTTGGATATCAACACTACAAAAAGTATGGAATATATTTTCAAGAAATGATTCATCTATTTTCATTGTCTTCTTAAAATATTCAATCAATTCTCTTTGTTTCAATATCTCATACTTTTGAAGCTTAATTGAAAGTAATGTCATATATATTATGCTACCAATATCTAAATTAATATGTTGTATCCTCAAAATCCAACATAAATTTACCCCTAATTTTTAATTTTTTGGTGTCTTGTGAGTCCTTTCAAAATTTGCGAATAATCCCTTAGTCGGTCTCCTTTTAATAAAAATTCAGGTCCTTTCTAATTATTACAAATTTTTGGTCTTTTTGAAGTCCTATATCACTTTCCAAGAGCAATGAAATATTTTATGTCATAAAATTCAGGTCTTTGTTCTGGTTTTCCTAAAGTCTTTTGTCAGTAAATGTTTGGCCTAACTAAGGTTGATGCCAGGAGCATATCTTCTAGAGGACATAACTTTTGATCCGACCATTGGATTGATTATAAATTCTATAGGGAGCTGGATAAAGAGGATTAAATGATGTTTCTAGGTCACAAAAGGGCCTAGATTGCTATTTTTAGGTCTTTTTAATATTTTTTCAAGCCTTAATTCCTTCATCTAGTGCCCAAAAATAGATTTAGTGTTTTGTTTAGAAAAGTGTAAAAAATAATTCTTTTTAGAAATGGGTAGGTGTTGATATTTTGTATAAGGATTAATATGGGTGATACGATGGTGGGTTTAAATTTTTAGGGTCATCCTAGATTTTTTTGTGAGTTACTAAAAATAGGAATTTTTTGTCTAAAATGACAAATTATCCAAAAATAGTAATTTCTTATCTTTAGGGCTTTAAGATGTAGGGTTTTGTTTTAGGATTTATTTTGAGATATATATGCCTTGGTATGGCATTGTAAAATTGAGGGAACCCTAAACCCCTAAACCCTAAATCATAAACCCTAAAACAAAATCCAAGGTGATGGAGATAGTGACTATTATGGGCCATTTTTGAGATCCAATTAAAAGACAATGAGAGGTCATCATTCAGCTTTAGTAATTACAAATAAGAACCACTACAAGCACAATTAATAATATGGGTTATCACAATAACAATTACAATTATGGACCATCATTGAGCTTTGGATGAGAACCAATTAGCAGGCTATATAAGGGAGTTGTTGCAATAGGAGAAATCATAAAGTTTTACACAATGTTGAGTGGTATTTTCACCCGATTGTGAAAACACACTCTCCGATAGGATTTGGGTTCCAAATCCTCTCTTGCAAAGAAATTAAATAAATAATTTCTCCAAGGTCTCCGCTATATTAGCATTTTACATTTGTGTATTAATAATCTCAAATAAAGATATTCAATTTAAATGCTTGGAACACCTTAGTGGTTGCAAGTAACTGAAAACAAGGGGCAATGTTGGTTTATTTTATTGTGAAACTTTAATGATTGTTTATTGAACCCAAATAAAGCAAATGTGATTTGGCCCTTATATGACCACGACGTAACTTCAAAATGGAAATTGATGAAATGCCATAAAACATAAATCCTTCAATGAAATTGGAATTTTCATGAAGGGAATGTCATCATCGGCTCATGAATGAAAAACAAAACTAAAAATGAAATTCTGGCCTTGAAATGGAAATTTTCTATTTTCGGATTTTAAACCTATCGTAATTAAATCTATTTAAATCGGTATACATACGCAATGGTGGAACTATTTTTGGATTTTGAAGTTTTTTAATTTTTTTATTTTAATGCCTGAGAATTAAAAGAAAATTGAACTTTCAGAAACAATAAAGTGCAAAAAATGAAAATAAAATGCAAAAAGAAAAATGAAAATGAAAATGCATTCAGTTTGATGCTATCCTATTTCGACAAAATCGAAGATATGAGGTTTCCTGCATACAACCTAACCTATTGGACCTGCAAAACATGCACAATCCTAATAAGCTAAGTGCTAGTTCCTAGGGTTTTGAATGGGGTTTTCAGATTTAGACATTCGCTTGGAGCAACCAAGATAACTTGCATTTTACTCCACCTATAAGCCTAAAATCTGAAAAGGGGAAAAATAGACATTAAATCTTGCATGCAGAAAATAACTCCTTTCTTGTCAATGAGGTGCAACTCTCTGAATTTTTTGTATTAAAAATTGATCATTTTACAATAAAAAAAGTCTCTAGTTTTCTCAAAACCAAAAAAAGGGGAAGAAAAACACTCCACAGCAGGCCCAGAATGGCTTATCACCCTCAGCTCTGCAACCCTGCTTGCAGCGGTTTTCGACCCTTGTACCTATCCTGTGCTTCTGCTTTTAAACTTTCTAGTGCGGTTCTCTGTTTCACTCTGTGATGCTTCGTTTCATTTCCCAGATCTTTTCATTTCGTCTTCCCCGACTCTTCATTATTTTTGGCTTTTGTTCGAGCGTCAAAATGTTTGATCTTCTTTGCTAACTATAGCCTTCCTGTAACCCTTACACCTTTATGCCACGTGTTCAACGCTTCCCTGCATGTTCCATAATGGCCCATCATGAATCACGATAAAAAATAGCATGTCATGATATCATGACGTTTTTATATCTATAGCTTTGCTCCTCTACCTGTATCACGAAAATAAGACATGTCACGATATCGCGACGTTTTTCTATCAACAGCCTTGTCCGCCTTCATGCACCATGAAAATGAGACATGTCGCGATATCGTGACATTTTTATGTCAACAGCCTTGTCCGCCTTCATGCACCGTGAAAATGAGACATGTCGCGATATCACGACATTTTTATGTCACCTTGTCCACCTTCATGCATCGCAAAAATGAGACATGTCACGAAATCATGACGTTTTTCTATTTCGGGCTGTGCAGATGCAACTTGTCATGAAATCATGACATTTTTCTATTTCGAGCTATCTCGCTGCACTTAGCAACAAAAACATGACATGTCACGAAATCGCTACACTTTTTCATTTTGTACCATCTCACTGCTTTCTGTCATGAAATCATGACACTTTTTCATTTCGTACCATCTCACTACTTTTTGTCATGAAATCGTGACGCTTTTCTCTTTCGGCTTGTGCAGATGCAATCTGTCGCAAAATCGTGATGTTTTTTGCTTTAGCTCTATCTTCCTGCCTTTGATCACGAAAATCCAACATGTCGTGATATCGTGACACTTTTCCTCTATGTTCACTTTGGTTGCCTCCGTCGCGAAACTCTGACATGTCGCGATATCGCGACGTTTTTTCTGTTTGCCCTTCATCTCGTCTTCAAATCATGAAAACATGACATGTCACGATATCGTGACAACTTTAGTGCCTTATCTTCTCTCTCCTCTATGAACCGTGATTTCATGACATGTCGCGATATCGCGACGTTTTTCACTTTGTCTTTCTCTCTCCTCTATGAACCGTGATTTCATGACATGTCGTGATATCGCGACATTTTTCACTTTGTCTTTATCTCTCCTCCATGAACCATGATTTCATGACATGTCGCGATATCACGACATTTTCGGTCAATACTTCTTCCTGCCTACTTTAACCATGATTTCATGACAAGTCGCAAAAACATGACATGTCATGAAATCGCGACAATTTTTGTACTTGGTTGTTTTACCCATCAAACATCACGAAAACACAACATGTCACGATATCACGACAAATTTGAGTCTTCAACTTAGTTCTTTGTCCTACATCATGAAAATGAGACATGTCACGATATCGCGACATTTCTGGCATCTTGTTATGTTTGACCGCTTTGACCACGATTCAACATGTCGTGAAATCGTGAAATTTTCTCATCATGTTGCATTCAGTTGCTCTTGGCCACGATGGATCAAAATGTCATGATATCATGATAACTTTTCATTTCTTGCCGCGATGGAGCAACATGTCACGATATCGCGACAACTTTTCATTTCTTGTCGCGATGGAGCAACATGTCGCGATATCACGACAACTTTTCATTTTTCGCCGCGATGGAGCAACATGTCGCGATATCACGACAACTTTTCATTTCTTGCTTTTCTTTGTCTTTTTAACATCTGGGCCATTGCAATCTTCTTGGAAAGTGTGCAAAAAAAGGGGGGTCCCCAATTTTGGGGTGTGTTGTGGAGCAGCCACAACAAATGGTGACTCTGTTGGGAAATGCTCTTGAGCATTTCGATGAGAACCTAACCTGAAATACACAAGCTTAGACACAAGTGTCAACACATAAAACCAAATGTCGATAGATCAAAAATACATGAAACATTAGAATCATTAAGTATCAGCTCGGTGTGTGCAATGTGCTCCATTTTCTATCATTTGAAATTGATCAACATTCCATTGTCAGTTTTACATGAATGCATATGTGAGATTGTGAATGATTTATGCATCCTGATAAATATGCTTAGAGATGTAGCAATCTGCTTTAAGCTTTCTAGTATCATACACAAACATTTAAAATTATCAAACCCTCTTAGGATCAACTATATATATAATGAATTACTTTATTAGATCCCAAAGTTGGTTATGAGTCACTACTATCTTGAACCCATGTGCAAGTGAAAGTGAAATCAGAGCTTTGGGGAATCGGATTCCCAACCTAAACGAGATGGGAATTTAACCCTATCCTTACTACTCTGATATGGAATTCATTACCTCACTTTGAGCAAAATGATTTAACCAGTTATGGATGAAATTGTCAGGCTAGTCTATCCGTTTGAACAATCAGTGGTCTTGTTTTAGACAAGACATGTTGCCACGCATGGGCATACTTAACCCCATAATCCATGATTTGGCTTCATTCATTCTTTTTCTTTTATTTCTTGGACCTTTGGGATGACTACCCATCCTTGCGAGGGACATGTAGTACGATCCTTCCAATCCAATATTAAGATGAAATGGGAAATATTAATTTTTTACTTCTTGGACCTTGGGGATGACTACCCATCCTTTGTAGAGGACATGTAGTACGATCCTTCCAATCCAATATTAATATGAAATGGGAAATATTTAGTTTTTATTTCTTGGACCTTGGGGATGACTACCCATCCTTTGTAGAGGACATGTAGTACGATCCTTCCAATCCAATATTTATGATGAAATGAGACATAGGAGCTTTGGGGAATCAGATTCTCAACCTAGGCGAGATGAGAATTATGCCCTATCCTTACTACTCCATGTAGGTCAAATCAGAGCTTTGGGGAGTTGGATCCTCAACCTAAGTTCGATGAGGATTTAACCCTATCCTTACTACTCCGATTTTAGGCTTTAAGCTTTATGGAAGTGGTAAAAACCACTATTTTAAGGATCATGTTGCATAATAGGATAGACATGAAATACTTCTTTCGCCTGACCTTTTCTTCCAAGCAAGGTTTTGATCATTTTGCTCAAGATCCTTTTTAATGTGTATAAAATGTGCTTGGTTCTAGATATCTCGGGCATCAGTTCCCAACCTTAGGATTTTTTTTCTTTTTTTATGTTATAGCATAACCCTAAGAGGATTTGACATCTTTCAAATGATTGTATCTGAAATGCATATGCAACTAAGATGGCATGTATATGCAAAGTGGGATGTAATATGAATGCATTGCCCTTTTGAATTGTCGGGAATATACCACCTATATTGCCATAATTTGTAAAACTGACAACTTCATGCATCACAAGTTTCAAACGATATTATTTAATGTGTTTGCGTTACTTGTGGAGCTTTCTACAACACAATTCCAATGTTTCATATTCTCCTAATTTTAGGCATAAGTTGACATCTCAATTTTTTCTTTTTTTTTTTTTTTTTAAACAAACCAAACATGTCCATAGGACCAACACACAACTTTAAATCAAAACTTATTCAATCCAAAACCAAAATGCAATCCAAAAATGAAAATTTGAAAACACAAACCAAAACCAAAAAATCAAAACCTATATACAAATGTACAATATAATACAAGATGATGCAAAGCTTGGACTATCACTTTCCCGGATCCCAAACATGATTAGAACACTTCAACAAAAATATAACGTGATACGCATGCCAAATGTTGTGGGAATCCAACAAAAACAAGACTAGACCAAACAATGCAACCCACTTCAACTTCCCTCGCTCACCCCACCAATTAAATTTAGTTCCATTAGTACTCTCATAGGTGAGCGTCAAGTTACTAAAATGATTAGACAATAAATGATATTCAATTTTATCTTGTCTATTCTTTAAAGTATAAATCTTATAATTCCATTCATGATTTAGAACTAGGCTCTCTTTATCCAAAATGAGACTTTGTAAGCAAGAGCCTATTTCTAAAAATTTTAAAGCCAAATCATTTTCCAAATTTGTAGGCCAATCAAATTTGTGCAACAATTTACAAGCATCTAGGATATTTACTAAATTAGGATCATTAAAAGTTTTTACCCTAGATTCAATTAGTAATTGTTGATGAATTTGATTTAACAGTTCAAGTGCATCAACTTCTTTTCCATTCATTAAAACAGTGTTATCAAAGGTGTGATTGGAAATCATACCTTGTTTTTCATTCACCTTTAATGACATTTCACCATAAACATCATTCAAATTCAAAATATGGTCATGCAAATTTTCACCTAAATTTTGGATGCTTGAACACAAAAGGTTAGATTCTACCCTTTGAACATTTTTATTTACCAAAATTTGATGGGGATTTGTAATTCCCTCTTTTACCTCATGGTCTTCATACTCTTCATTGATTACTTGTTCATCAAACATACCAAAATTAGGCACCCAATTGAAAACATGCCCATCCTTTTCAACCTTCAAATATTCTTGGTCAAAGTGTATGTCCAATGACTCATCTTGATGATCCTTCATTTGAGTTGTTTCCAATTGATCCATCTCTTCGTCATTTAGTTCCCATTCTTTGTTCACTATCCATGGTATCTCTTCATGTGAGATAGAAGTTTCAACGTCTTGCATATCAAGTGAAATATGAGTTTCATCTATAGGGGTGTGAGAAAAAAATGCATTATCATATCTCCCCCAACCATTGTAAAAATTGTCATCCCCATGATGAAATCCATGATGTTTGTGGCATGATCTTTTGATTCATTCATCAAATTCTTTTTCTTCTTTGTCCTTGGTAATGGAATCATTATAATCTTCCAAAATTTGATGAGATTTGAAACCCTCTTCCAAAACATCCTCAAATTGTACAGGAGTTGTGATATCTTCCTTTGAGTAGGCGATTGTGTCATCCTACATATCAATTGGCACACAAGTTTCATTAGTAGTTTTGGAGTGAGTGTAGTCTTCCCACTTCTTCCAAGCATCGTAATAATCATCTTCCAAAATCAAGTGGTGACGTTCAACTACTTCTTCAACATCCTCCAATTCATCAATGTGTTTCTCATCAAATTCACCTTCACCTTCCTTAGATGGTTCAATTATTTCCAAAAGTGGGTCGTTTCTTGAATTCAAATTTGTAAGGCTATCATCGTCCAAATTAGTAACCCATGATTCGGTTTTATCATAATTTGGAGGGTGAAGAATTTCTTGATCATTAATTTTACACATCTCATCAATAGTATCTTCCAAGAACAAGTGGTGAAATTCTATCATATCTTCAAATTTATTTATTGATTTTATTTCAATTTCACTTTCAACCACTTCATTCAATTCTATGGTGGGTTCCATCCTATCACATATATCAAACATTGTTGAATTTAGAACCCCTTCATTTGAATAATCATGTATCTCTATGAATGAGATCATTTCTGCATAATCCTCACTAGCGGATGTTGGCTTAACAATTTGCACCTCCTCGTGGACTACATCTAAGGTGGTTGTAAGATTTGGATATTCAAATTCATCCCCTTGATCATTTACCTTAGATATCATTGGAGTGGAGGGTGCTATATTTGATGGTTGGTGTAGGTTGGCATCACTGACTTCAACATAACAGTTTCTCATGTGAACATGTTGTGCCTTTTCTTCTTCAAGACCTTGTCATTCTACCTCTTCTAGGATCTCATAGATTTTCTCTAGAGACAAGCCACCCATTTTTTCCTCAATGAGTGAAGCAAGTGTGGGGTGTATGGCTCCCAGGTATACTTCCATGGCTTCCTCTTCTAATGTGTTAAAATTTTCCCACATTTGGGAGTGCAACTCATGAAATCTTCCATTGAATTGACTCAAGGATTCATTAGGCTCCTTACATATGGAGGTAAACTGATTTTTCAACACTTCTAAGTCAACCTGATTATCAAAATGATAAAGATAGGCTGCTTCTAGTTGTATCCAAGAAGTCCTAACCTCCATGGGTAGTTGGTTGTACCAAAAGAATGGTTTATCTTCCAAAATGTATGCAAATAACTTACAAGCCACCTCCTCATAGAAAATTTGGAATCGACATAATGTATCCTTGTAGACATACAATTTTTGCAAGTATCCTTGTGACACCTCTTGATTAAAACATCGTAGAAACTCCAATAACAATTTAGGAATTTGATAGGGTGTCACATGTGTAGACAAACCCTTATAATGATCCTCCATCGTTGATACCATTCTTTCTCTTAGAGATGCTATTTCAGCTCTTAGGGATACAACTTGCTCCTCAAATGTTGCCATTAGTAAACTCAGAATGTAATTTTAGAACCAAATCTGTTAGTCAAAAATGATAGAAGGAATCCTGACACATCCGCGTGAAATGACTAGCAAATATCCAACCTGCAATGTATAAAAAATCAAGTTAGCATCAACCAAGAGATGTATTCATTAAAATCAAATGAAAAGTAATTGCATGAAACAACACTTCATTAGTCGAGACCAAAATTTTCAAAATTAAATCAAATCACATTATTTCTATATGAACAATCAGAAAAGCATTAGAATAATATACAACATACCTGAATTGCTTAAAATAGAATAAAGTAAACCAATTCAGGCCGTCCTTTTAACAATCTGCTGAGTGTTAGAGGACTAAAGATAACAATCAATATAGCATGAGATATACAAAAAATTTAAATTTAAATCACACTAAAATAAACCCGTCATGCCCTCCTTCTAGCGCCAATCTGTTGAGTGGTATTTTCACCCGATTGTGAAAACACACTCTCCGATAGGATTTGGGTTCCAAATCCTCTCTTGCAAAGAAATTAAATAAGTAATTTCTCCAAGGTCTCCGCTATATTAGCATTTTACATTTGTGTATTAATAATCTCAAATAAAGATATTCAATTTAAATGCTTGGAACACCTTAGTGGTTGCAAGTAATTGAAAACAAGGGGCAATGTTGGTTTATTTTATTGTGAAACTTTAATGATTGTTTATTGAACCCAAATAAAGCAAATGTGATCTGGCCCTTATATGACCACGACGTAACTTCAAAATGGAAATTGATGAAATGCCATAAAACATAAATCCTTCAATGAAATTGGAATTTTCATGAAGGGAATGTCATCATCGGCTCATGAATGAAAAACAAAACTAAAAATGAAATTCTGGCCTTGAAATAGAAATTTTCTATTTTTGGATTTTAAAGTCTGCAACAAAACAACAGCTTCGGTGAAATTTAAACAACTCCGAAAATGAAATTTTAAAATGCGTATTTGAAATCTGCAGTATTACATACGCAATGGTGGAACTATTTTTGGATTTTGAAGTTTTTTAATTTTTTATTTTAATGCCTGAGAATTAAAATAAATTGCTACACTTTTTCATTTTGTACCATCCCGTTGCTTTCTGTCATGAAATCGTGACACTTTTTCATTCCGTACCATCTTGTTGCTTTCTGTCACGAAATCGCGACGCTTTTCTCTTTCGGGCTGTGCAGATGCAATCTATCACAAAATCGTGATGTTTTTCTCTTTAGCTCTATCTTCCTGCCTTTGATCATGAAAATCCAGCATGTCGCGATATCGTGACACTTTTCCTCTATGTTCACTTTGGTTGCTCTAGGTCGTGAAACTTCGACATGTCGCGATATCGTGATGTTTTTTCTGTTTGCCCTTCATCTCATCTTCAGATCGTGAAAACATGACATGTCACGATATCGTGACAACTTTAGTGCCTTGTCTTCTCTCTCCTCTATGAACCGTGATTTCATGACATGTCGTGATATCACGACGTTTTTCACTTTGTCTTTCTCTCTCCTCCATGAACCACGATTTCCTGACATGTCGCGATATCGCAACGTTTTTCACTTTGTCTTTCTTTCTCCTCCATGAACCGCAATTTCTTGACATGTCATGATATCACGACATTTTTGGTCAATACCTCTTCCTTCTTGCTTTAACTGTGATTTCATGACAAGTCACGAAAACATGACATGTCGCAAAATCGTGACAATTTTTGTACTTGGTTGTTTTACCCATCAAACATCACGAAAACACATGTCATGATATCACGACAACTTTGAGTCTTCAACTTAGTTCTTTGTCCTGCATCATGAAAATGAGACATGTCGTGATATCGTGACATTTTTGGCATCTTGTTCTGTTTGACCGCTTTGACCGCGATTTCACAACACGTCATGAAATCGTGACATTTTCTCATCATACTGCATTCTGTTGCTCCTGGCCGTGATGGAGCAAAATGTCGTGATATTGCGACAACTTTTCATTTCTTGTCACGACGGAGCAACATGTCGCGATATTGCGACAACTTTTCATTTTTGCCGCGACGGAGCAACATGTCGCGATATCGTGACAACTTTTCATTTTTGGCCGCGACGGAGCAACATTGTTGTGATATTGTGACAACTTTTCATTTCTTGCTTTTCTTTGTCTTTTTAACATCTTGGCCACTGCAATCTTCTTGGAAAGTGTGCAAAAAAAATGGGGGTCCCCAATTTTGGGGTGTGTTGTGGAGCAACCACAACACACAGTAAAATTTTGCAAGAGGTATACCAGAGTGCCCATCCTTATCAGTTGTATTTTTTCTTTGTGTGTCTTGTCTAGTCACCCCTATTTCTTCCCCATTATTGCGCAGGTTTTTGCTGAGGAGGTATCCAGTTTACTGAGATAATTTCCAATTGATGAGGTCAAAATATAGGAGGCTCTTTGTTACATCATTTGAATGAATATTTGTATTTGTCTATTGCATAATTTTAATGGATAGCTCATTTATATTTGCTTAGTGAGATCTAATTACACTGAAAAAACTCCCATTGTAATAATTTATTTGATAATACAATCCTGCTTCCTTCTTTTAGTAGTTTTGTGCACATTTTTGTGTGTTGTCCTATTTACATATTACATCATTTGAATTTGTAAATAGTGCTTCTTTCACTAGCATGTTTTATCATTTTTATTACATTATTTAAATGGATGTGATTAGCTCAATTTTATATTTTCTCTTTTTTGTCTTCATCATTTTAAGGTTGGTTACAATTGCCTAATAGATAAAGCACCGATCTACTTTTTGAAGCACTAGCTAGGAGTTACTTCAGAGCTTGATCAACTTTTATGGTGCAGTTTTATTTTATTTTTGTAGATCTGGATGAGCATGAGCATATGAGAAATATTATAGGCTCGCATCTAGGGTTTACTTACCTTAATCGATGTCTAGACTCTTGTGATAATATTATCCTGAGTTAAAGAGGTGGATCCACCAGATCCACCAGAGTCCACAGTGTTGATTGTGAATTAGTGATTTTCTTGTCATGTGATAACCTAAATTATTAAGGACACAAAAATTCTTGTGGTTATTTTAAGTTTAGT
Organism: Wollemia nobilis; assembly: GCA_028583015.1. Classification (NCBI taxonomy): domain Eukaryota; kingdom Viridiplantae; phylum Streptophyta; class Pinopsida; order Araucariales; family Araucariaceae; genus Wollemia; species Wollemia nobilis. Next base: position 7,882,526 of record JAQPPZ010001411.1, read on the forward strand.
ATTTAGATTCAAAAGGTAACAGAACTTGGATATCAACACTACAAGAAATATGGAATATATTTTCAAGAAATAATTCATCTATTTTCATTGTCTTATTAAAAGATTCAATCAATTATCTTTGTTTCAATATCTCATCCTTTTGAAGCTTAAGTGAAAGTAATGCCATATATATTATGCTACCAATATCTAAAGGTATCATAATACTATATTTTCCATCATCAATTGCTTCAACAATTCTTGCATGTAAATAGTATTCAAGAGTTTCAAAATTTTCTTCTATGGCTTCACTATAGATTAACCTTGAGACTACATTTTTTCTTCAGATTTTTCAATCAAATTTTAATTCTAAATTTTATGACATCTACTTTTTCTTTTCTAATCATAGACTTCATATTGTTATCCATAAAATTTGTAGATTTTGATTCCTTTGAAGTAGACATCCTTATAACTCCTAGATTTAGAGTTTCTAATCTAAATCCTATAAGGTAGAAATCCTTATGTCTCCCTAGTTTTAGAAACTAAAATGATTTTTGCAAAAAAAAAAAAAATCCTAATATTTGATGTTGAAATCCTTTTCTCTCCCAACTAAATTAATTTTCAAATACTCAAAAAAACTTTTAATTTTAATTTTCTTTTCAAAAATAGAAAACCAAATCAAACTAGAAAACTTCACAAAATTAAATGACCTAGTTACAAACCTTATTACTCCAACCTTATGAAAAAAAATTCCAAAACCATATTAAACTTTAAATTTAGAAATATTCTTTGAAAAAAAAACAAATAGATTATCTAAAGTCCTTATCTCTCTAATAAATAACTCAAAGGAAACTTAAACAATCCTACTTATCACTCCATTAAATAATCTCCTACTTTAACCTTATGGATCCTAATAAACCTTATAAAACTTTAATAATAATCAAACTATATTAATTCAAAAATCAACTATGTAGTAAGCCTTATTTCTCCATATCTAAAAAAAAAAAATTATAACTTACTAACCTTATACCTCCTTTAATTTAACTTAACAAAAAATTAAAAACTTTAAAATACTTCTGATTTGCTCTCTGCCTCTAAATCACATTTGTGCTTTGATCTAATCACTCTTGGCTATTAGGATTTTTGTCTACATGCTATTAGCTTTGGATTTTAGTCTACACACTTCTGGTTTAGGTTTGCATGCTTGAAGTCTTTTTTAAGATGTTGTCCCTCTAATTAGAGACTACCACATATGTAAGTGCATGCAAACATCACACCATTTGAACGTTTCACTCAAACACTTTAGATTGGAGATGTTAGAATGCAATGAAATGTGTAAGATGTTATAACCCTCATTCCAACAAGACTTTTCAATTCTCCTTCCAACAAAGCATTCCAATATGTTCCAATTCTTTTTCTAGCAAAATATTTCAAAACCCAATTCTTTTTCTCTCTTGGCATTCTCTTATGTTGTGATTCCCTTGGTAACACCCATACAGATTTAATTCACCTTTGATGTTGTATATTCCAATGCAAACCAAGGCTACCTAGCTTGGACTTGCTACTATGATATGTTGTTCTATGTACAATGTGTCATAGTACATGTTAGAGCCTATGTTATTTGCTTGTGTTGTTCTATATGTTATTCATTGTCCTTATTCGAGTCTTGGTCACTCTCTTTTAGATGATTTTCTATTTGTTTTATGAGTGCTTCTATATTTCAGGTGTAGGTGTAGAAGGTTATACATTCTCATGAGAATATATTACTTTCTTCTTAACCTTTAATATTGTACTTTGACCATGTTGATGCTCTTAAAACTTGGTTGGCTATGATCTTCTTCCAATACTACTCTAACTGAGTTATCTTTTCCTTTGCTTCACTTATGTTTGGCCTAAACTATCTTGAACTCTATGCTTTCTTGACCTCTAATATAACTCTACTTGATGCTCTACATTAGAATTATTTTAGTGATATATCTTATACAATGTTTACTTCATATATATCTCTACTTAATTTCCTTTGATTCCTTGAGCCTTCTCACTTATTATTCAAGGGCCTTATTTTCTGATTCTATATGGATTCTTCTTATAAAACCTTCCTCAATTTCTTCCTATTTTTAAGACTCTTTTATTTTTCTCTATAAAGTACTGTGAACCTCTTCTACCTATGTTAAGGTCAATAGTACTTGAGTCTTCAATTTCAAGGTCTTTGTGATCTAAATCTCTTTTCTTCTTATCAAGACCAATATCTTTGTGACCTGAAACCTTTCCTTTATTTCTTGTTGCTCTTAATTATTATCTTCAAGAAATATATATTTATCTTGATATTGATTAATCCTTCTCAAGACTTGATATATCTTTCTTTTTTTATTGTTATATTTTCTTGCAATTCACTGTTTCTTTCTTTAACCAATGTCAAGGTCAATTTCTTTGAATGGCATGGATACTTCCTCTATGTCAAGGTCTATCTCCAAGACCTAAAATTTTCTTATTTCAAGTTCTATATTCAATACCTAAATCTATTCCTTATGTCAAAGTATGTCTTCAAAACCTAAATCTATTCCTATCTAAAATCAAGGCTTGAATAATGATATGTCTTATCTCAATAATGTCGTATATTTATTAAGATATGACATATCTTCCTTCTTACTTTCTCTACTACTATTCTATATTATCTTAGGGAGTTTTGAATGCTTCTCAATCTACTACAACGATCTTTAATCAATGTCAAGCTCAATATCTTAGTGATCTAAAATTTATTTCTCTACACTTAGAAGTTGAAACTCTTATCTATCTATTGTAGAAAGCTTCTAATGATTTTGATACTTTAATATCTACTAAAAATTTATCTCTTAATAAATAATGTATTAGATCACACCTAAGAACTCAAACTTCTAATGTCAAGGTGACATTGAATGTTCCTAATTCTTCTATCAATATCAAGGGTTGGTTATGACCCTGAATGATCAACTATATTAAAGTTGATTTGTATTTCAATATATTTGACTATCGGTCTTCACTAGTTGATCTTCAAATATGTAAATCCTCTAGCCTTCTACTCAATATGACCTTACAATAGAGTTTGGTTCTTACTGCTTTCAAAGTAGACATACTCTAAATCAATTTTATCAAACTGGACAAAGTCAATTTTTGTAAGTAGCTAAATAAATTCAACCAACTTGGGTAGAATCGATTAGAGGCTCTGATACCATTCATGGATTTTAAAGCCTTAATACTACTAGAAATATCATAGTTTAAATATCATAGGATCGAATATATATGGCCTCAATTTAGTAAGGTCAAAATAATGATATGAGTAGAGTAATATGAGCAAATTAATATGGATATCAAGGCTTATAATATATCAAATAACATCCACTAATAAGTATAAATATGAATATAAATAGACTAAATCATACGTGTACAAAGCATGTAGAACAAATTACAATATTAATTGCTCAAAATGTATGCAATATTTATTACTCCTATTTCTCTTACAAATATGATACTTGACACTTCTCTTTGTAATGTGATATTGATACTTGATAATATATGCTTCTCTATGGAGTAATATATAGCCATAGTAAAATGACTCTTTGGATACTTGACTATTCCTTTCCATATTCCAAGTCTTATGACTATTGGATTCTCTACTTGACACTTGCATACTTGATGAACACATGAATCTATATTGTATGCACACCTAGACATGACTCTTGCACTTCACTTTGCACACTCTAACCTAAGACACTTATGCACATCTTTACATTATATATTTGCACTCTTACATATAAGAAACTTGCACATAGACTCAAATTACACTTACACACTAATTCAAATGACACTTGTGCATTTCTTACGCATTACAACTTTACATGACACTTGTATATTTCTTACACATTACAACTTTACATGAAACTTGTGCATTTCTTGCACATACACACTTACATATAAAGGAGAAATAAAACTCACAATCTAAACTATGACTCAACCCCAATCTATTATTTATAATATGTACCATGAAGGTACCATGGAGGTACATAAGCATGTACCAAATAATGTAATATACTTCAACACCTCATGGCTTTGTCATATTTCCTTCCTCCATTACCTCTAGTATTATTTAGGAGTCTACTCCTTATGACCTTACTAAGAAAGAAAATACCTTGTTGGAATCCTAAGAGGATGTTGAGAGACACCTTGAAACAAAAGCTAAATCCAAAATTGACACAACTTCCTCTTCCTAAGAATTTGATGAAGACCTTTACCTTGATACTTTTATCCTTCACTTTTATGTAGCAAGGAATGATTTTGAGGTATAAAATGGTATCTTTATCAAGCCTCCAAAATGCCTTGCTATTCCTATGGCCTTCCAATAGGCCTTGAGTCCTAATATTAGAGCCTCATTCATAGTTTGGTATATAGTTGATGAATATTCTATCAAATATCCCAATTTGATATCTTACCACCAAGGGGCTACTAATTTGATCAATTTTTTTTAGTCCTTTACCTTTAGGTATTCCCCTAGGGGGAAAAATGTTGAGGTTAACTCTCTAGTTGTTTTATCTAGAAAATGTGTACCACATGAAAACATTTCTAAAATTATTTTTTGGTAAAATTTCATGATAAACCTATAATTTCTATCATTGATGACTTGATAGAGTTGCATAAAATTGAGTTTAATGTCATTGATTACTACATCCCTCTTGATGATCCTTGGTATGGAAATATTTTATGCTTCCTCGATAATCAATCCTATCCACCTATGTTTAATGCTAAGTAATGGGAGCATATCCATAAAAGAGCATCTAAGCATGGTGGCCTTGATGGAATCTTATCCTACCATCATCCTAATATTGTTCTCCTACAATGTCTTACAAAAGTTGAAGTACCCAAAGCTCTTTTAGATGTTCATAGTGGTGTTTATGGTGGAAAATTTAGTGGTCATTCCACAACTCATAAATAATTAACAATGGATTACTTCTATCCAACAATGAAATTTGGTACCAATTAAATCTTGTGATAAGTATTAGTTCCACAAAGATGAAATTCATGCCCCAAGTTCTTCATCCAATTGAGTCTCCTTGGCATTTATTTAGTTTAAATCTTGACCTATTTGGACCTATTTCTCCCATGTTCTTATATTGGGATAATTTTATCATCACATCCACAAAATATTTTACAAAATGGTTTGGAGTTATGCCCCTAACAAATCAAATAGCTCTCACCATATCTAAATTTATGTTCAATTATATTGTTTATCACTTTGGTATCCCATCACTCTTATTTTAGATAATGATATCACTTTCAAAAATAAAGAAATGCAAGATTTGACTTTTCAACTAAGGATTAGAACAACTTTTCTATGCCTTACTATCAACAAGAGGATAATCAAGCTAATTCTAGTAATAAAATTTTGGTTACTATTTTGAATGAGATAGTTAAATAAACAAAGAAATACTAGCACCTAAAGTTATATCTTGAATTGTGGGTGCACCACACTAGTATTTGGACATCCATAGGGGCAAACCCTTTTTCTTTAGTTTATGATACTAAAGCCATTTTAGTGCTTAAAATTGAATTTTATTCTTTGCATATTTCTTTATAAAAATTGAATCATGATGAGGATCATTAAGAGTGTAAGGAGACTCATTTTTCTAAAGTTACTGCTCTTGATAAGAGGCATCTACATACCCTTAATAATAATAGAACCTATAGTGTCATGTTTCCAAACAATATAATAAGAAAATATGTCATCATGATTTCAAAGTTAGGTACCTTGTCCTTAATATTGATAATGTGCACAAGAAGTGCAAGGACAAGTTTATACAAAAATGGCTTAGTATAGATATTTTCAAAGAGTTGTTTGGTTTTAATACAATGAACTTATAAATAATAGATGGATTTAAGCTGGAGAAACAACTAATTCCATGCATGTCAAATAATTTTATGCATAGCCCCTTCTAGCCCATTTGTATAGTCTTTGTATTTTCTTTATTTTTTTGTTGACTTAGGTGTCTTATTTTTTTCTTTGACTGCTTTGACTATGTTTTTGTGTGTGTCATTTCCATAAATTATTTATTTTGGAGCATTTATATGTATTTTATTTTATTTCTTCTGGTCAAGACTATGACTATCCCTTAAAGTAGTGATCTTAGTTGTCCCATTTTCAAATACCTTTTGTTGGTTTTGGCTCCTCTATTTTGAATGGTTTTTTTACCTAACCATAACCACACCCTAAAGTAGTAATCCTAGTTTCTTTGATTTTTTAGATCTATTTTTGTATTACTTTTATTTTATTTTTGTATGGTTGCTTTATTGCTTGGTATTTTACATTCATTTATTTCTTGTTGTTGGATTTGTTTATGCCTTGTTTGCCTCTCTTGATCATGGTATCACTCTTTCCAATAAAGGGCACCATGATGTCTTTTATTCTTCCTCATGTTAGTACCCTCATTTGAGTCTTATAAAGAAAATTGGCTTGGTTCAACCCAAGCCATCTCCCATATGGTATGTGGTCGAAAGACCAAGGCAACATTCCTTAATTTTTATGTAATATAAATCATATATAAAAATAGTTTATATTCTAATTAATAATTCGGCATCTCATTATTGTGGTAAATGTACTTTATTGAACAATATGTTTGACTAGATATTACAGTGGCAAACCCCATTATAATATGGGTATGGTGACTTTTCCTTCCATGGGATATCCCTGCTCGAGGGTGAGTTGTACCATATATTTATCCCATTTCTAATCACTTCTAGTATTTGTCTCATGTAGTGACAAGTGTGCCTTATTGAAAAATACACTTGACCAAATACTGTAGTAGTAAACCCCATTATAGTAGATGCATGGTCACTTTCCCTTCCATGAAAATATTCCTCTCCTAGGGTGAGCTACAACATGTATTTAGCCAACCCATTTCTTGCTTTGATATTTCTTCTCCCCTCATTATGGTCGGTATATCTTGCTAAGTAATGTTTCCATCATTATAAATAGGGTGTAAGCTAGATTTAGAAACATATACTTATGTACAATTTATGGTATAGTTTGGCATCCTCTAGGCCTCCTACAATAGTGGGTGGATATGATTAACTATCATAGGGTTTGTCTATGCATATCTCATTATTTCTTTTAGGATTGGGGTCAAATACCTATGTTTGTACATGGTATGAGTTGAATCCTCCCAGTCTACCCTACTATAGTGATAAGTGTGTTTGTTGGTACTTTACACTTGCTAGATATTATATGTGTCCTATCTACTTTGATGGTATGTATGAGTGGTACACCACCCCATACATGGACAATCCTAGAGAGAGGTAGTATTTGTTGAGCATGTAATTGAATGTTACATAAATAATACATGTTATTTGATCATCATGCATGATATTGAATGATACTCAAATCATACATGCAATTCAATAAGCAACATGTCATTGTTATATAAATCTTGAGTATGTATCATAAAAATATATTTGAAATATTGCCATGCACTACACATAGCTTAAGTAAATGTCAATAAAATATGGGCATGTCATAGAATACTACACAAATCGTAAGTATATAACATGGATATTTTTTTCATAATATTTTGTGAATTTTTGTGTGTATATGACAAAGATAGTGCTTCTAGGAATTTTAGCATGCTCCAGATTTATTTGTGCAGTTTATTTTGGTTCATTTTACACCCAACTAGTGTTTTTAGTATTTTGGGTATTTTTATAAGTAAAAATCATTGTTTTCTAGCCAATTTTTTTAGGGACACATAGAGATAAGTATTAGGTATATTTTCATGTGCTCTCACATTTTGGCTATATTTTAGCACATTTTTTTGCTATCGATTTTTAAAATTTACATTTTTGCATAGATAGTAGAATAAAAAATTACAAAAATTATGTTTCTGTTTTGTAGCATATATATATATATATATATATATATATATATATATATATATATATATATATATATATATATATATATTTTCCTAGGCTATCACATATTTCTTTTTTTCTTTATTTTTTCCCCTAAGGACTCACAAGTGGAAATCTCTTGTGGTGTTTCTTGTGGTCCTTAAAGAGGAAAATTTGTATTTGTAAAAAGAGAACTAATAGCTTACTTTGTAGGTGGTAGAGAATCATGTCCTATTTATAGGATAATGTGGGGATAATTTTTCTAGTCCTTGGGTAGACAACAATAATCTATATGGGGCTGATTTTGGTTTCCTTTCTTCATCCAATTGTCAATTTTCTACCATATTTCATGATGTTTTTGACTTTTAAATTTTTTAAAACCCAAAAATAAGGAAAAATGAGGGATTAAAGGACATCATGACACATATCCTCAAAGTGTGCTTCCAAAAAATCAATGGTGTTATGTTCATCACTTTAAGTGACAATTCTGGTCATTTGGTTATTTTTTGGATTTTTATGCATGATTGTGATGCTAGCATGTTTTATACCCAAGGTTCAAATGACATGTCATTTAGACCAATGGTTATTATTTTATGACCCTAAAAAGAATAAAAATCATGTTGAAATATAGGGGAAGGTGAGCAACAATAACAATAGTATTGTATATATTTTTCACCAACACAAATATATGTACATCCATCATATTTCTACAATATGGTTTCTCTTAGTTTTAAGAAACCCTTCATTTTTTTACCTTCAACATAGAATTTTCATATTATCACTCTTTATCATAGGATTTTGATAATCACCCACATATGAGATGAAATAATTAACATCTCCCAAAATGTAATAATTATATAACAACAAATAATGTAATAAAGTCAAACACCCTCCTTATTACATTATTTTGTATAAATATCATTACCTCCATGATTTAGAGGTGGTACATTAGAATAGTGCTCTGGATCTAGCTTTAGATTTAGACTTAAGTAATCTCCTAGTGTAAATCTAGCTGCAAGAGGTTAGAACAAGAACCTCCAATCACATAATATCATGACAAAAATAAACAAAACAAAAGACAAAATTCTCAATCACACAAAAGTTACAATAGATGGAAATAATCTAATAAATGTTTTCTTTATCATTCCTAGATTTCACCCCTTTTACAATGCAATACCAAGGGAATATATATCCCAAAAGAAACCCTAAATCTTAAGCCCTAAAAATAAGAATTTTTTTTCTTAGGCTATTTCATCTTTAGTGCCAAAACCTAAATCACCCAAAAAAACTTGGATAGCCCTCAAAATTGATACACATATTTGTATCATCTATATTAAGCCTCCTAGAAAATATCAATGTCTCCCCATGTGTAAATAAGAAGTTATTCCAGATATGTTTTTCTCTAAATTTTCAAAAAATACTAAATCCTATTTTTGGGGCACTAGATGAAGGAATTAAAACTTGAAAAAAGCCTAAAAAACAACTATACAACTAAAGTCATCCAGGACATGATATGTCCACCTCTTTATCTAACTCCCTATAAAATTTCAAGCCAATCCAATGGTCGGATCAAAAGTTATGCCTTCTAGAATATAGGCTCCTACATCATCTCCACTAGGTTTACCTCTTTGGTCTATTATTGGATCATCACCTTTGGGTCCTTTCGTTTGGATTACCTCTAGGTCCTTAAATTTGGATCACCTTTGGATCATAATTACCTCTATAGGTCACATTTGGATCCTTACCTATAGGTTTCCTTTGTGTCATCATTGCCTCTAGATCAACCAATAAATCTTCCTTTAGGTCATCACATCTAGGAAATTGCCAGTGAAATGTATCTTTGGAATATTCTACATATTAAAAATTTTCTACATAATATTTCACTATAATTTTTTCCCTATAGGTCTTCCAAGCATAGCTTGCATCATATTCTGACACAAAATCATGTATCTCAAGTTTCCCAAGACTACCTTTTTTCATGGAAAAACTTACATTTCTATCATTTAGCAAGCTCCACCTTTTATAGAGACCATTCAACATTTCTTTTTCTTTAACCTATTCTGATGCATTCATCCATTTGTAATTATATGTACTATTTTGGTCACTTTATCTTTGTGCCAACACTTTATTTTGCAGTGATTATTACCTCCACAAGTCTTACAAGAATGCAAGTTCTAACACCTAGTCGTTACATGTCTAGATCTTCCACAATGACAACAACAATTCATATTAGGAACTTATGCATATGATTCTCTTTTCATAATATTTTTGTTATTGCTACCTATCATAAATTTAATGTCATTGCTTTCTACTTGACCTATATATCTAAGGCCTTTCTTTTTGGCCTTGTGTCTAGCATTATGGAAATTTTCACACCTTACCCATATCTTTCCAAACCTGTACCATTATATCATATTTTTATCATTATTTTTTATCCACATTCTTCACCAACAATTTTATCTTTGCCATTATAACCAAACATATTCAAATACAACACATCATCATCATAATGACCTTCAACACAATTTGAATTATCACTATCACTTTCAATTATGACAATATGGCCTTTATCATGGCCAATGCAACCACCTTCTATGTTTTATTTTCTCTCACCAACAATATTCAAATTACTAGTATCATAGTCTATATCTTCCCTTTGGATGATATCACATGTATGACAACACCTATCTGCCATCATGGACCTTAAATCACTAGTAAAATAACTAAAATATTTCATTTGAAGAGGTCTACAAGATTGAACCTCGTGAGTAATCATATGTATAATATCTCTTTCTCTACTCACATTACTTTTATAATGAGAATGAAGTAGAAGGGCCCTTTGAATCCGTTTGAGGTTTTTTTATGGAGATAAGAGCATTATTAGAAAATTCATCTCTCAACATATTTTCTACTTCATATTGTTGAAGGATGTTTACCAATTCTTCAAATGAAACTATTTTATTTTATACTTAAAGATATGTTACCAATGTTCTAAATGATTCAGGGAGTGCTTTAAGTACAACTAAGACTACAATATTATCTTCCATATTTTCTCCCATGGTGTTCAACTTTGACTTCAAAACTACAATTTTTCAAAGCAATTTTTTAATACTCTCACCATATTAGACTCTTAATGTATGTAGTTGTGACTAAAGATGAAGAATTTTTTCTTCATTCCTTCCTTTAAATATAGTGTGAAAATTAAATCATGCATATTTTGATGTTTTTGCTTCACTTATATGTGGTCGTATATCAACCACTTAAAATATAATGAGTGTAGGGAAGTTTTCCCTACAACCCTACTTCTCTTCCAAGAAACTTAGTCAAAAAAAAATAAGACAAAAATCATAGTCAGAAGGTGCTTCTCACCTTTAGTTAGAAGGAGATAAGTCCAAAATAATGAAATAAAAGCTCAAAATCCATGTTGATTGTTAGATCTTCCATCTACAATCAATACTCCTCTTCTATCCTAAATCAGCAACATCAAGGATGCTAAGTCTTGTGGGTCATTGATTTTCAATACAATAGTTTGCATAGTCCTTTCGAAAAAGGAGATCACAAGAAAGAAGAAAAGCCCCAAAAAATCCCAAATATGGATATATGGAAACTAGTCAGGAGCCCAAGAAGGAAAGTGCTACCACTTAAATGAAAAAGGTCTACCATTGGTTGAAGGAGGTTCCTCATCACCTGAGAACATGTGGTAGTTACACGCACAAGGATGAAAGTAGAAAAAGAATAATTAAAATAGACCATCCTCCATTAACCATAAACATTAAATTTTGCAACCAAGCCTATCAGAGCTAACCACATGTTAGCCATGATAATCATCCACCATATGTATAAGCCTACTCTATTGACCTACAATAGTTAGGGATGCTATGTATGGTGTGTTAGCAAGATGATTCATTCTAGGAGAAATATGGTAGAAAATTAATGGTTCATCCATCCCAATTTAGCAACACAAATTTGAGTAAATGATGATTGGTCAATCTAAGACCCAAAATCTCTCAAATTTTATGGCCTTGGATCAAGAGACCTTGAGGATACTATTTATAGTTGCAAATGGATTTTGGTTGTAGAAGTAGAGGATAATTTTTAGGAATTCTATACAAAACTTTAATGGGAAGGAACCCTCCTCTTAGCTTATAAATAGGCCTAAATTTTATTATAAAGGCATTGGGAATTGTCTGCTCATGCCTAGTACTTATCCTTGTAAAATATTTCCTTCACCCTCCTTCTTTATTATTGTAATAAGTGGAGCTCAAACCTTGGATTGCTACCTAAGGAGCATCAAACCCTCTAGACCTCATTGTCTTGTAATTATTTTTGTAAAGAAGAAAATTTTTGAAAAGCATAATGCTATGGGAGCTTAACAAAGATTGAAATTTACCCCAAAATGACATTCAATAGCAAAAAATTTTGTAATACCTAAAAAATACTAGTAACAATAAGTTTTAACCGGTATACGAATGCGTCATGATCTAAAGGAATTAAATGTGCACCAAGAATTTAAAGTTATCATCAACTCAAAGGATAAGTCATATTGAGAGGAAGAAATGATGCATGAGATCCTAGGAAAGCTTGTGAGATAAATCAATGGGCCATTAATATAGAAAGTAAGGACCACCTACCAATTTCATCTCATCTAACTAATCCAAGAATATATTAAAAAAGCATGGTAGTCACAATCCTACATATGACAACACTAATGATAGAAAGTACCCCATTCAATTTTGAGAATCCATAAAGGAGGTAGCTAATATTGTCAGAACAACCTATAAATTTTGGAGGGAAACTCTACCAGTTGTAATCTATATATAGTAGCAAGCTTAGCATTGTAAAGGATTGGTAATTTTATAAAGCTTACCTTTTGTTCCTCCTTGTATATCAATACATGTATCTTTAGGTGGTCTTACAGGTAAGCAAACCCTTACTTCTAGAATAATATTTATAATCTTGATTGCATATATATATATAATATAAGTCCAATGCATCTATTTTGAGTAGTCATTTGTGATTCTCATGCTCTAACTCATATTTTTATTTATGTGTATGTTTACAATCTTTACCTATTCTTGATTTTCACTTGCATGTGTGTATATCCGAGGCCTATGTGTCTACTTTGAGTAGTCATTTATGGTTATCATACCCTAACCCATATATTTTATGTGTGTATGCATGTGGTTCTCATCTAGGCTCATTTATATCAAGGAGAGCAAGCATTCACACCAACACATTATGACCAAAGTTGTTATGCAGGGGGATATTATATGATCTTTGGTGCATCGTTGCTTTGTTAGTCTAAGACTCTCTTTTTATTTTAGGTATCTTTTTTTTTCCTATTTTTCCCTAACCCTTTTCCCTCCAAGTTATTAGATTAGAAAAGTGTGCCTAAATATCACATCTTAACAAAGAGTTGGCCTTATAAAAAACTCCCAAAGGTCCTCAATTGAGTTGAACCCCATTCTCAAAAATTGCTCTACTATGTTGCTTTGCATGAGCCATGATAGTCTGGATTCTATTCCTTGAGGCAATCATAAAGGACAATAGTTACCATAACCCTCGATGCTCTCTTTTCTTTTATTAATTTTCAAGTTGTTATGAATAATTGTGGTGTGCTTCCTCAAGTATAGGTTTATGCTCATGACTTCAAACCAACAGAGGAAAGGGCCCAACAAATCAAGTGCAAGTCTAAGTCTTTAAATAATTTGAAGCTCTCGAGAAAATAGTATAAAAGAAAGGATATCTTACAAAGAATTTTTAGCGATACTATAGAAAACTGAAGCAAAAAATTAAAATACAAGAGGAATTCTTTTAAATAATGGAGATTCAGATGGTTCCTTTGATTGTCATACTAAATTGTCTTATTAAAGAATCCATTAAGGGGGAACACATTATTTTTATTGATGTCTTCTCTCCTTAACTACTTAGTTTAGATTATGGGAGTTTTAAAAGTTACGTAATTTGAATTTATTGGCTAAGACCAACATTAATGATGTAATCATGTATAAGCCTATATGCAATTCTTATGTGATGTATTTTATTATTATTTAATGTAATTAGTCGATGGGCCCATGGTTTAACCTTTTTACAATAAATCTTTACTAACCTTCAATGCCTAGTATGTTATGGACAAGGTCTTAGTAACTTATATTTATTATCAAGGACTTGGTATAAACATCCCTCAACCACTTGATCCATTACATAAATGTGAACTTATCTTAATCGTTCATATAGGTGCCTAGCAACATCCTTCATATTTTGTGTATCAATCCCTCTTTCTTTCTACTCGCTTAATTCTATGCTTTATTATTTGAGTTGATCTATACCTTTTGTTTCTTTTATTAGTTGAAAGAAGAGGTTTTGAAAGGGTCCTTGAACCTTTTACAGCAATGGATGGACCTTAAATACGAACCAATAGTACAATCTCACAAAAATGGAAGGGAGGAAATCTAGAGATAATCAAAATAGGAGAAGACCCTGGAACTACCAAATCAGAGAACCAAAAATCCTCATCAACGTCTATCGCACCTTAAATTTTTCTTCATGGAAACAAGCAACTCGCATTCCATGAGGGGATCTTCACTTGCAAAGGTATGAGAATATATGTTTCCTATGTGCGGTTCTTCACTTGTAGAGAGATTTGTTATGTAGTTGTCTTTGTTATGAAGGCAAAGAATGGATTGGACATCGTTGGTAATTTTTTCTTCACTTTCTTTCTCCTTAGGTCATGGTAAGAGAGTCTCCCTATCTCTTTTTCTCTATTGACATCAGTAGATCTTTTTTTTTGTTTCTTGTGAAGGGTCGAAAGGGGAAGGTTTTGGAGGGAATAGTTTGCTCAATAATAGGGTTAGATAGGGGGAAAATGAGGAGCAAAATCCAACCAAAGGGTTCAATATATATTTATAAATGGGAGGGGCTTTGGAAGGAGGATACGAAGGAACAAAAGATAGGGGAACAGAGCCCACAAGAGGGGTAGGGCTCATAACCAGTAGAAAAGAAGGAATTACAAGTTTAACAGGTGGGGAGGTTGTAGAGGGAGTAACAATGAGGGAAATTGGGATGGAGGCATCAGACTCCAAGCAAGAAAATAGGTTGGAATAAATAGGAAAAAGAGAGCAAAAATGAGAGGAAGGAATACCAACCAGATTGGAAGTGCATTCACTAAATAAAAGGTCAGACATCTTGGATTTACCTTTTCGAGCAACTGCAAGAGTAGTTAGGTGAGTCTTTTTGCTTTCCATGGGGATGTTATTAGCACATAGAGCCACCACAAGAGGATTCTTGAAAGAGTTATTGGACTTTTGTAATGACCCCAAAATCTAGCTACAAGAAAATAAAAGAATTTTTTTTTTAATAATGGAGAGGGATCCATAAACCCCTATCCAACATTTGGTTAATCTAATGTTGCAATTCTACTAATTTTACCAACTTACCCAAAGAGTTACATTGCATGCAATACATAACAAGTCTATTTGTGTAGGCATACCATGTGTTACCATAAATAAGCATATCCATCTCATCATTCTTGATGAGCTAAACTTATCACCTTTAGTACATTTGAAGGTATACACCCATCACCATACCATACACAAGTCTATCTATGTAGGTATGTTATGCATATTATGATTTAAGCTATCCATATTGTCTTCATGATGAGCTATCTTAAATTCAATGTAATCAATCAGTTTACTTAGTTAACATTCTCCCTAAGGGGTCTCAATCCCTTAGGTATTTTCTACATTCACCCTAAGAGGTCTCAATATCTTAGGTCCATTCTATGTTCACCCTAAGATCTCATTTTCTTAGGTTATATTTTTGTTTAGCAAGAAGACAAGAATAACTCTATCTACTTAACTAACTAAAGAGTAAAATTCAAAAAGCATAATAGAAGTACTTAAAAGGGAAACAACATTTAAAAGAAGATAACCATTAAATAAAAGAGAAAGCTAGATAACAAAGCATAAATAATTCAATATAGTAAATTAAAGATACATTTCCCATTCATTCAGTAATTATTACATAAATCCAAGCATGGTAAAAACTCCATACTCTTAAAAGAATAAAGTAATGTATCATATTCATCTCCCTACAATTTTAGTCTATTTGAGCAT
This sequence comes from Wollemia nobilis, assembly GCA_028583015.1. Lineage (NCBI taxonomy): Eukaryota > Viridiplantae > Streptophyta > Pinopsida > Araucariales > Araucariaceae > Wollemia > Wollemia nobilis. The sequence continues at coordinate 7,898,530 of JAQPPZ010001411.1, forward strand.
AGTAAATTATTGAATTGTAAATCAAACTGTTGCATAGGCTCCAACTGCCTCTTTGGTCCTCCTTGTCTTTCCATCGTTCATTTGAGGATAGTAGGGGATTAGGGAAACCCATGGTTCTATGAAAGACATGCATCTAAATGCATCTACTGGTAACATGAAACTAGTGCATTTACTATTTACTTTACCAAATTGCAACTATATAAATTCAATTAAAGCTTTCCACCATCTCTTGTCTAGTTGATATCATAAAAATTCCTCATTTTTATTTTCACCTCTCATTTACCCAAAGAGAGTCATTTCAACAGACATAGCTAGATCACAAGTCTTACTTTAACCAAATCATACCAAGATTATTTTTCCAAATAACTAAGGTTCCCTTACTTATTTAAGCAAATAATATCTATTACATATATTTGGTTTAATCAAAATATCATTCCTTTAATTAATAAAGTAAACTATGCTTCCTTTATTTCCATTAATCAAAGTCTCGTTCCTTTAATTAATAAAATAAACTATATTCCCTTTATTCAACATAATCAAAGTCCCATATCTTTAATCAGTTAAATAGACTATATTCCCTTTATAAACTGAGAGTCTCAACTTAATTTATTAGCATATTATAATCCATATAAATTATAATAAGTTCTTTCCTTTTATATACTAAGAACCTTAATTTATTAGCATATTATAATCCATCAAGATTATAATAAGTTCTTTCCTTTTATAAACTAAGAGTCTCAACTTAATTTATTAACATATTACTTTCTTTTATAAGGTTTAAGGAAAATAGAGCTAAATAACGCAACCACAAGGATTGGGAAGAGCAAAGACAAAAGCACAAACATAGAATACAACAAATAAGGATCCACTACTAACCAAAACATGTCCATAAGTTTACTAATAGTAAACCCTCCACGTCCTACAAGACCAATGATTTCAAAGATAGTGGAAAAACATAGGTGTGATGGTGTTATGCAGCATCATTCAGTGATGTCAATGAGGGAGGCTCGATCTCGGTTTATCACATAAACCAAAGGGGGATCTCCCATAATGCAAGTGAAGCGAATAGTAAACATGTTAGCAAGAAGACGGTTTACTCAACTAGCCATGGCTTACACACCACTTGGTCTACTTTCAACAAACTAGCTTGAAAAAATGAAGAGGACAGGAGCAGATAGCGCTCGCAAGGTGCAGTGGTAGTGGAGGCATTCTACTCATATCCAGCACTAGCAACAAGGGAGGTTTAGTCAACACACCACTGCAATAGGCACTACCATAGACTCAACATCTCGCACAGCATACCCTAGCTACGGTAACACCAAAAAACACAAGTCGCAGAGTGCACAATGCAACCAATGAAAACTTAGTAGCTCGTTGGGTGGTCAAGAAAAATGTAATACCCTAGGCTAACATGGGTGACATCAACAGTAAAAGCCTCACTATTTCTCAATGAGGATGACATCTAAAACCATAACCAACAAGCGGTTCAAGCAAAGGTAGAGGAAATACTTGTTTACTAGCATGGAGATTCTTAAATACATCCTTGCTTTCCTTCTAAGGTGCTACTCTTTCATTGTGATGTTCCGTACTTAGGTTGAGCATTCCTTGAACCTCACTAGTTTTTCCTTCTTCCATTGTGTTCCAACTGAACTTACCTCCTCACCTCCCTTTTCCTCATAAGGATCGAAGACCACCTGCTTTCATCTACCACCATCCTTTCTCATTAATCCCTACCTATTCGCCTTCAATTCACCCCTATCTTCTCGATGAATGACCAAGATATTCTTATTTTTTTAATTCTTCTTCCCATGCTTCAAAATCTCACCATAATGAAGCTAACAGGAAGAAGCTTCCCCTACAAATATATATCATTGCCTTAGTAGAGAATTTTCTTATTTTATTTAAATTGATATATTTCTATAAATTCAAAATAATATTCTTTTATTATTTTAAATGAGGATTTTCCATTGCTTAAGTAAAAATCCCATTATTACTTAAATAAATTTCACATTGTGAAACACAAATTCTATTATATTTTAAATAAAGTATCTATTATCTTTGTTTGAATGAAATTCTATTATCATTAAAATAAAGATTTCATTACCTTTTTAAATGAAATTCAATTATCATTTAAACTAAGGTTTTATTATTTATTTGAATGAAATTCTATTATCATTAAAATAAATATTTACTATATATATATAAAGGGGTTCTTTGATCAAATACTATCATCATGTTATTCTTTAAAATATCTAAGCAACACAAGGAGTTTTAAAGGCAACCAACTTATGCATATTTTTCAAAACCAATGATGCAACAAAGTGATGAAGTAAAAGACAACAAATTACATGCAACAAGCAAAGAGGGAGTCTTTCCATCAACCCAGTCACCCATCTTAGCCAAAGAATTTACGATAGCTACTAGGCTATCAACTGAGGCTCTAGGTGGCTGGCTAGTTGACGATTATCCCTTAAACCAATAATGCATGCCTATATGAAGGTAGTCATCCATGTTACCCCTGAGTTGCCTTAATCATCACTTCCCCAACCTCAAGTACCCTCATTTCTGGTGGATGATTCTATTTCTTCCACCTACGAGCGTACCTGATCCTACACATTGACAATATGTCAGCAGTACCATGTTCTTCAAAGATAAATCAATCTAAGCATTATATAGTCATTCATTTGCAACAAAACTAAGTATCAAATTACTATTGATCATCACATAGTTTTTCCATGCCATAAGTCCTACCAGGGAGGGTCATGACATACTACCCCCCTAGGACTAAACATCATCCTAGGTGTTTCCTATTTTACAAAAATAAAAATTATTACATTATATTTTCAAACAAGAAGGGAAAATATTTTTGCATGTCCTCCACTTTTTCCCAAGTGGCATTTCTTTCAGAAAAATGGTCCCATTGGACCTTACATTGTTCAAGAGTTCGGTTTCGCATAGACTTAGAATGGAACTCAAGAATCTTCACCGATATTACTTCAATAGCCTCTGGGTTTGCCATCTGCAATTTAGAAACATCCCACACATGTTCAAGGTCAGCAACATATTTCCTAAGCAGGGATATGTGGAAGGTGTCATGGATCTTTGACAAGTTAGGTGGTAAAGCAAGTCGGTATGCCACCGGGCTAATCTTTTCAGTGATCTCAAAGGGTCCCACAAATCGAGGATCCAACTTTGTGGATTTGATAGCACTCTTCTTCAGTTTAACCCTTAAGAACACTTTATCTCCTACAGAGTACTCTCTTGGAGTTCTTTTCAGATCAGCATAACTTTTCTGTCGATCAATAGCTTCTTTAAGCCTTTGCTTGATTACCTTTAATTGATCCTCCATTTCTCTAACCATATCTAGTCCAATCACAACTCGATCTTCTAGGTTATCCCAAGACAATGGTGTTCTACACTTCCATCCATACAAGGCATCAAAAGGAGCCATTCCTAGAGAGGAATGATGTCCATTATTGTAGGTAAACTCTACAAGGTGTAGATAGTCTTCCCAACGAGACTTTTGATCCATGCAGTACATGCGAAGCATGTCCTCTAGTACTTGGTTTACCCTTTCTGTTTGACCATCTATCTCAAGGTGGTATGCCGAGCTCATATTCAATTTCATGCCTATTGCACGATGTAGGGCTTTCCAAAATTCAGAAGTGAATCTAGAATCCCTATCTGAAATGATTATTTTAGGAAACCCATGCAATCGGAATACCTCTTTGGAAAATCTATTAGCCACTACCTGAGCATCATCCTTGATGTTCCCTGGTATGAAATGTGCAACCTTAGTCAATATATCGACTATTACAAGGATTGCATCATGTTGATACCTGGTCTTGGGTAAACCTACTATAAAATCCATAGATATAACCTGCCATTTTTGTGTAGGTACATCATGTGGATACAATTATCCTATAGGATGCTTGCGTTTAGCCTTAACCTTCTAACATTCGAGGCATCGAGCGATAAAATCGGTGATATCCTTCTTCATTCCTATCCAGAAGAAGGTTCTTTTCATGTTTTCCCTCATTTTGGCCCCTCCAAGGTGAGCAGAATAAGGGGATCTATGGGCTTCTTGCATTATTAGCTTCCTTAAATCACCCATTTTTGGTATGATGATTCTACCTTTGTAGCACAAAAGGTCATCATTCATGCTAAATTCCTTATTACCCTCAGGGTCTCTGCTCAACTTAGACCGAATTTCCTTGCAATACTCATCTTGAGATTGCTCTTCCCTCACTTGATCCATTAGATCCATGTGACTCCTGGTTATGGCTGCTATGTGCTTCCTTCTGCTTAAGGCATCAACAACCTTATTCTCTTTCCCCTTTATATACTCAATCTCAAAGTCATATTCAACGAGAAACTTGACCCATCTTCTCTGTCTCACATTGAGTATAGGTTGGGTGAATATATACCTCAGACTTTGATGGTCAGTTTTTAACTCAAAGGGCCTTCCTACCAAGTAGTGGTGCCAAACTTTTAGAGTGTGCACCACTACAACTAGCTCTAAATCATGCGTAGCATAATTAATTTTATGCTTCTTAAGCTTCCTTGAAGTGTATGCTACTACTGACTCATCTTGAGAGAGTACTCCTCCTAACCCTTCCAGTGATGCATTCATGCATACTAAAAAGTTCCCTTGAGGGTCTAGAATTTTCAATATTGGTGTTGTAGTGAGTTTATGTTTTAGCAATGCAAAGGTAGCTTCACACTTTTCTGACCACTTGAATTCCTTTCCTTTTTCTGGAGGTTAGTTATTGTTGTTACAATCTTGGAGTAATCCTTTATATAACGTCTATAGTAGCCCATCATCCCCATGAAGCTTCGTACTTCAATCACATTGGTAGGGGGTGGCCAATTCAAAATGGCTTCAATTTTCTCTGGGTCTACTACAATCCCTTCTACAGATATAATATGCCCAAGATATCGTACCTTCGAGACATAGAAATCACTTTTTGCTAGATTTCCATAGAGTTGGTTCTCCCTTAGCAACTCTAACATGATCTTGAGATGTTTATCATGCTCCTCCTTGTCTCGAGAGTATATTAAGATATCATCTAAAAATATGAGGACAAACTGATCTAGATACCTCCTGAACACACTGTTCATTAGATTCATGAATGCAGTTGGGGCGTTAGTTAGTCCAAAGGGTAGGACTGTAAACTCATAATGCCCATACCTAGTTTTGAATGTCATTTTGTGAGTGTCCTCCTCACATATTCTTAATTGATGGTACCCTGATTTTAAATCAATCTTTGTGAATATCGTGGCATCTCTCAATTGGTCGAACAAATATTTGATTCTAGGTAAAGGGTATCGGTTCTTGATTGTAGCCTTATTAAGCATCCTGTAATCAATACATAATCTTAATGAACCATCCTTTTTTTAACAAATAACACTGGTGCACCCCATGGTGACACACTTGGTTTTATCAATCCCTTTTCCAATAGCCCTTGCAATTGCACCTTTAATTTCTGCATCTCAATAGGATTCATCCTATATGGAGATCTATGGATAGGTTCTGCTCCTAGCATAAGTTCAATGGTAAAATCAAATTCTTGCATAGGGGGAAGTCCAAGTAAATCCTCAGGGAACACATCCTTAAAGTCCTGCAAAATTGGGTGTTTCTCCAACACTTCTCTCTTTTGATCTTCTCCAACTTCATTGAGTTTTACGACATAGACTATCCCTCCCTTCTTGAGGGCTTTCTTCAATTGCATAGCTGATAACATCTAGGGTTTGAATGCCCCCTACTCGCTATGAATTCTTAGTCTTTCCTTACCTTTTTTGAATACTCGATCCATCTATCTTGGAAATTGATCAAGGCTTTATGGGCCTGTAACCAATCCATCCCTAGGATCACATCAAAAGCATGAAGTGGAGCTACATACAAACAACCTTTAGTGGTACCACTAGTTAGAGTAATCTCTACCATTGGAAAACATTGGTTTACTGAGTAGGTTTACCCAAAACCATACTCGACCTTCCATCCTTGGGCTAAATATCCTAGCCTTTTTGGCATATCCCTTGCTAAACTAGAAGAAATAAAACTATATGTGGCCCCACTATCAATTAAAATATTTACTTCTTTATTAAAAATCTTACCTTTTATAAGCATTGGGGTGGCTTACCCCTCCAACTTTTGATTCCTAGTTGCAGCATAAATCCGATGTGCATGGGTTCCTTTCCCTTGGCACTAGATGTACTTGGCCCTGGTTGATGTGGACACTGACTAGCATAGTGAGGGCCTCTACAATTATAACACCCATCCTTGGGTCCCTACCACTTTTCAGGTTTTTGTTCCCCTACCTTACTTATTAGGGCTGAAGTTTATGGTTTTTGAGGCTGAGGTTTAGCATTGTTGGGATTATTGTTGGTTTTCTTTTGGAAGTTCTTCTTGAACCTTCTCTATTTCCCATCATTTCTCTTCTCAAATTTTAGAGGGTTCTTGACCTTTTGATCCTGTTCCTCTTCCCATTTCAAGAATCCCTAACTATTCCTCTTCCTAAGTGCTTGTTGATCTTGCTCAGATAGGATGGAATAGTTGAATTGTAGGTGAGACTCTACCTTCTTTTCCAGGTCATACACCTTCTATAGTGACTTGGGTTCATGCATGTTTACATCATGTCTCACTCTTGATTCTAACCCGAGAATGAACTTGTGAACCCTCATCTTCTCATCATAAGTGGGTACATACTTTAGTAATCATACCAAATTTTTGTAATATATCTCCATAGTTTTGGTTCCTTGTCGAAGGTTGGCAAACTCCTCAAACTTTAATGCATAAAAGTGTTCTGTGAGGAACCTCTTTTTGAATATTACAACAAAATATTTCCATTTAATATCAACAGGTTCAATCTTATTCTTCTCATAGTAAGTTTCCCACCAATCTAAAGCAACCCCTTCTAGGTAGATTGTGGCCCAAACTATTTGGGTTCCTAGGGAATAGCCCTTCATTGTAAAATAAACTTCTAATTCCCTTAACCAGGCTTCGGTTGCATCCCCATCCCCTTCTCCATCGAACTTAGTGATGCAAATATTTTTCAGATCCTTAGCCAGTTCTTTTTCCAAAAGAGCTCTAGCTTCCAACTATTCTACAGTTAGTCCATTGGCTTGGCTAACCTCTAGCTAAATTATGATTTATAATGGTTTCCAATATTTGTTTCATCTGATCCTGCATGGTAGCAACCGTAGCAGTGAGGTTTTCTACCTCTCTATTGGAATTTTTGGGATCCTCATCCCGAATCCCTTCTTCGATATTACTCTATCGAGTCTGCCTAGTTGAAGGTGTAGGCCTCTCTTTTCTAGCCTTAGGTGCCATTTATCCTGATGATAACCAATAAGAGAAGGTTAGGTTACAATTCCACCTTTGAACTGAACTACTAACACAAGCCATAATGTAGAGTTCTCTTGCTAAAAACATCAATAATCTAATTAGGGTAGTGTTCCAAGGTTATGATGTAACTTCAATGCCAAAGTCCATACTTACTATAAGTAAGGTATCATAACATTCCAATCACCCTTGGGGTTAATCCCCATTAGATTCTAGCAAGCAAGGAATTCTAGGTCTTCCTGACTTTAGCTTAAAACTTAAGCAAGCCTACATAGAAAGACATCCAAATCCCTAAAACACATTAAGAAGCTCTATACCCTCGTACCTAGAGCTCTGATACCAGATGTAATGACCCCAAAAACTAGCTACAAGAAAACACAAGAAAATAAATATTTTTTTTAAACTACGGAGAGGGATTCATAAACCCCTATCCAACATTTGGTTAATCTATTGTTTTAAGTTTACTAAGTTTCCCAACTTTCCCAAAGAGTTACATCACATTCAATACCCTACACAAGTCCATCTATGTAGGCATACTATGTGTTACCGCAAATAAGCTTATCCATCTCATCATTCTTGATGAGCTAAACTTATCACCTTCAGTACAATCGAAGGTATACACCCATCACCATACCATACACAAGTCTATCTATGTAGGTATGCTATACGTATTACAAGTTAAGCTATCCATCTCATCTTCATGATGAGCTATCTTAACTCCGATGTAATCAATTAGTTTACTTAGTTAACATTCTCCCTAAGGGGTCTCAATCCCTTAGGTCCTTTCTATGTTCACCCTAAGAGGTCTCAATCTCTTAGGTCCTTTCTATGTTCACCCTAAGAGGTCTCATTTTCTTAGGTTACTTTTATGTTTAGCAAGAAGACAAGAATAACTCTATCTACTTAATCAACTAAAGAGTAAAATCCATAAAGCATAATAGAAGTACTTAAAAGGGAAGCAACATTTAAATGAAGATAACCATTAAATAAAAGAGAAATCTAGATAACAAAGCATAGATAATTCATAACAATAAATTAAAGATACATTTCCCATTCATTCAATAAATTATTACATATATCCAAGTATGGTAAAACCTCCATACTCTTAAAAGAATAAAGTAATACATCATATTCATCTAGGGATTTCTCCCTACAATTCTAGTCTATTTGAGCATAAGTAAATTATTGCAATTATAAATCAAACTGGTGCATTGGTTCCAACTACCTCTTTGGTCCTCCTTGTCTTTCCATCGTTCATTTGAGGATAGTAGGGGATCAAGGCAACCCATGGTTCTATGAAATACATGCATCTAAATGCATCTACTAGTAACATGAAACTAGTGCATTTACTATTTACTTTACCAAATTGCAACTATACAAATTTAATTAAAGTATTCAACCATCTACTATCTAGTTGATATCATAAAAATTCCTCATTTTTATTCTCACCTCTCATTTACCCAAAGAGAGTCATTTCAACAGATACAACTAGATCACAAGTCTTACTTTAATCAAATCATACCAAGACCATTATTTCAAATAACTAAGGTTCCCTTCCTTAATTAAGCAAATAATCTATATTCCATCTATTTGATTTAATCAAAGTCCCATTCCTTTAATTAACTAAATAAACTATGTGACACAAACACGTCTCATATTTTAGGAGCCATATCTTCACGAAGAGTTTTTTGATTCAATTGATTCTTGGACCAACTTGTGCAGAATTTGAATAGATTTAAAATGAATGGTCATATGTAGAAATACAAGTAATATTGAGGGAGATATGATCCTATGAATTCAACCATTTGAAACAAGGGCATTGACGATTTTCAAAATGTGAAAAACAAAATTGCAAAGTGCGAAGGATTAGAGTTTTTTCTTGAAAATATCTCATCTTTTAGGAGTTATATCTTCACAAAGAGTTATCCGATTCAATTGATTCTTGGACCAACTTGTGCATAATTTGAATATCTTTAAAATGAGTGGTCATATGTAGAAATCCAAGCAATATTAAGGGAGATATGACCCTATGAAATCAATAATTCAAAACAAGAGCAGTGATAATTTTTCAAATCATGAAAAATGAAATTGCGAAGTGTGAAGGATTAGGGTTTTTCCTAAAAATATCTCATCTTTTAGGAGTCATATATTCATGAAGAGTTATATGATTCAACTGATTCTTGGACCAACTTGTGCAGAATTTGAATAGCTTTAAATGAGTGGTCATATGCAAAAATTCAAGCAATATTGAGGGAGATACAACCCTATGAAGTCAACCATTTGAAACAAGGGCAGTGACGATTTTTCAAATCACGAAAAACAAAATTGCAAATATTTGCCAACTAGGGTTCGAACTATGAGAAGAGCAATGAAGGGCTAGGACTTCAGTGAGGAAAGACATTCTATCTGGATAAAGAATTTTTTAGCTAAGTTCTTTTTTCCCTTTCTTTATCTTAGAAATTGTGCATGAAAAATTTATAAAGTTTTTATCAAATATTATATTTGTTATAGAAATTTTAGATAAATTTCATTAGATTTTGAGTTTTAGTTTCCTTTCCATGGATATATTTATAGTTAAATCCTTAGAATCATCTCTAGTGGTAGAGGTTAGTGAGCGCACCTCAAAGAGATCCTCATTGCTCCAAGATATGGTAGTTTTTGATAAATTTAATGGGTATTGGTCAGGGGCTTTAGCCTTGAGAAAATGGATTGATAGGAGTTGGAATTCTCTAGGAGTGATTCTATAATTTATTTTCAAAGGTTTCTTCCTAGCTATTTTTTGTTCTAGGGAAGAAATGAAAGAATCCTAAAAGGGGGTCATTGGTTTATGTGAAGAGCATGGCTCTTCCTTACCCGTTGGTATGAAGGTTTTTCACCTAAAAATGTAAATTTATCCCTAGTACCAGTCTGGATTAGGATGTTTGGATTGACCATTGAATTTTATGAAATAGATACCTTCAAGGTAATAGGCAACACTCTAGTAGAATTCCTTGATAATTCAAATACAATAAAAGATGGATTTTTAGCTATTTATGCTCGAATATTGGTCATGATTGACATAAGTAAAGCTTTACCAGAATCAATCTTTCTTAAGTATGGGGATAAAATGTGGATCCAAACTATATATTATGAAAACATATATTTTAAATGTAGAAGATGTTATGAGGTGGGACATATTGAGATATTATTCCCTAAGAAGATCCCAGCATAATAATTTGTAGAAAATCATAAGAGAAATTTATAAATGGTTATGGATAAAGATGGTTTTCAACTTCCAAAAAATAGATCTAGAAAAATAAAAGAATATGAACAATGGATACCAATAAGAAAGGATAATGGAATAAATTTCAATTATTTTGAGGCCTTAGCCAATGAAGAAAAAGTAGATCAAAATTTAGAGGACACAGGACAACAATTTCAACATATTAGCAAGGAACCGTCTATTCAATATGATCCTAATTTAAGGAAGAAAATTCTTTATGAACCCAAGGAATGTGTTTCATCAGATTTTGAACTCTCTTGAAGTACCATGCACAATTCAAGAGAAAATAATTGGTAAATAAAATATAGTTTTATAAGGTAATACCTCTGCCATTAATAAGGAAAGACCAGAAAATGAGCAAGATAAGTCAAAAGCTTCTATAATAGAGCTAGGAGACGATAAATATATTGAAAAAAAGTGGTGAAATAATATTGAGGAATAGAATAATAACACCTACTCCTGATATAAGCAAGGCAAAAAAATGAAAACCCTCAAATTAGCAAGAAAGATCCAGGGAAGCAAGATCTAACATAGAGAAAGGAACACAAACTAAGTTGGTTGAACTTATCTTTACCAAACAACAAAATGATATTGGTAATATGCAAGAGGGGCCAAAAGCCCCTAATGAGACATGATTATCATCTCATGGAATATAAGGGGTGTTAATGCCCTCTCAAAGCATAAGTGTATTAGGGACCTATGTTTATGTAATAAACCTGATATTCTTTGTATACAGAAAACTAAAATGACAAAAGAAAAAGTTTTAAAAACTATGAAAGCAGTTTGGGAAAGATGTGAATGGGATACTATGGATTTTGAAGGAGCAACAGGGGGGAATTCTAACTTGTTGGAATCCTTCTAGAACCTCTTGTGTAACCATTCATAAAAATAGGCATTGGATAGCCTCTTTAGTCACTTGCTACTTTGCTAATATTTGCTTCATCCTTATCAATGTGTATGGTCCTACAACTCAGTCAAGTATATTAGAAGTTTGGAGTGGGATTGAGGCCTTTATGAGAAGTAAATACCAAGAAACCCATTTCATGATCATTGGATATTTTAATGCCATTACCAAAATGAATGAAAAAATGGGGGAATTAGGAAATTGGCCCAAAGTATGAAAAATTTCTCAGCTTTTATTCAAAACAACAATCTATGGAAAATTGAGTTTGAAAAGAAAATTATATCTAGACCAACAACATGAGAGGTCATAAACTAATAGAAATAAAATTAGATATTTGTGTTCTCTTAGATCATTGGCTAGATGAAGGAACTTATGCTAAAATTCATACCTTAACAAGGATTGGTTCATATCATTGGCTAGATGAAGGAACTTATGCTAAAATTAATACCTTAACAAGGATTGGTTTAGATCACTGGCCAATTAGAGTTTAAATGGTGGTTAGTGAATTCAAAAAAAAAATCATATTTTAAATATGATCAAATGTGGGAATACCATCCTTAATTTGTTGATATGATAGCTCAAACATGGAATTATTTAGGTAATGGTGGGCTGTATGATCTTCCAAACCAAATTTAAGCTATGACATATATATTGGAACAAGAACACCTTTAGAAATATTTTTGAGAAGAAAGAACTAAAAGATAAACTTTAAAAATTCCAAAAATGTGATGAAAATAATACAAGCTCAGAGGAAAGGGAGTTGCTTAGTGAATATCATAATATTTTGAGTAAGGAAGAGAAATTATGGAGATTAAAATCAAGATAGACTTGGTTAAAAGAAGGATATAAAAATACAAAAAAAATTCATAGGATGGTTGTAGTACAAAGATATTCTTCTATAATTGATAGTATTAAATTAATAGAAGGGGTTTGGATTGAAGATCAAAGTGAAATTAGAAAAGAGGCTAAGTTGTTTTATCATAATATTCTAGTTTCAGAGGAGTCTAAAGTTCTTAACGATAAACTTCTTCAAGATGGTCCTTTAGCTATAACAAATGAAGACAATAGGAAACTTATGGAGCCTATTACTCTAGAATAAGTTCACTTTGTTCTTTTCTCTTTTAATAAGGATAAATCCCCTAGTCTATATGGGATCTTTGTAGATTTTTACCAACATAATTGGGATATAGTGAAGGATTATTTATTGGTGGCAGTGGAACAGTCTAGGGTAAAACAATACATTCCTTATAAAATAAATGCAACTTATCTTACCCTAATTCCAAAAAATAAGGATATTGAATTATTATTTTAGACCCATAAGCCTATGTAATATGGCTTATAAGATTATTTCCAAAGTTATGGCAAATAGATTAAGGTCATTATTAGACAAAATAATTCAGAAGAGCAAGGAGGTTTTGTGAAAGGCAGACAAATTTTTGATGGGATCATAGTAGCTCATGAAGTTATACATTTAGTAGCTTCAAGAAAAGAGAAAGTGTGATAAGCGAAACAACATTTGATTAATTTGATGAAGTATAAATAATACATTAGGGCTAGGATTAGTCCGAAGGTTGTGGAACCACCCGAGACCAATATAGGTGGAGTTGTAACAAATAACAACTAGCCTAAATTAATCAATCTAACAATATAAGATTGTTACGATTGAATTAATTAATAAAGGAAATATTGAAATATATTCTAACATCCCCCCTTATTACAATATTTTAGGAAACATATAACTATTAGCTATACTAGCATCCCCCCATTATTTTGAAATACATAGAGAATTGCAAAACAATTCAAATTTGACATGTGCAAGTGCCTTAGTGAATATGTCTGCAACATGATCATGGGTGGAGATGTACTGAAGCTTAATGTGGTGCCTTGGTACTTCATCTTGAATAAAGTGGCATTGTGTATCAATGTGTTTGGTTTTTTCATGATGCACTGGATTCTTAACAAGGTTCAAAACACCCATGTTATCGTAGAACAAGTGTACTGGAGATTTTTATGGAAGACCCATACTTGTCAAGATGCGACACAACGATATCACTTTGCACACAGCTTCACATGTGGTGCGATACTCTGCCTCTGTTGATAAGATAGCAACCACCTGTTGCTTCTTGCTATGCCAAGAGACAGGACCAGATCCAAGATGAAACAAATATCCTAAAGTTGATTTATGATCATCAAATGACCTGGCATAGTCGAAGTTCGTGTATCCTTGTAAGAAGAATTTGTTATTCTTATTTTATTCTAGGCCATATTCCATTGTGCCATAGACATAGTGAAGAACTCGCTTTACTGCTTTCCAATGTATAGTCTTAGGTTCTTGCATGAACCTCGAAAGATAATTGACAACAAATACGATATCTGGCCTAGTGTTGGTCATATATATGAGACTTCCAATCAGTTGACGATAGAGAGTAGCATCTACCTAAGGTTATTTGTCATATCGCGATAACTGAAGACCTGTTTCCATTGATGTTGGCATCGGCTTGCAGTCAGTCATGCGATATTTTTCTAGTAGTGTCTTGGCATATTTTTTTGGGACACTTTGAGGTAGTGCTCCTTCTCGTTCACTTCCAAGCCAAGACAGTAATGGAGAAGTCTGAGATCTATCATTTCAAAATATTTGTTCAAATGTTGTTTGATAGAAGAGATCATTGTTTTTGAACTCCTTGTTATGAGCAGATCATCAACATAAAGTACAAGCAACACTATTTTAGAGCCTTGTTTCTTGAAATAGATGTTTGCATCTGACGAACATCTCTTAAATTCATGCTATAGTAGGTGATTATCCATTTTTATGTACCAAACCCGAGGGGCTTGTTTCAAACCATATAAGGATCTGACCAATTTGTAAACTTGTTGTTGTTGGCCTTCCACTTCAAATCCTTCTGGTTGAGTCATGTAGACTTCCTCTTGGATATCACCATTTAGAAAGGCACTCTTAACATCCATTTGGCGCACTTTCCACCCATACTATGCTACCATAGCACAAATAACTTGAATGGTTGTCATCTAAGTAGTAGGTGCAAAAGTTTCCTCGTAGTCAATGCCTTCTCTTTGAGCATAGCCCTTTTCAACAAGTCAGGCCTTATGCTTATATATTGTCCCATCTGCCTTGTACTTGACTTTGTATACTCATTTGCAGCCTATGGTCTTCTTTCCGTATGGCAGATTGATAAGCTTCCAAGTTTTTTTTTTCATCAGAGACTTATACTCTACATCCATAGCGGCATTCCACTGAGGCTTACCAAGAGTATCTTGCACTGATGCAGGTTCAATTTTTTCTATTGAGGACATAAACACCCTGTCATCATCAATATCCATATCTTATGTATCTCTCTCTGGATCTACAGAAATTTCCTCAAAATATTGACACAGATCATCAACCCTAGTAATCTTTGTTGCAGCTTTCTCCTATCAAGCCATGATGCAAGTACAAGGCCTATCCAATGTCAAATTCTATGGAGTGGATAGCTTAGAGTCTCTAATTGTAATTGTATACCACTTTGGATTCTTCTTCTATGGTGATGAAGAATATGAAGAAGGACCTCCAACCTTGGATGAAGGAGACTTCTAAAACTTAGTTTCCATAAGGTATAGGTATACATCTGATGTGTTTTCTGATGTGAAAGCCTCATAAAACACTACATCTCTATTGATGTGTATCTTCTTGGTTAAGGGATCAATCAATCGATAACCCTTAGAGTGCTCATCATACCCAAGAAGAACGCACTTCAATTTCTTCTCATCTAGCTTCTTCCTCTTGTATTTCATTATGTGCATGAATGCTTTACAACCAAGAATTCGTAGATGAGAGATGGAGTGTTTCCTACCACTCCATGCTTCCTATGGAGTCATTCCTTGTAGGGCCTTAGTGGGTGCCCTATTCAACAGATATACTGTTGTGGTGACAGCTTCTACCCAATATTGTTGCCCAATTCTAGCTCCTGTGAGCATGCAACAAACCAATTTCATGATGGAACGGTTCCTCCTTTTAGCAACTCCATTTTTCTGAGGAGTATAAGCAATAGTCAACTGTCGTGTGATCCCATTTTTAGTCAAGAACTCAAAAATTTTCTTTAGAGGTGAACTCCCCCCTCGATCTAAGCGAAGGGTCTTTATAGAAGTCCCTGACTCCTTTTCAACAGATTTCTTGATTTGCTAAAAGAAGCCAAATGCTTCAGATTTCAGTTTAATAAAGAATACCCACACCTTTTGTGAGTAATCATCCATGAATAACTAAAAATATATTTTTACCCCACAACTATTGGGTATTAAAGGCCCACACAAATCAGTGTGAACCAACTCCAAATGTTTCTTTGCTCTTGTAGAGCTCCTTTCAAAAGGTACTCTATGTTGCTTTCCTGCTAAGCAGTCAGAGCAAACTGGCAATGTGGTAGAAAGGGAAGGAAGACCCTTTACCATTTCATACTTACTTAACTCAAGTAAGTAACCATAACTCATATGTCCATATCTCTTGTACCATAGGGAAGTTGCCTCCTTTGTAGAGATAATCATGGCTACATCTGGAGAAGAGATAGTATCTAGGGAAAATAATCCATGCTTATATGAAGTGGTTGCAATGTTCTTACCCCTCCTGGTGATAGAACAACACTTCTTGCCCCCCTCAACACTAAAGTTTACAACCATATTTTTATCCAGAATTTGTGTGAATAACAAGTTGTTCTCCAATCCTAGAACATAGAGAACGTTCTCAATATGACACTTGCCATCATGAAGAGAAACAGAAACTATTCCTTCTCCCTGAACCTTGTAGGTTTTGTCATCAGCAATAGTGACAGGTTTGCCCTCTTTGGCTTCAAAAGACTCAAACCACGATTTGTCACCAGTCATATGCTTACTAGATCCAGAATCTACATATCAAATAGGATCTATCTTCTTGGATACTGTGGTAGTCATGAGCACTTTGTGTGCTCTCTCAAAATCTGTGTTAGATTCCTCAACAACAACATTCACTTGCTTTTGTTTGTTCTTTTTGGTTTTTTTTGGCCTTTCTGTTTTGATTGTTTATTCTTATGCCAACATATGTTTGTATCATGATATTCTTTGTCATAGATCTTGCAATATCTCTTTTTCTATTGAGGTTGAGTTTGTTTTACTTTTTAATCCTTTTGAAAACTACCTCCCTTATGAAAATTACCCTTATTCTTGTTTTACCCCTTTTTGTTGGTGTATAGGGCAGTGTTAGAAGAATCATCTCGCTGTATTTGGCATGCCTCCTCTTCTTGAAGCATATTTACCAACTCAACATAGGTAACTTGTCTCTGTGATACATGAAGTGAGGTAATCAACACTCAAAGAATCCAGAAGAACTCTCATTACCACTGAGGTAAGGAGCTTATCATCAACTGGTGCTGCTAAGGAATTTAATTTTCCTTTCAACTCAGACACTCTGCAAAGAAAGTTTTCAATTGTCTCTCCTTGTTTCATGCTTAGACTGTGTAATTGAGACTGAATATATAGAATGGTGGAGTCATTCTTCCCTTCATATATAGTTTTAAGGGCATCCCATGTTGCTTTACTATTTGGACAATCAGCAATATGAGGTTGAACTTCATCAGAAATAGCAAGCAAAATGAGCACTTTTGCTTTGTTATCTTTCTTGTCAAAGTCTTTCTAATCAATAGATAGATTTGTGGCTACAGTTGAATATGATGGTCTTATTGTTGTTCTAGACACAATTTCCCAAATATCATCCATCTCTAGGATTGCCTTCATTTTGTTTTTCCATGGTGCATATTTTGGACCTTTTAATAACTGATGAGCATCAGTCATTAATTTTGTAAACATTGTGAAGGTTCCTTATAACACCAAATGGTCGCCCCTTCGATATACCTTAATTTTAGGTCATTATACCATACAAAATACCCTCCCTTATGTGAGGGAGACTATAGGTATTTTGAAAAACCAAAAAAATTACCCGCCCTTACGTGAGGGAGACTATAGGTAATTTTAATGATTATACGATACGTGGTACTTAGGCGGTACTGAAAGGGAATCACCTCGTTGATGGCATCGACCTTAGAAAGCCTTCAATCCTCATGCGTGGGGTGTAACCTCCCCTAAACACTTTAGATATATGAACTTTCATCTAGATTTAAGCCTAAACACGAGAGTGATTGAGGTAGTGGATGGAGTAAAAAAATAGCAAAATGGTAAACTTATCTCTCCCCGATGATTAATAGAGAAAAAGCTCAGATGTCGTTGTGGCAGCTATATTAGGTGGCAGATACAGTAGCGCAATCACGACAGCTTTACCTGTAAGTGCTGGCCAGAGGTATCACAAATACCGAACGCTGAAGTGCAATAAATTTCATGGATGGGTTTTAATTATTCTGGAGACTTAGGGAGTGAATTTGATTTTAACTTAAATGATGTAGTGCAAAAGAAGGAAAAAATGCAACATACAACATAAAAGTGCCCACAGAAATAACCCACTAGGTGTTAGGCGCAGCAAAAAATGCACCTTTACAATAATGCCAAAATTTGCTTTTTCAAAAAATTACTCTCAATCCCCCCTTGATTTTTCGAAAAAAATTACTCCTCCTCGTTAAAATTTCTCTTTATAAAGCATTTTAAAACATTCTTTTATAACTAAAGTTAAAAAATAAAATAACTTTATCTTACATAGTAAAAAATTATTTTTTTAAAAAAATAACCTTAAACTATTATAAAATAAATTAAAATGATATTTAATTTTAACTTTAATTAAATAATATTAAAAAAAACTTTAAAAAAATGAAAAAAATGTATACCTTTGAGGGGGGGCGATCGACAGGACTCGAACCTACGACCTGAGGCTCCTAGAGCATTAACCACTCGACTCACCGCCAGGTGAGCCAGTGGGCTGATCTACCACAGATCAGGCTCCATGCAGTCTTAAGGAGCCCCCGAAGGCATAATAGCCCCCGCGGCGGCGCTCCCTCCTCGTCCACCACTTGGGCGGAGCGCACGTGGCGCTGCTGTGGTAGATACACTGATGGCTCGTGGGTGGCACAGAGGCGGTGCGTGGGTGGCGCAAAGACGATGCGCGGGTGGCGACGAGGTGGTTGGCTTATAGAGAGCCAAACTTTGCTCAAATAATGCCAAACCTTGATCCTTTTGGATCGTTTCTCTACTGCAATGAGATACAAGACCAAAATGCACCTTAAAAATTACAAAAATGAAAGAGAATCACCTGATAGATGTTAGCCATCAATGCCCTACATGAGAAAAAAACTAGTTTTGGAGGGTTTTGAAAAAATTAGATCAATTTCTAATCCAGCCAATCTGCTCCAATTGGCTTCTTTCTTCCAAAAAATCACTCAAAAATCCAAAGCACTGCAACTAGTGATAAGGAAAAATAGGAAGTGATTAACAGGTTTGACGCCAAAATTTACAGGTGATGGTGAATATTCTCTAGGTGATGCACGTGGTTGAATTTCCTCATCCGAGGCAGATTACAAGTATATCCCACATGGATGGGATCATCAACAAGTAAGGGTAATAAAAGGTTCCTTACTCCACAATGGAGTATAGCCTCTCGGGGAGAGGCTCTCACCCAAGAGGGTCATGGGGAAGCCTCGGTGTTGGCTCCCACGACATATACACTCTATGCCTTGCCCTTTCGCCCATGCGATCGATTGCCTCGAATTTCCTCTTTCGATCATGTCGTCGATTGCTTCGAATTGCTCCTTTTGACTGTATGGTCAATCGCCTTTAAGAAAAACCAAAATTTTTGATAAATTAAAAAAAAAACTCAAACTTTGAGAAAAAAAATTCTCAAATTCCGAAAAACTATTTCCAATTGAGATTTTAAAAAAATCTCCGCTCATTTGCTTCGCTACTACGAGATCACTTCAAGAGAAATGAGAGTGGTGGAGGAAGAGCTCTGATACCATGTGATAAGCGGAACAACATTTGATTAATTTGATGAAGTATAAATAATACATTAGGGCCAGGATTAGTCCGGAGGTTGTGGAACCACCCGAGACCAATATAGGTGGAGTTGTAACAAATAACAACTAGCCTAAATTAATCAATCTAACAATATAAAATTGTTATGATTGAATTAATTAATAAAGAAAATATTGAAATATATTCTAACAACTATGATCTTAAAACTTGATATGAGTAAAGCCTATGATAAGGTTAAATGGAATTTTCTTTTTGCAATTTTAGATAAGTTTAGTTTTGGGAAGAAATGGGTTAGATGGATTAAAGCTTGTGTCTCTACAATTTCTTATTCAGTGTTGGTCAATGGGTTAGTGACAGAATATTTTAAAGCCAAGAGAGGCCTTAGACAAGGAGATCCTCTATATCCTTATGTGTTCATTATTATGGTAGAATTTTTGAGTAGGAACTTAAATAAGGCTTACAAATATGGATTTATAATTGGACTTAAGGTTAGTAATAACATCGATAACATCACCCATCAATAGTTTGTAGATGATACAGCCCTTTTTGGAAGGGCAAGGATAAATGAGGCAAAGATTTGAATAACTTTTTAAAGGAATATGAAAGAGCATCAGGGCAAAAAATTAATAGGACAAAATCCAATATTTACTTTTTTAATACTCCTACTAATATCAAAGTAAGGATTTTTAGGTTGCTTCAAATGGGGGAGGCAAATTTATCTACAACTTATCTAGGGATGCCTTTATTTGAGGTAAGAATGAAGAGAAAATTATGGAATCTAGTTACTAGTAAAGTTCAAAATAAATTTCCAGCTTGGAAAGGTAGATGGTTATCGCTAGCAAGAAGAGTGCAGTTGATTAAGTCAGCCTTTCAGGCCATCCCAACATATTATATGTCATTTTATTCTATGTCAAAATCAATTGAAAAAAGTTTAAACTATAATATGTGATCTTTTTTGTGGTCAGGTTTACATGATAAAAGAAAATTTTCTTTGGTGAAATGGAGTAAGTTGTGTGATGAAAAAACTAGGGGAGGTCTTGGTTTAAGTGTTCTTACAGATGCAAACTTAGCTCTTAGGGGAAAAGTTATCTGGAGATTGTACAAATAAATCCAATTACAATGGGCAAGAATTCTTCTAAGTATGTTGATCCCAATGACCCAAGTTTAATATTTACTGCATTCTTTCTTCTAAATGGTTTTTCTCTTTGGAATAGTTTATAAATTATATTGATATTATGATTAAAGGTTTAATATGGGTGGTGGGAACTAGAGAAAAAATTTATATTTGGATGGATACTTGGTGTGATAAAAAATCACTCAATTTAGATCCAGTTTTGAAACCTTGGATGAGATTGCTTTAAGACAAATATGGTGATAGGGTTTCAAATATTTTGTACAAGGATCAAGAAGGAAGATACAAATGGAAAGAAGATGTTTTTACAAGTATACAAGACATTGATGCTAGGAGGCAATTGAGTAGAAAGATAACAACTGTAATTATTCTAAGGGGTGCCAAGGATAAATTGATTTGAAAGTTGAATAGCTCAGGAGAATACACAACAAGAAGTGGATATAATGTTCAACACCAACATAATAATAATATCACTAGAATTTGGAGAGATATTTGGGATAGCCCAAGCATTCCTAAAGTTAAAATGTTTGTTTGGCTAGTTGGTCATAAAATAATTTTATCCTGGGTTATGAAAAGGGATTTTCATGGGCCCTCTAAATGTGTTGTCTGTAATAAGGAGGAGGAGCGTATTGACCATATATTGGGACATTGCTCAATACTCTAGAATGTATAGCAATGGATTCTTAATATGTTTGGTAAATGCATGGTGATGAATAGCAAAATTGAATATTGGTTAAAGCAATGGCAGAGCACTTATAAAAGTGAGGCTTTATAGACAATATGGGATATATCAAAAGATACAATACTTTGGACTATATGGCTAGAAAGGAATAGAAGAATATTTAAAGGAAAGGAAATTAGTTTAGAGGTAATGAAAAAGAAGATATGTTTAGCCATAGAGGAGTCTAAATCAACCCTATCAACTCACCCAATCCCTAATTTGGAAGTAGAGAGTCTTGATAGATGGATTCAAGTCATTAAATGGAATTATGATGCTTGGTACAAGAGAAGCAAAAATAAGATAAAAAATATAAAGTGAAAACCACCAGATATGAAGCAGGTTAATTTGAATTTTGATGGAGCATCTAAAGAAAACCTAGGACCAAAAGGAGGAGGAATAATTAGAAATAATAGAGAAGATATTTTGTCTCATTATGCTTTCAATTGTGGATTTAAGACAAATAATGAAGTTGAAGCTTGGGCAACTTTAGAAGGGTTAAAAATATGTAAATAAATGAAATGGAACAGAGTTTGTATGGAAGCTGATTCTCTCATAGCAATAAATGCAATTTTGAGGAAAGGAAAGGCTCCATGGAACATACAAGAGATAATTATGGAAATTCAAGATCTTGCTAAAGAGTTTGAATAAATTAGGTTTACACATATATTAAAGAAAGGAAACAAATGTGAAGATAAGCTAGCAAATAGAGGATTTTTGGTTGAGGATCATGAATTTAACATCTCCTTTCCATGGTTAGAGGCAGTAGAAATTTTAGTTTAAGCTGACAAAAACTGTTGATTTCCTAAATCAATTAATGATTAATATTTACTTTAATGTTTTCCATTAGTAATATCTATTTTATTTTGTAACAATAATGTGTGTTCATTTAGACTATTTAATATAATTTTTGTAGTTGCACTTGTGTTTCAGGACGGAAACTAGTAATCCAAGTTTGGTAAAGTGGACTATGTTAGTGAAATGTTTTGGATATATATCTCTACTAAGATGTAAGGCATAGATAGTAGAGGTGAATTTTTGGCATTGTGAAGGCTGCTATAGGAAAATTTCAAGAAAGATGCTAAATTTTAGAGTAATTGTATTCATATAGAGATTTGAAAAGATACAAAAAATGAAAATCAAGAATTCAAACATTTTATGTAAAATGATGTAGGTTTCTATCTATAGCATCTCAATTGAGATGAGAAGTGTATTTATTTGTAAACTCTCAAGATCTAAAGAAGAGAGATGTAATTTGTTAAGGGTGGGGACCCGAGTACAACCCCTTTTTATCAAGCAAAAAAAAATAAAGTAAACTATGCTTCCTTTATTTCCATTCATCAAAGTCTCTTTCCTTTAATTAATAAAATAAACTGTATTCCCTTTATTTAATATAATCAAAGTCGCATACCTTTAATCAGTTAAATAAACTATGTTCTCTTATATTTAACATAATCAAAGTCCCATACCTTTAATCTATTAAATAAACTATGTTTCCTTGATTTCCATTAATTAAAGTCCCACACCTTTAATTAATAAAATAAACTATATTCCCTTTTATTCAACATAATCAAATTTTCACTCCTTTAATAAGTTCAGTAAACTATGTTTCTTTTATTTCTATTAATCAAAGTCTCATTCCTTTAATTAATAAAATAAAATACATTTCTTTTATTCAACATAATCAAAGTCCTATACCTTTAATTAGTTAAATAAACTATATTCCCTTTATAAACTAAGAGTCTCAACTTAATTTATTAGCATATTATAATCCATATAAATTATAATAAGTTCTTTCCTTTTATAAACTAAGAACCTTGACTTAATTTATTAGCATATTATAATCCATCAAGATTATAATAAGCTCTTTCCTTTTATAAACTAAGAGTCTCAACTTAATTTATTAACATATTACTTTCCTTTATAAGGCTAAAGGAAAACAAATCTAAACAGCGCAACCACAAGGATTGGGAAGGGCGGAGATGAAAGCACAAACATAGAAGGCAACAAAGCAGGAGCCACTACTAACCAAAATATGCCCATGGGTCTGCTAAAGATAAACCCTCCATGTCCTACAAGACCAATTGTTTCAAATACAATGGCAAAACATAGGTGCGAGGGCGCGACGTAGCGTCATTCAATGAGAGGGAGGCTCAGTCCAAGTTTTTCATCTAAACCAAAGGGAGATATCCCACAATGGAATTGAAGTTAACAACAAACAAATCAGTAGAGAAGGTGGTTTACTCAATCAACCATCGCTTACACACCAACTTGGTCTACTTTCAACAAATTGGCTTGAACAAGGGAAGAGGACCAGAGCGCATAGCACTCGTAAGGCATAGTGACAGCGGAGGCATTCTACTCATATTCAGCACTAGCAATAAGGGGGAGGTTAGTCAACACACCATTGTGGAAGGCACTACCATAGACTCAATGTCTCACACAACATACCTTAGATGCAATAACATCAAAAAATACAGACCACGGAGCACGCGATGCAACCAGTGCAAGCTTATCAGCTTGCTAGGTGGTCAAGGAAAATGTAAGACCCTAGGCTAATATGGGTGACATCAACAACGAAAGCCTCACTATTACTCAATGAGGGAAACATCTAAAACCATAACAAAAAGATATTCAAGGTAGAAGAAAGACTTGTTTACCAACCTAGATATTCTTGAGGACATCCTTGTTTTCCTTTTGAGGATCTACTCTTTCAAAGCGATGTTCCCTCCTTAGGTTGAGCGTTCCTCGAACCTCGCTGGTTTTTCCTTCTTCCATTATGTGCCAATAAAACTTACCTCCTCGCCTCCCTTTTCCTCATAAGGAGTGACGACCACATGTTTTTGTCTACCACCATCCTTTCTCATGACTCTCTACCTGTCCGCCTTCAATTCACACCTATCTTCTTGGTATATGAGCAAGATATTCTTGTTTTTTAATCCTTCTTCTCATACTTCAAAATCTCACCATAATGAAGTTGACGAGAAGAAGCTTTCCCTACAATTGTACCTCGTTGCCTTAGCATAGAAGTTTCTTATTTTATTTAAATTGCTATATTTCTAGAAATGCAAAATAATATTCTTTTATTATTTGAAATGAGAACTTTCCATTGCTTAAATAAAAATTCCATTATTATTTAAATAAAGTTCACATTGTGAAATACAAATTCTATTATCTTTTAAATAAACTCTTTATAATATTTGTTTGAATGAAATTTTATTATCATTAAAATAAATATTTACTATATATATAGATATTATATATACCAAAAATCATAAAAGGGGTTATTTGATCAAATGCTATCATCATGCTATTTTTTAAAAAATCTAGGCAACATAAGGAATTTTAAAGGCAACCAACTTATACACATTTTTAAAACCAGTGATGTAGCAAGTGATGAAGTAAAATACAACAATTTATGTACAATAAGCAAAGTGGGAATCTTTCCATAAACCCAGTCACCCGTCTCAGTTGAAGAATTTACGATAGCTGCTAGGCCATCAACTACGGCCCTAGGTGGCTGGCCATTGACAATTATCCCTTAAACGCTAATGCATACCTATATGAATGTAGTCATCCATTTTACCCTTGAGTTGCCTTAATCATTACTTACCCAACCTCAAGTACCCTGTTTTTGGTGGATGATTCTATTTCTTCCACCTACAAGCATACCTGATCCTACACATTAACAATCTATTAGTAGTACCATGTTCTTCAAATATAAATCAATCTAAGCATTGTATAGTCATTCATTTGCAACAAAACTAAGTATCAAATTACTATTGATCATCACATAGTTTTTCCATGCCATAAGTCCTACCAAGGAGGGTCATGACAACTTGGAATTTTTGCACTGCCAATATTTTTTGGGCTCAACAAGAGGGACCAAAGAGGGGCACTAAGATGATATTTTCCCTTGCTTTGAGCAAGAGGTGAAAAAACTTGGCTTGTTTTCATGCTCAATAACTTAGATTCTATTGCTAATATTTGATGTGAGCTCAATGGAGGATAGAAGCTCAGAGTTAAGGTTGGAATTTAAGCATAATATAGCATACACCATTCAAGATTTAGCTTTGGTTACAGGTTCAAAAGCCACGGGTTCACCAATAGCCCTTGCTATGCATCGAATAAAATCATCATGCCAAAATTGTATAGATAACCTAGTGAGCCTAACCCAAATAGGGGTAGATTTGATACTTTGATATTCGGGGTCGAAGTCTAGGGACTATTTTCTCATAAAGAGCATTCATCTATTATAGAACTAAGGCTCTCCAGATAGGATTCGACTTGAATCCTTGACATTGATTAGCTTGATGAAGAAAATCCCTTTAGGAATGGCCACAAGCTCCATATGCCCAAATGGATTACATTTAGCAAAGACCCACCTTCTGATGGTTTCCATGTCAGAGTGAGAAATAACAAATTTGTCGATAAGAGAAAAGGAGTTGTAAGATGCATGTCTTTAGTTATTTACAACAAAATATGACAATTTTAAGTTAAAATAAAATAAAATAAAAACTACAAAGGTCACTTAAACTTGTTTTGGCTATATCAACTCAAACCCTAAGGTTTTTTTTTGTTGGATAATAAGGGGTTGTACTTCGGTCCCCCACCCTTGAAAAATTACAAATATCTTCTTTAGAGATTGATAATTTACAAATAAATACAGGTATCTTCTCAATTGATATGCTATAGCTACAAACCTACATCATTTTACATAAAATGTCTAAATTCTATATTTTCCATTTTCTAGATCTTTTCAATTTTTTGTATGAGTACAAATATTCCAAAATTTAGCATCCTTCTTAACATTTTCCTATAGAAATATTCACAATACCAAAAATTCACTTCTACTATCTATGTCTTGCATCTTAGTAGAGTAATATTTCCAAAATATCACATTATCATAGTCTGCTTTACCAAATATGGATTGCTAGTTTCCTTCCTGAAACACAAGTGCAACCACAAAAATTATAATAAATATTCTATATGAAAACACATTACTATTATAAAATAAAGCACATATTACCAATGGAAAACATTAAAGTAAAACTTAATCATTTATTGATTCAGGCAATCAACATATTCTTGTCAGCTTCAACTAAACTTACTACTTCCTCTAACCATGGAAAGGAGAATTTAACTTCATGATCCTCAATCAAAACCCCTCTATTGGCTATCCTATATACACATTTGTTACCTTCCCTTAATGCATATGTAAACCTTATTTCTTCAAACTCTTTAGCAAGATCTTGAATTTCCACAATTCTCTTATATATTCTATGGAGCCTTTACTTTCCTCAAAATTGCATTTATTACTATGATATAATAACCTTCCATCCATACTCTATTCCATTTCATTTGTTTACATATTTTTAACCCTTCTAAATCCACCCAAGCTTCAACTTCATTATTTTTCTTAAATCCACTATTGAAAGCGTAATGAGACAAAATCTCTTCTCTATTATTTCTAATTATTCCTCATCCTCCTAGTCTTGTATTTCCTTTAGAAGCTCCATCAAAATTCAATTTAACCCACCCCACATCTGGTGGTTTTCACTTTATATTTTTACCTTCTTTTTACTTCTCTTGTACCCAACATCATAATTTCATTTAATGACTTGACTCCATCTATCAAGGCTCTCTACTTCTATATTAGGGATTGGGTGAGTTGATAGGGTTGGTTTAGACTTCTCTATGGCTAAACATATCTTCCTTTTATTACTTCTAAATTGTTTTCCTTTCCTTTAAATATTCTTTTATTCATTTCTAGTCATATAGTCCAAAGTATTGCATCTTTTGATATATCCCATATTGTCTATAAAGCCTCACTTTTATAAGTGCTCTACCATTGCTTTAACCAATCTTCAATTTTTCTATTCATCACCATGCATTTGCCAAACATATTAAGAATCCATTACCTTGGATTCTAGACTATTGAGCAATTTCCCAAGAGATGATCTATACTCTCCTCTTACTTTTTACAAAAAATAAATTGATAGGGACCATGAAAACCCCTTATCATAAGGTTATCCTAGGATAAAATTCTTATATGACCTACTAGCGAAACAAACATTTAACTTTAGGAATGCTTGGGCTATCCCAAATATCTCTCCATATTCTAGTGATATTATTATTTTGTTGGTGTTGTACATTATATCCACTTCTTGTTGTGTATTCTCCTAAGCTATTCAATTCCTAAATCAATTTATCCGTGGCTCCCCATGGAATAATCATAGTTGTAATATTTCTACTCAAATGTCTCCTAGCATCAATGTCTTGTATACTCATAAAAAAATATTTTTTCCATTTGTATCTTCCTGATCTTTGTACAAAAATTTTGAAACCCTATCACCATATTTGTCTTGAAGCGATCTCATCCAAGGTTTCAAAATTGGATCTAAATTGAGTGGTTTTTATCACACCAAGTATCCATCCAAATAGAAATTTTTTTCCAGTTTGCACCACCCATCTTAAAACTTTAATCATAAGATCAATAGATTTTTTTAAACCATTCCAAAGAGCAAAACCATTTGGTAGAGAGAAAACAATAAATATTAAACTTGGGTCATTGAGATCAACATACTTAGAAGAATACTTTCCCATTGTCTTTGGCTCTCTTTGTACAATCTCCATATAAATTTTTCCCTAAGAGTTAAGTTTGCATCTATAAGAACTCTTAAACCAAGACCTCCCCTAGTTTTATCATCACACACCTTGTTCCACTTCACCAAAGAAAATTTTCTTTTGTCATGTAAACCTGACCACATAAAAGATCGCATAATATAGCTTAAACTTTTTTCAATTGATTTTGACATAGAATACAATGACATATAATATGTTGGGATGGCCTAAAGTACTGGATTAATTAACTGCACTCTTCCTACTAACGATAACCATCTACCTTTCCAAGCTGGAAGTTAATTCTGAACTTTACTAATAACTAGATTCCATAATTTTCTCCTCATTCTTACCTCAAATAAAGGCATACCTAGATAAGTTGTAGATAAATTTAACTCCTCCATTTGAAGCAACCTAAAAATCCTTGCTTTGATATTAGTAGGAATATTAAGGAAGTAAATTTTGGATTTTGTCCTATTAATTTTTTGCCCTGATGCTCTTTCATATTCCTTTAAAAAGTTATTCAAAGCTCTGCCTCATTAATCCTGGCCCTTCCAAAAAGGGTTGTATCATCTAAAAATGTTGATGGGTGATGTTGTCGATGTTATTACTAACTTTAAGTCCACTTATAAGAGCATCATTGTAAACCTTCTTTAAGTTCTTACTCAAAACCTTTGCCATAATAATGAACAAATAAGGAGATGATGATCTCCTTGTTTAAGGCCTCTCTTGGCCTTAAAGGATTTTGTTACTAACCCATTGACCAACACTGAATAAGAAATTGGAGAGACACAAGCTTTAATCCATCTTTCCGAATCCAAACTTTTCTAAAACTACAAAAAAAAAATCTCATTTAACCCTATCATAGGCTTTACTCATATCAAGTTTTAAGATCATTGCTTTCTCTTTTCTTGAAGTTGTCGAATGTATAACTTTATGAGCTATTATGATCTCGTCCAAAATTTATCTCTCTTTCACAAACTCAAACCTTAAGGTTTTGAATTAAGTTTACTAATTATTTCAAAAAATCAAATTGCTTGGCAAGATTTTTCAAAAATATACAAAATCTTGAACCATAAACTTTATTGAAATTGTACCTCATTTTTGTTCAATCTTTTCTTTCTATCCTTTTTTTTGTTTTTTCCCTCTTAGTGTTTGGTTTTTCTTTTCTTCATATATATGAAAGATCTCTAAATAATTATGTTTTTATCCTTATAGGTGGATCCCTTGATGTGTTTCTCAATCTAATCCATCTAATGTTTTTAACCTCTATAATCCTAATAGAAGAAAAATTTAACAATGGTGGGGTAAATTAATAAATATGATGATGGTATGACCCTCTTTCTTAATTCTAAGTTAGAATTTAAGATGGTATAATGTTGGCACAACCTAGCATCAACATAGCACTCAGTTTGTATTCATATAATACTGAATGAGTATCTCAGCATAGTATTGCATTAAAAAATATAAGAAATAATTTTTTTAATTTAAATTAATTGTTATATTGTTAAAGGGTTTGAATTTGGATATTATTTAGAATTAAAAGAAAAAATGTTGGAAAGGAGTTTAAAAAGGGAGGTATATTAGATTCTTAAGTTGAAAATAAAAATCATGTGCTCCATTCTCATGAATAAGATTTTATTTTCTATATACAATACCACTAACGTGTTATAAAAAGGGTTGAGAAAAAAATTCAAAATAAAAATTTAAGTTCTTTATAAATTTGAAAGGTGACTAAAAGATCTCCTGGCTAGCTATTCACTAAGCAAAGACACGACAATTTGGGTCGTGGCTAAAATAACACATGGTTGGTTATTCACTAAGCAAAAATGGCAATGGGTATATACATAATTGAGTGTATTGGTCATGGCATTCAGAAATCACCTTCATATTAGTTCCTTAAAAGTACTACTTTTAAGAGAGTGCAATTTTAAATGTCCTCTATGCAAAAGGTGGGTGTATATATGTATACAACCTATTTATAATTAAAATTATTTATAAATTTATATTTTAATTATTAAAATATTAAAAAATAAAACTAATTCTAGGTCTCCTTCTTGAAATGTTGAGGAATTTAATCGATTGAGCTAACGCTAGTTGATGCTCTACACTTAAATTTTAATTCCTTAAAATTATTATTCTTAAGAGTGCAATATTTCCTCTCCTCTTTGGATAGGTAAATAGATGTGTCTATGTGAAAGCTTATTTATAATAAATATTTTTTTATATGTTAATTATCAAAAATTGAGCTACCCCCATCATCTTCAAATTGATGCTAAATAGTGTGAACAAATACCTATAAGGTTATATTATTTTATATCAATAAACCTTAAGAATGGTCTAAGGGATTTCCTTATATCAATGTTGATATAATACAACTTATCATATGTTTGCTAAAATTAATGACACTCTTTACAACTTTATATATTACAAGCTATCAAACTCTTAAGACTATGCAAAATCAAGTTAAAGTATCAAAATCATATAATTATTTAGAAGAATTCTAAGTAAATATTCACTCTAAAGAATAATTAAAAAACGAAACGAGACAAAAATTTAAGATAAACTTTTTGAGCAATATAATACCACTATGTGGTTCATTGAAATACCATGGCAATATGGTAATGATGTAATATAAGTTGGGCCCTTGTCAATCCAATATAAACAATTAAAAAAATATTATGAGTATAAGTTTAAAGATAACCATTGACACTACAACCTGCTTCAACCATGTAAACAGATTTTTTCAAGGAAGAAAACTTGATGTTCTCTCTCAAATATTAGTCCTTACACAATGTCATGAAAAAAATCTAGTGACTTATATAATTGAGATTCCACACAAAGCCTCCATCCACAATGTCTTTCATGCTTCTCGTTTGGAAAAAGATTTGATGTCCTTAATCCTATTCAAATTGAGTTACCTATCTTGGATAAGGAAGGTCAACTTGTCTTCGAACTTAAAGATATTTAAGGAACATGTCTAAAGAATTTTACCCCTCATCAAATTATAAAGTATTTAATTAAATAGGAGTTTTTATAACAGAGAAAGTTTTATAGGATTGTGGTAATCCTAGTACTTTATTAAATCTCATCTCTCACTCTATATGCTCTAACAACAAAGCATTTTGGCATGGACTTACTAGAAACCATAATGACTAGTTATGCTTTACAAATATGCACCTCACAAGTCATATCTCATCATTATTCATGTACTTGCATTACCCTCTATACCTAGCCAACCTAATCAACCACCAAGCGAATACACAAAGGCTACAATTACAAAGCCTTAATAGATTCTGCCCAGCCATTCTGAATCCAACCAACTCCCATCATCATTGATGTACTTTCACTATCCTCTATACTTAGCCAACCAAATCAACCACCAGGGGGATAGACAAAGGCTATAGTTAGAAAGCCTCAACATATTTTTGCCCAACCATTTTGAATCCAACCAATTGGTAATCTTCATCAACCTATACTTTGAATTCACATTTTACCAAAAGTAAATCATGGCTATAATGATTTGTTTCAAGATATATTTGCACTCTTGATAGGATCCCTACACAGGATCCTCCACATATTATTGAAGCACAAGAATCTTATTTCTTTCATGAGAAAACATAAATAATTACTCCTTAAAAACAAATGAAATTTAGTAAGTAAGAATTAAATCATAACCAATAATAATCATATTAACAATCTAATAATATCTCAATGTCACTTTCAAATGAGACTCATACTAAGTAAACATATATACCCCACTCCCTTTTTCTAACTTATAACCTAGATACCCTCACCGTCCTAACTTCTATTCTATCATCCCTTCTAAAACCTATAACCTTTCTCTAACATAAACCCCCTTCATTTATCAAATTACAAGAAAATTCAATGTATTATCATCATTGTAAAAATCCTAATTGTAGCGCTTACATACCACTAATAACAAAACCTTAACATCAATTGTTATGGACCATAATTTTGACCCTCACAAAAAATAAAAATGGACTAATGAAAATAACTCAAGGCTACAAGCTACAAGCTTACTGCAATGGTGAAGGGCTTTGGCCTGTCTTTGAGAAATTCAAGGTTCAAACACCACTCAGTATGAGGGGACCGGGACCCCTCATAAAAACCTGTGTAAACTCATTTTTAATCAAGTGGCATTAGCTCAACCGGTTAGATACATGGAGACCAAGGTTTAAATCTAGCCAAGTGATACATGGATAATATTCAAGCTTTGTTGTGATACCACTATGTGGTGATGATGCAATACGGGTGGGGCTTATTTCAATACCATATAACCAATTCAAAAAAATAGCTCAAGGCTACTATTGACACTCTACCATGAAAATGTAAATGCATATGACAACAAGAAACAAACTTATATAGAAAAAATAAAATTTAAAAAGCTTTTAAAAAAGGCCCCATGTCAGAATGTTGCTTATAGCTTACAAGACTGAAATACAATACATACAAGACAAACAAAATGAAGTCCAATAAAACACTTTCACACAACCCAAGACTCGGACTTGTATCTTGTAATGGTGAAAAGTGTAGCTATAAATCCAAATAAAATTAAAATAAAAACGGCAATAGGTAAAAAGAAGAGATATAAATCAAATGACATTAGCTCAATTGATTTCAAGAAGAACTAGATTCGAATCTTGGCAACACACGCATAATACCCAAATTGTTGTAATACCACTGTGGTGGTGATGTAATATATGTGTGACACATTTCAATCCCAAATAACCAATTAAAAAAAAAGGTTGTCCTTTAATGACTCTTTTTTTGCCAATGGGTTCTTCCTTTCAAAAATTGTTTTCACTTGAATCATATTTTATATTTTATTTACGTGTATAGCATTTGATCATAATACAATTTTTTTAATTGGTTATATGAGATTGGAAGTCCAGCAAAATGAGAAAATAAAAGACTTGTGAATATTTTCACTTGAACCATATTTTATGGTTTATTTAGGTGTATAGCATTTGATCATAATACAATTTTTTTAATTGGTTATATGAGATTGGAAGTCCAACAAAATGATAAAATAAAAGACTTCACACAACCTACGACTCTTAAACTTGTGCCTTGCCAACAATGAAAATTGTAGCTATATGTTCTTCATATCAAAGATCATATTTTTATGTTTAAATGGTTTTTCATTTCCAAAAATGTCTCAACTTGGATTATATTTTATGGTTAAATTTTACTTAGGTATATAGGGTTTGATCATAATACTTATTTTTTAAATTGGTTATATGAGAATGAAAGTTCAACAAAACGAGAAAATAAAGCACTTCATACAACCCAAAACTCTCTTTTCATACCCAAAAACATTTGGAAGTGTCTTTAGAACGTTTGGAAGTGTCTTTAGGTATAAAAGGTTTGATCATATGCAAAAAAATAATAATAATAATAATTTTAGTTCCATGTGATTGAGATAGGCTCCACCCTTATTTCATTATCATAAGATAGTGGTATTATAACATCATTTTTGACATCATATATATATCACTTGGATCTCCTTATTTGGGCTCATGTTATTTGATAAAACATCAAATGGTTAACCCAAAGTTTTGATCCTTATTTCCATGCGATTGAGATAGGCTCCACCCTTATTTCATTATCATAAGATAGTGGTATTATAACATCATTTTTGACATCATGAATATATCACTTGGATCTCCTTATTTGAGCTCATGTTATTTGATAAAACATCAAATGGTTAACCCAAAGTTTTGTTCTAAATACCTTTGACGTAAATAGGACATAATTAAAACATTCAAAGCATTTTATCTATCATCAAAATAACATCTTTTGTTAAATTATTTTATAAATGGATTGGTTCGCATAGCTGTTAATTTAGTTAATTGCACTATATATATATATATATGACATACTCCTTGCTCTTTTATTTATAGAAGGGAAAGTAACTCTTTTCTTATCAATAGGTTTTTCATATCCAAAATCATTGGATCATATTTAACAGTTGGAAGTATCTTTAGGTATATAAGAATTGATCATATGCAAAAAATAATAATAATAATTTTAGTTCCATGAGATTGAGATAGGCCCCACCCTTATTTCATTATCATAACATAGTGGTATTATAACATCATTTTTGACATCATGAATATATCACTTGGATCTCCTCCTTTGAGCTCATCTTATTTCATAAAACATCGAATGGTGACCCAAAGGTTTGGTCCTTATTTTACTCTATGGAACTCATCACTATCAACCACATGTTCTAAATACCTTTGAAATAAATAGGACATAATGAAGACATTCAAAGCATTTTATCTATCACCAAAATAACATCTTTGGTTAATTTATTTTATAAATGAATTGGTTCACATAACTGTTAATTTAGTTAATTACAATGAATAGATATATAAGTGGCGTACCCCTTGCTCTTTTATTTATAGAAAGGGAAGTAACTCTTTTGGTTCACGTAACTGTTAATTTAGTTAATTACAATGAATAGATATATAAGTGGCATACCCCTTGCTCTTTTATTTATAGAAAGGGAAGTAACTCTTTTCTTGTCAATAGGTTTCATATTTAACAGTTGGAAGTGTCTTTATGTATATAAGTTTTGATCATATGCAAAAAATAATAATAATAATTTTAGTTCCATGATATTAAAATATGCCCCACCCTTATTTCATTATCATAACATAGTGGTATTATAACATCATTTTTGGCGTCATGAATATATCACTTGGATCTCCTCCTTTGAACTCATGTTATTGATAAAACATCAAATAAAAACCCAAAGGTTTGATATGATCAAACCTTATATACATAAAGAATACATTCAAAGTATTTTATCTATCATCAAAATAACATTAATTTCTTTTATAAATGGATTGGTTCACATAGCTGTTGCAATGTATACATTTACAAATTTTTAAGAAGATTTGACATATACAATGTCCTATTTTTTATAGGTTTGTTGTTATTTGAATTTTTAGTTTGTTTCTTGTAAATTTGACTACATAAGTAGTATATAAAAATATAAAACATAAAGTGCTCAAAACAAACATGCAACACAAAACTTGTAATATGTATGTGTACCTGTGAATGTAAATAATACATAAATTAAATATAAATTGAAAATATAAACAAGTATAAATTAATTGAAGGAAGTTCGCTTGTTACCACAACCATGCAAGAACAATTTAGTACTCAAAGTTTGCATCTTTATTTGGCATTTGCCAAGCAAATTAATGATAAATTTTGTATGACTACATGAATGTCTAAAACGCAATCAAATCCACACTGAATCATGCATTGATGTTACCATTGTCAAATGCAGACTACCAAACTACACTGCACACAAAATTAGATGCAACAATATTGTTCTTTACTTTTAGTTCTACATGGCAAAAGCACAGGTGATGCTATAGCACATGTATCTATCTTCAAAAATATGAACATGCTCTTGAAATCAATCTATAAATAAAGTAAATAGTTGCAATGGCTCCATGCCTTAAGTTCTGTAATAAGTTACAAAGGAACTACTTGATTTGCAATCGAAAACTGCAGATATTTTAAAACCTACAAACCACACAATAATTTTATTAAAAATTGATTTGGTAATCCAAAACCCAAATAGACAAATATCAAATCTTGTTTGTGAAACTCTTTCAAATGCAAGTAACAGAACTTCTTGTATTTCTGTAGTTTTCTACTACCCAATTACAATGAAATCTTTTAAAGACAAATACCAAAGGGTGCAATGTTTTCTTGCTTGCAAAATAAGTACCAAAATTTAACTTCTAGAACAAATTGCATGCACTCTGTGCCTTACCCAATGCAACTTAAAATACCGGGAGGAAAAATACTTCGAAGAAATATAGAATACCATTTGTATACTTTCAAATTTTGGGTGCTGAACTTTCCATTGCTCTAAGAGACGTGATAATGCATCCCCCATGTTATCAAGTCTAACATAATTCTACAGCATCATTAGACAGCCAAAAAGAATTTGTGGGCAAGCTCCTTATACAATCAGTTGGTCATGGATAGAAGAGTTACTAAAGAGCCTTAAGATCTCTATAAAATTAAGTACGATTTTCTGTAATGGAATGTATTGTATAAGCATCAAACAGTGCCAATTTTACAGAGTGTTATCATCCTGAACAGAAATATACTCAATCCCCATATATGAATCTAATTATGGTGTGTAGGGTATAGCTCAGGGAAGAGTTTCCACTCCGTTCTCTCTGAACTTCACTAGCAATTTAACAAAAGCACACAAATTTTGAGATTAATTCAAAACAACATTTTTACCAGCTGAGGAAATATTTAATTATAAAATGTTGCATCCAAAAGAAAAAACAAAGTATAAAATTTAGTACACAGACACACACTTGATCAAATTACAGACAAGCTTGATCCATAACATTGATAACACAATATTGTTTCACATTAATTTAAAAAAAAAAAAAAGAGGGAACGCTACTGAAGAAGATCATCTAATTCAGTAATGAAATCAGTTGCATGCCAAGTTCCATTAGACAATATATTAACACATTAATCTAAGAGTATAATGCCCACCCTCACAGCAAAGACTTCAGTAGAACCAACCCAGCTTTAAACAAGGAG
This sequence comes from Wollemia nobilis, assembly GCA_028583015.1. Classification (NCBI taxonomy): domain Eukaryota; kingdom Viridiplantae; phylum Streptophyta; class Pinopsida; order Araucariales; family Araucariaceae; genus Wollemia; species Wollemia nobilis. Next base: position 7,935,060 of record JAQPPZ010001411.1, read on the forward strand.
ACACTGATGACCCCAAGCAAACAAGCTCATACCTGATATTTTAGAGCACCACCTGAGCAAGTGAATTGTTAGACTGTATAACTTCATTAGTCCTTTGCTCTACACGAGTGTTACTCAGGGTCTTTTCCTTCAATCAACAAGAACTTTCACATCTTATCATAAAGTTAATTAGTGTTTCTCCTGAAGCCCCACAAGTAATTACCTTCACTGTACAAGTGGTAACTTCATGAAGCACGGTGACTAAATTAGAAAGCTATGGTTCAAGCCACTAAACCCTTTCTTTGGATGGCAAGTCAATCAAGTCCAAGGTATAAATTTGATTCATGGGAACTCAATATTGATACAAATTACATTGTACAATTATAAACAAGTACAGACTAACCCCATAAAATCCATCAAAAGTCTCGTTTAAGAACCAGTTCAACTCCATTGAGGTCGACCAACCTGCAAACAAAACTAGGCTTGCAACTCAAACTTGATACAATACTTGATTGTTGTAAATAGGAATATTGAAATGTGAGACTCGTTATAACAATTAAAACAATAGCTTCTAATGAATCACAATAAAGATTTTAACCATACCACTTTCAGTTCTGATCAACCAGCATGAGGAGAAGGTGGCTCAGACCCACCCACAGATGCAAGTGATGCTGTATCATCTTTACATATAGCCACATAATTCAACGGTCCAGCAGGACGCCTTCTGGCATCCTTGCCTACTCCATTATGACGTGGGGTAGTCCCATTCACCCGTCCAGTAAGATCAGAACTTCCTGAAAGCATAGAGCCTCCAAGTGAAAGGCGGCGATTTGTGGGGGTCGTGCTTCCATTAGCTCGCAAACCCTGTCCTCTCTTGAAGCTATTACTCTTAATTGGACTTGGTTTGGATCCAAATATTGCTTCCTGCTCTGTAAGAAATTGTTCTTGTAACCGCTTCTGATCCTGTGTAAAAGCAATTTAATATAGAAACTCAAATTTCAGTAATTGCAACAGAGGGCATCAAAGTGTAAAATCTGATTAAAAGTTTATATAGCCAAAAAAAAAACAGGCAAAGAAGTAAAAATTGGCATTGCCTACCCTCAACAACCACCTATAGTAATAAACATTTAGTGCTTGCATAGGAAAACATTCAAACAGCAGCAATAACATTCAAAGGAGTAGTTCACGCCTTTCATTCCAGTATCTAGTTTTAGAATTAAAGTTATACAGCAGAAACAAGTAACCTGCAACAAGTGACATTTGTAATACAAGGAAGCACTCCCAAAAATAAGAATAAACTAATAACCTGCAGAAACAAGTAACCTGCAACAAGTGACATTTGTAATACAAGGAAGCACTCCCAAAAATAAGAATAAACTAATAACCTGCAGAAACAAGTAACCTGCAACAAGTGACATTTGTAATACAAGGAAGCACTCCCAAAAATAAGAATAAACTAATAACCTGCAGAAACAAGTAACCTTCAACAAGTGACATTTGTAATACAAGGAAGCACTCCCAAAAATAAGAATAAACTAATAACCTGCAGAAACAAGTAACCAGCAACAAGTGACATTTGTAATACAAGGAAGCACTCCCAAAAATAAGAATAAACTAATAACCTGCAGAAACAAGTAACCTGCAACAAGTGAAATTTGTAAACTCATGGAATTCCCATAGCACAGATGCTGCAAAAAGTGGAAAAGTTTTGATGAAACAGAGAATGCTAAATTGTCTATCTATGGTACTTATGAGAGACGGTGGGCTTATCTATGACTAGAAAGGCATACATGTTAGGATGGAGATCATGGTAGGAGTCAAAGCTATCTCATTGTCCTCCCTATAAACACAGATGATGGAGAAACTGTCTTTCATGGGGGTTCTTGGTACTTAAATACTCATCTAACATTGGCCAACAGAGAAAATTCCCAATATAGCATTGATCTTTATCTGATTATTTGCCATTCTGGCAAAGTTCAGAATGACTACACACAGTTGGGAAGTTCTTGCATCAAACTTTACCATTCAAAAAATGTATTCGCTTACGTGTATCCTTGTCAACCTCGACTTGGAAGAGGTATTAATGTAGAACAAAATTCCATCGTAAGAATATACCACTTGAAAAAAACAGCTTGTATAAGAAGAGCATCACATGAACCAGGTTAAAAAGTAAGCAGTGTGTATGGGACTAGCTCTTAGATTTTAAAATTGTTTCTTTCAAGCATTGTCATTTGCAAAAAGTATCTATATCAGTGATAGAAAACTCTCCAAATTCTTGCAAGTTAACGACTTTCTCACAAGAATTTCATCTCACTGAGACATTGCCAAGAATTTGGCAAAACACGTCCGCACCAGGGAAAATGCAGAAAATGCAAAACTTGCTGAGATATTTTGTGTTGTGTATTTTTTTTGGTTTTGATGATCAAGAATAGTAATTGAACTCTTTTTATGAAAAATTTAATAGAAAATCAGCTTTCTGACTCTTCAATTTTTATTTTAAATGTATTTATTGAATTACATTATTTTCTTCAATATTTTTTGGCCGAGTTTTCCCAAGTTGCCAAGAAACTCTCCAAAGTTAGAATGTCAAAGTTTTTGCCTAGTTGCAAGTTTTCCAACTATGATCTACATCTTACATGCAACTGTCCTACACAACCCAAGCTAGCCATGTAAAGTACAGCACCACCTGCAACAACAAGTGCTCAAATCCTACATTGCTAACCCAAAATAATGCTCTGCACACGGTCCCATAAAGGAAATGCAAAAGATGAGGCCTTTAGAGGTTTGGCAGAAATCATATTCTGCATGAAAAGCACAATAGTCATCATCACCAAATCAAGTGCAGTAGTTAACTGCAGCAAAGAAGGTTATTTATCCCATAGTTATGGAACTCGGTGAGTTTTTCAAAAACTCACCAAGTCCAAGCGAAGCCAGTCAAAAGGAGTTTATGTTTTCTTTATTGATTGGTGATTTTTTCTGGACTCCGCAAGTTTTTTTTTTAACTTGGAAAAACTCAGGTTTGAGAAAAACTCACCGAACTTCTGAGTGCCAAGAATAAAAAAAAAGAAACTCTGCTGCAATGAACTTTGTGCAGAAACAGGATTGAAAGTTATTTTGGCCTCATTTCTGTTATTTCCAGTGACAGAGAGAGCTCAGAGGAGGTGAAGGCAGCCACAATAAACACAAATTTGCATCTTTAAACACAGTTTTTCCAGATTTCAAGAATCTAACGTCCACTCAGTGCTTAGAAAGGGCCAAAATGTCTCATAGCATTGACCAAACAGACTTTTCCTGAGCCTGCAGCATGGAGCATTGTCCATTGTCCATTGCATTTTCTGTGTCCTAAGGAAACAATTACAGAAAATGAATTTTATAATATTAACCCAATGAGTACTCCTCAACCACTTACCATAAAGCACTCCCACAATGCAGGTGAAAATTACTTCAACAAAGAATATTTTACAGAATATGCTCATTGGGCTTAACATCCTCATGATCAGGTCACATACCTAAATATTCAACAGGTAGATGAGAATGTGACAGCAGTGAAGTCAGGGATTGAGACCACAATTCCAACACTGGCAAACTGATGAAAGCAGGACAAAGTCCCACATATAATGCCTATTGGGTTGGATCAATCCTAAATGGAAAGTGAATTTCATTTGGTATTATATAGAGAACCCTTGGTATTAATATCTCCACAAAGATATGTAGTAATGATGGTATCACAAGGAAATCTTGCTTGCAAGTAAAACTTACTGTACTAGCATGGACCTTGGTAGCAAGCTGAGTGATGCAGATTATTGTTTCCTTAGTGGTGCAGATTATTACAGGCATGGAAGGAACCTTTGAATTACCCTTGGAGTAAGGCTGGGGAAAGAAGAAACTAGTTAATTTGATGATGAAGAAACTAATGTTAGAAGCAACTGCAAAAGTAAAACAGGTTGTCATGCTTCTGATTTGAAATCCAGGCATCAATAAGAGATATCAGCCCATCTATGTAATTGACTAACATGATTAGTGTTGATGATAAGATTAGCCATTTCATAGGAAAGTCGAACATAGATGAAGGGCCCATGTTTGTCCCAGTGGAAAACCAGTTTCATTATATGATTCCCATGTTCTGTTCAATCAATTATATGAAGAATATACATTATTGACAACCAGAACTCAACTCATCATGCTAGAATGATGCAATGCACTGGATGAAGTAGATTTAATCAATGTCGTCTACATCATGTGTTTTAAAGCTTGATTTATTGGGCAACGAGTTCTTTTTATGATTTAAATCTTTAGCTGATGTGGTTCATGTGTAGTTTAAGGTTTTATGGCTTAGAGTGTTAATTTTAAATGTGTATAATATTAAATTGTGGCACGCATGAAAAATAAATAAATAAAAGTTTCAACAACATCTGCATTTTCTTTGGATTTTGTTTTTTTTTTTTAGCCGAGTCCAAGTCCAAGTCACAAACTGGCCTTGCCAATTCTGCACCAATTCCAGGTTTCTCTACTATGATTTATCCACAGCCAGCAGTGCACTAACAGTGATGATAGGAAATCCAATGGGACTGAAGCCTCTCAATTTCAAATATTGAGAAGCACCTAGGATATGGAAGCTAATCAATACTTAAAGACTCTTAGCAGCAATTTAGTGGGACAACGGATATGACAACAGAACACCCATCCATAACTAAGAACACTTAAGAAAATATATCATTGTCGCTATTGTTCAGAGGTGAGTAGGCTAGCCTATTATTATCAACTGCAGAAGGATATGCCTTGACAAGCAGACACCATGAATTTGCAGGACTGATTCTATGTACATCACTTCCTGAATAACTACCAAATTAATTAAGGAGAAGCCATATTAATCCCAATGGCAGACCCCTTAATCCAAGTTCAACGGCTGAAAACTTAGCTTTGGGTAAAACCGTAAAAACAGTATGGCTATCCAAAAATCCATTAAATGTGGCAAGTTTCTGAAAATGGTTCCAACAGGACCATTGTAGAATATGGCCTACATTACTTCCTCATGAAAATGCTTTAATGCAATGTACAAGGACTAAGCTCTCCTCAAAAACAAAGACCTAGGAGCTTTCTCAGCTTTAACAGAACAGCAGCTAGCAGCATGCCTCTTCAAGAAACACAATTATCCACTGTATTCATAAATAGGGTAGCCTCACAGTTAAGACAGAGTATTGACTGCATCACAAGGGAATTTGAAAGACTATGCGGAGATGAAACAATATTTTACGACAAGGCAGAATACTAAGTGCTTTCCATTTGAATTTAATATGGCAATCTATATGTCATCCATAAAAATTCCACCTTCACTGCCTGCCAAAAATACCTTTTGACAATATTAATTTGATGTAAATTTTTTACCATTCTGAACTAATCATTTTAGGAATAATGCAATGCAAATACCCGAAATCTTTTTTTCTCCTCCTCTCTTTCTTGCCTCATGAACGTATATTCTTCCAGCATTGCTAAAAGCCGCACCTGCATTTTTCAGATATTATATCCCCTGTAAGAACATGAAGAAATGAAATTGGTAAAAAATAACATCAAAAATACTGTTGAAAGAACAATTCCAACTCACGCCGTCATATAGAAAAGGTGTGCCTTTTTCATTTTCCCAAGCTCGTGTCTTAGCCTTCAAATTTTCAACAAGAGCTGAAAGACATATTTAACACAAATGTGAATTGCTAAGATGGTTAGAACATTAAGTATAAGCATTTCATGAACAAGTTCAGATCTTCAATGTACCAGGAATTTTGGTTACAGTTACTCGGGCACGCTCTGCACGTTTGAGGCTTATGTGAGCGCCTCTACTGGCACTGTATCTGTTTTCATCCTGTTTAGCATGTTTTGACCAACCTATAATCAGTTCAAGCATTTTTGCAATGGCAACCCTGCTAAACTACTCATTGCATGATAATTGAAATCTGAAGTTGTGTTTGAAATTCTTATTTATTGAGTATGCCTACCCTATTGTAGTCCTCCAGCCAGCTTTCCTCTTCACATGCCACAAGCCATTTGTCTATTTTGTCCATAATCTCCTTTCTGCTTACAACATCTTCTTTTGCTTTCAAGATTTGCGCTTCAATATTAGCAAGAAGCTCGGAGGGATCCACCATACCTTATAAAAATCATGATCAGGTTAGATAGGGTCAAGCTTCTACCATAAACTTAATCAACTCACAACAATACCTTAACCATACAGCAAGGAAACACAATACCAGCGTCAATCAAGGCATTTGACTTCTCTGGTGCAGTGCTAGCATCTGGTTCCATATGTGCCCGTCTGCATATTTCTTCCAGCTCCATCCTCTTCTTCAACACCAGTTCTTTCATTTTGCTTGCTTTTAGTTGATCCAATCGTTCAACTTCTATCTCCGCCTGGAACCATCATATATTAATATGCTCAACTTCCATTCATTTAGTAACTATCTGCCTATCTTTATGGCTCTAAAAGTAACATGTATAAGATGAAACAGACCTGCTCAATAATATCAAGTGCAAGAGCACCCGATCCTGTGATTTCACTATCTGATGCTTCCAAAATGCATACAACGTTTTTAAATAACTCTCTCTCTTCCACTGGAGTATCCATCAGGTTCCAAAGCTCAACCAAATATTTTCCAAGATCATGCAACTGTATATACCAAAAGGTTTAGGCAAATAACATGATAGTAAAGAAAGGACAAGCAAGAGCAATGATTATGTATAAACTCAAAATGCATCAATAAGGTCAATAAACCAACTTTTTGAATCCGGTGTTTCTTTTCATTGTTAAGGAAGTGAATAGTCTGCGACAATCCTTCCAATGTCTTATTGCTTATGTTCTTTGATTGTCCAGGAGTTGACTCATGCAGACTTGGATGCACTTCACTGACAGTCTTCCAGAAGTCCATCCCAAGTACTGCACAAAGCCCATGTACTTCATTCACATATTCCAGCACTTTCTGAAGGCGATCACTCTGCAAATGGCTATCAAATGCATTACACCACATTGAACAATTCACATACAATAGAATATATGGAGAGACATAAATCTGTACATGCCTTCTCTTTCTGAAGTGCTTGGAGATGTGCATGGTATTCATCTAACTTCCTAAGCGACAAGTCCTCTTCCTCCCCATTAATTGAATTTAGTACAACACTTTGTTGAGAATAACCAGAAATTTCTCCACATATTTTTTGGATTTGGGTCTTGACTTCTGTGAACTGTTTCATACGCTCCTCCTTCCTCAACCGCAACTCCTCCAATTGTGGCGTAATAATTGCAAGTTGATCTTTCAAAGTTCCCGATATTTTCTCTGACTGCAAAAATTCAATTAAAATATTAGATCTTTCAATGTTAACTAACCAAGATGACTAGAAACCACAAAGAGCTGAAGCACAATGTCCAACAACTGCATCATTGAATTCTCCTCCTGGTTAGTAACAAGATGTTCATTTTGAGTAAGAACAGCATGAAGTGCACATTTTGAAGCATCAGTCTCAATTTCAAATGGCTGGTAAAGAGCTAGCACATAAATCATTAGTGTTGTACAAAGAGAACTAGCACATAAATCATTAGTGTTGTACAAAGAGAACGCTTTAGTATTTCAAATGTCTTTTGCTGTTTGTTTGTCCCGATAAATTTGGTCTAGTCACCTCCTTTGGTCACCTAATTTAAAGGTCAAGCAATTTGGGAGAATCTCAACATAGACCTAGGAAGCAACAAAGCTCTATAAAAGTCTTCAATTAAGGCCAACCCCAAATCGCTTGAAACTTTTTTGGATTCACACGAACCCCAACATCATCATTGATGTAGACCTAATACAATAATCACCAGGAGACAGGTACTGGTAGTCCATAATTACCAGATTCATCCATACCTGGACCAGATGTCCAGGTCTGAACCAGACCGAACCGTTTTGGTTTTGGTTTGGTTCAGTCCTGGATTTTTTTTTATTTGCAGAGTTTTTTATATATTCAAACATAAAAAATAAGTTATATATTTATAAAATTTGAAATATACCTAAACGTAGAAAATATGGAAGAACATAAAATTTTCTATGTTTTTTGCGCATATATATATATATATATATATATGAACTAATATATAAATATATATTTGTAGAAATATATTGTATGTGTGTGTATGGAAGAATATAAATTTTTCTATGTTTTTTGCATATATATATATATATATATATATATGAACTAATATATAAATATATATTTGTATAGATATTTTGTGTGTATATATAAGTTATCTGAACTTTTTTGAACAGAACCAAACTTCCCTAGAAAAACCTAACCTCCAAACTTTCTTGCCCAGCTCAACCTCCAAATTTTTTTTGCCTTCCAAACCTCTTAACCAAACGATACTTGGTAACTATGACTGGTACAGATATGGTTGGCGAGGTCAGGGATGTCAATTTTCAAACAGGTCCCCAGGTACTTGGAAACGCCAAAAATAATAAATAATATTTAAATTTTTCAATTTTTAACACTAAAAACATATTGCAGTAGGGTTTGGGGCAATTGATGGGGAGTGATGAATTCTACCCCATAAACAAAGGTTGTAATCCCATGGGTGAACCTTAACATTTAAAATCAATTGGCATTAGCTCAACACGTTAAATCCCTCGACTTTCAAGAAGAAGACCCAAGTTCGAATCTTGCCAAGTAATGTGCATAATTCCCAAGCTATTGGGATATCACTATGTGGTCATGATGTAATAAGGGTGGGGCCCATTTCAAGCTGGTATAACCCATTTATTAAAAGAAAGAAATACACAAAACAATCAATAAAATTTAAAACAATCAAATATATAAAATGCATAAAAACTGAAGTAATCTACATGAGTAGAAAGTAAACTCATAATTTGAAGTCCTCAAAATAGGTTATTAGAGAGTCATAAATCCTTCTCTTAACCTCTTAATAAATAACCGAGCTATTGTAATAATTCCCAAGTTATTGTAATATCACTATGTGGTCATGACATAATAGGGGTGGGGCCCATTTCAAGCTGGTATAACCCATTTATTAAAAAAAAAAAAGAAATACACAAAACAATCAATAAAATTTTAAAACAATCAAATATATAAAATGCATAAAAACTGAAGTAATCTACATGAGTAGAAAGTAAACTCATAATTTGAAGTCCTCAAAATAGGTTATTAGAGAGTCATAAACCCTTCTATTAACCTCTTGATAAACAACCAAGCTATTGTAATAATTCCCAAGTTATTGTAATATCACTATGTGGTCATGACATAATAGGGGTGGATCCCATTTCAAGCCGGTACAACCCATTTATTAAAAAAAAAAGGAATACACAAAACAATCAATAAAATTTTAAAACAATCAAATATATAAAATGCATAAAAACTGAAGTAATCTACATGAATAGAAAGTAAACTCATAATTTGAAGTCCTCAAAATAGGTTATTAGAGAGTCATAAACCCTCCTATTAACCTCTTAATAAATAACCAAGAAATCCTCAAGAGTGGGTTGATGTATAATGTTTATTTCATAGCTTTCGTGTCTTTGAAAGAATCATAAAATAGGCTTTCTTGAGCACCTCCATCCTCTTTAGAGCCTTTACTTAATGCAAACACTATTATTTAGGGCCTCTCAAACATCCATTTAATGTTTTGACGCTGTTTAGGACTGCTTGTTAAAGCCACATAAGTTTTTTCGAAAAAAAGCGAGGAAAGGAAGCATCATATGGCGAATGCAATTGATTTTAACCAGCGCTTTTCTAAAGTGTGATCCGTCAACTTAGCACATTAGATTTTCAAATGGACAAGGTATGCAGTTTTTTGAAGTGGAGATAATGGAAGACATCCAAAGGTCCCTAGAGGTGTCTTCAAGTATTAGGAGAAGTCTCCGAGACGAGTAGTGGTACCCAGTAAGAGTACTAGGCAAGGGGAGACAAGTCTCCAAGTGACATAAAGTGTGATCCATCAACTTGGCACATTAGAGTTTCAAACAGACAAGATATGCAGTTTTTTTTAAGTGGAGACAATGGGAGACATTCAAAGGTCTCTAGAAGTGTCTTCAAGTATTAGGAGAAGTCTTCAAGACAAGTAGTGGTACCCAATACAAGTACCAAGAAAGGGAAAACAAATCTCCAAGTGACCATGCCTAATACCAAATCCTTCTTAGTCCAAACAAACTCTCATATTTTACTTCATACGAGGACGTCATCCCAATAAATGACTAACCATTCGAGCAACCCTTCCTTGAATGTAGTCTTCCATATGTTAATTGACTCAATACACACTTTTTCAGGTTTGGCAAAAAACATTGTATCCCAAAGCTGGTCCAATTGGTTTTCTATTCAAGGATAGAATGTCTATTCTTCATGAAGATTTTGTTCAGCATGCTCATGTCAATATAGAGAAATGTTCCATCCTTCTTATGAGTCGAGACAAATGCACTATCACAAGCTAAGGCACTAGATTGTATACAGCCTTTTGTATCCAATCGTAAAGCTGGAACTTAAATTCATCATTCTTCAAACCAAAGTGTTGTTACAAAAAAGAATTCAGCAAAAGAGATCCATGGACTAGGTACATATAATGCTTTACCTAACGAAGTGCCTCTCCTATTAGTATCTTGAAAACATCATCATGTTTTGTTCCAATTTGGTCCAACAGCTATGACTTCCCTATGTGGATGTTTGCAAGAGTTCAATTTGCACAAACTACACTCTTTTGCTTTAGGGAAAATTTGGCAGAAGGGGTTAACTTTACTATCCTATAGCAATGACTCCTAGAATGATGATAACCCTTCAACGTATCTTTTTATAAACCACATGGCACTCCCACATGAAAGATTGACCATATAAATCATCACAAATCCCTAATGAGGTCATATCATATAAAAACCTCATCTTTTAATCTACATTGTTGGTTGATATATGACAACAATCCTCCAATTACATATATGGTTGAAAAAGAGGACTCGTTGCTAGGTTCAACATTTTAACATCTGCAAAAATCAAATATTTCTTGGTGCTAGTGTCTACAATAAAATGTACAAGTAGACTAGGCATTCTTCTCCTCAAGCTCTAACAACAGTGTTTGTTTTATGGGAAAAACTGCATTAGGGACCCTTCCATGATTTGCTTCCCTTTCTCTAGTATTTGTGCCAATGTTAAAGGGGTCAATATTGATGTGGGCTTCAATCTCAATGAACAATGATCAAATAATACAGCATTCATCATCAGAATGTTTGTTACTTTTATGCTAGTCACACCACTTATCTATCATGCTTCTTTGTGATTGCTTATCAAAAGTGTTTTTCTTTGGTGCTGATTTGCCTAGCCAGTTCTAGCAACATTGGATCATTATCAAATTTGGTGTTGCCCATATCTGTCTTCCGAAGGAGTTGTTAATTGGGCCACTCACTTTATTGCATTTATGTTTGATCTGCTCTTTAATCTTGGTTCTGTACTTGTAGGCTTCTCCCAATATCCCAATGTCCAAGAAATCCATTCCAGTTTGGATGTAGTGATGAAAGCAACTACTAATTTGAAGGGCTCTCTCTCAAATCCATGTATACCATGTTTGTAGCTGAGGGATGGAATGTGTTAGTGTTCTTGATTGTTCTAATCCTTGGCATTGGTGTTGCCACCTCGTGGTGGTCATAATTTCCCCACAACACAATATTCTACTTTAGATGGTGGTAGTCATAATTTCCCCACAACATAATACTCTACTTTTGATAGATTTTAAAAATCTGTCATTTTTGTTTTCAGGTGTTAACCTCTTCCTTAGCTCGAGCATCATATGTTTCCCAGCAACTTTTTGCAGGTGAAGTAACTTTTAGAAGTGCAAATGTGATCTTTCACTATTAAAAATACTATTCATGATCCCAATTGGTCCAGCCAATCCTCTAATATATCAGCATTAATTTTCCCTTAAAAAGGAGGAACATCAAAATTTACTTGTATCTTAAAAGGTGCCACATCCAAAGGGCCAACCTTCTAGATAGAGTTGAGATGCAACTGGGTTTTGTTGAAGGATGTGCATGAAGTGGTCCATTGTCCAGTCCAGCATTGGTAGAAATGGATCTAATGTTCTCGTTTCATCCAATTTTTGAGATCCTTTGAGACAGCAACAACTGTAACATAAGAGGTCAACTTTTCTGTACTTCCTGTGGCTTGATCTTGTTTGAAACCATATACAAACACAGAACAAACTAATCCACTACCACTAATATAGCTTTTGGGAGTAATCCAGGTAACAATATATCAAAATGTAGAATCTGTTGTGTTACAACGGAGATGAAATTATGAATGAAGAGAAAAGGAGGAAAAAATTAACATGTATCTATTAGACACACAAATAGATCAGTGTCAAATAATAAGAATAGAATTTAAAAAAAATACTTGCATGGAAACTTTATACAATGGATCTCTAGAACAGATGCAAGACTACAACAAATATTTTAACAGTCGAGAAAAATGTCCTTATACACTATGTAGAATGAAAAGTAAAGAGAAACTATTGGGGGATGAAGTGTTTTATCTTCCAACGACAACACATGCTAAATATTGGTACCACACTTCATATGCAAATGTTGAGATTGTATGAGTTGGTGTTGACATGGAAGAAGGTAACAATCAACAATTTCAATAGATCAACTTCAGAAGGTCATAACCTTTTTCTCGTAACTTGGACTCACAATTATTATACTTTTTACGAAACCGTATGGATGGTTCTACAAGTAAGTACATTCATCTGACCGTATTTTTGACCCACACATTCCACTCGAAAGGGCCTAAAATTTTGCCCTTAAACTTGCCACCAAGATCACCTTGGCCAATGCCTTTGCTTAGTCTCTTGTCTCTCAAACTCCTCTTTTTCTCCTTGCCTTTCATGAATAGTTGAGAAAATATGCAAAATATCCCAATATGAGCCAATTTTTCCCAATTCACAACCTAGCCAATTTTTCCCAATTTTTTTCCAAAAAATTGTGATATGCATGAAAAAAGATTTTTTTCAATGAAAATTTGCATTTTCTTTGGTTTTTTCAATGAAAAATTGCAGATTTTTTCCCCAATTTTTCCCCTTTTTTTGTCGATTCCCGATTTTTCCCAATTCTTTTTCCATGCCGATTCCGATCCAATTCCAATTTTCTCAAGTTTCATCCTCTTGTCCTTTGGTGCAAAGCTCTTACACAAACCATCAAATGTCATATCAGCATCTTATTCCAACAAAGCTTTCAAAACAAGCAAGTAATTCTCGATCTAGTGACAAATTGGTCCTCCTCCTCTTCAACCATACAATCAGTTACAACCAACTAATCTCTGATGTTTGTGATATTTATCAACTAGAACTAGAGAGAACCCCTTCATTCACCTTTTGGGAAAACATAAGATTCTTTTCATGTCCCTCTATCTATGGTCTGCAGCTCTGCTATTTCTCCTTCAAGTCCTTCCCAATTTTCCAGACTACCCTATATCTGGAACTTTTTAAGAGCCTCACCTCCAACACCAAATACTTCAAGAGAATCAAGACATCTCTGTTGTTGGTGTGAAAATCCCTGCCTTCATTCGCCACATTGGCTTTCTTTGACAGCATTCTGCCCTCAATCTAACAGTAACTGATTGTTCTACAATACCATGAAGTTTCTAGAATATGATAAGAGCATCTCCTGCAACACCAAATACTTCAAGAGCATCAAGGCATCTCTGTTGTTAGCCTGAAAATCCCTGCCTTCATTCACCACTTTGGCTTTCTTTGACAGTACTCTGCCCTCAATCTAATAATATTTGATTGTTCTATAATTCCATGAAATCTCTAAAACTTCATAAGAGCATCTCCTCCAACACCAAATACTTCAAGAGCACTAAGGCCTCTCTGTTGTTGGTCTGAAAATGCCTCCCTTTGTTCACCACATTGTCATTCTTTGTCAGCATTCTTCCCGCATCTAGCAGTGTTTCATTAGTCTACAGTTCTGTGAAGTCTCAATATTCAAAATTTGCAGTAATATGACTTTCCCATCCATTGGAAATATGCTGACTAGAATTTTAAGCCATAGTCAACAACAACTTATTTCAATTTGCAATGTCTACCTCTCAAATATCGGCAAAACATATGACACTCTGAAAATTTTCACAAGAAAAACAGGTCTATTTGAGGACAGATACGATGACCCCTTAAAAATGCTTCATTTCGTCAGAATTACCCTATTTCATCAAACCAACTGTAGTATGAACTGTTCCACCTTCATAAAACTATGTGCTCGTGTCATGTCCAGTTTTAAATCAAGAAAATTGTCTTATGCCTCCAAACTGATAATATTTGCCAATCAACCCTGCTCTAAACCCAATAAGTGCCCTATTGCCTCCAAACATGAAATATGGGAAAAACAAGTTCAAGATTATAAGAAATAGAATTGTCTCTGAAGGACCTCTTTATTAAATTTTAAAGCAAGAAAATAATGAAAAACAATTTCTGAAATGTGAGTGTCTTCTGAATTTCTTCTAATAATGTGTTCGCAAAACCTCTACCAGCAAGTTACAAAATTATCTATCAGCTATTTTACATCACATTAAAAAACGTACTTCGACTTATGTGCAATTCTGAGCACGTTAATCAGGAAGTATCTCATCAAGAATTGAAAACAACATCTAAACCAGTCTCAAAGAGAGACCTTTTTCTGTCCTGTCTGACTCACGTTCACCAGAAAGTATCCCGTCCAGAATTAAGAACAAAAATCTAAACCAGTCTCAAAAAAGAGACCTTTGTCTATCCTGTTTGTCTCACTTAGACATACATTAAGGGTATGATTTTGACATCTCCATTTTTCCTTATAGCAGAAACAAATATTGTTTCTTTGTCAACTCCACCTCTTTCTTCTCTGATGTTCCAGTCATAGAACCCTGATTCATATCAAAGGTCTGTTGTGTGCTCTAGGGAACCCTTCTCACACCAAAGATATGTCCAATGTTGGGTGGCACATCCATACTAAACCCAGTACATTGACCCTCATTTAGGCACACACCCAAGTTAAACTTTAAATTTGAAGAAAAAAATATATATGAAGAACATAACAAGAAAGGAAAGCCTAACATTCACTCCTCTCCAGATAATTGAAAATATCTAAACTAACTCCTGCTCAATGGCAGTACAACTCTCACAATTGAGTTTGGTTTACTGTTTTACTAAATTCTGTGCTGATTTATGTTTCAGGTCTGATTCTATTACAGCAGATCTAAGTCCATGTTTCAACTTAATCAAAATGTACCCAAGTTTTTAATGTGCGACTGCTATGTGCCTTTGAACCCCTGTACTTTATTTTTTCAAGTCTGCCACTCAGCACTTTGTACCTACACCTTGCATAGAATCACACTGCAAATGCATTCAACCTCGGTATAGTTTTGCTTCCTCCATCATACACTTTTACTTTCTACATGCTTATATATATTTTTTGTTCGTACAAAATAAATAATAATTGGTTGCATGGGATTGAAAATGAAATCTGTTTTTTTCCCGATTTATTGCAATTTTTCCTTTGCTTCTCTTTCTTCAATTTTCTTTTCATATTTTCTCAAATTTTATGATTTTTCTAATTATAATTGGCAAAGTTCAATTAACAGAATTCCCAATTTTTTCAACAATGGTCCCAATACTACCATCTTAGCTTCGCACCAATGTAATAGCCATAGAAGGTTTTTCAATCTTCACCAAATTCAATTAAAACCTCTTTGCTTTGAACAACTTTTATCATCATTATTACCTGATCCAAACCACCAACACAACTTCAACCTGTTCTTTTAGTTTCAGCAATCATGTGTGAGATAACCTTGCTCACTACATTTCCTGCATTATTTTGTTTGATTGTAAATCTCATCATAACATGGTGTCCTTCTGTTACATTCTCAGTTCTAGAATTCCTTATTTCCTAGTTTAGCATTTTTATAGTTTCATACTTCAACCAGTCTGCTTGTAATCTCATTACACTCTAAATTCTTTCTTAAATTCTTTAATTCTTTCAAAGTTATTAAAAAAACCTCATCCAAATACAGAGAGTTTGCAGAGACCAATCTATTGCTATAGCTTTGAGGGTCATGGGAAACATTCTCGGTCATTTTGATTATAATTTGTTCAACAAATTATAATCAAAATAGACTCAATAGTTTAGTCTCACAAGACCATGATTTCCATCCCCATAATATGTAGTTGGATTTGGCCAACTTTGGCCTACCAATAGGAGGTAGTCTTGCCACATTTAAAGTTTATGTAATGCGTCTTGTATGTTATCAATAAAAGAACTCCCACCTCACCTTCCGATGACTTTCAAAATGCAAAGTTCTCTTTTGCTAGAACGGTCTAAATTGTTCCCATGATGATGCCCCCTCACAAGCATTGCAGAACACTCTTCCACTCATCCCTACTAGGTAAGCCCAAACAATCCCCATTACCTATTTGTCTGCCTCATCCCTAGACCTTAAACCAACTTCAGACTCAGACCAAGTTGTCTCTACCATTACACCCTTAACCATTGAAAAACCCCAATCCAATTTATACAGAAGTTCAAACAAACTAAGAAATTGTACAACACAATGAGCTGCTTGGTCAATGCAAATCAAAGAATCATATATTTGGTCAAACTCATATTGGATCTTCTCCATGGAAAACTTGGGCTTTTTTGTCATTGACCTACAATTTGTTAATATATTGTATTTGCAAAACTTGATGGATTCAGGCATACAGTTACAAATATGGCTGTCATGACAATAGAAAATCATAAGTCTATCAATCCCATTGAAAGGCAATAGAACATCATTAAACAACCACACAATTGTTCTAGCTAAAGAGGATGAACATCAACGCATAAAGTCCTTTGTCTTGAAACTTGTCTTCTTTATCCTTGTGGTGCAATGGAAGGCTGAAAACTCCAATGTACAGTCAATCCTCATCAATTAGTTAGCGCAACAAATATTGTCCAAGATATCATCAATCCAAAAGAATGTATTGAGATTCTTCGAAGGGAGCTCCTACAGAAAAACAAAGCTTGGACATATATGTTTTTTCATATCTACTCTTGAATCAACCACCCGGTATCATCATTCTCCATTGATTATCGGTAATACGGTGAGGCCATTGATAAATGTGAGACTACTGCAGACAGTCACCCAAGTGGACGAGATCGGCCAAATCCCGTGGAGTTACAATTCAGTGATAACAAAAGTATTTGTACAGAATCCAGATCATTGAAGACATACATGTCATTCTTGAAGAATAAAATAAGCTGCTTCTCTTGTTTAGCACATGTAATAGACGGCTATATAAAACTATTAAAAATATATAGAAACATAAAAAATTGAGATTACAAATGAAAGAACATTTTAGAATGCACAAATTCAACTTAATTATTGGTTTTCTCATAGTTAATCAGCAATCACAGACAAGATGAAATACAATGATGTATTATTGAGAACATAGTTAAGAAAATCTGCAAAAAATCCCTATGCTGATTTTTCCCAATTCACAGTCCAGCCAGTTTTTGCTGATTTTTTCCAAAAAATTGTGATATGCATGAAAAAAGCTTTTTTCAATGAAAATTTGCATTTTCTTCGGTTTTTCAATGAAAATGATGTCTCCCCATTTTTTTCCTGATTCCTGATTTTTCCCAATTCTTTTTCCATGCCGCTTCCGATTTCCTCAACTATGATTTAGACAGTATAGTGACCAGTTCAATGTGCTTGGGCCACTGGACTGCCAAGAATGATCTTCAAAATGTCGTATTCAATTTCTTGTTTCTAATGACTCAATTTTTCAATAATCTGTAGCTGTCCTAAAACATCCAAAAATATCATGTGACGATCTCGTGCATTCACTGTGTACATAAATGGATTCCAAAACTTCTTCAGAGATGCTAAATTTGTGTGTTTCAACTTTCAACAGAAGCTACGCAGGCACCTATAGATTTGTATATATGTCTTACTAAAAATTCTATAAATTTTGGAATATGGAAGGAATTAAGTTTTTAAATTTCAGCTATTAATCTGATTTGACAACTCTATATTATGTCTTTCTCCATTGATTATCGGTAATACGGTGAGGCCATTGATAAATGTGAGACTACTGCAGACAGTCACCCAAGTGGACGAGATCGGCCAAATCCCGTGGAGTTACAATTCAGTGATAACAAAAGTATTTGTACAGAATCCAGATCATTGAAGACATACATGTCATTCTTGAAGAATAAAATAAGCTGCTTCTCTTGTTTAGCACATGTAATAGACGGCTATATAAAACTATTAAAAATATATAGAAACATAAAAAATTGAGATTACAAATGAAAGAACATTTTAGAATGCACAAATTCAACTTAATTATTGGTTTTCTCATAGTTAATCAGCAATCACAGACAAGATGAAATACAATGATGTATTATTGAGAACATAGTTAAGAAAATCTGCAAAAAATCCCTATGCTGATTTTTCCCAATTCACAGTCCAGCCAGTTTTTGCTGATTTTTTCCAAAAAATTGTGATATGCATGAAAAAAGCTTTTTTCAATGAAAATTTGCATTTTCTTCGGTTTTTTAAATGAAAATGATGTCTCCCCATTTTTTTCCCGATTCCTGATTTTTCCCAATTCTTTTTCCATGCCGCTTCCGATTTCCTCAACTATGATTTAGACAGTATAGTGACCAGTTCAATGTGCTTGGGCCACTGGACTGCCAAGAATGATCTTCAAAATGTCGTATTCAATTTCTTGTTTCTAATGACTCAATTTTTCAATAATCTGTAGCTGTCCTAAAACATCCAAAAATATCATGTGACGATCTCGTGCATTCACTGTGTACATAAATGGATTCCAAAACTTCTTCAGAGATGCTAAATTTGTGTGTTTCAACTTTCAACAGAAGCTACGCAGGCACCTATAGATTTGTATATATGTCTTACTAAAAATTCTATAAATTTTGGAATATGGAAGGAATTAAGTTTTTAAATTTCAGCTATTAATCTGATTTGACAACTCTATATTATGCAAACAACTCTCCATATTTCAGTTGTGCAGACATCCATCCATTTGTAATCTTGTCTCTCTGTATTAGGTCTCCTGATTTAAGCTACAAAACACTGTATATTACATAGGTGCCCCCGTACCCCAATACGTGTACCCACAAAATTAAGGTTAAAGGAGGCCTTGATTAGGAGATTCCCCATCCACCCATCCGCACCCCCCCAGTCCCCAAGGGTCCTGCCCCACAGGTTTACAACCACAGAAACGCATTCCTGTGTTATAGTATTATTTAGTACCTTGGATGCCATTAAATAGCAAGAGAAAATTAACAACATGAATTTATAAATATCCATGTTGACTTCACATGCTTGCCTGATGGAGATCATTGTCTTTGCATTCTTGCTTGAAAGAGATCATCATGGCATTATTTTTCAAGAAAGACTCTCACGTGACATACATTGGCTTGTTGACAAAGCAAAAGTGAATTCGCTGCTGTTTTTTATCCTATCTTCGTTTTGGTAGCTCAAACTGGGGAAGAAGATTAACACTTTACTCACATCCATCTATTTGAGTAAAAGTTCCCATTTTCATGTTGATCCTCTGAAATTCTAATCTAGTGAAGAATTAGATAAGGCTACATAACGACATACTTACCCATATTTATATTGTTTCACTCATAATGACATTGTTGTCAAATTAGATCTTTCAAACACCACTATAATGTCTTACATGTTTCTCAAGGATTTAAAAGAAAACCTTCAATATTGTATAAACTGATTCAGAATACAACATTTGATCCATTTTCTTAAAACCTTTAGTGTTAGCTTCAATATTTACCAATAAAAGATTGAGATAGTAAGTCTTTGGGAGGGAAGTTAGATTTACTTGCACTCACATAACCTGATCAGACAAAGATAATCCTACCTCCCTAATGTGACCTGAATTACCATGTACTATCAGGGTTGTATAGTTACATCTTGACCTTCAATGTGGACTTCAGGTGATAAGAAAACCAATTGTTTATTGAAAAATAAGGCTCTAGATTCTGTATTCTTGCCTGACTTGTAACTTGTATTTGCCTTTGTACAACATATGCGTGTATCCTTGTCAATAAAGGCCAATTCACTTAGTAATGGAACTTGGACTAGAACAAGAAATGAGTTAATACTGACAAGTCACAAAGCAAGCCAAAAGTCTCCTATTACATTATTTGTTGAAAAAGAGTAATTTACACAAACCTCTTCTCCCCCTCAACACCCACACACATATATAAACAAACTGAGCTTCTAATGAAAAATATTGATGTTAGCCTCTAGGCCACAAAAAGGGAAAGTCAAAAACATTTCACTAGATAGACATTCAATAAGATTTTTGTGCAATTACACACATTCTTGGCATCATGCATGCACATATATACACACCACCTACTCATCTAATCACATATGACAACACAAGCAGCAATTTTTAGGAAGAATGAATAATTGAAGAAATGTTCCTACAATTCATTAAGTAATATATATAAATAAAATACAACAGCAATACAAAATTCGCATAGGAAATATACTTGTTAATAGTTAATAAATATATATATATATATATATATATATATATATATATATATATATATATATATATATATTTTGCATGCATATTTGGAAAAATATGCTGAGTGATTGCAAGTACGCACGAAAAGTCATAATTTTGGCAATTGAGGAAATTTGCAAAGAAATGATTCTACACAAATCGGTTAAAATTCAATCAAACTCACAAATGTATGAAATTAAATAATACTTAGACATCTTATATGACCCACTAAGATGAAGCTTCAACGAATCTAAATAAATATAAGTAAACAACTGCAATCTGGCAGAGTTCAGAAAATCTTAAAGCTTTAAAAGTTTAATATAAATAAATGACCCATCAAGTGGCATGACGTCAACCGGTTAGATTCCTCAATATTTAAAGAGGAGACTAAGGTTCAAATCTTGTCATGCGATATATGGATAATATTCAAGCTTTGTTATAATACCACTATGTGGTGATGATGTAATACAGGTGAGTACGGATGAGACCCGTTTCAATCCAATTAACCAATTGAAAAAAATATAAATAAATGACCCACCTGCTATACCTAACCATAGATTAGATAAAAGCATATATACCAACATTATTCACATACATTAAGCTCTCAAAGCCCAAAATACTAGGAAACCTGCCAAATTTTTCTCAAGTTCTTTCAAACAACCATGTTATAACTTATACTACGGACAGTCACTCCTTGTCTATAGTACCATAAATTAAGGCTGCAATAAAGTAAGAGTAATAGACACAGTGCACATTATAAAAGCTTCAAGGACTTGCGTGGGAAAAATCAGAACTATACATCGAAAGAAAACTTACAACTTTACATTGCAACAAAAAACAATTTATGTAGCTTCAACTAGACCTGAAAGGCCAAGTGCATGCTTTTGAGTAAACATTTAGACAAAATATTCATTGGATGAAGATTAAGAAGTTCTAAAACTTACATAAATCATTCCAAACCTCATAAGCTCTTTAATATCTTTATGTTGTGTACATATATCTGTGAAATAAAGCATAACAATACTGCAGAATATATTTATTTATGTCTAAACAACACCCATCACACCAGGAGTGCTAGGAAGCATCCTGTAGAACATTGACAGGCATCAAAGCAAAAGTAAAAAATAATAATAAACATCATGCCTGTGCTCATGGAGCAAAAGTGTACAGGCATGTTTGTACCTGAGAATATCGATTCCTCTCTCCAATAGAAGCTATAAGAGAGGCAAGTTCGGCTTCTTTATCTGCAAGAGATTGATGCAGCTTTGCTCTTGAATGGCTCGCCTGGTCCACCTTCCGGCAGTAAACCTCCAAACACTCCTTCTCGAGTTCCAATAGCATTCTATCCCGCTCTGCTTCACTTTCTCCAATCTCATCCCAAATGTGCTGTGCAAAGTTCAAACACATTTTAAAATGACTTCAAATTATGTGATTGGCAAAATTAAGAATACCACAACCATTTTAGGCCAAGATTCCCACTACCAACACTACGATCACAAGATTAATGCATTATCCAAAAGAAAGAAAGCCAGGATGACCAAGTAGTTCAATGGGAATTGAGTAGGGCAAGGAAGTTCAGTAACAAATCAGCAATGCTTTAAAAAACTATAACGATCAAATATTGTGTATCAAGAATTACAAATACTATGCAGATGACGAGAATCATGCCCAAGTGATATTCAAAACCTTAGAGAAGGAAATTCCATAACAGGTCAGTAGCACTTTAAAGAAGTACAATAATCAAACATTAAGTATCAAGAATTACAAATATGATGCAAATGAGGCAAATGATGCCCAAGTAATTATGAAGCCTTTGATGCCCACCAACACCAAAGACTGGCAAAAGAACAACCAAACCTACAAAAGCTCTAAATTGCACTGGAAGGTGCGCTACCTGCAATGTATCAAGAATGCACTAGAAGGGACACTACATGCAATAGATCAAGAAGCGTAAATTTCTAAGAGCTTTACTTATGCTCGCACATGATCAAATCACGGCCTCACTCGCCAAGATTGGCATTATATTGGCAAGATATCAAATCTTTACTGGCAGCACTATAAGTCTCTAAGCTATATGCGTTTGTGAGGACACAAATTCACGCTTCGTAAAACGTTGAACTCTTACATGCTGCTACAGCGCCCAAAGTTGTCAGTGGGAGGTTCCAGGTGAAACTCCTAGGTGGTTCACAATTAACACACTCTAAAAGACTAAACTCTAACAAGTTTCTACGGCCGCCAGAGGTGCTGGAGAGAGGTCCCAGGTTTAGGTCTTAGCCTGTCTATGTTTTCCCACATAATGTGTCATGCCATGCATGCTAGAGATTATGCCATGATGCAAAGTGACTACTGCGGGCATTATAGTCCCTGCCTACTCTTACAGCGGCTAAAGAGGTTCAAAGTATGCTTAAACAAAAGACATCAGACTCCATAACCCAATAGAGACAGCAATACAGTGCTTAACAAAACCCAAAGAAAATTAAGACGAAAAAAGGCAAGTATTCTAGAGCGAGCTCATGCGAATTCAATTGTGACTGGGAATCAAACCCTCGAATCTTGGAGAAGACAAAACGAGACCACAAGGATTAAATGCCGGCGAGGGTTCGGAAGTCGTAGAGAGCACTCTGAACTTACAAGCATAACGTTACAGCAGAGGTTTTACAAATGCAGGGTTCACAGAAAAAGACACGTTGCAAAGAAAAAAAAGTCGAGGCATCTCGAAAAGATTGAACTCTAACAGGTTGCTACAGTCCCCGGATGTGTAGAAGGGAGGTCCCAGGTTTAAGTCCTAGCTGGTCTATAGTTTACAACGCATAATGCGTCCATTCATGCGTGCTATAAATTACGCAACGGCAGCAGTCTCTACCGCGGACATTATATTCGCCGATTACTCTAAAGGCGGCTAAAAGGTTTAAAGTATGCTTAATGGCAGACAGGAGACTCCATAGTCCACACTAGAAACAACGAGGAAAAATAAAAATCTAAAGGTGTAAAGTCCTTCGCAAAATCTAAATAAAAGGAGGAAAAATAAAAATCCAGATGTAGTAGGAGCTCATCGGAGTTCAATTGTAAGAGCATATGAAATCCTCAAATCTTGGAAGATAGACCAAGTTCACAACGATTAAACGGAGGCGAGGGTTGGAAACTCGAAGTGTGCACTCTGAGCTCAAAAGCATAATGTAATACCTGAGATTCTAAAAATGCAGGGGACCACCGAGCAAAAGAAACGCTGCTGAGGACAAAATTGAAGGCATCCACAGTCTTTTAACCCGGAAAACTCCAAATGTAGATCATTCCAGAATACTTTCGGCTAAAATTTTCGAAACTCGAACCAAAACAAAACACAAAGAAAACAGGAAAAAGGGGGAACAGAAAATAGTGGCAAAATCAACCTGGAGTTCTCGAAGCAAGGAGCCGCAAGTGGTGTCCATGTGGACGAGCAGTTGACCGGCCGAAGGTACCATTCGACGCTCCACCATACAGAGACTTTAAATTTCTCGTCAGCAGCTCACTGGTTTCCTGCATTACAACAGCCGAACAATATAGTATGGCGATCAATGCAGACGGGCGTACAAAGGGGCAACTCGGACTTGAGTACAAAAAAAAAGTCGGGGTGCCAGATACCTGAGCCTGGAAAAGAGAATTTCCGCGATTCGAACCTCGAACGTCAGATACCTACCCCTTCTGGAAGACAAACAGAACAGCACAGCAGACGGAAACACTGAACCAAGAGGTGACGGGAAAGCTTTTGCGCATGGGAAAAGAAGATAAGCCGATGGGGTTAAGTCCGTGACATTGACTGCGCGGTGGGGGTCCGACAGTGTACTACTCGTTGCCACGGCCAACGTTAAATAAATCCGTCATTTAACGCGAAAAAGGCAGAGTCAGTCTTTTGCATGAGCGGACCCATATCCGCCGGGGTTTAACCCTAATATCGATGGCGACCCTGGTCTCCTTTTTCTTCGGTCAAACCGCCAAACAAACGCCGTCCACGCTCAATTATTCTCGCGGATTTAATGCGAAGGATTCGAAACCGCGACATCCCAACGCCCAGAACCCCATAACTACTCCCTATAATTCAAACCGATCCAAACGGAAAGATCGAAATGAAACGAAATGCGAGTTAAATGAAAACATGCATTCAAATTCATGTCACCGATGGGTGAGTAAATGGGGTGGGTCCCGCCGCCCACGGGTTGAGGACTTTCCTAAGTCCTCCGCCTACGTATTAATTTATCGCCTTTAATGAATTAGCGAGAATATAGTCTAGGGTTTCTTTACGTATTAATTTATCGCCTTTAATGAATTGGCGAGAATATAGTCTAGGGTTTCTTTGTTCCGGATTTTTATACTCTCCAATGATAGGATCGAACCATTTTCTTGTCTTGCCACCAAACACATTCAAATTGTTATTATATATGATCAAACAGCCACCCCTTTCTTTCCAACAACGTGGATCTGGTGAGCATTGCCACCCAAAAGTTAGGCTTACAATGGTCCATCTAAACTTTTTAGTAATTGGGTACAAATTATATACTGCGTCTACTAAATTTGGTTCATTTAAATTTTAAGTAATTGTGAATTTTTTTAAGTAATTGTCAAGCGTTAGGGTTCAAATTATATAAACTGTTTTCACCAGATTTATTCCACGTTCAACCATCAATCACAGGGGAGTTGTTTACAGTCACTATATTTTTAGTAATTGGCAAGCGCAGGGTTCAAACCACAGAGACTTTTCCCAACAAACCTGTCCTTCTTGTTCTTGTTGATCCAGCGTGAAATGGGAACCACAAGTCGCTCGAAGCTCGAAATTCGTACCATCGTCACACTCAATGGATTCCATCAATCAATTTTTTTTTTTTTTTTTTTTTTTTTTGGTACACAGGAGAGTTTTTAATAACCGAGGATTCAAACCAAGGGACTACTCCCGTTAAACCTATCCGTCTTGTTCTTGTTGACCCGACGTGACGTGAGATAGGGACCACAGGTCGCTCGGGATTCGCGCTATCGTCATCGACACATTCAATGGTTTCAGAGTAAACTACCACCTATGCAAAAAGTTGGCTTTTTGCCAAGATTTGAACCTAAAAACTTTAATTAAGGAAAACAAATTCCTCGTATCCTCTGACTAAGACTTTCCGTTCCACGAAACCTGTTCCATCCAAAAATACTCTTCAAACTAACCGAAGATTTTTTATATGTGACACCAAACAAAAACTCGAAACTCCTTACTAGGATTGCCTCGAACCATCAATCGTTTGAAATGTTTTTAAAAAAGATTGATTATACCTCTTCCAAGGTGTCAAGGACCCACCCGGACTGAAGTCTCGACGTCATTGTCTTGCCCTCCCTATGATTTGATTTGTAGAGCCACCATAGTCAACATAGCTGGAATTTGAAATTGATTGTTCAACCTGTTCTCGACTTGGCCTGAACATGCGGTCATGCCCATCTCCTTTATGGCAACTAAAAGATCTCCTCCTCCATATGTTATCAATTGTTACGATTCTCTATAGTTAGTATAGACTACTTTGTTATTTAGCTTAGTTTGGTTTGGAATTTTGATCACATGTTTTTTTTATTTTTTTTAAATGCTCGTACGCCTAGATACTTTAAATACGCTAAAATATGTTATGAAACGCGAGTGCTTAAATAAAGGGGAATTTCAATTATTATTGCTTTAACGACCTTAGGGGATTAACTGGTAAAATTCTTAATTATTGCGGGGCCTTTATGATGATACTAATTTCATACATATGAAAGCATGAATAAAAGATAAGTATAATCATTGCCAAATGAAATAGGGCTTATTGGCTTTGAGTCACATCAAACAATCACAAGGTGCCAATGTCTATCATCGAGCATATATTCGATTGAAATATAATATGAAAGCAACTTTTTATTTTTATTTTTTTAATATATATGGAAGTTGGTAACACTTTTGTTCATTATAATCAGAAATTTGGACCATGCTTTCTTTATAAACTCTAGTATTTTTTATAAGATGGATTCAATAGAAACCCGACCCTAACTTGTTGGGTAAAACAAAATCAATGAAAATCCCAACCCTCCAAAGAATTGAACCCTTAACCATTGAATAAAACTAAGTCAATGAGAACCCGATCATTTAGGGAATTGAATCAAGACAGCCAACCAAGACTTCAAACACTACGATCCTCTAGAGAATTGAACCGAGGCAACCAATAATTTTTTAATTTTGCTTTTAGTTGTTTTGACCAAAATAATATAAAAAAATAAATTTTTATTCTACTGGAATTTTAAGCGTGCGTCAACATTCTCTATCCTGATCGCTAGCCAACAGTTAGATTGTCTCTATTTTCCCGTGGGGTCGAGAAGGAATCTCTCCTCGGTGACGGAGACTTGGAGTATATCAAATGTACACATGAAATTGGAGAGGTCACCGATGGAGAAGTGAATGGGAGGCTCCTTTGATATAAGTTCTATGTACCCTTCCTTTGATATAAGTTCTATGTACCCTCCGTCATTCATGGTCATATAGTCTACATTTATTTTAAATTTTTCAGGATAAGAGTTTAGTTCAGCAAAGCTTGAGATTTAAATTTTAAGATCGGTATTTTTTACAAAGTTCCCTCACATCAATTAATTTACGTATTTTAAAAATATTTATTTAAAAAAACTATAGCGACTGAAAGTATAAGAAAGAATGAATGAATGAAAGATTTTAATTACGTCCGCGAGACCCAAATATGGTCTATGGGACCTTAAATATGGAAGTACAATTACTCAAATCATATCATATGATCTTTAATATCTTTGAGAAGGTTGTTCCTTCTATTGCTGATTTGTGTTAGCAATTCTCCAACTTTTTTTATTTTACTGTCTTCAAATAAATCTCTAATAAACTCGTTCCCAAGTGTTTCTTTGTATTTGTCACGGATATCTGAAAAACTCGGGCATTTATAGATGAAGTGTTCCTCTGTCTCTCTTGCCTTTGTCTTTGCATAGAGTACATATCCTTTCTTCCCATTGTTCTTTGGGCGTTGTCCATCTCCCCTGTTTCACATCTAAGCCTATGAGAGCTAGTCCTAATCTGAGCAATGAGTATTTTTTCCTTCCACTTGATTTCAGCGCCTATATACGCTTTTTCCTTGTGGTCATACGTTGGGTTAAAATTTGCAATATAATATTGTCTTTTCCTGCTTGCATTTTTCCACATTCCACTTTTGAACTTTTCATTCACATAATTTTTAATGTCTTTGTTGACATTTGGGCATTCATTTATGTTGATTTCCCAACGTTTCATCCATTTCTGATTTTGTTTCATCCACGTATTCTTTCGCCTATGCAACTCTTCGTCCCCTAGCTGCTCTAGGCCATCTATCATTTGTCATGTTTTCTGTTTTTTCAAGTAACATAACGACTTGGTCATAGCAATTGCTTCTAAAGGGAACATTCCAGTTTCAACTAGAATAATTTCATAAGGGGTTGTGGCCTTAATTTTGAGAAAGTTTGTGATTAGATATTTTTGAATCCTTTCTATTTGCCTCCATTTTGCATTTGTTGTGCCACTAGCCCACACCTCGCAACCATACAACGGAACCGGTGTAACAAGTAGGCCAAATAAGACCTTGGTGGTCTTCCAGTCCCACAACTCGACATTCCTACACCTGTTTTGAAGTGCATATAGTGCTCTCCAACCACTTTGAGTTCTTTTCATCCTACATGTATTCCAATTAAGTTTGTCATGAAAGTCTATGTCCAGGTATTTGTATTCTACTACTACATCAAACGGTTCTCCTGCAAACTGAAATTTGAGTTGTTGCTTCTTCTTTTTTTTTGAAAAAATCATAATTTTTGTTTTGCTCGTGTTCACCTGCATCCCAACTTCTTTACAAAAGAGTTCTAGAGCTTAAAGGTGATCTTCTAGATCTTTGGTTGTTTTGGCCACAAGAATTACATCATCTACATACATGAGGAGTTTTACCACATATTTGGCTAAATGCACACCCTCTCCCCCAAATTTGTTTATCCATTCTTCTAACTTGTCAATGTACTGCCCAAATAAGGTCGGAGATAGAGGGCAACCTTGTTTGACACCTATGTCACTACCAAAACATTCAGATAACCCTTCCTGTGTTCTGATTCTAGCTTTTACATGCTCATATAGTCTGTGAACTGCTACCCTATAGTGAATTGGAACCTCTAGCTCTTCCATTCTGCTCCATAATTTTTTCCTAGGCACTATGTCAAATGTCTTTTTGAAGTCTACAAAACAGCAAAAAGCCTCCTCTTTTTTGTCCCATATTTTTCCACTATGTGTCTGAGCGTGATACAGTGATCAATAGTTGAGTGCTTGGGCCTAAAACCTGCTTGCCTTTGCTCTCTTTCCCTTTTCTTCTGCCCATATGCTAATCCTACGCTCTATCATACTCCCAAACAACTTTGCAAAGAGAGGGTTGATCATGATAGTTCGATAGTTTGAGGGATTATGATAAGAGTTCAATTCAACAAAACTTGAGATTTAAATCTTAAAATCCGTATCTTTACAAAGTTCGTCACATCAATTAATTTACATATTTTAAAAATATTTATTTAAAAAAACTATATATTCAGTTCTTTACTGTCGTTTATTTTATTTAATTAAAAGTAATCTATTTTAGTTTTTGAATGGACAGTATTAGGTAATTTTGAAAAGATATGCTTGTCATGATCAATTAAAAAGTTTTTAAGAAATAGTAATGTTTTGTTTTATTTTGTTTTGTTTCGTATTCGTTAAATTTTTGCAAGTTTTTTTTTTTAAATAAAAATATTTTTTATTTTTAATTAATTTTCTATATAGAGATATCAAGATAAACTAAAAACAATATGAATATGATTGGTAGAGTAAATAGAAATGCATTATTTGGATGATTGCATGTTAAGGATTAAAAAGTAAATATTATAGTCAATATTAAAAAAAAAAATAACGTTGAAATTATAATTTTTTCAAATAGTTTAATTTTTTAATTTTTAAGGAGGAGATTTAATTTCAAATTTTATCCAGTGATACATGTATAATAGTTAAGTTGTTATAATATCGCACTGAAGGGCTAGGTGGATTGGTAGTTGTTTGTTTGGCCAAGCACTTACCAAGAAGATACCTAGGTTCAAACCTTGAGGGCATGCATGTTGCAAAGGTAGTAATCTGATCGAAATCCTCTAAGTGCACGTTAGATCAATGACGACGATATGAAGCTTGAGCGATCGGTGGTCTTCTTCACATCGGATCAACAATAACGAGGTGGTATAGGCTTGTTGGGAGCAACCCTTGTGATTTGAACCCTACACTTGATAGTTACTAAAAATAGTGTGGATGTAACCAACTCCCCTATATATCAAAAAAAAAAAATTGTTATAATATCATTATGTAGTGATGATGTAATATAGGTGGTTTGTTTAGTCCCATATAACGACTAGATCCATAAATGGGATAGATTGATGGGAAGTTGTCTTTTAAAGAACAATCTCGACCCTAAGAGATTATAGGTGCTCTTTGGTTAGACCACATAGGGCTCTAGAAAGCAAACTCCAAAAACAAATATCTCCTATATATGATTGTGAATGATCTTATGATTAAAAGTACCATCAAGCAATAATTCAAGTTAAAAATACTTCAAGAAAGTTTAAAATTCACAAAACAAATGGGACGAGGATATGTGTGAAATTAAATTGGATGGGATAGGGGGATAAATGCTCCAAAAAAATCAACTATCTAAGACATAAAAAATAAAAATAATGGTGAAAACATTCCCAAACTAAGATTGAAGATGGATCAATTCTTTCATAAGCCCCTTAGATTGCAAGCCTTCTCCAAGTATTATGTTAACCTAATTTTTAAAGAATAGACAAATGTACTTTACCCAATATTAGCCAATACACTATAGGAATGTATCCCAAATCTTATGCCCCCCACTAAGCCTAATCGCTAAAAAGTACCCTCTTGGAGGTTGAACTTAAATGGGCATTGTGGAAAATGAAAAGGGATGAGGCTTATAGTATGGATGGTTTGACTATGGAGTTATATCAAAAAGTAAGGTGTATTCTTAATAAGGATTTTCATATGATGTATAAAAAGGCTTTAAAAAATAGATCTCTTGGCTTCGTCAACCAAATTTTAATCAAATTGATCCCCAAGAACATTGATAAGGAATGCATATTTCATATAAAATTGAATAATTTTGCTTATTATTTCATATGTTTTTTTATGAAAGCCCTAACCATTTGAAGATAAGGAATGCATATTTCATATAAAATTCAATAATTTTGCTTATTATTTCATATACTTTTTTTATGAAAGCCCTAACCATTTGAATTAAAGTAATGGCTCAAAAGATTGTCAATGGAGAGCAATCAAGTTTTATTAAACAAAGGTATATTCTAAACAACCTCAATTTGGTATGGGAGGCCTCTCATTGGGCACAAGAAATAGGTAAGGATGCATTGCTCGTTAAGATTGAATTTAAAAAAATGTACGATAAAATATGTCGGGATTTATCCTCAACAACCTTAATTGGCTAGGATTTGTGGTTAACTTTTGCAATCATATAGTACTTTTGTTTAATTATTCTTTAGCATGTAATCAAGTTAATAGCATATGATCAAACAAGTTTGGTTTGCACAAATCTATAAGGTAGGGTTGCCCAATGACAACACTAGTTTATGTTATTTTTTTAATTGTTATATGGGATTGAAACGAGCCTACTTGTATTACATCATGATCATATAGTGGTATTACAATTGCTTGACAATTATGCATCTATTTTTTAGCAAGATTTGAACCTTGATCTCCTCTTAATTTAATTGGTTGAGCTCATACCATTTGATCCATTGGTTTTGTAGAGATATATGGGTTAATTAGTTTAATTTTGAGCATTCAAGAAGTTTTATGAACATAATCTAAATTTTTTAATGATTGATCTTAGTGTGTAAAGAAAATTGAAATGGAGAAATAGAACAACAACAATGAAAAATCAAAAGAAGATGAAAAAATATATACCTTGGAAAAACCCTTTCAAAAAAGACCTAGTGCAAAAAAATGATTAGCACTTGTATTAATTTTTTAAAAAACTCCAAATACAATCATACACCTCAATATCATCCATATCAATAGTCTCCTTCCTCTCAATATTCCAAGTGAATGTTGGTTGAATGTTCCTCCAAAGCTTGTGTTTATACAACCATTAGCCCAAGCCTTTAATAGAGTTTTGCTAACATGAAACCATTTGTTGTTTCATCGAAACCATGGGCCACAGTTCAACATGGGCATCCTAATTAGAATGTAACTCCAAAAAATAACCACCCAAACAAAATAAAACAAAATGTGTTTTCTTTGTTTTTGTTTTTTTATTGCTTTTTTTCATGCTCTTACAACCTTTGCCAAGTGTCCAAGGAATCTTTTCAAGGGTCCATCTAGGGATCATGGACCTATACAACATTATATTATTTGATATCTTCCTAGGAAATTACATAGTACAATAATATTCAGACGTTATACCTAAGACTTGAGAGTGTACAACATGCTTATAACTTATTGTATACATTGCAAGTGCTAAATGGAGGCATCCCCATAGCTTCCTTGCACCAAAGGAACTTATCAATGCTCGTCGGCTTCTTGAGAGAATCTATAGTGTTTTTTTTAGAAAAACTCATTATAACATAATCATAGACATAGCTTGATGGTACTCCTTGCATTTTCATCCACTTTTTCCCATTCATCTTGATCCATATCCACAGGAAGAAATCTAGATATAGCAGTTATCATAATCCATTGATCTCTCTCTGCTAAGAGATCTTCCATTTTTAATTTTCACAACTCAAAGTTTTTCCTGTTGAACTTCTCAATATCCATTTTTGAAGTACTATATGATTTTCAATTAGACCTACAATAAGACAAAAAATCTCCCACTATGACCAAAACCCACTACAAAAAAGATGTCCTTCTTAAACTAGATAATTTCGGACACTAGCTCTGATACCAAATGTAAATATATAGAGGTTAATTAGTCCAATTAGAAGAATTAAACAAGTCTTATAAATCTAACTTAAATCCTTTAATGTCTAATATTAGTGTATACAGAAAACTAAGATAGAAAAATAAACAACAACAATGAAAACAAAAGAAGATGAGACAATATATATCTTGGGAAAACCCTTTCGAGAAAAACCCAACACAAAAAAGGAGCAATACTTGTATTAATTTTTCAATAAACTCTATATACAATCATGCACCCCAATATCATTTGTGGCAATAGTCTCCTTCCTTTCAATTTGCCAAGTGAATGTTGATTGAATGCTCCTCTAAAGCTTGTGTTTATACAACCACTAGCCCAAGCCTTTAATAGAGTTTTGCTAACATGAAACCATTTGTGGTCTCATCAAAACCATGGGTTATAGTCCAACATGGGCATTCCAAGTAGAATGTAACTCCAAAAAATAACCACCCAAACAAAAACCAAAAAAAGCAATTGTATTTTTTTATTAATTTTGCTTGTTTTTTTAATGCTCTTACAACCTTTGCCAAGTGTTCGAAGAATTTTTCCAAGGGTCCAGATGGGGATCATGGGCCCATACAACATTACAGTATTTAATATTTTTCTAGGAAACTATATTTTACAAAAATGTCCAAACATTGTACCTAGGACTTGCAAGTGTAAAATGCTCTTAGTCTTAATAGGTATATGTTATTTTAATAAGCTATGTGTGGCTTCTATTGGGGATCACTCCCATTATAAAAACAAAATATTACATTGCTCTCATCATATTTCTAGCAAGTTAATTAAAGCATACCCATCTTTGCCTTTCTATCAAAGATATTCTCCATCTTCCTAAAATTGCTAAGTTTCCATAATTAGATCTCTTTTTTAAGGGACTAACAACAAGAACAACCCTTACATGACACATAACTCAACAAATAGAAGGAAAACAAACATAACAGTCATCCATTAAAGAGGAAATCACTTTGATTATTTTTCTTCTGTAGGAGAGGTTCTTCCTCCTTTAGAGTGGCAAGATCTGAGAATACATTTTTGCACTTCAAGCTCCTAAGGTAATATCTAGTTGTAACACATTTTATAGGATCTTTATTTTTAGAAAACTTATCGTCACCAATTGTTTCATAATTAGCTTCAAGAATACCATATGAGGTGCTAATATTTTCCATGGAACCGTTTGGATGGTCTTTAGTAACCATTTGGTTTTTATCAATGATATGATTCAAATTCTCCTTTTGGGGTTGAGTCTTCTGTTGCTCGCATGATTCCTACTGGATGATTGTTGCATCTAGAAGATGAGATTCTTTCTTTTGAACTAGGACATTTTAAGGTTTCAAATCATTCACATGTAGGGCCTTCTCCTCCACTAAGGAGGAATCAAAGCATGATTGGATGACCGGGCATCTCTTCTTCAAGTGGTCATATTTTTGACAACCATAACATCTTAGGGAGAAGTTTTCATATTAAATATTTTGGATTCATTCCTCTTTGTTTGAGGAGATAGTAATGGATTGAGGTCTAGGAACTGAAATATCCATCCAAATAGCCAATCTTGCTTTACTCATATTAATTTTATTGGACAATTTTTCCTTTATTTAGGCATCCATATACTGGAATGCACCAATGGCATTATCGATTTTGGTGAATATCTTCTCTCCCCAAAAATCCATAAGGAGAGCATAAAGATTCACCCAAACTGGGAATCCATTAACTTCTTCTATAAAGGGGTTGAAACTAGGAGTCCAAGGTCTTATATAGACACCCCTTTGTCCGAAAAACCAATTATATCTATAATCCATTACCTTATCTCTATCCGCTAAATTAGAAAAGAAAACAAAAAAGAAATTTTTGGGTAGAAGAGTTACTTGGAATTCTGTATTGGTCCATCAATATTTAATGTATCCTTTGAGCTCCTCTAGGCGTGGTCTTTTGCCCTTGAGTTTGCAGATAATTGTTCGAGCTTCATGATTAATCAAATCTAACCCAAATTCATCCTTCGAAATCTTGATAGAGGGTAGAGGTTCATCCCCTCGTGAACCCAAATATCCCTGAGAGATATTTCTTCTAGTCGAAGAGGCTTTCTCACAAATTGAAGAGACGGTTTACGAATAACCCTCTTACTTCAACACTTGACTACACCTTGCATCTTTTTTGCGAAGATTGTAGCCAAATTTATCTCTTTATTCCATTGCTTGAATGGTCCTAGGGCTTACACCCCTTTTGCGAAGACTGTAGGCGCAATCGAACTACTTTTCCTTAATAGGTTTATGTTATTACAATAGATGCCTATGTCATTTATGTAAGAAAACTGTCCATTTTACCTTTTGACAGGAATTAAATTGCCTAACATCAAATCTATCACCAAATCTCAGTTGATTCTATGTTATTTTTGCAAAATAATGAGGGAATTGCTACATCTCAAAAAATTCTTCAATTATATTGTGATGTTTCTAGGTTTATAATAAATAATTTTAAAATTAAGACTTCCTATTGTCCTTACAACCCTTAGATGGGAAATTTACAAATAAGATGAAAAGTGATCTTTCATGGTCAAATTGTTAGATAAAAGACATTTTATTTGGTATTAATGTCTCCCAAAAAGACACATGGAAGTGGGTCCTTGCTAAGTTTTAGAACAAAATTTTAGTGTGGCCTAAAAATTCATATCACTAGATGGAACACTCTAGATAGTTAGCAAAGTTCTAATTGCATCTCATGCATGCTACTCCTCAGTCTGGTTGCCTTTCAAAAGTGCTTACTAAAAACTAGCTCAAACCACTCATAAATATCTTTGGTCTAAATGGGATGGATCATTGTGAATACTGGGAATATCCTTAAAGTTGTGTACAATACCCAAGAACAAAGGAGGACTTGGGATTTTGGATCCTCTAACTAAAAATAAATTATTGGCCTCAAAATGGGTAGTAAGACCTTTTAAAGTCTTAAGCCTTGGGTGCAACAAAGATTCTCTCAAGCTGCTTGTAAAGGGAAATGGAAGAATATTTTAAGGGAATATAAGGTTTTAAATACAATATTTTTAGATCATTGGTCCACTACCTCTAAAAAAATTGGGTAGCCTTAGTTTAGGTTGTATTATCTCTGTCCTAGAAGCATGACATGCTAATAATAGGCGTCAACATTTGATGCTCACATTTATGATTGTACAAGGTAATCCAATTCGACCATAGACCTTTAGCTCTACATTTTGAATTTAAGGCATCCATGTTTTTGCAAAAAAAATTATTTCTATAAGAGATATTTTGTATCATGTTGCATGTAACTTGATCGGTTGGAGAATAGCCAAGGTTGCATTCAATTTGCAATTGCATTTAGAGAATACTTTTGAAATAACTTGTCACCTTATTTTAGATGAAGTCTTCATTAAACCTGGCATTTTTGTTATTGATATCCTCTGTGATTGGCGTTGGCCAAATGAAGTGCACATCCAAGACTATAAGTCTTGCCTCATTTATCCACATTTGCTTCCCCTTCCCTATTAGACCTAGACTTAATGATAATGGTGGGTCTTCTTTTGTGAAGGATAATAGGTTAATCTTGTAAGTTAAATATGGAAAACTAAGGTAGATGTTAAGAGTCGGGTCTTAGGGTGTCATCTTGTCTTATTTAAAAGGCCAACATCTAATGCTCTTGTCCATATCCTAGGTTGTGCTAACAAGTACACATTCTATTTAGCTATAGACTCCATTCCTCATATTTTTTGTTTTTGCCATTTTGGTTGAAAATTTTGGTTATTCATTACTCCAATATTTTTGAGCATTCAAATATCTTGGAAAATTGCACTTTTAGGCTTTTCAAACCTTATCTTTGAGAGTCCCTTATGGAAAACTTGTAGTTTGACTATCTTGAAACATAGTTGGAACTAAATATATCAAGGTTTGCTTATTTATTCAACTCCCTAGGGGATACTTACATCAAACTTACATCTTAATTTAATTATACAGGTATCTAGTATACATACAAATATACACAACATGACCAGTAGCACCAATGTAGTGGTGAACGAGCTTGAATGTCTCAACTAATAGGTGCATTATTAAGTATGAGGTAAGTTTGAGGTTGTTTAAGTTGATGGTTAGCCTTTTGACCAATGTTACCAACATTTTGTCCCTTATTGATTAGTTGGACCATAAGACGTCCATGTTAATTGCTGTACTCAAGCCTAATGACAAATAAATAGTTGGGAACTCCTTGATCTAATGATCATTAATTGCGTAATAGCAATGAGGAATTGTTATGTCTTGGTTTATTTTATATTAAAGTGGTCTCATGATATTATAAGTCCAACCCTAAGACTAGTCCACATTTTTTTTACTATTGTTAGTGGGTAGTTTTATTGGTTTTTCCTATAATTACAATGAGGAATTGTTATGTCTTGGTTTATTATATCAAGGTGGTCTCATGATATTATAAGTCCAACCCTAAGACCAGTCCACATCTTTTTTACTATCGTTAGTGGGTAGTTTTATTGGTTTTGCCTATAATTGTATTGTAAAGTTCCTCCTATTTTTTTAAGTAAAGAAAGATGATATCGACTACTTTCCTCCCCCGAAAAAATAGAGTCTCCAACATCTTATCCTAAACAATGGTATTTCCTTTAACATTTAAAAAATAGATAAACATAACATAAAACCAAAGCATTGGAAGATTACCAAAAAAATCCTTCAAGTTGATTAGTTAGAATAGTTGCATCTTCTTATAAATGTACACTTTATAAAAAGTATAGTCCTCTATTGTATAGGGACTAATAATAATTGTGGTCTCAAGTCCCGTGTGCTTGTGTAACATCTAAATTAAATAACTATGAAGAGTGAAAAAATGTAACTTAACATATTTGTTTGTATGTTAAGATTAAAACATATTTTCACAACTTTGATGGGGCAATGTAGTTTAGAGAGATTACAGTGTTGCTTTAGATTGTGTAACATTGTGTGAATGTATATGTGTGTGCGAATGTTTGCTATGTTTAATTTTTAATAAGATATATTTATTTTTTGTGTTTTTCAACAAGTTTGCTTATATGAGGGGTCTTGTCCCCTCATACTAAGTGGGGTTTGAACCTTAGACCTCTCAAAGAGAGACCAAATCCCTTACCACTACGGTAAGTTTGCAACTCTACATATTTAATTTTTGTTTTTTTAGATTCAGGTAATGTTATAAACCCCTATGACTGATGCATAGGGCTGAGCAGTCCCCTCCCAGCCATGACCCCTAATAAGGTCGAGAGCTACACTTATCAATAAGGGATTAACACACAACCCCACACACATATGCTGCAGTTTGAACCTTGAACCTCCCAAATAAGAGCCAATCCTCAAACTGTTGTTCTATCCCCCCAGGACTATATATTTAATTTTTGTTACCATGAAGTAATTGAATATTATTTATAAGAATTAATGTTGGTAAAATATTTGCTCAATTGGTTTGAAGGAAAAGGTAGGGAATGAAAAATTTTACATAGTAACTTTAGGTTTTAATCCCATAGATAATTCTAACATTTTGTAGTTAGTGGTTTTCAGGCAAGCAATAGAGTGAGGAATTTCACATTGTAAGCCAAGGTTTCAATTCTATTGATGAAGCTTAATATTTTATTCATTAAAAGAAGTTTCACATCTTAAGCTAGTATTTCAATCTTATGGATAAACCTTGATATTTTTCCCATTAAGTTGAGTTGGATTAGTTGAAATGGGTCATCTTCCATAGAGAAGGCTCAAATTCAACTGTCGGTAAGCATAGGGACCTAATATGAATGAGTGATCAGTGTTTGACCCCAAGTGAGATATTTTGACCTCATTATAAATAAAAAGCCATGGTATCCCATTTAAAAAAATATATTAGTGGAGATGGTGAGGGAAGAAAGTAGAGATGGGAGGGCTCTTTTCCCTCCCCTGCTCCCCCTCCCATGGCTCCTGGTTCCTGCCCAGTCCCTGGCTCAACCCAGGTCATCCCTCCCGGGGAGTGGTTGTTCGCAGATGATCTCCCGGGGGAGATCCTTCTCCACTATCTCGTGCCCCTCCTGGTTGGCTAGGGTTTCCTTGGTTGTTTTTTTGGATCGGTGCTTCCCAGGGATCCTGTTTGGTTGGGGATCCCTTCCCTTTTTCCCTCAGGCTTCCCCCTGGGGTTTTTTGCAGGTTATTCGCGTGGATCTGGTCCCTTGCGTTTCTCGGTGCGGTGGAGGTGACGGTTTAGGGTTTGGACAGCTTCCCCCTTTTTCTTGTGAATCCTCGGCGGGCTCTGTGCTTGGACGGGATTCTTGGTCCCTGCTGCTGGGATCCTCTTCTGTTTTCCCGGGGCGGGTTCCTTGTGGTGCAACTCTTTGGTCACTTCCTGATGGGCTGGATCCTCTCTGTGCTGGCTGTCGGCTTCCTGCAGGATGGCTCTCGCTGAACGGAATGTTTTCCCGGTGGGCGGGATGGTTTCTCCACAGGGCGGGATCCACCAAATCCGCTGCTTTTCCGCGAGGCGGGATCCTTTCTTTTTTTCGGTTTCCGGATGGCGGGATTTCCTCGTTGCTTCCCACTAGGCGGGACTGTTTGTGGTGGTTTTGACTGCTTCCCGCGAGGCGGGATTTTATTGTAACAGTTTTTCTTTGCTTCCTGCTGGGCGGGATCTTCTCGATGGTGGTTTTTGGCTACTCCTCGCCAGGCGGGATCTCCAAAACTACTTTCTTTCTTTTTTGTCTGTTTCCCGCTGAGAGGGATTGTTTCATGCTTACTGTTACCGTTGGGCGAGATTTCTGTTTTGGTGTTCAGTTTCAAGGGATTGATGCCCTAGGCCCATTGCTTTTGTAATCAGGTTTTTTTAGGGGTTACGATTTCTGTAATAGGCTTATACATAAAGCCAGAAGGCATGATGCAAGGCTGATTTTGTACATAAGGTTTTGGGATCCTCTAAAAAACCCTTTTTTAATCTACTATAATAATTACCAAAAATATATATATATATATATATATATATTAGTAAAACATTTAAAGAGATTTATATATAAATAGTTTTTTTTTTTTAATTTGTGCTAATGAACAAACAAAAATATTTAAAACATACTAATCAAAATCATGTCTTTTATCTTGTTTGTCTTTATGATTATTTGTTAACATTGTTTTGAAGTCATACTTTATTTTTCTAATTGTTTCTCCTATTTTATGTTGTATCCATGGCTTTGGAATTTATGAAACATGATGTGATTGAGTGTTTGTGTAGTTATAATGTGAAACTGTTGTAAAAGCTTGATTGTAATTTTTTCTAAGTGATTCAAAATGGTCATTGACATATTTTTTGTCATATATTTTATCTTTGTTATGACTTTATTGAACTATGATATATGCAGTCTTTCATTCTCATATATTAATGAATTAATAAAAAAGATTTAATGTATAAATCCTTTAAAAATTGATCATAGAGATTGCAATGAATGCAAGCCCTAATCATTTGATTTCACCAATGTCAATTATTATTTTCATAGTCTTAATCCTTGGGATTTATCAAATATGAATACAACACACATGGGTAGCTTTAGTTCTTTTGATGCTTCTCTTTAGATTATGTTATCGCTCTTTCTAGAGCTCCATTTACTAGTGTTGATGATACCCACAACTTTAATTTTAATATCACTTTTTGCCATTTGCATAGTAGCACTTTCTTAACCAATTGTTCCTCTTTTAGATCTATTTTAGGTTCTTTTTTTGCATTGTATTATTATGTGCAATTGATATTTTAAGTGATTTCATCATATGCTTAGTATTATCATTTTTTTCATAAAAGCATATGGGGTTCCAAATTGTCTTTGGCCATCCTCTATCAATGGTGTATCTATCTAGGACATGAAAAGGTTCTAATATTGTAGCATGACGTTGCATTTCTTATATTATGTAGAAGCTCTCAAAAAATAACTTTATGATTGATTGATCCCTTGTTTATGAAGATGGTATTAACTATTATGGCAAAGACAGAGCCTTATCATAATGACTTTGCAAATGTGTTACTTATACATAATATTATCTCTTTAATCGAGATAAATAAATGATTTTAAAATGGTATCTTATGATGCATTGATAATATCTTCATGATTGTATCATTTTTTCATTAAGTTTGATACTTTGAAGCTCATCATATCAGTCCAAATGTACTTTACATATTTTATTTGTTCTTTGAAAGTAATCAGTACTTGTCCTTCCAACACATCCAATTTTCTTTTTAGGATTTCAAAGTAGTGTATATCTCCTTATATGGATATTAAATGTTGTCATAAGAAATTTGAAAGTCATGTTATTGTCCACTAGTAACCAAATTGGGTTAATGGGACTCCAAGAAAAGTACATTTTATATAAGAGTTTATAAGATAAAAGAAAGATAAATAATTAAGCATAAAAAATGAAATGCATATATTTATGAAGGAGTTGAGTTATTAAGATATTTTCTTTGAAGACTCATGACTACTGAGTAAAACAATGAGCCTATTTGTGCCTCTAAAGTTAAGGTTGAAGAAAGGAATTCAAAGGTGAACATTGAGAAAATTAATTTTGTTAATAAATCTTTAGTATGCCAACTCTATATTGGATCATCTCTCTAATAAATAGACTTACACATTTTTTATCGTCATAAACAAAGGAGAGGGATTTGCATTCTACATTGTTGAGAATTTTTTCAAGCAAATTGTTAGGTATGACTATCATATTTAAAAAAATATTATTCTTAGTTGTTCCCACACAATTGCTTATGCAATACTTGATTATGATGTTGAGTGTGATTGTATGTTGGATAGACTGTAATTTTATAGATATTGGTTATTGGAAGATATGATGTTTGTTCTCTATGAACCTTGTTATTATTCATATACAATTATTATAGAACTTTGATTAATAACCTCAAATGTGGCTAATGCTGAAATATTTCTATTCCACTGTATTTAAAATCTACCAGATCTATGTTAGTTTGAGGGCATAGTTATGACAAGAATTGATATTCTTGAATTTTTGTATGATTTTATGCATTTGTTTCTTCTTGATATTTGGTATCATATTTTTTCATATCTATGTTTATTAACCCCCTTCGAATATTTCATGCATTATAGTGATTTCTTATCTATTTGTAATTGTGTATGATATTTTTTAAAGTTACACTTAATGTTATAAAATGGTTTATATAGTAGCAACTCACTCTAATAGAAGTTATCAGTAAACTCATCACTTTGTTTGAGGATGAGATCAAAGCATTGATGTGACATCTATATCTTTCATATACTTTTCTTTATATTTTTATTTTTTTCAAGTTATCATGAGATCAACTTCTTATTGTTTTTATTAATATTAATAGCTCTAGAGATATCAGTCGAGTCTTATAGATTTTAAGTAATGATGTTAAAATTTGATCCCCATTATCTATGACAATACATTTGCTCACGTGCTTTTAAACATGTAAATTTGAAAGTTTATAATAATGTTAATGCATTGGTAGTGAATTCATATAAGATGGCATGTATCTTGAGCTCTCAAGTCATGGTCAACAATTATTTTTGCAAAAAAAATCTTGTTTGTAGACAACATCTTACAATTGTTTTGTTGTTTGATAGTCTTACAAACATGTGATGATATGTCATAAACATTATCTTTGTGTTACATGTAGATTTGACTATGTACTTAATGACAACATGATGTAATACGACTAGTCGAAAAGTATTGTTTCCTTGTCTTATGGTGATGATAGTAAAGTTGCATATGTTCAAACTTTCATCATTTATTGTAAGATTCTATTATTTGTTCTTTGTGTCATCCACATACAAGTCTAATTGTTTTATTAACCCCCATGTTCTCTATAATGATATTTGGTGTTGTTTATTTTTTCCACAACAATGTACCATAATTGTGTTTAGAGTGCATGTACATATGATAGATGATTTCTATAGTCTAATAAAGGACTTGATGAAAAATATCTTACATATTTAAGAAACATGGATCTTATTCAATAAATTTGTGGATTCCTATATTTCTCTATGTCATAAGTTTCATTTTGAACAAAATGTATGGCATATTATGCAATGATTATGCCATCAAGGTTTTGCTTACCATGAAGAAAAGGTTTCATGTTGAACAAAATGTATGGCATATTATGCAATGATTATGCCATCAAGGTTTTGCTTACCATGAAGAAAATTACTTTGTTCATGTCAGATAATATAATCTAATATGCTTTCTTAGATTATAATATATTTTGAAATTACCGTATAAATCATATTACAAAGCTTATTAGACAAAAATGATCATAATATTCTATCTCGCCTTTCTTGGGAACCAACATAATAGAAATGAAGTTGATCTCACTTATTATAGCCTTATTTTTTGTAGCCTCTTCAACCATACCTATCACTCTTTGACATATCTCAAAAAAATTGAGAGAAATTTTCAAAAAACCTCATTGAGACCCGGTGCCTTATCAAGTTGGAAAGAGAAAACTACCTCTCATAACTCTTTCATCGAGATCTTCCTCATCAATATTTCATTATATCTTTACATTGTAATTGATGAAACATTTTACAAAATCTCACTTGAGCCTCCTAATT
This sequence comes from Wollemia nobilis, assembly GCA_028583015.1. Taxonomy (NCBI): domain Eukaryota; kingdom Viridiplantae; phylum Streptophyta; class Pinopsida; order Araucariales; family Araucariaceae; genus Wollemia; species Wollemia nobilis. Next base: position 7,978,198 of record JAQPPZ010001411.1, read on the forward strand.
TATCCCACCTTGTTATAGAATGGGTTTGAAAAAAATGATTGTTTCTTTCTTTCTCTTCTTCTTCATTGATACTTCTTCCAATTGAATTTTAAATATTTTTATTTGATCAAAACTTAAATATTTTTGGCACTATCATGAAAATATGGTATTTTTATACCTTTTCTTAATCCATCTCTTCCTATATTTTTGGATCCAACATAATTCTTACTTTTTTTATACATTATGATAATTGAAAAGTAATTGTTTTTCTTGCATAAAAATATGTTGATGAGTTTTGTTGATTTCTATAATATTTTATAAATCATTGAGCTTGCGTTTAATCATCTTCTCTATTTTAAATATGTTACTAAAAGATATGATATTCCAAATCTACACATGTCCTTTCAAATATTTAATCCTTTAAACAAACCTATATATGCATGATCCTTAAACCTTACTTCATCCTTTAAAACATTCATTACTTTGTTTGAGGATGGGATAGAAGCATTGTTGTGGCATTTATCTCTCTTACATCCTTTCCTCTACATGTTTAGTTTTTTCCTAGTTGTCACGACACCAACCTCTTGTTGCTTTTATTAATAGGAATAGCTTTAGAGAAATTATTCAATCTTATATGTTTCAAATAATGATGTTGAATTTTGATCATCATTATTTATGATAACACATTGGTACAAGTATTTTGGGACATGTAATGTTGAAAATTGATAATTATATCAATGTGTAGTAGTGAATTTGTATAACATGGCATGTACCTTTAGGTCTCAAGTCATGGTCAATAATTATTTTCATGAAAAATTTATTGTTTGTGGACAACACCTAATCTTGTAATTGTTTGTTGTTTGGTATTCTTGCAAATATGTGAGGATATGTTATTAAATTCTTTTCATGTTAGATGCATATTTGACTATGTGTTGATCATGTACTAAAGGAAAACATGATATGATACAACTAGTTAAGAAACAATGTTCACATCTCTCATTGTAATATTAAAGTCATGTATGTTCAACCTTTTGCTATTTATTATAAGATCATATTGTTTGTTCCTCATGTCATCCATAAACAAGTGTATTTGTTTGATTAACTCCAATGGTGCTTTATAATGATATTGGGTGTTGTTTATTTTTTTCACAAGTATGTATCATCATTGTATTTAGAGTACCTCTACATACAATTGATTATTTATCTAGTTTAATAAATGAGTAGATGAGGTAATATCTATATTTGAATATTCCTCGATTAAGTAGAAGATAAGAAGCATGGAAGGGGAAGAGTTGCAACAATGCCGATTTTAATTTTGTTATCCGTTGTGGATGCTTGGACCTGGTTTTTGGATAAGAGTTCGTGCCACCCGACACATTAACCTTTGCATGCCTGAATTTGGTAGGCATTGTGACTATTTGTAGTTTTTTATAGTTATTTATCTTAGGATATTCTGCTTCTTTCTTTGTTGGTTTCCTCTACTTTTTGTTTTTTCTTTCATGGTCTTTCCAAGAATTTAACAAAGGAAAGTGAGCCAAGAAATAGAATCTTTGAGATTTTGGTGAGGGTTTTCTCTTTTGGATCAAATTAGGGTTTGGTCACCTTTGAAGCCCTATCATGGTAATGGTGACAAGGGATATCCCTCCCCCAAATCCTCCCTCTAGGATGTTACCATGACAACTACCTCTATACTCAAGAACGCTGAACATGACTCATTTTCTTGTTATCACTACCTCCTTTGTTTGATCGGTCAAAACTAAAAAATATGACCAAAGCTTTGATGGCAAGGAGGCCACAACAATCCCAACCAAGTAACAAAGACTCCTTTGTTTCTAAGTTGAATGATGCTCTAGTGGTGGAGATTCCTTCAAACTATATTTAGAGCCCAATCCTCACCCTCACTGAGAGAGCTTTTATTTGTAAATTTATGGGTATTTGGCCTAGCCCAATAACCATTCAAATATGGTTCACCTCTTCTTGGGTGTCTAAAATATCTAGCTATGAATTCATGATGACAAGGAGAGGGTATTTCATAGTTATTTTATCCTCCAAAAAGGAAATAGATGTAATATTTCGAGGTCCTTGGTTCCTTGGATCAAGCCCTCTCTACATGACCCCTTAGTTAGTTAGTTTTGATCCATAAGTGGAAGAACCAAAAGAAGTCTCAATTTGGGTAAGACTACCATTTTTACCCCTACATTTATGGAATAAACCAACTCTTGAGATGATAGGTAACTCTATTGGCACATTTGTAGACTGGGCTCCTTTGAAAACCAATAATGCAACTTGTGCTAGGTCGTGTGTTCAAGTCAACCTAAAAAAGGTCTTCTTGTAAACATAGGTATCAAAGTCTTGGACTGGATTCATACCCAACCACTAGATTATGAGAAGATTCCCTTTAAATGTATTACCTTTCATCAATATGGTAATTTCTCAAGGAATTATCCCACTAAGGTATAACAAGAGACAAAGGAGGAAGATCAAGAATTCCAAACAGTAAGAAGAAAATAACAAAGAAGATCTAGAAGTAGAAGAAGGCCTCAACCACAACCAAAAAGACAAAATAATAATACGTTCTCTATTTTATCACAAAATGAGAAAGAGGAACATCTACAAACATCTAAAAAGCGGGGAAGACCTATCATATCCTAAATTAAAATATAAAGTGTAGGAAACTCGGGGTACCAAAGAAAACCTTTAGAAATAGGAGATTGAAGAAATATAAGAGACTCATTTAACAACAACAATGATTCTAGGAGGCACCCCAGCCACTAGATCTTCTACTAGAGGGAAGAAATGTAATCAAGAGGTAAGAATTGAATAAGCAAATATAAATATTCAAAAGAAATCATATACAACCTTAGACTTAAAAAAGGTTAAGAAGCCATTTAAGAAATTAAGGTTCTATCATTGAATGGAAGGGATTGGGTAGTCCCCTAAAACAAATCCTACCTAAGTCAATTAATAGCCCAACAAAACCCAATGGTTATCTACATTCAAGAAACTAAATTGAAAGAGTAGTTAACAAGAATAGAATAAAAAAATATATGGAGAACCTTAGACCTAGAAGCAATATATTTGTCAGGTGCCTCAAGGGGGATTCTCCTTGCATGGGACCCATATGACATGATATGTATTAATAAAACAAGACACTCAAACTGGATAAAAACTTCTTTATCCTTTCCATAGGGATAGACTTGGACCATGGTCAATTTTTATGGACCAGATAACTTAGTCTTAAAATAAGAGGTTTGAAAAAGTCTTTAGCATTGGATTCATTAGGAAAGACCCCTAAATTTAATTATTTCAAGGGACTTGAATGTGACTTTAGCCCAATGGGAAAAAAAGGAGCCATTCCCTCAAAAGACCCTTCTAAGGACCTGGTTATGAAAATTATAACTAAGTAGAAACTTCAAGACATAATCCCCAAAAATGGAAAATTTACATGGACAAACAAAATATTTGGGGTTAAATTCATTGCAAGAAGTTTAGATAGAGTCTTGATGCAAAAAGATATACTATTCAAGTATCCACTTGTATCAAGTGACATAATTCAAAGTTTGGTCTCAGATCATAATCCTATCTATTTGGATATGAGCGATAGTACTCTAAAAAAAAGAAAGATTCCTTTCAAATACAATCTAGAATGGATGGAGTGTGAGGAGTTTGCACCTTTAATAGAAAGTATTTGGAAATAGCATGTATGTGCAAACAGTCGCCAAGAGATATGGAAAATGATAATTTCTAATTTCAAGAAAGCCATTAGGGACTAGATTGCCAATAGGACTAAAGTTCAAAATAGGTCAAGCATATTGCTACAATAGATGGAGGAAGCAGAGCAAGTGTTCAACCTCCAACCCCTCAATAGAAAGAGAGAAGACTCTCATTGAACCAAGAAATGGATCAAGCTTTCATAGAAGAAGAGGCACATTGGAGACTTTGATCAAGAATGATCTAGCTCAAGAAATGAGACATGGATATAAATTACTTTCATCTAAAAACAATGTAACACTACCAACGAAATACAATCAAATAAATTCATAAAATTGAAGAAATTTATTTTGATCAAGTAGTAAAAAAGGAACTAACAAGATATCATTACTCGATCCTTCTCACAAAGACAACAATAAATTAGTAGGCTCAAGCCACTCTCCTGAACAACATTCCTCGGTTAAAAATAGAGATAGAAGATCTCTCTTCAACAATAACCAAAGAAGAGTTGGAAGAATCTATATGTTCACCACCCAAGGACAAAGCTCTATGACCATATGGCTTTACCAATAATTTTTATCAACAATTTTATGAAATTATAGGAGATGACCTATTGGCAATAATAGAGGAGACAAGGATAACTTAGTATTTATGCATGTATTGCTTATCAATATTTGAATGGTCTCCTCCTTAAAACTTTAGAAATTTAACTAGTTGAGATCATGAAATTTGATAGTCACTAAATAATTAAAATTCAATCCTTGCTTCTATTTAATTTGTAGACACCAAATTTTAGTCAATTGCACTCAAATTTCTACAAATTTGCCAAAACCCCCAAATTGCCACAAAATCGCCATCAATTGCCCAAATTTGTTCAAATCCTTCAAAATTTTCCAATTTCCTATCTAATTCGTCCAAATTTCCCTAATTTCTAAATAACTTCTCTATGATTCCCCCTAATTTCTCTAAATTCTTCTAAATCCTCTCAAAGAATTTCTAATTCTATCTTAATTTCATCTATTTCATTTAATTCTTCTAAGGTCTCCCTAAGTCTTATATTTTCTTCTAATTTCCTTTTTCCCTCTAATTTCTTAAATTCTTTTAAGTTCCTCCTAATCTCTTTTAATTCTTCTAATTTCTCCCTACTCTATTTAATTCTTCTAATCCATTGATTAGCCTCCCTAATTCTTCTAATCCACCTTGAAATCCTCATAACCTTCCCTTCCCACCTAACCTTCCAATCATACCCTCCATTAGGCCCTAATCACCCTTCTAATCCATAACCCAATCCCAAGGGGAATGCACAAAAAAAATTTAAAATCCAATCAAATCCCTAAAATCCAAGGCAAACCCTCTTAATCTATAGGAAATCCCATGGGAATTCCCACCATTTAATTCCTCAACTCTCCTTCCCCTTTTCCTACAAAATGGATGAATTTAAAAATTTTCTTGTATTCCAAAGTCAACCTCCCTCATTAAGCCATCTGTACAATTCATCCTCCACCATTGCATTTTAGTAATTTTAAATTGTACACACATCACCCAATGCACACATGCCTCCATGCACATCTCATCATCCCACCCAAGGCCATTAAATGGAGAGGGTGCACATTCCTCCATGTATCCTCTCCAAGATTTACCTTGGATATCCCACATGTCATTTGGCCTCCACCTCATCTCCATGTCACCTACATATCATCCACCCCCCTCCCTTCACAAATCCTACAAACCCCCTCCCATTCCCTTCATTTTCATCAACACATGAAGGAGCTACTGAAATGTTGTCAAAAAAAATTCTAGAGATCAAGTATTGCACATTTCATTCTTATTTGTATTTGTTTTTAGTTTTCTAATATGCTTCACACAGGTGCTACTAATGCACTGTTGTTTGCTTGTGTATAGGTGTTTAAAAGGGCTCAAATCAACCCATCACGGTGGTCACAACAAACCCACCATGCACTTGCTTGTAGCACATGGAGAATGAAAGTACCATCTTCATTTTGTAAAAGGGATTACTCCCTTATTTCAAACATTTTTTTTTTTGTAAAAACACCCTACAAAGGGTTTATTTGTATAAAATTTTAATACAATACAATATTTTAATTTTAGTGCAATGGTGTCCATGTATACATAATCCATTACATCATGTTCAATCATAACAATCACTTCAAGATACAAATTACCATAGATATTTTCTTCATTTTTTCCAATCAAGATATTTTTACTTTATCCTAGAAGTCCTTACTTTTGAGTGGTGCTTTTACAAATGACTTACCTTCCTTGCCACCTAGTTTTTCTTCACGAGAATCGTTCACTCTTTAAATTTATTCAAATATATGGAGATTGTATCTACTAAATAATTCTCAATCCATGGTCTTAGATATAAATCATCTCTCTCCTTAATCCATGGTCACCACCCATTACTTCAACCCTAACTTCTAAATTGAATAGCAAGATGAGATAAAAATATCCATTTGAAAGGAAAGTCACTAAGTATATTTTTTAATTGGTTATATGGTATTAAAATAATCCTCACTTATCTTACATCATGATCACATAGTCGTATTAAAACAACTTAAAAATTATGCATGTATTGCTTGTCAAGATTTGAACAAGGGTCTCCTCTTTGAAATTTGATAAATTTAACTGGTTTAGCACATGATATTTGATAGTCACTAAATAATTTAATTGCAATCCCTACTATTTAATACACTTTTTGAATATCTGGAAAACTTGTCCAATATCCATTGAAATTTTATATTAACTCTTTGTTTTTAAGAACCATTACATGATGCTCAATCATATCATCCTTAATAATCACTTCAAGATATAGATTACCATTTTCTTTCTTTTTCCAATTATGACATTCTTACTTTGTCCTAAATTTCCTTACTTTTAGGTAGGGCTTTTTAAAATGACTTACCTTCCTTGCCACCTAGTTTTTCTTTATGAGAATCATTCACTCTTTGAATGTATCCAAATATATGGAGCAAGAACTTTGAAGGTGAAGCTTGATCCTCATTAAAAATATGATAGCTTAGTAATCTTATTATATGAAAATCATGAAATGTTCTTGTATATGTAATAAACCATATATAATTATATTTTATTTTTTAAAAAGGGATATATTTTGAATAAAATTTACTTAGGAGTTTAGTTTTTCATTATGAAATACTGCTTATCAAAAGATTTTTTAAAGATTTTTTAATTTTAAATATGCATTAGATATGCCAATATGTTTTGTAAAATTTTAATAAAAAACAAATTAAATATGTATTTAACTTGATTTATTTTTTTAAATTTTAAAAACATTTTAAAAGTATAAATTGGATTGTCTTACAATGAAAATTTAAATAAGATTCAGTTAAGAGTTTAGTTATATTATTGTAAAATGTTGGACATTATGTTTTATTAAAAAAAAAAGATTTTAATGCACATTAAATTTGTTAATTTTTTCTATATATTTTTTATAGACGTGGATTTAACTTGATAATTTATTTTTTTAATAATTTTTTTAAAAATAATTAAAATCAATCTTTACAATAAACTATAAATAGATTGTACCCTAATAAAAGTTTAGATAGATGTTAATTAGATGTTTATCAAACATGTCAGTAAAATAGAATGGCACAAGTTTAAGTGCTTACAAATGTAGGCTTTTGTTGAAGAGATCTAGATTCAAATATTGGTAGGTGATAGGTTGTAATATTATTAAATGGTTTAATAAAATTATAAGATGATCTATTTCAGTTCCATAATTTTTTCAATTGGTTATACGGAATTGAAATAGGTCCCACTTGTATTATATCATCACCATATAGTGGTATTACAATATATTTATAATTATGAATGTATCACTTGGCAAGTGTAAAAGGGAGAAACCACACACCACATACGATTATTGGCTGGATCCGCTAGGAGCTAAGGTGACCACGGTGGCCATTGTGATATATATACTCAGGTGGGTCCAAAGGAAGGGTTCACCAAGAACGGATTAAGGACTCATTTCAAGTCTGGGGTGGGAATGTTGAATGTGGTATTTTAAGCAAACACCTATGTTTGGCCCTTTTTAAAGATCTAAGCTAAAAGAAATAAAAGGGCTATGCAAGACAAACAAAGATGCAAGAAAATAAGAGCTAACCCTAGAATGATTCTTAGATTCAATGATTTCTAACCCTAGGTTGCAATAAAATAAAAATTATTTTCTTTTAAGCAAGGGCACAAGTAAAATGCACAAACAAGACTAAACCCTAGATGCAAACTAAATGATCTTTTCTTTTGAATACCTAGAAGCAATTGAATATATTTTTCCTTTTTATTTAATTTATGTTTAAAATAGAAATAATAAAAGACACTTTAGCAAATAGCCTAAATTACCAAGGGCACTCACTTGAACCGGTGGTTGATCCTAGCTTTAACTTGCATCTAGGATATCCAAGTAGCACCAAAATCTGCAAGATAACTTCACAAAACGCTCAAAAAAATATGATTAGCATTTGGGGACCTACTTAGACTGCTATGCGACTGAGCTTGGAGGCACAACAGTCAAGCCTCCTTGGTCCTTTCAGCTAACCATTAAAAAATAAAGTAAATTATTGACCTTTGGGAAGCGAAACAAAAACAACAGTGCAATGACATGAAACTGTGCAAAAAATTGAATGTGAATAAACAACTTATAGTCTAAATTCTATAGACATAAATGAACTATAGTTTTGGGGATGCAACCTTACCCCTAGACCCTAGCGAAGCAAATTATTGCCCCAAAATGGACGCTCACAAATCCGCACAAAAGTGAATTCATGCCCAATAGCAACAGAGCATAAATTTATAACAAAGACTTTAAAACCTAACAAGATGCAGAAGTGAAACATAAAACAACGAATTTAATGATCTAGTGAAGTCAAATGACACAACCAAACCTGGCAGACGTGAGGAAGCAGCCAAAAGGATGGAGGTAGCTATCAAAAAATGGTAGTCCCCTCCTCAAAGCTCCAACTTTTATCCACCAAGAACAATAAACATAAAATTAGCAACAAAATCATTCACAGTAACAACACACTTGAAAACACTCGTTAAGAAATCTCCTTTACACCTTCAAAAACTTCTCAAGAATACCTGTCTCAAAAAAAACTTGTCAAAAGAACTTCTAGGTGAAAAAGAGGATCCAAACCCTCTATTTATAAGAGGTTTGGAGGACTAAAAGAGTGGGAAAACAAAAAAATAACCTTGGCCCTAGGCAGACGCCCAAAATTAGGGTTTTCTAGGAAAATCCCTTTTTTTGTGAATTTGCGCCCCATAATGAGAAATTGTGAATTTGCAAAGACCAAGAAAACAACAAGAAAATAGGGAAAAAAGATGTCCAAACATGCATTTGATGCTTTTTGGATATCTTTAAGAGAACTAAGGGAAAATAACACATTTAGATGGGTCAGTTTTCTATATCTACATTTTGCCCCCTCTTTGTTGCATTTTATGGTCTGGTAAATGCGTCAAAGAAAGATGTAGACACCTATGGGCAAAAATGGCAAACACAAAAAGGGGTGGTTGGGTTAGAAGAAAGGGATGGTACAAAATAGTATTATTCTGGATGCTTAAAAAAATTTACATGCAAAACGAGACATTAGGGACATTAATGCCTCTAAGGCCAGGGTGCCCCCTCGAGTTTCAAAAGGGATAAAATTCTTGAGGAAACTCAAAACGGTGGACTCAGAAGAGAAAAAGAACAACCAACAAAGAGGAGGAAAGCGAAAAAATGCAAACAGGAGAGAGAGAAAAGGGAGATAAAAGCAAAAGGGGGGTAAAAACCATAATTTATTTTTATCGTGCAAAATAAAAGAAAGGAACTCTGGAGGAAAAGACCAAATGGTGCTTCTTGTACACCATTTAGTTGTAGCAAGGGATGAAGCTGATACAGTAGTGGAGCAAGCACATGTAAGGACCAAAATCCATCATCTAGATTAGGCTAGAGTAGGATTTGATTATGTTAATCAATTTTTTTGGTCTTTTTATAAGAAATCATCGCGTGGGCCCTAACACAAATTTGTGGGGCAAACCGTGAATTTGCCTAGGGCACAATGATGAGAAAATTTGTGCCCTATGACAATCGGGCGTGAATTCACACCTAGAAAGAAATGGGTGTGAATTTGCAAAAGAAGGAAAACAAACAAGAAAGAAAAAGGAAAAAGGAGAGAAAAGAAACAAACAAGAAGAGAAGAAAGAAGAGAGAAAGAGAGAACAAGGGACCACTAAAAGCGATTTACGTTGTTTTATTTATTATTATGCTTTTCTTTATCTTTTCATGAGCATTGATTAAAAGTTTTATTTTTAATTTTGTTATTGCAACTTACAATTCTAGAGAGTAGAGAGTGGTGGTTGAGCTCCTTGGAGGCAGGGCTACGGTATCTCACAATAGCAAAGCAACGAACACTAGAGCTAATGGGGCTACTACATATGGCAAAGATACCCCATGTGGAGGTGGACAAAGCACTATTAACAACACTGACAAAGAGGTGGTATCCAGAGTTGTCGATCTTTCGATTACCCATGGGAGAGATGACTATCACACTAGAGGACGTGTGGCACATCCTGCACATTCCCATCAGAGGAAGAGTAGTTTATAGAGCATAATGTTAGCAGGCCACATTGTAGAGACTGTCAAGGGATTGGATCCCTACGATCCAACAAAGTGGTATTCATGTGGATAAGTTGCTAGGGTGATATGGGATCAACGCTTTGAGGATCGTACTCTATTGGGTGGTGGTGAGGTTCCTAGTGTGCCATACGAGTAGGCGACACTTGCCATAGGTGTTGGTGGGGGTAGTGGCAAACGTGTAGGACCAATAGGTGCAGTTCGCATGGGGTCCATATGTGTTGGCATGTCTATACAATATATTATACAATGTTGTGTATAAACGGCATATAGGGCTAGTATGTACAACCTTGCTCCAGGTGTGGGCCTGAGAGCACATAGTAGTTAGGAAACTGCATGCACTACTAGGGCCATTGCCAAATGTAAAGCATACAATAATATATATATGGCCAAGGGACCGAGAGACAGTCCAGAGGACGTACGTCGATATCCTACCACTTTGAAGGTGGGTGATAGACGAGCTACGGGACCACAAGATCATATGGAGATTGTGGTGACTACACCTTGGTTAGGCTGAGGATGTAGAGGAGCTAGCTTGGGTTTGGAGGATCCGATGGGTCACCACAGGGAAGGGTGAGCATGAGCTGTATCAATTTAATCGAGTATAGTGGCAATTATGCATTATCCAGGAGATACTGGATCTTGGGGACTACTGGTATAGGAGGGTATGAAAGGATCCATCAGGCGCTTGAGGAGACCCTAATGTGGCTAGATGGGTAGAAGAGGACTTGGATGACCCACTATATGTCAATCTAGGAGTGAATGACATCGGAGTGGGCCTCGACTACAAGTGATGGTACAAAGGTGTTGTACCCCTGAGGATCTCCCTACTAATGCCAATGCAAATATGCTAGGTCATATCCCAATGAGTGCAATTGGTGCTACGAGAGACCATATCACATATAATAGAGTGATGATAAAGAGGTCTAGATACATCAAGGTAAGTGAGGATACAGGTTCAAATAGAGATGATGACAACAATCAAAACCACCATTACCCTCTTTGGTTCAAGGGAAGGGGGAGTAGTAGGAGGTGACCCCACAACGGTGGAGGCTAGACTGAGTAGGATGATAGGATGTTCCTCTACATTAGTGATGGTAGGACCTAGCAGGACCGCAGATCAGGATGACTCGATGAGGGAGATGGAGGTAATGTAGGCTCGACTAGCAACCATGTAGAGGGAGGTTGACCTACTCCGAGAGGATAGGTCCGAGTATTGAGGGATTGTGAAGTGCTTTGACCACAACCCTCATAGAGCGAGACACAACTAAGGCTAAGGTAGATCGTCTTAGAGGTGAAATGAGTCAACTGGAGTAGGAGCAACATCAAGCTCGAGTAGAGGAGATGGTTGTCATAGCCAACAACCATTCGAGCGAGGGGATCAACCTACTACAGGAGTAGTTGCAAAGGGTAGTAGAGAGGAGGGATATATCAATAAGGAGGGAGATATTCTACCAGACCCTATACTTATAGGTAGTTCTAGTAGAATAGAGGATGCAACCATCGTCCTCCCTTCAGTCATAGAGTTAGACAAGATCTCGATCATGGATTGCAATGCAAACTGTGAACATATTCCCACCAGGACCACCTTTGATAGGCAGAGCAGAGGAGATGGACTTATGGAGCTAGGTCTAGGATTGGGGTGACATACCAATTTTAAGTGTGGCATGCATCCCTAGGGAGGTTTGAGTGTGTCGAGGTCGAACTGTGGCACACCGATCAAATTGTTATGTACTCTCTAAATCTTGAGTAATATAACATTGCATTATTATTATTATTATTATTATGTGTGCTTGTGATTGCTTGTGTTTTTATGTCTTTTTAATTTATGCATGATCATGGATGAGAATGAACAAGAAAATAAACAAATGCAAGTGGACTAAGTGAAAATGCAAAAATGAGATGATTAGAAAGAAAAAGAATATGGAATAAGAAGAGAAGAAGAGAGATAAAAAAACAACACTCTTGATGAATTTGTGCCCTATAAGTATGAGTTATAAATTTGATCAAGAGTGAATTCATGCCCTATAAGGATAGAGCACGAATTTTCAATAGAGAAGGAAGAAAATAAAAAAAAAGGAGAAAGAAGAAACAAAAATACAAACATAGTGGAAACAGAAGGTCAACAAAATAGGCAAAAGGGGTGCTTAGAGTATGATATTTGAATCAGCGTAGACCACAAGGGATCAGTGTGATCAAATGATCATAAGCTAAGTAAAAAGACAAATAAAAATGATGGACAAAAACTCTGTGAGGATGTATGCTCGCAAATGACCAAATGGAGGTTGCTCCTCGCTTATGACCATGAAGCTATCTTGTAAGGGTGTTATGATCATAAATATGGTCAAGTGGAGTGAGATATGGGTGTAGTGCTCTCTAATGGTCATGGTCAAAGAAATGCACCCATTGGGATGTATGCTCGCAAATGGCCGAATGGAGGCTACTCCTCACTTGTGGCCATGAAGCTATCCATTGTGGGGTGTTGAGAAAGAAAAATGAATTACCATTAAGCGTACGACCTAGTAGGATTGTGGTGTGTACAATGTATGAATGATCAGAGCAAAGCATGAGCAAGTGTGTGTGTACATGTGCTAGAAGAAAGACAGAAGAAATAGAGATGAAGGGTAAAAACATGAATGTGTGTGGTTCCTTTTGAATGTTTTATATTTAAGAGATGTGTGTAAGATAGTTAGTGGTCGTAGAAAATCCATACGGTATCTATCCCATCTCACAAGGATCCCTTAAGAATTAAAATATCAAAAGGGAAAGTGTGAACAAAGCAAAGGATGAGTAGATAAAGGAAATGGACATATACCCTTGTCTTGACAAAAAGAAAGATTGAAAACTTGCAAATGACAAGGATATACAAGAACTATATTTCTTGACTTGAGGAGGATTATGGTCATTGGAAAAAATTTCAAAGTTCAAGGAATATAGGAGAAGAAAAGAGAAGAAAGATGAATGAGAGAATGCAATGGAAAATGCTCCCTAGGTTGGGGACTCACTAGGCATCAGCTACCTAGTATGGATCTAATGCATATGGACTAAACCTAACTAGGTTTCATCACATGCCATCATGGTGAGGTCCCCAAAAATATATGATCAAGCAGTTGTGCAATATGAGCAAGCAAGCAATGTAATTATGACAAGCAAAAATGCAAGTGAAACAAAATGACAGGCAATCCATGCAAAATATGATAGGCAGTCATGCAGTTGAGCACGCAAATAGAATGCACAATGGAGATGCAGGATCATGCATAATATTATATATATATATATATATATATATATTTGTTAAGTGTGTTATGATTTATTTTTTACAGTGATTTGAACGATAGTTGACATAGAGTCGGATTGTGCCTCCTATATTAACAATAAGGATGGCAGTGCAAGGAACTAATACATCAAAGAAAAATCCATGATGAGAAATACCCTCACAAAGAGGCTTATCCACAACTTTCTCTCTGGTAGCTGTTGCACGAAAATCATCATAATATTTGATGGTGCCATCCTTCTTGATGAAAGGGTGAGAAATCCCTAATCTTGTAAGATATTTATAATATAAATGAGCAGGATTCTCTGAAAAACTAGGGGACCTAGGACAAACCGACTCGGGATACCCAAAAGTTATCATATTGCAAAGCAAAGAAGGATAAGAAAGTCCCTCATCCTTAGTACTCCACTTCAAACCTTGATGATCCAAATACTTAGCATAAGTAACAAGGTGATCATCATCATCAAGTGGTAAAGGCTAGTTTTTATTGGGTATGTAGCCTATGCCACATCTCTCATGCCAAATCTCATCTCCCAAAGGCTCTTGAATACCATTCGGTTGTGGCCTCAAACCTTTACCTACATATCCTATACTAGACAGGATCTATTTATGAAATGGGTCATCATTGGCCAAATAACAATGGGTAAAAGAACGCTCTACAAGCAAAGAATTACTATCATGAATATGTTCTTCAAGGAACATACCCACGAAGATAAAGGTATACATGCCAACGTGCACAACTTCACCCTTCTTATAGGGCAAACCCATAGTACGAGGTGAAGGTGGTAGCTTGGCCAAATCTAGAAGAGGTTCCTAAAGAAAATAATTGACTTGATCCTGAGATGAAATATTGGTTGATAGTTCTTTACTTATTTTTTAACTTTTGAGCTCTTTGGTGGAATTAGACGAAGAAGCATTAAAAGAAGAATTAAGAGAAACATATGGACAAAAAATAAAATTGGATTGAGCTTGCTCAACCATTGAACAATATTGGAATGGATGAGGGTTGCCTAAAATGGTGACAAGGTGATTCTCAAATTCAAGCTTCAAATATTGATGAAGAGTATAAGGGACAACCCTCATCACATGTATCCAAGGGCGTCCAAGAAGAACATTAAAAGATGCAGGACAAGACACCACATAGAACAAGGTATCTAAGATATTGGGTCCTACCCTAAAAGGGAAGGACTATAGTGCCACAAGCTTCTTGGGACTCATTGTTGAAAGATTTTATGATGACATCAGATCTGATGAGATCTTCCTCTTTTAATCTAAAATTTTGAAAGAAATGATAAGTGCATATATTAAGGGAGGAACCATTATCTATCAAGACTCTCTTGATACATGTTTCCCCGATATATTATGTGATGTAAAGAGAAGAATATCCTTGTAAGTTTGAGGAAGGAAGTCATCATCATAGAATGAAATATGATTAATCCCAAGAGAACTTAAAACACTAGCTATAAACCTAGGGGAAATGTCTTGAGGAACAAATTGTTGGCTTAGAATCTTCAACAAAGCTTCCCTATGAATAGGATAAGTTTGTAAAAGCTCTAAGAGGGATATCTTGGCTAGGATACTAGCTAATTGCTATTGAATATTAAAGGAGACTTTAGGTTATGGCTTTAACACTACAGTGTGGGTTTTCTATACTTGTGCTCCTTTTTTGGGTACTCTTCAAAACTAAGGGAGGTCTTGAAGGTTGGTTGGATGAAGAACTTGGCTCTTGCTGAGAATGTTGAGTCAGTTGAGCTTGATCTTGCTTCCTTGTAGTCACTGCTATAATACCAATTATATTGTTGTAATGAGGCACATTATGATATAACACTTGATTAGATTTTCATTGTTGATGATTAGGTAGGGGATTTTGGAAGATCCCCATGCCTTGATTAGTTGTGGGTGCTTGTTGAGTAGGAGGTTGATTGGTTGTTGGAGGATTGTGGTTAGGAGTAAGTTGAGAGTCCTCTATAACAAGACGACCTGCATCAATCAAGTCTTGAACCACATCTTTCAACCTCTTACATAAGTGTGTCATGTGCCCATCCACTCTTTGATACTTACAATGTTTTCCAGGCTTATACCAATCAATTGTGGTATCAGGTTGCCTTATGGGAGGTAACTCAATCATCTTAGTTTCCAATATTTGCTTCAGGACCAACAAAATTACGTGGTGGGGGTTTATTAAGTACCATTCTTTACAAGGTACTAGAAGCATTAACACTGTTAGTAGGTTTACTATTAGCGACTCCATCACCCACTACATGTTTGTTCTTATACTGATTTTTTGTGGTCCTATATTCTTCTTTCCTTGATTTTAGTTGATCTCTTTGGATAAGGGCTTGCTCTACCCTTCTTTATAGATCTATCGCTTGTTTTAAAGAGGTAATAGTTGGAGTTTCCAATGCATAAGATATTTGCTCTTGTAAATTTCCAATAAAGATTTCCAATATATCTCAAGGAAGTAAGGTATATCTTAAGCGTCCAACTAAAATTCTCCAACGAGATAGGAATTATAAAAAACTTTCATCTTTTTCTTGTTTCAAATTATAAACATATTTCATAGACATATTCCTTTCAATGCAAGCTCCAAATTGTTGCACAAACAATTCAGATGTTTCCTCAAAATTTCTTAGAGTGTCTAGGCAATTGATAGTACCACTCCAATGCCATACCACCAAGACTCTTAGGGAATATTTTTAGAAGCAACATGTCATCATATATGATATCATGGCATGCAGTTTTAAACATCCTTAAATCTCAATTGTATCTTTTGTTCCCTTATAAATAGCTAAAATTGATATTGGGAAATGTTTGGGATAAGGCCTAGAGGCAATGATAGGGTCCAAGGGTTGATTGCACATTTCCTTATAATTGTAGGTGAAACCTAGAGTCTGAAGAGAATCCACTTTTAAAGCCATTTTTTTCACCACACTTGTTAAACTTTAAACATTGGGATTGTTGTCGTGCATAACCCTCATAATCCCTAAAATAAAGCTATAGGCAGGTTGTTGCAAGGGAACATGGCCAGTATTGATACTATTATGATATGAATTATGGAAAGGAATATTTTGGATAGTGTCTTGTTGTGAGAAATAGTTCACATTTGGTGGAACAAAAGAATGAAGGTCATAAGAAGAAATTGGAATGGAATGCAGAGGAAATTGAAAATTGTGTTGAAATTCACTATTGGTTGGAGGAGCTTGTAAAATTCCTCCAATGTTGGTGGTTACAATAGTAGCATATGTTGGTTTATGAAATGGATTGACATGATGAGAAGATTCAAACAAAGGATTGACATGAAGCCTTGTGCAAAGGTAACTTGAGGGTGAGGAGGTTCAACCTCTCTAGGAGAATGGTCCTCCTACTCCAAGTCCCTTTTCAAATCCTTTTCATAATACTTGATAAAACTACGAATATGCTCAAAATAATTGTTGTGGCTTCTCCACAACTAGACCTAAAACTTGGGGACCCACTTTAAATTTTTGCTTTTGGGGGTTTGTTGGTCTTGAAGTGTTATTATTTCACTGCCTCCAAGGTTTCATCTGGTATGGTTGCTTGGATTGAGAATAGTGCTTGAATTGCTCTCTCGAGGTTTGTTTCAATGTTGCAAAAGGTCCCACCTAGGGGTTGCAGTTCATATTTCCAAGGTTCATCATTGGTCTATGCTTTCATCTCATTTATTGCAAAGTATATTGAAGAGGGTTTGGTTTTGAGATTAATTCCATTATTTTAATTTCATTATCTCAAGTCAAACTATTCAATTGTTGGATTTGATTTAAATTTTAATTTAAGTAAACATTTAAACATGAAAGAAAGTAAAAGCAAATCATCTTTAAAACATAAAAAGTTTAATATATATTTATCTTTAAATATATATAAAATAATTAAAAAGAAAAATAAAAATAATAATAATAAAAATAAAAAATAAAAAATATATTATTATTATAATTATATGTATTATATATAATTATAATAATGATAATATACAATAAATAAATACCTAGGTTACAATCCCACGGGTGTGCCCATGCATAGCCAGTAGCCCGATCCGAATCCTCTACGTGTTGCACCTGACTGATGACGACGATCTATTTCCTGCTTGTGCAGCGGTCCCCCTTCATGCCACATGTTGAACCAAACTGAAGAATATGATCAGATTGATAGGAAAAAACTGATCTATTTTTTAACTTTTTATTTTCAGAATTTGCTTTATTAATTTTCGAACATTAAAAAAAAAATTAAAAAAAATTCAAAACCCAAAAACAAGTACACAGCTGCATAGAGTATACTTCGGAGTTTCATTTTGCACTTAGACATTTTTGCTCCGGAGTCATTTTGTATTTTAAAAAATTGTTCGAAGTTGTTATTTTATTGCAGATTTTTAAAATTTTGAAATTTCAAAATTTCCATTTTGAGGCCAAATTTAAATTTTTCAATTTTATATTTCTTTCATGAGTCTATGATGACATTTCCTTCATGAAAATTTGAATTTCATTGAAGGCGTTATGTTTATGGCATTCCATAAATTGGCATGTTGGGAGCAATAAATGCACCTTTCTTCATGAAAATTTTGATTTCATTAAAGAGGGAGAATTTTATAATTTACATAAAAAGGTCATTGTTTCAAAGCATTTAATTATTCTCCTTTATGAAAATATTTCATTAGAGAGGAATAATTAAAAGGACATTAAAAGCCTCTATTTTAAGGCAATGAATTATCATCTCTTTGTGAAAATTAATTTCACTAAAGGGGGATAATTTATTAATCATATTAAAGGCTATCTTAATCTTCATGATAAGAAGCTACATTTGAGGATCCTATTCATAATTTCAAATTCACATTCATATATAGATTTAATCTTCATTTTCATGTTTAAAGTAGGATTTAATACAAGATAAATTTTGCTTTAAATCTACTTAATAAGGAAGATAAAATCTACCTTAAAATCCTCAAGATAAAAGGAATTAAGGCTACATCATGGTCATATGAGGGCCAATTCACATTTACTTTTACTTTGGTTTCATGAACAATCATTAAAGTAGCATGGTAAAATAAACCAACACATGCCCCTTGTTTACAGTTACTTGCATTGAATTGATATATCTTTATTGAGTCTACTAATACACATGCAAATGTTAATATAGCGGAGACCTTGGAGAAGTTGTTTGTTTAACTTCTTTGCAAGAGAGGATTTTGGGATCCAAACCCTAAGGGAGAGTGTAATTTCACAATTGGATAAAATTAACACTCAATAAGAATTAAAGACGAGTTACCCATTGGGTGCCTCAACAGGATCAAACTCATTTCTAATTTCCACATTTTCTCCCTCTTCATGATTTGGATTCTTCCTATCAATCTAATCATATTCTCAAGGATTATGATCAGATTTAGAAAGTCTTCATCCACTCCTAAGGTTGGGAGCCATTAGGAGAAATAAAAAAGGAGATGAGAGAAAAGAAGAACCTAAAACAACAAAAGAGAAGGCACATAAAAGACTTTTAAGAATTTTTTAATATTTTCTATCTAAGTAAACACAATTTATTGATCTTGCTTATGTTTTAAAAGAAACAAAAGGATGTATGTGCTTCACGTTGGGTTTACCAAAGATGTAGAAGAGGGAAAACTATGCACCGCGCACGATTCTCGATTGGATCCGCTGGGAGCCGAGGTGATCACGATGGCCGTTGTGATATCTACACTCAGGTGGGCCAAAAGGAAGGGTTCACCAAAAATGGTTTAAGGACTCACTCCAAGTCTGGGGTGGGAATGTTGAATGTGGTTTTTTAAGCAAACAGGTTTGGCCCTTTTTAAAGATCTTATCTAAAAGAAATAAAAAGGGCTATGCAAGATAAATAAAGATGCAAGAAAACAAGAGCTAACCCTAGAAATATTTTAGATTCAATGATTTCTAACCCTAGGTTGCAATGAAAATAAAGATTATTTTTCTTTAAGCAAGGGCACAAGTAAAATACACAAACAAGACTAAATCCTAGGTGTAAACTAAATGATCTTTTCTTTTGAATGCCTAGAAACAATTGAATATATTTTTCCTTTTTATTTAATTTATGTTTGGAACATAAATAATAAAATACACAATAACAAACAACCTAAAAGCTTTACCAAGGGCACTCACTTGAATCGGTGGTTGATCTTAGCTTTAACTTGCGTTCAGGATATCTAAGTAGCTCTAAAATCTGTAAGATAACTTTACAAAACCCTAAAAAAATGTGAATAGCATTTGAGGGTCTACTTAGGCCGTTATGTGACTAAGCTTGTAGGTGCAGCAGTCAAGCTGCCTTGGTCCTTTTAGTTGATCGTTTGAAAATAAAGTCAATTGTTGACCTTTGGTAAGCGAAACAAAAACAACGATGCAATGACATGAAACAGTGCAAAAAATAGAATGCGAACAAACGAATTACAATCTACATGTAGCAGATATAGACGAACTAGGATTTTGGGGATGCAACCTTACCCCTAGACCCTAGCAAAGTGAATTTGCATCTCAAAATGGGCGACTGCGAATCTGCATAGAGGTAAATTCGTGCCCGATAGCAATAAAGCACAAATTGCAACAGACTTAAAAACCTAAAAAGATGCAGAAGTGAAACACAAAACAACAAATTTGATGATCTAGCGAAGTCAAATGACACAACCAAACCTGGAAGACACAAGGAAGCAACCAAAAGGATGGAGGTAGCTATCAAAAAATGGCAATCCCTCCATCTACCAAGAACAATAAACACAAAAGCAGTAAAAGAATCATTCACAACAACAACACACTTGAAAACACTCGTTAAGAAATCTCTTTCATTCCTTCAAAAACTTCTCAAGAATGCTTGTCTCAAAAAAGAACGACTTGTCAAAAGAACTTCTAGGTGAAAAAAAGAATCCAAACCCTCTATTTATAAAAGGTTTGGAAGGCGAAAAGAGCGAGAAAATGAAAAAATTGTTAGCTTTTGATGACACAGTAGTGTAGGGAATGTAACCACAAGATGCAATATAACTAATCTGAGATAACTATAAGCTAATGGCACAATAATATACAGGAAAATAATAATATGAACATCTACTAATAACTCAAAAATATGTCATTAATGAAAGTGACGAAAAGAGTACAATGCTACATAATTGAGGACATGAACACTCCATGGGAGGATATGAAGGACTACATTGTACCACACACTCTATACTACTACTACATACGATTCCCTATACTGCTATCACATATATTCTTCTAAAATACTCACTATGAGACCTTTATATAAGAAGATAGATTACTTGCCCCTTACTCTACCTATCTAACTGATGTACAAGTGGACTCCTTGTACATTTACAACATGCACCTTTGACACTTGTGCATTTATTACAATACTTGAAGTAACTTACTAACTTTACTCTAAAGTAAACTCCTACTCTAGTTATGTACCAAAGGTCGTACATTTACATGACCCAAATGATGTAATATACTCTAACAAAAACAAACTTAGTCCTAGGTCGATGCCCAAAATTAGGGTTTTCTAGGAGAAGCCCTAATTTTTGTGAATTTGTGCCCCATAATGAGGGACTGTGAATTCACAAAGACCAAGAAAATGAGGGAAAAAGATGTCCAAACATGCATATGATGCTTTTTGGAGATCTTTAAGGGAACTAAGGAAAAATGACACATTTAGATAGGTCAATTTTCCATGTCTACAACAAGATTCTAACCTGGATCTCCTCCTTGAAAGTTGAGGAATCTAATTGGTTGAGCTAATGTCATTTGATCTATTTCAATTCTATTATTGTACACACATACAAAGATATATATGTGCGTGTGTGTCTGTGTGTGAGAGAGTTTAAGTGGATACAAATGTGGGATTTTGTTGAAGAGATCTAGATTCAAATATTGATAGGTGATAGATTATAATATGACTATGGATTAATACCATTATAATATGACCTATTTCAGTTTCATAATTTTTCAATTAGTTATATGGAATTGAAATAGGCCTCACTTGTATTACATCATGACCACATAGTGGTATTACAAGAACTTTTACAATTATACATGTATCACTTGGCAATATTCGATCCTGGATCTCCTTCTTGAAAGTTGAGGAATCTAATTAGCTGAGCTAATGTCATTTGATCTATTTAAGTTCTATAATAGTACATACATACATATATGTGTGTGTGTTTTTAAGTGGTTACAAATGTGGGCTTTTGTTGAAGATATATAGGTTCAAATATTGATAGGTAATAGATTGTAATATGACTTTGTGGTTTGATGCCATTTTTTTTTTGCATATACTAGAGGAATTGGTAACTCGTTACATTTTTCATCACTTCTTCATAGGTTCGAATCCTACTCCTTGCTGCCATTATAACTTTCATTTGTGTTGGGTAAACTTTTAAACATAGTTGGTAGCGCTGGCGCGACATGCCTTCCGATACTATGAGGTCCTAAGATTTGAACCAAGGTTATACACACCAAACGAGGTGTTTTACCAACCAACCAAACCCTCGAACCTAAGTGGTTTATTACCATTATAACATGACCTTATTTCAATTCCATAGTTTTTTCAATCAATTACGTGGAAGTGGAACAAGCCCCACTTGCAGTACATCATGACCACATAGTCGTATTGCAATAACTTTGTAATTATGCATGTATCACTTGGCAAGATTCAAACCTGGATCTCCTCCTTCAAAGTTGAGGAATCTCATTAATTGAGCTAACAACATGTGATCCTTTTTTTTTTTTATTGAGGTTAGTGTGAGAAACCCCTACGATCGACGCTCAAGGATGGGCATCCCCATCCCAACCATGACCTCTAATAAGGGTGAGAGTTGAGCTTATCAATAGGGACCAAACACATAGCCATACACACACCCACCCCCTCATACACTTGCCCACGTCGCGGTTTGAACCTTGGACCTCCCAAAGAAGAGCCAAAGTCCGAACTATTGCACTGTTCCCCCGGGACAAACTTTTAGGTTAGAAAGAAATCTCTAAATCCGCTCTTAGGTGGTCGAAAATATTGTCCCATCCGATACTATCTAAAGGGAAGCCACAAGAGATTTTTTTGTGTCCCCCTTTGCATTGCAAAGGTTCGAACCGTGGACCTCCCATTCAATGAGGCCAAGCTCGCCTTCTCCACTTGCGCTACAAAGGCATACAAAACTCTTAGGGTAGAGAGAAAATCTCGAGAGCCGCTCTTAGGTGGTTGACAATGTCATCCCATCCAAGTATATCACTATCTAGAGGAAAGCCACAATAGATTTTTTTATGTCCACTCGATCTCATGTCTGTATAGGGATTCGAACTCAAGACCTCTCAAATGGAGGGAGTTGTTCACAATCACCAACATGCCACACTAGTAAGTACATACATACAAATATATATATATATATATATATATATATATATATATATATATATATATATATGAGTTTAAGTGGTTACAAATGTGGGTTTTTGTTGAAGAGATGTAGGTTCAAATATTGGCAGATGATATATTGTAAGATGACTATGTGGTTTAATACCATTATAACATGACCTAATTCGGTTCCATAAATTTTTCAATTAATTATATGGAAATGAAATATGCCCCACTTGTAGTATTACATCATGACCACATAGTAGTATTACAATAAATTTGCAATTATACATGTATCACTTGACAAGATTCGAACCTAGATCTTCTCCATGAAAGCTGAGAAGTCTAATTGATTGAGCTAATGACATTTGATCTATTTTAGTTCAATAATAACACATATATAATTCGAATCTAGGTATCTTCCTCGAAGGTTAAGGAATCTAACCGATTCAGCTAATGCCATTTGATGTATTTTAGTTCCATTATAGTACATACATATAAAGGATAAATTTGAAGTATGTTGTTTACTCAATATATGGTTAGCAACTATACTCTAGTTAATGAAACATGGTGTACAACCCTAATGCCTACAAGATTCAAACTATGGATTTGCATTTAGATCAAAGTCTCCATTGCCGATTCAAGTTGTAGAAAATATTGCATTTGCTCTTAGGTCAATTAAACCATATCCAACTTGTCTTTTTATCATTGATTATTATTATTTTTTTTTTTGAAAAAAATGAAAACTTGTATTAATACAAAGAACAATTACAAACGGGAGAGAACACATCCCGACCCAGAGCAAAGAGCAACACAACAAGTGCAAAGCACAAAGGCAGCACTAACAACCACAGGGCAAAGAAAACAATAGGGCGCGAAAAGGCGACATGTCACGAAATCGCGGCAGTCACCCCCGTCTCGACCGCGTCGGCGCCAACAGTCGCGATAACGCGACAGGAAGGGCCCTCGGCAGCCGCACGCAAAAGGAGTCGCGAAATCGCGACGAAGTTTCTAAACGACTCTCATGCCACAAAAGGGTCGCGATATCGCGACAATTATCCTCCCAACCGCTTAAGTGCCAAACGTGTCGCGATATCGCGACAAAAATACCTTGCAACTTCCAGTTTACCAAACTGTCGCGATATCGCGACGAATTATCAACTTTGCTCTTCATCTTCAAAAGAGGCGCGAAATCGTGACATAATCTCAACAAGAGCCGCGATAGCGCGACATGTCGCGATATCGCGCCAGAAACCCGCCAAAGGCCGCAAAGGCTCAACCTGTCACGAAATCGCGACAACTTCCAACTCGAGGCCGCGACGGCGCTACAGGTCATGATATCGCGACAATTTTCCTCCCAGCCGCTTAAGTTCCAAACGTGTCGCGATATCGCGACAAGATTACCTTGCAGCTTCCCACTCTCCAACCTGTCTCGATATCGCGACGAAATTTCAACTTTGCTCTTCAACTTCAAAAGAGGTGCGAAATCGCGACAGGATCTCAACAAGGACCGCGATAGCGCGACATGTCGCGATATCGCGACAGAAACCCACCAAAGGCCGCGGAGGCTCAACCTGTCGCGATATCGCGACAGCTTCCGGCTTGAGGCCGCGACAACACTACAGGTCACGATATCGCGACAAAAAATTTCCTTAGCATAAAAAACACCGCACATTATTTCAAAATTTGTTCAAGGCCTTGTCTAATCTCTGCATCCTCCACAGCCATATCACTATGCAGATGCATCCCAACCTCCCTCTCAAGCACCCATCTTAGCAAGGAAATCGACCACTTTATTAAGAGTTCCGCTAGCATAAACGAGTATCACATCCTCTAATTCCTTCCAAAGCTCTTTAATTTGGGAGACCGGAATCCGTGACCTCCAAGCTTTTAAGGCAAAGTTCCTCATGCAATCAAGAGCGCCAACCAAGATTTGGGAATCAGACTCAATGATTATCTTTCTATGACCCTGCTTGACGGCCCAGATGGAAGCAGATTTAATAGCAAAGGCCTCGGCTTCATTGTTTGTGGCATATCCCAGACCTTGCAATTCCCAATAGAGCACAGCCCCAGCATGATCACGGCAGATTACTCCACTTCCAGCATTGCCCGGATTGCCTTTTGCAGCTCCATCAGTGTTGATTTTGATCCAGCCTTCTGGGGGAGGTTTCCAACAACTTCTTACCTGTCTCTCAAGATCAGCAGCTCTCTCTTCCAGAGGCTTAGAAGCAGGCTGATTTTCCTCCTCAGCATAGATGGCAACGGTTTCCACTACTTTGCTCCAGATGACCTGCCATATCCCATCCATCGAAGAGAAGGTTTCACGAAAAATACGAGCATTTCTTTCCAACCACACCTGCCACCAAATAAAAAGGAAACCAAGCTCCTAGCCAATTCGAAGAGCTTTAGATGTAAATCTACCTCTCTTCCAGCTTTCCCATAAATTGGTCCGAGACAAGTCTCCAATAGCCTGAAGTTTAAAATGGGAGAACCAACGATGCCAAATCGTTGTGTGAAAGGACAATCAAACGAGAAGATGATCGGCAGTTTCCTCATTCCTATAGCATAAAACACACTGGGAAGGACCAATGATGCCTCTGATTCTGAGATTGTCAAAGGTCGGGATTCCATTGTGCATCACTGCCAGGCAAAGAAGTTCACTTTCGGCCAACCCTTGGGATGCCAAATCTTCCTCCATTCTTGAACTGGAAAAGAGTGTGGGGGGGGCTCTAGAAGGATCGAATCATAGCCCTCCTTCACAGTATAAACCCCAAGGTTCCCAAAGCCCCGAGCAAGCTCATCCTCCTCATCTCTCCCAATAAGAAACCGTTCTGACAAGATTTTTTCCGAGTTGGAGCCCCGCTCCGGGGGATTGGAATAGGCCATTCACCCGACCGCTTGAACTTTTGAATCTTATACTCCCCCAATTGGTCGGTATTGAAGTAGCTCTCAATATGGATCCATCCCTTATCTTCTAGAGCTGATTTTAACGGATGCAATTCAGGAAACATAGCAAGAATGGGAGGATTTTGATCCCAAGAATCAGTCCAGAACCGGGCCTTCTCCCCTCTCCCAACTTTCCAGAACAATTGATCTTTGATAATGCGAGATCCAAGCTTGAGAGCCTGCCACACTAATGATCCATTACCCTCCAAAGGAAAGCGGCCCAAGTCATTGGGGTGAACAAGACCCAAGTATTTACTAGAGAGGATTCTTCTGAAGAGGGACGTTGGCTGGGAAATCCACCTCCAATACGAGTTTACCAGCCAAAGCCTGATTGTTAAACTTGGAGCTTCTTAATCCCAACCCACCTTTTTCCTTGGGGTCGGGTGACCTTATCCCATCCAACCAAGGCCCATTTCCTCTCTCCTTTGGCACCTTCCCAAAGAAAACTTCTAGCCACTTTGTCCAGCTCTTTCCAAATTGAAGGAGGGGCAACCGAGATAGAGAATTTATAAATTGGCATGGCCTGAATAACAGACTGCAAGAAAGTCAGTCGGCCCCCATAGCTTAACCATCTATGAGACCAGGTGATTCATTCTCTCTTTGATGCCATCCAAAAGGTCCTTCCGGAAATCAGCTTTCGCTTTTTGAAATGCGAGAGGAACCCCCGTGTAAACTACAGGAAGAGAGGTCCTAGTGAATCCCAAGATCTCAATAACTCTGTCTTGTGACCTTTGATCAAGATTAAAGAAGACCACTTTGGATTTTGTTTCATTGATGACTTGATTAGAGGCCCGGAGGTAGACGTTTAGAGAATCTCTCGATTCCTCTTGCTTCCCTGAGGTCGGCCACTCCCACCAATCCAAGTATCATCCACAAACCGTAAATGAGTCAAAACTTCAGACCCCGATTTTAATTCTCGTTATCTGTCCTTGAAGTCTTCTTCTCGGGAGGAGTCTGCCTAATCCTTCAACCAAGATGAGAAAGAGATAAGGAGAGCAAGGGTCTCCTTGGCGAAGACCCCGAGAGGCTCCAAAAGGTGGCGAGGGAAGCCCCTTAATTAAAACAGAGTATGAAGGCGTAGAGATACAGCTCATGACCCAGGCAATCCAGTCCTGAGAAAAACCAAAGGCTGCCAACATCTTGACCAAGAAGCCCCACTCTACCCTGTCATAAGCCTTAGACATATCCAGTTTGATGAACATTCCTTTGTTACCTGAATTGTGCATAGTATGGATAGCCTCCTGAGCCAAGATCACTCCATCCAAGATCTGTCTCCCTTCAACAAAACCCCCTTGCTCGAGGAGATTATATTCTGAAGAAGAGGTTTTAGTCTTTCAACCATAATTTTAGTGATTATTTTGTAAATCACATTGCATAAGGCAATAGGTCCGAAATCGGAAATGTGAGCCCCCACCTCTCCTTTTGGAATTAAGGTAATAAAGGTGTGATTTAGAGCCTTGAGCATTCTTTTATTAGTTCGGGACTCCTCAATGACAACCAGACACATCCTCCTCCGGGGTATCCTAGAAGGCCCCGAAAAAACTCAATAGGGAAGCCATCGGGACCGGGCAATTTTCCAAGTGCACATCCCAAAGACCACCTTCTTGAGTTCATCACGATCAATGGGCTTAAGAAGGGCTTGATTCTCTTCATGAGAGATAATAGAGGGAATGCCATCAATGACTTCATTTTGGGCTTCCACATCATGCTCCATACTTTCCTTAAAGAGGTTTGAGAAATACTCCATTGAGTGGGAGTGCATACCAGGGAGAGTGTCAAAAGAGTTTCCATTCTCGTCTTGAAGGAGTTCCATGTTATTCAATTGTCTTCTAGCACAAGCAGAGCGATGGAAAAATTTTGTATTTCGTCTCCTTCTAATAACCATGTGTTTCTTGCTCTCTGTTTCCAGTAGATCTCTTCTTTATTATCAATGTCCTCAACCGCTTTGCGTAAAGCATCATCCTCGGATTTAAGATGCTCGGAAATGATTCCTTCCCTGAATTGTTTTTGCACCTCGTTCCATCCGGTCAACAAGGGAGCCCGTTGGAGCTGGAAATCGGATTTGTTAGTTTGCCTCCACTGTTTTAGTTTACTCTTAACAAAAAGAAGTTGTTTATGAAATTTGAACATAGCTGTCCCAAAAGGGAGACGACCTTCTTCCCACCACTGTGGAATTTTCCTTCGGAGGTCCTCTTTTTGCAACCAAAAATTTTCAAATTTAAATGGTTTGTAATACTGCCCTGACATAGTCCCTCCCTCCAGCAAAATGGGAGAGTGATCTGAGACTGGGCCCTCCAAAATCTGAAATTTGATATTCCATCTAACAAAAGCTTCCTCCGAGACCAGAAACCGGTCAAGCTTAACCCTCCTGTTGTATGGCTCTCTTCTCTTATTAGTCCAGGTAAAGTTTGTACCAGGGCCTTTGATATCAACAAGGTTAAAGGCCTGGACTTGGGCAATTAAAAGCCGGTCCCCTGTATCCAAAACTGGGATGCCACCTTCCTGATCCCTGGCAGATAATTTGGCATTGAAGTCCCCAGCAATAATCCAATCAAAATCTTCCCGGGAGGACCTCATGTTTTGAACAACTTTCCATTGAAACCGCTGACCATCGATGTTCTGAGCCCCATAGAAGTTTGTAATTAAGACTTGTTCAACTGTAACAATGTTCCTAAAAAGAGATGTGAGGACACCCCTCCAAGCTATATGTTCTATTGCTATCCACGCCAAAGGGTTCCAAAGAGTAGCAATCCCTCCCGAGGCACCTAGAGCAACCACGACCATATGGCCAGCACCCCTCCAGATTCGACCGACAGTTTTACTCATAAGGTCTAAAGACATTTTTGTCTCTTGAATGAGCAGAAAGTCTGTTTTACTTCTCTCTAAAAGTCTTTGAACAGTAGATTGATGGGTTCTACTGTTTAAACCCCTCACATTCCAAGATTGAATAATCATTGGAAACCTTGGGAGCAATAAGAATCAATTGTTCTCGCCAATCCTCCATTGATTAGCTTATCTCCTTGCACTGCAATTAGATCCTTATTGGATTTCCTGCCCGCCCCTTGGGAATTACTGTTTTTCGACCTCTTCTCCACTGGGTAATCCCTAGAGCCGGTCTTTCTCTGATCTTTTCTGCATTTCCCATGGTGACATCCTTAATAATCGGTCGTGTCTTGGGGAGTGGATTACCAATGCCCCTGGGTTTTCTAGCTGCAAAATCTCAGAGGAGTCAATCACATGTTCTAGGATAGGGGTTGGTGAGGGAGGAGCATGAGAATGGATGATATTATCCTCAAGGTTCCCATTTGCTCCTTCCATAATTTGGTCTTCTTGATCCACAAGAGATTTGAAGATTTCATACCGGTTGGTTGGCTTGGGTTGAGCTTGCTCCTTGCCATTTCTCTTTTCGTTTCTTCTTCTCTTCTGCTGTTCAAAGCCATATTTCTGGGCATCAGAACCAAGGGGAATGATGGGTGGTTCCTTGACCGGAGTGGGCTTACCCTCTCGGGGGCGATTTGGCATTCCCTGTGGAACATCCGCTTTGGTGCTCAAGATATTTGGGCAGAACCTAGCCAAATGGCCATGCTTATGGCAAACTCTACATCGGAAAGGTAGGGCTTCATAGTCTAACTGCTGTATCCAAGATTGTCCCGCTAACTCCAGTTCCATCTCAGCTGGTAGCGGTGGCTAATATCCAGTTCTACACAAATTCTAGCATAAATAGCGATGTTTCCTTCTATGGTATCTTTGGAAACTCCCAAATATCTACCTAGAGAGTTACCTATCAATTCAAGAATTTGCTCACCCCAAAACTCCATCGGGAGAGCATACAGCCGGATCCAAACCGGGACAACAGTGGGCTCAATGCGAGGGTCGAAGCCCGCTCTCCACGGTTGGACAAATAACCCCTGCCGGGCCATGGCTCCTCTTTTCCGATTCAAATGCTCTGTTTCTATCCGCTAAGGAGGAAAAACTAATAATAAAATACCCATTGCTTATGGGCCATAAGGAGTACTCACCGATAGGCTCCGGCTTTGTCTCACCCAGGTGTGCAAAAAGTGCGGGGTGGGTCGGATACCCATGAATTTGCAAATCAGGTCATGAGTAGCACGGTAGTTGATCGTGTCCTCGACCAACTTTGGTTCTATGACAATCTTCGGTCTGGAAGCGGATTGCGGGAGACATCCATTGACTCTGTGCACGGGAGAACCCTTGCCCGCATTCCTGGATAGCGAATGGTAAGCACTCCGCCGAGCTTCATCGGAGGAAGACGCAGGGGTTTTCTCTTAATATCTCGGCATAAGAGGTCTTCTTCCCATCGAGAAATCCTGGAGGAGACCCCATTGGGCCCTCCCGGGGCAACGAAAGAGCCGTCGGCGAAAAACAACAACAAACCACCTGAGTCCCTGGTAGAATCTTCCCACCAGAAACCCTAGAGCCTCGACCGACGACAGTTCAGAAAGTTTCCCGCCAAATCGCCAGAGCTCAAAAACCAGTTCCCAATCAGAAATTCTATATCTATCCTCATTGATTATTATTATTATTTGAATAAGTTTTATGGGATTAAAATGCACCCCACCCATATTACATGCACTTGTGCATGTATCACTTGACAAAATTCAAACCTTGATCTTTCCCTTGAAAAAGTTAAAGAATCTAACATTAATATATTATATTAATTAAAATAAACAAACATCTTTAATTAGTAAATATGAATGAATATTAATTAAACTTTATACTAAACATATTTTTATATATTTATGAAACAAATATAATTAGAATGAAAAGCACTTTACTTATTACAAAATAGTGTCAAATAAATAAAGTTATGGAATAAGAAAATCATTATGGACTTTTTTTTAGGTTAATATTTATGTCACTGATGTTATTTTTTAGGTATGTACTAGTAATACATTAAATTTTTAAATTTTTAATGAAGATAAAAGAAAAAATATTAAAAAATAATTAATTATAAATCATTTTAAAATTAAAAATTAATAGACTTTAAAACTACAAACATAATTTTTTTTGTTTGGTTATATAAGAGAGTTGATAACTACCACTATAACCAGCACAAATAAAAAATTATGATAAAACAGAAATAACAATAAACCCGTAATTAAAATCTTACATTTCATTTCAGTGATACAAATGAGTAATCATCGAAACTACGCCAGTATCTAAACTAAAACGGACTCGGGATAACTGCCTCCCCACACAGCCGCAGTATTTCCATCGTCATTATGATGCCGCGCAAAAAGAACAAAAGAACCATAACCCCGAACAAACCGCCAGCGACCCAATCGGCCATGGTGACCGACAACACATCAATATTGCTGTCAAATGGCCCAGCTATCCGTCCCCCCCTGCTGTACTGCTGCCCGTGCTCTACTGGCAGGACTATCTGTGTCGCTAACGACACAAACCACAGTAATCGCCGCGTCATAAGGGTCAAGCACAGCTGGCTCAGCTACTGGTGGAGCCAACTCTACAACCCTATCCACATCGTCCACATACTGAGAATCATATGTTACTCCACAAACATGTTCAGGTATTGCAGTAACTATAGGATTTGGTGCATCAAAGTGGACGTAGTGGTCAAGCACCACTCTATGAATAGAAGAATTGTGGGCAAGCTGATCGAGGAAAGACGATGCATATTTAAGACAACGTGAAAGAGCATCGTCGATTAACTCGGGTGGCGTGTGCTCAGCCGCGAAATTGATGCGCATACTGGTACTCGCCATACTACCAAAAACCAGAGAGAAAGCAAACAGACAACACACACGAAACTGAACTAACATGAAGCGCCAAGCAGATTTTGTAGGTTGCACGCCCGAATCTGGCACGTGCCCAACCTAAGTCGGTAGCCCCCTGTCCACTATGTAATACACGTGAGAGAAGCAGAACACATTGAATTTTTAAATTTTAAATAATTTTTCACAAATTCCAACATTCTCCCAAACCCTTCATCAAACCTCTAACCATGTACCCTTTGACGCTGAGTTAAATCCCTAGGAGATTATTAATTTGAAAATCCAAAGCAAATCTCTAGGAAGTCTAATCCTTCCCCATATCTTCACCTGACTGTACCCTTTGATCCTGGATTAAATCTCTAGATAATTAGACCATTAATTTGAAAATCTTAAGCAAATCTCTAGAAAATATAATCCTTCACCAAAGCTTTTAATTGGTTTGGTACCCTCACCCCGTCTCCCATCTTCGCCGAAACCCTTACTCGCACCCCCAAGCCTGTGGCCTAAACGACCCCCCTCCCTGGATTTTCGAAAAGAGCCCTTTTTTTTTTTAATTTTTGCTTTAAAAAAAATTAGAAGAAGCTTTTATTTTTTTTTTCTTTTAAAAAAAAACTTTTTGTTTTAATTTCTGCTTAAATTTAGAAAACAGAGCTTCTTGTTTTAATTTTTACTTTCAAAAACAAAACAAATATATATATATATTTTTACCTTTTAAAAAAAACAGAAATAGAGGAGACTTTTTTTTTTTTTTTTTTTCTTCTTAAAAAAAATATCAAACAAAATAATTTTTTGTACACACTTTTTGCACGTTATATATTTTGCTTACATTTTTGCGAGGAAAACCTTCTAGTGAGTTGGACTTCATCCCCAACCACTAGTCGAGCCCTTAGAACACACCATAGTTAGTATTCATAGTTCCCATACTTCATCATCAGGAAGTTGACTATCCTTGGGCCTAGTTTGAGATAATTTTTGAGGTTAGATGCCCTTTAAACACGAGGCTTAATAATTAGTGGATCACAGTTGTCGTTTTTGTCTAAGCCTATTTAAGGATGAAGCGAAAGTCTCATTAGACCAATAGCAGGACTTAGACAGTGCAACCTCTTTAGGGAGGTACTTTTTGTCCCCTTAGGATATCTATCACCCAACCCACCATACTAGGAAGCTGCATTCATCATTTTTGTATCACTTCCCAAAAGGAAGGCATAAACACACCCTCATAGTTTTCACACCATTCACCCCTTTTGTAGTTCCTATACATAGAAACATAAAACACACAAAAACAAAACCTTCAAAAAAAACAAAACCACCCTCAACCATCTTCCACTTTTGACCAACATCTTCCCAAAAATGTCTCGAAATCTTCCAAAACTTCACAAAAACATCTAAAAACATTCAAAAGCAAAAAACAAAATTCACAAAATCCAAAACAAAAATTTGCTTGCTTGTTTGTTTTCACTCCCATTTCAAAAGACTTCATTCCTACATCCTCTTCCATTTCCATTAGCCTGTGGATTTAACCCGAAGTCAAGCCAAAGCCCAAGCCCAAGCTTCCATGGCTCATGCCCCCCAATACCAACAACCACCTCACCAATATCTGCAACCTCAATTTCTCTATCATCAACTCCCTCTCATGCAATATCAGCCACCACCCAATCACTATCAACCACCCCCTTCATACCAATCTTACCCATATTCCCAACCTCGTCCATCTCATCCATCCCCCCTTTCATATCAACCACAACAAACTCAACAACCTCCACATCAACCTTCATATTTTCCCTAGTTGCCAACATATCCACTGCAGCAACCTCAACCACCTCCACAACAACATTCATATCAACCTTAGTCCTCAACATACCAAGCTATACCACCCTCAACTCAATTGCACAACTAACCCACTTCCCACCCCACACATATTCTTCCTCGGCCCACGTGTTACTTCACACCCCTCTTGAAGCCATTATCCACTGTCTTCTAGAGACTTCTCTAGGCGTAGACAATCTCCTTACCTAAAATAAGGCTAGACAATCCCCATAAATCTAAATCTCTAGGGTATAGTGACGATCCCTATTATGTATTTCATCGCCAAAGGGGTCATGACATCAATTCCACAACCTAGTACAAGATATGAATGATCAAGAGACCATTATGATTGATAACCCTTTAACCCCTCACCAAAACCTTAGCAATCATCAAGATCCATTACCACAACATGAAACAACACAGCCAAGTAATGGGCCTCAACTTTTACAACTCAATCAAATCAAGTTAATCACGTCAACAATGTTACATCTTACCAAGGTTTTGTGGGAATGATAAGTCATGACCACTTTACTCCTGCTTCATCCATCCCTTCCACCACTCCTCAAGAGCATCAATATTACGGGTAGTGTAATGTCCAATCTAACTCGCAACTAGCACATCTCCTCCATCTAATTCCTTATCCATCACAACACAGGTTACCAAATCAACTTCCTACTAAGCTTCGTCTTCCTTGATTCCTCCTGCCACTCCTCAAGAGCAACAATCTTGTGGGTAGGATACTGTCCAATCTGATGCTCAACCAACACATCCTCCTCCATCTAATTCCCGATCCATCACAACACAAGTTACCAAATCAGCTTCCTACTTAGCTTCATCTTCATCCATTCCTCCTACCACTCCTCAAGAGCACCAATCTTGCGCGCAGGGTACTGTCCAATTTGACTCTCAACCAGCACATCCCCCTCCATCTAATTTCCCATATGTCATAGCACAAGTTACCAAATCAGCTTCCTAATTAGCTTTATATTTTTTCATTCCTATCACCACTCCTCAAGAGTATCAATCTTACGAGCAGAGTATTGTCCAATCCAAATTTCAACCAACAAATCCCTCTTTATCCACCTTTGCATATGCCACAACACAAGTTATCGAATCAACTTCCCCCTTAGTTTCATCTCCTACATTATCTACTTCAGTTACTTCTTCTTCTCTTCTTGCTATCGCATCAACTTCCCAAACCGCTCCATCCAGCTCATCTTCTAATTTGGCATCCTCTCAATCTACACCACCATCCCCTTCCTCCACTCTATCGAAACTCTCATCCTCCACTATTTTACCCTTTAATCCTTCCAGGCCACCTCACTTGGAGTCTCCCCTCCACTCATTCAACCAATAATCCCCTCCTATCTTTGTCCAGAAACCCAGTCTTGACTCTGAGGATAACTTTGTCCATAAGGTCGTTGTCTCTCCCCCACCCATCAAGTCAATTCAGGATTTTGATCACCCCCATGACATGCCCTTAACTATTGGCGTTGTTGTCCTCATCAATTTTTCCACCAATTATACCCACTTTGTCTATGGGGTCTCAATGTTTCCTCTAAGTCACCTATTTCTATCGCACCTACAGTCTCATTTTGCGGTAACATTAATTATCTATCCAAGTGACCCTTTGCTATGAAATATTTCCAATATTTCAATTGGTGTGGATTGGGCCTTGGACAATATGAATAGGGTCTACACTCTATTTTTTATCCTCCCTACTAGCTATTGAAGGACAAATTTGGCTTAGGGTATCATAAGAACTCATTGGTGGTACTCCTTGAGAATGACCTCAAGTGTCCTCTCGATATCGAGGACAACAATTTGAACGAAAACATCAATTCTTATCATGGTCATTTCCTTCCTCCAAAATTTCTCCAATTCATAACCATTCATGCCCTTTCCCAAGACACTTCAGATGATAAGCAAATATTTCATCCACCCGAGGTCCCTCCAATTTGTTCAAAAGAGACTTCCCCTACCTCGCCATGTAGCCCACCCATGCCTCACCATTCTCCCTTCCTTCACACCATGGACCGGCCCTCGTGTTCAAATCTAATGCATCAGGCCCCTCCAACCATGTCACCCACACATTATCACAAGAAGACCATGAACAATGCCTCACATCCAACCTCATATCTCCCCTCTATTATCACAACCCCATTACTTCCACCTCTTCTTCCAGCCCCATATCTACCACCTCTTCTTCCAACCCCATCTCTCCCCTCTATTCCTACAACCCCATTGCTTTCACCTCTTCTTCCTACCCCATATCTACCACCTCTTCTTCCAGCATTGCCTCTTCCACCTATCTCTTGTCTCCTCGCCTTTTACACCATCCCCTTCATGTGCCTCAACCCCCATAGCCTTACCACTCACCTCATCCTTTCAATTCTCCTCTTCCTGCGGGCCACCCCCAACCACATTATTGCACACCTCCCCTTATTCATCCACCCTTCCTTTCTTCATTTCCTTAGCCTACCCAATTCAACCCTCATCGTTCGGCCCAACTGGTCCTACCTATCTTGCCCATCGCAAGCGATCTGCAACAACTTTCCAACCAACTTACGCATCTTGCACTAAAATTAAGTCACCCAAAAGCATCCACCCATCCTTTTAATTCTAACCAACCAATCATGCTTCATTCCTCATCTTTCTCAACCCCCTAATCGACCCCCATAATATCCTCATCCATATCTCTTAGAACCAATGTCAATGGTTTTTCAAAAGTTGTAGGATGTAAGACTAATTTCTCTACCTATCATCCATCCCATAGATCCTGATAGACCCAAGTCTAAGTGGTACAATGAAAACCATTATTATATCTTCCATCGTCAAATGGGTCCATGACATTAAAGATTGTCGATGCTTCAAGCATCTTGTGCAAAACTTGCTTGATCGGGAGACTTAATCCTCTCATCAGTATGACCCTCTTCCATTGGTATAATTCCTCCTTGTTTGCTCCCTTCTCGCCAACTCACCTCTTTCCTCTATTTCTATATTGTACATACCCACCAAGTAAATTCACCCACCCACTTGCACCTCATCACCAATCACTCGTTTACTTAAATCATTCTTCCATTCTAGCCCATATTTCTCAAAACCACCCCTGCACATTCCAAAATCCAAAATTTTCCCCAAATCGTCTCAAAACTTCTTAAAAAAATCTCAAAAACCTTCCAAAAACATTACAAAAAGCATAAAAATATCTAAAAAAAATTACAAAACCAATAAAACTTAGTTTTTTTACAAAACCAACAAAAATTCCAAAAACATTATAAAGTTTCACAAAACCATCAAAAAACATTACAAAATCATCAAAAAATCTACAAAAAGCCTAAATAAAAATTACAAAAAATCTAAAATATCACAATACAAATAAAAAAACATAAAAAAAACACAAAAAAAATGAAAAATATTTTTGTAGCATAGGGGGGAGTATTCTCGGAGGGAGAAGTGAATTGGGAGGTTTTGGAATGATTTCCAACAGCTTTGGTCGAAATCGTACAAGTGTACGATTTACAACTTTTACAAAACTGCTTGTATAGTGTCCAAATCATACAATTGTATGATCCAAATTATACAACAGCCTAAAATGTGCGATTTGCCACTTGTATAGTTTGTTGGAAGTCATCTTGCAACCCAAATCAATCAATTTTGTAATCGTTCTCTTTCAAACCTTGTTTTTCCTTAATTGGCAAGTTTTATCTATATACTTGCACTTCCAAATCTGGTAAACGATTAGTTGTACGATTTTGTGGTTGGTTGTATGGTTTCACTAAACCCTCATTGCAGTGTACAATTACATATTTGCCAATCTTACACTTATATCCTCAAGGCAAGTTTTATTTATCCTTAAGGTGCAATTGCTAATCTAGTATTCCAACATACAATCCATAGTTTGTTATATTTTATTAGTAACATCAAATATCATTCCCATAAATCGTACAACATGTAAACATCCAAGGACAACAATACATAAATCTCATTCTTTAGTGTCACAATAGATCATAGTTTCACCAGTAGTATAATTCCATTATATCTCTTCCATTTTCCATACCATCCCGGTCATACTTGCACAAAATGTACAATATAGATTCACCATCAACGTGTACAAGAGAAGTCATAGGAACACACAATCCATAATGTTGCACTTATATTAATATTACTCTATACAAGATGATATAATTGAACATAAATGAACAACATCCATCAACAACCATAACAACGAACAACCATCATTAACAACATGAATGAACAACCATTTGACATCTACCATGAACAACTATGAACCATTGAATGGGGGGGCTAAATAATGCTTACCCAGGCCATTCTAAAGTGGTTCCTGAGACAACCAATTATTCACAACTACCACCCCATAAGACAACTAACTTGCATTAAGGTCTCCCTAAGTCTAATTTGATTATTATCAAATTAACCCAAATGCACATTTCAACTTAATTTCATTTCACATCTAATTGCACATTTATGAAATTGTACAATTACACCCAATTGTACGTTTTACAACCCTACATTGCACAATTAGACAACCCTACCTTGTATGTTTTAATCAAAACTATACATTTGATAAAATTGATAAAATTATGCAAATCCAAGTTATTTCTTCTTCTTCTCGAAGGTGGATTTGCTACCTACATATGCCCTCCCATTTACATCAGGAGGTGTCCTCACTAACTCAATTGTCTTAATTTTGGTCGACTGGTCTTGCTGAACGTGAAGGATGACACAATCATTTTGCAACTTGGGTGCATAACTACCGAGTTCCACAACCTTCAATTCGTACTTATTGGCCTTATCTTCTGTAGTAGCCAAAAGTTGTACTAACTCCTTTTCTCGCTCGATTGCACCCTTACGTATCTTCTTGATTAATGCTACTTCTATCGAGTTGCAACAACCAATTCCTCATCCTTCTCTGTAATGACACGACTCCACTGTAAATCAACTTCATAGGCCCATATACACTCTTCCTTCACCCGAAGTTGTACCTTTTGATCCATAATCATCTTATTGTAGCGCGTGGTATCTCTCACCATCTTCTCAATCTTGCGGTCCTTCAACTACAATTGTTCTTCATATGCCTTCAATTGGTCCTCCTGCTTGGCCAATTGTTCTTTTTGAGTTACCAACTATTATTCCTATTGCTTGAGTTGGTTTTGCAAACTCAACTGCTCCTACTATTTAATTTGTGTTTCATATGGCTACAATAGTACCTCCAGTTCTTTGAATCGTTTTTTTTGTTCTTCCACTTGCTCGATCATAAGCTACTTTTTTTGTTCCTGGGAGTGTAGCTTATCTTCATGAGAAAGCTTTATGTCATTCATCATAGCATCATCCAGCTTCAACTTCTCCTCAACTTCAGTCTTTCTACGCTCCAATACTTATTCTATTGCAACCATCTCCTTTTGATTCACCTCCACTTCCTCCTTTTGTGCTTCCTTAGCCTGATAAATTTGTTCAAGACCCAATCTTAGCCACTCAATCCAATGCATTAGGAAATTCAATTTTCGAAGGATAAAGGCCAATTCTAGATATGCCCGTCGATACTCAATATTCGACGTATTTAGTGGACATCTTTGATTCGTGTCTATATCCAAGTACACCTGTGGGTACTCGTGGTAGTTGGTCCTTACTCCTTTCGATAAATTTGCCATTCCCAACATACTTGTTACCTCTCCCCTCGGTAACTACCATGGGTGTTGTGCATGAATCTGAGCTATTTTCTATGTTTGATTCCCACTGCACAGCCACTCCATGATATTCTCCAACTCAGCAAAGGTCTTCTCCCTCCACTATTTCAGTTGTCCCACATAACCTATACGAAATTGCAATCGGGTACTTGTGAACATATTACAAACCTATTCCAAGAAATGGTCCACTTGATCATCCATATCTTCTCCTTCTTCATTAGAAATGCCAAATTGGGGTATCTTTAGTAAAACATTTATTTGAAGTCCTGTAACCCCTTTTTGCGGTGGAGTCCTTTCCTCTTCTTCCTTCTCTTGCTAATGTGAACTTTATTCCATTTCCTTGGTTGGACCCATTGCAATCTCTTCTTTTGGTGAATTGTGTGCCACACTTTTATTTGTCTCCTCTTCTGCTGATTTGATATCCTCCACATCAATGATCACCCTTGTTATCTGATGTTCCTCCATATGTGTATGGAATTCCTCTTGTGGTTGCCAACCCTTCTTCCTATGGATTCGACTACTACTCTACCACTGTTGTAGAGACAAGGATCAAATTAGATCATTTATGTGATGGTCTTTTGTTTTCCTCCTCCGACTAATTATTGCCACCTTGCATTACAATCTTTATCTTTGGCTTCTTCTTGTTTGGTGGGGCTAACACCACTTTCTTGGATTTTATTCTTGTTGGTGTCCTCACTCTGTCCAACCACTGTTTAGATGTCTCAAAAAATTTAAACTCATTGGGCTAAAGCCATGTAGGAGATCCCATCGCTTCTCCCAAATGACCTGTACCAATTGATATGTTGATATTGCCTATTTCTAAGTCTTTCATTTCCAAATGCCTCTCATTTGTGTCAATGAGAGAAGACTGAAGTCGCCTTTGCATAAGAGATCCCTCACGCTTTCATTTCTCTCATTGTCTTTGTGTCGCACTTTGCACTGGGTTGGATATTGGTGCTACTACCTCCTCCTCCTCTTGAGACAATGGTTGCTCCTACGATCGTCGTAGGATGCTTGTTAATAAGGATGAGGAATAAGATTAATGAACCTTTCTTTGACTTGTAGTTGATTTTTATACTATCATATAATTTTTATTCTTGGATCTCTTTGTCTTCAAATGAAAGTAAAGGATCAAGCAATTTTTATCATAAGACATATACTATTTACCTAATATATAGTTATTTCTAACCATACTTTGGTTATTTAAGTACGATGTACAACCCTACCCATGCAGGATTTGAACCTTAAATCTTTATTCAAAGTTCCAAAG
Organism: Wollemia nobilis; assembly: GCA_028583015.1. Classification (NCBI taxonomy): domain Eukaryota; kingdom Viridiplantae; phylum Streptophyta; class Pinopsida; order Araucariales; family Araucariaceae; genus Wollemia; species Wollemia nobilis. The sequence goes on from JAQPPZ010001411.1 coordinate 8,018,657, forward strand.
TCTCTACCCTATAAGGCCATAAGACATAAAACAAATACAATTTACCTAACATATAGTTATTTCTAACCATACTTTGGTTATTTAAACATTATGTACAACCCTACCCCCACAGGATTTGAACCTTACCTTTATTCAAAGTTCCAAAGTCTCTACCTTGCAGGATTTGAATTTGGACCTCTCTTCAAAATTTTGAAGTCTCCACCGTTAAGCTATTCCAATTACCCAAATATAATATATTCTTAAGTGAACTTTATTTTTTTTTCCAATGAGTTTACACGTGTTTTTATGAGGGATCCCAGTTTCTTCATACTGAGTGGGGTTTGAACCTTTAATCTCTCAAAAAGAGGAAAATCCGACCAAATTCCCTACGACTACACTAAGCTTGTAACTATAAAGTGAACTTTATTCTTAAAATTTAAATAGAAATGAAATAAAATTATTATGACTAACTCAAAACTATCTTCACATATTCTCACTTAAAATTTATTTTTTATTTAAATTTAAAATGAAATTAACCCTCTCCATTTTGAATTGGCAACGTCTCCATCATATTATCCTCACAATTCAAATTTGAAAAGCTACTAGTATACCCCGCTCCACCTCGAGTAAATTTTCATTCCAAGTGAGAGGGACCCTAGAGGGGCTCGGGATTGGAACTGCCTACTTCAAGCTAGCAAACATTCAGCGAAACCAAACGGTCTACTACCTTCATCCAACCCTCTTCATTTTAATTCAATATAAAGTTTAAACCAAGATGATTAGTTATGATTATTAACTTAGATGAATAGTTGTATCGGGGAACAATGCAACAGTTCAGGGCTTTGGCTCTTCTTCAGTCCAAAGTTCAAACGACAGTGTGTGAATCTATGTATTAAATTTCCTATTGATAAGCTCAACTCTCCTCCTTATGAGAAGTCATGGTGTGTGGGATGGAGATGCCCAACCCTAAGCATCAACCATAGGGGTTTCTCACACTAAAAAAAAAACTTAGATTATTAGGTTTTTTTTTATTTGGATAGTGTGAGAAACGTAGATTAGTGGTCATAGAGGTTTCTCACTCAAACCAAATAAAAAAATACTTAGTTTTTTTTTAGATTTGGATAGTACAAAAAACCTAGATTAGTTAAAATTATTTATTGTGTACTTCCCCAAGGGTTAGGTGGATTTGGTAGTTGCTTGTCTGACCATACCTTTCCTAAGAAGAGACTTAGATTCAAACCTTGGGGGCATGCCAAGAAGAGACCTAGGTTCAAACCTTGGGGGCATGCCAAGAAGAGACCTAGGTAGTAGTCTGTCCCAAATCCTTTGAGTGTGCATTAGATCGATGATGACGGTACCAATGTCGAGTGACTGGTGGTCCTTCCCACATCGACAGTCCCCCATGGTGGTCCTCCTCGCGTCGACAGTCCCAAATTTGAACCTTGTGAATGTAACCAATTCCCTTATGAAAAAAAAAATCGGTATAACCCTGAGTGGTTGGTAGTCCTCCCACATCTACAGTTCCCAAATTTGAACCCTGTGAATGCAACCAATTCCCTTATGAAAAAGAAAAAAAATTATATTTATGGGATGCTGTAGTTATATAACTTTCATTCAAAAGACCAAAGTTCCATTAAAAATATATATAAATATATTTAAAACCAAAAAATTATTAACCTCTTAACCTTCTTCTGCAAGACCCTTAGAGATTTAATAATTGATTTTTTTTTTTCAAAACTCTTAAAGATTTCATAATTGATTTTGATTTAAAGAACCTCAATGAAACATTGAATTTTTTTTTTTTTTTAAAAGAGAATTGATCATAATCTACATAAAAAATAAAATAAAAACCTATAATCCCACTATTTTTAATAATTGACATAAAAAATAAAATAAAAACCTATGTGTGAAACGAGGAATTAGGTTTGAGTTTCTTCAAATTTAAATATATTAAATAAAAAAAATATTTATTAAATTAAATTAACTGATTTTCGAAAGATTAAAAATAATTTAACAAACAAAAAATTTATCTCACACCGTGACTATTCTGATTCTAATTCACATCCAGCAGATTTAATAAAAAGAAAAGCGATAAATACTTGCTCTTTCCAGTACTCTCTGGATCCTTCCAGTACACCGATACGGCCGCAGCTGTTAAACGAATTCTTTAACCTTCATTTTTTGTCATTTATTTAATAATTGTTCCAGGAGTAGGGTTTAAACAAAAGTTAAACCTAATTTTATTTCAGAGCCTCCCCTGCATATGAACAGAGGTCTGTTTATAACATGGTCTGCCATTTTGTTTTGTAGAAGCATATTTTTGTCTTGAATTGATATTGATTTTTGCAATTTGATCATTGTGGACATTCGAAGACAGGAGGGTTTCAGGGGTTTGAAGGGTTTTGCATGAATGCGGTCTGTCATTATGCGAGGGAAAGCAGAGTGAAGGAGACAAGGAGGCTTGGCTGGAAAAATAAAAATAAATAAAAATGTTCGGGGTGGTTTTTCCCAATCGAAGCTTTCCGATGGATATGTCAAGTTTTACTCAAATTGACACCATTCATTGGGTTCTGGATATGAATACTTTTGTGGGTAAGTCCTATTTTCTCGCACGATTTACTTGCTTTCGCTACTCGCAAGTCTGCTTGGATGGTGTATTACCGGATATATATACCAGGCTCGCAACCTAGCATTCCATTTATCCTCGCACCTTTGTACGAGCCTACTTCAAATTGATGATCCGCCTAACAATACCCCGCACCCTTGGTTTAAACTTTTGTTAATTTAATTATTGTTCCAAACATATTGGAGATCTTAGGGGAAAAAATTGTGTTACTCTTGTCAATTTGTTTTAGTTTTTTTTTTTTTCCCTTTTTAAACGATACGGACAATAATAGCCTCATGTTGCTAAGGCTACACGACTGCTGTAACTCATACCAATACATGCTGACCTTCTTTTGAGTTCATATTTCAATGGGAGCCTCTAGCAAAACAGATACACTGTAATATTGTGATGTTGAATATTTTTTGCATTGTGTAATAAAATATACGGGACAATATTAGCATATGCATTATATTCATTATGTATAATTGATGGTTATAGAGTGGCTAGAATTGCCAGGCTGGAAACAAGCCCTTTGAGATGACCTTTAGGAAATAATAGAAAAGCCCCCCTTCAGAAACGAAAATGTGGATCGTTTATGTTCTAATGGAATTCATTAACGCTAAGCTTCTGTGGTTTTCATAGTTAATTATGGTCACATGGCCTAGGTATATATATATTGGTTTAATGCAGTTAAATGACTTTCAGACTTCACTGTTAGCTCTCCGTCAGCATCACTGTGCCCAGCTTGAAAAAGTTATTGACACACTTCTGGTCTTACCTGTTGATACCTCAAAAAGACATTGAGAAGTGACAAAATCCCACAGAAAGTTATGCAACAATTCTCAACACAGATGCCACAGGCATGTCATTGTTTGAAATTAAGCATGCATTAAAACGATAACAATAAGAAACACCCAGGCATTATTGAGCGATATTAAGAGATGAAAGTAACAGGATTTATAGATCCAATTTGCTTTCATACAAACAACTATCGATGCAAAAATTTATGTACCTTTGATTGGGTGCTCTATTTGCCCTTTAGCTTTTTTCTATGGTATAGCTGTTTGGAAATCTTGTTTTTACATTCCAGGCTAGGATGTATTCGGAGCATTCTATTTGTTCACCTGTATATGCTTTAGTTTGTTTCCTTCTTTCTCATTTTCTCGTCACCTTTGTATGCTACCTCTCTAATGTTATATTCTCTTTGCCTCTTCCATTTTTTTTTTTCAGGTTTGTTTTGAGGCCTCTCATACTGGATATAAATTAGAATTCAGATTGTTAGGATTTTCGCAGAAAGAGAATTTGTTGCACGAACCATTTTACTAAAAGAATTTCTTCATGGAGATGAAAAACCTGCAAGCATGCCCTTCCTTGTCTTGCCTCCTTTTGGAAAATAGACAATCTAAAAATTAAAATTACTTCTATCAATCTTATTTTCATTACTTAATCCCATTCTAAGGAATAAGAAGACAACAAGCAATAACATCCGTAGGATCATTGAACAAAATTGCCATGACAAACCCTCCTCCCCCCAAAAAAAAAAAAAAAAAATACAAGTCAATATAATGAATGCTACAATGCCTATATCAAATGGCATGAGTTCAATTGGTTAAATTCCTCTACTTTCAAGGAGGTAACCCAGGTTCGAATTTTACCAAACAACATATTCATAATTGTCAAGTTGTTGTAACACCATTATGTGGTCATGATTTACTACGGGTAGGACCTTTTTCAATTCTATATAATCAATTTTTAAAAATGCTACAATACTAGATCCGAGGTGTAGACCAATTGGTTCATCCAAACCCCATAAGGGGGCGGAGGTCCAAGGTTCAAATCTCGGGCCTTGCCGGACTGAACGCTTGTCCCTTTCCTGGTGCTTTCAGCGGCGTAAAAGGTTTAAAATGATTGTGGCATGGTGGTTATAGGGGCGGACTGCGTGAAGATCTGTGTGGCGGCTTCCGGGGCGGACAGCGCAGAATACTGTGGCGGCCATAAAAGCTGGACAGCCTGCCCGGATTCGTGGCGGCTACCGATTCCACCATGTAAATACAAAAAAAAAAAAAAAAAAAATCTACAATACTTATAACAATTGATTTTGATTATTTTATTGTTGTTAGGGTTAAGTTCCCTTTCTTTTGTTTTGTGTGTCAATGCACACTTCCATTGCGCCTGCTTGCTAATTTACATTAATACAGCCTATAAGTTAATCATGGTCATGGTCAACATGACCACACTTATTGCTATTTTACATTAACATAACCTATAGGTTAGTCATGATTTGTGTGACCATACAAAGTATGTGTATTAACATCATCAATCATAAGTATGTACTTGTCCGACTATCAATATCACCTGAGTGGAAAGTTTTAAAGATTATTGAAATTACTTGTGTGCTAGTCTTGTGTAACAATGGATTTCCGGATGATTTTTTTATTTGGAGTGATTTATTCATTGATAATCAGAACTGCTCAGGACTATCTATATTATCAGGCCGAAGTTGCTTGTCCATATAATTAAAATTATCCATTTTCAACATACATAAAATCTAAAAGTCCCTGGACAGAACCATCGCAAAACATCAACCCTCACTTATAGACATATATGTATCACATCCAACAACACAAGATCTTTTGTTCGAGGAAAAAAAAATGGATGCCAACCAACCAAGCTAAGGGAACTACTTGGTAGAGAGAGATTAACGACATGGGAGCCTCCTATAACCTCTAGCTTTTTCACTTAAGCATTCAATTTGATCTCCCACCTCATACCAATGACGATGAATTTTGAGGATCAATTGTTGAGGTTCCAGATCCCTAAGCTACATTCTTGTTTGCAATATTAACATGCTGCTTCATTCATGCCATAAACAGTTTTAAGTCGTCTCTTCCATCAGAATGCATCCTCACAGACCATGAGGGCAAAGAGCTTTGCATGCTTGTGTGTGAGTTTGCAATAAAATGATGTATTTGTATGATTTAATGGAACTTCTCCATCTCATACAACAGATAAGGGACTACTGAAGAAGAATAAAAATTATGGGATTGATTAGTCCTTTGCTCAATAGTGTGCCACTCTTCTGTTCCTTGCACATATCCATATGATTATGACAAGTCTGAAGTGTTCTGTAATGAATGTTTCAGATGAATATATGCATGTGCAGTTACAGGTACAATAAAATCTTCTACAAGAGATCCTGCTGACCGATCAAGATTCCCATTCTGGGAGTATAGGTGTGTCACTTGATTAATACAAAAATCATCACCACCCACAAGGCCACAGTTCTTTAAGAAGTCTTAGGTTGATGGGACAAATCCTTTGGAGCAGAGGCCTCTGAAGGTTGAATGATTTATAAGTTGCTTTAGGTGGGAGTTTTTTAACTGCATGTGAGATCACCTATTTGTATAAGAAACTTTTTGTCATGTCCCAGGAAGCATTTATTAGACAAAGATTGTTAAAATATTCTGCAAACCTGTTTAATAGAGGGTCGTTGAGATTAATTGTTTTGAAATTGTGTTTATAGGCTGTAACTCTCAAAAAATGGCCTATAAAGACTTGTGCCCAAGTAATTGTGACGCAGAAGCCATTAAAATTGATTAGTTTTCATAATCAATAGACTTCTCCTATGTGTGACCCCGTGAGCAGAATCCATTTTTAGGGGGTTTTAAAGGGTATGTTCCACAAAATTCCAGGACAGAAACGGCGGGACGACATTTTGGGATGTTGGGATGCATTTTCAGGAAATCAGGACATGTTTCAGAGATGGCCCCCAAATCCTAGGACGAGTCTCCATGGAACAGAGTTTAAAGGCCAAGATCAATACAAATCTGGGTATATGTGACACTTCTCTCCCCCTTTTAATTGAAACAGGCCCCACCCATATTATATCAAGATTGTGTTACCATGCTATTTCAACAAATTACATAATGGTATCACAACAAAGTATACTATCATGGCACCCTTGGAAATTAAAGCCTGGTGGGCCAGACTTCTCACCAGTTGGACTTCAACTATATGGGCTTAAGAAGTTCATCCCATGAGATTGGAACCTTGGCCTATGATGTGAAACTCCTTGCTCCCAATTGCTTGCCCCAAAACCAAATGGGCATAGGTGACAATAATTTTATTTGGAATAAGATCTGATTATTTAATATTCACAATAGAGTTTTCAGAGACAGACAGAACAAAGACCTATCAAAATGAACTAGGGACAATGAAGTAATGCCAACCATACAGAATGAGTATAACAACCAACAAAATTGAATTTTTAATTACTACATTAAAAATTGTTTCATATTAATAAAAGCTTTACTTGAAAAGAATGTTTCATTGGTATGTTTCAAACAAGAATCTACAACGCTAAGGCTTTGGCATGAACTTAATAAGATTAAGGTTATGGTCTTTAACATTCCTAAAGGTACTCTTTCCAAGTTCCTTTTCCTCTCCAGAGGCAAATCGGTTGAGATCACAAAAGCTTATACATTTTGAGTGGTTCAGTTTATAGTCCTTTCTGTTAATCTTAAGTTGTCATTGAGATATGCCCTTTTATTCTGGAATGTTACTGTTTCTAGATGCACCTCATCAATTCTTTCATCAAATCCATCCTTCTTTATGGGTCTGAGATTTGGAATCTAAGCTTCGGGCCTATCAATTGGGTACGTATTAAAAGTGTTAAAACTCTTTCTTTTATGTACGATTTGGCATAGACAGAATTTCAGCAGGGCATTGATTAGGACACATTTGCTAGCCTTTTCATTTCAAGAGTGTCTTCAGGCTTAGCTTTCACCTCCATAAACTCAGGTCCATGGGTGATCTTGCCTTAGGAGGGGATAGATTTTTGTGTTCAGCTTCTGTGGTTTTTTGGGTGGGGTCCTTTCGGCATGCCTTTTCTGGATGATAGCAATTTGGGTACTTAGAAAGTACTCTGCTCCTCTGATTTATTAGCCATAGCACTTCTATGGGTTGGCTTCCTCGCTTTGGTTATTTTCAAATGCCCTTTGTTGATCTCTTTCCCAAAAGAGCTATCAAGATTTTTACCCGAAGAGCAATCAAGGAGAAAATGTATCAATGCTGCATTGAAGTCATTTGGGCCTCTTCATCAAAACATGTTTGTTCTAAGAAGCCCTTGTTTCGTTTGTGGTTTCATTGTTTGTTTAGATTTTATTTATTCAATGTTATTGGACACAGGGTTTCAATATTTTGCCTGGTCAGTTGAGAGTTTGCTCCTTCCATCTATGGATCGAGATAGTCTACCATAATCCATTGGGTGATAGCGTCTGTCACCTTTGCTTTTTTTTAGAAGTGGAGACTAGGAACACGTAAATCTCTGTTTGGTCTTTACATTTTTTTTTTTTTTTTCTTTTTTTGTAATTCCTGAAATGGGCACCTACTTTCAACAGTGACGAAGGGTCCTGCGATTGAGAGAACACAAGCTATATGGAAAGCGGTTTAAGTGTTCCTTTTACAAGTTTGAGGTGATCTCATTTTTGGGGGCATATCATATACAATTGAGTCTCTTAGTAGTAGATTTTATCATATTCAATCTTAGGGAGATTTTATAACCGTTTTTTTAACCATCCTAACAGTTTGAAGCACTAAGTACCCCTATAGATGGTGCTAAGTTCACAAGACCATGCCCCCCCTTGAGAGCAGTTATGGAGGACTGATATCTTTTTCCACTTACTGCACTTGACAAGGTGGTCCACTAATCAGTGGGGGAGAGGCTTAGCTAGCTCTTTATGCCTACAGTTCGAAGCACTAAGTACCCCTAGATGTAGCTAAATTGGCAAGATCAATCCCCCTTTGAGAGCAGTTATGGATTGCTGTTGTCTTCCTTCTCTTATCGCACTTGATGAGGTGGTCCACTAATCATTGGTGGATAGGATTAGCTAGCTTTCTATGCCTACGGTCGAGGTGGTCTAGGTAGATGCATGTTTCTAGCATTCTTTTCTCCTTTTTCAAAGACCATTGACCATAAGAGTTTTTGGTAGTTGTTCCTTGTTACTATTTAGGATTGTACATCCAGTCCTGCTTAGGACATTTCATTCTCCTATAGGCATCATCAGATCTTGCATTGGCTTTCTATGTTGGTCAATATGATGGCTGGCCTTTTGCACCTCATACTGATACTAATTATGACTAGTTTTTGTTATTGGCCATGGTTTCATTGGCTTTATCCTTTTGTCATCTTTTTTGACAACTAGTCTTCTTTTTGCGTGATTGTTTTTACTTCATGGGTTAGCTATTGTGAAATGTTTAGTGTTTAGTCTCTTTAGGTGAATCCTTCTAGTTAGAATCTATTGGTACTAGGCTTTGGTTCTTAGCATAAAATATTTCTTAAGAAAAAGTTTAAAAACCAACCTATGGAGTTATTATTTTTTGGCTTCAACCTGTTATAATTGGTTTTAATCTTGAGTCGTATAGATCCACTATAATCATTCAAGGACATTGATATAATCTCTCTTTCACCAAGCCTGCCACCTAAATGGCCTTGAGAGTTGGCTTGTTCCATGATTTTGAAGGTAGCACTTGTCACAAACAGAACTTTTGTAGAATCAAATCCTATGACTAATTTTAAATAACATATCCCTGCCTCCTTTACTCATAAAAAGAATGGTAAAACAACATGAATTCTTAAGCATAACTTAAATATTTTCATTAAACATTCAGAACTTTATCACTTCTCTGGGATTTTTGGTTGAACCCCAAAAGGACCATAAGTGCTTTATCAGATCTTGGTTCACAAGTCACCACTTCTCATCTTCCGCTGTTTGAATGTAATTACTATTCTCTAAACTTGTTTCTGAAACCCTAGATACCATCTTATTGCAATGATTAGAAAAACCAGTTAAGTCTTCCTCAAATTTTGCCCCCCTCCTTGTCCTAAGGACATTGAAACATTACAGAAGAGACCGCCCATCATTGGGTGATGTCACTATAACTATAGCTGATGAAGAGGGCTTCTGGAACTCCAACAGGCCATTGAACATGGCTGCTTGGAAAAACAGGTATATATCTGAGGTATTAACTACCATTATACCTGTCGGAAGTTTCTTATATTGTATCTATAGGAATGTTACCTTTGTTACTCTCTTATTTTTTGTGAAAGTTTGGAATTTCAACAATGAACATTTTTTTTTCTTCTGTTGAAGGGTTTTGTTAATGTCTTGCGTTAGGCTTTTGCAACATCTCTTACAATAGCATTATGGTAGTAGTTGAGTGGTCTTCAATAACAATTTAAAGGTTAGACTGTGTTTTGTATTGGTGCATTTTTTTTTTGGAATAAATTTCATTGAAATTTTGTTTTAACATATTGCTCTTTTTGAATTTCCCCCTCAGGTGAAGCTTATGATCAAATAAAGGAGATGTGCATTTTTCTTCTCAATGAGTTCTCTTTGCCACCAGACAAAGTCTTGGCTGTATATATACAGTCTCCAGGTTCTCCTTTTAAATATTGTGGTGCAGTGTATCGGGGATGCCCTTCAGCAGTCCTTTCTCTTTCATGGCCAGAACCAGGGGGTCAGATGCAGCTCACTGCTGATACCATTCCTCTCACTGCAAAAATTGGTGTGTCTGTGGAAGATTTAAGCATGATTCCTTCTCTCAATGTTGGCCAGCAGCAGCGTATAGAGCAGCTGGCAATGAAGGTGGGAGAAAATCTATTCAATTTCATGCAATCTTTTTGTACCATGGATGAGAATAAATTGGTGGTTCCTACTGATATACTGGATCGATGGTTTAAGAAATTTCAGGAGCGAGCCAAAAGAGATCCAGAATATTTGAAAAGTTTTGTAATTTAAGAAATGCGGGCAGGCCATTGATTATGGTTACTTGGGAGTCAAACACCATAGAGACTAAAAAGAGTGACATAATGAAGTCATTGCTGAGAGTTTCAAGTGCTTTATGATTGCTCTTTGATTTAGCCATGAGGATCCACTTTACCACCAATAGAACTATGTTTCTTAAGAAGAGTTTTGCAAGGATGCAATTAAGTGAGAAGAGATTGTGTGATCTATATGCTAGATTGTTTTTTCTTGTTTGTAAAGTTGGTTTGAAGTATTTCAAGTGTTTACCGTTTATTACCAATGTGAAAATTTGCTATCATCTATTTCTGATAAGAAGAAAGGAATTCTAAGGACATTACATAAGCCAACAAGCCATAACTGTAAGACTTATGCCATCCAATTAATCATACAAACTGAGAATACAAAAAGAATTAAAACCAAGACAATGATGCAGTGGAGAAACATGTAAAATTATTTATTTATCTTTTTGGCTTTTTTTTTGTAACTATTCATTATGGTAGAAGGATATGAGCAACATTTTGAACAAAACACGTTTGTTTTTGAAAGAAAGTTACATGTAAAATCACACCTAAGGATGATACTCCCTAGTATATTCTTATCTTCCAACCCTTTTTTTGTTTCTTGTAACAACCTGGTGTCAAACCAATTGATGTCAAGTTTGTGGAGGATATCAGTTTACTTTGCAGATGTCTTGGGAAAAACAAGTATTGGGCTTCTCACTATGAGAAAGTTGGCTGCCTTCTTTTCTTTGCAAGTGTGTTTTCTTTATAGAAAGTAGGGAAGAAAATATGTTTCACATGGGTTTAGGGGTGAAGTACAAGGTTAAGCAAATGTTGGAAAGAGAGTAAACAATTTTAGTTTTGTCTTCTCTTGGGTAAGTAGGAATATCATTGTTAAGGATATATTATTTGGACAGTGAAGATTTGAATGTAGTCATGGGGACAGTTTTTAGCCGTCATGAGAGAATTGTTACGAGGCCCTTTGCATGACTTTGTGTTAGTTACCTGGTTTATTTTATGGAAGCTTGACAGAATGCATTATCATATTTAACTTATTGTTTGGACAAGCACCATATCATCAATCCCTTGTTTCCTTGCTACTACAAGATACAAGGTTTAATCCGTTCAATGATATTAGATAAGAATTCAAGTGGATTTTGTGCATTTGACTATTTTTTAAATTTGGTTATATGGGATTGAAATGGGTCTTGTTGTGGTTGATCCACAATGTACCTCAAAATTGGGGACCCACCTTTTTTTGCATGTGTTCCAAGAAAACCGAAGTGGCCCATAGGCTAAAGTTCAAAGAAAAAAGCGAAACATCACAAGGAGAAAAAGTGTCGCGATATCGCGACATGTTGCACCATCGCGACCAAAAAAGAAAAAGTATCGCGATATCGCGACGTGTTGCACTGTCGCGGCCAAGAGAGAAAAAATGTCGCGATATCGCGACGTGTTGCACTGTCGCGGCCAAGAGAGAAAAAGTGTCGCGATATCGCGACGTGTTGCATTTTCGCGGCCCAAAGCAAAGGAAAAGAGAAGAAAGAAAAGTGTCGCTATCGCGACATGTCGCATTTTCGCGACCAATCGAGGAAAGAAAGAACAAGAAAGAAAAGTGTCGCGACATCGCAACATGTTGCGTTTTCGTGGCCAAAGACAAAAAGTGTCGCGATATCGCGACATGTTGCATTTTCGCGGCCAGAAGGAAAAAGTGTCGCGATATCGCGACATGTTGCATTTTCGCGATTCAAAGCAAAGAGAGAGAAGAAAGAAAAAATGTCGCGATATCGCGACATTTTACATTTTCGCGACTAAAAGCAACAAATGACGGAAGAGGCCAAAAGTGTCGCGATATCGCGACACTTTACATTTTCGCGATTGAAAAGGGGCAGACAAACAGAGAAACAAGAAGCGTCGCGATATTGCGACATGTTCCATTTTCGCCAAGGTAACGGACCTGCATAGTGACGTGGACATAAGGACAAAATCCAATGAAGAAGACAAAGCGTTACATAAGGAATCTTTAATGATTTGAAATCATTTAAGATGGTCATTACACACGGAGGGAAACAGACGCAAGCCCATGTGGAGAAAACGCAGCGAAGGGCCACAAAATGGAAAGCAAAGCACACGCATACAAGGGAAGGTGAAATGAACAGTCAGGGAAGGTGAAACGAACAGCCATCGGCAAATGAAACGAACCGTCAGGGAAAGAAACAATGTTTTCACAAGTTTAAATGCACCATTCAAAAAGGCCAGAAAGGGGTGGAAAACTGTTGCAAGTAGCGTTGCAGGTTTGAAGGCGAGAGCCATTTTGGACCTAGTTGGGCTGTTTTTCTTCCGTAGACTGGTTTTCCTTCTTCATGGACATGGGTTGGAAATTGCTGCGAGCAGAGTTGCAGACTTGAAGGCGATGAGGCCATTCTGGACTGTTTGAGTTGTTTTTCATTCCATTGGGACTGGTTTGGGAAAACCAAAAATTCTGCTATTGTAAAATGACATGTTTAATGCAGAAGTTTTCGAAATTTGCATCTTGTGGGCAAGAAAGAAGGAGATTTTCTTTGCATGCTATGGATTTAATGTTTATTCTTTCATTTTTTCAGATTTCGAATTTATAGATAATGTTAATGCCATTTTTTGTGGGTTACATTAGGCGAATATTTAAAATCTGAATTTTATTTCGTACCCTAGAAACCAACACTTAGTCTATGGGGATTGTGCTTGTTTTGCAGGTCCAATAGGTTAGGTTGCATGCATGGAGACCTCACATCTTCGGTTTTGTCGAAATAGGATAGCATCATACTGAATGCATTTTATTTTCAGTTTTCTGCATTTCATTTTCATTTTCTGCATTTTATTTTTTCCAAAAAGTTTTAACTTTTTGTAACCTTCAGGCATTAAAATAAACATTTAAAAAATTTCAAAAGCCAAAAAATAATGAACAATCACTAAAGTTTCATGGTGAAATAAATCAACATTGCCCCTTGTTTATAGTTACTTGCAATCACTAAGGTGTTCCAAGTATTTAAATTGAATATCTTTATTTGAGATTACTAATACACATATGCAAATGCTAGTACAACGGAGACCTTGGAAAAGTTGTTTGTTTAACTTCTTTGCAAGAGGGGATTTGGAACCCAAATCCTAAAGGAGAGTGTACTTTCACAATTGGGTGAAAATACCACTCAACAAGTCTCATCTATATTACATAGCAAACAAATGTTGAATTAATGTCATTTGATAATTATCCAAAAGATTTACAACTTGGTTTAAGGTCTGAAACTGTTCACTTCCAAACAAGTACTCTATAAAACATGGGCTTTTGTGCATTTGATTATTGTTAAAAGTGATGTATAGGATATAAAAAGCAGGACGTTCAATTTCTTCTAAGTTTATTTGACATGCAAAATGACATTGATTCAAGCCCGAAATAAATAAATAAAGTTACAGTTTATCCCTCTCTTATATAGATAACCACGTTTGTTAATGTTTTTTATACTTTGTCTGTATTTATCTTGCATGTCTGCTTTGCAAAGGAACAAGGGAAGATAAAAAGGCAAGATTTTGTAGTCTAGCTTGATTCCCTGCAAGGACCGTGAACCCGTCATTACCCCCTGGATCAATTCACCTATTTCACCGGTGCTGCCTGATCTTTTTCGCTGTGGAGGAGGTCGCCTTTTTTAAGTTCTCATAATACATTTTGTATCACAAAGTTCCAAACAGTTTCTCTCGGTATTTTTGTATAAGATGGATTTTTTAAAATTATTTTAAGTATAATAATTTAATTGATAAATAGTATGTTTAGTTATATGAAACAGTCCCTCAGTAAATTATCATTCTCAAAGGCCATGTTTGCCAAGCAAACCTACTGCTTACCGTTAGGTAGTGATCCTTTAAATGTTTTGATTCTTTCGTTTAAAGGTTTAAAAGAGTATATTGAATCCATCTTAGTAAATTAAGTTTAACAATAGAAATATTCTTCAAATTTATGTAAAAAGCATCTTCAATATTTATCATAATTATAATATTTCATGAGAAGTTCCTCCATTACTATTAAACTAACACAACCAATCGCTTGAATCCATTTTGGACAACTATAATTGATAGAGTTATGCATGCCCTTTACTTTAAGATCTTAACGATTAGATCTGAGCCCAAAAATAGCAAACATAAAATTAATTTAGATATCATGCTAGGAAAAAACATGCCAATGCCTGGATTTGATATTAAGTCAACTGTAATTTATTGAACACACTAAAGACAAAAAAAAACTGTTGTAGCATAGTTTTTAAAAATAGCATTTGGTGAATTGGATACTATATGGAATAGGTATGGCAGACAACATTTTAAAAAATGGTTTTTTTACGAGTATGAACCCTTTAATAATATAAGTAAATATTATTTAACCTTTTAATTTTACATTTTGTATGAGTTGGAGGCATTTGAAAGCTTTAAAAATATATAACATCTGATGAATCAAGGAATAGTTAGAAGTACAAGACAAATTTAAAAAAACTATGACCATTGTGTTAGTGTAAATATGTTGCCCATGGAAACATTTTCTAGGTTTAGAGAGTCTAAAGCATATCTTTAGGCTTTAAAAGTTGAAAAAAATATTATAAATTTATTGAGTTCATAAACCTACTAATATTGTATTTTTATCACCTCAATTAAACAAGTGAGACAAAAAGAATGTCTTTGTTTATTTAAAGGCATTGATTCCTTTAGCTAGTAAACAGTGTCCAACTCTATGGTCTTTCCTTTTAGACAAATCTAGTGCTTAAAAGTGTCGTTGCTGAAATTACTTGAACATTGAAATACTGTACTGTACTTGATTTTTTTCAATTGTCCTATGATTGGTCTTATGCGTTTTTTTTTTCCCTTTCAAATAAATGATAATGAAAAAGTACAGAAGAGGCCAGCAGTTGATTTTAATGCGATTCTTTGTCTATTTCCATCTTCTCACAGCGACTATACACACGGATTGTAAATTTGCCTCGAAGTCAGATAAATTGTACAATGTTCACTCAAAACAAGGAAGAACATCCTTAAAATTTGTACTCAGAATTTATAGTTATGTTTAAAGAGATAAACTTGTGTAGGAAGATATCTAGGGGAAGCCACTTGTAGTTTTGCATGTCCTCTTGTTATATTTTAGAGATGTGATAAGTTCGCAGATCACGTTAGTCAACACTATGATATCCAATTTCCATAGCAAAAAATGTGTTTAAAAAAATAAACAAGAAACCTGCTAGGACGTATGATATTGCCACGAGTATACAACACATTACCCCAGGTTTAATTGCTGCTTTAATTATTGTCAAAAATATAACACCAATGAAAAGGTGTGTTACTAGGTTTGAAAACAACATTTAATTTTAAAATATTAAATGGATCACTATTTTTTTCAAATGTGTTCTATGTAGGTAACTTTTTAAAAATCAAGAATTATAAAATATAAAAACCTGTTGAATGAAAACTCTAAATATGGTGGTGAAAATTCTAAAAATTATCGATTTTGATTATATTTTCCACCACTCCTAATAGTTTGCCATGAACCTTGTGGGGACTAACAAGTAAATCATTTGGATAAATGATTTTACAATTAAGTATTACTTCATTTTTACAACGTAAGAACAAATGCTATTGCCAAGCCTGTTACTTTTTGGGTGCTTGGGTGCTCGGGTGCTCAAACAGTGCTTTTGAATAAAACCTTTAAAATTTTAAGAGAAAGTATCTATTTTGTTTTCATTATAAATAAGAGATGCAAGACAAGTCATATCTCAACAACCACCAAGTTGTTCATATAAGGACAACCCACGTTCAATGGAGCAAAGATGATTGATGCATGATGTTTGAAATTCGTAACTTTTGCACCAATTCATCAGTATTAAAAAAAAAATAACAATAATGCAAAGAGGGATTATAACAAGGTCATCTTCCACATAAGATTTTATTTGACAAAACCTTTCCAGCTGTTGGCAACGGCAGTTTATGGAAGAAAAAAACATCTAGACCAGAAGATGTGTCATATTCATATCTTTTAAAGCCATCCCCATATCTTGCATATAAAGTTGTTGTCTGTTTACAATGTCCACTTTGGTGAGAATCTTACATTTAACAATATACTGAACTGTAGAAGAGAAGTTCATTTGTGGCCTTCAAGAGCTAAGGATTCATTCTTGAATTTTGTTTTAGTTGGAATAACCTAATTACGGTTCCCATATGTGGGAACTCTTCAGGCATTTCAAGTTGATGCTCTGAGTACCACTCGCCACTTGCTTGTTATCACTATCTAAGGTATAGACATGCACCTAATTTTAATGTCTTTGCTTGGTTCTAGCAAATCTTGTTTCCTAGACTCTTCAAGAAACATACACCAAACAGCAGCTTCCCATAAGAGCATCCAAGCCTCTTTGCATGCAACCTGAGAACAAAGTTCCAAATTCATTCAAAACATTTAGGCGCCATCTACACCATCCCTACTTTTGTCCATTTTCCATCCACACCATCATATTATGCCCACAAACTTCCAACCTATACAACCTGCAACAAACTAGAGTTGAGGTCTCTGGACAAAGGAATTGATGGCCTTTTACATAATCCTTGCCTGTGTAAGAGAATTTTCAAAAGGTTTACATGTGGAATCTTGGGGTTTATGCACCACTTGAAATCCTTGCCTGTGTAAGAGAATTTTCAAAAGGTTTACATGTGGAATCTTGGGGTTTATGCACCACTTGAAACTAATGATATTAAATTGTTAAGCCCTTGCAAGGAAATGAATGACTTCTGCACTGGTAGATGTAAGCTACTAGGCACATTTTTTAAAGATGTAAAAATGCATTAGAATGAGGAACCATGCAAGGTCCAGCTGCAATATCACAAAATATCTGAGAGAGAGAGGGAGAAATCTTCTACTTCATAGGGATGAGTATTGCATAAAGACTCACGTGTTGGAAGAACCTATGGGGCATCATAATACGTGCAAAGATTGAACTTTGAACCATTGGCCAAGCCCATATACTGGGCTCTCTTAAATTGGATCCCACCAGCTTGCATATTTAAACTGCAACTTGAAGAATTAGGTCCAAGCTAGAAAGATTCAGTTTTTGTTGGCCCTTCAAAGGTGAAAAGGATGCTTAATTAAGAAATTCTTCAGAACTATAAATTGATTCAATGTTTTTGCAAGGAACTTGTTTCCATAAAGACATGGATGGTATCCTTTCTCATGGAAATCAAATATCCTTACAAGATAGTGCTATGGCCCTAAGAGACTTGATGTAAAAGCAGAAACACTAGTTCTCCTAAGATAAATACCTCCCCTCCTTTTCTCCCCAGCAACCAAAAACAAGTCATCTTTCAAACAAACATATAATGCTAGAAGCTCATCATAACATTCGACAGTCTTTATGATAAGACTCTTCATAGATCAATCATGTGCCCAGGTCAGAGTTATTGCATCCAATGCTGCTAATGGTAGAAGAAAAATGGCCCAAGAATTGAATTCAGCTTACAAATAAATGGCTGCTCAAATATCCAGTCACTTCCATTCATCTCGGTTAAGGATTTGGATAATAAATTTCACAAATGCTGCTGCACTTGAACTAAATGTTGACACAACACAAATTACGAGCAAAAGATGCTCATGACAACTAGAATTGCAACAACCTTCAAATTCCATTTGTTAGAGGTCAAGCAAGAGACTTGTAGAATAAAAGCACTGCATTTCTTGGCTGTACCAAAGTTATGAAATCCAAATCCAAACTACCAAGTGTCATAAACTTATAACACTTGAGGAATTAGACACATAACTACAGTCTGTACTAATATACATTATTAAATAAATCCAATTCCTAAGAACCAGATGCCACTTTTTTCTCCTCCAGATCCTTCAATTCTTTCCGCCATGTATCCAGCTTAGCCAGCTTTTCTTTTTGCTCAGGATTCAAAATTTCTTTGCCAGCCAAAGATGCCTGCTGTGACTCAGTCAGTCGAATCTGTTAACAGGATAACATTAAATGACATTAGAAACAATTCCACATTTTCTCTACATGGAGAAAATGGTAAACTCGAATTCACTGATAACTTGCATCAAGTATATCTATGTTTGCCAAAGAAATATCTTGTGGCCCATTGTATGCATAAAAGTTTATGCTATTTCCTCTACATGAAGAGGATACAAACCTACAACTTACAAAAAAATTATGTCAAACATATTTATGATGGCCAAAGAAATATCTTGTGGCTTAACGTACCCATCAAAATTTATGCTCGTTTTGGTAACATTTTCATGCAGAAAAGTATGCCTTGGTATTCCAATCACATTCAAACCAGCCTTCAGTTTATTGTAGCAAAATTTTAGTTTGCACCTAAGAAAGCAAAAATTTTAGTTTTGTACCTTTTTTTTCAATGCTCGAATCCGTTTATCCAAATCTATGCTCTCTGGATGAGACTCCTCCAATGAAGCAGCAACAGAAACCTCTGTGGAAATGGTTAATGAGCCCATCTGCTGGGCTACACCCTGTATATCTTGATCTTTATATGCCCTGTTTTCAGTTGTTGCCTGTCCATTCATCATATTCTCAGATATTTTGCCCTTCTCAGATGCTGCTGAGGCAATACTAGCCTGTAAACACACAAGCATCGACAAATACAATTAAAGCAGTGAGTGACATCATATCATTTACTTGTTTCATGAACATTTGTTGACAGTTAACAAGAGCACTAAATTTAAGACCCAACAAGCTTTATGAACAGTGAATATCAAGTAGTGGTTTAACAGATGTCCAACTGGTTTAGTAATGAATATTATTATACTGCACACATCCACTAAGAGAGAAAACACAATTAATTAGATTCATTTGAATGGAATTAAATAAGGCGAATATTGTTTAAAAACCTTGAGGGCATAACACAATTTCAACCAATCTAACAACATAATGAGAATATTTTTTATCACTTTCTCATACAACTGGATCAAAACCAAATTTTATATTTGCTCTTTTGATGGCCATCTCTTTTGAGGGCCTCCTATTGGATATAGCATGAGAATTACCTCTCATCACTCAGAAAACTTACCAACAAGACTGTCATCAAATGATGAGAGGTTGTTGTGACAGTCTTAATTGTGCATGCACGGATCCATTTGCTAAGTTTAGTTGTGCATGCACAACTAAAATATGGAGAGTTGTTTGTATGATATAGAGTTGTCAGAATACATAAATAGTTGAAATCTATAAACTTAAATACCCCTGTATTCCAAAACTTAAAAACTTTTTAGTGTAACAAGAATGCAAATATATGGGTGGCTGCATGGATTCTGTTGAAGTTGAAACACACAACTCTGGCATCTCTAAAGAAATTCTGTGATCCATTTATGCTCCTACAGTGAATGAATGACATGGCCACATAACATTTTTGGATGCTTTGGGACAGCTACATATAATCAAAAAATGAGTCATCAGAAATAAGAAGTCGACATGATATTTTCAACAGCAACCTTGGCAGTCCAGTGGCCCAATCACATTGAACCAGTCACTATACTCTCCAAATAATACATCATTGTATTTTCATTTTGTCTGTGATTGCTGATTAGTAATGAGAAAACCAATGATTGACTCAAATTTGTGCTTTTCAAAATGTTATTTCACTTGTAATCTTAAATTTTTATTTTTCCATTATTTTTAAAAAATTTATATGGTTGCCCCCTTTTTGCCAAATTAGAATATCCTCTAGCTTTCCCCTTTTTGTGTCCCTGTGTTTTCCCATCACCACCTAAAGGGTACTCCTAATAAAGTAAGTTCAACTTGATTTCTTGAAATATGAAAGCTCTGTGTTGTTATACCATTTCTTTTTCCTTATTCTTATACCATAAATTCTTGAGTCTCCAAAGCATATTTCCAAAGAAAGCTTCAGCATAACTTTTAGTGTATGCAATCATCAGCAGCATTATTGCGTAACACACAGCAAATGTTTATCCAAATGTGTATAAAGCTTTTTTTTAACCCACAGTTACACTTTTATTTCTTATGCACTTTTTCCTTTCAACAATACATACTCTAATAATGGGCACTTGATTCAGAAACAGAGAAAGACCCAGGTCCTTTATGCTAAGGTTTTAAAGTCATTGCCAATCCCATATGGCATGCCTTGTTAACTCCAAGGAAAGACCTATCATCTCCCCTCAACCCTGCCCACTCCCTAAAAAATTAAATTAACAAAAAAAATACTAGACTTTTACAAGTGTCTATGAAAAATAGTTACTATTTTGATGAAACTTATGGGGATTATACTTAATAGCTATGAATGCACACTTAATAACAAACCGCACCAAGTCTAGTCCATTGTGGCTTGAATTAACACACTTGCACTAACATAGACAACGTGCACTATCATAGCATTTGTGTTATTTTTTCAGTCCAACCCAAAAAATTGATTATTCAAGGTCATTAATAAAATTTCTTTCGACATACTCGCATTCCTTGAATTTACTGCATTGGAGTTTTCCATTATAATGTATTCCACCAGAATTAGATCAAGTGAAATATAATAAAAATAAATAAACCATCATGACCTTTCCCCATCTTGTGGAATTTATAGAAGATCTTAACAAAGAACTGTTCAGTTACTTATAGGCTCATAGGTGATATTTTAAATTCACAGAGATCTCAACAGTTGAAGTGTTGAAGGACTTTGATGGAGATTACCTCCAGTGGAAAAAAGGACGTTCTCCTTTCATCTTTTTAGGCTTGTTCAAAGACTTCCCAGAGTAGAGCAGAGATAGAGAGGGGCACAGAGGAGACATAAGGGCAATGACAGTGTAGGTAGGAAGAAAGATAGAGGTGAGAATAGTTATTTTTTAAGATCCTCTTCAGGAATGAGTTCAACTTCTAGTTGACACTTTTTGTTCTAATAAACTCCTGTTTAATATTTACATCCTCTACTATCACATTTGGGTAAAACTTGGATTGCAGATGGAATGAATAATAGTATTGAGGTGAAGGGACTCCAATGTTTAGTGGTACTTCAATCTACTAGAAGGAATTGGAAGGCAATCCCCTTCAAATTTCAGACAAGTAAGATCTCAAGGACAAATTTGTAAAGGGACAGCAATGAGGAGGTCGATGAAACTTAAGGTGATACCATCCAGCACATCCTAAGAGCACCAATTAAAACTCTTAAAGTTCATACACAACATGAGATAATTGCAAGCATGAATACCAAACTCAGAAAGAAAACCTAGATTCTAAATATAAGTGTTGCTGCAGTTCCAAATAAATTTATGAGAAAGCTTCTGAATGTTTAATAGCTGCATAAATGTAACTATAAGTAGGAGTGCCATATCACAGTATAATAACAACATCATTTTCCATCTTCTTCAAAGAGGTTCCAAGAAATTTTATGGAACTTGATAGGCACAGAAAGTCCACTTAAATCTTTTCTAGTTGTGCACTCTTTCCTTTCCCTTTTTGGTAAATATTTATTTCTCAATTATTTTTAAACTAAAAATGGACTAATTTCAGGAGACCCCAATCAAAAACCGTTTCTAACTTACGGGATTCACTTGCAACATGCAATAAAGAACGATTTCATACGAAAACTTCTGATTCCATATCACAGTCATTAACAGACTAGATCACTTTTAACAGGAAAGCAATGAAAAGGGTTGAAACTTGGAATCCGATTCCAAGCAGGAAAGTTTACATAACAGCAAACCTGCAAGAGGGTTCCCTGCCTCCTGGAGGAATTAGTCTACGGAAAAAAAATATGGATCCCAAGCAGTTAACATTCCCTTAAATTTGATGCATGTAATCCCAATAGATCAAGTGCAGCGACAAAAGGCCTTCCCCTGAACAATCTCCAGCAGTACCCCACTTCCAAGACCTCTGTCAAAGATGCTCTTGGTAAAAACTCCAAGCAACAACTCAGTACAGTGCAAATCCCCAAGGTTGTAAAAGAAACATGCCCTAGTTCTCTTACAGAACCCAGAGTCTCAGCCTCTACTGTTCTCTCCTTGATCGCTCATTCTACTGGAATTAGCACCACAGGTCTGCAATCTCCTTAGAGGATTTCACCACACCGTGTGGACAAGTAGAGGAAGTGCCCAAGATTACCTTGCACATTCTTTCATTATCATGAATCAATGGATTATATCTAAATATAGTCCACCATTCACATATTGATATTTCAATCTTTGAAAAGCATTTTGCAATGGAGCTCTCATCTCCAACCTTTTTTTTAGCATAGTAACTGATGGTGTCAAAACGGACAATATTTTTCAAAACTCAAAAATGACTTATGAAAAGGATTCATTTTTCCTAGAAATGAAGCTTTGTCCTTGAGAAGTCTTTTGTGGACTTGTGGATGCAGAGATGTAGTGAACATCAAGCATGGAGTGCAGAACTGTCAAAGTGTTAGTGCAACCTTGCATCCCGCAATCCAGAAAAAACATGTTAAAAGACCCATGCAGAGAGCATGTTGTGCACACGTATAGTCTACAGTACATTTTTTCCCCGCCTCCCGCGAACAACCTCTTGAGCAGGTTTCTCCACCCAGGGACGATACTTGTTCCTAGGTACACCAAAGTTTTGTTTGTAACATCCTGTCTACAATTTTTTTGGCTTCTATGGCAAAATTCCCCAAGTCTTTAGTGTTTTTGCTGCAAATAATTTTGTGCGGGAACTCTGCCTATGAATTTTCTGGTCCTTAGTTCATATGCATCCAATAGAGTCCCTCCGTGACATCATTCCCTGCTTGAAAGTTTGGCTCCCCTTAGTCCTTCCTTCAGAATTCCACATGGCAATAGTTGTGTGAATGCACTTTGTCAATCGTGTAATTCATTTTCAAATACAAAAATACAAAGCATGAGAACAGTTTTAAAAAACACTAACTTTAACATGAAATGAATGGAATATCCCTTTACGTAGATAATGTTGTGGGGAATCAGTCTTGCCATGTGCTGTGATTTCAGATATTTCAGGGACTCTGGGACATAGATGAAACGTCTCATGGCATCGCACTTTTAGGGAAGGAACCATCCCCACAACATCCTGCAGGGTGGCCAGCCGTTCTCAAAACATGGGATGCCCAGGAAATAAAGAGAAGAAAGGGAGCAGGAAAACAACAGCAAGGATAGAATCTAACAGCCAAAGGACAACCGTAACAAAAAAAAGAAAAAAAAAACTAACAAGTTTGCTAGCTCACATTAAAAAGGTATTAAGAAGGGTGTAATGTTCTTACCTCTTGTTAAAATTTCTCCCACAATTTAGAATAGATTTTCTAAAACCTTTTATTTTCTGTTCTTGAAGAAATGAGCATGAGTTCAAGCAACAAAGAATCGACAGGGGACATCCCTTAGAGCCAAATGAGGGAAAATGCAGAAATGAGTGTCAGGAGCAGTGGGGGTGATCATGTGAAAGGTGCAAGTTAATTTGTAATATTTTATGCTTGAAACTTGATGCAAGTCCATCACTTTGCATTTTGTTAATGTTTGGGCCTTTTGAGGCAATTTATTTACTTAGCTTTTACATTTGGTAATTTTGCAAATTCATGCTTAAAAAATTTATATCTCTAATTTTCTAATACATATTTTTTTTATATTTATATATGTTGTCCCATCACTATCCCCAAAATTGGGGACAAACCCTAGTTGTCCTAGAGATCTGTCTTGTCGTAACATGCCATCCCCATTTGGAAAATCCTTGGCACATAGTGTGAAACCTACACAGCTCAATTGGTACATATATAATACAAGCAATACACAGGCTTCAAACAATGGTGGCTCAAACGGTTGTAGATCTGTTGTTAGGAAGAGGCACATTGTGAGCAGAGGATGCACAGAGGAATCTAGAAATGCTTGTCTGTGTGGACCTCCTAGGCTATGTACATGGGTGATGCATCCTCCTTAGCAAGGAAAAAAACCTGCTTACAAATAGCATTGCACGTGTTAGTTTAGGCTTTTACTACAATACTTTAATAAGAAGTGTAACTACGAAGTTTACAAAATATAAATATAAATGTAATATATGATAATCTTGAATTTTTCACTTTAAAAATACAAGTATATAATATAATTATATATTTGAGTTGTAATTTGAATTCTCACTAATGGAACCTCAAGGACATCCCTTTACCAAATTGATAGTGCTCTTAGACTTAAGAAACCAGTCACTATTGAACCTAATATATTTTGAATCAAACTTTGTCATGTCCAAAAATCCTCTTGCAACATAAGAATAACGCATGGATAGTCAATGAAGAGATTGATACAATTACTTGTGAAGCATTAAAAATTTCATAACAAAATAATATACACATGGACAGTCAATGAAGAGCTTGATACAATTACTTGTGAAGCATTCAAAATTTCATAACAAAATAATATACACATGGACAGTCAATGAAGACAGTCAATGAAGAGCTTGATACAATTACTTGTGAACCATTCAATATTT
Organism: Wollemia nobilis; assembly: GCA_028583015.1. Taxonomy (NCBI): domain Eukaryota; kingdom Viridiplantae; phylum Streptophyta; class Pinopsida; order Araucariales; family Araucariaceae; genus Wollemia; species Wollemia nobilis. The sequence goes on from JAQPPZ010001411.1 coordinate 8,043,498, forward strand.
CATAACAAAATAATATAATGCTATGTCAAACTAGTGTCCACTACTGAAACATACACGTGCCATAATTGGCAAACAAGTGTTTCACTTCTAGCTCAAATTTGCAAGTTTGCAAGCATGAAAATCACATGAACTATGCCAATTGCATAGGAGAAGTGAAATACAAATTTAAAGTTGAAAAACTAATAAAGAAAACAATAATGACAATACCTTGAAAAATAAAGAAAATCAATTGTTTGTCCTTGTAAGGATGTATAGCTACTATGCACTTATTTGCAAAATCACAATGTGCCTTTTGTGGTCTCTTTGTCCACATTATTTGCAGGAAAAAGTTTACCCATGTTCTTGGTTCTAAAACTGTCCTTAGCTAGTTTTTGCCAAGTGAGTTTCATCTAGTTCCCTCTTCCAAATCTGGGAGTAACTGGTGTTTCTCGCTTCATGAGGTTTCTTAAAGGTTTAGATATCAAAGGGTGAGGAGTCATGTCTTGCCATGCTTTCTCTTGGCACCTGTCATTTTTCAACTTTGTGCACCTTACACATACCACTTTAGTCCTTCATACATTGCCAGCATCATGGCTGGACACTTTTTTGGACTTTTGGGACCCAAATGGATGAGCTTTGGATTGATTATGGTATGTGATGCTAAGAACTCACTGTAAATATTTTGGATCGTTTTGAGCTACTTTGAGAAAAAAATCATGACTATATGATCCTAACGGAGCATGTTTCTCAAGTCCTCATCAATGATGGCACCAACATTGGACAAACACTAAAGCAAATCCAAGCCTTTGCACCTTGGTGCCCACTTGGAACTCAACAGCTAGGTGTCATACTCTAATATTGTGCCAACAACCACTGCGATGTCAATGCCCATATTAGATGTGACACCAAATCAGGCACCAATGCTAATATGTAGAGTGACACGAGGCACTAGGTGTCAAAGCCTAGCATAAAAAACAAACGCCAATGCCTCACAAATAACATATCCACATGTCTAGTGTCACAATTATGCAACAACTAGCAAATCAGATTGTCAAATCACTCTACCACCTGACGCCACAAGAAGACAAGCAAATTGTTCTAAATCCAGAAAGAGACAAAGACAGATAATAACCTTAAGGTAGGGCAACACCATTAATACTCCTTATGGAAGGAATAACTCCACAAGATCTCCCAAGATGAGAGGGCCACTCCATGGGCAAAGATGATTGCAAAGAATATTTGATATAAACAATTTATCCTTACAACTCCATGATCCATTTTTTATATACTCTTTCCCTAATAATCCTAGAGGAGGGTATAACCTTAAGCCTAGTCAAGTCATTAACCCTTTCCCAATTCATTAATACAATATTATACTCCCATACAATAGACCTTGGGTTACATGTGGCCTATGCCAACTATCCATAACACCCATATCCAATACAACATTATATCCCTAGGTACCATACCATTCCACCCCCTTAACAATGTTTCATCCTCAATATATGAGAAGAAACCAAATAATATGATCTTCTAATCATACCTGACAATTGGTACCAATCTCAATCATCCATCCAACCAAGGAAATCTTGATTGATGGTGGTCTTCTACAATGCCATGCTTTTGTTGTAGCACTCTGATATCCATAACAATTGCTACTTTGGTTCCATGCTTCTGTTGTGTCACTTTGATATCCATAATGACTACTCCTTTGGTTCCATGTTTTTTGGTGCATCACTCTTATATCCATAATGATTATTCCTTTGGTTCCATGTTCTGTTGTGCTACTAATATGTCCATAAATACTACTTTTTTTCTGCAATGTATTGCTACACTTGATGCCTTTCTAATTTGACATACGTCCATAATAGTCCTCCTTATGCTCCATGCCATGCCTCAATAATTGTTGCCTTTCATGGTTGTGTGGATGGCAATATATTGTAACCTTATCTAGAGGGTATTACTTTTGTTGACTCTTCAACCTTTGTTTTATTGTTTTAATGACTTTTATATGGTCCTCCTTTGATTCTTCCTCGTGCTCTTCTTTCTTATGCCCTTATTTTATTATTTCCTTGTTCTCTTCTAGTAGTGCTTCCTTGGACTCTGCTTTTGATTCTTCTATTGGTTCTTCAATTTGTTGCAACTTCTTCGTAATTCTCAATGGATCCTTGTTCCCAATGAGTCCAACCAAGGATAACCACGAACAGTATCCACATCATTCATAGTTATGCCATAAAACCTGAATGTTAAACATATTTATCAATAGTGATCTTCAAATTCTTAAGAATTTGAACATTCTCACCATCAACTAGTATGTCCTTGATCAAATGGCCTTAGCTCAATCAGTTAAATTCTTCAACTTTCGAGGAGGACACACAAGTTTGAAACTTGCCAAGCAATACATACATAATAGCCAAGCTGTTGTTATACCATTATAAAGTGATAATATAATATGGATGGGGCTTTGTTCAATCCTTCCCATATAACCAATTAAAAAGAAAAAAGTTATGGCCTTGATATTCTTTGTTTGAACCTGCAATCTCTTAGCCAAATCCATATTGATGAAATTATAATTGCTACTAGGGTTTATGAAAATAATAACCATTTTGAATGCATCCATGAACCTAAAAAATAGAATTTGTGGATGAAAACAAATCCTCTTGACCCTTCTTCTGCTCTTCTAAATCCAAAGACATGGCAGCTTTTTTTGCCTCCTAAATCCTATTTCTTCTTCATAGCCCTTGATGGTATCCTTCACACTAGTTATCTCTTTATGTGGCTCTCGTTTTTTTTTTAAATGTCTGTTCCATCTCTTCCCAAGTGTTTTATAAGTATTGTGAAGAGCACAACTAAGAAACCGAGACAAGGCTTCCCTTTCTAGAGAACAAATCAGCTTCTATTGCCACATAAATTTAGTATAATTTAAATAACTATTTTTCCAAAAATTCTTTGGTAACTCCATGGGCTCACACCCCAAAATATAACAATGAAAAATAATGATGAGGGCATCAAATAGCCTAAGTATTAGCTTAGGCATTATTTATTATTATTATTGTAATAATATGACTCTCCTTGGCAGGTTGTTTTAGACAACCTCCTAGTTGTTAGTTGTTAGCACTTAGTTAGCTTCATTTGTCCTTTAGCTAACTAGGTGATGCCTTAGTTAGCTAATTGTTAGCTAAGTTATTGTTTGTTGCAACTCCTTCCAAACTACCACTCTTGGAAGCACCTTGTTTGTTGCAACTTCTTGATTCTCTTTGATGCTTATTTAAGCATCCCCCTTAATGCAATATTCAGTCTTGGTTTGCAATTTCAGCCTTCGCCTTCCGCATCTGTGTGTGGCACTTTGATGCCACATCACTGGTATCAGAGCTAATCTTGTAACTGCAGCTATGCATATTCCCAACTAAATTTGTAACTGTTGTTGTGCATTGTCCTAGATGTGCTTGTAACTGCAGGGTAGAATCAGTTTGTTACTTTCTTCACCTTTTGTTGGTTTGTGAGTTATCTGTGTTTTTCCAAGCAAAAGGGCTGCAGTTTTCACATTTGGTATCAAAGCAATTGCTGGTCTTGAGTTGGAGTGATTTTGTGTTCCTAACCTTTCTAACTGTTGAACATGGCCAACAATAACTCCCTATTCCATAGTTTAGTGGGCAAGATTATGACTACTAGAACATTTGTTACTTTCTTCACCTTTTGTTGGTTTGTGAGTTATCTGTGTTTTGCTAAGTAAAAGGGCTGCAGTTTTCACATTTGGTATCAAAGCCATTGCTGGTCTTGGGTTGGAGTGATTTTGTGTTCCTAATCTTTCTAACCATTGATCATGGCCAACAATAACTCCCTTCCTATTCCAGAGTTTAGTGGGCAAGATTATGACTACTGGAGCATTAAGATGAGGACATTGTTGACTGGGAAAGATCTTTGGGATATTGTTGAGGCTGGTTATGATGAGCCAGCAGATTGGTCTATTATCCCACATAATGACAGACAAGCAAGAAAGGAGGCCAAGAAGAAGTTGCCAATGAAGAGAGAGTTTGAGAATTTGAGGATGCAAGAGGCTGAAAGTGTAAGTGAATATTGTGTTAGAGTGAAAGATGTGGTTAATAAAATGGCCACTCTTGGAGAAACAATGGAGATGGAAGTTGTTGTGAAGAAAGTGCTAAGAACTCTAACACCAAGATGGAACCATGTTGCCATCATTATTGAAGAGAGTAAAGATTTGACAACATTGGAGTTTGATCATCTTGTTGGTTCTCTTATGTCACATGAAGAAAGACTAAGAGACACCTTTGGTGAAGGTGAAGAGAAGGCTTTTGCCTCAAAGGTAAGAGTCTCAAAGAGTGATGGTGCTAGTACAAGCAACCAAGGACAAGGACAAGGCAGAGGGCAAAATCAGAAATTTTCAAGAGGAGGAAGAAGAGGCGGACCTGCTGCTAGAGGAAAGGAAGAGGAAGACTTGACAAGAGAAATGTCCAATGCTACTACTGCAAAAGGTATGGACATTTTGAAAAAGAATGTAGAGTAAAAGCTGCAAATGAAGGAAAAAGAGTAAATTATGCAAATGAGAATGAGGAAGTTTCAAGCAACTTGTTCTTATCCTATGACAAGGCTGAAAAGACTCTTCAAGAGACTTGGTATCTTGATTCTGGCTGTTCCAACCACATGACGGGCAACAAGGAGTTGTTTGCTACTATGGATGAGAAATTCAAGACCAAGATCAAGCTTGGTGATAACAAGTTTTTGGAGGTGGCAGCAAAAGGCGTAATGGACATAAATACTAAGGAAGGTAAAAAGCAAATTCATGATATTTATTACACTCCTGATCTTAAGCATAATTTGTTGAGTGTTGGGCAGCTTTGTGAAAAGAATTACAGAGTAATTTTTGATGATAAGCAATGTATCATATATGACAAGAACCATGGGAACAAAGTTGTCACTATTGTTCCCATGTCAAGCAATCGAATGTTTCCTTTGAAGTTTGGAGGTAATGGCAGCAGCTTGTCAAATGTTGCTATTGAAGATAAGAGTTGGTTGTGGCATTTGAGGTATGGCCACTTAAACTTTCAAAGTTTGAAGTTGTTGACTTCTCAAGAGCTGGTTTTTGGTTTGCCCAAAGTTGAAGATCACAAAGAAGTTTGTGAGGGATGTGCCAAAGGCAAGCATGCTAGAGAAAGGTTTCCAAGAGGAAAAGCGTGGAGGGCCCAACATCCACTCCAATTAGTTCATTCTGATATTTGTGGCCCAATGCAAACCAAAAGCTTGGGTAAGTCATCTTATTTTATTACTTTTATTGATGATTTCTCAAGAAAGTGTTGGGTATATTTTTTGAAGAATAAAGATGAGGCTTTAGATGTTTTCAAGAGCTTTAAAGCCTTTGTAGAAAATGAAAGTGGATATAGAATTAAATGTTTAAGGACTGATCATGGTGGTGAGTATTGTTCAAGGTTGTTCACAGAGTTTTGTGATAAGAATGGAATCAAGAGGCAGCTCACAACTGCCTACACACCTCAACAAAATGGGGTGGCTGAAAGAAAGAACCAGACTGTAGTTGAAATGGCAAGAAGCATGCTTCAAACCAAAGGGCTGAGCAATTATTTTTGGGCTGATGTAGTTGCTACAACAGTATACATTCTTAATAGGAGTCCCACAAGTGCTCTTGATAAGATGACTCCTTATGAAGCATGGTATGAGAAGAAACCCAATGTTAATCATTTTAAAGTTTTTGGTTGTTTAGCCTATGTTCATGTTGCTGATGAGAAAAGGAAGAAGCTTGATCCAAAAAGTGAGCCTTGCATTTTTGTTGGATATTGTGAAAATAGCAAAGCTTATAGGCTCTACAATCCAAAGACTAACAAAGTGGTGGTTTCTAGAGATGTGATTTTTAATGAAGGGGGAGTATATGGTCATCAAAGAGGCCAAGCTGGTAAGACCATCAATGTTAGTAATGGTAGTGTTGGTGGTGAACAACCCACTAGTGTGCCTACTCCTCCATTAAGTCCTCCAAGCAGTCCTTCAAGTAGTTCTTCAAGGAGAGTTCATCAAGTTCTTCAAGTAATTCATCACCCATTATTGATCTTATGAAGACTAAGAAGGGGAAGAGAACTCTTCAAGCTCACCCACCAAGTCAAATGCTTGATAGCAATTTTGAAAGGAGGCTTACAAGAGGCCAAGCTCAAGAAGTTGATCAAGTTATTTCAAGATTGGAAAGGTTGCACATATATGGAGATGATGAAGAAGATCCTAAAGGTGAGTCAGTTAATTATGCTTTGATGTCTCAAGCTGAGTTTGAACCTTCTTGTTTTGAAGATGCTTGTACTAATGATGTGTGGGTGCAAGCAATGCAAGAAGAGATCAATTCCATTCAAAAGAATGATACTTGGGAGCTTATGAGACTTCCCAATGGTAAGAAATGTGTGGGTTCCAAGTGGGTCTACAAGACCAAGTATAACAGTGATGGCAGTATTGAAAGACATAAGGCTAGACTTGTTGCTAAAGGATTCACACAAAGGTATGGAATTGATTATGAAGAAATGTTTGCACCTGTAGCAAGGCAAGAAACAATCAGAATGGTCATTGCTATGGCAGCCCAAAGGAGATGGAGTGTGCATCACTTGGATGTGAAAAGTGCCTTCTTGAATGGGTACTTAGAAGAAGTGTATGTACAACAACCACAAGGTTTTGAGGTTAAAGGTAAAGAAGACTTTGTATACAAGTTGAAGAAGGCCTTGTATGGCCTCAAGCAAGCACCAAGGGCTTGGTATGCCCAGATAGATGGATACTTACATCAAAGTGGCTTCAAAAGGAGCAAGAGTGAGCCTACCCTCTACTCCAAGAAAGAAGGTAATGATATTCTTCTTGTATGTTTGTATGTAGATGATCTGATTTATATGGGCAGCAGCTCAAAAATGAAAGATGAATTCAAAAATGCTATGATGAATGAGTTTGAAATGAAAGATTTGGGGTTGATGCATTACTTCCTTGGAATGGAGGTTCATCAATGTGAAGATGAAATTTTTATTTGCCAAACAAAGTATGCTAAAGATATGTTGAAGAAGTTTTGTATGGACAAATGTAAACCAGTTCCCACTCTGATTGCTCATGGAGTAGTGTTGTGCAAGGACGATGGAGCTGAGAAAGTAAATGTGACAGGTTATAGGAACATTGTGGGAAGTTTGATGTTTCTCACTAACACTAGACCAGACATTGCTTATGCTGTTTCTCTTGTTTCAAGGTACATGAATGAACCATCTCAAATTCATTTGAAGGCTGCCAAGAGAATCTTGAGGTATGTGAAAGGTACTCTTGATTTTGGCATTCATTATTATGCAACTAAGGAGATGGAGCTTGTTGGTTTTAGTGATTCTGATTGGGGCGGCAGCTTGGATGACCAGAAGTCTACTTCTGGCAATTGTTTTTCTCTTGGTTCTGGACTGATCACATGGAGCTCAAAGAAGCAAGGATCAGTTGCTCTTTCCTCCATAGAAGCTGAGTATATTGCAGTCACTTCAGCTAGTGCACAAGCCTTGTGGCTTAGGAAGGTATTGGAGGAGATTTGTGAGAAGCAATGTCATCCTACAATCATTTTTTGTGATAATATGGGTACAATTCAATTGGCAAAGAATCCCATCCATCATAGCAGGTCTAAACACTTTGATTTGAAGTATCATTTTATCAGGGATATGGTACTCTTGATTTTGGCAATCATTATTTTGCAACTAAGAAGATGGAGCTTGTTGGTTTTAGTGATTCTGATTGGGCCAGCAGCTTGGATGACCGGAAATCTTACCTCTGGCAATTGTTTTTCTCTTGGTTCTGGACTCAACACATGAAGCTCAAAGAAGCAAGGATTGGTTGCTCTTTCCTCCACAGAAGCTGAGTATATTGTAGTAACTTCGACTAGTGCACAAGTCTTGCGTCTTAGGAAGGTATTTGAGGAGATCTTTTAAAAGCAATGTAATCCTACAATCATTTTTTGTGATAATATATAGGTACAATTCAATTGGCAAAGAATCCCATCCATCATAGCAGGTCTAAACACTTTGATTTGAAGTAATATTTTATTAGGGATTTGGTACAAAAGAAAAAAAAAAAAAAAAATAGAGTTGAAGTACTGTAGCTCTCAAGAGCAGCTTGTTGATGTGCTCACAAAGATGTTGGGAATAGGTGTGATACACCTTGCAAATCCTAACTGTCTCATGTCTTATGTAAGCAGTTTTGGTATTTCAGCAATGTGACTGCAGGACAGCTATGTGACTGCAAAGTCTATTTCCGGCAGGTCTATTTCCAACATTATGTTACTACAGGACAGCTGTGTTACTGCAGGTCTTTCCAGCTCTATGTTAATGCAAGACAGTTGTATTACTGCAGGTCTATTTCCAACCTTGCTGATAAAAGGGACTGAAGAAGTGGATACTCTGTAATTGTATTGTAAAAAGCAGATGGTTGATTACTGAATAATACAGCGAGTGCTCCTTGATTGTCGGGTTTTTCCCGAAAGGGTTTCCCAAGGTATATGTTGCTTCCTATGTGAGGTATATGTGATTTTGTTTGTTGAATTAAAAGTCTAGGCCTTTTTTGCACTACTTTCCTCTAATGTTTATGTAGGAAATTGTTCCACATTTGTCTAACTTCCTTTCATTTGGTATCAGAGCTTGGCCAACTTTTGAGATCCTTAGTTAAGAAAAAGGATTTTGGGTATTAATTTTGGTTTGAGTGGGTGCACAAGGGAAGTGATTTTATTTTAGGATGGCAAGTACATCACAGTTGGAGATAAAAAAAATCAATGGTACAAAATTTGAGCTATGGAAGCTTAAAATAGAGGATCTGCTCATAGACAAAGATCAAGAATGGATGGTGATAGATCGAAAGGCACGAAGCCTCATTTGGTTATGCTTGGTTGACTCTATGCTCTTGAATGTAAGTGAGTGCCCTACTATAAAAATCTTGTGGGATAGGTTGACTTCAATGTACCAAGCCAAATCCCTTGTGAACAAATTGTTCCTAAGTAAGAAATTGTATTCCCTAAGGATGGGAGATGGAGATTCCGTAGCAGCACACACTTGAACGAATTCAACATTATCATTTTGCAACTAAGATCCATCAAAGTAAAAATGGACGAGGACCAGTCTATCCCTTTACTATGTTCGTTACCCAATTCTTGGGACAACATAGAAATGGCAATGAGCTCCACTAGTACCAATTTGAATATGGAGGGCATAGTCTCTACCTTGCTTTCAAAAGAGATGCAGAGGAAAACTAGAGAAGGCATCAAGGATGTGTTGGTTGTTCGTCGCAAATCCATAGAAAGGAACAAGGGAAGAAGAAAGTTGGTCGGTCCAAGTCCAAGGGAAGATCCAAGACTCCCACTCTAACAAAGATCAAATGTTGCAATTGTGGGAAGAAGGGGCATGTTAAGAAAGATTGCACAGAGAAGAAGCATAAAAACAAGCATGAATCCGATGAGGATTCTGATTCTAAGTCTTCTCGGGAGGATGCAGGAGATGCATTCATGGTTGCCTTTTCCACTCACAATAGGGACGGTGTTTGGCTAATTGATTCAAAAGCGTTATCCCATATGACTCCACATCGAGCATACTTCACAAAGTACTAGGAGGATGATTATGGGAGTGCGTACTTGAGGGACAACTCGTCCCTTAAGGATGCTGGTAGAGGTAGAGTTTCTTTGCAACTCTCGAATGGCATGACCAAGACCTTGACCACTATCTTGCATATTCCTAGTTTGGCACAAAACCTCATTTTTGTGAGTAGCCTGAATGACTTGGGTGTGCAAGTGATCTTTAACAAAGAAGGAGTCACTATGGTTCGCGGATCAATAGTGCTTACTAAAGCAGTACGTGATGAGACATTGTTTCATCTTGATGCTAAGACGATTGCATGCAACAGTACATTAGTTCCAGATAGTAGCTTACCGACAGATAAGACCATGTTGTGGCATTATAGGCTTGGTCACATTAGTGACAAAGGTCTTCAAAAATTGGTGAATAAAAACCTCGATGAGAGGATAAAAGATGTTTCCTTTGATTTCGAGTTTTGTGAACATTGTCTTAATGGAAAAAAAAATCAGTTAAATTCTACTCGAGCTCTCATAGATGCATGGATTTACTTGCTTTAGTGCATGGTGATGTATGTGGTGTAATCTGAATTCATATATTCATGGTTGTGCCACGATTACAATATATAGAGCAAAACAAATGCTCAGAATAGTGAATTAAAATATTTCTCGTAACCTACTCCTTGAATAGAAGTTGCTTAACCAATCACAAATAAATGCCTAACAATAATCCTATTAAACGTGATTTATATGCTAACAATAGCTACGTATATGCTCTCAATAATGATAATAATAATAAACCTAGATACCATGGAAGAATATCAAATATTCCAACATTCTCCCCCTTGATGCTAAAGACACTCATGCAAGAGTTCTTTAAGCATCACAAAGTTGGAAGAAAACATTTCTCTTACGTTTCCTCCAATCTTGAATCAAGAAATCAAAATTTGCAAAATACTTGTGGTGGCACTCCTTCCACTCTTCATGTGGGATCTCCTTCATCTTTGATGTTGCTCCTCCATAACGCAAATGCTTGAGTGCCTTCTTTTGTTGATTAGCTCCCCCTTCAACAAAAGTATCTCCTCTTGTGGTTTTCAACAACCACTCTCTTACATCTTTATCATTATGGTCTTTAAACCATGCTCTCACATTTTGATCTTCTTTTACATCTTCAACACTAAACAATACTCCACATGAGTATTTACAATTAATCATCTCACATAGATGATTATACCATACAACTCTTTCACATATTTCCACACAAAAGATCACAACAAATATGGCCATATAATGACCAACTACATATGCAACATAAAGTTGCTCCTCACACAAATGTTCTCTCAAAACAATGGCTTTACAATATTCCTTCTCCCAAGGAATTTTGAACACATCATTTGGATCCATGTGACCCAAGTTCTCCATCATTGTCTTCTCTCCAAGAAGACTCTTCATCAAAGTTGTCTCTATGAGACAATCTCCTCTCAATAATGCCTTTGGAAGACATTCTCCTTTCTTTTCATTCCTGCTCACAAAAAACAAATCATTAATCATAAAAACATTACCTTTAGTATGATTAGATTTGGTGCTTCCCATAAAGTTATTTTGTGGCACAATTCTCCTTCATTGTATGTTGCTTCAAGATCAACCATCAACTCTTCACTAAGAGTTCTCCTCCTTTGTTCAATCCATGTTGGTGTGTTGAAACACCATTCATTCAAGCAATCATACATTGTTGCCTTTTCAAGACAACTCTCTTTCTTCAATGTAGTCACTCCAAGTGAGTGATCTTCATCCACAATTGCCTCTTCAAGACAATTCTCAATCTCCTTTGATGATGCCTCCTTTACACCATGAAGTCCATTAATGACTATCTCACTATTTTCTATCTCCTCCTTGAGATAGACTTTCTCATAATTTTCTTTTCCTTTTATTATCTCATCCATGAGATAATCTTCATTATGGAGCATGAAACTTATTTCCTTCATCTCTTCTTCCTCTTCTACACTTGGGAAATCATCCCACATAACTTCATTTGCTCTTTCAAGAGAGCACACATCCATTCCAAGTGAATGGTCTTCAAGATAAGTGAGCCAATGGTCTTCCATGAACATTGCTTCTCCATCATCATCCCACAAAACTTCTTTATTCTCCTCCATGAGAATTGTAGGTGCATTCTCCAAAATACACTCTCCATTTGTCTCCTCCATGAGACATTCTTCATCATACCTCTCTTCAATGAGAATTGTACAAGGCTCCTTCTCATCCTCTTCTCCATGAAGGGATTCTTTACTCTCTTCCACACAAGGCTCTTCTTCAAATATGTCTTCCTCTTCAAGGAAGAATTCTCCATTACAAAGCATGTCTTCATATGAGTCTTTACAAGACTCTTCAAAAACTCCTTCAAAAGGATCTAATTCAAAAACTTCTTCAAGGAAGCAAGGCTCCTCCTTGCTTAAACAATCTTCATGATTGTCACATATGGCTTTATGGGTGTCCTCATCAAACCCATAAGCATCCTTCAACACTTGCCATGCCATTGTAGCTGATCTACAATTGGCTATGAGAGGGAAAACACTCTTTTCCATTCCTCTCCTCAAATCCATAAGGGCTAAGCAATTTGCATATTGCTGCTCCTTCTTCTCTTTTCTCTCCTCTCCTTGTAGCTTGCTCCAAGTGGGTTCCTCATATCCTTCTTCTACAATGCTCCAGAGGTCTTTGGCCATCAACAAGGTTTTCATCCTTATGCTCCAATAAGCATAATCTTCTCCATTGAAACTTGGCACCTTCAAGTCTTCGTACATGTTTTCCATCACAATACTTTCTTTGTAAAGATTGTCTATAATCTCTACAAAACTCTAGCTGGTTCTTGGCAACAAATATTTTATTCTTCAAGAACGTTCAACTCCACAAACAAGGCAAGATGCTTACAAACAAAGAAAATTACAGATTTAGATCGAACCACATTCTATCAATTCTCTCATGGAGATCTTGCTCTACTTCCATAGGATCACCTATCTCTTCATTGGCAAAATTGTCAGCTACAGAATCACTGTCATCACTAACAATTATGATTTCAGGAGAATGTGGTTCTAGCTCCACTAGCTCAACAGAATCACTGTCACTGATACAAATGATTTCAGGTACCTGTGGTGCAAACTCAACAGATACAAACTGGTTAGATTCAAACTCCTCAGGTTCGTAATCTTTATCCTCACTATCACTTGGAGTGGGTCCGCTATCAAAAGAGTCGTTATCTTCAGAATCACCGTCGTAATCAGTGTCAGGTACTAGCTGGTTCTCAATTACATAATTTTGGAGTTGACTAAAGACTGTATTAAGACCATACACACACTTTTTCATCAAAATTCTTCAGGAGTCTCACTGACTAGAAGAGAATGAAGAGCAAGGTAACATCCTTGTGACCTTATCATAATATTTCCACACACAGTCTTCTCACTAGCAACGTATGCCAATGAACTCCTCCTTCGAATCTCTTTGCACAAAATAACAACAGCTTGTGTGACAGAACTAGTCGTCTTCTCCGCAAACACGCAGTCAAACGTTGGTTGCAAGTAAGCTATGTTTTGACTGTACTAACTGAAGCAGGTTTACTTAATCACGCAGAACGTCTTCGCCTGACAAAGCCTCCTCCAACGCGTATAGAATGGCTTTATTCAAACTGACGTCATCTCGCAGTAAAACTTCTCAACGTCTCTTCGCAAACAGCGTCTCTTGGCATGCCTCTAGCTACCTGAACGCGTTCCTGCAACGTCTACAGATGATGAATTATGGTGCGAATCTCTTTGCACAAAATAACAACAGCTTGTGTGACAGAACTAGTCGTCTTCTCCGCAAACACGCAATCAAACGTTGGTTGCAAGTAAGCTATGTTTTGACTGTACTAACTGAAGCAGGTTTACTTAATCACGCAGAACATCTTCGCCTGACAGAGCCTCCTCCAACGCGTATAGAATGGCTTTATTCAAACTGACGTCATCTCGCAGTAAAACTTCTCAACGTCTCTTCGCAAACAACGTCTCTTGGCATGCCTCTAGCTACCTGAACGCGTTCCTGCAACGTCTACAGATGATGAATTGTGGTGCAACGTTTTTTTTTTAAATCAGGCCACACAACACTTGACATACGGGCTTCTCTCCACAAGGCGTGGCTTTGCTCGAATTCCGAGCACAAAAGTCACTATAAATTACTCACGTTGCAAACTCTTCGCAGAACGCGCACGGGCTCCTCTCTCTGTCTTCTGGGCAATTTTGCGGTACGCGTATCTGAATGCAATCGCCCCGTCTGCAAATGATAAGCATTCATGCCATATGGAATTGAATAATCACAGGATTGTTGTGAAATAAACAATTCCACTCATCTACGCATGCTTCAATTGGCGATCGGGGCCTTCACTTCTCTGCAATTCCAGGAAATGTGGGTTCTTCTCCGCCTACGCAGCAAGTGAGGCCCGCAAAAAATCTGCAAATCGTGGGCCCTCGATCAATCGTCTCGTCAAACGATCTGCAGCTACCATACGTAACTGAATCCTCCTTAGATTGTACCACATCAACGCCAAGTGCTCCTTCTCCAAACTGCGAGATTCTCCACACTATCGTTCTGGCTGTTATGCGACCATGATCTGCTGAAATACATAGAGGCTTTCACTAAGATCAATGACTCCAGCACTTCTCACTTCAATGCAGGATACAAGTACAGCCCAAATGCAGAATACAAACACCGTGGATTCTGTTTACACGCAAAGATTCGTTGTAACACCACTATGTCCCTCCAGAATTTCAGACACCACACGGTCCTCTCTGCTCACATCATTGCGTCAAAGGAGCAACTCCAACTAAGGAGAATTCTAATTTATAGAATCTCCAATGAGCGTCCTCCTTTCCGGTGATCTCTCCACAAATCGCAATGCCTTCAATCGATTTGCACGCAAATTTTATACTACCTTTCAACAAGACGTCTGCACATTTCAAATCGTGCCTGGTGCTCTTTCTTCAGCAACCAACAAGCTATTTCAACCAGATCGCGTTCTTCACAATGAACGACACCGTATAATGCAACCTCTAGTTCACCAAATAGACGCTCCTTTCACGGTCAAACATCACCTTCAATACGCGATTCGATTTTTTATTCGTGAACTTCTTTCGCTCAAATCATCTTGTCTCCTCTCATACGCGACACTCTCCAAATCAATCGCGTGATGCGCGATCAATCACCTTTGACGTGGTCTTCAATCACCTTGATCGCATCACTAATTTTTTATATCAAACTGCAATCGCAGCGACGTCTCCTTCTGCTGCAGACTGCAATCGCAGCGATTACATGCAGTAATAAAAAAAATGCTTTTTTTACCTTCACCTAAACTTCTCCATATGTCACGCGGATGTCATCTGACGTCTTCTCTCCTCCGTTCTATCTGCACACCGATTGACCTTTGCCTTCTGCACAAATGGTATAGCACTCCGCTGCAATGATCGTAGCACTCCGCTGCTGAAACAACACTCCACACTATGTCTCACGCTGATTTACGTTGCAACGACCACGACGTTCTCCTCACGCAAAGCAAGCCGCCCATTCTCATGCGCACAATCGCCTTTTTCAACGCGATCTAAAACAGGCTTCAAACACGCCTTTTTCACGTAGAGCAAGTCGTCCTTTCCTTCTCGCAGAGCAAGCGCCCGCTATTTACAAAATAATCGCAGCAAATCGTTGTTGTATCATAACTCCACAATCGCAATCCAATCGTTGTGTTGTGTTTACAACAACAGATGTCCTCAACGTTTTCAACTGAGCGTCTTCAGTAAACGTGAAGCGTTTCTTCACATTTCTCAAACCAACACTGTCTCCTCACAGTACCTCTGCACCTTACACATATTGAACTCACTACAACAGTGATGGGCAATCAGGTTTGCAATGTTTCTACTCAACTCTGATACCAAATGTAATTTGAATTCATATATTCATGGTTGTGCCACGATTACAATATATAGAGCAAAACAAATGCTCAGAATAGTGAATTACAATATTTCTCGTAACCTACTCCTTGAATAGAAGTTGCTTAACCAATCACAAATAAATGCCTAACAATAATCCTATTAAACGTGATTTATATGCTAACAATAATACTAAACAATAGCTACGTATATGCTCTCAATAATGATAATAATAATAAACCTAGATACCATCGAACCATATCAAATATTCCAACATGTGGTCCAATGACATGGATTTAAGCTATGTAAGACAACTCCTTATACAACTCAGCAAAATGGAGTTGCCGAAAGGATGATCAAGACATTGATGGAGAGGGCTAGGAGTACGCTAAGCAATGTTGGTCTAGAATAGAAGTTTTGGGCTGGAGCAGTTAGTACAACATGTTACTTGATTAACAAGCCTCCTATATCAACTCTTGTTGATGAAATCCCTATGGGGGTTTGGACGAGCAAAAAGCCCTCATTGAGGCATATGTGCATGTGCCTAAGGTAAAGAGATCGAAACTTGATTACAAAGCAAAGAAATGTATCCTCATTGGCTACAACAATGGGATAAACGGATACAAGCTTTGGAACCCAATCACAAAGAAGGTTGTTTGAAGTCGAGATGTGATCTTTTGGGAGATCAAGGATTCTTCAAAGAACAAGCAGCAAAGTAAAAAATCAAAACAAGTTGTGCAAATTGAACTAGAAACAAGCAAAGAAATTCCACATGGAGATGATGGTGTCCATGATGTGATGATGCTCATATGGGCCTAATGAGGAGTATCTTTTGGATTGTCACGACAAGTTCGATGAGGATCAGAAGCCTCAACCTCAACTTCATTAGGTTAGGAGGTCTACACGACCAACACAACAACCAAAAAGGTATAGCCCACCTAGTTTAAATTGTTTTTTTTGTTTTATCTACTAACATTGATGAGCCTAGAACTGTGAAGGAGGCAATGGAGATGAACGGCAAAGAGTCTTGGAAGATGGCCATGGATGAGGAGATGGCAGCTCTAAAGAAGAATGGCACATGGGACCTACTTCACTTGCCTAAAGGGAAGGAAACTTGTTGGCTACAAATGGGTTTTCAAGAATAAATTCAATTATGAGGGCAAGGTAGATAAGTATAAAGTAAGGCTGATTGCTAAGGGATATTCCTAAGTGGAGGGAAAATATTTTGTTAAAAAAAATTCTCTAGTTGGAAAGCTTACATCCATTAGATTCCATTTATCTATTGTTGTTGCATTTAATCTTGAGGTTGAGCAAATGGATGTAAAGACAACTTTCTTGCATGGAGACTTGGAGGAAGAGATCTACATGAAACAACCGGAACACTGTAGAAAAGGATAAGGAAAACTTCGTTTGCAAGTTAAAGAAATCTCTTTATGGTCTTATACTCTCTTGGAATGTGAAGAAATTTGATTCTTATGTTTTGAGGTTGGGATTTGTTAAATCCAAATCAGATCACTATGTTTATTATAAGCAAGAGGGTGGTCATTTTATTGCTATCACTTTCTATGTGGACGACATGCTAAATGATAACAATAAGGATATCATTAAGGTCTTGAAATCTCAGCTTTCACTACTATTTGAAACTACTAGGACCCCCGAATCCTAGTACGGGCTATACCCGATCCAAATACGGGTCCAGTACACCTGTGGGTTCGTCCAAGGTAAAAATAAATAAAAAATAAAAAAATGTTCTTTTTCTGGGAAATAACGCGGGTTCTCTTCGGCTTCTCCCCGGGTTTTGCTTGAGGGGTCCGGATACGCCTGTGTTCATCCAGGACGAACCCAAGCATATCAAAATCCCCCAAGCAGAACCCCGGGAGAACCCGAAGAGAACCCACGTCATTTCCCAAAAAAAAAGCATTTTTTTATTTTTTATTTATTTTTAACTCACTTTTGACTGGTCAAACATGACCAAAAAACCGAATGAAAAATCCAACCTCACCCGCCACTGTAGCAGCCGCCACTGTAGAAGCCTGCGAACTGTAGCAGCCGCCACTGTAGCAGCCCGTGCACTGTAGCGGCCGCAAAAATTTTGGCCCTAAAAAAAAAAAATGGCAGATTTTGGAGGCAGCAAGTTGTGACGGATGGAGCAGCAAGGAGGAGGAGCGGGAGGTCTAGGGGCAACAAACCCTAGGTGTGGGGCTTCGGAGGGCAGATCAGCAGACGCGGCAGGTGGGGGCTCTGGTGAGATAGCAGGCCCCCAGGCGGAGGATGTGGACAAGGAAGTTCTATTGGAACCGGTCCAAGGGCGTTGGGCGGATGCGGTTGAAGATATCTCTGAGGGGGACCAGGACTCTGTGCGTCAGGGATCAAAGGAAGACCCGGGGAAGGAGACAAAGAGAAACATGGCAACTGGAGACCTTCATATCTTAATGCTCTTCGCGGTAAGCAAAAATTATCCGACTCTTGTTTTAATCTAAAATCTGTCAATGGTAGGTTGCACGTCCCGGATACCTTAGCTCAGCATGTGGCTATGGAGGGCAGAACATCTCTGGTGGCAAAATTTATGGGGGTGAGGCCGGACTTGGAAGTCATAAGGAGATGGGCCGTCCAAAAATGGCAGCCAAGGGCCGGTATGATGATTAAGGCTTTACCCAAGAGTTTTCTTTTGGTGACATTTCAATGTGAACAGGACATGGAAAGGACTCTCCAAGGAGGTCCTTGGTTTTTTGGGAAAAGGGGCTTGTATACTGAAGCGTTGGTCCCCGATTTCAACCCCAGGACTCGAGTCGTTGGATTTGGCTCCTATTTGGGTTAAGATGTTGGGATTACCTCTGCTTTTCTGGAATGAACAAATCTTGGCTGGGATAGCTACAGAGATTGGAGAACTAATAGCTATTGATCCTGCAACCTTGAGCAAAACAAGACTCCTTTCTGCTCGCATGTGTGTGTTGGCGGACCTGAGTAAAGAGCTCCCTAAATCCATTATATTGTCGTCTATGTTTGGCCTTCATACTCAGGTCTTTGAATATGAAAATATGTCTTTTAAGTGTAGTGTTTGCGGGAAGGTAGGGCACCAGGGTATCCACTGCATTTCCAAGAACCAGCCCCCACTCCAAAATACTTCTCCTCAAACCCAGAATAATATCCCTCCCCCACAAATCTCCATTCCTACCCAACATGGGCCTCAAGGACGTGGAGCTCGAAATCCGAATATCAGAGACCCTGTTCGCCCTATTGTAAGCAAGAGGCAACGTTATAACCCTCCTCCCAAAAATACCTATGCCCCGAAACCCTCTCACAGGGGAGCTGGTCCCTTTGATGGGAACCCTCAAGCTCAACCTGCTCCTAAGATGATACGACAAGCCTCAGAGCCAAATCACAAAGGAAAGAACCCCATAGATCAATGCCATGGGGCAAGTAAGTTTGATTGGGTAATACGGGAGGCCTATGGAGGCTCGGTGGAAGTGGTCCCATGTACTGCAGAGGAATTTATGGGAAGAAATTCCAAGGAGATCAACATCCCAGTGGAGAACAGTTTTGATGCATTAAATCATACGAAGGGAGATCAGATGGATAGCCAAGAAGTGGAATACGAGGTAGAGGAGACTCAAGAGAAGGATTTAGAGGAGAAAAATGAGAGGAAGGAGCAAGAAACTAATAATACAGGCAAGGATACTCGAGAGGAAGAGGTGAACCACCAAGATCGGTGTAACCCCAAAGCAGGGAAAAAAGAATCTACTAATCAAGAAGCTAAGAGCACGGAATCATCTCCACTATCAGAAAGACCAGTTAACCTGGAAAGCCAGATTATTACCCCAAAGACCAAGACTGACCTATCCAAGATGGTTACTAGAAGCCAAGTGAATCCCAAGGAACCCCAGCCTAGAGCGGATGTATGGGGATATGGTTCGGTAGGAAGAGGGAAACCTAGCAATGTTGCCTTAAGGCAGAAAGAAGCAGAGCGAGGAGTGGTGATGGCACTCAAGCAGTATTGCTCTTTGGGGTGAAGGCTCGAGGATCCAAAGCCCATAAATGAAGATTCTTTCATGGAATATTCGTGGGAGTAATCCTGCAAAAATAAGAGCTTTGTATGCTCTTAGACAAGAACACAAACCGGATATGATTTTACTGCAAGAAACTAAAATGGAGGAGAGTAGAGTTATTCCTTTTAAGAATAGGACTTGGCGAGAAGGCTGAAGTAGTAGGCCAAGAGGCCATTTGGAACAGCGGGAGGGTTCTTGGTTATGTGGAACAAGAATGTGATTGATAGTAGAGTGATTCGAATGTCTAGTTGGTTTATTTGTCTCTTATGTGTGGATAAAACCACGCGGGAAGAGTGGATCTTAACAAATGTATATGCTCCAGTTAGACAGGGACTGAGAAGGGTTCTTTGGAGTCAGCTAGCTGAATTGAGGGAGACGGTCCCCAACTACCCTTGGATTGTGGCGGGGGATTTCAATTGCTACCTTAATCCTGCAGATAAATTGGGGGGCTCTCAAAGAATAACTGTTGATATCTACGAGTTTAGAGATTTTGTTGAGCAACATGAGCTGATGGATGTGGACCTGCGTAGATTCTCCTATACATGGTCTAACAAAATATTGAAGGAAAACCAAATTCAGATCAGATTAGATAGGTTTCTTCTTTCTCAAGAATGCCTGGAGAGGTTTGGGGACTCTTCATTAACGGCACTCCCAAGAATCGGGTCTGATCACAACCCAATTCTATGGGAAACAGGGGAGGACTCTAAGAAAAGATACATCAGACCCTTTCGATTCGAACTTATGTGGTTCCAACATCAGGATCTCAAGGATCTGGTTGCCCAATGGTGGGACAAAAAGTATAATGGTTCGAAACCGGCCCAAGTGGCATGTAAACTAAGGAATGTGAAGGCTAACATTAGAGAGTGGAACAAAACTTCCTTTGGCAATATTTTTGTTAAAAAGGCAGAACTAAAAGACAAGATCAATGAACTACAGGAGAAGCTGAAGTCAGAGCAGCTTACAGAGGATCTGAGAAACCAGGAGAGGGAGCTGTTAGCCGAATACCACACGATGCTAGGATTTGAAGAAACCTTTTGGAGGCAGAAATCCAGACTGCGTTGGTTAAAGGAGGGTGACAGAAATACAAAGTTCTTCCATGTCTCTACTCTTCGCCACAGGAGTACTAACAAAATTAAGGAGATCAAGATGGCCGATGGGTCTAACACCAAAGATATGGAAGACATAAGGAGGGAAGCGGTTGAGTACTTTAAATCGTTGCTAGAAGATGTAAATCCGACTATTGAAGAAGAGGACTCTCTGTTGGCGGCCATTCCACCCCTCGTAACTGAGAATCTTAATGGATTCTTACTTAGTCCTTTCACAAAGGAGGAAATCAAGAAGGTGGTTTTTGACATGGATGGTAACAGCTCCCCAGGACCGGATGGCTTCCCCGCAACTTTCTTCCAGAAGTTTTGGGATATCCTAGGCAATGATGTAGTGGAAGCTATAATTGAGGCTCAAAAGGACATGGAAATCCCAGAAGGAGTTAATGCTACATTTTTAGTCCTCATCCCTAAACTAGTGGGAGCAATGGAATTTTCCAGTTTTCGCCCTATCAGTTTATGTAACACTCTGATGAAGATTCTCACAAAAACAATCGCCAATAGGCTGAAGGTTATCCTTCCTTTCATCATTGATATGAACCAAGGAGGCTTTGTGAAAGGGCGACAAATATTGGATGGTATCATCACAATTCATGAGGTTATTCATTCAATGGTGGCTAGTAAGGAAGCAGGTATGTTACTAAAGCTTGATATGAATAAAGCCTACGACCGGGTCTCATGGCGGTTCCTCACCAAGATTTTGGGTAAGTTTGGTTTCTGTCCCCAGTGGATTAAGTTGATTTTTAGTTGTATCTCTACTACAAGATTTTTTGTCATGGTGAATGGGTCACCCTCCGGTTACTTTAAGAGTGAAAGGGGGTTGCGACAAGGAGATCCTTTGTCTCCATACTTGTTTATTATTTTAGCGGAAGCATTGGGTAGGAACATTTCAGCAGCGGTGGCAGATGGTCGATTGGAAGGTTTCAAACCAGCCTCAACAACAGAGCCAGTGTCTCACCAACAGTTTGTGGATGATACAATCATTGTGTCCAAAGCCTCGGTGCCTCAGGCTAGGAAGCTGAAGAGAATTCTAACCAAGTATGAGACAGAAGCAGGACAGTACATAAACTATAAGAAGAGTAGCATCTATTTCTTTAACACGCCTGGTGGGAGGGAGGAAAGAATAGCTAACCTCTTCGGTTGTGGAAAGGAGCTTCTACCAGCAACTTATCTAGGCATGCCTATGTTCGAAGGAAGAATGAAGGCTACATTGTGGAACTCAGTCATTGACAGGATCTCCAAAAAGTTAGCAGGGTGGAAGGGCGGCCTTCTCAGCTCCGCAGGAAAAGCCTTATTAGTTCAAACTACTTTACAGAGCATTCCAATTTATTGCATGTCTCTATTTAGAATGCCTGCAAAGGTCCGAGCTACATTGGAGCAAATTCAATGCAACTTCTTGTGGTCAGGTTCAGAGGAGAGAAAGAGAATTTCGTTGGTAGCATGGAATCAGGTGTGTGCAAGCAAGGATCAGGGGGCCTGGGGCTAAAGAGAATGAAAGAAATGAATCAAGCTACGATTGGCAAACAGGTATGGAGATTTATCAATAATGATCAATTGGGATGGGTAAAACTTCTTAAGGCAAAATATATCAGAAATAATCAGGACTTCTGAAAGTGATAATCTCCCTAGAGGATCCTATTTACGGAATTGTTTGCTCGAATGTCGGGAGGTAGTCAGGAAAGGCATCAGATGGAGAATTGGTAATGGAAGACAAGTGGACTTTTGGCAAGACCCGTGGTTGGAAGAGGCCCCTATGAAAGATAACTTAGACCTTCAGGTCCTCCAACATAAACTTTCGGAGGAAATGGGAGGAAAAGTAGGGGATTTTATTCGTTGTAGCACGGAAACTTCCTCTTGGAAGAAAATCACAGTTCATAATCTGTCAGAGCAAGAGAAGGTGGCCCTAACCAAACTCAATGATGCTTTAAGGGTGTTCCCGATCATTCCTGGGGAAGGAAGAGACAAGGCGATTTGGGGCAAAACTACAAGTGGGATCTATTCAGTAAAAACTGCCTATAAGTTAATCCACTCAGGATTCAATGGCTGGACTCCGACTTCTATTATTTGGTTAAATAATTTAACCCCAAAAATAGCTTTCTTCTTTTGGTTGGCAGTTCAAAATAAGATTCTGACAACAGATAATCTGCAAAGGAGAGGTTTCCAATTCATCAATCGATGTATCTTGTGTGAGAAAGCGATAGAATATGTAAGTCATATATTTCTAACTTGTGAATTTTCTTGTACAGTCTTCCAAATGATCCTGTCCAAATTTCATATAGATTGGGTCTGTCCAAATAGCATGTCTGACTTCTGCATACAGTGGGCTTCCCCCTTCGGGGCGAAACTTTTGACTTGGCTCTGGAAGCTCAGCTTACCCCATTTTTTATGGGGGATATGGAATGAGAGAAATAAGAGAGTATTTAAAGGACGTAAGAAAGATCCCAGGTTATGTGGTAATAAAATAATCGAGCTTTGAAAGAAAGCTGGAAAACTTTCTTCTTCAAAAATGAGACCATGTCTCTAAGGGAAAGGAGGATTTTGCGGAGCGGGGAGAGGAACTTCCGGACCTAGACATTACAACCAACCCACGGGATGGTGTCAAGTGGATACCCCCACACAAAAGTGGGTTAAGTTTAATTTTGACGGGGCGGCTAAAGGAAATCGGGGCTGCGAGAGCGGGGAGGAGTTACGAGAAATGAGGAAGGAAAAGTGGTCCTTGCCTTTGCGAAACCTTTGGGAACTCAAACAAATCATTTTGCGAAGCCGAGCCTGCATGCAGGCAATGAGAATTGCCAGACTTGAGGGTTATAAGGAAGTTATCTTTGAAGGGGATTCGCTTAATATAATCAAGGCAATTAAGGAGGATAAAGACCCCAGTTGGACCATCTTGGAGCTTATCCTAGAAGCAAAGATTCATAAATCTCATTTGGTTAATGCCCGAATCCAACACACCTTTAGAGAAGGGAACCAGGCGGCGGATCTAATGGCAAATATTGCAGTTTTTGTTGGGGAGATGCAAATTTGGAAGGATAACTTCCCTCAAGAACTATTGGTGTTGGCTTCTAGAGAAGAGCTAAGATCAAACATGTTAGAGCATCAGGAGATCAGAGGGGTTGATGATGAGTAATCCGACAGATGGAATTAGGCAGAAAAGGCATCCCATTTGCTGGGGGCACGGGAGGTGACAAGTGTACGGTACAACAACCTAGTGGTATTAGTAAGTGCTAGGTGTTGTTTGGTTTTATTTTATCTGAATAGTCAAGCGACAAGTATAGGATTGTGGACTCTAAGTATGGCTTAATGTGGGTCTTAGAAAGATCCATTTTGTATTTTGATTATACGGGCTTGATGCTAGAACCAGCCCATTTTGACTATGTAAAAGGTTTGTGGACCTTATAACCACCTCTACCTTATACCAAAAAAAAATGACCAAAAAACAATAAAAAACAATTGCAACCTTAAAACTAACCTAAACAACACTAACAAAACTAAAAACAACACACACAAATCATTTACCAAGCATTTGAAAGTTTTTTTTCCTCTCACAGCTTGCTGCCATTTTTAGCTGCCACTGCTTATTTCAGGTTCAAAGTTCATCAAGTAAAGGTGTAAACTCATTGTTATTGCATTTCTCAGCTAATACAAGTTCCAGAGGTGACTGAGAAGCTTGCAAAGGACAGATTTTTATCATCCGTTAGACTTGTTGCCATTCTAATTTATAATCTGCAAGTGCAAGTCTAAAAATATGTCCTTTGCAATGTTGTAAATTAATACTTTGCTCAAGTCCTTTGTCAAAGCCTTGGGAATGTTGTGCCCTACAACAGGACTACCTTGCTCAACTTTCTATCATAGTTGTCACATGATAAGAAATAAGTATTAGAAATATTCTCCACTAATAACATCCTATCAAAACTTAAGCATGATATAGCAAAACAGATGTGCTGCCTCGTTCGGATACATGATAATAAAACCCTCTGCTTATTTGGAGGGAATGCTACAAGGTTGACTCAAGATACGGACATCCATCCTTTGTAGAGTAGGTGTTTTAGAGCCATAATCTTCCTAACCATAAATCTACAAAACAAAAAGATAATTTCCAAAGTATTAATTTACATTCGTAAACTACAAGAATGTTAACTACATTTAAAAAAAATTAAAAATGTTAAAATTTTAAATTTTAAATGCATTACCTGGTTGTAAGCTCAACCTTGCTTATCTGGCGAAGGGGGAAGCAAACAAGCTCCCTCCTACAGCCTTAAACAATTGCAACTCAGTAGGGATAAGGCAATGTTTGTCAGGGTTATCCATCATCCTCTCTACGCAAGTATAAAACCCTTCCTAGACCTCTTCATTATCGCTAAGGCTACTAGTGTAAAAGAATTTGGGGTTCAAGAAGCACCTGACATGAATTGGTTGACAAAGTTGCCTTGTCCATCTCTTATCAATAATGCAGCAAATTGCTTCAAACTTGTGTTGATTTCCACTATAATAATGCTTGATGGCCTTTTTGGTTCTATCCATTGCCTCATATAGATAGCCCATGGCCAATTTTTCATCATCTATAAGGTGAAGAACCCTTACCAAGGGTTATGTCACCTGCAATTAAACAATAAATATTGAAAATTAATACTCAAGTATAAAATAAGATTTTGAAATTTAAATTTGAACTCAACAAGCAAATTGCAATTACCTTGAGAATTTCCTAAATGCTCTCCCAAAATGAATTATCATACACTTGGTTCAATATCCACTGCCCCTCCTCTTTTGCATGAAATGGTGAGGCGTACCATTCCTTGCTCACAAACATCCGGTTCAAAGCGGGTGATGTTGATAAAAGGCTCTGCAAAGCGATGACATTGGAGGAAAATCAGTGATCCCTGGGCTAAGAATGTCCCTCCCGTCATTGTGCTCCTCATCAAGTTGAGCACCCCTGACATTTTGCCAATGTCCTCAAGCATGAGGTCAATGCAATGGGCAACACATGGGCTCTAGAAAATAGAGGGGTACTTCTCCTCAAGAAGTCTACCTGCATATACATATGCTATTGCATTGTCCATCACTACTTGGACAACATTCTCCACTCCTATTTCTACCACAACCTCCTCCAACAAACTGAATAATAATTGTGCATTCTTTACCTCTCGTGAGGCATCAACCAACTTCAGGAAGACCATGGATCCATCTGAAGCCACCATGAAATTCAAAAGTGTGTGGTTTCTTGCATCCGTCCATCCATTAGAAAGAATGTTGTAGCCCTTTTCCCTCCATGTAATCCTCTACTCTTCTACAAGAGCACGTGTATTGATGACACACTCCTCCAACAATAGTCCACTTAAATCATGTGTCGAAGGTGTCTTAACTCCTTTGCCAGACTCACTCAATGCCCTCACTACGACTTCCCAATAGGGGTTGTTCACATAGTGGAAGGGAATGTTGTAGTAATACAAAAAATTTGTTATAGTTGTTCTAACATCCTTCGCCTTGTCCCTCCCCCATACCGTATTAAAAAATGTCATTTGTTTTGTGTTGGAGCTTCGTCCCACACTTGTACCACTCCCACTAGCATTGAACCACTCCCACTAGCACTACATCATCGAATGCAAGGGCTAAGAACAAAATTCCTTGGTCGTGGCATCAATATCTTGCAGTTCCACCACATCTCCATAAAAGGAGCCCCATGGCCCCACTCTGTGTCCCACTGCAGCTCTTGTCCTTTTGTGCTCAATTTTCATGGCCTCTTTGTTGCACAACCAAGCCTTCACCTCAATTATTAACGTATCATCTGCTCTAGAGCAAGGGTCCACATCATGCCCTGGTTGCCCAAGCAGATGGAATTTGAGGCAATGGATGCCTCCTCGCATGTCCTTGCCACAATGTTTACAAAACACTTGATTCGGCAAGTTTCCCTTAACCCCATGCTTCCACATGGCCTCTTCCTAGGTTTTGACTTGGGGTTGCAAATAAAGGAGTATGTTGGGTTCAACTTGTAGGAGGATCATTGTTGCCCTAGTTTTTTTAGGAGGGAGAGGGCCAGAGGGAGGTTTTGACTTGGGGTTGCAAACAAAGGAGTATGTTGGGTTCGACTTATAGGAGGATCATCGTTGCCCTAGTTTTTTTAGGGGGAGAGAGCCGGCGGGGTGGAACAAACCCAAAAAAAATACTGCCTAGCCTACATATATGAAAAGAACTTAAAAAAAATTAAAAACCCTAACAAAACCCTAGTTTTCTTTTGGGGATTTGGAAATACCTCTGAAAAATCCATAGAAACAATCTGACATCTCGTTGAGCCAGTGTCCAGTAAAAGTGGTTTAGGATTGTTATTTTGAGTATTTTGATCTATTACAAGTTTTTTCACAAGGCTGAAGTGAAGTTTTAAAAAAATAGCTAACGCCAAGAAATGGGCTTTTAAAAATAAATCTGGCGTTTTCCTTTTTCTTTATTTTTTTTTTGCACCCGCGAAAATGGCGAAAATGGCAGGTCGGCGAGTTTCTAGGCGCTGAAAACTCACTCGACGAGTTTTAAAACTATGGTAGGTATTATGGTTGTGGTTGTTTATATCCTATATAACAAATTAAAAAACACGACATATACGGTTAGGATTTCTGAAAACCTCCCTCATTTGGAAAAAATATATGTCTGATGTTTGATCCGCCCCAACCATAACAGGAATCCGCACAAAAGAGTTTTAACATTAAACAAAAGATCCAAGTTTCGCAGTCACTTTAAGTTAGCAAAACCAATGCTTTTTAGAGAAAACTAGGGCAAAAGGCATGCGCCGACAGTCACCCCTAACCTGCTCTACGGCCGAAGACAGTGACATAATTCGGTGCCTTGACTCGATTTTTTGCCACAGAGACATCAAAACAAAGCATTTCACCCTAATCTTTATCAAAAGCGAGAAAGAGCACATAAAATCAAACCTGGTGCTTCTTCTCCTTCTTCCGTTCGTTCCTCTTGGCAGACTTCGTCTTAGGTTTCGCGTCCGCGATAGGGTCGTATCCCGGCGGCACTTCAGGCATCGATTTTCTCATCTACTCACAAGTTTAGGATTCAGCACTCAGGGGGGTATGTACATTGTATATATTCAAAAAGTCACCAAATTCAGATTGAAACAAAGAAAAAGAGAAAATAGCTTACCAGGGCGCCTTTGGACTGATAAATAGCGACTTCCTCCTGCGGGACATAGCCCGCCCTGATACGGATAGGCTTTCTGAGCGTGCCATCTGGCCTTCGCGTGGGCGCCAAAATCCTCTCACCCTCCTTTAATGTCCGCCCCAACGCTGAAGAAGACGAAGTCGAAGAAGACGACGATGAAGCTGCTGCTGCTTCTTCTATGCTGCTCCCCATTTTTACCTAATATACATCATATACACAATGTGTATATGCCCTTTGTGTTTTCCCCTTCCCCCTGGGGTTTTGCTATGTACAGTTTTAAAAGAGAAAGGGAAACAACGACAATGATGATGAGATGCGGAGGGCGCACAAAACCGCTTTATTAAGACCTAAGAAAAATTAATGATGTTTTTTTTATATTTGCGTTTGCTTTTTGGGGGCCGCTTACAAAAGGCAAAGGCTGTTTTATTTTAGGATTAGTGGCCTCATTAAAGAAAAGTGCCTTATCCATTTTTAACATTATTTCGCATATACAAATCGTTGTATTATGTAAACATGAAATTTAAGGGCCTATCGTTGTATATGTAAACATGAAATTTAAGGGCCTTCCCAATAACTTTCGGGTTAGTCCCCCTAGAAGATAAACTTTTTTAATACAGAGGGGCCCGTCTTTGCTTGAGAATGTGGGGAAAAGATGTTCCTTTGAATTTCTTGAGGAGGACAGACCTTTGTCTCTAAGGAATTCCATGTGGGTCTATTTTTTTTAATTATGGTATTATAATAATTTATTTTTATGTATATTTTATTGTTTAAATATTTTAATATTTTATTTTTTAAAGAATTTTATGTGGTTAGGTTTATATACGTTTATTTTTTTTAAGGATGGTATTATAATAGTTTGATTATTAGGTATATTTTAATGTTTAAAGATTTAGATAGTTATGCACATTAATGTTATTTGATAGTTATGTGAATTTAAAAAAAAAAAACCTAGGACCCAATGCATAGAGTTGAGCATTCTCCTCTCAACCATGACCCTTATCAATAGGGAATTTAATACACAACCATCACACACTCAGCAGTGTCCTCCCAACCATGACCTTATCAATAAGGAATTTAATACATACTCATCCACATTACGGTTTGAACCTTGAAAAAAAGAATCAAAGCCTGAACCATTACGCTATCCCATGGAACTATAATTATATGAATTAATTAATATTATAATAATAACACCTAATAGTGTTAAATATTCTTTATGTATTAAACAAGATTAATATTATTATATAAATTTATTTTTATTGTTATTTTTATTTTTATAATTTAGTGAGTCCATATCGTTTTGTTGTCTAGCACTTAGCAATGATGCTCGTCAAAATAATTCACAAAAATTAATTTTTTTTTTTAGTTTTGCAAGGATGCTCAACAAAATAATTCACAAAAATATGTCTTTGTGTTAATTATTTTTAATTATCTATCAACTTATCTTTTTTCTTATTATTGATTATAATAATTTATTTTAGCTTAAATTTTTGGTTTTGAAAGTTTAAATTGAATTTAATTGACTTTTTATTTATTTTTATTTTTTTAAAATAATGTTAAAAAAAATAAATTAAATGTTAGAGTAATGTAAAAAGATGGCACATAAGAAAAGATGTTTTATTTTTAATCCTTACTTCAATCATGAACCTTGATACTATTGAATCAAGGTAATTTTGATTTTAATCATGTCATGCCCTTCGCCGAGGCTATAAGCAAATCTATATGATGTCTTTAAGTTTTGAACTAATAAACTCAATTTTACTTGGGTGTTATTTCAAAAAAATAGTTATATGGAATTAAAATAAGACATACTTGTATTACATCATAACCACATTGTCGTATTACAATAGCTTTGACAATTAAGCATGTATCATTTAATATTAGAACTAAGTTTTCTCCTTACATGTTTAAAAAATTTATCAGTTGATTTGATGTCATTTTATAAATGTTAAGGTAGTGTGAAACTCTTCACCTTCCACTAATTGCTCTGAACCATATAAGTTTTACTAAGTATTATTATATTGTATATAATTAATTATATGTGTGAGAGAGTGATACAAAACTTTATTCTTATTAACTAAAATCAATCACTATATACGAAAATAACAAAACATCCACTCACAAATAATCATTCACAATAACAATCCAACAATAATACACATATATAGATAATATTTTTGACATGGAGCAATACCAATAATACTCTTCAAAGAAGGAATCACTTCGTATCTGCTCCACAAACCAATCACTCCATATCTGCTTTGCAAACCAAGATTGTTATAAAAATAGTTAATATGAATTGCTTGATTATAATGACAACATCCCTTCTTTATATATTCATCTTCCTAAGCTCTTATCTCATTCAATATTATAATATAACCAACCTTTAAGTATGTGTTGCCCATGACAACTATCCATAATACCCATACATAACATAATATTATATCTTCATATTTTTACCCCAGGATACCTAATAGAAGAAGTCAACTTTCCATACATTTACGTATTATTATTTGTTTTAATGCAATATTATATATTCATGGTCTTGTTTTGAGACCATCTTGCTTTATTATAGTATATAACATTTTTCTTTTGTGAAGAGCTTTCGTTAAAATGTAAAAAATTTAAACCCCGAAGGGCTATGTGGATTGGTAAGTGCTAGTCTGGTTAGGCACTTACCAAGAAGAGACCCAGGTTCAAACCTTAGAGGAAGCCTGTAGCAAAGGTAGTAGTCTGATCCGAATTCTATGAGTGCATGTCAGACTGATGACGATGGTACGAATCCTGAGTACCCAGTGGTCCATTTCACGTCAAGCTATAAAACAACAAGGTGGAATAGGTTTGGTGGATGTAGCCCCTGTGGTTTGAACCTTGCGCTTACCAGCTACTAAAAATAGTGTGGTTGTAACCAACTTTCCTATTAAGCAAAAAAATATAAAAGGTTTAAAACCATTTTAAAGAGTTTTCATTAAAAGTGAAAAAGGTTTTAAATCATTTTAAAACTAAAATTATGTGTAAGGCAAATTATTTAGCTCTAATTTCTAATACATTGTTTTTGAATTTTAATTTGTAACTTTTCAATAAATTAACTATTTAAAAATATTTTTGGCTTGTCGTTCGTCTTTGTAGCGCAAGTGGAGAAGGCGAGTCTGGCCCTATTGAACAGGAGGTCCACGGTTCGAACCTCTGCGATGCAAAGGGGGACACAAAGGTTGTGTGTTAAATTTCCTATTGATAAACATAACTCTCGACTTTACGAGGGGTCATGGTTGGGAGGAGATTGCTCAACCTTATGCGTTGGTCATAGGGGTTTCTCACACTAACCTAAAAAACAAGCCCCTAAGGGCTAGGTGGATTGGTAAGTGCTTGTCAGGCCAGGTACTTACCAAGAAGACACCTAGGTTCAAATCTCGTGGGCAGTCTCTTTACAAATGTAGTAGTTTGATCTGAATCCTCTAAGTGTGCGTCAAACCGACGTTGACGGTACGAATCCCGAATGATCGACGGTTCCCTTCACACCGAGTTAACAATAACAAAACAGAATAGGTTTGGTGGAAGCAGCCCATGTAGTTTGAACCCTACACTTATCAGTTACTAAAAATAGTGTGGTTAACCAACTCTCCTATGTAACTGGAAAAAAAAAAATTTGTTGGCTTGTCTTCCCTTCCAAAGTTATAGTGCAAATTCTTCAATCAAAACATTTACTTCTTAGTTTGAGATTATGTTTTTGCATCTTCATAATTTCTAAATTTGATGGGACACACAACCCTTAAAAATATGTGTTAGGCTCCTCCATAGGCTATGATGTAAAAGATGTGAGTGGACTATAATATTTATAAATAAAATGAATTTGTTTGTTTTTCAATGGGTTATATGGGATTGAAATGGATCCCTCCCATATTACATAATCATCACATAGTGGTATTACAACAAAGCTTGGATATTATCCCTGTATTGTTTGGAAATATTCGAACTTGGGTTTCCTCCTTAAAATGTTGAGCAATCTAATCGATTGAGATTGAGCTAATTCCACTTGATAAAGTGGATTTGTTTGTTGGTGTAAGAAGTATGTTGTTTTAATTGTTTTTTTCAATGAGTTTACACATGTTTTTATGAGGGGTCTTAATCCCCTCATACTGAGTGGTGTTTGAACCTTGAATCTCTCAAAAAGAAGTCAAAGCCCTTACCACTACAATGTTGCTTTAATTGTTATAGATTATCATTATTTCAAATTGCATTTTAGAGAGTAAGTGCATCTTCTAACTTAGGTTAGACATTTTTTTCTATTTATATGAAGTATATTTTGAGTATCAAGTTCTTTGTTGGAAGGGGTTTTGCTAGGGGTGTAAAAAAATAGGGTTAAAACCATGTTTATGAACATGGACATTCAAGTCCTCTCTTTCTCATGTGGTACTCATTCCTTTCTAGTTGGCTATTGTGTTTTGGCATGGTGTTACATGTAAAGAAACTATAATATAGTGAAGTGAACAATACAACTTCTTGATTTTTAATCTCATGTGTCTCTTGGACTTAGTTTTACAATGCTTTTGCATATAGTGATATTTTATAGATAATTTTCTTGTTAACAATTGTTGTAGTTTTACATGGAGTTTGGAACCCTTTTTCTTCTAACTATAGCTTGAATATGATCTAATTAGTAGGTTTAAAGTGAATATTTTGGTTTCTTAGCTTTAAACAAGATGCTTTATGTTATTTTCTATATTTATTGCCATTATTTTTTATTCTTTTTTCAAGATAGTTATACTTGTATTGTTTTTACATTAGTTTTTCTAACTAGTTATATTGAATTGAAACAAGCCCTACCTGTATTACATCATGATCACATAGTGGTTTTATAATTGCTTGACAATTATACATGCATCACTTGGCAAGATTCAAACCTAGGTTTGGTGGGGGACTTGAGTACAACCTCTTGTTCTCTAGAAAAAAATATTCAAACCTAGGTCTCCTCCTTGAAAGTCAAGGAATTCAATCAACTAAGTTAATGCCATTTGACGTTTTTATTTAAGTTTTTAACTTGAACAAATCTGGTCAATTGTTTGAGAGATAACCATTATTTTGGTGACTAATTGCATAGTTGCACTATGTTGGTGACTATTTTATATTAGAATTTTAAAGTACAAAGTCCCAAAGGAGAGGATAATGAAGATGAAATGGGTTTAAATGGTTGTATATTTTGAAGGAAACGAGGACAATATTGGTGAAGATAACAAGCCTGCAATTGAATAATTGGCATGTTTCTTTGACTATATTTTTTGAGGGATTATTTTCACTTGCCATTTTACTATTCACGGGGTGTTTGTAGTTTGAAATGCATATAATCTAAAAGCTTTTGGGGCTTTCTTTAGTGGAGAAAGAGTATCATATGCCCAAGTCATTAGGTTTTTAGTAGGAAATGAATTAAAGTGGTAATCAACCTTAATATTTAAATGGGGTTCTAAAAAGCCTTCCTTTGAAGGACATGCATGGCTTTAGTATATGTATCATAGATAACAAATACTTATGAAGTAAAAAAAAAATTAGTCTAGGTGGTTATAAGTACATTGTTTTTCAATATAAAAGATGACACCTCTTATGCAATTTTAAATGGAATTATTATTTTAACTAGTGAAACTTTTCACTCTTTGTTTAAATATCATTAATATTTAGAGTCCAAATAGTTAGTAGATGCTATTCATTTGAAATATATATATATATATTCATCAATAGGAACATAAAATGATAAACTTTTACTTTTTAAAGATAAAAGGCTAAAGTTTACCTCCACCTTTAACAATTATTTTTTTCAATTGGTTATATGGGATTGAAACGGGCTCCACCTGTATTACATCATCACCACATAGTGGTATTACAACAAAGCTTGGATATTATTTATGTATCACTTAGCAAGATTCAAACCTCAGTCTCCTCCTTGAATCTTGAGGAATATAATCGATTGAGCTAATGCCAATTGATCTACCTTTACAAGTTGTTGATGTTGCTATGTGAAGCCTCATTGTAAAATATAAGATGACATTATATTTTTTAAGAAGTAAAAGAGCTCTATTATATCATATTGGCCAATGTATGTGGTAAAAATAAGTATTTATTTTAACAGTTTATATAGTATTTATGAAAATTTTATAAGGGTAGCATGAAATTATTTTAAATACTAGAGCAACATTTAATTATAAAGGCAATTTTTAGGACATAAGCCTAACCTAACACTCCTAATTATTGGACTATGGTGAAAGAAGAATAGACTTTTAAAAATGCATTATCAATATAAATTTCAATATAAATTATTGGAGAGTTAATTCAACCATTAGGTAGGGTCTAACCAAGAGTGAGAGTGGGCCAGGAGCAAGTCTCACTAGGTAGCATGGAAGGAAAGTCATATTGAAAGCCTTGGTGGGAATTCAAGATGCCCTAACTAGAATTATGGATGCCCAAGTTGGAGATAAGAGGAAGATCAAGTATATGGCAAGTTCGATCCAAAGTGCAAATATTACACTAGAAAATATTATCAAGATGAGATGATTGAGCATGATATAATGGTTCTTAAAAGTAGAGGGTTAATATCTAAGTTTTTTGGAGACTTGCTAGTGTTTTTGGAGATTCAAAATTGGATCAAGTGGAAGTGGGGATTGAATTCAAATTACCTTATAATTTTTCTTCCTAAAAGTTATTTCCTCATCAACTTCTCCAGTATTGGAATAAGGGATAAAATAATGGGTGGTGGTCCATGGTTTAGGAGGAGTGATACCCTTTATTTAAAACCATAGTCTGAGAACTTCTTTGTCGAGACAAACTATTAAAAATATTTCGATGTAGGTTAGATTTTTTGGACTTCCATATTAGTTCAACACTAAGGATGTTTTGACAAATACTAGAAATACTCTAGGGAAATTTATCAAGAAGGGACCAACTACTAATGAGTAAAAGCATGTTATATATACTCAGATATGTGTTGTTGTGGATATTTTAAATCCTTTGCCATAATGCAATAAGATTAAATTTGAATCAAAATAATGATATCAACAAGTGGATTACAAAAATATTGCATTCCAATATCATAAATTTTATGAGACTAGATACATGGAAAGAGATTGCAAAGTGAAAATGATAAAGAAAAGATAGAAAATTTTGGCCATGATACAAATGTCAAGATGAAGTAAGGAAATTATATTATAATAGAAGTTGGATTAGATCAAGGATATTCCTCTCCAAATGAAGAGGCAAAGAAATTCTATCTACAACATCATATGGAAAAGGCCACCATAGTTCCCTTGGATCAACCATTAGAAGAAACAAAGAAGGATACAATGGATGAGAAAGTGCAATGTGTAAGTTCAAATTCAAAAGGAATTAAAGGTGCAAAGGAAGATATTGATGTAGACGGGTAAAGGGTATCCATTAAAGGATGACCTATGCAAGCAACACAATTTACCAACACATCGACATAAGACAACAAACTCCTAAGACTTTTATAAGTTGGCACTCCTTCGTGACTGCAACCTTTGCATGTCAACTTCTTATGATGATAATATTATCAAACAACACTTGCCATGTTGACACTTCCCCAATGGCATGTACTAGATGACACTTCCTTGATGGTACGTACTAGATGACACTTCCTTGATGGCACATACTAGATGACATTTCTCTAACAACATGCATGAGATGACGCTTACTATGTCGACACTTCCTTAATGGCACGCAGTAGATGACACTTGCTACGTTGAATAGGGTGTAAACTCCAAGTGATATTTTATTGCTTTGCTCATATTTTTATAGGCAATAACATGCCCAAAATACAAGATAGAGAAAGATGCAAATCAACAACTAATAGCCAAACTAAGCCTAGCTAACTAAAGTCTTGTTGAGTGGTGTTTTAACCCGATTGTGAAAACACACTCTCCTGTAGGATCCGAGTCCTAAATCCTCTGCTTGCAAAGAAAAACGATTTCTCCAAGGTTCTTATTATGCTAATTATTGATTATCAAGGATCTTGTTTAAAATGAAATGCTAAGAACACCTTAGGGTTTGCAAGTGGATGTTAACAAGGGGCACTGTGGTTTATTTAATTTTGAACTTGCAATGGACTCTAAAATGAATAAAATCTGTTTTAACCTTTAATTCGATGGATTTTTAGTGATTTATTCAAACACGGTAATTAAACTGCTGAAAATAAAATATGGGTTTGAAAAGCAAAGACAAAAGTAAATAAAAGTAACAGTAAAAATAAATTACAATCAGAAAGTTGTCATTAATCTGATGAAACCGAAGATACTGAGGCTTTCTACATGCAACCTAACCTAATGAACCTGCACTTTCACACAATCCAAATAGGCTAGGTGCGAGTCTCGAGGGTTTCTACTGTAAATCCAAATCGAGGCATTCGCATGAAGCAACCAAGAGATCTTGCATTAAACTTCACCTAAAAACCTAAGAAATCTGGAAGGGAAAGATAGACATTAAATCATGCATGTAGAAGTAAATCCTTCTTTCTCATCCAAAAAGATGCCAACTCTCCGTATTTTGTATTAAAGAATATTTCGATTACATTCAAAAATGTTCCAGTGTAAAAGAAAATCCCAGAACAAAAAGAAGGAAATTGCCCAAGTACGGGCCCAGAATAGCACGAAGCTCTCGTCTCTGCAACTCCGTATTCGGCAATTTCCAACCCCTTCTTCGATTTGCAATTCTGGTCTTATAATGTTTGACGCGGCTCTTCGATCTTCTCTGTCGCTTCATTTCACCTTCCTGCACATGACCCCTCAAATTCCTGCTTTTTCCCGCTTTGATTCACGCTCAAATTTGAAAACGCTTCGAAATTCATCTCTGCATGTAACGCCTCTGCAAGTTTGACACCTGTGCGCCACGTGTCCTGCTTTTCCTGCGTCTTGTGTAACGCTTACTGCGAAAAAAAATGACAAAACTGCAAGTCTGCCTGTTCATCTTCTTAGCCGCGATATGGCGACATGTCGCGAAATCGTGACATGTCGCGATATCGCTACATGCTTCCCGGTCGTACGCCTTCATCAGCTCCCCGTAGCGATGTCGCGACCGTTTTTCATTTGTCTACCTCCGGCAACTTCTCGTAGCGATATCGCTACCCTTTTAACATTTTGAGCCCTCCTCTTCGAATGGTAGCGATATCGCTACCACTTTCTAACTTTGAGCCCTTTTCAAAATGTGGTAGCGATATCGCTACCACCTTGGCCTTGCCGCGTCCCTTTGAAATGTGGTAGCGATTCGCTACCACTTTCGTTTCAAGCCTTCTCCTTGTGACATGGTAGCGATTCGCTACCATTTTTGTTTCAAGCCCTCTCTCACTAAACTTGTAGCGATATTGCTACCGTTTTGAACTTTGAGTCTTCTTTTCGCAAGGCGTAGCGAAATCGCTACCGTTTCTCTGTCGGGCCTCCTTTTCACTTTACGTCGCGACATCGCGACCATTATCATTCTCTTGGCCTCTCTCAACAAACCGTCGCGATATCGCTACCGCTTCCCTGTTTTGTTGCCGTTGACCGCGTTGACCACGATTTTCTGACATGTCGCGATTTCGCGACAATTTTTCGGCTTCGGTCGCGATTTCGCGACATGTCGCGATTTCGCTACCTGTCGCGATTTCGTGACCCCTTTCTACACTTGGGCATTTTCTCTTTTTCTTCAATTTTAGCATCTGGGTCACTGAGATTCTTCCCTGCAAGCTTGCAAAAAGGTGGGTCCCCAATTTTGGGGTGTGTTGTGGATCAACCACAACAAATGGCGACTCTATTTGTCAAATGCTCTTGAGCATTTTAGTAAGAACCCAACCTGAAACATATCACAAACTCG
Organism: Wollemia nobilis; assembly: GCA_028583015.1. Lineage (NCBI taxonomy): Eukaryota > Viridiplantae > Streptophyta > Pinopsida > Araucariales > Araucariaceae > Wollemia > Wollemia nobilis. The sequence goes on from JAQPPZ010001411.1 coordinate 8,081,143, forward strand.
CAAATACATGTTAGCACATAAGCAAAATAACAAATGCCCAAAGATCAGAAGTACATGAATCATCAGAATCATCAAGTATTAGCTCAGTGTGTGCAATGTGTTTTCATTCCCTATCGTTTGAAATTGATCAACATTCCATTATCAGTTTTGCATGAATGCATATATGGGATGGTGAATGATTTGTGTACCCTAATGAATGTGCAAGGAGATTTGCTTCCATAAAGGGCATGGTACTTCTTCTAATACTATGTACAAGCATTCAAGATTGCCAAACCCTCTTAGGATCCACTAGTTCATTATCTTATTGTATCCCAAAGTTGGTTATGAGTCCCTACTATCTAGAACCCATGTGCAAGTGAATGTGAAATCAGAACTTTGGGGAATCAGACTCCCAACCAACCGAGATGAGAGTTTAACCTTATCCTTACTATTCTGATTTAGAGTTCATTACCTCACTTTAAGCAAAATAATTAAACCGAGTTATGGAAGAAATGGTCATGCTAGTCTAACCCTCTAGACAATCGGTGGTCTTGTTTTTTAGGCAAGACATGATGCCATGCATGGGCATATCTAACCCCACAATCCAAAACTTATCTCCATTTCTTTGGACCTTGGGGATGACTACCCATCCCTTGTAGAGGACAAGTAGTACGATCCTTACAATCCAAAATAAAGATGAGATGGGAAAAATTTATTTATTTATTTACTTCTTGGACCTTGGGGATGACTACCCATCCTGGTTAGGGACAAGTAGTACGATCCTTACAATCCAAACCTTAGATATAAATCATTAATTCTGTTGCTTAAACCTTGGGGATGACTACCCATCCTTTGCGAGAGGACAAATAGTACGATCCTTACAATCCAAGACTCGATGAGAATGGAAAATATTAATTTTATTACTTAGACCTTGGGGATGACTACCCATCCTTTGCGGAGGACAAATAGTACGATCCTTACAATCCAAGACTAATTATGAAATGAAAACATAGGAGCTTTGGGGAATCAGATTCTCAACCAACCGAGATGAGAATTTACACCCTATCCTTACTACTCCATGTGGGCTTTAAGTTCTATGGAAGTGGTCAAAACCACTGTTTTTAGGATCATGTTGCATAATAGGATAGACATGAAAACCACTTTCGCTCAACCTTTTCCTCCAAGCTAGGTTTTGATCATTTTGCTCAAGATCCTTTTTAATTTATGAGACGTGCTTGGTTCTAGATATCTCAAGACTCAGTTTCCAACCTTAGGATTCACTTACATTTATGTTATAACATAACCCTAAGAGAATTTGACGTACTTTCATGGCTTGTACATAAGATGCATATGTAACTAAAATGAAATGTATGTGAGGTGAGATGGAATATGAATGCCTTATCTTTGCAAATGAAATGATATGTCATGCAAAGCTGATTCTTTCATGTATCACAAAATCAAACAATATAACTTAAAATGTTTTATGTTATTGGTGGAGCCTTTACAAGATAATTCCAATATTTCATATTCTCCTAACCTTAAGCATAAGTTGGCATCTCAATTTATTTCTTTTTTTTTTTTTTTTTTTTTTTTTTTTTTTCAAAATTAACAACATGACAATTGAAATCAAATCCACAACCAAAATCCTAGCTAAGCTAACAATCCTAAATCAAACAAAATCTGAAAATCCTAAACAATGAAACAAGATCTGAAAATCCCACCAAAATCAAAGAATGATATGAAAGTCCCACAACCTAAGGGCTAAAATAATGTTTTAAAATCTGCCCATTAACCGGCAGCGTGAAATCTTTCCCTTCTAAGGTTTTTAGCTTGAAGGTATTCTTCCCAAGAATCTCTGAAATCTGATATGGGCCTAACCAAAGACAATCAAACTTTTGATGGTTTCCTTTTTCCTCATGTCTTTTGTCCCATAGTAATACTAAATCTGAAATTCTGAATGATTTAACTTTGGCCCTTCTGTCAAACCATCTCTTGATTACTTCCTGGTGTTTATTCATGTGATTCATGGCCTCTTCTCTCTTTTCATCAAGGTGCAACAGCTGGCTCAACCTGGCTTCAACTTGATCATCTGTCCCCAAGTACTCTTGTATGAAATGTAAGGTCTGCAACTTCAAATTTGCTGGAAATATCGGGTCTTGCCCATAGACCAAATGATAGGGAGTATTCCCTATGGATTCTTTCACTCTGGTCCTATCTGCCCAAAGGGCAAACTTTAGTTGACTGTGCCAGTCCCGAGGGTTCTTTTCCAGCAACTTCTTAATAGTATTCAACAAATTCTTATTTGAAGACTCGGCCAACCCATTTCCTTGAGGATAGTAATTGGATGCAAACTTTAAGCTCACTTTATTATCATATGCCCAATCTGCAAATTGTGTAGAAATAAAAGCTTTACCATTGTCACTGACAATAGAGTCGGGCATCCCAAATCTTGTTATAATTTGATCCTCAAGAAATTTAATCACAACATCTGTGGTGGCATGTTTAGTAGGAATCGCCTCTGTCCACCTTGTACAATAGTCTGTAGCTGTCAAAATGAATTTGTGAGAATCAGAAGAATTTGGGTTAATAACCCCGATAAAATCTAGTCCCCACTGTGCAAACGGTCTCATTTCGACTACAGGCTGCAACGGCATGGCTGCATTTCTTTCTCTATTTGCAGCCACTTGACAGATGTGACAAGATCGTACATGGGTATGCGCATCCTTGAAAATATGTGGCCAGTAATATCCTGCTCTCAGGATTTGATGTGCTGTAGCATTGGCTGCACCATGACCAGTTCCATGCTTGCCATGAAATTCTTGCAACACCCTGGCGGCTTCATCTTTGCTCAAGCATCTCAGGTAGATACCTTCATGATTTTTCCTGTAAAGCACACCAGACTTTATCAGATAGTTAACAGATTTAAGCCTTAAAGCTCTCCTCTGTGTTGAATTCAAATTAGAAGGGCACTTACCAGTCAATAAAAATTGCACAATATCAACATACCAGTCCTCCTTAGCCATGTATTATGTATTTGAGCATTGACCTGTTATTTGCGGATCATTTTCTGCGATCGCCTTTGCCAGTCCTTGTCCTCGAACTAGTTTCATTGGTTGGATTTCGAGATCAAATTCTTGGATGGTCGAAATCCATTTTCCTCTCTTCTCACCTAGTTCATTACGTAAAAACATGGTCTTGACAACGAGAATCGGGCACGATGGCGATAATTCTACTTGTGCACGATGTAGTGCCTAAATTTTTTCACAGTTTTAAAAAGTGCGTACATTTGCTTATCAAGGATTGAATACCTTAATTGGGCATCTTTTAGGGGGCACTTAAAAATGCAATGGGCTTTTCGGCACTATCCTCACCTTTTTGGGTTAAGACACTCGCAAAGGAGTGTTCCGATGCAAAAGCATAAATATAAAAAGGCTTGGAATAGTCCGGGCTTATCAAGACCGGGGCTTTGGAAATGGCATCTTTGATATTCTGGAAAGCCACTCTACTTTCCTCGTTCCACCTTACATCCACATCTTTCTTGAGCATCTGGTTCAGAGGTTTGGCTATCTCGGCAAAGCTAGAGATAAACTTCCTCACAAAATTGACTTGCCCAAAGAAAGATCTCAATTCTTTTTATTGCTCGGGAGAGGTAGGTCTTGGATAGCTTGTATCCTTTCTGGGTCGATGGATATTCCCTCCTTTGAAATAATGTGACCTAGCAATTTCCCTTCTGTCACTCCAAAAATGCATTTCTTGGGATTTAATGAAATTCCATGTTCTCTGCATCTTTGAAGCACTTTCTTCAAATCTTTAACATGATCCTCTCTCTTCTTCGAGAAAACTGGGATATCATCCACATACACGATGATGCATTTGCCTATTAGTCCTTTGAATGCGTAATCCATGGCGCGTTGAAAAGTTGCACCAGCGTTTAACGATCCGAACGACATTCTCTTATATGCAAATGTCCCCCACTTGGTAGTGAAGGCTGTTTTCATCCTGTCATCTGGATGTATAAGAACTTGGTTGTACCCAGAATATCCATCGAGAAAGGACATCATTTCAGATCCATTTACCATTTGCAGAATTTCATCGATTGATGGTAATGGATAATTATCTTTTTGAGAGGCTTTATTAAGATTTCGAAAATCTATGCACGACCTAATCTCTCCACTCTTTTTCTTCTTGGAACGAGGTTGGCCACCCGGGTTGAGTGCCTAACGGGAAAAATGATTTTCGCTTCCAATAATATTTTAACCTCCTTTTCGATCAAAGGCTCCAATAGCGGGTTAACAACTCGTTGTCTTTGCCTAAAAGGCTTGGAGTCTGGCTTCAAAGGGATGGTATGCGTGATAATGTTCTGGTTGTAAGTCTTGACTCATTGTAGTTCCAAGCAATACAATCTATGTAATGCTTCAAAGCCTGTATTATATTGCTCCTTTCTTCCTCTGTACATGCCTTTGCTATGTACACCTCCTTTGGATTGTCTGCACTCCCCAAGTTAATTAAATCGCATGCATCTTTGGGGAGCGGGACTCTTTTTCTTTTCTTGTTCTTGCATTCCATGTCGAACATCTTTTCTAATGAAACCACGTCTTTAGGAATTTTGTTGGATTGATACGCGGTTTCACTTTCTTCTGTTTCATCCTGCCACCTTTGTTCCTCATCGATCACCTGATTTTCAAAAATACCCGAGTTTGTGACAAACTTGAAGATGTGCTGTCACACTCAAAAACACTGGAAATTCTTCACATTATCAGGTATTTATGGACAAGGAACCAGCTCAATGGAAAACTTTTTACATCTTTTTATATCCACCGGGTTTAACATGCCCGCGGCGATTGCAAGAGAGTCTGCTATTCGATTTCCTCTCCTAGAAATAAGGGCTATGTTGAATGCATCAAACTCCTCCATGAGGTCCATAACCCTAGTCCTATAAAGGCTCAGTATTTTGTCGCGGCATGTATATTGTCCTTTGATTTGCTTGACAACCAACTCGAAATCTCCCAAAACCTTCAAGCATTTAACATGTTTGCTCAATGCTAGACGTAAACCGTAGATCAATGCTTCGTATTACGCCACATTGTTTGTGCAAGGAAATTGCAGTCTGTAGGCAACCAATAATGGTTTACCTCCTGGACCAGTGAGCTCGACTCCAGCTCCTGCTCCCTGTCTAGATTTTGATCCATCAAACTTGAGCAACCACGTGTAATCCTTCTCCTCAGAAGAACCACCATGACACACTTCTTCTTTAAGTTCATCAGTAGCTTTCTCAACATCAAGAGCATAGACCCCTAGGTCTGGCTCAGAAAACTGAACCTCATTCGGCTTGTTAAAATCCGTTATAATCTCCTTAAGCCTCGGTTCGTTTTCCACTCTGATTTGGTTAGCAATGCCCTTCCATGGCAGCCACATATGCGAGCGATCTGTTGCAAAATAGCCATTCAGCGTTTTCATCCAATCTCTCGCAAGTAACATTCCATACCTACTTGGGATGTTAACCACCAAAATGTCTACAACCTTCTTTGGACCACTGGGTTCAGAATTTAATTGAATCTTGACATCATATAAGGTCCCTACTACATTTACCTCTGAACGGTCCAATTGCAAGACCGTGCATTTGGATGAAACCGGTTGTAGACCCAACATTTGACATATCTCCGTAGGCATGAGGTTGCTCGTGGCTCCTGTGTCTACCAAACGAGTTATGCAAGTTCTTACCCGCAATTCTCGAGTTAATAAGAATGGCGGGACATCCCTTCTCTCCTTTCGCAAAATCGGATGGGATTCAGCTCTTTTTCCTTCCACATCGGATCGGGTGAGTTCAAAGCTCTTATCAACGCCTCCTTTTGACCGGGCAATTTAGGCTGCGTCCGGGAATGAAAGGCTAGATTTGGACTTCTTCATATCCTCCACTACGTCATAATTTGGTTTTTCGAATTTGACTGTCTTATGGACGTCATTAGACATTTCTCTTCGAGTGGAGGGGGAGGGTTGTTACTTGCCTTTGTATCCGGAGGAAGAATAGAACTGTTTGGAGGTGTTGATGAGGTTTTAGGGGCTTTAGACTTACTCCTCAAATGGTACCCATGAGTCCCCTTTCTGAAATCTCGAAAAGCTTGCACCTCCTGTTCCAAAACTTCGTCTTCTTCCTCCTCGCTCTCACCCTCTTGGTGATATACTGTTTCCATCACCATAATATTTTCATCTTATCGATACGATGGATCCTCATTTGATACCGGTTCCAAATCATCAACTTGTGCATGAAGACAATGAGTGTATCTAGCGATCTCAGGACAATTCCTCTCATTGTGTTCTTTTGTGTTATGTAACCTGCACCCTCTTTCCCATGCCAAATCTGAAAGATTCAAAAGAGAATTGGATTGGCTAGGGCCTGCAGAAGCATCTAATTGATTAGCAATGGGAGCAGGAACTCCCCCATTGTTTGGCTTAGTGTTCCAGTGCCTCCCTCTATTGTTAAAATTCTGACTTGGGTGAGGGGCACGGGACTCATGCTTCTACTGTTGAACCCTGTCATTACTTAGTTTATGCACTAGTTTCTTGAGCTCTTCGACTTTCGAAAAGACATCCTTCGGTGGAACCACATTGTTGTTAACCCCCATTGGATTTGCATAATTGATGGGGTCTTGATTCCACATTTGGGTGGGGTTATGAGGAATTGGATTCCCATATGGATTGATACCTTGAATTGGGATTGGATTCGGAGCAGGGAACTATGGCTTGAGGATTGACTTGACTAGTTTCCTGCGTAGTTGATTGACTGTTCTGCAAAAATGCGAGAGCAGGTGGAATGGCTGTGATTGGTTGGATTGGAATGGGTGCATATGCGGGTCTTTGGTGGATACGAGTGCTGATATGGGAAGGCGTTCATACTTGGCATTTGTGGTGCCATGAGTTGATTTGCATGGGGAACTTGACCATATGGAGCACCTTGTCCCAACATAGGCATCCGGGTAAACCCGTAGCCTTGCGGTGTCAATTGCTTCTCAATAGTCATGGCTTCATTATAGGCCAAAGCCAGCGTGGTGACATGAGGATTACGCCTTGCAAACATGGCTGTCATGGGGTCCAATGCCCCAAAATATATCTGCAAAGCTACTGCAGGATCGATGGCAAAATGTCTAATTGCTCTGTTATAGTTCTTTTGGAATCTCTGATTAAACATTCGGATTGGTTCCCCTTGGCCCCGTTTGCATGTAATAAGCTGATTGTAAATAGTTGCGGGATCTAAGGGCGACCTAAATTGATTGACAAATGCATTTTCCATTTGTGTCCAAGAGGTGATTGAACCAGTTGGCAAGCATATATACCATTCATATGCTATTGGATCCAAGCTCATGGGGAAAAGTCTGCAGGCTACATCTTCATGCTTGAACTTGCATTCTAATTAAAACATATCTATAGGCTTGGATATGTTCTTCTGCTTGTTCTTAGGCCATCCGGCTTGTATTTAGGCAGAAATATTTCAATGTTCTTGGGGATTTCATGGATATCCCCGACAATATTCAAAGGAGTATTGTTAGCTCCATACCAAGGAGGCTGCTGGAGCTTGAGCCATTTGACTCGGAATTGATGTAGACAGGACCTACAATAGCGAGAAGAAATATTACAAACTATAGGCACACTAGGGGCAACGGATATTACTGGCGTAGGTCCACTCGACGTTCCTGGAGAAAACAGGCCTTTTGCTACTGGAGTGCTTACGACTTGCTTGACTTTACCCTTGGGAGTACCAGTAAGGTCGTGAAAAATGGTTTCTCCGGTTGTTTGAGACCTGGTCGCAATACGGCGTGGTGGGTCCAGCCTGCCTGAGGAAACCCTCGGCTAGTTCGAAGAAAACCTGCAACAAACACAAAAACAGTGTTGCAGTTTAGCCGTAAATAATTTCAGAATTAAATCAAAAACAAAATATTCAGATATAAAAATTGAAATAGATAAACCGATTCGGCCCTCCTTCTAGCGCCAATCTGTTGAGTGGTGTTTTAACCCGATTGTGAAAACACACTCTCCTGTAGGATCCGAGTCCTAAATCCTCTGCTTGCAAAGAAAAACGATTTCTCCAAGGTTCTTATTATGCTAATTATTGATTATCAAGGATACTGTTTAAAATGAAATGCTAAGAACACCTTAGGGTTTGCAAGTGGATGTTAACAAGGGGCACTGTGGTTTATTTAATTTTGAAAGTGCAATGGACTCTAAAATGAATAAAATCTGTTTTAATCTTTAATTATGATGGATTTTTAGTGATTTATTCAAACACAGTAATTAAACTGCTGAAAATAAAATATGGGTTTGAAAAGCAAAGACAAAAGTAAACAAAAGTAACAATAAGAATAGATTACGATCGAGAAAGTTGTCATTAATCGGATGAAACCGAAGATATCGAGGCTTTCTACATGCAACCTAACCTAATGAACCTGCACATTCACACAATCCAAATAGGCTAGGTGCGGGTCTCGAGGGTTTCTACTGTAATTCCAGATTCAGGCATTCGCATGAAGCAACCAAGAGATCTTGCATTAAACTTCACCTAAAAACCTAAGAAATCTGGAAAGGAAAGATAGACATTAAATCATGCATGCAGAAGTAACTCCTTCTTTCTCATCCAAAAGATGCCAACTCTCTGTATTTTGTATTAAAGAATATTTCGATTACATTCAAAAATGTTCCAGGTATAAGAAATTCCCGAACAAAAAGAAGGAAATTGCCCAAGTACGGGCCCGAGAATAGCACAAAGCTCTCGTCTCTGCAACTCCGTATTCGGCAATTTCCAACCCCCTCTTCGATTTGCAATTCTGGTCTTATAATGTTTGACGCGGCTCTTCGATCTTCTCTGTCGCTTCATTTCACCTTCCTGCACATGACCCCTCAAATTCCTGCTTTTTCCCGCTTTGATTCACGCTCAAATTTGAAAACGCTTCGAAATTCATCTCTGCATGTAACGCCTCTGCAAGTTTGACACCTGTGCGCCACGTGTCCTGCTTTTCCTGCGTCCTGTGTAACGCTTACTGCAAAAAAAATGACAAAACTGCAAGTCTGCCTGTTCATCTTCTTAGCCGCGATATGGCGACATGTCGCGAAATCGTGACATGTCGCGATATCGCTACATGCTTTCCGGCCGTACGCCTTCATCAGCTCCCCGTAGCGATGTCGCGACCGTTTTTCATTTGTCTACCTCCGGCAACTTCTCGTAGCGATATCGCTACCCTTTTAACATTTTGAGCCCTCCTCTTCGAATGGTAGCGATATCGCTACCACTTTCTAACTTTGAGCCCTTTTCAAAATGTGGTAGCGATATCGCTACCACCTTGGCCTTGCCGCGTCCCTTTGAAATGTGGTAGCGATTCGCTACCACTTTCGTTTCAAGCCTTCTCCTTGTGACATGGTAGCGATTCGCTACCATTTTTGTTTCAAGCCCTCTCTCACTAAACTTGTAGCGCTATCGCTACCCTCTGACTTTGAGACTGGCCTTTATGAAATTTGTAGCGATATCGCTACCGTTTTGAACTTTGAGTCTTCTTTCCGCAAGGCGTAGCGAAATCGCTACCGTTTCTCTGTCGGGCCTCCTTGGCAACTTTACGTCGCGACATCGCGACCATTATCATTCTCTTGCCCTCTTTCGACAAACCGTCGCGATATCGCTACCGCTTCCCTGCTTTGTTGCCGTTGACCGCGTTGACCGTGATTTTCCGACATGTCACGATTTCGCGACAATTTTTCGGCTTCGGTCGCGATTTCGCTACATGTCGCGATTTCGCGACCCCTTTCTACACTTGTGCATTTTCTCTTTTTCTTCAATTTTGGCATCTGGGTCACTGAGATCCTTCCCTGCAAGCCTGCAAAAAGGTGGGTCCCCAATTTTGGGGTGTGTTGTGGATCAACCACAACAAGTATCCAACTAATCCACTAACTTAAGTTATCTAGAAGCCCAAACTTAGTAATCTAAAAGCCCATGTGAGAGTGAAGGCTCAAGTATATTATTAGCCAAAATAAATATAATTCAGAAATAGAAACATGGGAACTAAAATAATAATAAACTAATACTAGGACCTAATAAGTGATGTCCTCATCATACCTCCCCACTTAAGAAGCGTTGAACTCCAATGCTTTTACAATAGAAGTATGCAGGTGAGTCACCAAACACTGAACACATGTCCCCTTGGTAGGACAAGATGGAAGCTAAGATACCATGTCATTGTTGGTTTGAACAAGGTCAAAGATGCCTTGAGATGTCGATGTTGAAATACAACGTTTGGGCACAATACTCTCGCCAATAGAGGAAGGAAATCGATAAGAAATAATGGCCTACTACACAACATTAACCTATGAAGGTGGTAAGAAAAAAGACTTCTCAAAAGTAGGAGGAACAACAGGAGGAGATGCAAATGAAGGAGGAATCGCCTCCTTGTGAGAAGGTGGTGTCATGGAAGTAGTTGTGTCTTGAGGCTTATTAAAGATTAATACAATATTTTGTGGTCAATGTGAGCAAAGCAAAAGTATGAAATGTGGAAGGCTATGAATAAGAAATGTCTTATTCACATGATGCATTGTATATGTTTGGTTATATGCATCATATTGAGCCCTTTTATCATATTGATAGGGTTGGCCAAGAATGAGACCACAATAATCTATCAGAGTCACATTGCAAGTGACTTGATCCACAAAGTGTGGTCCCAAAGCAAAGAATATTGTGTAAGTTTCTATAATGTAGGAGGCGGAACCAATATCCTTCCAAACAAACAAACTGCTTGTAGAACCAACCTTTATGATTCATTGTCAATAATACAATTCATAGAAAATTTAGAGTGAGGTGGGCCTTCATGACAAACAAACTAGTACGACCACCTTTAGGATATATTAGGGTAACATTATTCATTTTACCCTTTAATTCTTCACATTCTCTATCTTCACCTACAATATTAAGAGGACCATTTTGAGGTTCCTCCTATTGAGATTTTATAACGAGGTTATTCCTCTTCTTATAATATTTAGATTCCCTATGTCCTCTTCGTTTACAATAATTACAAAATTTCTTACCTTTATAAGAATAAGAAGAGGGAGAGGAAGAAGAAGAAGAAAGAGAAGACATTTTTGCCTTAGCTGATTGTTGTTGATTTGGAGGTCTAAAAGCTCCATTGGACTGAGTCGCAAGCTTCTCCTCTACCAATTGCGTATGATTAAATGTTGCATCTAGAGTTTTTAAGGAAGCATATTTCAACTCCCGATACAAAGGTTCGATAAGCCCACTTGTGAACTTGATGATAAGGGCTTTGATGGAACCTTCACACAAAGCAAATTTCTCAATCTATTAAATTGAAAGTCATAATATTGAGCAAACATATTATAGGTTTGTCTTAACCTTACCATTTGACCATTAGTTCATGTTCATAATTTGAAGGATAAAATATATCTTTCAATGCTTGTATTAATTCATCCCAAGTGTTGATTGAGTTTTGACCCTCTTGTCTTTCTGTAATGATAAGTTTTGCTAACCCTATCAACTTGAGCTTTTCAAAAGGGACTTTCTCTTTAGCAAGAACACTTGTATAGGAGAATCATGTCTCCATATCCATGATCCAACTACCTAGGACATCCAAATCCTGAGATCCATTAAAGGTTTTTGTAATGGCCCACCTTAGCAGGACTTTTTCTTGTTGTTTGGTTTATGTACTGAGGAGTTGATATTAAATGCATGATCCTATTTTATTCTATCAATATGAGTTGATAATTGTACTTTACGCTTTCTAAGTTGGATTATGATAATTTTATAATATGTACTATTGATGAATTTTGTGGTTGCAAGACCAGGTACTCTCACGGGTGGATTGGTATGGGACAACCACCAAAGTTGAGAGAAAAAGGAAAATGATGGATGAATTCTCATCGACAACCACAAGGGTAAAAACCCTCATATAGATGCATTGCATATGTGTATGTTTGATTAAAAATGAACAATTGGACAAGGAGGTTGTTATTTAAGCAAAAGAGCCATCCTTAGTAGACAGGTGATAACGTTGCAATTATCATAAAGCCCCTTGCTTGAGGAGAAACATTGTTTGTGCATATTTTTATTACATCTTAGGTGGCAAGGATGACTTAGCAAGAGCCCTTGTGTTGTTGTATATATTTTGGAGTGTGGAATTGTTTGGTTAAGGATTTATCAAACAAAGTATTAATAATGTTAGTAAATATTAAATATTAATGTTAATGGTTAATATTAACATTTGATATTAATTAAATTAATTAGGTGAGTAATTAATTTTATTATTATTAACCTAATGTTAGTAGCATTATAAAGGAATGGATTAATGAGAGGAATAAGTGCTTAATTATTAATGCTAGTTTTAAAGAGCATTAGTAAGTTAATGTAAGCATCATTTTTAAAAGAAGAGTACATTAAATATGAGTTAAGTTCTTATTTTAGTAAATGTTGGAAAAGTGTTATTTTTGGAATAATGAAAATGTTGGAAAATTTGACAATTGTGGAAATCTTGCAACATAAACTTTGAAGCATTATTTTTATCATAACATACAAGAAGGAAGGAGTGGCATAATGACTGAGTCTCATCTCCTTTCCTTTATAAATTTGCTTTTGGGAACTAAAAAGGGGGATCACAAACTGAAGGAGAAGATTGGAGTAGGAAGGAGTGCTGAGTTTTTAATTCTTTTCAAAATGTTGAAAGTTTAAGTTGAAGCGGTAAGTACTCATATTTGTTTTCATTCATGCTCCTTGCTAGTTGATGTGGAATAATTTCACCTTATGGTAAACTTAGCATGCATATTTGAAATATCGAATTCCTTGGATGGTGCTCATAGAAACTTATTTATCACTTATAATACCACTTTACCAGGTCTTGAGCATATGCATGTTGTTATAGCAATAAGTTGGTTGATATTTTTAAGTGACTAAAGCTTTGGAAAACCCCCTCTACATCCATCAAGAAGTAAACATATTTAATTGAATTGAATGGATAATCGTGTGTACTATTTTGTTTGCTTGAGAATAGCCTTTGAATGAGATTCTAGAATGTGCATTTTTTTATTTGATGGATGTAATGTGTTATTTTAGATTGTTTCCAATACGTTTTTCTAGAGTTGGTTTTGAGTTGTTGCTATAGAGAATAGTAGAGTTGCTTTATGTTTTTCTTGAGTTGGTTTTGAATTGTTGTCGTAGAGCATAGTAGAGTTGCTTTACGTTTTCCCTGAGTTGGTTGGAGTTTTTGTTGTTAGAGCATAGCAGAGTTGCTTTACATTTCCCTTGAGTTGATTTTAAGCTATTGTTGTAGAGCATAGCAAAGTTTCTTTACATCTCCCTGAGTTGGTTTTGAGCTATTACTGTAGAGCATAGCAAAGTTGCTTTACATATCCCCTAGTTGGTTTTGAGTTTTTTTGTAGATCATAGCAAAGTTGCTTAACATTTTTACTTGAGTTTAGCCTTGAGAATTTGTTGTTGAAACTTATAGGTTTATTTTTTCTGATGTTTACAAAGATTTAAGCTTACCCTTATCATCATTTTTGTGATGCATGGATGTTAGGGTTGATTAAGCTCTTAATTTGATCTATGTAAAACCTTTGCAGTTCATGTCTAGTATTTTATTGATAGTTTAACATGGTTGTTGCTTTATCAATATTAATATATTTTTACCAAAGTTTAGGGATGGAATTGATATTTTCTTATTTTAAACTTTTTTCTTATTGAATAGATGATTGGATTATTTTATCCAAGAGATATGGTTGGAATTTATTTATTTTTATTTAAGACATTTGTCTTATTGAATAAATGATGCGATTTTTAAATTCGAGATATAGAGATGGAATTAATATTTTATTATTTAAGACCTTTATCTTATTGAAGAAATTATGGGTTTATTTAATTGTTAATATATATATATATATATATATATATATATATATATATATATATATATATATAAACAATTGGGACGCCGAGTTGAAGGATGTTTTTGACAAAGATCTTTGCAGAAGAGCCAAGCTTGGCATGCATCGTGATGAGCTTCCTTTTCCCTGGGGGAGTGTCCTCAAGCCAATAATGGAGTATGTCATTGTCGATGATCCAGATAAGCCCTTAAATAGTTTTCACTTCACATTTTATAATCATTTTTGTGAGGTTAGGGTGTTGAACATTCCTAAGTTTATTTACAATTTTGTCAGTCATACCATATAAGATTCTAGGAATAAACAAAGTTCTAAGTTACCCACCCACCGTGGTTTGTTTAATGTCCTATACAAGCACTAGTTGATCCATTGCCCCGAAGGTGTTGTCCTAACCCTCAACCCTGATCCTAAGCCCAAGTTGAGTCCCCCTAAGGCCAACTCCTCTCAAACGACTCCCCAGTCCTCTAAAGTTCCAAAATTGTCTACTAAGAAACATAAAATTGTTGAGAATGTCGCTAGACTAAGGAAAAGGGATATAAGTGCTTCCACTAACAGTGACAGTGATCATGAACCAAAACAAGAGACAGAACTTGAGCAAAATAGGAGTCTTTGGTCATTGACTCTGACAAAGACACCAAGGATGACCCTAATCTTTGTTTGCATGAGTATATAATCAAATCAACTTCAAATAATATTGCTCAACTTGTTGATTTGCGCAATACCCTAAGTCTATTTTTTCAGGAGATCTTTCTTTGAAAGGGATGTAAATGTGCCTGATGCTAAACAAAAGAATAAGCAGGTCAAGATTGAGGATTCCCTTGTTAATGGCAATGATGCTGAAGTAGACTTTTTCACTGCAAGCCTACATGACCTCACTGCAAAGCATACTTTCGTGAAATGAAAGATGCTTGTCATTTTTATTCTATGTATTGGTTTCTCCTTTTCTCCTATCTCTTTGCGCTTTATTTTTTCCCTCTCTTTGCGTTGGCTGAGGATAACCTTTCTTTTGCTTTTGTTCTGTTTTCTAGGTAGGTTGAGGATTACCTCAAGTTTTGAATCTATGATGTTTTAAAGTTTTTGGTTGGTGCTCCTATGGGCTGGTAATGCCTTTTGTATTCAGGTTTTGGGTCCCTGTTAAAACCCCTTTTTAATATATATCTAACCAATCAATAAATATATATATATATATATATATATATATATATATATATATATATATATATATATATATATATATATATGAATATGATAATCAATAGTTTAATTAAGACATAGGTATGAAACCCATTAATTTATTGAAGATATTGCTTAAATAGTCAATATTATTTATATACAAATATCGTCCAAAAGTAATAATCTAGAATTTAAGAATTGGTTCAAATTTAAGATGAAATAAGTATTGCTTGTATTTTTTTGTTATAAGAAGTTTTGAATTATTGAGGATGAAATAGCAAGACGGTTGAGGCTTGAGTAACCTAAGAATCCATATTCTCTCAAGGTTTTTGCATCGTATTTGCTTTGCTTGATGCATGTTCTTGCATTATTGTATGCTTTCTTTGCATAGTGCATGTTAGGCTTGCATATGCATTCAAGAGTTGTCTTGATCCCTAAACTTCTATTCAAAGTTTGTGGAAGAAGACATATCAAGAGGAAGACCTTGAAAATAAGATGAAACTAGGGACCATTATATGTAATTTTGTAACTGAAGTTGAGAAATACTTAGAAAGTATATTGTATGGAAAATTATGTTATGCAAAGATTTTGAAGGATGTTGTAAATACTCTTGTTATATTATTTGAGATTTTCTCAAGAATGAAAGATTAAGTAATATTATTCTTTTATATTGAAGTTCTTGGAAATAGTTAGTTATTTGCAAAATGGAAGGATGTGATATTGAAGGAAATGATAGAACCTAATTGATGGTTTATGGTTATAATTTCTTTAGATGTTAATTTTATCCTTTCATTGTAAGTAAAGAAAATGCTAAATTCTAGTCTTTAGCAATGTATTATGTTGAATTTAGTTATGATTAATATAGCTCTTTATTTCATTTGAGAATAGATTATAATTGATGGGACCCTTGGGCTGGAAGAAGGGGGGTTTGGGCATGTTTTAGAACCATTTAGTACTCCCTTAAGTCAATACCAAATCCTAGTTGAGTTGCGGTGAAGCAATAACTAGGTATTTGTGAATGATACACCTAAATCAGTGAGGCTTGAGTGGACCCAAAGCAGTGAGGATTGGATAGTCCTAGCGGTGAGGCTTGGACAAGTCTTAAGTGGTGAGGCTTGGACATATTCCTAGCTGTGAGACTTAGGAATTTTAACAATGGATTGGCATGGGATAATCCATTAGATAATTCATAAGATAGTATAGTGGTGGCACCTTGCAGTGAGGTAAGAGTGACCATGATCATTACTAGGTGAGTGGTAATGGTCTTAGTTAGCTCACGATGACATGAAGCTAACTAATCGCTAAGGCATCATGCTAGATTAATCTTACATAGATGGACTTATGTAGGGTTAGGGAATAGACACCCCCATTTAAGTATTATGGGCCTTAAAGGATAATCCCTACATCGTGGTCAAGTTGTTGTTAAAGTATATTACATTATTTGGTACATGCTAATGTAATCCTATGGTACCTTCATGGTACATTTGTAAATAATATATTAGGGTTGAGTCATAGTTTAAATTGTGAGTAATATTTTCCTTTATGTAAGTGTGAATATGTAGGATATGCACAAGTGTCATATAAAGTTGTAATATGTAGGAAATGCACGTGTCATGTGAGTTAGTGTGCAAATGTAAGTTGAGTCTATGTGCACAAGTGTCTTGTATGTAAGAGATCAAATATGTAATGTAAAGATGTGCACAAGTGTCTTAGGTTAGAGTGTGCAAGTTATAGAAGTGTAAGAGTCATGTATATGTGTGCATACAATATAGAGTCAAGTGTTCATAAAGTATGCAAGTGTCAAGTAGAGAAGCCAAGAGTCATGAGACTTGGCATATGGAAATGAATAGTCAAGTATCCAAAGAGTCATATTACTATGGCTATATTATGGAGATAATACTCCATAAGCAACATAATATATCATATCACATTACAGAGAAAAAGCAAGTTCTTAGGAGGTTGAAAAAACTCTGAAGATGAAGCTTACGATGAGTGGGAAATAATTTGAAAGGAAATGGAAGTTTTTCACCACGATAGAGCGAAAGTGAGGGTTTGGAGAAAAACATACAGAGCATGCTGAAGAACGCAGAGTGCATACTTGAAGCGTTGATTGACAGTTATTCTAACTACCTTACCAGTGCGGCTGCTACCAATTTTGGAGGCAAAACAAGGAATATTGTGTCTTTGTGGTTTTTGAGAATGAAAGAGTTAACAAATATTTTTATTGTGATGAAGACCACTATTCCATTGTCTAAGTTTTGGGATGGGGTTTATACGGATGTTGGTGTGAGGGTCCTGATTGAACAAAATTAGGGTTTGTTTGCTTGGATGAAATTAGGGTTTATTTGATTTTGGATGGAGGGTTTCAACAAAGATGCATGCATTGAGCCAAAAATAAATTTTAAAGAAGCAATCCGTGGAGGACCACCTCAAATAAGAGGGGAACACAATCAATGATTGCCAAGGAAACCATTGAGGATGCCAAAGGTCGATTCAAGGAAAATAGAGATGGGTTGCATGAAAGCAACTAATGGATCCCTAGTAGTGAAGTTGGAAATAACGAATGTCCAGGAAGGAATAGATGCGATAGAGAGAACAGGCCTAATTTGTCAATTCATGGGATTCCGACCGACTCTTGCTACCTTCAAGCAATGGGCTACCAAAAACTGGAGCACTAAAGGTAAGTTCAATATTTTTACTTACCCTAATGGCTACTTTCTTATTTTTTTTTTAATGAAGAAGATAGGGAGAACATTTTTCAAGGGAGGCCATGGTTTTTTGGTAGGGTAGGGCTCTTCATGAAGCCTTGACATACCAAGTTCAAATTTGAGGAAGAAATGCCATCAACTGCCCCTATTTGGGTTTGTTTATTTGGTCTTCCGATAGAATACTAGCATCCAAAGATATGAATAAATGGATAAGGATTCCATGATTCTAAGGTTTATAATCAGTATCTTTATGGCAATGTTGGAAGCTTTGGCTATTTTGCTAAGCAATTTTTGATATTTTTGGTAATTTATTAAGCTTTGGTTTATTTTTAGTGTTACCATTTTTTGTTTGATTTATCTTTAGATCCGTTGGCTTAGTTTTGTTGTATTTGTTTTTCCTGATTGCGTTTGTGGTGTTGCTGATTCTTTTCGTTAATCTCTGTTTTGGATTTGTTTTGTTTTGATGTTTTTTTGTGTTCATGTTCTATGGTTTTTTGTTTGTGGAGTATTTGTTTTTTTTCTTGTTTTTGTTTTGGTAGTGTTTTGTTATGTTGTGTTTGTGGTTTTTCTGTGTGTTTCGTGTTTTTTTTGTCATTTTATTTTATTTTATTGTTATTATTTTTTGTGTTTTTTTTTTAAATTTTTAATTGTTTTTTGTTATGTTGTTTGTGTGTTTGTCTTATGTGGTTCGTGTTTTTTTTTTTTGTTTTCTTTTTGTGCATGTGTTTGGTTGTGCTTTTCCTTATCGACACACTCAAGGAGTATATATATTTTTTAATATTTTTATGTGTTTGTGTTCGTGTGTTCTTGTTTTGTGTTGTTTCAAGCATGCTCCTTGCATGTGTCAAAGGTGGTAGGCCAGGTGCGAGCCCTAGGCATTTTTGGCAGAAGAGATACCCCTACCTCCTTGGGTCTTACCCAAAAGTGGTATCCCTTCTAGGATTTTTTCCACAAACAAAAAAAAAGTTCTTATCATATTTGTAAGAGAAAGTTGAGTAATAAATATTGCATACATTTTGAGCAATTAATATTGTAATTTGTTCTACATGCTTGATACATGTATGATTTAGGCTATTTACATTCATATTGATGCTTATTATTGAATATTATTTGATATATTATTAGCCTTGATATACATATTAATTTTCTCATATTACTCTACTCATATCATTATATTTGACCTTATTGTATTGTGGTTACATTATATTTGTTCCTATGATATTTAACCTATGATATTTGTGGTAGTATTAAGGCTTAAAAAACCATCAATTATCCTATACAGGTGAGTGTATAAGAAAAGTGAGGGACCATTGATGGTATATTTTCTAAATGGCGAGGTTTAGAAAAGTGAACCCCAAAAGTACAAGAAGTTGGCCACTCCTATCCACTTGAGTGTCATATGCAACAACATTGAACTCATAAGTGGTTATGCCTTATACTACTGAAATATATTGGGTCTTCTTTATGAGTTAATCCTTATTCAAAAAAAATGTCTCTCCCTTGGGTCGAGTTGGTGGGTTGTTACCATTTTGACTTCACATTTTTCCTTTGTCCTTAGGTCATTATGATAGATTTTACATCAGGGGCACCTTGGACTGTGATGTCTTGGACTTTATTGGTTAATAGGTCCACTATTTAGGATAAAGTAGGGTCTGCTAGATCAAACGCCATTTGGGAACAAGTATAAGCCAGGAGTGGCTACCAAATCATTGCAAAGAATTTTCAAAATTTTGCCCTTTCTTAGGCAATTACAATAGCTTTCCAAACATGCACAAGAAATGTCTATATTGGATTCCTCAAATTACAAACATTTTAAGGCTAAGGTGATAAAACATTAACCTTATATAAGGCTAAGAGTCAAAAGAGCAATCAAATGTGATGTGCATCTTAAAGCAAAAATAGTTAATGAAATTTTAATTAATTTTAATTTAATTAAATGAATTCATTAAATTAATTTAATGCAAATGTTTTTATGCCTTAAATGATATGCCAAAAAGTAATTTTAGCGCCTTGCACCACAAGTGATCCAATGATCACTTTACTTTATCTATGGTCCAAATAGGGAGGCTCCACATGCAATGGTCATACAAGTCAAAGCATTGACTCTTTATACAATTGTCCATGATTTGTTTTGGTCATAGACACTTATGCAGCTACGTCAGGGTTGAAGTAGTGGAATATTTTTAAGTCAAAGCGGGTCTTCATTGATTAATTGTCTATTATCCATATGAGTATCTCTTGACACTTCTACATTCGCCTTAGGATGTCGTAATGTCCATGGGTGTGAGCTTCCAACCAACAAAAAGATATTCATAGAGTTAATTAATCCATGCTACACAATATTCTCCAATCACTGCGTCAAGAGGGACATCAATAAGAATACACCAATTAGTATTTTATCAGATTTTGAAATAATGGTACTCCATCCCCATGGTCGATTAAACTTCATCAACTACAACATCTCTTATTGACATTGCCAATGTTTACATGTTAATCGATCTCATGAAACATGTAGGTGTAGACACCTAAAATGCGTCATGTTTAGGAGACTACTCATATGGGCATATTCACAGACCATATGACCAATCTTGGACCTTTACAAGAGCAACAATGGTCCTAACCACTCAAAAGGGGTAGTTCTAGCCCATTTAGGCTTGGCCGCTATTGACCAGAGCAACCTCCAATCCTGGCCGCTCAAGCTAAGAGCGACCACAACTAGTCGCTGCTGATGATAGCGATTAGCACTAAAATGTGAACTTCCGTGAGGGGTTGCCTAAATCATGAGCAGTAATAGTAGTTTGCATGCATTTTGAAGGGATATCGATGAGGAAATCCTAGAGTTCCTCTTGACTGCCCCTTCCATACCAATCCAAGACTAAACCATCCCTCTAGAATAGTTAGTTGGCATGCAGATCTGGAGTTTGATTTCCCCAATAAGCCATGCCCTAGATCTAGACCTAGAACCAGGAAGGCTACATCAGGGTTATGCACAAGGGTGAATTTCATAATTTATAGAAAATTTTGGGATTTAACATTTTTTATTTTGCTAATTTTTGGGACCCTAGAGGTCGGACGATTCACCCAAAAATTACAAAATTAATTTTTTTTAAAGGGAAATTTGCCTTGGTACAATATGTATTCTCGCCTAATATTTGCTCGAAAATTATTTAAAAAAACTTATCCCACCCAATTCGCCTCTTGTACCTCCACTATATATAGGTAACCCTGGAAGCGACACTCATAGTCTCAAGACGACTGTCACAAGACGATCACAAAAAGTGACTGGTAGAGGCGAGTGACAAAAGGCAACCAACTGAAGCGACTGACATTGGGCGACTGACATGCCACGACTATCACAAGGTGACTGACATGCCGTGACTATCACAAGGTGACTGACATACCACGACTATCACAAGGTGACTGACACATCACGACTATCACAAGATGACTGACATGCTACGACTATCATAAGGCAACTGACACACCGTGACTGGCACAATGCGACTGACATGCTGCAACTGTCACATGGCGACTAACATTGGGCGACTAACATGCTGTGACTAACATTGAGCGATTGATATACTGCGACTGACATGCCACGACTGTCACAAGGTGACTGGCATGCCGCGATTGTCAAACAACAACTGACATACAAGGTCAACCATTTGCTGGTAAATTTTTATTATCAATTATGTTTATTTTTTATACATTTTTGTTCATTAACTATCAATAAGGAGGTTTTCCTATTATTTGGGCACCAATCTCAAGCTTCCTTGGGTCAGATATTCTATTGTCTTGAATAGTAGTTCGCTCTTTAACCACTTATTTCCATTTTTCAAAATGATTTTCTTGTTACTCTTTTGTTTATATAGGTAAAATGTCACTTGTTGGCAGTGGAAAGAAGGGAGGTTAGTCTTCCAATTATGATAAAAGGAGTATCCTCAAATACTTTTATAATATTTTAAAATCCAGTCAGCCATCAACATCTACACAAATTGAAGGTATGAACGTCTTTACTTACTAACCAGATAATTTTTGTGCATTGTTAATTTTATATATAATGTCTTCATTCATTAAGAAGGGTGATTTTTGGTGGATGGCTTTGTCCATTGTTTATCTGTATTTTTTAAAATAAGGTATGCTTTTAAAAAGAATAATGATAATGACCCTAGTATTGACCCTAGTATTATATCTATAGAAAACACTGTTGACCCTGGTATGAATCCACTTCCACATAACTACGATAATGAAAAGTCAAAATCTATCCCAAAATGACATTACTTCCTTACTACCATTGTTTGGGCCACTTTTGACCTATTAAATCATCTTGAAACTTCATAAAAACACCACCATTAGATCAGGCCTAAAAAGAGCTTTCCAATGAGTACAAATATGCCTATATTTGGATATATATTGATGCTTAAAACTATGAAATTATTGTTAGTCGCCTTGTGACAATCATCATATGATAGTTGCCATGTGACAGTCGCCACCATGTGACAGTCGCCATGTGGCGATTGTCACAAGGTGATTGTCACATAGAGACTGTCACAAGGCGACTGTCACATAGCGACTGACAATATATTCATAGTTCTAGGCATCAATATATATCTAAACATAGACATATTTGTACTTGTTGGAAGGCTCTTTTCAATCCCGATCTAATGGTGGTGTTTTTATGAAGGTTTAAGATGATTTAATAGGTCAAAAGTGGCCCCAAATATGGTGGTAAGGAAGTAATATCATTTTGGGATAGATTTTGACCTATTAAATCATCTTGAAACTTCATAAAAATACTACCATTAGATCAAGCTTGAAAAGAGTTTTCTAATGAGTACAAATATGCCTATGTTTGGATATATATTGATGCCTAAAACTATGAAATTATTGTCAGTCGCCATGTGACAGTTGCCATGTGACAGTCGCCATGTGATACCACACGATTTTACATAATTTTTGGCATTAGCTTCCATTATCATCCAAAAATACCCCATTCTTAATAATTTGTAAGCTATAGAATGACCACTAAAGTGCCCCCTTTGTGGGATGCCAAAAGGTGCATGGAGGTGTTGGCCCCAAATGAGTTCCCTCAAGGGTTGTTATGTTTTACATTGCCTATCTTTGGTGGAGGAATCAGGGTCACCAAGGGCTCATATATTTTCCTAATCTAGTTTTGATGTGTACAATTTAATAGACACCTAGGTTATAGTCTATTCTAGGAATTAATGCACAATATGAAGAATACAATGTGCTAGCCTATATATAATTTTGCTTTGACGAGTGCTATCTAGGATAAAAGATATGAGAATTGATTTTTTTTCTTTTTAAAAGGATAAGGGTGCAAGGAGGATACAATCACACAATTAACCCTAAATGTAAGCTACATGTGGTTCTTTTTAAATGCCTAAGAAAGCAAAGTAAAATGTTAAGCTAAGATTTTTTGGGTTTTCCCTTTTTATATGTTTACAAAATGTTGGAAATTCTGAGTAGTAATGTTGTCATTGATGTCAAGTGTTTGGTTCAAGGTAAGCTCATTTTGGTACAAGAAAATTGGTAAAAGGATTGGTTATAATGTCTTATATTATAAGCTAAAAAGGGTTGGCTAACAGGGTTGAGGACAAAGGATTACACCCATGGTTTTAGAGAGAAAATGAGATAATAGAATATTTTAAATATTATAATAATTAATCCAGGAAGGCTTGATAAAAAGATATTATAATAATTAATCCAGGAGGGTTTAATAAAAGGATGAAAAATATTTGGTTGAAATCCCATGCAAAAGTATTATTTAATACTAGATTAAATAATATAATATTTAACCTAAGGTTAAAATATTATATTAATTAATTAATTAATTAAATTTTGAATTTGGCTAAGGCGCCAAAACTTCAAAATTATATTGGAGGCATATATTTCTGCCAACGTTTTAAATACCACCTTGGAGCATATAAAAGGAGGTAACAAAATCACATTTTAATTGAAAATGCTTGGTGACATTGTGTATGCAAATGAATTTTGAAGGAAGTGCATGCGAACGAAATCTAACAAAGGAGAAAGGAGAAACGTGGATGTTTCTCATTTGTTAACGAGCGCAAGAAATAAAGTGAGGGTGATAGATAATTCTGTGCACCAAGGGCTGGTAGCCCAAGCAATAGGTGGGTCCTACGCTAAGTCATTGGCATAAAGGAGGTACGGGGTTTGATTCTCCCAACGTCGATTTGATTGTTTTATTTTTGGTTTTGCGAAGGCAGCAGGTATTTAGGGCGAGATGATAACTCTTAGCCTCAACCGCTAGGCTAGCACAAGCGGTCGAAGTGTTGTGCTTTGTGGGTGAAGGTTGGAGGGTTGATTCCCATCCG
Organism: Wollemia nobilis; assembly: GCA_028583015.1. NCBI lineage: Eukaryota > Viridiplantae > Streptophyta > Pinopsida > Araucariales > Araucariaceae > Wollemia > Wollemia nobilis. The sequence continues at coordinate 8,105,279 of JAQPPZ010001411.1, forward strand.
TGACAAAGGCAATTGATTTTTTTTTGTATAAGGTATGCACGTGGTTGGTTTATGATATATGCACTTCATCATTAATTGCTGACTATGGTATATATTTTGCGGATGTTAATTTACACTATGGTTTGAAAACTTAGGAGATATAAGGTAAAATATTTATAGGGTTTAAATATCATTTATTTAAATCTGCTAAGTTTGGAGTGATAAGTTAGTGAAAGGTTTTATGATTGTAATGTTTTGTTTTTTATATGAAAATGGAGTGAAAAACTGTTTTGAAAGTGTGGAGATAAAAGGTGTAAAAGAGATTTTATTTGATTGTAAATTGTGCTTTATGAGAGGGAAATTATTGAGAGAATTTTGAGAGCTTTAATGTAATGTCTTTGAGAACTAAGGAAGAGCCCTAGAGTATTATTTTCAGAGATCATTGAAGAAATTTATGAGGACATTTTGAAATAGAAATTTTCTAACTTGTGAAGTGGCACATAGAAAAGTGGTTGATTATAAGACAGGTTTTGAAGACATATCTCCATCAAAGTAAAAAGGTATGAGCACATCATCCTTTGTTTGAAGTTTTTGTTGGATTGAATATTGTGAAACATAAGGTGAAGTGAAAAGGATTGTTTGATAAGCATTTTTGGAAATATTTGAGTGAGTTCTATACGCTTCATGGTTGAATGTTTAGAGAACATTTAAGATAGAAAGTGAGAATTATTTGAGTTAGGGTTTGAGACCCATATTGTACTTTTTGTTGGAAGTAGTGTGAAACACTTGGTTAGGGTTTGTAAGCAAGTTGTGCTTCATTGGTTGAATGACTGAGTGAAATTATTGAGCATTGGTTTTGAGTGATATTGAAAGTGAATGTGTAAACATTAGAAATCAAATTTGTGAAAGCGACAGACTTAATGATTGAGTAGAACATATTGAGTTTTTGATAGAGTACATCATTCTCTATATGTTCCCGAGGTTAAATGAATTTTGAATAGAATATGTCTAAACTACTTCAAGTTAAAGGAATTACTTTGAATATTTTTTTTTGAAAAAAATGAAAAAAAACTTGTATTAAAACAAAAGACAGTTACAAGAGGGAGAAAGGGCATCCCAACCAAGCGCAAAGAGACCAGAAGTACAAAGGGCGCGAAAACGCGACATGTCACGAAAACGCGACATGTCGCGAAATCGCGACCCCAAACCAAACAACCGCCGCGCCACAACAACCAGTCGCGATAACGCGACAAGTCACGAAATCGCGACATGTCGCGATATAGCGACAAAAAGCGCCGGAACCACAACACATGAAAAAAGTCGCGAAAACGCGACAGCACAGCACCAAATCACCCAAACGCCAAAAGCGTCGCGAAATCGCGATGAGAAAGCCTGAAGGTACTTGCTCCCCGAAACTGTCACGAAATCGCGACGAGGACCCCTTTGATCAGCAACTTTGAGAAAGTGTCGCGACATCGCGACGGCTTTTCCTTGGAGCCCCACTTGGCCAAAAGTGTAGCGAAATCGCGACAAGAAAACCAATGGGCGCCCCATCCGCAAAAGTGTCGCGAAATCGCGACATGTTCACCCCCGAGGTGCCCATTACCAAAACTAGTCGCGAAATCGCGACGTTTTTCCTGCAAGCAGTTTTTCTCCAGAACTGTAGCGACATCGCTACAGGTTTGCCCCTGTGCTTCCTTTCCATAAACATGTCACGAAATCGCGACAGGTTATCCATTGGGAGGCTTTTCTCAAAAAGGTCGCGATATCGCGTCGGTTTTTCCCCCTTAACTAAATTTTGCTCAAAACATCTCAAAATCGCAACAAGAATGCCCCTTTGTGTCCTTTCCTCAAAAAAGGCACGAAATCGCGACGAATTTTCCTTAGAGTAGCTTTTCACACAAATTATCGCGATATCGCGACGGTTTTTCCCTTTCATGCAATTTTTCTCAAAGCGTCGCGATATCGCGACACTTTTCCTCCAGCAGCAAAACCAACCAAAAAGGTCGCGACATCGCGACACATTCTCATCAACGACCGCGACGGCGCAACATGTCACGAAATCGCTACAATATTCCTCCCAAAGTCGCAACAACCAGAAGGGTAGCGAAATCGCTACAGTTTTCCAGGATAGGTCGCGACAGAGCAACATGTCGCGACAGAGCGACATGTCGCGACAGAGCAACATGTCGCGAAATCACGACAGAAAACCAAACAGGGTCGCGACGGCGCAATATGTCGCGATATCGCGACAGAAACTAACCTTAGTCATTTTTGAGCTCATGGATGTAGGGATCGTTCCAGACCACTCCGAATCTCTTCATCTATCATAGGCATATCACTGTGCAAGTTGAACACCTACCTCTTTCTTAGCACCCATCTTCGCAAGGAAGTCGACTACCGTGTTCGATTTCTACTCACATACACGGGGATGACATCATCTAACTCCCTCCATAACTCCTTGATTTGAGATATCAACATCCGCAGTCTCCGAGCTTTTAAAGAGAAATTTCGCAAGCAATCTAGAGCGCCGATCAGGACTTGAGAATCAGATTCAAGAATTATCCTCCCAGTAACCCTGCTTAACAGCCCAGATAGACGCTGACTTAATGGCCAAGGCTTCGGCTTCATTGTTCGTGGCTCTGCCCAATCCCTGCAATTCCCAGTAAAGAACCGCACTCGAGTGATCCCGACAAACAACACCAATTCCTGCGTTGCCCGGGTTGCCTTTTGCAGCCCCATCAGTATTGATCTTGATCCAGCCTTCGAGGGGAGGTTTCCAGCATGATCTGTCTTGCCTCTCAAGACCCTCAACCCCCTCTTCAGGATGCCCAAGAGTAGCCTGATTCTTTTCATTGACAAAAGTAGCAACAGTTTCTGTGACTTTGCTCCAGATGACCTGCCAAACGCCGTCAATCGAGGAGAAAGTGTTTCTAAAGATTCGGGCGTTTCTATCCAACCAAACTTGCCACCAAATGAAGAGAAAGCCTAACTGCCAGCCAGTTCGGAGAGCTATGGAATTGAACCTGCCCCATTTCCATTTTTCCCAAATATTGGTACGGTTGAGAACACCATTAGCCTGGAGTTTAAATTGAGAGAACCAGCGTTCCCAAATCTGATGAGTAAAAGGACACTCAAAAAACAAATGGTCTGCAGTTTCCTCATGTTGGAGGCATAAAGCACATTGAGAGGGGCCATTGAAACCCCTACGTCTGAGATTGTCAAAGGTGAGAAGACCATTATGCATAAGTTGCCAAGCGAAGAAGTTCACTTTCGGCCAACCCTTTGAATGCCAAATCCTTCTCCAATGCTTAACCGGAAAAGAGTGTGGGGGAGGCTCGGGGAGGATCTCTTCATATCCAGCCCTTAACCGAGTAGACCCCAAGGCTTCCATAGCCCCAGAGCTAATTCATCTTCCTCATCCTTCCCCGTGAGGAACCTTTTCGACAAGATTTTTTGCAGGATAGGCGCCAACTCGGAGAGACGATAATTGGCCACTCCTCCCATCGCTTAAAATTTTTAAAAGTATACCCCCCCAAATGACTGGTAAGAAGATAATTATCAATAAGGATCCAACCCTGGGCTTCTAAGGCGGTCATGATAGGTTGTAGCTCGGGGAACATAACAATAATGGGCGGATGTCGGTCCCAAGAGTCAGTCCAGAAACGAGCCTTGTCTCCTTTCCCCACTTTCCAGAATAATTGATCTTTGATAATCTGGGACCCAAGCTTGAGAGTCTGCCACACTAAGGAACCAGAACCTTCCAAGGGAAAGCGACCCACCTCATTGGGATGAACATGCCCCAAATATTTACTGGAAAGAATTCTGCTGAAGAGGGAGGATGGTCGAGAAACCCACCTCCAATACAGTTTTCCAGCCAAAGCCCTGTTATTAAGCATAGAACATCTCAAGCCCAACCCTCCTTTATCCTTAGGCTGGGTAACTTTGTCCCACCCAACCAAGGCCCATTTTTTCTTCCCTTTTGCGCCTTCCCATAAAAATCTTCTAGCCATTTTGTCCAGCTCTTTCCAGATGGTATGAGGGGCAGCCAGTATTGAGAATTTATAGATCGGCAAAGCCTGAATAACTGATTTCAAGAAGGTTAATCTACCCCCATAGCTTAGCCATTTATGGGCCCAATGATTCATTCTGTCTTTGATGCCTGCTAACAGGTTCTTCCAAATATCAATATTTAACTTTTTGAAATGAAGGGGAACCCCCAGGTAAATAATTGGAAGAGAGGTCCTTGTGAAGCCCAGGATCTCAATAACACGCTCCTAAAGCCGTTGGTCGAGATTGAAAAAGACCACTTTGGACTTCCTGTCATTTAGAACCTGATTTGAAGCCCTTAGGTAGAAATTCAAAGTATCTCTGATTCCTCTAGCTTCTCGAAGAGTGGCCGCACCAACCAGACCCGTATCATCCACAAATTGCAAGTGAGTCAGAGTTTCCTCCCCAACCTTGATACCAGAAAGCAGACCTTGTTGCCTTCTCCTCAAAAACAGTCCGCCCAAACCTTCGACCAAGAGAAGGAAGAGATAGGGAGAACAAGGGTCTCCCGGCGGAGCCCACGGAGGCGCCGAAAGGAAGTGAGGGAAGGCCCTTAATGAGAACGAGAAAAAGAGGGAGAAGAAACACAACTCATAACCCAATCAATCCATTCCTGAGAGAAGCCAAAGGCAGCCAACATTTTCGACAAGAAGCACCACTCCACCCGATCATAAGCCTTGGACATATCCAGTTTAATGAACATGCCTTTGTTGCCCGAAGTTTGCATTGAATGGATGGCCTCCTGGGCCAAAATCACCCCATCCAATATTTGTCTTCCCTCAACAAAGCCCCCCTGTTCAGGAGAAATGATGCTATGAAGAAGGGGTTTAAGCCTCTCAACCATTATCTTAGTGATGATTTTGTAAATCACATTGCATAAAGCAATAGGCCTAAAATCGGAGATATGAGTCCCCGCTTCCCCTTTCGGAATTAAAGCAATGAAGGTGTGATTGATCGCCCTGAGCATTCTTCGATTGGATCTGGATTCCTCAGTAACAGCCAGAACATCCTCCTCCAAGGTATCCCAGAAAGCCTGAAAAAATTCAATAGGAAAGCCATCTGGACCAGGAGATTTTCCAGTACTCATACCAAAGACCACATTTCTCAGTTCATCCCTTTCAATGGGTCTAAGCAGGGTCTGATTGTCCTCTTCAGAGATAATAGGAGGAATAACATTAAGAACTTCGTTCTGAGCCTCAATATCTTGCTGCATACTTTCCTTAAAAAGTTTAGAAAAGTAATCGATAGCATGGGAGTGCATACCAGGAATAGTATCGAAGACATTTCCCTGCTCATCTTTGAGAACTTCCATATTGTTCATCTGTCTCCTAGCACAAGTCGACCGATGAAAAAATTTGGTATTTCGTCCCCCTCTAATAACCAAGTATTTCTAGCCCTCTGTTTCCAGTATAACTCCTCTTGGTTGTCAATGTCCTCAACCGCTTTATGCAGTTCGTCATCTTCAGATTTGAGTTGCTCAGTAATTGATCCTTCCCTAAAAAGTTTCTGAACCTCCTTCCATCTAGCCACCAAGGGGGCCCTTTGGGACTGGAAATCCGACTTGTTTCCTTTCCTCCACTGTTTCAATTGAAATTTGACAAATTGAAGCTGTTTATGAAATTTGAACATTGTCTGTCCCAAAAGGTGGACGGCCTTCAGTCCACCAATGAGAAATTTTCTCGTCGAAGGTCCTCCTTTTGTAACCAAAAATTCTCAAATTTAAAAGGCCTATGGTGCTGACCTCTCGAAGTCCCTCCCTCAAGCAAGATGGGAAAATGATCCGAAATAGGGCCCTCCAAAATCTGGAACTTAAAAGTCCATTTAACAAAAGCCTCCTCCGAGACCAAAAAGTGATCTAACTTGACCTTCCTGCTATGTGGCTCCTTTCTCTTGTTTGTCCAAGTGAAAAAAACACTAGGGCCTTGAACGTCCACTAGATTAAAGGCCCGAACTTGGGCAATCGAAGCTGATCCCCTGGATCCAAAGTAGGGGAGCCACCTTCCCGGTCCCGAACGGATAATTTTGCATTAAAATCCCCTGCAATAATCCAGTCATAACACTCCCTGTATGCTCTCATGTTGTGAACAATGTCCCATTGGAGCCTCTGGCCATCAAGATCTTGGGCCCCATAAAAGTTGGTTATAAGGACCAGCTCAAAATTGAAGTTATTTATGAAGAGAGAAGTAAGTACACCCCTACAAGCTACATGTTCTAAAGCAGTCCAGACCAGAGGGTTCCAAAGGGTAACAATTCCACCTGAAGCTCCTTGGGCAGCCACGTCCATATACCCAGCTCCCCGCCAGATTTTAGTAGCGGTTTTACTCATAATATCTAAAGACATTTTGGTCTCTTGAAGAAGCAAAAAACTGCTTTTACGGTTTTCTAAGAGTCTTTGAACAAGCAGATTGATGGGTTCTACTATTTAAACCCCTAATATTCCAAGATTGAATAATCATTGAAAACCTTGAGAGCGATGAAGAATCAATGGTCCTCACCAATCCTTCATTGATTAGCTTATCTCCTTGGGTCATTAGTAGTTCCTTATTGGATTTTCTTCCCGCTCCTTGAGAGTTATTGTTTCTTGATCTCTTTTCCACCTGGGAAATCCCTAAAGCAGGCCTTTCTCTGTTTTTATCTGCATTTCCCATGGTAACATCTTTTATAGCCGGCTGTGCTGGGGAGTGTATAACCAAAGCCCCTGGATTCTCTGACTGCAGGTACTCAGCTGGCACAGTGAATTACTTTGAAGATTAGACAAAGCATTTGATAGCATTGTGTGCAAGATTTGAGATTGATTGAGCATATCTTGTGAGTTATTTTGAGCATGTATTAGAGCAGATTTGAGCAAGTCTTGGTGAAGACTTGAAGGTAGATTTGAGCAAGTCTTGGTGAAGACTTGAAGATAGATTTGAGCAAGTCTTGGTGAAGACTTGAAGGTATATTTGAGCAAGTCTTGGTGAAGACTTGAAGGTAGATTTGAGCAAGTCTTGGTGAAGACTTGAAGGTAGATTTGAGAAAGTCTTAGTGAAGACTTGAAGATAGATTTGAGCAAGTCTTGTGAAGACTTGAGATAGCATTGAGAGCAGGTTTGATTTGTTCAAGCTTTGTGTTAAGGCTTGGGGTAGATCTAAGCAGAGTTGATCAAGCTTTGTGTTAAGGCTTGGGGATAGAGTTAAGACAGAAATTTATGAGCAATTTGTGAGTAGATTTGTGAGCAGAGTTAGAGTAGATTTGTACTACACTTGGGAAAAATTTTGGTGTAGATCTGAGATAGAGTTGAGAGTAAGCTTTGGAGGTGATAGAGCAGAGGATAATAGTCTCTAGTGGATAGAGATCCATTAGCCAGGGATAGTGAGGATAGAGGTCTTCTATGGAGAGAGATCCACAAGCCAGAGTAGTGGGGGTAGAAGTCTTCTAGAAGATCATCAACCAGAGTAGAGGGGAAAGAGTTCTCCTATGGATAGAGATCCACAAACCAGAGCAAGGGGAAAGAGTTCTCCTATGGAGTGTGATCCATGAACCAACTGGGAAGATAGAGTTCTTCTATGGAGAGAGATCCACAAACTAGTTGAGGAGATAGAGGTCTCTTGGATCAAGTTCCACGAACCAGAGAAAAGGGGAAGGAGTTCTCCTATGGAGAGAGATCCACAAATCAGAGCATAGGGGATTGGTGTCTCCTTTGGACAGAGGTCCATAAACATTGTAATAGGGAATTGATTCCCAAGATATTTGTTGAGAAAATTTTAGTAGAAATATTTTCTCCGTGGAGTAGCCCACATTGGGTGAACCACGTTAAATTGGTGTCTCTATTGTGTGTGATGATTTGTGCATTACTTTGATTACTACTATTGATATTACCATTGATAATATTGGATAATATTGTTTGGGAAAGAAAAGTGAAAGTTGATCTTATACTATTCACCCCCTCTCAGTATAAGCTTGTGTTCTTCAATTGGTATCAGAGTGGGTTCCTTTGGAAGAGTTTAACAACTTGAAGGAAAAGTATACAGGAACACAGATGGCATCTCAGAGTGGATCTTCAAAAAATAAGGTACCATTGTTCGATGGGAACAATTATGCTTTCTAGAACATAAGAATGAAGACTTACTTGATGGCACAAGGATATGAGACATGGCAAGCAGTTGAGGATGGATACACACCTCCAACTAGTCCTCCTACAGATAAATATGGTAAGCTCCTACATCTGTATAATGCAAAGGCAATGAATGCAATCTTAAGTGGTTTACGTGAAGCAGTTTGTAAAAGTTATGCATTGCACATCAACAAAAGATATTTGGGAAAAGTTGAAGAAAACATATGAGGGAGACAAAAAGGTCAAGATGGCAAAATTGCAAAATCACAAGAAAACATTTGAAGACTTGAATATGAAGGATGAGGAAGACATTGCTACATACTTACTTCATGTGGATGAGGTTGTTAACTCCATGCGAGGACTTGGGTTTAAAGTTGAAGAATCAGATGTTTGTCAAAAGGTTTTAAGGTCACTCCCTATGAGGTATAATGAAAAGGTTTCAGCCATAGAAGAAACAAGAGATATTGAAACTTTGACTATGGATGAGTTACATGGAACTCTCACAGCTTATGAGATGAGAATAGGAAAGGATCCTATCCCCAAGAAAGAGGTAACCTTCAAAGTAGCAAAGAAGACAAAATATAAGAAGCCAGATTCAAGTGATGAGTCATCCAGTGATGAAGAAGTAAACTATGGTAGAAGGAACAAGAAGGACTCAAGAAAGCACAAAGGTATGAAAATAGTTAAGTGTTTCAATTGTGGTAAATATGGTCACTATGCATCTAACTATCCAGAAGCTGGAAGTAGTAGTAGTGAAGAGAAACAAGATCATAAGAGAAAGGAAGCAAGAAAATCTAGGTATGAGAAGAAAAATAGGGATGGACAAGGCAAGCATGAAAAGAATTTTTTTCAAAGGCATAAGAAGAGTTTTTATGCGGACAAGACAGGCAAGGTTTCAAGTGATAGTGATGAAAGATCCTCAGATAGTGAAGAAGAAGAAATTCTCTTTTTGGAAATAGAAGATGAAGGAAGTGATCCTGTTGAAGATAAATCTGAAAAATATGAAGATGCTCTCGAAGACAAAGAAGTAGAGAAAGAATCATAAGATGAAGAGGAAGGAGTAGTAGATCTAGAAGCTGAACTTATTTTTGCTCTTAAAGAATTGAAAAAGGTTAGAAAGTAGAATTCAAGATTCAAAGCTCAATTTCAAGAATGTGATGAGGAGAAAGGAAAGCTTATACAAGATCTGACAAACTCAATAGCTAAGACAAGGAGATTTAAAGAAAATCTAGAGGTAAAAGTCTTAGAATGTGAAATATTAGAACAAGAGGTAGTTTCTCTAAGAAAGGAAATGAAAAAGTCTAAAGACAAGCTACACAAGTTTGGGAAAAGTTCAAAGACCTTAGATAATATTATCAATGCACAAAGACCTTCATCTATCAAAACAAGACTTGGTTTTGAAGAAGGACAAGGGCAATATGAAAAAGGGGAGTCAAGCTCCAAAATAAAGGAAATCTCAAAAGAAAAGAGTGAGGAAGAATCTAAGATGTATGATGATGAGTCAAGAAATGAAAGTAACAAGGAAGAAGACAATGCACAAATAGAGAACAGGGAGCATCACAGAAAAGAAAGGACTAAGAGACCAATGGGTCCAAGGCAATATTTCTTCAAAGGACATTGCTTCTCATGTAACAGGTTTGGTCACAAGGCTATGCAGTGCAGGACACATGGAAAGGAGTATGGTACTAAGAGGAATTTCAAATATGGACATCTCTTTCAAGGGTATTTCTACTCTTGCAATCATTTTGGTCATAAAGCAATTCATTGCAGGGTTCATAATAGGAATGGGTATGGCTTCACCAGAAGGAACTTCAAGATATTTGCACCTTCTAGGAACCACAACATTAAGTGTTATAAGTGCAATAATGTTGGGCATATGGCCAAGTGGTGTAGAACAAAATTTCCAGGGACAAGCAAGAACAGGGACATTCAAAAGGATCAAAAGGATATGTTGAGAAAGAAGGTTGACAAAGGAAAAGAGCATTGCATGCTGGGAGTAGTTTTACTCCCACCCCAAAATTAATCACCTCAAGGAAAGGAGGTGGGGAGGGGGCTGAGCTAAGAGTCTTATCTTTAGCCCCAAAGGAGTCCCTTTGCCATTGATGACAAAGGGGGAGAGATTTGAGTTAGGGGGAGAGCATTCAGTCAGGGGAGCAGTTTCTCGGGGGAGCAGAATTGGAAAAAGGAAAAAGGAATGATTAAGGAAAAGGGTTGCCATCAATGACAAAGGGGGAGATTGTTGGAAATTTTGAGTAATAATGTTGTCATTGATGTCAAGTGTTTGGTTCAAGGTAAGCTCATTTTGGTACAAGCAAAGTGGTAAAAGGATTGGTTATAATATCTTATATTATAAGCCAAAAGGGTTGGCTAACAGGGTTGAAGACAAAGGATTACGCCCATGGTTTTAGAGAGAAAAGGAGATATTATAATATTTTAAATATTATAATAATTAAGCCAGGAGGGCTTAATAAAAAGATATTATAATAATTAAGCCAGGAGGGTTTAATAAAAGGACGAAAAATATTTGGTGAAAATCCCATGCAAAAGTATTATTTAATACTAGATTAAATAATATAATATTTAACCTAAGGTTAAAATATTATATTAATTAATTAATTAAATTTTGAATTTGGCTAAGGCGCCAAAAATTCAAAATTACATTGGAGGCATATATTTCCGCCGACATTTTAAATACCACCTTGGAGCATATAAAAGGAGGTAACAAAATCACATTTTAATTGGAATGCTTGGTGACATAGTGTATGCGAACGAATTTTGAAGGAAGTGCATGCAAACGAAATCCAACGTAGGAGAGAGGAGAAACATGGACATTTCTCATTTGTTGATGAGCGCAAGGAATAAAGTGAGGGTGATAGATAATTCCATGCACCAAGGGTTGGTAGCCCAAGCGGCAGGTGGGTCCTATGCTAAGTCATTGGCACAAGGGAGGTACGGGGTTCGATTCCCCCAACATCAGTTTGATTGTTTTATTTTTGGTTTTGTGGAGGTGATAGGTATTTAGGGTGGGAGGCTAACTCTTAGCCTCAACCGCTTGGCTAGCACAAGTGATCGAAGCATTGCGCTTTGTGGGTGGAGGTCGGAGGGTCGATTCCCATCCGCGATGAAGGCAATTAATTTTTTTTTGTATAAGGTATGCACGTGGTTGGTTTATGATATATGTGCTTCATTGTTAATTGTTGACTATGGTATATATTGGTGGATGATTAATTTGGCCTATGGTTTGAAAACTTAGGAGATATAAGGTGAAATATTTTTGCTATAATTTTTAGGGTTTAAATATCATTTATTTAAATCTGTTAAGTTTGGAGTGATAAGTTTGTGAAAGGTTTTATGATTGTAATGTTTTGTTTTTGATATGAAAATGGAGTGAAAAATTATTTTGAAAGTGTGGAGATAAAAGGTGTAAAAGAGATTTTATTTGATTGTAAATTGTGCTTTATGAGAGGGAAATTATTGAGAGAATTTTGAGAGCTTTAATGTAATGTCTTTGAGAACTAAGGAAGAGCCCTAGAGTATTATTTTCAGAGATCATTGAAGAAAATTTATGAGGACATTTTGAGATAGAAATTTTCTATCTAACTTGTGAAGTGGCACATAGAAAAGTGGTTGATTATAAGACAGGTTTTGAAGATATATCTCCATCAAAGCAAAAAGGTATGGGCACATCATCCTTTGTTTGAAGTGTTTGTTGGATTGAATATTGTGAAACATAAGGTGGAGTGAAAAGGATTGTTTGATAAGCATTGTTGGAAATATTTGAGTGAGTTCTATATGCTTCATGGTTGAATGTTTAGAGAACATTTGAGATAGATATTGAGAATTATTTGAGTTAGGGTTTGAGACCCACATTGTGCTTTTTGTTGGAAGTAGTGTGAAACACTTGGTTAGGGTTTGTAAGCAAGTTGTGCTTCATTGGTTGAATGATTGAGTGAAATTCTTGAGCATTGGTTTTGAGTGATATTGAAAGTGAATGTGCAAACATTAGAAATCAGATTTGTGAAAGCGACAGACTTAATGATTGAGTAGAACATATTGAGTTTTTGATAGAGTACATCATTCTCTATATGTTCCAGAGGTTAAACGAATTCTGAATAGAATATGTCTAAACTGCTTCAAGTTAAAGGAATTACTTTGAAGATTAGACAAAGCATTTGATAGCATTATGTGCAAGATTTGAGATTGATTGAGCATATCTTGTGAGTTATTTTGAGCATGTATTAGAGAAGATTTGAGCAAGTCTTGGTGAAGACTTGAAGGCAGATTTGAGCAAGTCTTGGTGAAGACTTGAAGGTAGATTTGAGCAAGTCTTGGTGAAGACTTGAAGGCAGATTTGAGCAAGTCTTGGTGAAGACTTGAAGGTAGATTTGAGCAAGTCTTGGTGAAGACTTGAAGGCAGATTTGAGCAAGTCTTGGTGAAGACTTGAAGGCAGATTTGAGCAAGTCTTGTGAAGACTTGAGATAACATTGAGAGTAGGTTTGATTTGTTCAAGCTTTGTGTTAAGGCTTGGGGTATATCTAAGTAGAGTTGATCAAGCTTTGTGTTAAGGCTTGGGGATAGATTTGAGATAGAAATTTATGAGCAGATTTATGAGCAGAGTTAGAGCAGATTTGTACTACACTTGGGATAGAGTTTGGTGTAGATCTGAGATAGAGTTGAGAGTAAGATTTGGAGGTGATAGAGTAGAGGATAATAGTCTCCAATGGATAGAGATCCATTAGCCAGGGTAGTGAGGATAAAGGTCTTCTATGGAGAGAGATCCACAAGCCAGAGTAGTGGGGGTAGAAGTCTTCTAGAATATCATCAACTAGAGCAGAGGGGAAAGAGTTCTCCTATGGATAGAGATCCACAAACTAGAGTAAGGGGAAAGAGTTCTCCTATGGAGTGTGATCCATGAACTAGCTAGGAAGATAGAGTTCTTCTATGGAGAGAGATCCATAAACTAGTTGAGGAGATAGAGGTCTCCTGGATCAAGTTCCATGAACTAGAGAAAAGGGGAAGGAGTTCTCCTATGGAGAGAGATCCACAAATTAGAGCATAGGGGATTGGTGTCTCCTTTGGATAGAGGTCCATAAACATTGTAATAGGGAATTGATTCCCAAGAGATTTGTTGAGAAAATTTTAGTAGAAATATTTTCTCCGTGGAGTAGCCCACATTGGGTGAACCACGTTAAATTGGTGTCTCTATTGTGTGTGATGATTTGTGCATTGCTTTGATTATTGCTATTGATATTGCCATTGATAATATTGGATAATATTGTTTGGGAAAGAAAAGTGAAAGTTGGTCTTATACTTGTTCACCCCCCTCTGAATATAAGCTTGTGTTCTTCACAAAAAAAAGAGATAAACAAGTAAAGTTCAACAAACAACCTATACTAGTGATTGAAGACAAGAGGACAAAGTATACTTATTTGTTTTGATGCTTGGAGTGAATAAGTTGCTTGAAAAATATAGCACTTAGAAAATATGCAACTGATAAATTCAGTAAAGCCTATAAGATAAACAAATATATATATATATATATATATATATATATTCAAGTTTTGGGGCCTACAAAAAGAAGACACTGGAAGGATATTACTCATATTATCTCTCATTTTCCTAAAGCTTGGATATTGATCGGAGGAGATTTCAATACCATCCTCTCTCTGGATGAGAAAAGGGGGGGAAATAGAAATTTGGACAAAAGCACTGACCTCATGAGTGAATATATTGCAAACCTCTATCTTGTGGATATCCAACCAGATAATGGCCTTACGACTTGGTCTAATAGAAGACAAGGCTTAGCTTGTATAATGGAGAGATTGGATAGGTTTTTGCTCTCTGAAAATTTCTTAATCCATGGTCACATTCCTAAAGTGAAGACTCTTAATAATGTTGGTTCGGATCATTGGCCAATCATGGTGGAAATGTGGAAAACCAATGTGAGTTTCTCTCCTTTTCATTTTCAATTAATGTGGCTTAGAGACATTTCCTTCGGACCTCATGTGCAACAATGGTGGAAGGAAGGTAAACCTAGGCATGGGACTAGGATGTTCTGTTTTGCCAAAATACTGCAATACATTAAATCCAAAATCAAGACTTGGAACTGGAAAGAGTTTGGGGATGTTCATAAAAAAAAACATGAAGTTATTGGTCATCTTGAAAATTTGAATAAGAAAATCCGTTTAGATGGCCTCATAGAGAAGAGAAGTGCAGATGAAATTAAACTCACAACTCAATTAGAGGAATGGGAAAAAAGAGAAGAAATCTTATGGAAGCAAAAATCTAGAATTCAATGGCTCAAAGAAGGAGATCGAAACACAAATTTCTTCCACAAATCTCTTCTAGCTCGAAGATCTCACAACTTTATTTCTTCCTTAAAATCAGATTTTGGAGATGTTGTTTATACTTGGGATGGCATGAACTCTATTGTTGTTGATTACTTTTCCAATATTTTTGATGCTACTCCTCTTGACTCAACTTCACAACAAAATGTTCTTCAAGCAATCCCTTCTCTTATCACTTACGAGGAGAACTCTATTTTGACTGCTCCTGTTACTATCAATGAGCTTCAACAAGTAGTTTTTAAAATGCAAAAAGGGAAAACCGCAGGTCCTGATGGTTTTTCTATTGAGTTCTACCAAGAGTTCTAGGATATCCTTCGTGTTGATTTATTAGAGGTGGTGGAAGAAGCCGGGAAAGCCAAAGAAATTTTGAAGGTTATCAATAAAACTTATATTACTCTTGTTCCAAAAGCTCAAGAGGTTGATCATATCTCAACTTTTAGACCTATTGCTTTATGTAATGTTCTTCTCAAAATCATTACTAAAATCATGGCGGGAAATGTTGAAGCCTCTTTTGCATAAAATTATTTCCCCAAGGGGATATGTGGAAGGACGTCAAATAGTAGATGAGATAGTTCTTACTCAGGAAGCCATCCATTCCATGGATATGCAAAATTCTCCTTCTATGTTCATTCGATTAGACTTATCCAAAGCTTATGACAGAGTGGATTGGCACTTCCTTATCAAAGTTTTGAGGCAATTTGGTTTCTCTAAGGATTGGATGGATTGGATTATGGGATGTATATCTTTAGTTTCCTACTTAGTTCTTATCAATGGCAGGCCTTCTCAGTCTTTCCCAACTTCCAGAGGTATTAGGCAAGGTGACCCACTATCCCCTTATTTATTCATCATTCTTGCTGAATGCTTGGGTAGGACTATAACCAAAAAGAGGGAAAAAAAACCCTTGAGGGAGTTACCATTGCTCATGGAGCTAGACCTATCTCTCATCTTCAATTTGTGGATGACTCTACTCTTTTAGGTAAATCTATAGTTAAGGAAGCTTCTAATATTAAAAAAATCATTAGCTGTTTTTCTAAGGCTACTGGGCAGTTGATCAATGAAGACAAATCTAAAGTTATTTTCTTTCATTGCTCTGTTAGATAGGAATCCATGGTCTTGGATAAATTAAGATATAAGAAAACCTCTCTTCCAATCACTTGTTTAGGTATTTCCATAAATATTCAAAGGCAGAAAAATAAATATTGGAATTGGTTGTTGGACAAAGTCAAGAAGAAAATTGGAAAGTGGACCAACAAGTGGCTTTCTTCTGGGGGTAGAATCGCCTTGGTAAAATCAGTCCTTCAAGCTATTCCTATTTACGTTTCTTCTATTTTGAATATCCCAAAGGCTGTTCTTAAAGAATTGGATCAAATCAGTCATCATTTCCTTTGGAGTGGTACTAAGAAAAAAAGAAAATAGACCTTGGTGAAATGGGATACTATATGTCTTCCTAAGAGTGAACGGGGGTTAGGATTTCGGTCTTCAATTAATAACAACAAAGATTTAGCTGCTAATTTATATTGGAGGATGTTGCATAACCCCAATGCTCTTTGGGCCAATAATCTCCGTGCTAAATATGCTGAGAACAAAAGTCTTGAAGACCTTGTTCGCTATCAACTTCCTACCAAAGGTTCTCCCATTTTAGCATTTCTTAAGACTGGTGAGGATTTGATAAAGAAAAGCTTATTTTTGATCATTCATAATGGTCAACATGCAAATTTTTGGATAGATTCTTGGGATGGTCACAAGCCTTTGATAACTTAGTTTCCTGATTGAAGGCCTTAGATGGAGGAGCTTCACCGAGCTAATTGGATAAAGGTGGCTAATTACTGTTGATACCATACTGGTAATTCAAAGGTTGGTAGATATTGGATCCCTATTGAGGATTGGCCTATTCAAATCCCGAAAAGGCAAAGACAAGATATCCAAGGCATCCTTCATATGAGATCCCTCTCTTGGTCCCATGAAAAAGATTATTTTGGATGGAACAACACTACTAAGGGTGAGTATTCGGTTGCTCAAGGTTATTTGACCTTATGCCATAATAATCCCAACCATTCTTCTGACATATTTTCTCAATTGTGGGCTCAAAAGCTCTGGCCTAAGGTGAGGTTCTTTAATTGGCTTTTATTGCATCGTAGGGTGCTTACTAGTGAGCAACTTATGAAGCGTGGTTTTCATGGCCCTTTTAGATGTGAAATGTGTGAAGAGAATGTAGAAAATATCAACCATATTTTTATTGAGTGTACTTTAGCCTCTAAGCTATGGAGGAGAATGGCCACTTTACTTGGCTTACAATGGTCCAATTTTTTTACTTTTGAACAACTTTGGAGGGATTGGCCTAATCAAGAGGGTGTTGATCATTTTATTAGGCAATTAGTTTGGATGGGTTCTACCATTCTTCTTTGGAATATTTGGAATGAAAGGAACAACCAAATTTTTAATCAAGATAGGAAGGATATTCACTATATTTGGAAAAATACCATAGCCAACTTAGTTGAATCAGTCCATCATCTCCTTAATCACCCCCAAAACTCCCACCAAAGATGGGATCAAGTGATGCAAAGATTGAATATTAAACCTTCTAAGGGCAACCAACTTAAAGGGAATGTGAGTATTAGTAATATGGATAGGACTAGAAATTGGCAACCTCCTCCTAAGGATTTTGGAAAAGTCAATACTGATGGAGCCTCTAGAGGGAACCCTGGAAAAGCCAATGTGGGAGGAATTGGTAGACTTTCAGATGGCTCCCTGGTTTTTACTTTTCTCGAGAATTTGGGTATTCTTTCCAATAACCTTGCTGAGGGGTATGGTATCCTTAGAGGCCTTCAGGAGGCTACTAAGGTTGGATGGGAAAAGGTGTTAGTTGAGTCCGACTCTCAACTTATGATTAATCTCTTGAAGACTCCCCTAAGAATCATAAGGTGGATTGGAGAACAAAAAGAATTATTGAGAAGATTCAATTAATCCAAATGGGATTTTTGAAAGTTGATTACAATCACGTGGTCGGAGATCAAAACAAGAGTGTTGATGCTTTAGCTAATTGGGCTTTGGACAAAGGTGATCTTACTTGTTATGGCCACCCTCCTATATGGTGGGCTTCTCAAATTAGGGAAGCTCTTCTTTCTATCATTTCTTTGGATGGCTCCAGTTCGAAGGTACCTAGTTTCTTCTTGTTTTTTTTTTTTGCTTCTCTTTGGTTCATTCAGTTTTTTTAGTTCCCTAGCTCATTCTATTCTTTATTTTGTTTCCTCTATTGATTCTTGTCTTAATAGTCTTCTGGTCTAGATAGGTCATTGTTTTGTTCATATTTTTTTTTCTTTTTTCTTCTTTGTTTTTTTTGTTTAAGTTTTTTAAGGTGGGTGGGTTCTTTTGTCTTGTTTTGTTTTTGTGTTCTTTGTGTTGTTTTTTGTTGTTTTGTGTTTTTTTTTTTATGTTTTTTGTTATTGTTCTTGTGTTTTTTTCGTTCTTGTTCTTGGGTTTCTCTTTGTTTGTGTTATTTCGTGTTTTTATGCGTGAGTGTTTTCTATGTTTTTTGTTTGTTGTTGGTTGTTTTTTTTTTGATAAGTAGCAATATATTTACAGCGGGTTTTTTAAAGAAGGATCCCAAAACCTTAGTTACATAGAAAGCCGAGGCTGAAATTAAGATTAAAAATCGGGTTGCGCCCTTGGGCAACGATCCGGGGCCCGGGGCCCTGGTGCCTACAAAAATCAGGCCAACTAAGAAACAGAACAACAAAATTTGGCCTGTGGCCACCAAAACAAGGAAAAGCCGTAAAACGACAAACGCCAATATCGCAAAAACTGCACGCCGTCACTCCGGGAGGCCCTGCAGCCGGGCCTGGCCTGGACGGGGCCCACCCTGTCAGATCAGCTCCACTCCCTATCAGGGCCATCGCCCAGCCTGCGTCGGAGTTCGGCCAGGGCATTGGCCGTTGAGGAAGCCGCTTTGGCGGACGCGGTCAGGGAGCCAATCGTAGTGTCAAGAAGGGCCCTGATTGCCAAGTTCTGCAGCCTGCTGCCAGAGTTAGAGCTGACTTCGATGGGCTCCGGGGCCTCCACCTTGGCCTTCTTGGTGCTGCCAGCAGCCCTGCTGCTGCTTGGGGGCAGGCCTTTACGACTGGCACCAGGAGGCGGGGCCCCGCCTGGGCCCTGGGCCGGAGTTCTGCACTTTCGGGTGGGCCTGCGCCGCTTCGGGGAAGGGGAGCCTTCGGGGGAGGGGGTCTCCTTGGATTTAGAAGCTGCAGGAGAAGCATCGAGGGAGTGAGCCGCTTTAGGGGGGACAGTGGACAGGGGAGGGATGCAGTGGAGCTACGACTGGTTAGCTAGGGCATGCCTGTACAGGACAACCATGAGGCCTTGGTGGGAGGGTCGGGAGTGGCTCCTGCGAGCTCGATCGATGGAAAGGCTCAGGGAGTATAGAAGGAACCGAGGGGTGCTGACCAGCGTGGCTCCACGGAGGTGGTTGAAGTAGCTAAGGTGGAAACTGTACAGTCGTTGGTCCGGATCATCGTAGGTGATGTACTGCATCACCGGGACGATGGCCTCGTCGAAGGGGGCCGGGAGGTTGGTGCAAAAAATATTGGCCTTATCCCACTGCTGCTCCGGGAAGCGGGACAACTCCTCCTCCCAATTGTGCTTATCCCGTCTGACGACTCTGCCTTTCTCCTCATGATGCAGGCCTGTAACCTCCGTCAGAAACTCTTTGGTCACTTTGAAGTGGAGACCCTTCACTTTGACCTCACCATCATTCCAGGTATCCAAAAAACTTTGGGTAATATCTTCGTCGGCCCCTACGAATTTGCTGAAGAAAGGGGTATATTTCTTGGCATTGGAAAATAGCCTGGCCGACTCGCTCAATTCAAGCGAGGAAGGCTCGAGGAAGACGGCTTTGGCAGCCATGAGGAGCGAACTGACAGCCCAGGGGCAGGGGAAACAGGGGTGGCCTGACCAGAGACGCGGGGACAGGGGGAGGGGGAAGCAGACAAGAATGCGGGAGAACTCTGCGCGCGACAGGTTTAAAAACTTGCAGGGGGGCACGGAGGAGGGGAAGGGCCACCGACGTCGGGAAGGAGCGCTAGGGGCAGGGGGCGACGCGAGGTGGGAGGGGCTGAGGGGGCGCGGTTGACGGCTGCCATGCGGGGCAGGGGAGAAGGGCCAATGCCAGCGCTCCAGATGGCGCAATCTGAGCGGGGGATCAACTTGAGGGGACCTCACGGGATAGAGCCACGGGCGAACTGACGCAGCATGGGAATCCGATGGTGCGACATCCAAGGCGGGAAGGTCAGAATGGGCCGACGCGCACTCTGACGTGGACTTGCCAAATCTGCCAGCGGAGCTTCGCAAATCCAGGCCGGGATGAACCGATCGTCTGACGTGGCCGATGACACTTGGCACCGCGAGGGGGATCTTGATGACCGGCTCACGAGCAAGAGGAGGACAGGGGCCAGTCGACATGGTAGAGCAGATAGGTGAGGCACGACAACGAAACTTTGGGGCCCCGACTCGGGGCAGGCTAAGCACCAGGGCCCTCATCGTTGCTAGGATAGTCTTGCGAAGCTATTTGGACCAGAGCTTCAGGGAAGTTCGTGGTCCAGGTGGTGAAGTCTTCAGCTGAGATGGCTTGATTTGCCATGAAATCGATAGCCCTGTTGCCTTCTCTGTACACATGCCGAAAGGCATGGTCGGGGAGTCCTTGGAGAATGGTGAGGACTTCCCGGATGGAGTTGTGAATGCGCCAAGAGCAGTTTCTCGGGCTACGGGCGGCTTTGATAATAACTTGGGAATCGCCCTCAATGATGACTTTTGAGGAGGACTCCCTGAGGGCGGTCAGCCCATTGAGGAGAGCTGCTGCTTCGATGAAGTTGTTAGTCTGGATGCCAAGCGGTGCAGCGTACGCCATGATCAGGGCCCCGTGACAGTCTCTGATGACCCCGCCCGCTCTAGAGGGCCCGGGATTCCCTTTAGAAGCTCCGTCAAAGTTAAGTTTGACCCATCCGAGGGGGGGCAGTCCACCTCATCATAGATCGACGGGAGGGGGGGGGGGGACCGAGGGGGAAGCTGAACTCCGAGGGAGGATAGGAGGGTGGCCTCGCCCAGCCATCGGGGCGCCTCAATCAAGGGGATGGAGCGAGAATTCTCAAGGGCGAAGGACACCGCCTTGGTCGCTATCCACTAGGGGGAACGGGTCGGGGAGGAGAAGGCTCTACTGTTGCGCTCAAGCCAGAGTTGCCAAAGCAGATGAGGAAGGCAGGAGCCCCAGAGGAAGCGGATGAAAGGATGGGCAAAGGGGTTGGGCCACTGAGACAGGAGGTCAGAGATGGAGTTGGGGGCCACCCACTGAATAGAGAATTGGGAAAGGATGAGGCCCAGGACTTCAGAAGAGAAGGGACATCTGATAAAGAGGTGATTAGTGGACTCCCAGGCAGCACAACAGAGGAAGCATCTGTTCGGGATCTGAAAGCCCCTCCTGATCAGGTTCTCGATAGTCAGGATCTTGTTTTGGATGGCCGCCCAGACGAAGTGGCTGATTTTGGGGATCAACTTCTTGGCCCACACCTGTCGGGCTGGAAAGGGGGCCTCGTCAGGGACTCTTTGAAGGTTGTAGGCAGATTTGATAGAAAAGACGCCACTGGGAGTGCCATGCCAAACGCATCTGTCATTTCCTCCGGAGGACGGAATAACAGTCACCTTGAGGAGGCGCTGAAGCCTGGAAGCTTGGAGCGGGTGCCTGGGGTTCAGGATGGGTTTCCAAGTAACCCGCCCCTGGTTCTGGGAAAGATAGGCCAAAACTCTGGGCCCTCTGTCCGCCAGCCCTGGTTTGAGGACGAGGAGATCTCTGTCAGCAGTCAGGGCCTCATCATGGATCCACCTGTCTTCCCAAAAGTCGATCTTGGCTCTGTCCCCGAGGATCCATCTGGTCCCTTTTCGAATAATGTCTTTGGTGGAGATCAGGGATTTCCAGAAGGCTGATCCATCTCGGGGCTGAGATTCACTGAGGAAGGGGTGATGATGGCAGTATTTCCTGTGCACGATGCTGACCCACTCATCAGGGGCGTTGGTGAACACCTTCCAGGCGTGCTTGGACAGGAGGGCCTTGTTCATGAGGGTCACCCGCCTGAGACCGATCCCTCCCTCGCCTTTGGGGCGGCAGACCAGGGGCCAGGAGACCAGGGGAATCCTCTTCTTATCTTCGCTACCCGACCAGAGAAAGCATTTCTGAATTTGTTCGATGTGGGCTGCAATGGAGGCCGGGATTCTGAAGACCGACATGAAATATATCGGAATGCTTTGAAGGACCGCCGCCAAGAGGGTGGCTCTGCCAGCCTGAGAGAGGAGGTGACCTTTCCAGGGGGCCAACTTCCTCTGAATCCGCTCTATCATCCCGCCCCACAGGGCCTTGGAGGATGCACCTGTAAACAGGGGAAGCCCGAGGTAAGAGGAGGGAAGGGAACCGGGGGTACAACCCAGAATTCGCCCAATTCTGATTTGCCTAGCCAAGGGAGTATGGATGAAGAAAATCTTGCTTTTTCGGAGGTTAATTTTTTGCCCGGCCGCCTCCTCGTACAGGGTCAAGATTTGCTTGAGGGCCTTGGCTTGAGGGATCGAAGCTGAGGTGGCGAGGATGGTGTCGTCCATGAACTGCTGATGGGACACAAGGGGTAGGCCCGACGTAGGCCTGATGCCCGAAATGAGTCTACGGGAAACAACACTCGAGATGGTACGTCCCAGGGCCTCAGCCAGGATAATGAAGAGGATCGGGGACAGGGGGTCGCCTTGTCGAAGGCCTCTAGAACTGGGGAAGAACCCGACAGGGGATCCGTTGATGAGGATAGAGAACCAGGGGGAGGACACACAGTTGCTGATGAGCCTGACCCAGGAGGGGTGGAACCCGAACTTAAGGAGGACCTTGGAAAGGAAATCCCAGTCGACTCTATCAAAGGCCTTGTTCATATCCAGCTTGAGCAAAAAGGAGGCCTTTTTGGAAAGGAAGGCCGAGTGGATGGCCTCGTGCATGATTATAACTCCGTATGTGATCAGTCTGCCTTTGACCGAGCTTCCCTGGCAGGGGGCAATGATCAGGGGAAGGATATCCTTGAGGCGGGAGGCCATGGATTTAGTCAAGATTTTGTACAGGACATTGCACAAGCTAATGGGGCAAAAATCTGAGAGGGATCTGGCTGCCTGGGACTTGGGGATCAAGGCAATGAAGGTGGAGTTAATACCTCTGGGGATGGAGCTGGCAGTCTGGAGGTCCCGGATGGCAGCACACACTTCTTGCCCAATGATGTCCCAAAAGGATTGGAAGAATCGGGGGGAAACCCATCCGGGCCCGGGGCCGCCTCAGCCTTCATGGAAAAGGTGGCAGCATGGATTTCAGAGTCAGACAGGGGCTGCACAAGCATCTCATTTGCCATGGCCGAGACTGAAGTAGGGATATGTTCCAGAAGGGAGTCTGCCACTTCTGAGGACATGGGGGGCTATCGCCAAGGAGCTCCTGGAAGAAGTTGGTGGCTTCAGTCCGAATGTCCTCTTCTTCCTTGATAATTCTGTCGTCACTGCCCACCAACTCAACAATTCTGTTAGAGCCCCTGTTCCTGAGAGTCGACGTGTGGAAGAACTTCGTGTTAGCATCGCCATCTTGGAGCCACAGGGCTCTCGAATTTTGCCTCCAAAATGTTTCTTCCCTGGCCAGGATGTTATGATACTCGCTGAGGGCTAGGCGTTCCTCTTCCCTGGCCCCCGGGTCTTGGGAGCCTGCCTGAAATCTGAGCTCAAGGTCTTCGAGTTTTTTCTTAACTGCCGCTTTGTTTTCAAAGATGTTACCGAACACCTCTCTATTCCATACCTTGAGTTGCTCTTTGAGGCATCTCAGCTTGTGGTAGACTTGTTCAGCGGGGCGCCCAGGGACTGGGGGAGCCCACCAATGGCCTACCTGGGCCCTGAAGTTGGGATGATGCAGCCACATGGACTCGAATCGAAAGGGCCGCTTGGGGGAGGAGCGATGATCGATTTCGAGGAGGAGGGGGCTATGGTCAGACCCAATTTTAGGGAGGGCCAACAAGGTTGCATCAACAAACAGGGGAAGGGCTTCCTTGGATAGGAACACTCTATCCAACCTGACCTGGATATGGCTTGCTCCCGCTCTTCTGTTTGACCAGGTGAACCTGGCTCCTTTCAGGCTGACGTCCATGAGCTCGTTGAGGACGGTGAAGGCTCCAAAGTCCCCCATGCTTTTTCTCGGAGCCGCTGAGCCCCCACTTTTGTCAGAAAGGAACAGGGGACTATTGAAGTCCCCTGCCAGGATCCAGGGGAGGGGGGCAAAGGCTTCTCTCATCGAGCTGATTTCCTTCCATAAGCCCGCTTTCTCAATAGGGTTGTTAGGGGCGTAGACGTTGGACAGAATCCACGAGCGCCTTGACTTCACGCAATGGACCAGAATGTTGATTATTCTGGGAGAAGATGATATGAGCCTCCCCTCGTAAGACCGGGGATCCCACATGCATAGCAGACCCTCGACTGAGCCAGCCGTAGGGGTAGACAGGGACTCGCAGTTGCGCCAGGTAGCTTGGGCTACTCGTCGGGCAACATCGTCATCTATTTTGGTTTCCTGGAGAAGGAGGAAGGACGGGCGGTGATCCCTGCGGAGTTGGCCGAGGATCCTTTTCTTGGGGGCACCATTGAGCCCCCTGACATTCCAGGTGATGAGCTTCATTTGACACCCTTGTGGGGTCGCTTGCCCCCCTTCCCGGCCTGAGGGGGGGTTTGGGTCGAAGGGCGTCCGTCTTGGAGAAGCTCGCGGCAACGTCGAAAAGAGTTGCCTGGGAGCCATTGGCTATGTCGTCTTCAGTGATCCTTGTTCGCTGGTCGCCCAGGGTGGGCCGACCTCTCTTGAGTTTGCTGCCAAAGTCTATGGTGAAAGTCCTGCTTCGGGTCATCTTGGGGCTGACTTCATCGGGCCCGGATGGAGAACTGCCTTCAACCTCTTCGTCTGACCTCTCGGATCCGCACTCCAAGGGGGGAAGCCCAGCAGAGACCACCGGGAGGGCCGAGAGGGGGTCGAGGGGGGATAGCGGGGGTGGGGGGGAGGAGGGAACCCCGACAGAGGAAGACGGGAAGGTGGGAGCCGACGGGGAAAAGAGCCCGGGCGGCTCGTAGACCTAGGGGGGCGCCAGCAGGGGCCTGCGGGGAGGGATTCGCATCGAGCGGGGAGGGAGAACCTGGGATCGGGGCCCCGAAAGATGACCCAGGGGAGGGAGCAACGGAAGGGGAAACCTGGGGAAGACCGTCCTCCAGGCCAGGGCCCACTTGGGAATCCTTTGGGACAGAAGGGGAGGCCTCCTTGGTGGTCCAGGCCTGGGATCTGAGGCCATCGCGAGGGGGCCCTCGGGACGGGGCCCGGCCTGATCGGGAAGGGAGTTTGGGGAGAGGGCCATCAACCTTTTTGGATACAGGGCATTGGTGGGGGAGGTGACCCTGAGTGCAGCAGAGGGGGCAGAAAGCAGGTTTATTTTCGTAAATCAGGGATTGGCGCCAAAAGAAGGACCCAGAAGAGATGGTCACAGAAGAGGGAAGTTCGGATTCGAGATTTGCATTGACGCAAAATCTGGCATGAACCATTCGGGATCCTGCCTTGGTAGCGGGGTCGAAGGCCACCAGGTCCCCGATCGACTGAGCAATAAGTCTTAGGACGTCTTCGTGCCACAGGTGGAAGGGAAGGTCTGGGAGCCGGACCCAGACCGGGGCGAAGTTGATGCTTTGGGTGCTGGGGTGGAAGTCAGCTCCATATCGCCTGAGGAAGAGGCTTTTGCGTCCCAAAAACCAGGGCCCGCCCGACAGGATATTTTCGGCGTCATCGTTGTTATTTAGTTTGATGATGAAGAATCCCTTGGTAAGGGCAACCAGCTGAATATGCCCGAAAACCTTCCATTTGGAAGCCGCCCATCTACGGACGGTTTCCATGTCTGGTCGCCCTCCCAGGAATTTCCCAACCAGGGAGACAGAGGATCCAACGACAAAGGAGGAGTAGACCTCCTCTTGAATAGAAATGTGAGTGCCCTCGAGGGAAAGCCCTAGACCCAGGGCCCGAGGATGGGCCCTGGTGCCAGCCAAGATCTGTTGATAGGAGGGTTTGGGCCCGCCCGGGACAGAACCCTGCCCAAGATCTGGAGGCTTTTTCCCTAGGCCTGCGCTCGCATCGAGGCTGGCCTGAGGGCCCGGGCCCAAGATGTCGTCCCCACCCTGGCCACCATTCTGCTCAGTCTCTGAGCCCTCCTCTGGGCCCGTCGAGGGCCATGCGGGCCCGAGTCCGGGCCCTGACGTGCCCGATCCCGATCTCGCTCCCGCCCAGAAACCTGCACCAGTCTCTGAACCTGTTCCTAGTCCTGCTCCTGCTCCCGCTCTCGCTCCCGCCATCTCCACGCCTTCGATTTTGCCTCCGGTTGTTTTTTATTTTTATTTTTATTTTATTTTTTAGGTTTTGGTTGTGTTTATTTTTCATGTTTTTTTTGGGTTATGTCTTTGTAGTGTTCTATTGTTTTTGTCTTGTTTGTGTTTTGTTATGTGGTTCTTGTGTTTTTCTATGTGGTTTGTGTTGTGGTTTCTTTTATCTTATTGTGCGTGTTTGGTTGTGCTTTTGTTTTTGACACACTCAAGGAGCACATTTTTTATTTTATTTTATTATTTTTGTTGTTATTTACTTATTTTTAAATTGGTTTTGTGTGTTTGTTTGCTCCTTGAGTATGTCAAAGGTGGTAGGCCAAGTCCGAGTCCTGGGCATTTTTGGTGGAATGGATACCCCTACCTCCTTGGGTCTTACCCGAAAGTGGCATCCCTTTTGGGATGTTTTCCACAAATAAAAAAAATAGTTTTGGGGCCCACCAAACAGTGAGAAGTAAGGACCTTTCTAATTGGTATAGTCACCCCCCCTATTTATAAAAATAAATCAAAATTGATAGCCTTGTAAATGGATGTTGATATATTTGTGTCAAATTCACCACTTGAAAGCTGTATAGTCGATGAACACGTTAAAATAATAAAAATGAATTATTAAAAGGGTATAAACAAAGATAGGGGTGGTTACAGATGGAAAAAAGATGTGCAGAGTAAGGATGAAGAGACTAGATGCTAGGATAGCAAGGTAACCTAGGGTCTATGGACATGTAATGAATACACCATTTGAAAGCTCTATAGTCGATGAATTCATTAAATTAATAGAACCAAATTATTAAAAGGATAGAACCAAAGATAGGGGTGGTCAAATATGGAAAAAAGATGTGTAGAGAAATATTGAAGAGACTGGATGCCAGGATAGCAAGGTAACCTAGGGTCGTATGGATATGTAATGAATACACTACTTGAAATAGTCATAGGTGGCATATTCAATCATGTGATAAAATAAAGACGATGGAGGCTTAAGACCATGAAACATAGATTTTGACTGCTTAGAGAAAATATGTTGCTTGTGTTGGATATAGGCAATGGATTTGCTTACAATGACAAAAAAATAAAAAATGTCAGATATATAGGGATTACTGATCTCCTCAATAGGTGCTCTGGGAACCCTAGGGGCAATCCTCTATCCTGTAGGCCTCCTAAGGTACCTACAAAAATCTAATGAAAGAACTTAATAATGCAAGTGTTAGATAAAAATAAGAGATATATGACGATCAAAACTAAAGTTAAATAAGATAAAATATTTGTCACCCAATTTTGAAAATGTCAGGTGACTCCTTTCCCCCTTTGAATCCCAAACACTTACTTGAAGATGACCTTGTGGAAGAAATTCATTAGTGTTTCAATATGCAAATGTAATGTCAAATTTCTATTGTTCCAATGCATGAGCGAGTGATGCTAAGTGCCACCCCAAGGGGCCAATTTATAGAATTGGAATTCATAAGGGTTTTTCAAAAGGGGAGAGGCAAGGTGGCCTATTATGTGGGCTAATTAGGGGCTGATGGGTTGATGATATATTTTGAAATCAATTACCCCCTTGATTGGGGCTGATTTGGGCAGTGGAGAAAAGTTAGCCACCTTCCTCCTTGCCTATTGATTGCCTAGGTGGCAAAGGGTCAAGCTTAATAATTCTTTCCTTGATTGGTGGTTGTAGGTGATATTGAAGGCTTTGCATGTAGGATGCAAATACACCATCAACATATTTTCTAAGTCAATGAATTCATAGATTTTAACCCTTACAGGTCAAATATAGTGGAGATCTAGAGAATTTGAACTGATCACAAATACGTAGAATCTTAAGCATATTCGCTTGCTAGTAAATTTTTTTTGAGGCAACAAATTTGATATTGTTGGGTTTTGGGTGCAAATTTTGGGGTTGAGACATTTTTCATGGTTGGGTTGATCATTTTGTGCCTTTGTAGTAAATTTGGTCTAAGTTAGATGATCTAATTTTAGGTATCTATATTTTCCCTCTTTTTGATGCATTTAAAATTAATAAATGCATCAAAAATAGTTGTAGATACCCCTAGTTTAAAAAGAAACATGCTAACTAAGTTTTGATCAATTAATACGAGGTATAATGCACCAAAAATTTGTTTACAGATAAGTGAAAAATTCCCCAAGGTGTTACTAGATAATTTTCTCATTAGGATTGAAAGAAAACTTTAAATTGGTTTTGCCTCTAGCCTGCGTGGCCCCTTGAGTTTATGAGAGATAAAATGAGGTCGTGAAGGAACTTGAATAGGTTGGTTACAAACTTAAAGATGAATTTTTTACCTATATAGGGTAAAATAGGATAGAGGGGCATAAGGAGGAGTCATTTTTACCACTCTCGAGGGAGAAGAACTTTGGATAAAACCTAGGGCTTGGAGAAATGGTGTAGTAGAGATGTTTGATGCATCGATAGAAATTAGTGAAAGTTGGAGTAGGCCTAGGGACAAGTATGAGCCTTTTTCATCTGTTAGTTTTTTTTTGCTTTTAGGATTGACATGTTTTGACTAGTGTATTCGCTCTACGTAACATGAATATGTTGTTGCGTAGGTGACGTATTTTTTATGGATAAATCTAACTTAAATTTTGCTTTTCTTTGTGTATGTAGGTGATAAATATGCTAGAGTGCTAAGATCAATGATATTGCACCCTATGATTGATATTGGAGACGATGATGTAGGTAGACAAGGTGATCTTAGATGCCATGGGGCTAGGGTATCTAGTGATAATACCTTATGCTGAGCTGAATCATTCTCTATTGATGACTTTGGTAAATAGGTTGCACTTAGAGAATACCACTTTACTTCTATTAATAAGAGATGTAAATTACATTAGAGGATGTTTGGAGGATCCTCTGGTAACCTATTCAAGCTACCCACGTCTAAATGAGACAAGATCAAACTTGAGTTATTTAGTTTGTATCCATATTTGGAGTGTTTTTACGAGGATATAGATGATTCACTTATGTAAGATGGCCATGTGTATTATAGGAGCTATTTATAGGGCCACATGTATTAATGTCAATGTCACACCTCTTGTAAGATGATTCATTTATAGGATATAGATGATATAGATAAGACCAAATTTGGAGTATTTTTCCAAGGAGGATATAGACGATTCTCTTATTGTTGATCTTGGAGTGGTTTATGCTAGGGTCATTCCTGGCTACTTATAATGGTATAAGAAAATTTGTGTAGTACGAGTGACTCAAATAATGAGGTAGCCCCAAATTGGGGTTAGGGTTATCATGATGTCCCATCACCATATCTGAGTGACATAGGAGAGACAAATATAGAGATCTAGATATGAGTCAATGCATAGGAGGGCCCTGATCATTCCTCCCTTAAGCATTAGGATAGAAAACGAGGCTAGAATGAGTAGAACAATAGATGAGGTTGCCCATTAAGAGAGAGAGGCCATGGCGAGGAAGCTAGAGCTTCTTCAATCATATCTAGACTAGGTCTTGGTGTAGAGGGATACAACTATTTCAAAGAGAGATCAGGCCATAGCTAAAAGAGACCAGACCCTAACTAAGAGAGATGAAGTGATAACAAAGAGTAAATGAGGATAGAGAAGGATGATGTTGTATCTAAGTGACCATAGTAGGGATTAGGAACTATGATTCAATGATTCAAGCATTAGCCGATCAGGTAGCCTCTCCCCAAGCTCAATTTATAGTTGAGGTGGAGAGGAGCACACACTATTGAGAACTCTACAACATAACTGTTCCTCTTAACTAGAGGTAACCTTTGTATATGAGGTCCTAATCTTGTTCTCATTTCAAGATGAGATTAGTAATGAGGATCTCCCAATAGTCAGAATGATTTCCTCCTTGACTAGATGAGGCAAGATTAGAGACCTAGGGTCAATTTTGTACTTGTAGATTTTGGTTACCTTGAGTGGCATGAGAGCACCAATTTTTTAATGAGGTGCCTTGACCATATTGTATAGTCTGAGTGTACTATTTTGAGTGATAATTGTGCATCAGACCAATGTATGATTGGATGATGTATATATTGATTATTTATTGATTCATTATCGTGTGATAATGTATTTCAAGTTGATGAGATGTATTAATTTGTATTAATTAGATAGATAAGCAAATATATATTGTGATGTGTTGATGATATTTTTTTATGATAGATATGGTTGATTCATGTGAGTATAGATATGCTTTTAGAATTGACTTAGAATTTTTGATAAATTAATTTGATTTCAAATATTCTAAGTATCAAAGGTTAATAGGAATTTGGTATAATTTCAAAATTTCTACTAAGCAATAATGAAAAAGACAGATGTGATTAAGTGAGTATAGGCTTAATAATGAGGTGTGAAATTGTTTTAGGAGATGATGTCGATGTTAAACATGTTTTGAAATTTTTGATTTGTCATGTGAATGTTAAGATTGAAGTTTGAGGTAAATTGATTAAAATTTTAGAAATGACTTGATTTCGTGATTTGAGGCATGTGTAAGGAGATGTTTATGAATACCCTCGAGATGATTTTATTGGGGGTGGAAAGAGAAGTAATTTTCATAAATTTATATTGTTTCTAAGAAAGAAGGGTTAGTGCCAACATACAACTATGTCTAAAGTTATGACCCCTTTTAAAATAAGATATTTAAAAGGTACCACATTGTGCTTTTTAAAAGGTATTAGTTTGAAGGACTTAATGTAGTAGTGCCTATCAAATTGATATTTTTATTTACATGTTGCATCAATAGACCCTAAGCGATGGCCTCTTAGCTTGATCAATAGACAAGCGCTTAGGCAACTATCTTTGATTGCATTTTTAGGCAGTCCATGCCATTGGAAAAATTATGTTTTTAAAATGTTTTGCTTGCTCCTAAGCAGTGGATCTTCTTGTGTGATAAATAGACAAGCATTTAGGTAAGCTATTGCTTTGTAGATAATTAATGCCTTTTAATATTTTAGATAGTCTATGTCCGTATATGATACAATGCTAGGGACAACCTATGTTCATATGATACAATAATTTTGGATAGTCTATGTCCATATAATACAATGATTTTGGATACTCTATGTCCATATTTAATTGTTGTGTTAGATAATTTATATCTATATTGCTAAGTTGGATAGTTTATGTCCTGATTATCGAGTTGGACAGTTTATGTCCTTATTGTTGAGTTGGACAGTTTATGTTCTTATTGTTGAGTTGGACAATTTATGTTTGTATTTAATTGTTGTGTTGGATAATCTATGTTTGTTTTATTGAGTTGGATAACTTATGTCCTAATTAATGAGTTGGATAGTTTATGTTCTAATTACTGAGTTGGAGACTTGTTGAGTGATATTTTTGTCCAATTACAAGGATATACTCATAGTCAAGATTCTACCCGACTATCCTCTCTTGCAAGGGAACACTTGTGATTTCCCCAAGGTTCTATTTAATGTATTAATCTACTTGTAATGCTTAGTGAAAAATATGAAATGCTAAAAATTAATTAGATACCTCAGTGTTACATATACCTGTTAACAAGGGGCCTGTTTTGGGTTGATTTGATTTGTGATGATTTTGTTGTTTCTAGAATTTATGAAAATGTGAAATTGTTGATTGTAGGCCCAAAATGGCCACATCCTTAGAAAAATTTGAAAATTTATTCTAAGGCATGAAGTTTCTCCAATCCGCTGAAGATATGGGATGAAGGTAAGATCGTAAACTAGTGGAGAATGAGAGTGGAAACTGACACAGAGAAATATAAACTTGGGCGAGTAATTGGTGATGATTTTTCTAAGAGATATGACAAGAACATCAAAACTTGGAAGGCAAAAGACCCTAAAAATCTGGCACTGATTTACAAGAAACCACAACCAGGATAAGATTCTCCTTACCCACCTTCACAAGAGGAATCTCAAGAAGAAGGAGTGGATACTCAACTAACTACTGCTGAAGCTCTTAAATTATTTGACCCCTCAATAGAACAACTAGCGAATTTCCTTATAGGGGCATAGTTAATGAGTAAAATGCATTATTCTGATGATAGGGCCATAAATACAGAAGTCATCAAAATAGTTAGTAGGCCCAAGCACCTAGCTCTAGGTGGAGAGCCCCTTGAAACAGAAATAGACTGGAATAAGAAAGATGATGACTTCATGTTTACACCAGTGAGTTTCACCACTGTAGCCATAGTTGAGCTCAATCCTATTTTTGAAG
Organism: Wollemia nobilis; assembly: GCA_028583015.1. NCBI lineage: Eukaryota > Viridiplantae > Streptophyta > Pinopsida > Araucariales > Araucariaceae > Wollemia > Wollemia nobilis. The sequence continues at coordinate 8,137,365 of JAQPPZ010001411.1, forward strand.
ATGCATTAGAGGAAGGGCCTTCAGAGGAAGATATAGAGAGTGAAAGCCGACAATATTTCAAATTTTTAAGAGAAAAGCCAAAAATGTGTTGGAAGGGATTAAGAAGGAGGTTCCTAAAAAACTACAAATAGATAAGAAGAAAATTGTTGATAAGACCCATATCTCAGTTGCAGAAGAATCAATACAACCAATACAACAACACAGTACAAAGGTGGCTCCAAAACTTCCTACATCTATAGGTGAAGGTACGATTTCTATCCCTTCTTCTCCTTATCCTCCTCTTTCCCCAAATAAAACTCCTTTCACTTCTAAATAAAAGGTTGAAAAAAAAGTGCCCTCTCCCCCTCATAATTCACCACCTATCTCATAAGCAAATACCGAGGTCCAAGCTAACCCATATCCTCCACAATAATTTGAAATTCTAGTTTCATCATCCCCTGTAATCCCACCTTTGCCATCGCAACCTTCAAAATCATCTGAAACACAAGTTGTTTCATCCACACCCACTCACCCTTCTATGAGTTTGTTTAAGTTCCCATGACTTTTCCCATTGCAACAATAACAATAGTCACATACTCAACTATAGTCACTACCACCATCTCATCATCAGCTACTGAATCTGCTCTTCCTTATCTTATAGCTTCTCATCATCCTACAAGTTATCCCACACTTGAATATTTATAAAAGGAGAAGGAAGTTTTATAGAAAATTCAGGATTTTTGGGTAGAGAAGTTGTCCAAACCTTCAAAGAGGATGGCTAAAAAGATAAGTACCATGTATGTTGACCCAATTTCAAGGCAGAGAGCATCTAAGTCTATTATTCCTATGATGAGTAAGCCTGAAATAGAAATGACTATGCAATACTATCGTCTAGAGGGGTATACAGAAGACATTGAGCAACTACCTATTGAAGATGAGCTGGTTATAGCAAAAGCCCACTTAGAAAATTTCTATGTCAATATTGATATATACAAAGAGAAAGTAGACAAGCTAGAGTGGACGATAGAAAAACTTGAGAAGATAGTGAACAACCAGAAATAGGTAGAGAAAGCTGTCAGGAATGAAGCAAAAAACTAGAAGAACAAATTTCAAGAGGCCATGAAGCTTAAGGATTAAGTGGAGGAACAAAAGAAGAAAAATGAAGAATAAACCAAGGAAATACAAGAATTTAAAACATCAACTCCAAATCGAAAAGGCCAAGTCCTCAGGCTTCTCGAAAGTAGGGCTGAAGAAGGTAAGGAAAGAGCTATGGTTGGAAGTTTTAGAGAAATACTCAAAACTGTAGCCCATCATAGATTATATGGACGATGCCATCCATTTGCTTCAGAATACCCAGGAATATCTAGATAAATTTACTCAAGAGCTACAACCCATGGTGATTCTAGTAGAGCAAATCTACAAATTGGAAGATAGCAGGCTCAGTGAGACTGCTAAACCTATTCTAAAAAAAGAATGGAATACTACTAGATTGGCTACCGAAGTCATAGTAAAGAATAATAGATTGCTGCAAAAGTCTTGGTTGCTGTATGATGAAGTGGAGAATACAATTCAGGATGTGGTAGACATCAATCAAGAGATGAATCAGTATGGCTTTAAAGGACTCTGGCTTGATGATAACACTCTGTTATCAGAAGAAGAAATCAAGAAGAGTGTATATTTGAGCGTTTAGGATGAGTCTGAGATTGGTGCTTGGAAGGAGCCAATCGGTCAAGAGCAGGTCTCCCAGATGATAATTGATTTAACTAGACTCAAATATTTGATGGAAGACTTGATGAATAAGGGAAGCTTCACAAATTATGAAGATACTGTTGGGTTGGAGTTCATTCAAAAGTAGCTTAAGGAGACTTCCAATCCTTCTAAAGCAGTTTGGAAATAGGCCTTGCAAACTCTTAAGATGATGATACGATTGTTTGGTACTGATGCTGAGAAAAAGGATAAAGAGCAAGATTCACCTGAAGAAGAGGAGGTTGAGTAAGACCAGGAAGACAATGTTGCAGAAGAAGCTCATCAAGAGGGTGAAGAACCAGATAGGGTTTCTACAGACCTTCAAGAGACACAAACATAAATTTTTTTACACTTTAAACATTTTTGTAGTCATGTATAAGTGTTGTATTTTTGTTTCATTTTTTTACTCTGACATTGTCAGAAGACAATAATAAAAGCATGAGGCCAAAAGGTGGAGAATGAGAATTTTGTGAGGGTATTCATATTATTTTTGAAGAAGCATTAAAAGGGAGAGCATAACTCTATTTTGCTTAATATTAGAGCAGTTTTGAAGGAGCGGTAGATATTTTTATTTCCAATATGATCTCGATATGAACCGTTATCCTTTGGGTGGCTTCACAAAGTTTTTAGAGGGTAATGATCATATGGAAATTATTCTATGAAGCATTGCTTGAAGACTAGCATTTTTTACTCCTAATGTCCAATGGATAAGACTCTGAGTTCGATTGATTTGTGAGAAAATCCACCTGGGAGGTGCTAGAATGTAGGCCCAAAATGGCCACATCCTTAGAAATATTTGAAAATTCATTCTAAGGCATGAAGTTGCTCCAATATACTAAAGTGTATTTCAGAGTGGCCCAGCTCAAGATTCGTCAATCCGCTTAATACTTAGTTCTTTTTTGGAAACATGAGCAAAGTGTTCCACCCTGCCTGATGCGTAGTGTATTTTGTAGCGGCCTAGCACGAGTGTTCTAATCCATAGTAAAATAAAGTCTAAATGATGTTAGTGTCTTTCAAAGTGTGGATTAGAAAAACTACCTCATCCTGCATGCTCAAGTGACTAAGTGTCAGAAATATCCTATTCCGTTGAGTTATACGTCTATTTTAGAGTGCAATGGTGACATGCTCCATGCCATTGGGCAAAGAGGTTAAAACATCGAGAAGAATTATAAGGTAGATAAATAGTGCAAAAGACATTTTGCATTACTTCTCGAGCGGATTGGTGACATACTCTATTTCGTAGGCAATTCGAGTCAAAGCTGGTGGAGTGAATAGCGAGGAGTGAAATGCAACACATATTCTATGCTACATATGTGAGAAGGAAATAAAGTGCTTTGAAGACTTAAGTGAGTAGATTAGCGATGAGCTACATTCCACTCAAAATTTAGTGTAGTTTTCATAAATGCTCCAATCTATTGGCCAAAGCATTCTAAGCTGATGTCAACATTCTTTTTAGAGCGGATTGGCGACATGTCCTATGTCGCTCATCTGTAGAGCATTATTAAATTTTAATCACAACCGTCCATGAAGTGCATCAATGATGAATATTATGCTAACATTTTCATGAGTATAAAAGGTAGATTCTTGGCAAATGAGAACCAGTCAGTTCAAGTAGGTAGACGAAGCATCCATGGTGCTAAGAACCAAGAACTTGGATAGTTTTAGATCTACGATAGGATGGATTCCTCAAGAAGGATGAATAGTTCAGATCTTATTTCTAATGGCCTAGAGTCTAACTACCATTGCTAAACCAGTAAGTTGTAGAGTCGAGTTGCCATGGCATGTGACATCGAGCAAATTTCTCAAACCCTGCAAGTGAATGAAATGATACCATTGTAGCTTTCTATTGAACTAATATAGTCAAAATCCTTGTAATATTTCCCCTATTTTCTTTCATTGTAAAACTATATATAGAGGTCGAACCCTCAATTTTTAGGGTCGACTCTAGAGTGTTTGCTTTCCCTACTGTGTAACATCTTTTGCAAATTAATGGAAGGAGCATTACTCGGATTTTTGACTCAAGATTTGTCATATTCAATATCTTTTATTAAGAGGTTCGAGTTATGAATTGCATTTCTATCAATGTTGTTATGATTAGTTCATTCCACCTATATTGGATTACTAGTTGTAAGGCTATTGAAATTTGTTCATAGTTATATCTGTGTTGGCAATAGTTTTATTTTTGTTAAGTCTAAATACTAATATATTCTACTAAATTGGATTGTTAGTATCATAGATGTTTGAAATTACTTCTTGAAGCACATCTCTGCTTTGCTTTTATTGTATGAATATTATTATGTTTTGGGTGCTACTAATATTGAGTGTGGGATACTGGAAATAATTTGTTGAAGGTTTTCCCTGTGGATGCCTATATTATTAGCCCTATCCGACCACTGTTTAATTATAATTTCTTAACCCCAAGCCTTTTCTAACCTTATATCTCAAAATCATTATTGAGCTTAATTAAGTCAACATTTTATCAGTTAACAAGGAACCAACCTACTCTAGAGGTTGGGTTGAAGTAATCTTTGATCCATCTAATGTTGAGTTTTGAGTTATGACTAGTGAGTGCAAGCCTAGTCAAAAAGCTAGAAGATAGATAGTTGTATTATCAATTTTACTTGATGTCAATTCGGATCCCAATAGTTTTGGCACGCTCGATGGGACCTATTTACAAGAAACACTAGAACCCATCTTATTCTTTACTATTTGTATTCTTTTCGAAAGGAATCAATATTTGGTTAATTTTCTTGAACTTGCTAAGCAGATAACAACAAATTCACCTAGCAACTCCTTGGTCTGTGAATCTAAAAAAGTTATCCCTGTAGCTTACAATTCTTTCATGAATCTAGGTCATCTGCAAGGAATAACCCATACTCCTTTTTCTACTGTGAGCTATATTTTAGAGGGTCTACTATCATAAGGGATTTGAATCAAGATTTTCATTCAGATGAAAATCCTCCTAAGGAGCATCCTACAATACACCCAAGGCCACCTCCAACAGGAGCTACACCTGGGAACATGGCCCAAAATCAGAATCAAAATGCAGTTCCAAATCAGCCCTTACAAAAGTATCCTAGTTGGAATATAGCTAGCCCCCTTAGATTGGCCCATATGCATGACATTCCCCAAGCTATGTCTAAGGCCATCCCCACCTATGATGGATTTGGTAAAACTGCATATGAGCACTGCCAAGATATTCTAAATCTAGCAACAATCCACAATATAAAAAATAAAGATGTCATTGTCATAATCCTAGCCATGTCCTTTAGAGGAAATATTTTACATTGGTTTAGGAACTTAGAAGAAAATACCATCACCTTATGGGAAACATTAGCTGAACCCTTTGTGGAAGAATTCAATGAATCTACTGATCCTTTTTTCCTCCTTAATTAATTCACATCCATGCAAAAGCATCAACAAGAAACTATTTCAGACTTCAACTTGAGGTTTAGTAGGACCTAGAAGAGGATCCTCCTCAAAGCTAGACCAGATTCAAGCCTCGCTTTCATGTATTATATCAGAGCCCTTGGATCAGAGTTAGGTCTACAAACCCAACAATTTGGAGTGGACACCTTTCCACAGGTTTACAATGCAGTTGTTCATGCTAAAAATGTCCTTATTAATGTGGGAAGATTACCCCTAAAAGTTGTGTTGCCCTACAATTTGGAAACCCCCAATATCCAAGGTCAAACAATTACATCATATTATATGGACCCTCCTCTATCATTCACATTTTTGCAAATGACTCCTATTCCTCATTCAAAAGCATCACCTGCTGCAGTTCATTTCCCTCCCTTTCCTTCTCAAATACCCCAAGAATCCTTTATGCTCCTTGATATTCAGAATACTTTGAAAACTCTTAGAAACAAGATGAATTCAATGGAAAATAGAGATATGGAGAGATATCAACAAAGGAGATTTCCTTATGTTAACAAGGATCAAAGACTTGGTCCTAGCAATAGCATTGGGGTCAAAGTAAATGTAATTCAAGAAGAGCCTAAATGTTCTTCTAAAACAAGTTTGGTGAATGTATGGTGTTTGGTGTGCAATGATCCCCATGATTCACAATCTTGTGTTATGTACCAACACCATGTACAACAAGCCATGGAGAAAGCAAAGAGAAATAATAAAGGAAGAGTGAACATAATATGGTAACCAGATCGGATCATGGTTGGAAAATATTTTGATGAGGATGGACCCATTTCTGTCATGACAAGGTTAGGCAAGAAAACACTATAGGTTGACCCACAAAATATGGGTCAATTTTAGGTCCCCTATCAAAAGAAGAAGGATCCACCTTCCCAAAGTAGTGATACATTCCCTATCCCCTAGGCCAATAAAAAAGAGACATGGTTCCTAAAGGCCAGGAAAATGCGGTCAATTTTCCCAAAAGAATTGAGAAAGAAACTAAGGGAGATAGAATGAGATCCAATAATGAAGCCCAAGAGAGGCTTAGATTCCCCTCCATTACTAAGAAGTAGATAATTGAAGCCACACAATAGTATAAAAGGAAGTATGATGAGCTAGAGAGAAGGCCTGAGAGACCCACCTCTACCAATTCTGAATATAAAATTGTGGAGGAAATGAAGAAGATACCACACAAAGATAGCCTATATGATACCCTCTTCATTCCTGACCAAATGGACCTGCTAAAAGCTTTATTGAAAAAATATTCACAGGGAAAGCAGGCCACCACAATCCTCAACATCCCCTCTGAAAAGGATAAAATGTCCCTTGCCACTTTAAAGAACAAACCCCTTCCTTTTTACATTTCTCTAAGGATGGAGGGGTGGATCATCCACAACTCTATGAGTGACTCAAGAGCATCCACCATAGTTATGCCTAAAGCAGTTTACGAGGAGATGTGTATGGAATATACTAGATCTTGCCCTAGAGTTCTATAGTTGGATGGGACACCAGTGAAGATAGTGGGAGTGATAAAATATGTCTTGATGAGGCTACATAGAGCACCTGAGGTAACCATAGTGCAAGAAATAGTGGTGGTGGATCTAGAACCTTATTTTGGCTTATGCCTTTCAAGAGAATTCACTGCAAAGTTAGGAAGATGCATGTATATGGATTATTCAAACAATGGTGATTCCTTTCAAAGGAAAGATAATAAGAATAACACCTAAGAAGCCTGTGTCTTATCACATTGAAAAAATTGAAGAGGACATGTGCAATCTCAGTCCTCTAGAGGAATTTGAATTAGTGGATAACTTTGAAGAGTTGGATATTGAAGATGAACTGCATTTCAGAGAGGATTATAGTCAATTCAGGACAGGTATGGGTACATACAGTATTTCCATAGAAACATAGAAAAGAATCTCTATTATATCTAATCAGTACCTGAGAGAAACAAAAAATTGTACCATGCACTTTGATGGTGCAAGATGAAAAAATGGTGCTGGTGCCGGTGTAGTATTATAGTACCAATCAGAAGGGACAAATAGTTTCACATATAGGCTAACATGGTCATGCACTAAAAATGTTGCAGAATATAAGGCTTTACACCTTGGGTTAATGCAGGCTAAAAGCATGGGCATCAAGATCTTGAATATATATGATGACTCTGAATTGATTGTCAATCAGGTAAGAGAGAGGTGCAACAGTAAGCACCATTACCTAAAGGCATATAGAAATAGGGTATGGGATTTGATGGAATCCTTTGATGCCCTAAACATTAATTTTATTCCTAGAAGATAGAATACCTTGGCATATTTCTTAGCAATGAGGGGAGCTAATTTCAACCCTTTTGCAGATATAGGAGCCACGAAAGACAAAGGGATCAAAATTATTTTTAGGCTTGGGATACCAGACAAGCATATTTTTTGGTAGGTCTTTGAAAATGACAAACAAATCATTGATTTTATGGTGAGAGAAGCATGTTTATCTACTATTCAAGAGGAAAATTCAGAAGAGATAAACCAACAAGATGTCATCCAACTCAAGAACAATCATATACCTAGAGGGTTGGTTACTCTAGAAAGCTTGTTTGACAATGAAGATAGGAAAAAGATCAAATCCATGGAGATCAATGAGAAGATCTATAAAGAAATTGAAATTAAAAAATAAAAGAAGCTCAAAGTTGGAGTCCGATGTTCTCTAGAAGAAGAAGAGGATATCAAAGCTTTATGCCTGAAGTACCAAGACATTGTAGCTTGGTCATATGAAGATCTTAAAGTATATGACAAGAAGGTCATCCAACACACAATTGAGCTAGATCCAAATGCAAAACCCTTCAGGTAAAAATAGAGGTCTGTGAATCCTAGGATCGAAGCCATAATGAGGGAGGAATTATTGAAACTACTAAAGGCTAAGATAATTTATCCAATCAAGTATTCAACCTGGGTAGCCAACTTGGTATCGATAAGGAAGAAGAAAGGTGACATCTTCTTGTGTGTAGATTTTAGAAACCTCAATCAAGCATCACTAAAGGACCACTATCCCCTCCCATAGATTGATCAAATCTTGCAAATTGTGGTGGGAGCAGAAATATTCTCACTACTAGATGACTTCTTTGTCTATAACCAAATTTGGGTGAAGGATGAAGATTAGTTTAAAACAACATTCACCACCAAATGGGGGACTTTTTCCTATCATAGAATGTATTTTGGGCTATCTAATGTAGGAGCCACATTCCAGAGAGCAATGAATTATGCTTTTGAAGAGTTGATCAACAAGGTCATTCTAATCTACTTAGATGATATGACTATTTTCTCCCATGACAAGCAGGACCACTTGGCACATCTAGAACAAGTATTTCAGAAGTGCAGAGAATTTGGTATCTCTCTTAATCCTAAGAAGTCATTCTTTGTAGTTCATAAGGGAAATTTGTTAGGCCATGTGGTCTCCAAAGAAGATATGGCCATTGATCCGAATAGAATCAAATCCATCCTTGCTCTTCCACTTCCCATGAATAAGAAAGCTTTGCAGTCCTTTTGTTAGATAAACTTTGTCAGAAATTCATCTCTGATTTTTCTCAGAAGGTGAAGCCTATATCAGAACTGCTAAAGAAGAATGCTGATTTCAAATGGACTAAGGTGAGAAAGCAAGCCTTCAAAATCATCAAGCAATCAATTGCTACAATTCTAGTTCTAGTCAATTCGAACTTCAACAAAGACTTCATTCTTTATGCTTATGGAGCTGAGGAGAGCTATGCATCAGTGCTCACCCAGAAGAATGATGAAGGAGAAGAAAATACCATATTATTTTGGAGCCACACTCTTCATGAATATCAGGTCAAGTATAATTTTATTGAGAAACAAGTATTTGTAGTAATGAAATCATTGAAAAATTTTAGGTAATACTTGGTTCAAAATAAAACCTTGGTTTATGTGGTTCATTCGAATGTGAGAAGTTTCATTTTACAAGGTGAAATGGGAGATAAGAGAGCTAGTTGAATTAATAATATCTAGGAATATGATGTGGAAATCCATCCTACCAAGCTGGTCAGAGGCAGAGCCCTATGCCAATATTTGATAGAAGCAATGGTTTCAGAAAAAGTGACAACCTGTAAATCAACAACAGAGGACCAAACTGAAGATCTACAGTCAGGAGAATTATACTGGGTGGACTAGATGACTAAGTACTTTCAAATTGGGGTATGCCCTCCTAATATCAACCCATCATAGAGGAGAAGATATAGGCTTCCAACTTGGAAATACATCTTATTTCCAAAAGGTCTATACAAGATTAACCTTGATGGAGTCCTCCTAAGATGCTTAAAATATGATTAGTAGAAACAAAAGATCATAGAGGAGTTCCATGGGGGACTATCCGAAGGACACTTATTAGGAAGAGTTACGTCATTAAAGATCATCAGGGTAGGCTATTACTGGCCTACCATTTTTGCTGACACCTTCAAAGTTACAAGAGTCTATGATGAATACCAATGGTATGTGGGAAGAACAAAGAATGCATCATTACCCCTTAAGCTAATTCAAGTTGAAGAACCCTTTTAGCAATGGGGGTTGGACTTCATAGGGGTTATCAATCCAAATTCCTCAACTGGCCACAAGTACATTACTATAGAATACCTCATCATATGGGTAGAGGCCATTCCTACAAAGAAATCAGACCAAGATGTGGTGATAGATTTAATGGAAAGCTTAATCACAAGGTTTGGTGTTCCAGAAGCTTTGGTGAGCGAAAATGAACCAATATTCATAGGGGCTAAATACATTAAGTTTACTAGAAAGTATGGCATCACCATAAAAAATACTTCAAGCTACTACCCCCAAGGGAATGGATTGGTAGAATCAACTAACAAGAATCTGCTAAGAATTTTGAGAAGATCATTAGAGGGTAAAAAGAGAAGTTGGAACATACTACTGGAATAAGCTCTATGGGCAGACATAATCACTATAAAAAAATCCATCAAGACCACCCCTTATGCCTAAGTATATGGCAAGGAAGCAGTATTACCTGTGCACTTGGAAATTCCAGCCCTCAAGTTGGTAAATATAGAGGATGAGTCTAAACAAAATCTAGTTGAAAGTAGGTTGACACATTTATTGCATCTAGAGGAGAAAAGGACTCAGGCATATGAAGATTTCAAAAGCATTCATTTGACATCAAGGTATGGTTTGATAAGAAGGCCATATTCAAAAAGTTCCAAGTTGAAGATTCTGTACTTAGGTGGAATATGGAAAGAGCTAAACCAAGGCACCATCAACAGTTTGACTCCTTCTGGGATGGTCCTTTCAAAATAGTAAACAACCAATGTTTACTAGCTTGAAGATATTGAAGGAAACATACAACCGATCCCGATCAATGGTTTTCACCTTAAACTCTATTTTAATTGAGATATAGATTCATTATAACATATGTACATATTTTGTACCATATATTTTTTCCCTTTTATTTCAAAGTTTTCATTTTTGATAAAATGTTATAAAAAAAAGGAGAGAGAAAATTTTGCTCCAAAAAATAATAAAGTGATAAGTTGCAAAATAATGCTCAAATAAGCTAAGTGGCAGTGGAATACAACATGGTCCCAATATGATCTCAAATGAACTAAGACAGCAACAGAATACCGCATGTGTTCCTTGCCACTCTTAAAAAGACTAAGGTGGTAGTGGATCACAACATGTGTTCCAATCCACTGGAATTTGTGACCATTTTGGGAAAAAACTGGACACTTGTGCTACGTCGCTCTTCGAAGAAGGAAATATCCACAAATTGCTATGCGAGTTACCTATGCTGATCTAAAGGAAATGAATACGACGAGGGGCACCACGAGCTAAGCAAAGTGTTTTGCATCTTAACCAATCAGTGAGTGACATAACATCTCCAAGCCACCAAGATGCATGAGTTTGATTTGAAAAGCATGCAAACAGACAATTCTCACAGTGGCCGCATTAATGGCGAAAGGTGTACATGCAATAGCATTTAAAAGTGCCCAAAAGTGCATATTTCATTCATTTGATGAAAGCAATGCCTACCTAGCAGGAGGAGCAGGAGAATAGAAAAACATTGTATGCAAAACCAGTGAAAGAACATGTTGAGTGGTATTTTCACCCAATTGTGAAAGTACACTCTCCTTTAGGATTTGGGTTCCAAATCCCCTCTTGCAAAGAAGTTAAACAAACAACTTCTCCAAGGTCTCCGCTATATTAGCATTTGCATATGTGTATTAGTAATCTCAAATAAAGATATTCAATTTAAATGCTTGGAACACCTTAGTGATTGCAAGTAACTGTAAACAAGGGGCAATGTTGGTTTATTTTACCATGAAACTTTAGTGATTGTTCATTGAACCAAAATAAAGCAAATGTGAGTTGGCCCTCATATGACCACGATGTAAAATATATTTTATCTTGCATTAAATCCAAATATGGCTTCTTATCATCAAGATGAAGATAGCTCAAAGAGATAAATACTGAACAAAGAAGAAAAGGGAACAAAAAAAAAAAGAAAAAAGGTGAAAATGACCTTCAATGTGATGCTCAAATTACCCCTCTTTCGTAAAATTAGAATTTTTATGAAGAGAGGGTAATTTTAGGCCCAAAATGGAAATTTGTGAAAATGCCATAAAACATAACTCCTTCAATGAAATTGGAATTTTCATGAAGGGGATGTCATCATAGGCTCATGAGTGCATAAAAAAAAACTGAAAAAAATGAAATTTGACCTTAAAATGGAAATTTTCTATTTTCGGATTTTTTAAAATCTGCAGTAAAACAACAACTTCGATGAATTTTTAAAAATACTAAACAACTCCGAAAATGAAATTTCAAAGTGCGTATTGGAAGTCTGAAGTATAACCTACGCAATGGTGAAATTATTTTTGGATTTTGAAATTTTTTAAATGTTTATTTTAATGCCTGAAAATTAAAAAAAAAGTTAAAATTTTTGGAAAATAAAATGCAGAAAATGAAAATGAAATGCAGAAAATGGAACACAAGATACATTCAGTTTGATGCTATCCTATTCCGACAAAACCGAAGATGTGAGGTTTTCATGCATGCAACCTAACCTATTGGACTTGCAAAACAAGCACAATCCGGATAAGCTAAGTGTTGGCTCCTAGGGTTTTAAATGAGGTTTTCAGATTTAAACATTCGCATGAAGCAACCAAGAAAACTTGCATAAACTCCATTTACAAGCCTAAAATCTGAAAAGGGGAAAAATAGACATTTAATCTTGCATGCAGAAAATGACTCCTTCTTTCTTGTCCATAAGATGCAACTTTCTGAAATTTTCTGTATTAAAAATTTGTCATTTTACAATAACAAAAATTTTTGGTTTTCCCAAACCAGTCCATGGAAGAAAAACAGCCCAAACAGGTCCAGAATGGCCCTCTTGCCTTCAAATCTGCAACTCTGCTCGCAGCAGTTTCCAACCCCTCAAAACATCCTTGCCTGGCGTATTTAAAATTTTCAAGAAGCTTTTCGTTTCATTTTCCAATGGCTGTTCGTTTCACCTTCCCTTGTGCATGCATGTGTTTTGGTTTCCAAAAAGGCTTTTCATTTCTATTTTGTGGCCCTTCGTTTCATTCCCATGGTTTGGCTTCCTCTGTTTGGTTTTCTTCACTTTTCGTTTGATTTCAAAAAAAACGTTTCCTTTTCTCCACATGGGCATGCGTCCGCTTCCTTCCATGTGTAACGACCATCTTAAATGATTTCAAATCATTAAAGATTCCTTATGTAACGTTTTGTCTTATTCATTGGATTTTGTCCTTATGTGACAAATTACCTTATTCAATCTTCGATTTATTCCTTATAGGTCCACGTCATTATGCAGTCTTCCGTTTCACTATCCTGGTGTTCATCACTAATATCAGACACACTATCCACTACTCTATTCCCTTCGCAAAAATGCAACATGTCATGATATCGTGACACTTTTGTTTCTCTGCTTGCCTGCCCTTTTTGAGTCACGAAAATGCAACATGTCGCGATATCACGACACTTTTTCTTTCTTGCTCTTTCTCTTCTCTTTTGACCGTGAAAATGCAACATGTCGCGATATCGCGACACTTTTTCTTTCTTGTTCTTTCTCTTCTCTTTTGGCCACGAAAATGCAACATGTCGCGATATCGCGACACTTTTTCTTTCTTATTCTTTCTCTTCTCTTTTGGCCATGAAAATGCAACATGTCGCGATATCGCGACACTTTTTCTTTCTTGTTCTTTCTCTTCTCTTTTGACCGCGAAAATGCAACATGTCGCGATATCGCGACACTTTTTTCTCCTTGCGGTGTTTTGCTTTTTCTTTGATCTTTAGCATATGGGCCACTTCGGTCTTCTTGGAAAATATGCAAAAAGGTGGGTCCCCAATTTTGGGGTATGTTGTGGAGCAGCCACAACAAATGGTGACTCTACTGGGAAATGCTCCTGAGCATTTCGGTGAGAACTCAACCTGAACACCTTCAAAACTCAAACACAAGCGTCAACAAATATCCCAAGAATGAAACTAGACGAGAAATACATGAAGCATTAGAATTATTAAGCATCAGCTCGGTGTGTGCAATGTGCTTCATTCCCTATCGTTTGAAACTCGTTCAACTTTCCATTATCATTTTCACTTATGATTCATGCGTATGAGAAGTTATGGATGATTCCTATAGGATTTAACGTATGGTGAAGATGCTAGAGATATAACAAGCTTTGCAAAGGCTCAAACTTTCTAGTACCATGAACAAACATATTAAAACTGTCAAATCCTCTTAGGACCAAATATGTGCATATTGAATTAACTTATTAGATCCCAATGTTAGTTAGGTGTCACTACCATCTTGAACCCATGTGCAAGTGTAAGTGAAATCGGAGCTTTGGGGAATAGGATTCCCAACCTAAGCGAGATGGGAATTTAACCCTATCCTTACTACTACGATCCGGAGTTCATTACCTCATCTTGAACAAAATGATTTAACCTGTTATGGATGAAACTGTCGAGCTAGCCTGTCCGTTTGAGCAGTCAGTGGTCTTGCTTTTAGACAAGACATGTTGCCACGCATGAGCATACTCCACTGCCAGTCAGACGTCTATAGCCCCGATGGAGATCAACCCCATAATCCAGGATTTGACTTTACTTTTGATTTCTTGAACCTTGGGGATGACTACCCATCCTTGCAAGGGACATGTAGTACGATCCTTCCAATCCAATATCAATGATGCAATACAAGTAGAATGAAAAATATTTGCTTTGGAACTTCAAGTTCTTGAGTGTAGATCATGCTTTTAATTTCTTAAAGCGTGATGGAGGCAAAATAGAAGCTTTGGGGAATCGGATTCTCAACCTAAGCGAGATGAGAATTAGACCCTATCCTTACTACTCCATGAAGATCAAATCAGAGCTTTGGGGAATTGGATCCTCAACCTAAGTTCGATGGGGATTTAACCCTATCCTTACTACTCTGATTTTAGGCTTTAAGCACTATAGGAGTGGTAAAAACCACTATTTTAAGGATTATGTTGCATGATAGGACAGACACGAAATACTCCTTTCGCCTCACCTTTTCTTCCAAGTATGGTTTTGACCATTTTGCTCAAGATCCTCTTTAATATGTGTAGAACGTGCTTGGTTCAAGATAGTTCGGGCATCAGTTCCCAACCTTAGGATCCTTTTAATACATGTTATATAATAACCCTAAGAGGATTCGACACCTTTTCAATGATTGTATTTGAAATGTAGATGCAACTGAGATGAAACGTATATGCAATGTGGAATGTAACATGAGATATGGATGAATGCGTTGCTCTTTTTGAAATGCGGATGGAGTATACCACCTACTTTGCCATAATTTGTAAAACTGACAACTTCATGCATCACAAGTTCCAAACGATATTCTTTAATGTGTTTGCGATACTCGTGGAGCTTTCTGCAATACAATTCCAATGTTTCATATTCTCTTAGTCTTAGTCAACACTCATAAGGACATAAGTTGACATCTCGCTTTTCTCCTTTTTTTTTATATACCAAGCCCAAAACTGGTCCCATGACCAACACACCAAGCTAAGCAAAGAACAATGCAATCAAAATGCCTCAAAACCTTGTTCAGAACAACCTCATCATGCTAAAATAAAGGTTGAAGGCAAAAGCCTAAAACACACCAAAACAAAATCAAATCTGCACACACAAAACAAAGCATGACAAATTTACATATAATACAAGGCCTTGCCATTTCAGGCCTGGAAATAGTGTTTTAAATGCAGCCCATTGACGGGTAAAGCCAAATATTTTTCGTCCAAGGTTTTTAATCTAAAGCTGTTTTCACCTAGGACTTCTGAAATTTGGTAAGGACCCAACCACAAGTAATCAAATTTATCGTGATCTCCTTTCCTCTCATGTCTCTTATCCCACAACAACACTAAATCTGAAACTTTAAATGTTTTGACTCTAGACTTTTTATCAAACCACCTTTTTACTACATCTTGGTGTTTACTAAAGTGAAGCATAGCCTCATCCCTCTTTTCATCTAGATGCATCAATTGTGTTAGTCTAGTTTCAAGTTTATTATCAGTTCCAAGGTAATATTTCATGAAATGTAATGTTTGTAGCTTAAGATTTGTGGGAAAAATAGGATCTTGTCCATAAACTAAGTGGTAAGGAGATGTTCCTAATGATTCCTTGATTCTGATTCTATCAGCCCAAAGAGCCAACTTAAGTTTGTTATGCCAATCTCTAGGATTTCTTTCAAGCAACTTTTTAATGACACATAACAAATTCTTATTAGAAGACTCAGCCAAGCCATTACCTTGTGGATAATAATTTGAAGAAAACTTCAAACTCACCATGTTGTCGAATGCCCAATTTGCAAATTCCAGAGAGGAGAAAGCGGAACCGTTGTCACTTACAATGGAGTTAGGCATTCCGAATCGAGTGACAATGTTATCCTCTAAGAATTTAATAACAACTTCTGAAGTGGCATTTTTAGTGGGAATAGCTTCCGTCCACCTTGTGCAATAATCTATAGCTGTGAGAATGTATTTATGGGAATCGGATGAATTGGGACTGATGATCCCAACAAAATCCAAACCCCATTGGGCAAAAGGTCTAGACTCAATTACAGATTGTAATGGCATAGAAGCACCCCTTTCTCTATTTGCCGCAATTTGACAAGTATGACATGACCTCACATGAGCATGAGCATCTTTGAACAATTGAGGCCAATAGTAACCAGCTCTAAGGATTTGATGGGCTGTGGCATTAGCAGACCCATGCCCTGTCCCATACTTACCATGGAACTCCTCGAGTATTTGAGCTGCCTCTTTTCGATCAACGCAACGAAGGTAAATTCCTTCATGGTTTTTCTTGTATAACGCATCGGATCTGATTAGAAAATTAGCAGATTTTAGATGCAAGGCTCTTCGTTGAGTAGAATTTAAATGTGGTGGACACTTACCATTTAGTAAGAAATACACAACATCTACATACCACTCATCTTCAGTTATATCTGCTATTTCATAATGCTGACATGAAACTAAGGGATCATTTTCCGCCATGGCCTTAACCAACCCTTGTCCCCGCACTATCTTCATAGGTTGAATTTCAAGATCAAATTCTTGAAGAGTTGAGATCCACTTACCTCGTCTTTCACCCAGTTCATTCTGTATAAACATGGCTTTAACCGCAGGATCTGGGACTATAGCAAACACCCTACTGTGGACTATATAATGTCTGAATTTTTTTACAGTCTTAAATAGGGCATACATTTGTTTGTCCAAGATGGAATATCTCAATTTCGCATCTTTGAGAGGAGTACTAAGGAATGCAATAGGATTTTCAATGTTGCGTTCACTCTTCTGAGTTAGAACACTCGCAAAGGAATGGTCTGAAGCAAATGTGTAGATGTAGAAAGGTTTCGCATAATCAGGACTCACTAGAACCGGGGCTCTAGAAATCGCATCCTTGATTCTTTTGAAAGCATCCCTATTTTCATTCGTCCATTTGATTTGGGCCTCTTTCTTCAACATATCGTTCAAGGGTTTTGCAATTTCTGAAAAACCTGAAATAAATTTTCTAACAAAATTAATTTTCCCAAAAAATGATCTCAATTCTTTTTTGCTATTGGGAAAAGGGATCTGTTGTATGGCATCTATTCTTTCAGGATCAATGGAAATTCCATCTTTGGATATTACATGTCCCAATAATTTTCCTTTCGTTACCCCAAAAATGCACTTCTTTGGGTTGAGTGAAATGCCATGTTCCCTACACCTTTGGAGAACTTTCCTTAGATCTTTGACATGGTTCTCCCTGTTCTTAGAAAATATGGGAATATCATCTACATAGACAATAATGCACTTACCGATGAGCCCCTTAAAGGCAAAGTCCATGGCTCGTTGGAATGTGGCACCTGCATTCAATAATCCAAAAGGCATTCTCCTATATGCAAAAGTGCCCCACTTTGTGGTGAAGGCGGTTTTCATCCTATCATTAGGATGGATGAGGACTTGATTGTATCCTGAATAGCCATCTAGGAATGACATCATTTTCGACCCATTTACCTTTTGAAGGATTTCGTCAATGGTAGGTAAAGGGTAATTGTCCTTTTGTGAGGCCTTATTCAGATTTCTAAAATCAATACATAGCCTTATCTCTCCACTCTTTTTCCTCACAGGGACCAAGTTAGCAACCCATGTGGAATGCCTAACAGGAAAGATGATTTTAGCTTCTAATAGTCGCTTTACCTCTTTTTCTATCAAGGGCTCTAGTAACGAATTGACTGGCCTCTGTCTTTGCCTAAAAGGTTTGGAGTCTGGCTTCAAAGGAATTGTATGCATTATAACATTCTGATCATAAGTTCTCAACTCCTTATAGCTCCAAGCTATGCAATCTATGTATTCCTTCAATGCATTGGCAATGGAATTCTTTTCATGTTCGGTACATGCCTTTGCAATGAGTATTTCGTGAGGGTTTTCTGCACTTCCAATATTGATCGAGTCACAAGCCTCTTTGGGAGGTGGAACTTTTCTCCCTCCTTTCGGTTGGTATCCAATATCAAACATTTTCTCTAATGAGGCCATCCCATTTGGCATCTCATTCCATTTTCCAGTAGCTTCCATTTTCAATTCTGCTTCTTCTTGCCCCCTCTCGTCTTCATCAATAACCTGATTTTCAAAGATACCAGAATTAGTGACAAAGTTGAATATATGTCTGTCACTATCAAAGACTTGGAAATTCATGACGTTATCAGGTATCGAGGGGCAAGGGACTAATTCTATGGAAAATTTCTTGCACTTCTTGTGATCCGTTGGTTTAAGCATGCTAGCAGCTACGACTAAAGAATCTGCCAAATGATTGCCTTTTCTAGAGATTAGAGATATGTTAAAAGCATCAAATTCATTTATTAAATCTCTAACTCTGGTTTGGTAAAGGCTGAGCCGCTTGTTCTTACATGCATATTGTCCTTTAACTTGTTTTACCACCAATTCAGAATCACCTAAGACCTTGATACATTTGATTTTCTTTCGAAGGGCCAATTGCAGTCCGAAAATCAAGGCCTCATATTCTGCCACATTGTTGGTGGCTGGGAACTGTAATCTATATGCAACCAACATAGGTTTTCTGTCTAGACATGAAAGTTCAATACCAGCTCCCGCCCCTTTTTTGGACTTGGATCCATCAAATCTTAAAGTCCAAACCTTATGGTGTTCTTCAGAATCATTGCATCCAATACTTCCATTTTGAGAATTCTCAAGAATTTCTACGTCCAAGCAATAGGCTCCTAATTCAGTTTCAATGTATTGAATCTCATTAGGTTTGTTGTATTCTATTATCATTTCTTTGAGCCTAGGTTCACTATCAATTCGAATTTGGTTGGCCACTCCTCTCCAAGGCAACCACATATGTGAAGAGTCTGTTACAATGTATCCATTTAAGTTCTTGCTCCAATCTCTTCCCAACACCATGCCATACTTGATAGGAATGTTAAGTACCAATATATCTATGTGATGTTGAACCCTAGGTTCCGAGTTGACCTGAATAAGAATATCCCTTAATTCTCCCACTGCCTCCATGGCCGATCTATCCAGATTGCACCACCTTGCTTTTAGAAGGTTTTGGTGTAAGTCCCAATTTTTGATAGATTTCTAGGGGCATAATGCTAGCAGAGGCCCCTGAATCTATTAGACAATTGTGTAGATTTCTACCAACAATTCTAATGGTTATAAGAAATGGGGGTACGTCTCACTTTTCCCTTTTCAAAACCACTTGGGATTCAACACCCTTAGCTTCATGAACTTGGGTAGGTGGATCCAAACCTTTTGGTGGACTTACTTCTTGGCCTAAAAGTTGGGACATATCATACATTGAGACATTGGCCTTAGTTTTCTTCATGTCTTCTATCAAGTCATAAGTGGGTTTTTCCAAATTTGACATGTTTTGCACCAACTTAGACTTCTCCACCATTGATGGAGGAGGTGGATTAACATCTCCTTTGAAATCAGGAGGAAGTAATGGGTTGTTTGGAGGGGTAGAGGAAGTTTTGGGATCCTTAGAACTCCTTGTGTAATACTTGTGATTTCCTTTCCCAAAACGTTTATTGGCATGAACCTCCAATGTTTCTTCATCTTCTTTTCAAAAAAACTCCACATCCTCCTCTTCTTCACTTTCTTGGGAATGTATAACTTCAGTCAATATAGACTCCTGCTTTCCATGGCAACAGTGTGGGCAATCATTATCACAAGATCCTAACTCTCCAAAATATTTCGAGACATCTGCCTGATTGGCTACGGGATTGGGTACTCGTCCATTATTAGGATGTGTGTTGTATGTTCCTTTTCCTCTATGGTTATGAGGTCGGTTATGACCCATGACTTGGTCAACTTTTTTATTAACATTTCCCATAGTTACCAAAACTTTGGCCAATGTTTCCTTCATGTCTTCTATCACGGATTCAGGCCCATGTGGTTGGGGCACTGTAATTTCGGGCCCAGTTGTATTTGCTGCATTAGCCACCTCTGGAACAGGTACAAAGGCTTGGGTCTGGGCACTTTGATTCCATCCTGGATTCACACTTTGAATAGGAGTGATTGTTGGATAAGTCATTGGGCTTGGCGTACTAATCGGAGTGAACCCAGGTATGGTCAACAAGTTATTGCCCATACTGAACCTAGGCAAGGTCATCGGGTTATTTGGAATCAATGCCTGTGTTGGAACAGAGGCATTAGGATAAGTGGGAAATGATGCGACTTGAGATGGTTGTTGGAAATTGTTCATTGTTGGAACTTGTGGTGCCATTAATTGATTCATCATGGCGAATTGACTCGTATGGACCATATTGTCCCATCCCAGACAATTGAGACAACCCTACTCCTGGTAAATTCATTTGTTGTTCAAGGGTCATTGTCTCCGCATAAGCTAACGAAAGCGTCGTAACCTGAGGATTCCTTCTAGTTAACAAGGATGTTAACGGATCTAAAGCTCCAAAGTATAGTTGCAGTGCCACCGCAGGATCTACTGCAAAGTGGCGAGTCAAATTTGTATACAACTTTTGGAACCTCTGATTGAATGTTCTTATGGGCTCATTGGGTAACCTTTTGCATGATACGAATAAATTATAAATTATGGAAGGATCCAACAACATTCGAAATTGGCTAATAAAGGTAGTTTCTAATTGGGCCCATGAAGTAATGGACCCTACGGGAAGATTCCTGTACCATTCATTGGTCGTACTGTCTAGACTAGCAGGGAAAATTTGACAAGCGATATCTTCATGGGTAACTCCTTGTCTAAACATGTAATCCTTGTAAATTTGGACATGCTCTTCGGTTGTTATGGGACCATCATGCACGAATTTAGGCAATCCCCTTTCAATATTTCTAGGCAAGTCATGGACTACCCCAGGGATATCCAAGGGAGAACTTTGTGCACCATACCAAAGGGCAGGTGGTTGTTGTTGTTGTTGTTGTTGGGCCATGTTATTCAAAGGTATCGACCCTATAGGAACAATGGCGACACTTGTAATGATGGGGACAGACGCACTTGGTGTAGCTGTCACATTTGAAATTGTGGGCTTAGGCCCACTAGACGTATTTGAGTCTAAAGAAGCTCCTAACTCAAGTACATTGGGTGGTATTTCGATCTCTAATGTTTTGTTTCTCGACTTCCTAGCAGTGGGAGAAAGGCTTTGGAAAATAGTTTCCCCTGTGGTTTTGGACCTAGTAGCTATGTACTCAGGTTGGGCCATCTTGAAAACTCTAGAACTTTAAAAGACTTTTCTCAACTCATTCGCAAAATGAAACAAATAAATGTTATACCTGTAAGCACAATAGGTGGAAACAAAACTACCCACGTTAATCGTTAGAACAAATCGCAATCACAAAGCAATAAAGAAGGCCCTCCTTCTAGCGCCAAAATGTTGAGTGGTATTTTCACCCAATTGTGAAAGTACACTCTCCCTTAGGATTTGGGTTCCAAATCCCCTCTTGCAAAGAAGTTAAACAAACAACTTCTCCAAGGTCTCCGCTATATTAGCATTTGCATATGTGTATTAGTAATCTCAAATAAAGATATTCAATTTAAATGCTTGGAACACCTTAGTGATTGCAAGTAACTGTAAACAAGGGGCAATGTTGGTTTATTTTACCATGAAACTTTAGTGATTGTTCATTGAACCAAAATAAAGCAAATGTGAGTTGGCCCTCATATGACCACGATGTAAAATATATTTTATCTTCATTAATCCAAATATGGCTTCTTATCATGAAGATGAAGATAGCTCAATTGACCCAACCTTAAAGAAAAAATCAAATAACAATTAAGACCTTCAATGTGATACTCAAATTACCCCTCTTTCGTAAAATCAGAATTTTTATGAAGAGAGGGCAATTTTAGGCTCCAAAAATGGAAATTTGTGAAAATGCCATAAAACATAACTCCTTCAATGAA
The DNA here is from genome assembly GCA_028583015.1 of Wollemia nobilis. Lineage (NCBI taxonomy): Eukaryota > Viridiplantae > Streptophyta > Pinopsida > Araucariales > Araucariaceae > Wollemia > Wollemia nobilis. Next base: position 8,159,429 of record JAQPPZ010001411.1, read on the forward strand.
ATTGGAATTTTCATGAAGGGAATGTCATCATAGGCTCATGAGTGCAAAACAAAACTGAAAAAATGAAATTTGACCTTAAAATGGAAATTTTCTATTTTCGGATTTTTTAAAATCTGCAGTAAAACAACAACTTCGATGAATTTTTAAAAATACTAAACAACTCCAAAAATGAAATTTCAAAGTGCGTATTGGAAGTCTGAAGTATAACCTACGCAATGGTGAAATTATTTTTGGATTTTGAAATTTTTTTAAATGTTTATTTTAATGCCTGAAAATTAAAAAAAGTTAAAATTTCTGGAAAATAAAATGCAGAAAATGAAAATGAAATGCAGAAAATGGAACACAAGATACATTCAGTTTGATGCTATCCTATTTCGACAAAACCGAAGATGTGAGGTTTTCATGCATGCAACCTAACCTATTGGACTTGCAAAACAAGCACAATCCGGATAAGCTAAGTGCTGGCTCCTAGGGTTTTAAATGAGGTTTTCAGATTTAAACATTCGCATGAAGCAACCAAGAAAACTTGCATAAACTCCATTTACAAGCCTAAAATCTGAAAAGGGGAAAAATAGACATTTAATCTTGCATGCAGAAAATGACTCCTTCTTTCTTGTCCATAAGATGCAACTTTCTGAAATTTTCTGTATTAAAAATTTGTCATTTTACAATAACAGAAATTTCTGGTTTTCCCAAACCAATCCATGGAAGAAAAATAGCCCAAACAGGTCCAGAATGGCCCTCTTGCCTTCAAATCTGCAACTCTGCTCGTAGCAGTTTCCAACCCCTCAAAACATCCTTGCCTGGCGTATTTAAAATTTTTAGGAAGCTTTTCGTTTCATTTTCCAATGGTCGTTCGTTTCACCTTCCCTTGTGCATGCATGTGTTTTGGTTTCCAAAAAGGCTTTTCGTTTCTATTTTGTGGCCCTTCGTTTCATTCCCATGGTTTGGCTTCCTCTGTTTGGTTTTCTTCACTTTTCGTTTGATTTCAAAAAAAATGTTTCCTTTTCTCCACATGGGCATGCGTCCGCTTCCTTCCATGTGTAACGACCATCTTAAATGATTTCAAATCATTAAATATTCCTTATGTAACGTTTTGTCTTATTCATTGGATTTTGTCCTTATGTGACAAATTACCTTATTCAATCTTCGATTTATTCCTTATAGGTCCACGTCATTATGCAGTCTTCAGTTTCACTATCCTGGTGTTCATCACTAATATCAGACGCACTGTCCACTACTCTGTTCCCTTGGCGAAAATGCAACATGTCGCGATATCGTGACACTTTTGTTTCTCTGTCTGCCTGCCCTTTTTGAGTCACGAAAATGCAACATGTCGCGATATCGTGACACTTTTGTTTCTCTGTTATTTCTCTTCTCTTTTGGTCGCGAAAATGCAACATGTCGCGATATCGTGACACTTTTTATTTCTTGTTCTTTCTCTTCTCTTTTGAGTCACGAAAATGCAACATGTCGCGATATCGCGACACTTTTTCTTTCTTGTTCTTTCTCTTCTCTTTTGGCCGCGAAAATGCAACATGTCGCGATATCGTGACACTTTTTCTTTCTTGTTCTTTCTCTTCTCTTTTGGCCATGAAAATGCAACATGTCGCGATATCGCGACACTTTTTCTCCTTGCGGTGTTTTGCTTTTTCTTTGATCTTTAGCATATGGGCCACTTCGGTCTTCTTGGAAAATATGCAAAAAGGTGGGTCCCCAATTTTTTTGGGGTACGTTGTGGAGAAGCCACAACAGAACACTCTGTGAATTTTTATGAAAATGGCTCTTAAGAAAGCTCCAAAGGATGTGCAACAAAGAGGTGCAGAGTTGGAAGGCTATGTAAATTAGACAAGATGGTTGGCAGATACTATAATGAATAAAGTAAGAAGAACCTTCTTGAGGAGGAATTTTGAGTTCAGATACTTCGAAGGGAGACCAATTCGACCTCAAGGTATCATTATTGTAGAATATTTCTTATTTTCTTACATCTGTGATTCCGTTCACCATTGCCTTGAGTTAATTTTTGCAATCATTAAATTTTATGATCCTGAGAAAAGGGCAGTGAAAATAGCTAATGGCATAATATTATTTACCATTACCAAATAATATTATCATGATTTGTTTACCATAGGAGTAGGCCCTCCTTTAGAACCCAAACCATTTGATATAGTGGAGCAAGCTAGGGCTTATTCTTCATTAATGGCTTATGATGAGAAGGAAATCATGGAAAAATGGCTTCGTTTCCAATTAAGACATATAAAGGAGGAAGATGAGATGCCTAAAATCCCAATCGCCATTGACAAATTTGCTAACCCAGAGCTCTATTCCACGCTATCTTGTTTGGGAGGTTTGGATTCATATCAATTTGTGAGGGATTGGTAGATAGTCACTGCTTACTACATTTCAAATGAGAAGATGTATGAACCTGAAGTAGAGAAAAGGGGTATTAAGGCCATTTAATTTGATTGGCTAGATTTCCTTACTAAAATAATGCATGAGCAATTGGTAAGGATGAAAAGGGATTCAGAGATGCCCTCTTTTCGATATTGTTCAAGTTTTGTTTAGATGTTCTATACCACGGTAAGACAGATGATTCCCTGGATTCCTATAAAAGAGAAGAATGACAAGGGAGATCCTATTCCTGTATACTATTGGACTACTCATTTGAGAAGCACTAAGTCTTTTTTATAGGTTTAACCTAGAAGTTATAGAGCAAACTTTGAAAATTATGTATGGCAAATGCCTTAGGTTACCACCTTTGGCTAGAGAATTGTTAAGAATGGAAGGTGCCGAAGAAGGATACTGGTATGTTCTTATAGAAGACACAATTATTAGACTCTATGACTTCACTAGAAAGCCTTTTTTGCTACCTCATTTTATCACAAATATATTGTTAGCTCTGGAATACTTTAGGCAAGCAGATTTCATTAATATGAATTATGGCTCTAGTAAGAAAAGAAGATATTTTTTGACTTACCATAACGTTGATGATATAACTATTACCAGAAAGGGCCAAGGTGAACAAATTGCTCAATATTTAGATAGGTTGGGCCTATTTTACATCCCACAAAGGTGGATATATGACCCAGATGAAAAATTCCACAAGAGAAACATTGCTCTTAATGGAGAGAAAGCCCACAAGTTTGAGAAGACATCAAGGCCTCATTTTGAACAGGGGAGAAATAACAAGGAAAATGCCCCATTAGATTGGAATGTTGCCAAAATGGAACAACTTCCCCCATGGCTAGAATTCTATGAACAAATAGTTGATTTTGATCCAGATAAGGATGAAAGCCACCAGTTGAAGGAGTCTAAGATATAAGAAGTTGAGAATAAAAATAAATGGGATGAAGGTAAGATCGTAGACTAGTGGAGAATGAGAGTGGAAACTGGCATAGAGAAATCCAAACTTGGGCGAGTAATTGATGATGAATTTTCTAAGAAATATGATAAGAACATCAAAAATTGGAAGGTGAAAGACCCTAAGAATATGGTACTGATTTATAAGAAACCACAACCAGGATCAGATTCTCCTTCCCCACCTTCACAAGAGGAAACTCAAGAAGAAGGGGCTAGTACTCAATTAAATACTACTGAAGCTCTTAAAACATTTGAGCCCTCAACAGAACAACTGGAGAATTTTCCTATAGGGGTACATTTAATGAGTAAAATACATTATTCTGATGATTGGGCCATAAATATAGAAGTCATCAAAATAGTTAGTAGGCCCAAGTGCCTAGCTCTAGGTGGAGATCCCCATGAAACAAAAATAGACTGGAATAAGAAAGATGAGAACTTCATGTTTACACCAGTGAGTTTCATCACTACAACCATAGTTGAGCTCAACCCTATTTTTGAAAAAACTCCTTTCACTTCTAAAGAAAAGGTTGAAAAAAAGTGCCCTCTCCCCCTCATAATTCACCACCTATCTCATCAGTAAATACAGAGGTCCAAGCTAATCCATATCCTCCATAGTCATCTAAAATTCCAGTTTCATCATCCCCTGTAATCCCATCTTTGCCATCAGAACCTTCAACATCATCTGAAACACAAGTTGTTTCATCCACACCCACTCACCCTTCTATGAGTTTTGTTTAAGTTCCCATGACTTTTCCCATTGCAACAACAACAATAGTCACATAATCAACTATAGTCACTACCACCATCTCATCATCAGCTGTTGAATCTGCTCTTCCTTATCTTATAGCTTCTCCTCCTCCTACAAGTTATCCCACACTAACATATTTGCAAAATGAGAAGGAATTTTCACAAAAAATTAGGATTTTTAGGCAAAGAAGTTGTCCAAGCCTTCAAAGAGGATGGCTACAAAGAGAAGTACCATGTATGTTGACCCAATTTCAAGGTAGAGAGCATCCAAGTCTATTATTCCTCTAGTGAGTAAGCCTAAAACAAAAATTACTATAGTCTAGAGGAGTATACAAAAGACATTGAGCAACTACTTGTTGAAGATGAGATGGTTATAACAAAAGCCCACTTAGAAACTTTCTATGTCAAGATTGATATATACAAAGAGAAAGTAGACAAGCAAGAGTGGACGATAGAAAAACTTGAGAAGACAGTCAACAACCAAAAATAGGTAGAGAAAGTTATCACGAATGAAGCAAAAAACTAGAACAAATTTCAAGAGGCCATGAAGCTCAAGGATAAAGTGGAGGAACAAAAGAATAAAAATTAAGAATAAACCAAGGAAATATAGGACTTAAAAAATCAACTCCAAATTGAAAAGTCCAAGTCCTCAGGCTTCTCAAAAGTAGGGCCGAAGAAGGTAAGGAAAGAGCTATGGTCCGAAGTTTTAGAGAAATGCTCATAACTACAACCCATCATAGATTATATGGACGATGCTAGCCATTTGCTTTAGAATACCCAGAAAGATCTAGATAAATTCAATTAAGAGCTGCAACCCATGGTGATTCTAGTAGAGCAAATCTACAAACTAGCAGATAGCAGGCTCAATGAGACTGCTAAACCTATTCCCAATAAAGAATGGAATATTGCTAGATTGGCTACCAAAGTCATAGTAAATAAGAATAGATTGTTGCAAAGGCTTGGTTGTTGTATGATAAAGTGGAGAATATAATTTGGGATGTGGTAGACATCAATTAAGAGATGACTCAGTATGGATTTAAAGGACTCTGGTTGAGAATAGCACTCTATTATCAGAAGAAGAAATAAATAAGAGTGTAGCTTAGAGCCTTTAGGATGAGTTTGAGATTGATGTCTGAAAGGAGCCAATCGATCAAGAGTAGGTCTCCCAGATTCACCTGAAGAAGAGGAGGCTAACCAAGACCAGGAAGAAAATACTACAGAAGAAGCTCAACAAGAGGGTGAAGAACCAGATAGAGTTGCTACAGACCCTCAAGAGACACAAACATAATTTTTTTTACACTTTGAATATTTTTGTAGTCATGTAGAAGTGTTGTATTTTTGTTTCATTTTTTACTCTGACACTATCAGAAGACAATAATAAAAGCATGAGGTCAAAAGGAAGAGAATGAAATTTTTGTGAAGGTATTCATATCATTTTTGAAGAAGCATTAAAAGGGAGAGCATAGCTCTGTTTTGCTTAAAATTGGAGCAGTTTTGAAGGAGCATCAAATATTTTTGTTTTTAGTATGATCTCGATATGAACTGTTATCCTCTGGGTGGTTTCACAAAGTTTTCGTAGGGTAATGATCATATGGAAATTATCCTATGAAGCATTGCTTGAAGACTAGCATTTTTTACTCCTAATGTCCAATGGATAAGACTCTGAGTTCGGTGGCTTTGCGAGCAAATCCACTTGGGAGGTTCAAGAATGTAGGCCCAAAATGGCCACATCCTTAGAAAAATTTGAAAATTTATTCTAAGGCATGAAGTTGCTCCAATCCGCTGAAGATATAGTGTATTTCAGAGTGGCCCAACTCAATATTCACTAATATTCTCAACACTTAGTTATTTTTTGCAAACATGAGAAAATTGTTCCACCCTACCCGATGTTTAGGATATTTTGTAGCGACCTAGCGCGAGTGTTATAATCCATAATCAAATCAAGTCTAAATTATGTTAGAATCTTTCAAAGTGTGGATTAGCGACACTACCTCATCTCACATGCTCAAGTGACTAAGTGTCAAAAATATCCCATTCTGCTGAGTTCCACTTCTATTTTAGAGAACAATGATGACATGATCCACACCGCTAGGCAAAGAGGTTAAAACGCCAAGAAGAAGTACAAGGTAATAGAATTGTGCAAAAGATATTTTTCATTACTTCTTGAGCGGATTGGCGATATACTCTATTCCACTGTCAATTCGAGTCAAAGCTGGTGGAGTGGATAGCGAGGAGTGGAATGCAACACATTTTTTATATCATAGATGCGAGAAGGGAATAAAACGTTTTGAAGGCTTAAGTGAGAGAATTAGCGATAAGCTACATTCCGCTCAACATTAAGTGTATTTTTCAAAAATTCTCTAATCCACTGGACAAAGCATTCCAAGCTGACATCAACATTCTTTTTAAAGTGGATTGGTGACATGTCCTACATCACTCGTCTACAAAGAATTATTAAAGTTTAATCACAACCGTCCACAAAGTGCATCAACGATGGACATTATGATGACATTTTAATGAGTATACAAAGGTGGATTCTTCACGAATGAGAACTAGTCAGTTCAAGTGGATAGACGAAGCGTCCATGGTGCCAAGAGCCAATAACCTCGGTAGTTGCAGATCTGTGGTGGGATGGATTCCTCAAGCAGGATGAACGGTTTAGATCTTGTTTCTAATAGCTTGGAGTCTAACTGCCATTGCTGAACCAACAAGTTATAGAGCCGAGCTGCCATGGCATGCGGCATTGAGAAGATTTCCTAGACCCTACAGGAAAATGAAATGATGCCACCATAGCTTTTTGCTGATCTGGCATAGTCAAAATCCTTGTAATATTTCCCCTATTTTCTTTCATTGTAAAACTATATATAGAGGTCGAAACCTTGATTTTTAGGGTTAGCTCTAGAGTGTTTGCTTGCCCTATTATGTACAATCTTTTACGAATTAATGGAAGGAGCATTACTCAAATTTTTGACTCAAGATTTGTCATCTTCAATATATTTTATTAAGAGGTTCGAGCTATGAATTGTAATTTTATCAATGTTGTTATGGTTAGTTCATTCCACCTATATTGGATTACTAGTTGTAAGGCAATTAAAATATGTTCATAGTTAGATCTGTGTTGGCAAGAGGTTTATTTTTGTTAAGTCTAAATACTGATCTATTCTGCTAAATTGGATTGTTAGTATCATAGATGTTTGAAATTACTTCTTGAAGCACATCTCTGCTTTGCTTTTATTGTATGAAGATTATTCTGTTTTGGGTGCTACTAATCCTGAGTGTGGGACATTGAAAATAATTTGTTGAAGGTTTTCCCTATGGATGCCTATGTTGTTAGCCCTATCTGGCCACTATTTACTTATAATTTCTTAGACCTAAGCCTTTTCTAACCCTATCTCTCAAAATAATTATTGAGCTTAATTGGGTCAACATTCTATCAGTTGACAAGGAACCAACCTACTCTAGAGGTTGGGCTGAAGCAATATTTGGTCCATCCAATGTTGGGTTTTGAGTTGTGACTAATGGGTGAAAGCCTGGTCAAAAATCTGGAAGATAGATAGTTGCAGTATCAAGTTTACTTGATGTCAATTTGGATCCGAGCAATGCTTAGTAAAAAATATGAAATTCTAAAAATTAATTAGATACCTCAGTGTTACATAAACCTGTTAATAAGGGGCCTGTTTTGGGTTGATTTGATTTGCGATGATTTTGTTGTTTCTAGAATTTGTGAAAATGTGAAATTGTTGATCAACTAAAAACCTTTGAAATTTGATAAATATTTGATTTTAACCTTTGAAAATTTGATTTTGATTGACTTTATCTCAAATTGTTAATCAAATTTTATCTTCGTTTGTTAACCAAATTTTATCTTCGTTTGTTAATCAAATTTTATCTTCGTTTGTTAACCAAATTTTATCTTTGTTTGTTAACCAAATTTTATCTTCAATTGTTAATCAAATTTTATCTTTGATTATTAATATTCGCTTGAAAATAAAAATAAAATGATTAAATCTAACTTATGTAGGAACTTTGGAATATCAAATTAATTATTCACTGTAACGAAAAATTGGAATTTATTGAAATTTCAATTTTCATAAAATGAAACTAATTGATTATTTGAAAAAATTGTGCAAAGTTTAAAACCTCAAACTTTCATTAAAAAAATGTGAATTTGTGTAAATGTGAAAGTTTGAATTTTAATTCTTGAAATTGCCATATTTCATTTTTTGGGGTTTTAATTTTTTTAATTCGATGGAATTAAAAAAAGTGTAAAAGGCTAGGGTTATAGAAAATAAAATAAAAGAACAAGTTGCCGTAACTTTTAAAATTTCAACCCGAATTTGCATAAACCGATATCCTGCACTAAACCAACATTAATCCGACCAGTTTTCACACAGTCCAACATTAATGCGGTGCAATCTTCAAAGGGAAAAGGGCACAATATATTAAGAAAAAAAATTCTACCATCCGCATGCATAAAACTTATTGAAATTTCCAATATATTGCCAACATGAAATATTTTCTTATGAATACACTTGCAAAATACCTTGTTCCAATGGATTACAATGGTGAAATTTGGTGCAGTCCAACAACAAGGGAGGAGATTTTCTTCAAGAAAAACAAGTTTTCAACATGCACTCGCTACCAATATTCTCTAACCCCCTTTCGTGAGTTTCAATGTCTTTAAAATTAAAAAAAAACTCTTCACTTACTCATCCACTCGTTTGATTTCCTAATGCTTTCTTCTCCTCCACTTGTAACCGTCGTGTCCTCCATCTTCTTTCATCTTTATTATTTCAGGCGTTACAACTTTGACTGTAAATTTGTGTGTCATAAACTTATCTTAATTAATAATATCTGCAAAATAGGCTTTGTTTGATGTGGCTACCACTATCAAGATGTCCTCCATCGTCTCCCTATAAACATCACCAAACTTCTTCCTTTTACACTGCTAAATGAAAATCATTATCACATGCGACCATGACTCACTCTCTCTCTCTCCTTGTACCTCAGATGTCCATTATCAATACAGACACAATGAAGCCTATATTTGATTGCTCTATGAACGAAATTTGTAGCGACTATGGAGTCTACACCCTTGAAGAGTGCACAAATTACATGCTATACCATAAATTTTGAAAGGGAAATACCATAGTATTTTTATCCTATGCACAAAATAAGACATCTCAGGATACTATTGACGATCATATAATTTATTGGCAGGATTTTCAATTGCAGCAACAACATTTTGTTGGCTAATGACCACCACAAAGAAATATTATAGCAACCTAACATCCTCCACACCATTTCTCATCTACATGGCCTACTTATCTATGATTCAACTGCAAGCATCCCAACCAATATCACTTCGTCACGATGAGTGCACTTTTATCCAGTGATATCCTTCTTATCCAATGTACGAATGACCTCTGGATTGGTGCATGAGATAAATTCCATTCTTCCACATTATATTATGATTGCTCTATTCTTTGATACCTTAGAAGGCAAATAATATGCAAATATTGATGTTCACATAATGACACTGAGAGGGGGGGTGAATCAGTGTAGTTATTTAATTTCGAAACAGCAGCATTCAAAGACTGAAGCACATAAAACTTATAAAACCAGAAGAACAAAATGAGAGCACACCACAACACACAATATAACGAGGTTCACCAATTTGGCTACTCCTCAAAAATTAACCGCTTGGACTTCAATCCAAATCCAGTCTTTGCAAAATTTCAATTTTACAACTTCTTTACCAAGCATCCACTGGAAGGAGCACCAACCCCTGTAATTTTTTGCTGCAACAGATGGAGCACCAACCCCTAGTACCAAGCACCAACTTGGACTGCAATTCGATCAATTAGAATGACATAAAAGTGTCTTCACTTCATGCACAACCCTGATCGGTCCGCAATTAATCCAACTCTCGCACACTCTCACGGCTCTGCTAATTTTCTTATCCAAACCCTCTTTTCACAACAATATTTCTCTTTCTGCAACAACTTTTCTCTAACAGCAGCACCATCTTCTCTGTACGATTATTCTTTTATAACCTTTCAATCCTGCATGCAATCGAATCACATACTCTGACTGTTCGAATCCATGCAATACGACTGTTCGGTTCCATGCACTTCGACTGTTCGAAACCCTGCAATACGGCTGTTCGGTTCCATGCACTTCGACTGTTCGAAACCCTGCAATACGGCTGTTCGGTTCCATGCACTTTGACTGTTCGAAACCCTGCAATACGTCTTTTAAAAAGCTTTTATGATTCTCCATATTCGACTGTTCAATTTCTTCGAATACGGCTTTTCGAATGCTTTTTCGAAACTCCATATGTGATGCATCGAATGCTTTTTCAATCAAGAGTATACAACTGTACTAGTGCATGATCGACACCTGTCAATTTGTAACTGCTGATCAGACATCAGTTACTTTTTACGTAACTGGCTGCATGATTTTCCTGTCTGCTTTTTCGACACGTGTCACCTTGCATGCTCCTACGGGTTTTACCTGCCAGATCATTACCTGTCGCGATATCGTGACACTTTTTGAAGCCGCACACTTCATGCCCTTGTCACGAAATCGTGACCATTTTGGTTTTGAAAGCTTCCCTTTGTTCATGTCGCGATATCGCGACACTTAGAACTTTTTTTGACGTCATCCTTAAGCATGTCGCGAAATCGTGACCATTTTGGCTCTTGGAAGCTTTCCCTGCATCTTGTCGTGATATCGCGACACTTTCAACATTTGCTGACGTCATCCTTAAGCATGTCGCGAAATCATGACCGTTTTGGCTCTTGGAAGCTTTCCCTGCATCTTGTCGCGATATCGCGACACTTTCAACATTTGCTGACGTCATCCTTAAGCATGTCACGAAATCGTGACCGTTTTGGCTCTTGGAAGCTTTCCCTGCATCTTGTCGCGATATCGCGACACTTTCAACTTCGACGTCATCTCACGTTGTCGCGAAATCGTGACGTTTTCGGCTTCCAGTGGCTTTTCTTTCATCCTGTCACGAAATCGCGACACTTTTCAACTTTGCTGACGTCATCATCCTTCTTGTCGTGAAATCGTGACGTTTTCGACTCTTGCTGACGTCATCATCCTGCTTGTCGTGAAATCGCGACGTTTTCGGCTTCCAGTGGCTTTTCTTTCATCCTGTCGTGAAATCGTGACACTTTTCAACTTTGCTGACGTCATCATCCTTCTTGTCGCGAAATCGTGACACTTTCGGCTTCCGTACACTCTTCTTTGCCAGCAGCGAAAAAGGAACATGTCGCGAAATCGTGACACTTTGCTCTTCCGTACAACTCTCCTTGCCAACTCCAGCGAAAATGGAACATGTCGCGAAATCGCGACACATTTTCTCTCTCCTCAGCGAAAACTCGACATGTCGCGACATCGCGACATTTTGGCGTGCATTTTCTCTCTCCTACTTTTTGTCGCGAAATCGCGACACATTTTCTCTCTCCTCAGTGAAAACTCGACATGTCGCGATATCGCGACATTTTGGCTTGCATTTTCTCTCTCCTACTTTTTGTCGCGAAATCGCGACAGAAAACATGTCGCGATATCGCGACAATTTTCTTCCTTGTCTCTTCTCGCCAATTTCTGAATCGGGTCACCTCTCGTTTTGCTTGAAACTTTCCGCACTTGATCCGATCGACCTCCGAATCGCATCAACTGCATCAATCTATCTGTGTTGACAACAATGACAATACTTTCTCAAATGCTTTTGCTGCACCTTGCTCAACAATCTCCCCCTTTGGAATTGTTGGCAACACACATCAACCTTGCTCAACTTCTTCTCCCCCTTTGCCAATAATACCAAAGGGTCGCTGCAGACTCCCCCGAGTCTCTCGTACACCATTCTCGGGAAAATATTGTTATAGTTAGCAAAAATCATAAACATAAGCAAAACTATAAGTATAGGCATGCATGCACCCATTGAGAATGTGATCCCTAATGATAGTCAGTTCTTGGGAATTGTGACCACTCCCAACTTATTCCTAAGGTACTCAAAAACATCCTTGGGCAATGGTTTTGTGAATATATCGACTACTTGCTCTGTAGTTGGAACAAAATCCAACTTGACTTCTCCTGCAACTTTATCCTTCAAAAAATGATATCGGATTGCAATGTGTTTGGTTCTTGAATGCATAACTGGATTCTTGGATATGTTGATAGCACTAGTGTTATCACATTTTATTGATATTGGCTCTTTGAAGTGGATACCAAGATCTTTCAAAGTTTGTCTCATCCATAATATCCGTGTACGACAAGTTGTGGCTGCAATGTATTCTCGCCTCTGCAGGTGGATAGAGAAACCGATTCTTGTTTCTTCTTGTGCCATGCTACCAGCTGTCTCCAAGATAAAATGCTCCTCCACTTGTACTCTTTCGGTCATCAATGCACCTCGCCCAATCTGCATCGGAATATGCAATCAAAGTGAAGTCTTTGCCTTTTGGGTACCACAACCCATAATCCATGGTACCTTTGAGGTACCTGAAGATCCTTTTTACAGATGTGACATGAGTTTCTTTGGGACTTGCCTGAAATCTAGCAACCATGCATACTGCCTGTAGTATATCTCGTCTAGTAGCTGTTAAATACAGCGAGGCTTCCAATCATAGACACAGTACATTGTTTGATCCACATCTGGAGATTTATCATCCTTGCTCAACTTGCAGCCTGTTGTCATGGGAGTGCTGACCGGTTTACTGTCTTCCATTGTGAACTTTTTCAGCATTTCTTTTACATATTTAACTTGAGAAATAAAAATGCCTTTTTCATTTTGATTGACCTACGATCCTAAGAAATAAGAAAGTTCACCAATCATTGACATCTCAAATTCTTTTTTCATTTTAATTGATATGTCTTTGCAGTATTCATCCATGCTGCTTCCAAATATTATGTCATCTACATAAACAACAAGAACAATAAGATGACCCTTCTCTGTTTTGACATATAAGTTGCTATCCACCAAACCTTTCTTAAACCCTTGTTTAATTAGATAATTATCCAACCTTGCATACCATGCTCCGGGTGCCTGTTTTAATCCATATAAAGCTTTCTTTAACTCCGCAAACAAAATCTGGATTGTCACCAAGTTGGAAGCCATCCGGTTGTTCAATGTAAACCTCTTCTTCCAGTTTTCCATTCAAAAATGCTGATTTTACATCCATTTGATATACTTTGAAGTTTTTATGAACTCGCTAATGCCGGAAACATTCGATTGCCTCTAGTCGCTGCTACCGGTGCAAAAGTTTCTTCAAAATCAATGCCTTCAACTTCGAGCATAGCCTTTACATACCAATCTTGCCTTATTTCGACAACCTTGCCCATCTTCATTCAATTTATTTCTAAAAACCCATTTAGTGCCAATTATGTTTTTATTTGTTGGTCTAGGTACTAATTCCCAGGTATTGTTTTTCTCTATCTGATCTAGTTCTTCATTGATTGCCTTCATCCAACTTTCATCAATGCTTGCTTCAGCAACATTTTTAGGTTCAATACTAGATAACAGAGAATAGTTCCTCACTGCTGTTCTTCTTGTCTCGAATACCATCTGTGGGATCCCCAATAATCTGTTCACTTGGATGATTTTTCTGCCGATTGTCTGTTTTAAATTTCCTGTTTTCTTCTTCTTCGATTCGGTTTTACACCATCCGGATCAATTTTCTCGATTCTTCTCTCGTTTCTTTTTCATCATCACCTTCAATGACTTCTTCATACATAGGGTAGTTTTCTTGATAAGTAGTTTCTTGTTCTCTACCTTCATCAACTTTCACATCAGCACTTTCAACAATTTTCTTCAACCTCTTGTTGTAACATGTGTATGCCTTGCTTTTTGTTGAGTAACCGAGAAAGATACCTTCATCAACTCTATCTTCAAATTTACCGAGGTTATCTTCAATCCGTTTTATGTAGCACTTGCTGCCAAATACTTTGAAATGTCTTGTCTGTTGCCTTTTCGCCAAACCACAACTCATAAGTTGTTTTGCTTTCATGTGGTCTCAAGCATGCACCTGTTTTGAATGTAAGCCGTAGTATGAATCGCCTCTTTCCAAAATCAGTCGACTATTTTGTTTTCTCGCACATTGTCCTTGCCATTTCCTGCACTTGTTCTATTCTTCCTTTCTACAACACCATTCTCTCGAGGTGTCCTAGTCGCTGAAAACTGTCTTCTTATCCCATGTTTTTGATAGTATTCGCAAATTCTTCGGAGATAAACTCTCCTCCCTTGTCTGATCTTAGGCATTTAATTCTTTTTCCTGATTGATTCTCAACAAGATTTTTGAAGGTTTTAAACATTTCAAAGGCTTCTGACTTGAGTTTCAGAAATAGTACCCATGTCATTCTTGAGTAGTCATCTATACACAACATAAAATATTTGTGTCCATTTATGCTTTCAGTTCTCATGGGTCCACATAGATCGGTGTGAATTAGTTCTAATGGCTTGCTAGTGAAGTATTCTTTTGCTTTGAAAGTGGCTCTGGTTTGTTTTCCCTTTTGGCATGACTCACGGATGCTATTTATAGGTTTGCCAATGTTTGGTATATCTCTAATTGCTCTTTTTGAACTGATTTTTGCCGGATTGTCAAAACTAATATGCCCAAGCCTCTTGTGCCATAGCCGCTTTTCATCTTCCTGTCCAATCAAGCATGTTCCTTCTACGGTTTCGAAAGTGTATACAGATTTCCGAAGTTCTCGATCCAGTGGCTATTAACTTTCCATTTTTTGTCTTTCTTACTTCACGGCCCTCCTTCTTGAAGATTACATCATGGCCTCTGTCACATATTTGACTTACACTTAGCAAGTTATGCTTCGGGCCAATTACAAACAAGACTTCTTTTGATTTTATATTGCCATCACTGATCTTGACTGATCCCTTTCCAACAATCTTTGCTCCATCATTATTTCCAAATTTCACAGAACCACCTTCATAATTCTGTAAATTCTCAAACTTTTGCTTGTCACCTGTCATGTGACTGGAACAACCACTGTCAAG
The DNA here is from genome assembly GCA_028583015.1 of Wollemia nobilis. NCBI lineage: Eukaryota > Viridiplantae > Streptophyta > Pinopsida > Araucariales > Araucariaceae > Wollemia > Wollemia nobilis. Next base: position 8,174,553 of record JAQPPZ010001411.1, read on the forward strand.
TATCCAAGGTGCTGATTTGTTCTGAGCTTTAAAAGCGGTCTGGACAATCAAAGATTCCTTTTCTTTCCATTCTGGTTTGATAGCAGATTTTGCTACTTGTTTTGCCTTTGTCCTTTCATTAGCATGTGCCTGTTTTTCAAGAAATTTCTGGTTTTGTTTCAACCCACTTGGCTGAGATTTTCTACCCTGATAATTATTTGATGCAAAAGTGCTTCTGCAGTTTCTAGCAATATGTCCAAAATTATGACAATTATAACATTCAACTGCATAATTCATTAAAGGAGAAAAAACATTTCTGCTGGTAAAATTCCTTTGAGATACATTATGCTTGCAATCTGAAATCTTATGGCCATAAGCATTGCATTTAAAACAATAACCAGAAAATGCATGATTAAACCTGGGTGCCGGTCTTTGCCAGTTTGAAGTAGGAGCCATGACTCTTCTCCTCCTTGGATGTGTGACTTTTGTGAATCCATCTTTGTCAGTATTCTTCTTGAATCTGGCATTATTGTTTTCTTTTGCAAGATTTGGTTTTTCTGGTTCAACCCTGATCTTTTCTTCTTTCTTTATGAGTTCTATATTCAAGTTCTTTGAATCCTTTGAAGATTCTCCTTCATCAAAGCCTAAACCAAATTTTATGCCAAAGGCCTTTGGTTATTTAACATTTTATCCAGCTTTACAAGTACTTTCTTCAAACTTATGAAAACAGTTCAATTTTCTATTCATCTCCTCTAACTCCATCCTTAACTTAACAATGTCTTCCTCTAGCTTGCTTGCATTCAACTGTCTTTACGAGTTAATTGTTCATCAAGAACTTCGGACATTTTCTTGAATTCCTCTGTCTCGTATTTTCAGATTGTTTATTATGTCTGTGGCATTCTCTAATTTCTTTGAAAATTTCTTATTCTTCTTCCTTTCTCGCACTCAACTCTTCAAGTGCGAGCAACCAATTCTCCTTCCAAATACACTTGACTTCATCCTTGGAATTTTCATCACCTTCCTGATTTTTCTCTGTTCTTTCTTCTTCAAGTGCCATGAAAAGAGCTTCACCTCCTTCTTCTTCAGACTCCTCATCTGTGCTTTCTTCGAATCTGCGACATTCTTGGTTATGAAGCTTTTCTTCTTGAAGTTGTTCTTTCTAAAATTTTGTTTCTTCTTCCAGTCACCTTTTTCTTGGTGTGAACCTTCACCATTTTTGGTTCTCTCCTGCATTGGACATTTGGCTGCAAAATGACCGACTCCTCCACAATTGAAGCATTTAAAAGGTAGCTTCCCTCTATATTTTCCTTTTCCTTTTGTGAGTTTTCGAACAAAATTGGCTTCTGTTTCATCCAGTGTTCCTTCATCCTCAGATTCATGTTCAGCTTTTACATTCTTGTGTGCTTTAAAAGCCGCTTCTCTGTCTGTAGACTTGGTTTGTCCTATTCTCATTTCATATGTTCGTCGGGGAACCATGCAACTCATCCATGCTCGAAGTTGTTTAGATCTTTTGCCTCTTCTATTGCGGAGACTTTGGAGTTAAATCTTTTGTGAAGTGTTCCGAGAACCTTTTTCACAACAACTCGCATCATCAATTTCTTCACCAAGTCCTCTGATTGCATTAATAATTCCGTTGACTCTCAGAATATAAGTCTCTATGTTTTCATCTTCATTCATTTGCAGTGCTTCGAACTGTGCTCGATGAGTTTGCAGTTTTGCTTCCTTAATCTTATTGTCTCCTTCATGGATGCTCTTCAGTTTATCCCACATGTCTTTTGCTGATTTACAACTCATGACTCTTATCAGTTCACTGTCAACAAGCCCACACATTATGGCATTCTTAGCTTTGGAGTTGTTCTCAAATTTCTTTTTCTCAGCAGTATCTGTTGGAGGAGTAGTGGGTCTTGTGTATCCACTATCTACAGAATCCCAAATATCATATCCCAATGCACTCAGATATGTTTGCATTCTGAGTTTCCCGAAGGTGTAATTTGTTCCATCAAATAAGGGAGCTTTGTTGGATGAAAATCCTTCACCGCTTGCCATTGTTTCTTCCAAGATCTCCTTAGCTGATTAAGCTTGTACAAGGAACCTCGCTCTGATACCAATTGATGTTCACACAATGACACTGAGAGGGGGGGTGAATCAGTGTAGTTATTTAATTTTGAAACAACAACATTCAAAGACTGAAGCACAGAAAACTTATAAAACCAGAAGAACAAAATGAGAGCACACCACAACACACAATATAACGAGGTTCACCAATTTGGCTACTCCTCAAAAATTAACTGCTTGGACTTCAATCCAAATCCGGTCTTTGCAGAATTTCAATTTTACAACTTCTTTACCAAAATCCACTGGAAGGAGCACCAACCCCTGTAATTTTCTGTCTGCAACAGATGGAGCACCAACCCCTAGTACCAAGCACCAACTTGGACTACAATTCGATCAATTAGAATGACATAAAAGTGTCTTCACTTCATGCACAACCCTGATCGGTCTGCAATTAATCCAACTCTGCACACTCTCATGGCTCTGCTAATTTTCTTATCCAAACCCTCTTTTCACAGCAATATTTCTCTTTTTGCAACAACTTTTCTCTAACAGTAGCACCATCTTCTCTGTACGATTATTCTTTTATAACCTTTCAATCCTGCATGCAATCGAATCACATACTCTGACTGTTCGAATCCATGCAATACGGTTGTTCGGTTCCATGCACTTTGACTGTTCGAAACCCTGCAATACGGCTGTTCGGTTCCATGCACTTCGACTGTTCGAAACCCTGCAATACGGCTGTTCGGTTCCATGCACTTTGACTGTTCGAAACCCTGCAATACGTCTTTTAAAAAGCTTTTCTGATTCTCCATATTCGGCTGTTCAATTTCTTCGAATACGGCTTTTCGAATGCTTTTTCGAAACTCCATATGTGATGCATCGAATGCTTTTTCAATCAAGAGTATACAACTGTACTAGTGCATGATCGACACCTGTCAATTTGTAACTGCTGATCAGACATCAGTTACTTTTTACGTAACTGGTTGCATGATTTTCCTGTCTGCTTTTTCGACACGTGTCACCTTGCATGCTCCTGCAGGTTTTACCTGCCAGACTGTTACCTGTCGCGATATCGCGACACTTTTTGAAGCCGCACACTTCATGCCCTTGCTGTCGCGAAATCGTGACCATTTTGGCTTTGAAAGCTTTCCTTCTGTTCATGTCGCGATATCGCGACACTTAGAACTTTTGCTGACGTCATCCTTAAGCATGTCGCGAAATCGTGACCGTTTTGGCTCTTGGAAGCTTTCCCTGCATCTTGTCGCGATATCGCGACACTTTCAACATTTGCTGACGTCATCCTTAAGCATGTCGCGAAATCGTGACCGTTTTGGCTCTTGGAAGCTTTCCCTGCATCTTGTCGCGATATCGCGACACTTTCAACATTTGCTGACGTCATCCTTAAGCATGTCGCGAAATCGTGACCGTTTTGGCTCTTGGAAGCTTTCCCTGCATCTTGTCGCGATATCGCGACACTTCAACTCATGCCGACGTCACCCTGAAGGTTGTCGCGAAATCGTGACGTTTTCGGCTTCCAGTGGCTTTTCTTTCATCCTGTCGCGAAATCGTGACACTTTTCAACTTTGCTGACGTCATCATCCTTCTTGTCGCGAAATCGCGACGTTTTCGACTCTTGCTGACGTCATCATCCTGCTTGTCGCGAAATCGCGACGTTTTCGGCTTCCAGTGGCTTTTCTTTCATCCTGTCGCGAAATCGTGACACTTTTCAACTTTGCTGACGTCATCATCCTTCTTGTCGCGAAATCGTGACACTTCCGGCTTCCGTACACTCTTCTTTGCCAGCAGCAGCGAAAAAGGAACATGTCGCGAAATCGTGACACTTTGCTCTTCCGTACAACTCTCCTTGCCAACTCCAGCGAAAATGGAACATGTCGCGAAATCGCGACACATTTTCTCTCTCCTCAGCGAAAACTCGACATGTCGCGACATCGCGACATTTTGGCGTGCATTTTCTCTCTCCTACTTTTTGTCGTGAAATCGCGACACATTTTCTCTCTCCTCAGCGAAAACTCGACATGTCGCGATATCGCGACATTTTGGCTTGCATTTTCTCTCTCCTACTTTTTGTCGCGAAATCGCGACAGAAAACATGTCGCGATATCGCGACAGTTTTCTTCCTTGTCTCTTTCTGCCAATTTTTGAATCTGGGTCACCTCTGTTTTGCTTGAAACTTTCTGCACTTGATCTGACTGACCTCTGAACTGCATCAACTGCATCAATCTGTCTGTGTTGACAACAATGACAATACTTTCTCAAATGCTTTTGCTGCACCTTGCTCAACAAATATGTTGTTATTTATATAGCAACGAACGTTGCAACAAGCCTAGCTTTACTTTCATTATTGATTTTAGTCTCGAGAGGTAACTACCTCAGTTGGGAGGCCATAAAAGCCTTGTATTGTTGTGGATTTGTCATGGTCTAGAATTTACGTAGGAGCCCAAATTTATTTATTGTTTGTAAAGTTCCAAAGATATACACAAGACATGCAATCCCTCCATCCTCCATCCGACATCAACAAAAAAATAATGACCAATATGTAGTTTCTAGATGCTTTGTGTTTGAATCCATAGAGGAAAACTTATGATCAAGGAAAAGCGATAACTTTGTGGCCTAGGTGAGCATACGTATTTAGTAGCTCTTCACCATTGTTATAATTATTTTGTGAATACACTAATCACTATTATGGGATTCAAATGCTATGTTCATCCCTGTGTAAAATTGGAAACTTGCTGTCTCCACATTCATCACCACCAGCGTCGAATGGATGAAAGTCACTTTCACTTGCATTACCATCGGTGGCACACTTTGTTTTTGATATCTGGTACCTCATACATAGTATTATTTGGCCACCATGTGACCACTTGCTCAAGAGGGGATGTTAGTCTGCATGTCACCTTCACCTTTCAAACCCGCAGTCCAATTTACGTATAAGGAGGAAAACTATAATGCCAAATAAATTATCAACCTTCATCATTAAGTTTGACAAATGTTTCATAAATGTCATTATTTGAATATTCTAAATGGTCGTAGGGTTAAAAACAAAACGACATATATTTATGTGACCCACACAATAATAAAATATAAGTTAATAGGGCACGTAATGAAAAGTTGACATTGCCATGGACTCAACTTTTAAAAACCCAAATGAATTAGCCTCTTCTCGTATTCGATCATAATGTGAAAATAATTTGTCATTAGCAATAATAATATAATATTTCCTGGAAAATTTTAGGCATTTAACTTGTTGAATTTCAAAAAGATTAAAGTTTACTATGATATTGAGACCTTAATGTATAATAGGATTATGTAGAACTTGTCATTCTACACTAAGTTTTGTGAAAAAAATTAACATGTATTTCATTTTTTTTTACTATTAATCATTTACAATGGAAACATGGAAAAATTGATAGACTTGATTTTAAAATTATTTTTATGTCTCTCATCTAGTTTTAGATCTTGAAATGCCCACACTGAATTGAAAGTTTGATTTAAATGTAGGAAATAAAAGTCAAAACTTCTATGTGAAAAATTTATGCTTAAACCTCACTTCTCAATACAAACAATCATAAAAGGAATCAAATACTAAAACCATGATAATGGTAAAATGTTAGACATTAACCTAAAAATTTCAAGTGGATTTAATGAAAAAGCATTTGAAACTCCAAATAGAAAGTCTTAAAATGATTTTATTTTGTACAACCTGAGTGAGCCTACTAGTAAGGACTTTAGATCAACTTTTATGGATTCTTAAACAAAATTCACTTTACCATGGTAACTTTTTTTTTTAAAGCAAAAAATCCCTTGCAGGGCCACCTTGGTCTGAGAGACCACGAACAGGGGGTTCTACACCGTCAAAGTCACCCGAGAGTCGCACCCGACCCTGCCCGCACCAACATTATCAATTGGATTTTGGATACCCAATTCAACTTTTTGGTAGGGTGGAGATTTGAACCTGGGACCTCCCTTGGAGGATTTCCCTCTCCTCTCCAACTCACCTACAACACCTGGGTTACCATGGTAACTTTTAAGTGGGCCTAACGGTGACTAAATTACAACTAAACAACAAAATACTCAAACAAAGTAGATAAAAGGTCACATTAATATCAAACAAAAAATGTCAAGTGGGTCCCCAACTTTGGGGTATGTTGTGCGACAACCACAATAAGACTCTATGTTCATATTGTTGAGTTAGAAAATTTATGTCCTTATTTTTAAGTTAGATAATTTATGTCTTGATTACTGAGTTGGACAATTTATGTCCTGATTATTGAGTTGGATAGTTTATGTTCTTATTAATGAATTAGAAAATTTATGTCCTTATTGCTGATGTTCAATTCCCTTAGTGGCGGGACTTATTTAGATAATGATTGTGAGTAATAGCTTTATAGGATACCTTTCCATCAATGATATTAATGTCATACAATATTTTTCATTTCGCATATTTACAAAATTGAAGATGCTATGTTAATATTTAATAAAGTGGAGTAATCTTGTCCATATGCTTATGAACTGATAAAATAGATAGGATGAATTTATCTAAGATTTCATTATTTGAGACCTTTATTAGAGCTTGTAAGGAAATTATGTATGCTTAATTTGTCATTTAGTAGGTGCTAATAAGAGGTATCAAATGAAAGGAATTAGGATAAATGATGATTTATAAAGTGTTATAACTATCTATCCCTACGACAAAAGGGATTGACATCATTTGGCAAGTAAGGGATAGTTTTTGGAAAAATAATATTGATTAGTATTTTTAGAGAATATTTGTGAAAAATATAAGCATGCAAGTTTATTATCATTGATAACTATGGACTTATTCTAACTGATGATAGGTGTATGCCTATAATATCTTAGTAAATGGTTAAAAACAATCCTAGTTCTCTTTAATGTTAATGCATACATGAACTAATTCATACAAAAAACAACTAATGCAAGTATGAAAATGTGGAAATCAATATGTATTTAATTGAATTGTTACTAGTGTTCAAGACCCAAGACCTATAATTATGTATATAGTTTGGGTTCTTTATTGCATACCAAAAGATGTCTATCTGATTTTCAACCATGATAACTCTTTTTGTGAACCTAAAAAGGTTGTGCTAACTTGGAAAAAATGCTACTATCACAAAAATAGTGCCCAAGGAGATTGGGTATAATAGAAGTAGTTTAAACCATGATTTTTTCATTAATATCTTGACAAATAGCATCATTTTGTTCCTAAGATTTAGGATACATGAAAAATGTTATGCTAGTCTTGTCAAAACTATTGTAGGGGACAAAGAAAATGGATTAAACCATTGTGTACTACTTAATCATGCAAGAGTGAAAACAAAAAAATAATGCAACATATGCATATGATCCTAAGAGTAGAGATTTTCTAGCATTATATACCCAATATGAACACAAATGCAAGTGTATGCTATCCTAACTAGTATTCATAAGTGCCTCATCACAAAATCCTTTGATTTATACATGCACAAACAATCATGCATTTGTACGAGCATGGAATTATGATAACAATAATTATGTAAAGATAAGATACAATTAATGGATCAATGCTTTTGAGTTAATAAGGACAAAAATTATTTCTCGTAAATGTTTTTGACGTTGCATGCTTATGTATGAAAACTATTAGAGCAAGAAATAATTCTTATTCTCCAACCCTTATAAGTTGTGAGCTTATATAATTTTGGGGAAGGAAGATGATGAGGAGGTTATTCCTTGTCAATATTGTATGCTAATGAGTGGAAGGCATCAAGCAAGGAACAACCTTCACCATCCCCTCCTCAAAAGGTATCGGCTAGAGGTTTTATGTAATACAAGCAACCAATCCAAGAGACAACAAAAATCCACTAGCACACACTTCCTAATATAATGTAAAGAGGTATTCATTGCATCCCAATGTAGTAAGACCAAAAATGCATAAAAAGAAAGCCAAACTCCTACTGGTAGGGAGTCACTTAGCATTAGTGACCTAGTGTAAGTGTAATGCATATGAGTTGACCTAAATAGTTGTCATTATCGCTTCATTGCGAAGTCCCATGATTCTACATGCTCAGGAAACCTTACTATCATGAGTGATATTATGTGTAAATATATCAAGGATTTTTTGGGAGCTAACATGGGAATTATTCCTTATAAATGTTTTCAATGCAAACTATTTGATCAAAGAATAATTCTCATCTTCTGAACTGCAAAATCCATGATATATGAATAGGCAAATTATGCATATATGTTACATACAATTATGCAAAATCATGCAAGAAATACATCATGTATATAATATTATCAATGATTAGATGAGAGCAATATTCGAATGCAGCGCAATGAAATCTTTATTTCAATTAATTCAAATCTTAGTACAACCATAGGGTATATATAATGTAATTTAAAACTAAAGCACGCAACTACTGGAAGAATAATAGGAGATAAGGAAATAGGTGAGAAGGAGGGATAAGGGGATAGGTAGGAGGAATAAGGGGAGGGAATATAGGAGAAGAAATAAGGAGGAGATAAAAAACAAAACGATGCACTTGCCGACATTCCAAACCCTCTTTGTGTTCACACTTGATCAGGACATTTCTTGCCAGCTTTGCATTTGTATATGTTCACATTGTAACACTCTCCCCCTTAAAGTTGAGAGGACTGACTAGACAATATCTCAGCTTTATAAATTGAGCTTTAGCCATGCCTTTGGTGAAGATGTCTACAACGTTCTCCAAAGTGCAAAAAAAATTAAGCTCAACAATCTCTTTCTCCACCATGTCTGGAATGAAGTGATACTTCATATCAACGTGTTTTGTTCTGCTATGGTGGATTGGATTATATGCCAACTGAATGGAACTTATGTTATCATAGTAGATTCTTGTATGACCACTTTGTTGTTCTCCAATATCTTCCAGTACTTTTCTCAACCATAGGGTTTGAGTACTAGCATATGTGACTGCTATATACTCAGCTTCTATGAAGGACAATGCTACAACAATCTGCTTTTTGGAACTCCATGTAATTAGTCCTGACCCTAGACTAAAATAGTTCCCTAAAGTAGATTTCCTATCATCAAGGTTGCTGTCCCAATCAGTATTGTTGAAGCCTACTAGCTTGACAGTCTTACATTTGTGGTAATAGATTCCAAAATCCCATGCACCCTTTACATATCTGAAAATTCTTTTAACTACTTGCAAGTGCAGCTTAGATGGATTAGCCATAAATTGTGAGGCAAGAGAAACAACATATTGAATGTCAGGTCTTGTGTTGGTGAGAAACATCAAACTCCCAACCACGCTCCTATAAGTGGTCATGTCAACCTTTGGTGCTCCATCATTTTTGCTCAATTGGATCCCATGTCCAACTGGAGTTGAAATTGCTTTGCAATGTTCCATGGCAAACTTCTTAATCGTATCCCAAGTATACTTGTGTTGATAGATGAAGATCCCTCTATTTGCCTGATGAACTTCCATGCCTAGGAAGTAGTGCATTAAACCCAGATCTTTCATCTCAAACTGCTTCATCATAGAGTGTTTGAGCTCCATATTCATATTTTCATTACTACCCATAAATATGAGATCATCCACATATAAGCAAACTATGAGGATGTATTTTCTTGCCTTTAGGTAGTAGAGAGTGGGTTCATTTTTGCTTTTGGTGAACCCATATTCCTTGAAATAGCCGTCAATGCGAGAGTACCATGCTCATGGTGCTTGCTTGAGGCGATACAGTGCCTTTTTTATACTATAAACAAGGTGCTCCTTACCTTACTCTTGAAAACCTTGAGGTTGTTCAACATAAACCTCCTCTGTCAAATACCCATTGAGAAAAGCACTTTTAACATCCATGTGTTGGATTTTCCATCCTTTGTGGGCAGCTAAGGCAAGAATTGTTCTGATTGTCTCATGTATGGCTACGAGAGCAAATGTATCTTCATAATCAATGCCATACTTCTGTGTGAAGCCTTTTTATACCAGTCTTGCCTTGTGTCTTTCAATGCTTCCTTCAACATTGAATTTGGTCTTGAAGACCCATTTACATCCAACACACTTATTTCCTTTAGGAAGCTCTACCAGCTTCCAAGTATCATTATTTTTTATAGAGGTCATCTCCTCTTTCATGGCATCCTACCATATCTTCTGAGTACAAGCCTTCTCATAGCTAGAAGGTTCAAGCTGTGCACTAGTCAACAAAGCATAGTTGACTACATCTCCCCGAGGTTCTTGGGAGTCATCATATCCATACAAATGCATATTTTCAAGTCTTTGCAAAACTGAACTCATTTCACTAGCCTGAATTCTAGTATATCTTCTCTAAAATTTTTTATCCAACATATGATAAGATGGATGATGCTGGAGTTTTCTCTTACCTTTGGATGGAGAATCAATATCCATCGGTGAAGAACTAATTGATCATTATGGAGAAGGACTTGGAGAAGCTGTTGATGAACTTGAAGTAGAACATCTGCTTGGGCTTGGATGGGATGTGTCCTTGCCTTTCTTGGGTGCCACCTGTTGACTTTGTGAAGAACCTGCATCATGGGACTCATCATCAATAAAAAATCTTGGATGTCCCCATTCTCCCCCTTCATCAAAATCACATCCTTGGAAAGAAAAAACTTTTGGGTCTTCGGATTGTAGAGTCTTGTTAAGATCCTGCTATAAAATAAACTCAAATAACACACTCTCACACGATTGCTTGGAAATAAACTCACATAAACATCATATTAATATAACAAAAATTTGCATAAAGGAACAATCTCACAATAAGACAGAATCGTAGGCCTCTTCGAGGGGGCAACCTCCTTCAATACTTCATTAATTTGCAAAAATATGGTTACATTGGTGCCTTTTCGGGTATTTAAGGAGTTTCCTTCCAAGGTTGGCTTACATGCAAAATGCCACCTGGATTACATGCATAATGCCACCCGAATTACATGCATAGTGCCACTTTGAATTACATGCACAATGCCACCTTACCTAACCTATCTACCATGTGTTACATAAAAAGGGTGCCATTTGTCATAGGCACTACCTAAGCTAAAACTTAGAACATTACAAAATATTAATCATGGGTACTACCCACGTTCACTAGGAATTATTACATCGGGGAAGTTATTACATTAAGGGTTAGGATGAGATCCTAACATGCCCTTCTCCTTGAAGAAGCTTTGTCCTCAAAGCTGAAAATGAGGAAACTATTGTTGGAGTTGATGGAGAGACTCCCATGTAGCATCCTCAGGTTGAAGTCCATGCCACTGAACCAGGACCTCTGTAATGGTACGGTTGCGCAGAGTGCGAGTTCGACGATCCAGCAGCTACTCCGGTGCAAGTAAGATGGAGCCTTCTTCATCCAATTTGGGGAGTGTTGATTGAACCTGTACCTTTGTGCCCACAACTTTCTTGAGAAGGGAAACATGAAAAATAGGGTGGATCTTGGAAGTGGGGGGAAGAGCCAATTTGTAAGCTGTTGGACCAATCCGTTGTAGAACCTGATAAGGACCATAGAATTTTGGAGCGAGCTTCTGACACCTACGAAGTTGTAGGGATGATTGTTTGTATGGATGTAAGCGAAGGAAGACCATATCACCCACATCAAAACTATGCTCAGAACGATGCTGATCAGCTTGTTGGCGCATCCGATTCTGGGCCATGTTCAAATTTTGCTTGAGTTGGCGGAGGACCTCGGTGTGTTGACTCAGAGCATTGTCAATGGCCTGGACCTTGGAGCTGCCCGGAATGTAGGAGGAAGGCGTGAGTGGAGGGCACCCGTAAACTACCTCAAACGGTGTGAGTTTGGTGGCGGTATGATAGGAAGTGTTGTACCACCATTCGGCCAAAGAAAGCCATTTTGCCCAATGAGTAGGATGATCGGAGGCAAAGCAGCGAAGGTAGGTTTCCAAGCATTTATTAACAACCTCTGTTTGACCATCCGTTTGCGGATGGTAGGCTGAACTCATTTTGAGTGAGTCCCCTGCAACTTAAACAACTCTTGCCAAAAATTGCTAGTAAAGGTGGGATCACGATCAGATACAATGGAGGTTGGCATGCCATGAAGGCGAAATATGGAGTCAAGAAAAATTTGGGCAATAGTGGATCCTTGTGTAAGGATGGGTTAGGGCACAAAAGTGAGCATACTTTGAAAGGCGGTCCACTACCACGAAAATAACTAACTTGCCTCCAGATTTAGGTAGCCCTTCTATGAAGTCCATGGAGATGTCAGTCCACACCTGATCTGGTATCGACAATGGTTGAAGAGTGCCCGGAGAGCGCACTGTTTCCCCTTTCATCCTTTGACATGTGTCGCGATCCGCTACAAAAGAGCGAATGTCCTATTTCATACCTTTCCAAAAGAAGGTGCGCTTGAGTCGCTCATAAGTTTTTAGGAACCATGAATGGCCAGCAGATGGAGTAGCATGTGATTCCTTCATGAGGAGCTCTCGAAGTGGGGACTTAGGAGGAAGAACCAGGCGTTGATGGTAACGCAGATCCTGGCCATCCCAACTATATCCTGGTGTAGACTCTGGATCATCCCTAAGTGAAGCAACCAGGTCTTTCAAATCTGCATCCTGAAGTATTTCTTGACGTAAGGGCTCAATCCATTGGGGCAATGGTGCAGAGATGGCACACAACATACTAAGGGTCTCAAATTGGTGAGAGAGAGCATCTGCCACAAGATTTTCCTTCCCTTTTTTGTACGTGATGTCATAATCATAGCCCATGAGTTTTGATACCCACTTTTGTTGCTCGGGGGTGGCAACCCATTGTTCTAGAAAGTATTTCGGACTACGGTGGTCAGTTTTGATGGAGAAATGGCGCCCAATGAGGTAAGGTCGCCAATGCAGGACTGCATGCAATATTGCCAACATTTCCTTGGCATATGTGGATTTCCCCAAATTGCGATCAGATAGGGCTTTGCTGGTAAAAGCCAAAGGGCATCCTTCTTGCATCAATACCGCCCCAATACCACGACCAGAAGCGTCACTTTCAATGACAAATTTTTTAGAGAAGTACGGCATGGCTAAAACTGGAGTGGTGGTCATGGCATGCTTGAGGTCCAGGAATGCTTGCTCAGTCGGCCCTGTCCAAGTAAAAGAATCCTTCTTCAACATGGAGGTGAGGGGGGTGGCTATCTTTCCATAATTGTAGACAAATTTACGGTAATATCCTGTAAGCCCTAAAAATCCTCGAAGCCCCTTGAGTGTGCGAGGTTTCGGCCATTCTTGGACTGCTTGGATCTTCTTAGGGTCAACCTTGACACCATCCTTTGAGACAATGTGTCCCAGATACTCTACTTCAGTCAAACCAAAGGAACACTTGGACCTTTTTGCAAACAGTTTATGGTCGGCCAATAGTTGGAGGGTTTGATCTACATGCTTGAGATGCTCTTCCCATGTGTGACTGTAAATCAAGATGTCATCGAAGAACACAAGGATGAACTTCCGCAAAAAAGGGTGAAAGATGTTGTTCATCAGGCTTTGGAATGTGGAAGGAGCATTTGTGAGACCAAATGGCATTACCAAGAATTCATAATGACCTTCATGAGTGCGAAAAGCAGTTTTAGGAATATCTTCATCCCTGAGCCGGATCCGATGGTACCCAGAGCGGAGGTCTAGCTTGGTGAAGTACATGGTCCCATGTAATTCATCTAGTAATTCATCAACCACGGGGATAGGAAATTTATCCTTGACAGTTATCTTGTTGAGTTCTCGGTAGTCAATACACAATCGCCAAGAGCCATCCTTCTTGAGGACCGGTAAGGCTGGTGAGAGTAGGGACTAGTACTAGGCCGAATGACACCCGCCTTGAGTAATTCCTGTATCATCTTCTCAATCTCTGACTTCATGGCATGGGGGTACCTGTATGGTCTGATATTGGGAGGTGTACTATCCGGCAATAATGGAATGGCATGGTCGTGAGAGCGATGCGGTGGTAGTGTGGTTGGTTCTAAAAATATGGCCTCATGTTTGTGGAGAATCTGTTGCATGTCTGGTGGGATTTCACCCATTGGAGATGTGGATGGTTGGATGGAGAATAGTTGTGCAATGACCCCACGTGATGATTTCTTTAGCAATTTCTCCATGCCGTTTGAACTGATAATTTGAGGTGTTCCTGTCGGGGAGCCCTTGATGATGTGTGTTTGTCCATTTTGGGAGAACTGCATCCAGAGTTCAGCAAAGTTCCAACTGATAGTGCCCAACGTACTCAACCATTGAGATCCCAAAACAATATCACATCCACCCAACTGGAGGGCAAACATGTCCTGCTTGAGTTCATAGTCCCCTATCTTGATTTTAACATTGCGACACTTTCCTTTACAAGGTAAGGTTCCCCCATTGGCTACCATGACCTCAAAGGAATTACAAGTGTGGATATAGCAATTTTCCCAGTGAGCAACTCTAGGGTCAATGAAGTTGTGCGTGCTTCCCGAATCCAGAAGGATGGAAAGACGTTGGCCCTTGAAAAATCCTGTAACCTTCATGGTTTGAGGAGTAGTAATGCCTGCAAGGGCATGGACTGTAATTGTTGTCTCAGGTTCTTGTTTCACTTCTTCTTGTGGAGGAGGTGTTTCTGGAGGGTCCTCATCCTCATCACTCTCGTCAGAGGTATCAGGTTCTTCAACATCTATCAAGAACAATTTTTTGTGTGCACACTTATGCCCTTTGAAAAACTTTTCATCACAATTGTAGCATAATCCTTGGGCACGACGTGCATCCATCTCTTCGGTGGTGAGGCGCTTGGGTGCAGCAGGTTTATTATCGACTGGGTGTTGGGCTCTAGGAGGAAATGAAGGTCTATTTTGAGGAAACTTTGATGGGCGTCTTTGGGCAGAGAGTTTAGATTCAACCAAATGGGCCAAATTGATAGCTTCCATCATAGTTCGTGGTTTCAACATTCTTACTTCCGCTTGGAGTTCCACCTTCAACCCATTGATATAACAACTCTGGAAGAACCCTTCATTCAATCCTCTTGTCTTATTGGCCAATTTTTCAAATTGAGCTTGGTACTCTCGAAATGACCCTGTTTGTTGTAGTTTGGTCAAGGCTCTTGTAAAGTCCTCATACTCACTAGGACCAAATCGAGTGAGTAGTTGGGATTCAAAATCCTCCCAAGAGAGATTTGGGTAGGCAACACGTAACCATTGAAACCAGTGTAGAGCCTCAGACTCCAAGTTAAAGGAAGCCATCTGGACTCGATGAAATACGGGTACATTATGAAGTCTAAAGAATTGATCAACCCTACATAGCCACCCATCAACATCCTTCCCACTAAATTTGGGAAAGTCCAATTTGGGCATTCTAAAGGGTGGATCATGGTCATGATTCCTTGCAGAACTCTCAGCTTGGTATTCTGATTTGGGTGGTCCTCTTTTCAGTTTGTTGTCTACTTCTGTCAGTGCTTCTTCTAAGCGGTTGCTAGTGGCCTCATGCTCTAGGCGAAGACCTTGGACTTCTTCCCTTATGGAGTGAAAAGCCGAGTTCAAGTTCTCAATGGCTTTTGTTAGGGATTCCAAGTGTTCTAGTTCTTTTTGGTGTCCACGGGTACCCTGGGCCATTTTTTAAACCTTTTGTGACCAGTTACTAAAAATAGAATTGAGTTTTTAGGACTTACTATTTTTAGTAAGTGCCCAAAAAAGTGCTTGGGTGCTATATATCAAAACGATCAGCTCAAGGAGGTGGTCACAATGAGCTATATCTCTCAACACTACTTTTTGGCACCCCAGACTTTTTTTATCTCCTGTTTTGCTGAGTCTAACGGTGTTTACAGTTTCGATTATGAGCTACAGAGCAAAAGTTGGGTACTGGAGCACTATCTATAACTGGCCTCATTTCATACTCAAGATTCTCTGTATTTTGTAGGTGACTGTTATGACAGTTATGTTCTGACCCTGAAGACTATGAATTCTGCCTTGACTGTGCTGACCTCTCTGACCTGACTGACCTGACTGTGACTGCCACTGTAAATTTGACTGTTATTCTCCAGACTGTCAACTTAAGTGTCACCCTCATGGCTTATCCCGAATGCATGTCCTTTCTATTATTTTTTTAGTAGAGGACTCCTTTCTCATATGCTCACTTTTGAAATGCAGGTTTACGAACAGGGATGTTTGGATTTTTTTTTTTTATTTTTTTGCATTTTTTACAGGTTGAAGTTTTAACAGAACCAGGGAATGCTAAGTATAGGAGTATGTACCACCCATAGGCCCTCTAATATACCGACAGTGATGAACAATAGTGCTCGGACCAATATTTTAGGCCACTACTCAAGGAGGATTCCACACATACCCTTGAGCACACTACCTGCCTCTCTGACAATACGGGAGGGTAATCGTCCAGGATGTTGTGTCCCGTAGACTATGAGTAATACAAGGCCGAAGAGCTTCCTAATGGCTAAAAGTTTGTTTAATCCTAGATGGTCTCCCGATATACCCGAAGATACGTGGGAGCTCAAGTCCGTGCGCGAGTTACGTCCGAGGCACAGGTATTGGAGCACGATCGCCCCTCACTTCACTAGACGCTTTATGGGCTATCTAGCTTAGCCAATAACGACAGATCCTTCACGATATTTTAAAACCCCCGGCACAGGGTTTCTACCTACTCAACTAAAAATTTTTTTTTTTTTTGGTCTGGAAAAAAAAATGCACTGTATTTTTTTGGATTTTTTTTTTTAATAAGGAAAAATAGAAATGGGAAAAACACACAGAATTTATACCTAACAGGCGGATTGGATGGCAAGAATCATTGCAGTTGCAGCAGAACTTGGCCCTGGAAAGCGCTCTGATACCACTTGTTAAGATCCTGCTATAAAATAAACTCAAATAACACACTCTCACACGATTGCTTGGAAATAAACTCACATAAACATCATATTAATATAACAAAAATTTGCATAAAGGAACAATCTCACAATAAGACAGAATCGCAGGCCTCTTCGAGGGGGCAACCTCCTTCAATACTTCATTAATTTGCAAAAATATGGTTACATTGGTGCCTTTTCGGGTATTTAAGGAGTTTCCTTCCAAGGTTGGCTTACATGCAAAATGCCACCTGGATTACATGCATAATGCCACCCGAATTACATGCATAGTGCCACTTTGAATTACATGCACAATGCCACTCGAATTACATGCATAATGCCACATGAATTACATGCACAATGCCACCTTACCTAACCTATCTACCATGTGTTACATAAAAAGGGTGCCATTTGTCATAGGCACTACCTAAGCTAAAACTTAGAACATTACAAAATATTAATCATGGGTACTACCCACGTTCACTAGGAATTATTACATCGGGGAAGTTATTACATTAAGGGTTAGGATGAGATCCTAACAAGTCTATAGGTTTTGGTGGACTCATAATACTCTACAAAAATGCATGCTTGAATCTTGGGATCAAGATTATTTCTCTTATCATCAGGAATATGTGCATAAGCAAAAGAACCAAAAAATCTAAAATATTTGACATTTGGTTTCTTGCCATACCATGCTTGGTAAGGAGTTATCCCCTTTAGACTTGAAGTAGGACTCCTATTCAAAATATAGACACTGGTTTTGACTGCATCAGCCCAATACATGTTGCTCAGATGCTTAGTTTGAAGCATTGATCTGACCATTTCTACAATGGTGCGGTTTTTCCTCTCTGCCACACCATTTTACTGTGGAGTATAGGCAGTGGTGAACTGCCTTTTTATCCCATTTTCTTTACAAAATTTCAAAAATTCTTTGGAAGAGTATTCTCCTCCTTTGTCTACTCTGAGACATTTTACATGATATCCACTTTATTTCTCTACATTTTTTTTAAAATCAATAAAGCAATCAAAAGCTTCATCTTTATGCTTCAGGAAATAAACTCAACACATTCTAGAGAAATCATCTATGAAAATAAGAAAGTAAGAATTGTTACCAAGACTTTTTGTTTGCATTTGACCACATATGTCTGAATGCACTAGCTGAAGTGGATAGTTGGCCCTCTATGCTTGTCCTCATGGAAACTTGGCCCTGACGTGCTTTCCCAAAGCACATCCTTCACAGACCTCCTTATGATCCTGAATTTTAGGAAGTCCAGTCACCATCGCTTGAGAAGTCAATAATTTTAGACTGGAAGAATTCAGGTGACCATATCTCAAGTGCCAAAGTACACTTGGATTTACAATAGCAATATTTGCCAGTTGAGCTCCCCCTGGCTGGCCAAACTTCAGGGGAAATAACCTGTTCTTGGTCATTGGTACCTGTGTGATGATTCTATTACCATTATTCTTGTCAAATATTACACATTTTCCCTCATCAAAGACAAGTTTATAATTATTTTCCATCATTTGACCAAAACTAAGTAGATTATGTTGGAGTTGAGGGGTGTAATAGATATAATTCACCTGTTTGATACCTTCTTGTGTTGGAACCTCCATGGATCCAATGCCTTCAACTGACAATGATTTATCATCTCCCAGCTTGATGCGAGATTCGTAGGTGGAATATATTGTAGCAAAGAGTTTCTTTGCCACTCATATGATTGGAACACCCAGTGTCCAAGATCTAGGTGTCATTCAAATTTTGATCTAATTGGCCATAAGAGAAAGAGATTATATGTCCCTTCCTCTTCACCAAAATGGTCATATTGACTGCTTTGACTGCTGCTTCCTTGTGAGGATTTGGACCAACAGTCACGAGCAAAGTGACCTGGTTTGCCATAATTGAAACAAACCTTCTTTGACTTGTCACTTCCTCTTCCTTGACCTGGATTTCTTCCTCTACTTTGCTTATTGCCTCTGTTTTGACTTCCACCTCTATTGGGAGATCCTCATTTGCTTGGATTTCCACCTCTTGGGCTACTCTTACCTCTGCCTCTTCCCTGACCTCTATCTTGGCCTCTTCCTTCTTGATATGCGAAGGCTTTGTCATCACCTCCATAGTTGGTTGAAGGATATTCCTACAATCTCTCTTCATGTGAAAGTAGAGAACCAATTAAAGCATCAAAGGATAGTGCAAAAAAATCCTTCGATTCTTCAATGATAATTGCAACATGGTTCCACTTTGGAAGAAGTGTTCTTAAAAATTTCTTCACCATAATATCTGGCTTGATTTCATCTTCGAGAGTGATCATTTTGTCTACTACTGCTTTGACTCGCATGCAGTAGTCACCAACTTTTTCGTCTTCTTGCATCTTGAGATTCTCAAAATCTCTTTTCAAAGTTTGAAGCCTAACTTGCTTCACTTGATCACTCCCTTGGAAGCCTTCTTTCAAGGCCTTCCATGCCTCTTGAGCAGTTACACAAGATGCAATTCTAGGAAATATACTTTTATCTAAGGCTTCTTGCAAATGATACAGGGCAGAGGAATTATTTTTCTATGCTTCTTTCCTAGCTTTCTTATCAGCAACACTTAATGTGGTCCAGTCAGTAGGTTTTGTGTAACCCTCTTTGACTACATCCCACAAGCCCTTACCGATGAGTAAGGTTTTCATTTTAATGGACCAATATTCATAGTCACTTCCATTAAACTCTGGAATAGGAAGACTAGTATTTGAGGCCATAGCAACTGACTAGAAATTAGAAACAAACTTGATTTGGCTAGTACAATCAATTGCAAAGAAAAGCAATTACAAATTTAAATCAAATCTTGCTTGTTCTACTTTCTCACTGATTGCTTGATCTTCTTGCTATGAATATCCAAGAACTAGGTTCCCAAATTTGTCGACGATCGAGTCTTCATCATCGTCGATGAGGATAATTTTAGGGGTTGGCTCAGCTGGTTCCAAAATTTGAAGGGAATCATTGTTGTTGATCTGTTGGTTTGCTGGTTCCTAGGGTGTGATTTCCACTGAATTTGACTCCTCAACTTGTTGTCCAAATATGTTATCCTCATAATCGGCCTCGTAACCAGAATCAGGGTGTCTCTGATGTGCTATGATGGCGTTCTATAACTGATTGAACACAACATGCAGTTCGTCTCTCCGAACTCTTTCATCAAACGATTCAGCAGTCTCTCTTAGTAGAAGAGAACACAATGCATGATAACACCCAGTTGATCAGATTATCTACTCATCAATGCAAAAAAAAAACTTCCTTAAAGCCTTTGAGGTTACAATTTTCACTTTTCAAGTCTCACACAATTTGCAAGTTTTTCATTACAAAACTTAACCCTTGAATGGGGAGTCCAAAATTTTCTGAAAGCGCTAAACGAGTGCTCCATAAGGCTTCTTGTCACTTTTTTTCCTCCTTTTTACAATGCTTACCTCTTAGGCTATTACACAATTTTGCAAGGTTTTTCAAGCCCCTTGGGCGATTTTACAATTTGCCTCTAGGACAATAGGTTCAAAATTTCTCTTATAAAGTTTTAAAATCAAACCTTTTAAAGCATTTTAATATTTTTAATTTAATAATTAAAAATATGCTTTAAAACTATTTAAAATGACTTTTATAAATAATTATAAAGCAATGTTTTCAATTATTAAATTAATATTAAAAAAACTTTAGTAAAGTTTAATTTAACTTTTAAAAAAAATAATTAAATAAAAAATGAACCTTTGTTTTGGAGGTCGTCCGAGTCGAACTTGCGACCTAGTGATTCTGGCCGAACACTCCTTGCCAACGCATATGCGGCCACGCCAAAAATAAATTTGGCACTTCATGCCTTTAATCTTTGACCGCCGAATCAACAAAAATTAAAAAAAAACTTTTCATCCCGATGGGTTTCAAACCCAGGACCTGACGTCTGCAGCGAAACCTCCTTAGCCGCTCGGGCTACACGTCCGATGCAAAATATTTTTTGCTCGATGCAAATTTAACAAAGTGCATGTGACTTGTTTAAAAAAAAAATGCATTTGATATATCCCACATCGATCGGGATAAATAAAATGAGAGGGTTTTTAACAACATGCACACCAAAGTAATTCGATTACCTTTGGGCAATCGACCTCGAAAACCTTTTACCATAATCTCACCCAACCAAAACGTGCCATCTCAACTGCCAATCACCAGCTGCTATGTGGTGTCCACGTCAGCTAAATCTCACTCTGCCACATGTTGCTCCCTCTGTGTTGCCTCAATTTGCATGTTGCTCTGTCAGCAAGCCACCTCAACACCTCGAAGTGTGTGCCAATTTGCTGTGCATGCCTCAAAATACATGCTTAGAAATCTCTATCCATGTGTAGCTATCTTGATACACATGCCATAACATAAAACTACGCCCTACGTATTGACCTCGAACAACGTGGATCGTGGACCTTAGGATTTCCTTGAAAAATGAGCTTACAACCCCTGCAAATCTGATACCAGAATGAGATCAATATTTGAACGCAACACAATGAAATATTTATTTCAATTAAATCAAATCTTAGTACAACCATAGGGTATATATAATGTAATTTAAAACTAAAGCACGCAACTACTAGAAGAATAATAGGAGATAAGGAAATAGGCGAGAAGGAGGGATAAGGGGATAGGTAGGAGGAATAAGGGGAGGGAATATAGGAGAAGGAATAGGGAGGAGAGAAAAACAAAATGATGCACTTGCCGACATTCCAAACCCTCTTTGTGTTCACACTTGATCAGGACATTTCTTGCCAGCTTTGCATTTGTATATGTTCACATTGTAACATTAGAAAGATTCATAACAAGTTTATTTGATGCTTATGATTAAAAATATATGATATAGGGTTGTTAGTGATTATGCTTCATCATATTGCCCCGATTAGTAGAATAAGGTTATGTGATAATATTGATATCTACTTATACAAAGGTGGGATATTTGACCTAATTATCTAATTTTGGTAGGTGTGTTAAATTATTTTAGGTATAATGATGAATTTGACAGTTGATGATATTTTGTTTATCACTTTAAATTTTATGATAGACCCTTATGCCAAATAAGGTTTAAAAGTTGCAATATTACTATAATGGTAAGGGATTTGGCCTCTCTTTGAGAGGTCCAAGGTTCAAACCCCACTCAGTATGAGAGGACCAAGACCCCTCATAAAAACCTATGTAAACTCATTGAATTTTTATCAAGTGGCATTAGCTCAACTAGTTAGATTCCTCAATATTAAAGAGGAGACCAAGGTTCAAATCTTGCCAAATAATATATGGATAATATCCAAGATTTGTTGTAATACCACTATGTGGTGATGATGTAATGGGGGTGGGGCTAATTTCAATCCCATATAACCAATTGAAAAAAATAAGGTTTGAAAAAATCATTCCTCACTTGTTGGGTGTATAGGTATGTTAACACTTGCCAAGTGTTGAATAATTCTTCTCTGAGTATAAGAATGAATCACAACTTGATAAAATATTTGGATATGATCTTTAGATATAGTGTCCAATGAAAAAAATGAAATATTTATGAAGTTGAAATTTTTAATAGATCCATACATAGAGGAAAAGCGTTTGATAGAATAATCTGATGCTAATGGATTCCTCCAGGTTTTTAAGGACTTGCCAGTAATTGAATGATTTTATCACCCATGTTTCCTAGGTGTAGATATGAATTAGAGGATGTTATAAAAAATATATTAAGTGGTAGAAGATATAATGAGGGAACTTTACTTAGGGAGGAACTTGCTAGCTCAAACTACCCTTTTTATATGCCATACTTAAATTTGCTTTGTAGTATCAAAGTCATCATGGAGTGCTAGCAAGTTATAGGAAAAATATGATGCAAATGAGATAGTAGAGATGTTGAGAAATGATGAGATGTGCACTTAGAAAGAATCATTAGAGAGATTCACTACCTCAGCTACCTAGCTAAAATGCAATCTATAATGTGATCTATCCTAACTAGGATCATCATGGGTCATGATGAATCATCTTGAATCTATATGCAAACAACAAGCATATGAACACAAGAAAGTGAATTAGCATTCAATCATGCAATAGGTAGTTGATTCTAATAAGCACATGATCAAGCAAACAATGCTTGTAACACTCCAAATTTTTTGGAATATTCAAGGAGAAGCCAAAGGCATTTGAAATATAACAATACTAAGACTGATCACTACTTTTATATTGTAATATCAAGACCTCAACTTCCTTCAATATTCCAAATTATCAAGGGGATCAAGACAAATTTTGGGGAGTCATCGAGGAGGTCTACTAGCTTAGTGACCTACTACAAATGAAATGCAAGTGAAACAATTTTCTAGCAAGGATCATTATTGCTTCATTGTGGGATGCCCTCTTGTAACTTTATGAGATGAACATGCAGACTTAGGCAATCATGCAAACAATCACATGAAAGCAAGAAAAGTATGTTACAGGTAGTCATGCATACAATTAGGTACATGAGTAGGAAAACATGCAACTTTTAAACACAATATATTTTTAGGTGCATTATGTTGATAGGTTCCTTGTGTTCCTTACCATATAATATGGCCAAGTGATATGCACCTAACCCATAGTAATTACTATGAATGGGCCTAATCAATTGGGTTCAAAATTTCCCTTAAGTTTTTCTTTTGTATTAGTGTTTTTTTGGTTTTCTTTAAGAACTAAGTCACCTAATTTAAAGGAATGAGGTCACACCCTCTTCCCATAGGATTTATTAAGTCTTTGATGATAAAATCGTAAGTTTTCTAAGGCATGGATTCATTTTTCATCAAGCAACTCCAATTGGCTAAGATGTGCATGATGATACTCATCCCCAATAGACATATCATTTAGAAGGATTCTAAGGGATGTACTTCCAATTCGAAGGGAAATATGACCTCAATCCCATAGACCAAGGTATAGGATGTAGCACCAGTTGGAGTTCTAACACTAGTGCGATATGCCCATAAGGTAGGATATAGTTGTAAATGCCAATCCCTACCAATTTTGCTAACAAGTTTCTTTAGTATCTTTATTAAAGTTTTATTAGAAGCTTCATCTTGGTCATTACCTTGTGGGTAATATGATGTCAACCATTTATGTTGGATTTTAAATTTAGCACAGATCTTGACAACATATTTATTTTTAAAGGGAGTGCCATTATCTGAGATAAGCATGTTAGGAATACCATACCATGATAGGATTTGGTTTAGGATGAACTTAGAAACTTGAACTCTAGTGCAAGAGGATAAGGGCATAGCCTCTACCCACTTTGTGAAGTATTCTATTGCGATAATTATAAAATTATGTATATCATATGAAGATGGCTTTATTTTCTTAATGATATCCAGTCCCCAAGTAGAGAAGGGCCAAGGAGATGTGATGGAATGAAGCTCTTGGAAAGGTGCATGGATGAGGTTATCATGCTTTTAGCACTTGTCACATTTGCACACATGATTATAAGCATCCCTTTCCATAGTCAGCCAATAATATCCCATGCAAATGAGCTTCTTAGCAATGGAACTTCCATTGAAGTGTCCACCACATGCTCCCTCATGGGCATCTTGTACTACTATCTTAGCTTCATCCAAATTTAGGCATCTTAAAAGAATGCCATCAAAAGTTTACCTATATAAGATATCACTGATTATCATAAATTGACAAGCTTATTGCCTTAGGTTATTTTGCTCATTGTGATTTAGACCTTTAGGAAAAACATTTCTCTTAAGGAAATCATAAATTTCCTTGTACCAAGGGATCAAGGATAGGAGCTTGTTTGATGGTAAATATAGCTAATGGTTCTTGACTAGATTACAAGGTTATAGGTTATCTTATCTGATGGATGATAATTATTGCTTGCTCATCCTCCAACTCTAGAGGCATGAGTGAGGTAACGACAACCATTGCATCTACTTGGTGATTTCTAGAGCATGGAATAGTATCAATGGTTACTTTCTCAAAGGAAGCCATCAATTTATCCATAATGTCTTTATATGGCTTGAGTTTATCATCTTTGGTTTGATAAACTCTATTAATTTGATTAACTATTAATTATAAATCTTTCAAGATGGAGAGGATGGTTACTTTTCAGGCTAAGGTTACCTAAAGCCCAAGGATAAGTACTTCATATTCAGTCATGTTATTAGTACACGAGAATTGAAGCTTGAAAGATAAGGGGATGACAATCTATTATGGTGATACTAGGATAATTCCTACCCCTACACCTTTGATGCATCTTACACCATCAAAGAAAAGAGTCCAGGAATCCTATTGTGATGCTTTGAGAGTGCACATTATCTCATCAAGATATTCGATTTCTAGGGGATGACTAGCTAGTAAAGGAGTTATTGCTAGCTGATCAACTATCACTTGTCCCTTTATTAAATTTTGGCTAATGAATTCAAGGTCAAATTCATTAAGGGCCATAACCCATTTAGCTATCCTACCCGAAAGGTAGGGTTTAGACATAAGGTATCTCAATGGATCAACCTTAGCTATAACATAAGTTTTATGGCTCAACATGTAATATCTCAACTTTTGAGAAGCAAAGACCACTACTAGGCACATCTTTTCCAAAGGGGTATATCTAGTCTCATAACTGATAAGGGTTCTACTAATATAGTAGATAACCCTTTCCCTATGTTGATCATCATATTATGCTAACATGGCACCTAAGGCATGAACCTATTGTTACAATATATAACAACAATGGCTTGAGGTATCTGGTGGGATAAGTACTGGTAGAGATAGAAGATATGTTTTCAAAGCATCAAAGGCTTTTTGACATTCCTCATCCCAATTAAACTTGATCCCTTTTCTTAAGAGTCTAGAAAAGGGTTGACATTTATCTACCAATTGGGATATAAATCTCCTAATGGCTTGCAATATACCTTGTAGACTTTGAAGCTCAGTTAGGTTTCTAGGTGGTGGTATTTTAGTGATAGCAAATATTTTGTCAAGATCTACCTCAATGCCATGTCTAGACACGATGAAGCCTAATAGTTTGCTGGATGTTACCCCAAATATACATTTGGAGGGTTTAAGGTAAACTTTATATTCTCTAAGTCATTCAAAAAATTTCCTTAAGTCTTTGACATGATCTTCTCATTTCATGGATCATCCTAAGAAGATCATCAACATAGTCTTCAACAATATCATGCATCATATCATGGAAGATGTATGTCATGGCACATTGGTAGGTTGTGCTAACATTATTCAAACTAAAGGGCATGACCTCATAGTAAAAGGTACCCCAAGGAGTAATGAATATTATTTTAGCTTGATCCTCTAGCATAATTCAAATTTGATTATACCCAAAAAATCCATCCATCAAGGATAGCATTCCATATCCGATAGTGAAGTCGACAATCATGTCTATGTTAGGTAGAGGAAAATCATCCTTAGGATAGGCTTTGTTGATGTCTCAAAAGTATGTGTAAACTTGCACAACACCTTCTTTCTTGGCTATAGGAACTATGTTGGAGATCCAATTAGAATAGTCAATAGCCTTAATAAATTTGACCTCCAAAAGTTTTTGGAGTTCCTCTTTAACTAGTAAAGCAACCTTAGGATGCATATTTCTTAACTTTTGCTTTATTGACTTAGCATCAGTCTTGACTACCAAGTGGTGGACGACTAAGGATGGGTCTAGTCTAGGCATGTCTACATAGGACCATGCAAAAATGTCACAAAATTCAATTAAGAGTTTCATATACTCTTCTCGTTCTTCTAAAGTTAGAACCTTTCCTAACTTTATTATTCTTGGATTATCTTTTGATCCTATGTTAATATCAATGGTTTCTTCTATTAGGATATGAGACTCATATTCATATTATGGAGGGGTAGGTAAGACCCCTAGAATTTGAAGCTCATCGACATCTAAAGTCCATTGCTCAATGTTGGATGACTATGAGGGATGTGTGACTAAAGAAAGAGGCCCTTCAATAGGGATATTTTCTTGATAAGAAAAATCATTGTGATTATCCCTAGAAGGGTTGTGGGGTAAAACTTTCACCTCATAGTCATTTATGTGTAATGTTGATACAAGGTTTTCTATTGATTGAGATGTCATATTATTGTCTTCTTGAGGTAGAACTGATGTATCCCTATTATCAAGGCTATTGTTGGAGCTTTGCCTAGTCTCCTCAATGGGCTTAATGCTTAGGGTGTTGATTTGTGCATACTGCAAAAATAGATTAGAAAGGGAGAAGGGAGAAGGTTCATTGTCCTCCTCTTCATCCCAATCTAAACCTTCTATTAAGGTTACTTATTTTTGGGGTTCACATGAGAAAAGGTACACCTCTTCATCATCACTACTTTCTAAAGAGGAGCAAGATGTCCTTTCATTAGGATTGGGGAAGTATCCTAATCCCTAATGCTCAAGCCAAGCTTCGGATTCTAGAGGCTCCTTAATGCCTTGTTCTCAAAGTCCCAAGCCTTTTCCCTTGTATCCAAAGTTACAAAGAATTTGCTTGGGGATAGGGTAAATATTGGAGAGATAACATGAGGTATACCTTCATTCTATTGGTCATGGATTGGTTCCACATATTCTCTCCTCATTAGTTGTTCCTATAGAAACGAAGGTGCAAGTTCCTATTTGCACAATCATTCCTTTTCAGGAAGGCAACCCTAAAGCACGAGGTGACAGGGGTAACCTGACCAAGTCTAAGGCTAATAGCTCATGATGTTGGTTGTTGAGGTTTATATTGTTAATATCCTCAACTTTTTCCTTACCCTTTGTCATGGCTTGACTACTAGTTTCTTCTCCTTGGTTGATACTTATTCCCTTAGGTGGTATAGACCTTAAGGCATCATCTATAAAAGGATGAGAAGCATTCAATGAAGGGCACAATCAAGCCTTTGGGTTTTTTGATTGGATGGTTTGATAATAAGCAAAAGGATCTCTATCAACCACTATGCTATACAACTTACCTTGATATTCAAATTTTACACATTGATGGTAAGTTGAGGGGATAACCTGCATCGCATGGATCCAAGGTCACCCCAAAAGGAGATTATAGTTTAAATCATAGGGCAACACATAAAACAAAGTGTTTAATATGTGAGGCCCCACTTTTATTGGAAGAACTATAGTTCTAGTAGCTTTGCACTCCTTATTGTCATAGGCTTTTATGACAATGTTAGATTTCTCTAGGTCTTCCTTATTAAGCCCTATTCTATGGATGAACTTAAGGCTACAAACATTGATTGTTGAACCATTATCAATGAGAACCCTTTTAATGCATTTCTCATCGATGTTACAAGTGATATACAAAGGGATCTCTCCAAGCATAGAGGTAGGTGGAATGTCATCCTTAAAGAAGGATATGGTTGCATGGTTCATGCTAAGGGACCCTACCACATTAGCTAGATCATCAAGGCTAATATTTTTGGGTATTGTTTGCTCACTTAGAAGCTTAAACAGGTTTTCTCTATGACTTGAAGAAGTTTGCAACAACTCGAGTATAGAGATTTTGGATGGTGTGTCCTATAGTTGTTGTTGGAGGTTAAAGGCTCTCCTACCTTTATCTTGGGGTTTTAGAACCAAAGGTGGTTCTTTAGGAGTAGAAACATGTCTAGGCTACAAGACCAAAGGGGGATCAAGGGATGATTCTAAGGTTTGACCTTTTTCTTTGGCTTGTTATCTAGTCATAGTGCTAACTTGAATCATCCCTACCAAGTTTTAATTTGGTAGGGGGATGTTCCTATAGCATTTTTAATGTGTTTGGGTAAGGGGTCTTAAAAGATCCCCAGATATTGGTTAGAGGATGTTGCTTGTTCAGGATCGTTGACCACTAGATGACCTTCATCGATGAGGTCTTGTACCACATTCTTAAGAGTGATACATTTATTTGTGTGGTGACCATTTGTGTGATGGAAAGTGCATTGTTGGTCAACCTTGAACCAAGGAAGATTTTCCCTATCAGGGTCATGCTACCTTATAGGAGGTAATTCTATCATCTTAGCATCTAACAACTACATTAGCATAGAATATAGAGATTGGTTTAACTTGGTAAATTTTTTTGAGGCTTTTCTTGAGTCTTAGCTAGAACTAATTTTTGTAATGTTGTAGTGGTATTAACATTACCTATTTTAGGATTGTTACTGGGGTGAGAGTCAGTTACACCATCACCCACAACATGTTTGTTTTTATACTATCCTTTAGTGTTAGAAGAAGATGTCTTCCCTTATTCTTTTTTAGTTTTTATGTTAGCTTTCCCAATGGATTAACTCACAACAAACATATTCTAAGATTAAGAATAAAATAAACTAAATCTATTAACAATATCAACAATATCTCATAACAATGAACACCAATATCTCACATAATATAACTCAAACAAACACAATATACAAAAATTACATTAATGATACAACTTGGTTACAATGCATGGAGCTTTACCTCCAATATATATTTTTTTATGACTTTTCAATTCTCTAACTATTGCTCTCCTCTTTCATTTGGGAGATGCAACCTTTCATATTCCTCTAATAAATACAAAGCTCTCAACTTGCCACATATCATGTGACTCTTCATACTCTCTTGACACTTTGCACTCTCTCATATTGCCACATACATTATATAAAATATAAATCATCTACCAAACTAATATTGCAAGGGGGTCAAATAATGTAATATCTCCAACACCCCCTCGTATTACATTATTTGGTAGGAAGGCTTTTTGCCTTCATTATTTGATTCTTCTTTCTCTTCAATATTCATCTCTAACTCTATCATGGCTGGATAAATAATCTATCTGCATCTGGGTCTCTGTCTATGGATCACTACCTCTGGGTCAGAACCACTAGTTATGCCTCTAGGTCTCTACCTCTAGGTCATTGCCTCTGGGTCACTTCCACTAAATCACAACCTCTAGGTCATTGCATTTGGAACTCTACCTTTGGGATATACACTAGAATATTCATATGGCTATTGTCTTTGTAAGATCATCACTATAGGTGATTTCACTGTATTTCTTCATGATAAGATCAATATCATTATTTTCATTCAATAAAATTTGAATTTTCATTACACTTGGTTTTCATTTGTAGAAACCATACAACATTCCTTTCATCTTATTCCATTCATTCATACTTATCCATCCACAATCCATTTTCAATTTTTGACTTTCCTTCTCTTTATATAAACAAGATTTTTGAGAATGATTATGTCCTCCACAAGTTTCACAACAATGGAGATTCCAATATTTTTCTATCTTATGTCCATATCTACCACAATGACTACATGTTTTCTATTACAAAATTTCTTTTTCTATTTTATCCTTCATTATTATTGATTCTATCACTCCTTGTGATAGGTTTGATGTTACTATTTCCTATCACAAACTTAGTCTCTTGCTCATTACTACTAGTTTTTCCTATATATCCAAGACCATATTTTGGTCTTATTTATGGTACAATTGGTTCTTTTATTTCTTGTCCATGTTTTCATAAATTTGTATCTCTATATCCCATTTTATTTAATAATTTTGAACTGATTCTTTTAGTATGCTTTTCAAAATAACCAAAAATATCATTATATTGATCCCCATCAACATCAATACAACTCTGACCATCACTATCCCTATCATCATTTGAATCTCTATCAACATCAATTATGATAGCATAAGATTTTTCTGACCAATCACGAACTATAATCAAATCATCTAAGCTACAATCTATATCTTTGCCTTTTGTGTCATAATAAGCATTTACTGTTATAGGTTCTATGTCTTTATTGTATTTCTCAATACCTTATAACAAACATATGTGATTTACCATAATATTTTTATGTACATTCTGATTGAGGAACATACCTGTTGGCAATTTTTGCCACATTATTTTGATTCTTGATTATTCATGCATAAATTGTTGAATGCTCACTCCTCTATGTTTTCTCTATGAGTTTTGGTGCCAAAACAGCTAAGTCCGAAGACTGTCACGATATCACGACCAAAAACAGCATGGAGAGCACAGGTTCAAAACCATCGTGATATTGCGACATGTCACGTTATCGCGGGTCTTTTGAGGAGAGAGAAGCCAAAGTCGAAAAACGTCGTGATATCGTGACGTGTTCCAAAATCGCGATCAAAGTGGTCAACGGAGGTAGAGCAGTGAAAATGTTGTGATATCGTGACAAAAAAATGAACAAGGGCCAGAATGAAGTCGCGATTTCGTGACATGTCGCATTTTTGTGACGAGAAGCAGTGATGAAGCCAAAAGAGAGAAAGATGTAGTGAAATCACGACTTGTCATGTTTTTGTGCTTTGAAACAGCGCAAGGAAAACATAGAGAAAGAACGTCATGATTTTGCGACATGTTTGGTTTTCGTGAGAACAAAGCAGAGAAGAGAGCAGAATAGTATGAAACTTCACGATTTCGCGACGCATCACGTTTTTGCAACCTAAGGCGATGAAGGAGAACAAAGAGCCGGATACGTCATGATTTTGTGACATGGTTGGTTTTCGTAATTCAAAATGGCAAAAGCGTACGAAGGAGAAAAATGTCACGATTTCGTGACATGTCACATTTTTGCGACCCGTCACAGTTTCGCGCCAGAAAGCAGTTCAATGGCCCAATGAAATATTGTGATTTCCAAAGATTAAAAGCACTCCAAAATTGAATGTTTTGCTGCTTTCCAATGCATGCAAGGTAGAAGAACGTGCTCAGGCCTATAGTTTTTGAAGCCACCAAAATTGAAGATGCCTCCATTATTCAAAGCTTTTGTTCATGATTTTCTAACGGTCCTAGCATGCTCCGAGGATGACCATTCAATGAAGACGACCGGTTCCTTGTTTCATTTAATTTCTGGTTTCTCTGAGGCTGGTTTAAGGGGATCATTTCCTTATTTTTGTTGCACATTTTGTAGATATCGAGGATGTTTGTTTCATGTTTTAAATGCTACAAAGAGGCAAGACCTCTATAAATATCAATGTATATCTCAAAAAGATGGATGGAGAGAGAGATACTTTTGCTGAAACACTTTTTAAGCTCTTTGCATGAATGAAAGATATTTGGCCTCTGGTTTTGCAAGCAACTTTATGTGTGTTTTTCCTTCTATTTCATGCATTCCTCATTTGCGCTCGTATTTCTTATCTGCTGCTTAATTTGAATTCTGCATCTGAGTTTAAATATTGCTAGTGAGGAAGTGAGTTCTGGAATGCAATTTTGAAGGTTATCTGCGCAAGGTTGTAAGTGAATTACGTCACCGTATTTTGTTATATTTTGTTAGTGTGCTTAAATTTATCTGCTGTTAATCTTTCCTGATCTGATGAATTTGGCCTATGGCTATATTTCCCATCTCTTTCTATAGTTTCTCATTTCTTTCTGCATATTTTCAATTCCTTTCCTGCAACTTTAGTCTGAAATCAAGCTTAGATTTAGTAAGGGAACTAGCCCTCTCTAGAGATTGGTCTGGAAGACATTTATTTATGCCAACCTTTCAATGTTGGCCGGGTCTAGGGCACATTTTGTATGAAATCCTTTCCTGTGGCAGATTTGTGACCAATAGTTTTTGGCACACCCGATGGGACAGACTATTTCTGTCTCAGAGAGATCCCATAGTATTGAGGGTTTAATGTTCACCTTCATGCCGTATAGTTAGAACATTTGGTGACTCTGCAATACCCAAAAATCTCTGAACATGGATACGATGAAAGCTGTACTTAATGATCACGATATCGAAGTCCAAAAAAGTTAAAAATCTTGTTGAGTTTTTTGAACTTGACAACACAAAAATAGGTGAACACTCTAGGTTGGTTTCCCCATCACTTACATCATCTGCCATATCCACAAACATCCCTGGTATTGTTACTAGTTTTCCATCTTCTCAGTCACATCCACTAGTCCCAATGGCCCAGTATCCTCAACCCAGGCAGTTTTAAGCATGGAATGGTTCAGGAGCCTTGAATTTGCAGGCTCAAAATCCAGTTCCTCAGGATGCTTTGAAAGCCTTGCCAACCTATGATGGTACTGGTAAGACGACATATGAACATATTCATGATATAGCTTCTTTGGCAATCATTCATGATATTACAGATGAAGATGTGATGGTGAAGTTATTAGTACTATCCTTGAGAGGAAAATTGCTGTACTGGTACTGATCTCTACAACCAGGAACTATTGCGTCATGGGATCAACTAGGAGAACTGTTAGTTAAGAATTTTCATGAACAAGCTGATCCGTTTTCTTTGCTACATCAGTTTAACACAATTTAGAGACACCTGCAGGAGGCGATAGCAGATTTCAATGTTCAATTTACTAGGAGCTGGCAGTGAGTGCCTGAAGGTCTTCACATTACCCCTGAGCAAGCTACCTTCTACTATCTTCGAGCGTTCAACACAGACATTGGCTTGGTGATCAGGCAGTCCAATGTGATGACCTTCCCGAAACTATTCGAACAAGCACAAAAGGCAGAGGTAGACTTGATTGCAATGAGTAGGCTTCCTCCAAAGGTAGCAATGCCCATTTTACCTGATATTCCCCAACATTTATATCCTAGTTCATTTTCGCAATCTATGTTTTCCATGTATCCTGTTCCATCATGGAGCTCTAGTGCACCTCAGATTGCACCCATCCCAGTTCCTCAGCTTCCTACTCCAGCAAATCCCCAGTTGCCTACACCCAGTATTTTGCCATTCCTCGCTTCCACCTCATTCCCAGCACTACCAGCGCCACTAGAACCTTTGCCCTTACCAGCACCTCCTGCGCCTATAAATCCTGACCCTTATACAGCGCTCTTGCAAGAGGTAAAATCTGCCAATTCTGTAATAAGAGAAATGGGCAATAAGATCACACTAATTGAAAGGAAGCAAGCTGAGTGAGATTTCCAACCCAGGAGATTTCAGCCTCCACCGATTACTAGAGAACAAGTTGCTTCAACAAGCAAAGCACCCAAGAAGAACCTGACTGTTTTGGCCAATGAAGATGCAGTCCTTGCAGAAAGAACATATTGGTGTTCAACATGTAATGATCCACATGGTGAAGACACTTGCATGGTTCATTTGAATTATGTGTAGACATTGGCCGCTAGCTCTTTAGGAGGGCAAGTCAACATGATCTCTGAGATAGGTCATAGTTTAATGGTTCCATATGAAGAACAAGTTTCAGTTCTCACAAGGACTGGAAAGAAGCCTATCACAGTAGATCCTGTTGAGTTAAAGCCATTAAAAGTACCAGCTGATTTGAGAAAACAAGTGAAAAATCCTATGCCAATATCAAAGCTAGATGCACCTATTTTACCAAACGATCCCATTCCACACAGAGTTCAAGAAAAATCTATAGCTACACAGACAAGATCAGAAGCAGAGGAGCAAGAAAGAGAAAAGTTGAAATACCCATCATTGAATAAAAGGTTGAGAGTAGAAGCTACTAAGCAGTATTGAAACAGATATGATCCCCCCATTGAAAATAAGGAATCTACTACAGTTGCATACAACATTGTCGAAGAATTAAGGAAGATCCCAGCTAAGGTTAGTCTTTATGATGCATTACAATTGCCTGGACAGGTATATTTATTGCAAGAATCTTTGAAATCTATGAAGGATAATGAGAATAGCCCTACTCAAAAAATTTATGCTCAAGCATTAACCACCTCAATCACTGGTAAGAATAGACCACCCCCATTTTATCTGTCACTTCGAATGGAGGGTTGGATCGTGCATAACTGCATGATTGATTTCGGTGTCGCTACAACTGTCATGCCAAAGGCAGTTTGCGAAGCCATGGGTATGGAATATACACGAAGTAGCCTTGGAGTTTTGTAGTTGGATGGGACTCCTATGAAAATAGTAGGTGTAATCAAGGATGTCCCGATTATTTTACACAGTATGCCTCAGATTACAGTCATTCAGGAAATAGTTGTGGTTGATCTAGAACCGTATTTTAGTATGTGCTTATCAAGAGAGTTCACTGCCAAACTAGGAGGCGACTACCTTTCTATGGATTATTCTCACCTAGAAATTCCTTTCAAAGGGAGAAGAATTCAGATTTATAATGAAAAACCTTCCTCTTTTCATATAGAGAAGCTGGAAGAAGCAAAAAAGTTCACACAGCCTGTCAGCTTGCTAACTGAAGAACCAGAAGATCCTGTTTTGATGGATGAACCTTGCTTAGAGGATGTGTTCTCAATGCTTGAATTTAATGCCATGCTGGAGATTGAGATTGGCTGTTGTTCCATTACAAAGCCTAAAAATGTTGAACTGAAGATGCAAGATGATCATAATTCTGTGCCTGATCAATTCAGGACTCTGTACTTTGATGCTGCGAGCTTCACAGATAATGTAGCAAAAAAATTGGAGAGTGAACAATTGCAAATTTTTGGTGGTTCCGAATTGATTGTGAATCAAATTTTGAACAAATGTAGGCTAGAATCAGTAAGAATGGCGTATACGTCCTCTATTCCAGAAGCTACTATCACTAATGGAAGGACATTGGAGCATGAAGAATCTAGAGATCAGTTGAAATACAATCAAATTTGGTCCGGTCACTGCAGGTTTATTGGATAACCCCCTGAAGCTGGGTTTGTGGTGGTGGCATGCCAATCATGTCGTAAAATTTTGTATATAGCAAAAAAAAAAAAAAAAAAGACAAAAAAAAAGAGAAAACATAATTTTTTTTTTTTTGTGGATTTCCTCTGTCAACTTCGGCTCTTTTGCATGCGAGCCCGCAGGTACGTTTCTTTATTTTTCTTTTCCTCCCTTCCCAATAGTTAGGGGCTTCCTCTCTACTTCTTCCTACCCCTCTTCATTCCCTTCTCCTACTCCTTTTTCTTCTGTTGAATCAAGCCACTGCTGTTGTTTCTACTTCCCCCTCTGATGTTCCCATTTCTACTTTCCCTTTCTTCTAGTCCTTTTTTGTGGGAGTACTTCATCACTGCCACGAGTTCTGTTATCATCTCCATTTCATCCACTTTCATTTCATTCTCTTTTTTGTAGCATCTCCATAGTGGGAAGCACAGTAGCACTCTATTGCTGTATCTACCGCTTCACTCCTTCCATTCCCACCATTCCATCATTTACAATTTCCATTCCATAGTCCTCACTCTGCTCATTCCGTTCATTTTCGTTTTGCAACCCTAGTGCTTTCATAATTGTCATGGAAATCCTTTTACAGCACTTGGTGAGCTAAGCCAAATACAGATTTATTTGAGTTTTCAATAAGTTAGCAAGAGTTTTTGCAGCAGTCTACAGAGATGTTCCTCATTCGTCAGCACTTCCTTTCCTGCTTCTCATGTTTCTTGACTCTGTTTCCCAATGGATTCAGACCTAGGATTCGTGCATACAGAAGAATTGTATACCCCACGAGCCGCAAAGAATGTTGGCAATTTTTGCCACATTATTTTTATTCTTGATTATTCATGCATAAATTGTTGAATGCTAACTCCTCTATGTTTTCTCTACAAGTTTTGGTGCCAAAACAGCTAAGTCCAAAGATTGTCGCGATATTGCGACCAAAAACAGCATGGAGAGCATAGGTTCAAAATCGTCGCGATATCTTGACATGTCACGTTATCACGGGTCTTTTGAGGAGAGAGAAGCCAAAGTCAAAAAACGTCGTGATATCACGACGTGTTCCAAAATCATGGTCAAAGTGGTCAACGAAGGTAGAGCAGTGAAAATGTCGCGATATCGCGACATGTCACGTTTTCACGACTTGCGATGGCCATGGAGTAGAATGTTAGAAATTGTCATGAAATCATGACATAATTAAGCAAAGGGCAATGTCAGTGAATCATGTCACGAAATCATGACAGAAAAATGAACAAGGGCCATAATGAAGAAGACGTCACGATTTCGTGACATGTCGCATTTTCGCGACGAGAAGTAGTGATGAAGCCAAAAGAGAGAAAGATGTAGCAAAATCGTGACTTGTCACGTTTTCATGGTTTGAAACAGTGCAAGGACAACATAGAGAAAGAATGTCATGATTTTGCGACATGTTTGGTTTTCGTGAGAACAAAGCAAAGAAGAGAGCAGAATAGTATGAAACGTCGTGATTTTGCAATGCGTCATGTTTTCGTGACCTAAGGCGATGAAGGAGAACAAAGAGTCGGATACATCGTGATTTCATGACATGGTTGGTTTTCGCGATTCAAAATGGCAAAAGCATACGAAGGAGAAAAATGTCGCGATTTCATGACATGTTGCATTTTCGTGACTCGTCATAGTTTCGCGCCAGAAAGCAATTCAACGACCCAATGAAATATTGTGATTTCCAAAGATTAAAAGCACTCCAGAATTGAATGTTTTGCTGCTTTCCAATGCGTGCAAGGTAGAAGAACGTGCTCAGGCCTATAGTTTTCAAATCCACTAGAATTAAAGATGCCTCCATTATTCAAAGCTTTTGTTCACGATTTTCTAACGGTCCTAGCATGCTCCGAGGATGACCATTCAATGAAGACGACCGGTTCCTTGTTTCATTTAATTTCTGGTTTCTCTAAGGCTGGTTTAAGGGGATCATTTCCTTATTTTTGTTGCACATTTTGTAGATCTCGAGGAGGTTCATTTCATGTTTTAAATGCTACAAAGAGGCAAGACCTCTATAAATATCAATGTATATCTCAGAAATATGGATGGAGAGAGAGATACTTTTGCTAAAACACTTTTTAAGCTCTTTGCATGAATGAAAGATATTTGGCCTCTGGTTTTTCAAGCAAATTTATGTGTGTTTTTCCTTCTATTTCATGCATTCCTCATTTGTGCTCGTATTTCTTATCTGTTGCTTAATTTGAATTCTACATCTGAGTTTAAATATTGCTAGTGAGGAAGTGAGTTCTGGAATGCAATTATGAAGGTTATCTGCGCAAGGTTGTAAGTGAATTACGTCACTGTCTTCTGTTATATGCTGTTAGTGTGCTTAAAGTTATCTGCTGTTAATCTTTCCCAATATGACGAATTTGGCCAGTGGCTATATTTCCCATCTCTTTTTGTAATTTCTCATTTCTTTCTGCATATTTCTAATTCTTTTCCTGCAACTTTAGTCTGAAATCAAGCTTAGATTTAGTAAGGGAACCAGCCCTCTCTGGAGATTGGTCTAGAAGACATTTCTTTCTCCCAACCTTTCAATGTTGGCCGGGTCTAGGGCACATTTTGTATGAAATCCTTTCCTATGGCAGATTCGTGACCAACAATACCCGAGATAATTACTCTAATCCCTTTGATTCCCTTTAGGAGATTATTTGTCTTGACCCTTCCTTGTCAATGCATTATACTTACAAGATTTTGTATTATGTCCTTCCTTTTCACAAATATGAGAATACTTCATTTGTTTTTGTGATGAAGTGAAAAATTATTTTTCTAATACAAGAGTCTTTTAGGATGACTCATTTCTCAATTGATTTTTGAGTTCATATTGTTGAATAATATTTATCAATTCCTCAAATGACACCTTTTGGTTTGATACTAGAAGATATGTGACCAACATTTTGAATGATTCAAGAAGTTCTCTAAGTACAATTGAGACTAGAAATTGATCTTCAACCTTTTATTCTAAGGTGTGTAATCTTGATTTTAATTTTTATATCCTTCGAAGAAACTATTTTATGTTTTCCCCATCATGAACATTTAGTATATACAAATGTGATTGTAGATGTAAAATGGTTACCTTATGTTAGGACTCGAATCCTCACTATTCATATTATTTAATCCATTCATTTAATTATGGACCAACGTGTCCTTTGACATCACAAACTTAGATAGATATTTAGATGCATTGCCATGGGTGTCTTCCAACATCCATCGAAGAACAAATATCATATTTATTAAATCCATTGGTTGGTTTTACCTCTAGTGTAAAAAGTGATTCAATAAAACTTTGATTCTTCCATTTTCCATTAGTTTCTATTTTATTTCATCCATTTTCAGATATTCCAACTTGCTAGGAACATTGGTTCCTACCATCTGGTATGAGAGCCAAGATCCAAAAGCCATTTACAACCATTTTTACCCAATTTTATTTTTTTCCTTCACCCATCTCTGC
This sequence comes from Wollemia nobilis, assembly GCA_028583015.1. Taxonomy (NCBI): domain Eukaryota; kingdom Viridiplantae; phylum Streptophyta; class Pinopsida; order Araucariales; family Araucariaceae; genus Wollemia; species Wollemia nobilis. The sequence goes on from JAQPPZ010001411.1 coordinate 8,213,384, forward strand.
CAAATTAACTCACTGCACCATTGTATCATCTATCGTCATCCAACACTGTCTGTCTACCATAATCCAACCTTGACCAAGCATAGTGAGCATCTAGATAGAGAAAAATTCTACAAAAAGAGTCAAATTTTGCAAGAGCAACTCATCCTTGACAAGAACAAGAAATCGACGACCTCTATACTAATTTTTTTTTTTGAAGAGAAACAACGCAACAGATAAACCAAATTCCATTTGAATCCTCAAAAATAAATTCGTAGCCTTTTTTTCACATCATCCAGATCAAATTCAAACTTGGAAAAAACTTAAATTGGAAAAAAAATTACGTTGCATCGCGACAATTAAGAAATTCTGGTGAAGGTATAAAAATCAGGAGAAAATTATAAAATTAAAACTTATATTATAAAGTTGCTAAATTATTTGGCATCGAAAAATTGAAAGTGCAGTGATGTTGTTGATGGGAGGAAATAATTTTTTTTAAAAAAAGTTTTGGGATAGATATCCCACATACATCGTGCTTGAGCACTTAAAATAGCACAAAAGGCATACACGTCAATGTGACTATGGTCACACTGTGCCATCCTTATTGCGTGAATCCACCTCTCCATCATTACATACCACAGTGTCCAAGTACCACTTGTCTTGATTACCACTGTCCCACACATGAACTTGCTGACATCTATGGTCCCTTTCCATGCTCATTGCCATTCGTTCCCTACCTTCTCGTAATCCATATTGTGCTCTGACTTTTTGACCTACCACTACCTTTCCTATCCTACCACTATTCCATAACTGCTCGTACCCTATCCTAGCCACCCACTATAATCGTTGGTTTCTTACCTAAATATTAGAAATTCAAATTCAAAAAAATAGGATTGAAGGTTCCCAAGTTGAAAAACAAATTTTTAAGGGTAGCAAAATTTTGTAAAACATTTTCTTTTTTTGCAAAAGGAACCTTGAAAGCAACAACTTTTGCAAATTTGCAAATAAATTTTGCTCATTGGAAATAAAAAAAATGGGACAACTAATCACTTTTGCCAAAGGAGTTTTAAATTCGCATAGATGATACCACACTGGTTGATGGTAGGTGATAACAAGACCCTCTCAAATATTTCATTAAAGAATTTAATCGATGGAAGGATGATTTTGAAAAGAAAATATTAACAAAGGAGGAATTTGAATACAATATAATGAAGCTAGACTTTAAAGTTGTCACCACTAATCACTTCTTGGATATGGTACAATAGAATATGATAATAATCCAAGCCGACCAACCTATTAGAGCACCAACACACAAAGAATTGCTCAAGGGACCACAAACATCAATCCTACCTCAAACCACTAAATTGGATTTACCAAAATTTGAAGGGAAGACCCCACAAATTGGATCTATCAGGCCAACCAATACTTCTCTCTCTATCAAAGTCCTGAGAACCAAAAGGTTTGCATTGCATCCTTCCACCTAGAACAAATCGATACTCAGTGGTACCAATGGTAGAAAAATATAAATGGTACCCCTACATAGACATAATTTACAAAAAATCTAATGGTACAATTCTATCCAAGAAAATTTGAAGATTTCACAGGGGTTCTTACCAAACTCCTCCAAACCACTACCGTACAAGAGTACTAAGCTTAGTTCAAGAAATTGGTAAATATTTTTTTTTAAGAGAAAAACCCCTTGCGAGGTCACCTTGGTCTGAGAGACCGCGAATAGGGGGTTCTACACCATCAAAGTCACCCGAGATTCGTGCCCGGTCTTGCCTGCACCAACATTATCAATTGGATTTTGGGTACCAATTCAAATTTTTGGTAGGGTGGATATTCAAACCTGGGACCTCCCTTGGAGGATTTCTCTCTCCTCTCCAATTCACCTACAACACCTGGGTAAGAAATTGGTAAATATTACATCAGAACTAGATGCATCATTCTTCCAAAGTTGATTCATTAGTGGCCTAAAGGAAGAAATTCAATTAGAAGTACAAATGCTCAATCCTATCAACATGATGCACACTGTTGTGTTAGCCCAGAAGGCAAAATAAAAAATCAATAACCAACATCGACTAGGATACCCACCTAAACCAGAATCACAAAATACTTAAACCACCCCAAAACTTAATTGAATCCTACCAATTAAACATATCAGCCCTGAGGAAATGAAAGAAATAAGAGAAAAAGACCTTTGTTTTCATTATGATGAGAAATTTGTACCTAATCACAAATGTATTACACCCAAATTATATATTCTGGATGCAACTATTCCTTGTCAATCAAAAAATTATGAAGAGGATATCGAGGTCAAAGTAGTGATAGATACACTTGATGATAACACTCAAGGTCCACTAGAAATTTCTTTCAATGCCCTCGCTGGTAATTCTTCTCCTCAAACTATGAAAGTCCTAGGATCCTTCAAACGATAAAACCTTATCGTGCTTATTGAATCCAACAATACCTATAATTTCATCGACCTACGTACGGCTAAGCAAGCTAACTACTTTATACATCCTTGCAATAATTTTTATGTCATGATTGGTAATGGGGGAAGGATCGCCTATAAAGGGAAAATCCAAAGTATTAAGCTCACCTTGGATGATTACACCATGAAACATGACATGTATGCAATTCCATTAGGAGGATGTGATATTGTCTTAGGAGTGCAATGGTTACACACACTCGGGACAATCCAATGGGATTTTGAGGACTTATGGATGAAATTCACACTTAAGGATCAAATGTATACTCTTAAAGGATTAAAATCAGACTCTTCTCCACTAGTCAGTTCTCATAGAATGGAGAAATTTCTTTGCCAAGGAGGCAAGAAAATGGTTGCCCACTTATTTTCTATCCAAGCCACCATGAAGGCACCAAAAGGGTTCCCCCTTATTGTCATTTTGATCCTCCTATTCTTCCTACCTATCCCCCACCATCCCTTCAACCTTCACAATACCCCTGGTTACGGAAATATGACATTAAAATAGTGCAAGAACATGAGCAAATACTACTTGGAAAATACGACATGAAGCTTCTCACTTTGAGCTTTGAGGAAAAAGCTCTTTTTAAGGAGGGTGGCATGTTAGGACTCTAATCCTAACTATTCATATTATTTAATTCATTCATTTAATTATGGACCAATGTGTCCTTTCACATCACAACCTTAGATAGATATTTAGATGCATTTCCATGGGTGTCTTCAAACATCCATCGAAGAACAAATATAATATTTATTAAATCCATTGGGTGGTTTTGCCTCCAATGTAAAAAGTGATTCAATAAAACTATGATTATTCCATTTTCCATTAGTTTCTATTTCATTTCATCCATTTGCAGTTCTACCAACTTGCTAGGAACATTGATTCCTACCACCTTATTATTTCCTTCAAATATCATACAAAATTTTTTCCAAGATATTTTTGAAGTTTTTGCTTCACTAATGTGTGCTTGAATTTCATTTGATATACCAAATATAATTAGCATAAGAGCTTTAGCATCATCATATTTGAATTTTTGAATTCCTGTTTTATTTATTGGAATGTTTCTTTGTCCATTTACTACATCCCAAAGTTTTTCAACAATAAGTATTGATCTCATTTTATTTTTCCATGGGGTAAAATCATGCCCCTTTAATAACTATGTTTCAGAAAAGAATATTCTTGTATTTTCCATTTCCTTTGAAGTTGACAACCTTATATCTCCCTAAGTTTTGAATGAAAGACAATTTTGATAAAAATTTCAATTTTCAAAACTTTGTTGAATTCCTTATTTCTCCCTAGTTGTGAATATATGATTAAACAATAGTTTTGATGAAGGTTTCAATTCTCAAATTTCTAATTTGAATACCTTTTAACTCCCAAATTATAAATGTAAAATAATATTTTCAAAAATTCAATGTTTCAATTTGATGTAGTAGTCCTTATTTATCCAAAATTTCTAATTTGCAAATATTAAAAACTGATTTACAAAGTCTAATATATTAATTACAAGACTTGTAATTAATTTTCAAAAACTTCAAATTAATTTCACAAAATTCCAAATTAGGTTTCCAAATATTTACAAAATTTCCAAAATGCATCAATGAGGTTTCTAGGGTTTCAATTTTTTGATTTGAAGCCTTATCTCTCTAATCATTAAATTAATCAACCTTCAAATAGACTTATTTCTCCTATTTTAACTTTAATAATAAAGTTTTAATAACTCCTTATAACTCCCATAACACTTTAATCAAATTTAATTAATTTTTTTTTAATAAAACACCCTTATCTCTCCAACTAAGAACTTTCACTAACTTTCCAAATTCATTAATTGCTTATAACTCCTAGATAAAAACCTTACTTTTCTCCCTTAATTTTTATTTCTCTCTAATATAAAACCTTCACATACACCTTATTACTCCAAACCATAAGAAACTTATAAAAAGTTAAATAAAATATCTTTTACTATGCATTGTTGTGTTCATCTCTTCTTGGCAGGGAATCTCCACTTATAATGCTCTGGCCACCTCTCCTCATGGCCAAACTTGCCATACTTTTGACCTATGGTGGTTTTTACTGTAACAACTAACGACTACTACCCTTGTAACTGCTAATCTGCTAATGAAGAATGCCTTCAATTTTGTTGATCTCCCTTTTGTAATGATTAGGTCCTTAGGTACATGGCATGTTTGTGAAATAACTCCTCTCTATCACACTAAAGATTCATGCTTGATGATTGTATACCAAATGGAGCCCAACTCCTATGCATTTATGTAGGTCATAGATGTTTCAAGCTCCTTCAAAAGTGGTTGGCATTCCTCCTTTCACCATGACAAGTGTCCCTTCAACTTCTATATGTTACAAATTATACGTTACACAACTTGTCCAAACATTCCAAATTATTACTTCTCCAAATGGCGTAGCTAATGAATGGCCTTTTACTATATTATTTCCAATAAAATATTCAAATTTTTATGGAGTCTATTCAAATTACCAAAATTGTCTTGTCCATGCTATAACTTCTCCAAATAACATTTTGCCTTCCTATACAAAATATGCCTCTCTCTTGATGTTAAAAATATCCCTTCAAGAATGTTAATGTTAAGAATATTTTTTTGGAGGACTGAGGGAGTAATGGCGAGTGAATATCTGAATTTCAATTTTTGACAGGAGGGAAGTAGAGAGGTGAGAGTAAGGGTTTGGGAAAAGCTGCACCCATGCACGATGATTCCAACGGCCACACCATGAGGAGTGAAATAGTAAATAAATACTTTGTAGGTATGGTAGACGATGGGAATGAAGACCATAGGGAGAAAGACCTACCATATAAAATAAAATAGGGTGATAAGGGGACCAACCAGGTTTCATTCATGAAAGCACTCCAAGGAAAACCTAAACCTCCACCTATAGCATTTAATACCTTTGTATCTCAGGGATGTGATGTCTTCTACCCAATGCAAGTCATGGAGGAGTATGCTACTCTAGATTTATTTTCCTTGGTAGGGAAATTTGTTGGTGGAAGACCTGATATGGATTCAATCTAGCACTGGGTGATGATCAAATAGAAAACCTGAGGATACTTGGAACTATCTGCAATGTCTAGGGGGTTCTTCATGATTTGCCTCAACACTCAAGAAGATGTAGATCACATTTTATCAAGAGGTCCTTGGTTCTTCGAAAGAAGCCTCTTCCTCTGCAAGGGGGGAGCATAATTCAACCTAGAATTACTAAGCATAAACTATGCTCCCATTTGGATCTGCCTTCCAAATCTACCCTCACATTTCTTCCATGAAGATACGCTCTAGGGGATAGCCCAAGAAATCAAGGAATTGGTCACCATTGACCTAGCTACTCACGCCCAGACTCCCTAACCATTTTCATCAATGTTAACCTGGAAATCCAACTCCCTAACCATATTAACCTAATTTATGGATCCTTATACCAGAGGTAGCCAATGGAATATGGAAATAAACCCACCTTTTACCCTGAGTGCCAAACTCAAGGGCATCTTTCGTCCTAGTACCTGAAACGTAGACACACAGACTGAATCCCAGACTTTGGCCTGCCCAGTTCACAAAGAATATTAGAATATGAAAGCCAAAATGGGATAGAGCCAAAACCATAAGGGAAAGCAATAGGCCCTACCTCCTTAAGGTGGCAATATAAATAAGGCAATTTGTTCACCATATCTAACAAGTTCAATTTACTCAATAATTCTGATCTTAATGATAAAATCTATGATGAGGAACCTCCCTATGAGGAAGCCCCTACCCTAAATCCTTCCACCCAACCCTACCCCAAGGCCAGATCCTCCCAGAAATCCTTGCTTCCTCCTCCCCCGTGCCCTTCTTCCCCTCCCAACAATGGTCACGAATCCAAGAACCCTCCCCCCAATCCCCCATAGTCTCTCATTCCCCTGCTAAATTATTCTCCTCCCATCAAGACTAGGACACCCCTCTCCCCTTTGAAATCCCAAGATTCTGATACTAATAGTGATCCAAACCCCCCACATAGCAAGGCAAAGGGCGTAAAAAACCTTCCAAAACTTCCAAATGAAAGTCCTCTCCTAGAATGCGAGAGGGTTAAATGGGACAACCAAAAAAATACTGGATGCTGCCATGCAGAAAGATGTTGGATATTTTTAGTCAAAGTTGTTATATGATGTCAAGGATAGATTGTCATTGATGTCAAAATATCAAAAGGAAGAATGCAAGAGGTTTATGATAGATGAGCTCCATAATGTTTATTTTTAAATATTATGTAGAGCATGATTGTAAAGGTTTTTTTCTTTAAAACCAATGGTGGACAAGTTATAAGGTTTTTTCTAAAAACCAAGAAGACCTTTAGTTTGGTTGAAAATGCCCAAAGTTTATTTTATTATTAAATTATAATATTTAAATTCTAAAAGAATTTAAATTATTATATTTAAAAATTACAAGGCCAAAGTCTAATTTTGGCACCGACGTTTTTGCATATGAAGATGACGTACTCCCTCCGCCAACATGGGAGATTATTGGAAGGCAAATGGTATTTAAACCATAGCATTTCCAAAGGCAAAAGTATCCATCCTCATTTCCAAAAATTAATGCATAAGACTCATGCGCATATTTCACAGTGAAATTTCATGCAAAGTGTGGTTTCTAGCAAGTGATGGTGAAGGAGCTTTTTGGCTTGTGGGTGCTAAGGAAGTCAAAGTGTGGTTGGCGCTTGGTGCCTCCAAGAGGAGCACGTGGCTCACACGACGTGGAAGCCACGACCAAGGCATTTGTTGGAGAGAAGTGTCAAGTTTGACTCATGTGCAGGCTAAAATGGTAAACATTTTGATTTTTGAATTAATTTTTGCATGGGCTAAAGTTAAAAATAGGAGAAATAAGGTGATAGTTTTTGATTTGGAAGTTTAGCCAAAGTTCACAAGGAAAATATTATTAAAGTTTTGAGAGGTTATTTTGCTGAGATAGATTTGAGGGTAAAAGTATTTTTACCTTAGAAAAGGGAAAATTATTTTATTGCATTATTTTACAAGTGAGTTAATAAATGCAATATTAAAGTAGGGAGTCATAAGTAGAAATTGGTTTATTCTTTGAAGATAATTTTCTGAAGTGAGTTGTGTTAAATCTGAATGGTTGAGATGATCTTGTGATAAGTTGGGACTTTGAAGAAGTGATTAATTAAAATTGTGGTGTTGGATATTATTTTAAGAATGGAGTAATAAGGTGTATTTGTGAGAAATTATATACTTTGTATTGTTATCTAACCTTCTTGAGATTGACAAAGTAATATTTGTGATTGAGACAGATTTTGAGATTCCTTCTTCTTCAAGCAAAAAGGTATGGGCACATTTCTTCCATGGTTGAGTTGATTGGTTGTTTTCTAAAAAACAAGATTTGGAGTGAAAAGGACTTGGTTAGGATTTCCTTATTGAGTTGTTGAGCTATTGTGAAATGAATGCTATGCATCTTGGTTTATAAGCATTGTTGTTGAAGTGAATGATTGAGTGAAGAACTTGAACTAGGGTTTGAAAAGAACATGAGTATCATTGTTATGTGAAGATTTTTTTATAAGAATTGTTGTTGAAGTGAGTAATTGAGTGAAGAACTTGAACTAGGGTTTGAAAAGAACATGAGTATCATTGTTATGTGAGATTGGTTGATAAGTATTGTTGGAAACATTTTGATTGAGTGATTGATTAAGTGGAGTTGGTTAAGCCTAGTCAAGTGAATGTGTTGAAGTGATTGTTCAAGTTCTATAAAAAAAATTATTCTATATTCTGAATTGAGTATTGAGGTGAAAAAGAAGCATATTGAGTATCTAACAATTCTCTATATGTTTATGAAAGAGTGATTGAAAATAATTGAGCATTGTGATGAGTGAAGAAGCATATTGAGTCTCTAAAAATTGTCTTTATGTCTTTATGAGATTAGAAAAGTTCTAATGTGGACTTGTTGAGTAGATTTGAGGCAAGTCTTTCAGAAGACTTGTGGATAGATTTGTGTGAGCTTTTATGGAAGCTTACAATACATATTGAGAGCAGATATTAGAGAAGTTATAGTGAGGACTTATTGAGCAGATTGAGACAAGTTCTATTGAGTACTTGTTGAGCAAAATTGAGGCAAGTCTTAGTGAAGACTTGAGAGCTGATTGGAAAATTTCGAGAGAGGACTTGTGGACAGATTAGTGTGAGCTTTTGTGGAAGCTTACAAGGTAGATTTGAGATAAGTCTTTGAGTAGACTTGTGAGCAGAGTTGATTGATGATTTGTTCAAACCTTGAGTTAAGGTTTGGGGCAAATCCAATAGAGTTGATTTGAGATTGAGTCAAGCTTTGTGTTAAAGCTTGAAGATAGATTTGAGGACAAATTTGTGCTAGACCGAAGGACTATGTTTAGTACAGATCAAAGGAAAAATATTGAGTACAAATTTGTGCTATACCAAAGGAATGTATTTAGTGTAGATTTGAGGACAAAGTTTGGTGCATATTTGAGATAGAGATTAAGCAGATTTGTGCTAGATCGAAGGACTATGTTTAGTATAGATTTGAGACAAATCTATGGAGGTGATAGAGTATAGAATATGATAGTATCTAGTGGATAGAGATCCATTAGACAAGTTAATGAGGATAGGTGTCTTCAATGGATAGAGATCCATTAGCCAGTGTAGTGGGGATAATATTTCTTCTAGAAGATCACCAGCTAGATCAAGAGGAGAAAGGAGTTCTCCAGTGGATAGAGATCCACAAAATTGATTAGGGTATTGGTGTCTCCTTTGGATATAGGTCCATAAATATTTTAATAGGGAAAGGATTCCCAAGAGATTGATTGAGAAAATTTTAGTGAAATATTTTTACCGTGGAGTAGCCCACATTGGGTGAACCATGTAAAATTGATGTCTCTATTGTGTGTGGTGTTTTGTGCATTGCTTTGATTACTACTATTGATATTGCTATCTATACATTGCATAATATTGATAAAAAAGAAAAGTAAAAAGTGGTCTTATATTGTTCACCCCCCCTCTCAGTATAAGCTTGTGTTCTTCAAAAGAGTCTAATCCCACCATTTTACTTATTCAAGAAACCAAATTAGGTGAGCATTGGTCACCAAAAATTGCCAAGACCATTTGGAGAAAATACGAGTTCGCTTACACTCTAATATATAACACCTCAAGTGGTCTACTCTATCTCTGGGACCCCACCAAGATTGAAGGTAGAGTCATCTCAGGTGAAGGGTGCCTGTCCAACATCTAATTCCATGATCACAACAACTAAATATCTTGGGTCATGACAAACATGTATGCCCCTAACACTGCACATGGTAGATCAAATTCTATGGAAAAATATCACTCAAATTATGTAAGCTTTCAATAATGTTCCCTATATCCTAGTAGGGGACTTCAAAACCCCCTTGCACCCATCTAAGAAGAGAGGTGGGAATGCCATAACCCCCAAAGCCACATATGACTTTGCAAATTTTGTAGATTCAAATGAACTGATGGAAGTCCTTATGAAAGGATCCCAGTACACCTAGAGCAATAGAAGGATGGGGGAAGGCCTCATTCAAGTATGCCTAGACCATTTTCTACTATCCCAAGAAGCACTCCCCTTTTTTGGTGATGCCAATCTGCAGGTACTCCCAAAAATTGGGTTTGATCATGGTTCCCTAATTTTTGAAACTATAAACAGATCTCAGTTCAAAACCCCCTTCCATTTTGAATCAATGTGGATCCAACACCCATATCTCAAAAATTAGATTATCAAATGGTGGGGGGAAAGGTTCCCTAGGACTATCATAAACCAGGTAATGTAGAAGCACCGATCAATTAAAGAAAAATTAAAGATGTGGAACAAAGAGACTTTTGGAAATATCTTTGAAAATAAGAATAATATCAAAAGTAGACTCAAACAGATTGAGGACAAGTTTTAGCAAGGGCAGGGGGATGATAATATAAAAATTGAGAAGAGAGTCCTGCTTTCAGAATACCATAATACCCTGTGGAAGGAAGAGATGTTCTGACACAAAAAATTGAGATAATTGTGGCTCAAGAAAGGAGATTCCAACTCCAAATTATTTCACATCTCCACTCTCATGAATAGAGGATCTAATAGGATCAAGGGTATCACCAAGCAAGATGGGTCTTTCACCTCAAACATCCACCACATCTAGGTTGAAGCGGTCTACCATTTTGAATCCCTAATTGGCTCCCACCTCTCCCCCTATGGTCAAGCTATAAATGCCCTTCTATAGAACATACCCATATCCATCCCTGATGCCATGAATAACCTTCTCCTTAGCCCACTAACCCCTAAAGAAATCCACTAGGCCCTGTTCTCCATGTAGCCAAACAAAGCCTCAGGTCTCGATAATTTCTCCCCTAGATTCTTCTAAACCTACTATGACATAGTTAGCCCCAACCTCTGCCTAGCTATTTATAAAATGTAGATTACCAGATCCATTCCCAGGGATGTCAACTCCACCTTCCTTGCTCTCATTACTAAGGGTCCCAAATCCTAGTCCCTATCTGACTATTGCCCTATCAATCTGTGCAATGTCATTTATAAAATCATATCCAAAGCCATGGATACTAGACTCATCGGTATCCTCCCTTACATAATCAACCCCTTCCAAGGAAGTATTGTCAAGGGCCAAAATATTGTTGATAATGTCATCACTATTCACGAGCTTATCCACTCAGCCCATAACTCCAACAAGTTTGCTTTCTTGCTGAAGCATGACATGAATAAGGTGTTTGACAGAGTGGATCAGGAGTTTCTAGTCAAAGTCCTCCTCAAGTTTGGATCCCATGATAATTGGATCAAGATGATCTTAAACTGCATCTCTTCTATCTGGTTTTCTTTCCTTGTCAATGGATTAGCAACAGGGTATTTCCCTAGAACCAGAGGGCTAAGATGAGGGGATCCCCTCTTCCCCATCCTTTTCATCATCTTGAATGAGAGCCTAGAAAGGGCAATCAAATTTACCTGCACTAGAGGGTTGATATCTGGTATTGAGTATGCTTCCAATCTCTAGCATTCAACCCATCAGTAGTTTATGTATGATACCCTGTTGGCCACCACAACCTCTATTTTTGAAGTTAAAATAATCAAGTCTATCATCAACCTCTACGAGGAAGCTACTGGTCAGAATATCAATTTCACTAAGAGCAAGCTCTATTTCATAAACACCCCCATAAGAAGGTAGGTAAAAATTATAGACATCTTGGGTTGTACCATTGTTGATCTCCCAACCACCTACCTTGGCCTCCCAATGTTCCAAGGGAGACCAGCCAAGACCATGTGGAACAATGTCATTGAGAGAATTCACAAGAAACTGGTAGGGTGGAAAGGGGCCCTTCTCACCCAAGCAGGCAAAGCCACCTTGGTCAAGGCGGTCCTCCAAAGCATTTTGGTGTACTTTCTATCAGTATTCAAAATACCCACGGTTGTGGGAGAAGCTATAGAAAATATTAAAAAATGCTTCTTATGGGCAGGGACTGATAACCAAAGAAAGCTTCACCTAGTGGCCTGAGACAAAATGTGCACCCCTAAAGATAGAGGTAGGCTTGATATGCATATAATTAGTATCATGAACTAGGCCCTTTTGGCCAAATAGGCATGGAAGGTTGTCACCAATGCCAATTTGGAATGGGTGTCTATTATCAAGAGAAAGTACCTACAACAACACTCTTTTAGGGATGAAGGGACTCCCAACATTGGATCCCACTTTTGGTGATCCATAATTCAAACCAAGCACCTTCTTCAGCAAGGGATCATATGGAAGCTAGGGGATGGCAAGGATATTGACTTTTAGCATGACCCATAGGCTAGAGATGAGCCCCTTGCCAAAGACCCTAATATTGCAATGATCAAACATATTATCGACAATAGATTCGGTCCTAGAGTTGCCAATTGTTAGTATTACAATGACACTGAGAGGGGGGGTGAATCAGTGTAGCTCTATAAACTTAAATTTATAGCTCTTAATACCACAACAATTAAAACTTATTAATATATACAACAAGTATAACAAACGAGCATCACCCAACATAAGATTTAATGAGGTTCACCAATGTGGCTACTCAAAAATTTATTGCTTGGACTACCATCCAAATCCAGCCTTTGCAAAGCACCAACTTTACAATCAATTTACCAGCACCCACTTTAAGGAGCACCAACCCCTTATTTATCTGCACCAACAAAAAGGAGCACCAACCCCTTATTTATCTGCACCAACAGAAAGGAGCACCAACCCCTTATTTATCTGCACCAATAGAAAGTAGCACCAACCCCTTATTTATATGCACTAATAGAAAGGAGCACCAACCCCTTATTTATCTACACCAATAGAAAGGAGCACCAACCCCTTATTTATCTACACCAACAGAAAGGAGCACCAACCCCTGATGCCAAGCTACAACCTGGACTTCAATTTGAATCTATAAGTTTGACAGTAAGATACCTTTGCTTTTGCAAGACCCTGACTGGTCTTCTTCACCTTTGCATTCTTTGTGCACTCTGCTCTCTCTACACAATCACTTCTCACACTCTGCTTTGTTACAGTTGAACTTCACGATTGTCTTCTCCCTTTTGTGCACTCTGTTCTCTTTGAAAATTTTGCACTTAGCACGATTCGACACGACTTGATCTCTACACACAACGATCGTATTTCACACACCTTCTCTGCTTTAATTCTCCAAACAACCCTCCTTTTATAACAATATTTTTTATGATGAAAACCCTAATATTAGTCGACTATAAATCCTAATCGTAGTTGACTTTCATAACAACTGTAAACCATAATTTTAGTTGGCTGTCATTGGTCTTCGTCAGCTTCAACTCAAGAAGATGTTCGGTTTATCCATCGCTTGATGATTTCATTCTGGACAGACCCTGTAACTACCATACTGACTTTTGATCACTCTTCGTATTTCAGCAGTATGAAATCACTCTATAACTACCCCTGTAAATGTTGTAGTGATGTTAGTCCACTGTTATACTTCTCATTTCAGTCGAGTTCTCCTTCTTGACTTGCGCATTTACGACCTATCATGAAATTGTGACATTTCTACCTTTGTAGCTTCTTTTGTTGCTGTTGCCACAAAAATACATGTCACGATATCGTGACACTTTCACCTCCATATGCTTTCTCTATTCTTTTGTCATGATATCATGACATTTTTGCCTCTGCAGACTTCGTCTTTTCTTTTTTCATGATATCGCAACATTTTTGCATCTGTATACTTCGTCTTTGCTTTTTTCGTGATATCGTGACACTTCTTCTTCCATAGACTTTGACTTTGCTTTTGTCACGATATCACGACACTTCTGCCTCCGTAGTCTTCAACTTAGATTTTGTCATGAAATCGTGACACTTCTACTTCCATACTTAGCTTCTTTGCTTTTGTTGCAAAATCATGACACTTCTACCTTCAAAGTCTTCTTCTCTGCTTTTGTCATGAAATCACAACACTTTTGCTTTTGTACTTTACTTCTTTGCTTTTTTCATGAAATCACAACACTTCTGCTTCCGAAGTCTTCAACTTAGCTTTTGTCATGAAATCACAACACTTTTGTTTCCGTACTTAGCTTCTTTGCTTTTGTCATGAAATCGTGACACTTCTGCCTTCGAAGTCTTCTTCTTTGCTTTTGTCATGAAATCGTGACACTTCTGCTTCCATACTTTACTTCTTTGCTTTTGTCACAAAATCATGACACTTCTGCTTTCGAAGTCTTGCTTTCTACTTTTGTCGTGAAATTGCGACAGTTCTGCTTCCGTACGCTTCCTCTCTTTCTTTTGTCGCGAAAATGCGACATGTCGCGATATCACGACACTTTTCAAACTTACTTTCTCTCTTCTGTTTTAGTCGTGAAAATGCGACATGTCATGAAATCATGACACTTTTCTTACTTGTTCTCTTTATTTGAACTTGTCGCAAAATTGCGACACTTTTTCCTGCTTTCTCTTTCTCTTCCAACATGTCACGAAATCGTGACAGTTTTTCCACTTGCATTTTTCTCTTCCAACATGTCATGAAATCATGACAGTTGTTCCTGCTTTTTCTCTCTCTTCCAACATGTTGCAAAATCATGACAGTTGTTCCTACTTTTTCTCTCTCTTCCAACATGTCGTGAAATCATGACAGTTTTTCTTGCCTGCTGTATATGTCGCGATATCGTGAAACTTTTCTTACTTGTATTTTTTTTTGATCTTTTGCATATGGGCCACTTCGGTCTTCTTGGAAAATCACTATACATACTCTAAATAACCTTTGAACTCCTGTCTTCTACATCTGAATAGCTTTTGAACTTCCTGTCCACTGCATCAACAGATCTATCTGACTGTGTTGACAAAAATGATAATAATGTTGCTGCACCTTGCTCAACAAACTTCATTGCTATCAATAAAGATAGCCATAGGTGGAAATAGATCCAGTTCAAAGTCAGAAACACAGTTATAAAAATAGCTATGGTGTCACTTTAGGCAGTCCTTAGGGAAAATTTCATTTCCTAGACCCAGATGATAGATAATATTTTCTATAAAGGCACCAATGATGGGATATTCTCAATGCAATCCACTTCTCAGCTAGCAAAAAACCCTCTTAAGCAGTCCAACACCATTGACAACCTTGCCATAGCCAAAGCCATTTTGCTCAAACACCTTGTCCCAAAGGTAGCCCACTTCTACTGGCTTGCAGTCCTTGAGTTCCCCTTTGCATTTGATACTTTTTCTTCCCTGATCAGTAGGTTCCACATCAATTGGGTGTGGCCCAAGTCTATTATTGACTTATTTACCCAGTGGCCCACTGTATTCAGGAATCCCAGGCTCAGGTTCCTTTGGAAATATCTCTTGCATCATGTGATTTGGAAAATATGGTTGGAGCATAACAACCGCATTTTCAATGATAGTCCCAAAAATTCAAAAACAGTGGTCGATAGGGCCTTGTCCTTTGCTATCAAAAATACCAACCTCATCCTATGCATGAACTCCCCTACCTCTAGAATAGAATCTATTTTGATCAAGACATTGGGGATCTCCATCGAGTACACCAGAACTCAGAACCCCCCCAGCACCAGGAGTAATGCCAAGTGGAATCTCCCACCCCCAGGATGGCTTAAGGCCAACTTTGACGGGTCCTCCAAAGGAAATCCAAGGGATGCAGGGGCTAGCGGTGTCATCAGGGACCATGATGGCAACATCATTTTGGCCTTCGCTAAAAACTTAGGGGTTCAAACCAACAACTACACGAAAGCCTGAGCTCTTTGGAGATGCATTGAGGTTAGCAGGTCTTTGTCTTACCCTATCATTTTTGAAGGTGATTCATCTATAGTGGTTAGTCACATTAATAACAACAATAATGGAGGATGGAATATCCACAACGTTATTCAAGAATGCCAAGATTCCCTTCGTCAATGACCTCAAAGCATGATTCACCATGTTTTTAGAGAGGCGAACAAGGTGGTAGACCTTCTGGCCAACAGAGTGGCCAATCAAACTAACCTGATCATCTGTGAAGATGTCTTCCCCTAGGACGTTACTATGATAGCCAATCATGATGCAGAGTGTAGCCATAAAGAGCAGTGCTAGTTGCCACGAAGGTGTTTATTCAACACCAAAAAATGCAAAATTATCACAAACAACAGTTCTTGCTACCATGAGGGTATTTCCTTAATACCAATGATGTTTACTCTCAACACCATGGATCTTTGGGACTTTACCCTTCTCATCATTTTTTGGAGTATCACCTGTATGTCCAATCATGTGGGGTTCCCTACTCGTACCAAAGTGTCTAGTCCTCTCCCCTGGCCTTTACTTTCTTCGCCCCTCTACCCCTTCATCCTTGTTTTCCTCCACTCCTCGATGCCCACTCGTCTCCCCCTCCTCTTTCCAACCTTGCACACGTCTTTCACCACCCAGTTTGCCTGTATCCTCACCACATTTCTTTTTAGTCATCTCCCCCACATGATTCTTGAGACTAACCTTTGTGCCTCTATTTCTCAACCTTGTCTTATTTTTTTCATGGCAATTGATTACCACTCTTGGCTCAAGTCTTGGCTTTATAATCCCCACTCTATCCATTATGTGAGATTTTGCTTGAGGTACTTTAATCAGATGGATAGAAGTTTTTGCAGTAGCACTATTTGTTCCAGTGTCCACGACACTATGGTCATCACTAAGCCAACGAACCTCCAGATTGATCCAGTTACTGAAGCCCTACTTGACACCAAGAAATTCATCTATTTTTTCAAGCTGTTCATCAGTGTTGATGATTAAGTGACCAATGAATTCGTCAGCTCCTAGAATGAAGGTGAAGTTTAGGTCTGAGGGGTTCACTTTGAGGTAAGCATTCATACTATTGCCAAAGTTTCTAGTTTGCTTCCTATAGGCAGAGCTGTCTGAAGGGATAAACACAATTTCAAAGATGAAATGGACCACTTACCTGACAAGGAAAATGACATCATTTGGAAAAAAAAAGGTGTGCTTCGCTCATCCCTCCCCTGGTCATGGGACATCGCTATCATCCCTATCATCCAATACTTTGCCATTGATGATCCCAACAGTCCCTTGAATGCTTACCACCTTATGTTCATAAACCACATCCACGATGTTAAACCTATTAATATTCCTGAATTCCTATTTTAGTCCATGAACATAACCATTGTAAACATCAGGGAATGCAAGTCTTCCAAATTCCCTCACCACCAAGGATTGTTCTTTGTCCTTTACAAGCATACCCTAGTGCACAAAGTGTTTGGTGGTCTCCCTAGTTGCTCTCCCAGCCTTGAGACCTCCTCTGCATCCACCCACAAGGTTGAGGTGAACCCCCCTCCCTACCCCACTTCTATTGAGTCCCCCAACTGACTGAGTTACCCATCAATTTTCCCCCAACCAATCCCACCCCTGCCCAAGCCAACAAAAATAAGGAAGCATCCCCTACCCCAAATATCAAGGACTCTTTCCCTTCGGACCACCACCCTCAAGGAAAGGTATTGAGAAGTAAGCAAAAAGTAGTCTGCCCCTTCTAGAAGAGAAAAAAATCTTGTCAGTTGAAGACTAAGAATTTGAGCATTCAGTGCTAGTCCCCCAAGGTCATCAATGATGAAGATGAAGAAGAGACTAGCAGTGCTGAAGACCTACACTCTGCCACTCTCAATCACATCAATAAAGCTAGGAAACACCTGAAGTCCACCACTAATATCATCAAGGAGGTTGGTTCTTTCCTCTCCAATGCCATTATTGAAATCTAGGAGCTCCTTGCTGTGCTCAAGGTCCTCTAGGGCTTTTATCATAATGGTGATGCCAAGTAGGAAGGTAAAGAGAAACCCTAGTAGCTCTGGGAAAGTAACTATAGGTAGTAGGACTACCTTTGTTTGTATTTGTTTCAATGTGGTACTATTTATGATGTCTTTGTCTTTGGTTTGCCTTATCGATAAGGGGATGGACCCCCAGACTGTTAGTGTTAGATTTTGTCAATTTTGTACTACTAGCACTATTGATGCCCAATGTAACAGGGACAGGACCCTTCAACCTGAATTGTAAATAAAGCTTTTACCTACAAAAAAAAACATCCCTTCATACCTGACATTAATGCTTTCGATGGCAGATAATTTTTCTTCGACTAAAGGGTGACTTGTGCCTCTTCAATGATGGCACTCATCCTTGGCTTCATCTTCAACATGGTGGCTCCTCCATATTTACTTGGTGGTTCTACCACACTTTTGGTGGCTTCTTCTCACTTCTATTCACCACTATCTTCTACAACTTTGAGCTGTACTTTTTCTACTTTATTTATTTGACTTCTTACTCCCTTTCAAGCTTGTAAATAATATGTTATCCTTCCATTAATATGCTATACTTTTTTGTAGGTATGATGTAACCTTAATGATGATAACAATCTCTAAAACTAGATCTTTAGTTGTTACTTTTTGTTACCTTTAACATTGGCAATGATGCTTACAAATTTTCTATAAAAACTCTTTTTGAATGCTTAAACAAGATGCACTTTGAACATAAACTTGCAGTCATTTTTCTCCTTCTTATAATACTACCCAAACTTGCTATTCTTTTCTTCAACTTGTTGTCCTATGTAAAAAACTATTTGGGCTTATCGTTGGATGGCGATGATTGTCCCAATACCTTCACTCAGACTCTTCATGGCTCTAATACCACTATTAGATTTCCCAACAAATTAACTCACAGTAAACATATTCTAATATTGATAATGAAATAAACCAAATCTACTAACAATATCAACAATCTCTCATAACAATGAACAACATCTCACATAATATAACTCAAATTAACACAATATACAAAAATTACATTAATGATACAACTTAGTTACAATGCATGGAGATTTACCTCCAATATATACTTTTTCATGACTTTTTAGTTCTCTAACTATTTCTCTCCTCTTTCATCCGGGAGATGCAACCTTTCATATTCCTCTAATAAAGACAAAGCTCTCAAATTACCACATATCATGTGACTCTTCATACTCTTTTGATACTTTGCACTCTTTATCATATTTCCACATACATTATATAAAATATAAATTATCTACCAAAATAATATTGCAAAGGGGCCAAATAAAGTAATATCTTTAGCATTTTAACTGCCCCCATACATTAAAGAGAAACTTCTATTTTCTTAGCAAGGTCCACTGCATCATCAAAGGAAGAGACATGTGCCATATCTAGTGGATATGAAAGGTTTTTGTAGACATCAAAATCTAGCCACTTGTCATCCATCCACATCCACAAATCACAACCATTCATTATATATATGTATTTATTTATTTATATATATAAATATAAATATTTTATATTTATATTTATATATATTTAATAAATATATATGTATATATGTGAATAAATCTCAGCCACCCATCATGATTTAATCTCAACCATCCATCTAACTTGATCCATGTCACATATAAAAGTTATAATATTATCCATTCATCATGTTTTAATCTTGGTCACCCATTGGTATCGTCAAAACCCTAACATTTTAAAGGTAAGTTATAAAATATCATTCACTTTTGTGAATGAAGTTAAGTGGTTGATCAATTTGAAAGTTGATTATGGATTCCTAAGATTGTTAGAGCCCTCCATCCATCATCATACAAACCCTAGTATTTTGCTAACATTCTCCCTCCTTTCTACTTTTATAAGTTGTAAAAGTCATTGGTACTCGAGCTTACTCCCACTGTTGGAATCACTTACTGATTCAGGGTGGAAGAGCTAGGCAAACCCTCCACTACTGGAATCACTTGATGATTTAGGGTGGATATTAAGAGGTGTACCCTAGGTTCTTTTGAGGAAATTGGTATTAGTGTTCTTGGTCACCAACTTGGTTGAGTGAAAGAGAGTTTCTTGGCATTGTATGAACACCATAGATAATAAATATTTAAAAGGAATCACACACAATTGCACATTTAACATCAGTGAGTTGGAATTCATCACCAACCACTAATCGAGATCAACGATGGTGGGCTTCATCTCCATATTCTATCTTGCCCCATAGTTACCTTAGCAGCCTGTAAGTGATTTTTCTAAATTTCATCACCAAAAAAATCCCCACTTGCCATACACCTTAGGAACTTATCCTGTATAGTAGTGTAGGCTTAGGGTTTGCACATCAAAACACACAAACCACACAAAAAATAAAAAATCCAAAAACATTATTTCAAGACATAAGATTCAATTGTTTGTTTGATTTCATGTACTTTTCATTGTCATTGCACTTTTTCACATCCATATTTACACATTCATTACCCTTTTATTTCTTATATATTATGACATTTACTTGAAATCAAGATAAAACTATAAGTCAAGCATCCACTAGCCAACCCACTTCATCCCTGGAATATTCTACTTCTTCCCCAGTAACTTATATGGCTAACCTAGCCAACCCAGCATAGACAAGCTATTCTAGTTTGTCTATAGGACCATCACACACAATATTCTCTTTGAATGCTAATGTGATGCATAGAGACATTCATACCTCCATTTCAGAAACTGATCCATGCACACCTACTGATTCTCACATCACCTATATAGACATGGATAAATTTGGGGCTTACTTCAGACCAACCAAACCAATATTAGAATAAATTAATATCCCACACAATCAAGTTCCTTATTCTCAGTTGGAACTTGCTCACTCACATCCCATCAAATTTAGCCAAGTCTACACCAATCCTCTTTTTGAGGCAACATCTACCCCTTCACATCACATGTACCCACCATAACATAGCAAAATCAACCTCCATCCCATATACCTACACCACCACCTATTCTAATCCACTCTACGAAGAACATGCCAATGCAACTTTACAAATTTCATTAAATATTGGGGGAGATGCTTTAGACTGGTATAATCATCTACCTCACAACATAATTTACACATTTGAACAATTGGTAGATAATTTTTTGGAGAGAGTTTCCCTCAATATTCACAAGAAAACCACATTGACTGACCTATACAACCTTAGACAATTCAAAGAAGAATCAATATATGATTTTGGAAACTGTTGGAGGGTAGTTATCACTAAGTTACCATTCTCCCTACCAATGGAAGAATTGACCCGAATGTTCATAAGGAGTTTCCTGAAACCTATCTCCTTGTTTTTGCAACTTCAGCAATATAGAACATTCTATGAATCTCTCACTCAGGCTCATGTAATTGAAGAGATAAAAATCCAAGAAGCCAAGATAAAATCAAAGAAAAAAGAATGGCAAAGTAAGGTCCAATCAAAAGGAAGTTATTTTGGCCAATCAAAACCAAGTCAAATAAATCAAGTGGTCTTGAGTCAGTTGACAATGAATCAACAACAACAACAACCAATGCAACAACAACCACAACAAGTGTCCTATCAAGTGGTTCCCCCATCTCAACAACTTTATAACATAGTGTCAACTATGGAAAATTACCAACATCGATAATTTGCTTGAAAAAATCGTACCTACACACACTTGATTAAATCATATCCATCCATATTCCATTGGTTGTATGACACAAATGCACTCACATTACCTGAGGTTAAACAAGATGATCCAAATAAACGTGGAAAGGGCTATAGGGAACGTTTATTATGCCCTTATCATCGATAAAATGGGCACAACATTAACAACTACTTCACATTCAAAGACATTGTGCAAGACCTAATAGACCTAGGGGCCATTAAGTTTGATAGTCCCTTGGCTCAACAAAACCAAAACCTTGGTATATACCAAACACCACTTCCTCATCATGAGGAACAACAACAGACACTAGGGAGATCAAACATTAAGACTCCACCTAATCAAATCAACCATGTGCAACACTAGGGAGACAAAATGAACAACAATAGGTAGTTCAACCTCCTATAACACCTCAAGCAAGTGTGTCTCAATAACCTATCAATTCATCATCACCCATCCATTTTTCCACCAATTCATTCCAACCCATCCACCTTCCAATTCATCCATCACAAGCAATTCATCCCCCAAAATATTCATAAAGACCCATCATATTCTTGAGTAGTTGGCTGACAACTAGCCTCAAAATGACTTCAACCAAACTATCTATCTATGAGCTAATACAACAATCTCCCCCACACTACGAGGCATTAATGGAAATTTTAAAATCCATTGAACTTCAATCCCAAGATACTAATACCTTCAGCAATTTTGTGGGAGTATTCAAATGTGCTAGGAGCCTTCCATCACATTCTACAATTTTGAAATTAAATCAATTTCATCATAATCAGTGGACCCTCCACTACATATTATGGTTCAAGTTGATAGGAAGCCATTTAAACGAGTTTTGATTGACACTAACTCCTCCATAAACATCATCACCACATCCATCCTTCAACATCTCAATATTCTACCATCACACATAACCAAATTCACATTCACCTTAAGAGCATTCAATGATGCTCTTTGTTCCACATTTGATACTGTTGTTTTACCCATAGAAGTGGGGGTAAAAACATTGCATACCATGTTCCACATCCTAGAGGGATCCATGGCTTACAATGTGTAGACACCTAAAATGCATCATGCCGAGGTGACTACTCATATGGGACATGCTAGAAGACCATATGGAAGACCTTTGGACAGATCCAAGGTATAGCAGTGGTTTTTACCACTCAATTGGGCACCTTTGCCTAGTCAGTGCTAGCCATTGTTGACACCCACGGTTAGCAGTGCTCACCATGCATGTCAGCCATGGTCAGCACTCAGAATCAGTTGGCCTTCATCCGACCCAAAGTTGGTTGCAATGGCCAATTGGTTGTAGATTGGAGCGGTTTGAGCGAGGAAGGTTCTGGATCCTTCCATCCAACAAGCTCAACTACCCAATCTTGATCTTGGCTTCATGAGGAAGCCACCCCTAGCCCTGGGCCAATGCTATAAGATCCCCCTCCGAATTGGGGATAAGTCTAGAGAGAAGCATAGTCAATTGAGCAGCGAAGCCCTATCGAATTGCATAGCCAACTACATGCATTGAGAGGGATACTTTTGCTACCCAATTGGAGATCAAATTGCCATGGAAGCCCTAGGAGCCTAGGAGAGCCAAGAAACATCAATTCGTGCAATCCGTGCACCATCTGATCAATTCAACCACCAAACCTATCAGAGGACATAGAGGTGACCCTTGACCATCAATTTGACAAGGTGGATCAGAGAGTAAGCCCTAATTTGGAGGGCAAACCTACTTAGAGCTCCGTCATGGCTGTCAACCATGGTGAACAGTGTCCACCGCACATCAGACCCATGGTGAGCAAATGACGATAGATCCCCTTGTGTTCTTTTCTATAGATTAATTAATTAGATCATATTATTCTTAGTATAGGTTTAATTAGCATTTTAGAGACATATAACTGGTGGAATTAAGCATTTAAAGTAGATTTACCTTCATTTTGTCAATTTGGTAATTAGTGCAATTATGGGTTATTTCATGCATTTATGCTTTCTATTTGATAAACTAACCCAATAGATAGATAGTACTTGCTTTCTTGCACATGTTTGATGAATATTTCATGATTAATATAGGTTTAATATGTTTTACTTCATTTTCTTGATTACATGCTAATCATGACATATTTTGTGAAATATCCTTTTAAAGCCTCATCAAGAGAGGCCTCCTTTGTTGCTAATTGTTTCTTGTTGTTTATTGCATGCAGGACTAACAAGGTTTTGGGATGCAAGGCAACAAATGCCTCTAATCATGGAGAAGAGGGTCATCGACACCCTAGAGCAGTTCGTGTCACCCTAGAAGGCATTTGATTCACATCTACCCTTGAGAGGGATTAGACACTATTGTAATTGATGTATCAAATGGGTATCCCTAAGAGGGATGAATATATAATTTGAATCCATTGAAATTAATAAAGGATTCCTTGTATTTATTTCATTTCTTGTTGTCAATTTATGCATGCCTATTTGTGTATATTTTATCAATTACAATAGTTAGACTAGGTGTGAGCCTTTTTGGTGGTTATAGTAGGTGATCACGATGGAACTCCACATTTTTTGCCATAATTTACTGACTATGTTTGGTGTTTTTATGGTAGGTGCTCCCCATGATTGACAGCCATGATCAAAAATTTAGCCCATGATTGATAGGCATGGGCAATAGTCGCAGCCATGCATCAGAGCCACGGTTAGCAACAAACATAAAAAAGAATTTTAAAGCTTGATCAGATGAGGACCTGAGGTAGGCCCTTCTAACATCCTCTATTTCTATTTTCTATATCTATGTTTTCCAGAAATAGAAAAATGAAAATTAAGTAGGATAACCATAAAAGAGGGATAAAATGAATTAGGTCCTTAGGGTTGTCATTTTTAAATTTTCACTAGGCGCTACTAGGAACAGTGGACCTTTGATTGTAGTCCACCCTAGAATCCAGCATGCTAGAATAAGTTGTATGTTGAATTTGCATGCTTGAGGCCAAATCAAAGGCCATTTACATCATAAATTTGCATTGTCAAAAGGTCATGTAGGATGTAGCATGCATACTTTCTGAATACAAAATGTTCTTTTTATGCATATCATGTAGGAAATGATCATGTGAGTGTTGTATTATGCATCTTTCCTTTTATGCAAATTAAAAATAACACACACACCACGTTCCAAAGTAAACGCTAGTGAGTTGGAAGTCACATCCAACCACTAGTAGGGTTTCAACGATGGTGGAGGTGATTTCCATCCGTTGGCCCAAATCCCATGTACCCTATGTTCTAGACCAATACCGGATCCAAGAACCTTTCGTAGCCTAGAAAATTTGCATATACTCCTCTTCGGAGGGTATGACGCTGACTGGGTGAAAATGGGTGAGGATCTGGGAGGACCTGTGCTCCCTTCCCGGGTGTGGACTTTCATTACCACACTTTGGGGGGATTACGTGACCTGGAGTTCATAGCCAGGTTGTCGAGCTATGAGCATACAGGTGAAAGCCATTAAACAATTGAGAAAATCATCAATGCTTTGCAAAACATGATAAGAGTTACTTTACTGATACAACAAATTGAAAACACATCAAACAATTTAGGGCTCATTTTAAATTGTAAAAAGAGATAATCATCATTGTATTCTTTGTATGCTAATAAAAGTTAAATCTAGACATAGGATACACAATGGTGCAAACACGGAGAGGCCGATCCGGGCATAGACCCGAGATCGAAGCCCAAGCTCCACCTAGTGCACAACATGATGTAGAATACCCTCAATCATAGAATCCTCCTGGACGTCATTCAACGAGCATTAGAGGGGATAATTCTACATGAGGGGATTCCATTGAGAATACCCCGATTAGAGGAAGTACTAGACATCCCTCTAGACACAGATCAGAGCATGGGACTTCCCAGCATGGGGGTTCCACATATGGTAGCATTTACCATGACCGCATTCCACATGGATCCATAGGTTCTACCAAAGAATATGTCATCGAGGGATCCAGATTGGTACCCCTTCGATAGGTATCTAAGGGAGGCTCATGACCTCCACCTTTAGAGCATAGACATGTCCAAGATCCACCCATTCAGGGGTGAACAGAGAGGGCTGCTTTCGAGCATAGGCCCACACAGACTCCCTATAGGGGTGAACATACCAAGTTTACCATAGATATATCCAAAGTGGGAGCAAATGGTATGCCACCTCATGAGCCATGGCATAGCAAACAATTGGATGGTCTAGACAAGGTCCTAGGGCATCTAGGATATAAGCCTACGCCTGCACCCTCTCGACCTATGAGCGTGTGTAGCGGAAGCACCATTAGGACCACTCGAGAACCTGGAGAGTGCTCCAAGCATTCTCGAGACATGCGTGCTCCTGCATCGCATGTAAGCACTGAGTATAGGAGACAGCCTGACATGAATGCCATATTTATAGATCGAGGCAAGAGTGTGGTAAATCAGTCCATTGGAGGACATACTCATAAAGTCACTCGAATAGAGCGCACCCCTCTAAGGCCTCATATGATCGATCATCTTGATAGGGCTCATAGACTGATGTCAGAGTAGAGATGATAGATTCTCCAAGATCAATTGGAGGATGTTCATGCAGAGAAAGAATACCTCAAAAATGAGAATACTCAGAGGTAGAGGTTCATCAAGCAAAAATTGTATGAACAATGCATGCATGAACAATGCATCCTTGATCAGAAGGAGCATGTAGAGAGAGAGGATCGATTGGCTAGCACCAGTTTACATCCTCACAGTGAGATCAGGGAGCATGTCCATAGACGAGTGGCTTCACAACCCGAGTTACACCTTGAGAACATAGACACCCATACTCGCCATACGACTCAACATAGAGATCGACATCCAACATCCGAACAACATGAGCATAGGTAGTATGAGAATGAAGTGGGAGAGGAATTAGAACAAGAATATCCTAAAATATCCCAATTCGAGGAGGAGGGTGAGCCTAGTCCCCCACCTCGATCGAGGAAGAACCTACCTCCGAAGCCACCTCCAAGGCAATCTCGAGAGGAGGAGTTTCTTTCCTCGTAAGCCTACAAGACCTTAGCAGAGAAGGTTCAAGCCATAGAGAAGCAAGGGATGGCTTATCAGAAGCCTACCTTGAACAAAATTCATAATGAACCTCTATGCATGTCAGTGCCTATTCCAGCATATCCTGAGCATTTCAAGATGCCTAGGCTAGAAAAGTTTCAAGGAGAGGAAGATGCATAGGAGCACATGACTAGTTTCCTAGATATGTGCTTTCAGATTGAGAGCAATGATGCTTTGCTCCTGTGCACCTTCATCATGACCCTCTCAGGCCCAGCTCGAGAGTGGTTCAACCAACTAAAGAGGCACAACATCACTAGTTTCAAACAACTAGCTGATGCATTTCTTGAATGCTTCTCCTTCGACATCAAGAAGAAGGTAAACTTATCCGACCTGGCCGCTCTAACGCAACATGATGATGAGCCAGTGATGGATTATGGAAAGTGATGGAGGAAAATGATGGTAAAGCTGCCATTCTCCATCCCATCCTCTGAATTAACATGAATGTTCATGAAGAATTATGCCAAGCACATTTTGTTATTGCTATAGTTGCAGCAATACCAGACATTCGAAGAGGCTTTGGTGCAAGCCAAGGTAATTGAGGACATCAAGTTATAGGAGGGTAACTTGAAGCTGAGGAATAAGAAGGAGGGACATAAGAAAAGCACTGAGAGACATCAGGCCAAGCCGACCCATGTTAATCAGGTAGTGTTGAACCTTCAAAAGGGAGAAAAAGGGCAACAAAAGCAAAATTATCAAGCCCAACCTCCGCTTGCATAGTATGAGCAGTGCAATAACAATTACAAGGGTAAAAATAAGGAGCAACACCCACCTCACGTATTCACTCAGTTATCAGAGTCGTTGAATTTGATTTTTCATCAGTTATGTGAGGCGAAGGCTATTCACTTACCCGAAGTCAAGATGATGGATCCTAATCAACCTAAGCCTAAAGGCTATAAAGATGATCAATATTGCATATTCCATAGAACGAAGGGCCATGACATCGAGGTATGTTGGTCCTTCAAACATCTTGTGCAAAATATGATCGAGAGAGGTACGCTTCTTGTCGACAACCCACAAGTGCCTGACAATAAAAATATGGGGATTTACAAAAATCCTTTACCTAATCATGAGGCACCAAAGAATAATGTTGGCCAAGTCAACCAAGTGCGCATCGAACCACCAACCCATGGGTTCATTGGAATGGTCAACATTGTCACGAGGAACATGAGGTATGAATGACCGAATCAACCTCCAATGCCTATTAGGGTCCAAGTTGCGCCTCCTCCAAGGCCAGCCCAATATGTGCCCAACCCACCAACTAGACCGATGGTGACCATCAGAAGTAGGTTGGTTCAAAACCTATAGACAACTCCAACAAAGTTGTCAATTTATGAGCTTATTCAATAGTCTCCTAAGCATAGGGAGATGCTTATGGACATCTTAAGGTCCATAGAAGTGCAGCCTCAAGATCCCGAAGCATTTACACACTTCATGGGGCATGTGCAATAGTGTCAAGAACCGGTCATTCAATTTCATGACCATGAAGTCAAGATGGTTTCCACTATTATAGTAGACCCACCATTGCATATTATCGCTTGTGTGAATCACAAACCATTCAAGTGGGTTTTGATCGACATGGGGTCATCGATCAATATCATAACTACCAAGGCGTTAACTCACTTGAAGTTACCCAAGATGCATATCATCCCTTCTACCTTCACATTGAGAGCGTTCAATGATGCATTATGCTCGATGGTCGGTACTATAGTTTTACCTATCCAGGTGGGATTGAAGACCATCCCGATGATGTGTCACATAATCGAAGGTGCTATGCAGTATAATATACTTCTAGGGAGGCCTTGGATCAGAGAAATGTATTGCATCCCTTCTATTCTACACTAGTGTATCAAATACATTCATGAGGGATAGGTTCACGTGGTGCCTTCGGATGAAGAACCCTTTAAATACATGAATCTAGCAGATTTGTCGAGGGAATTTGTGCTCCCCTCAATGCACCTGGATGTGTGACCAGCATCACCAATCAAATATCTAGGAGGTATAATCAAAGAAGTGTGTGCTAGACCCGCAATATTCGTATCTCAAATATCAGAGCACACAACAACTACTTCTATTAGACCGACTGCATCTACGATACAATGGGATGATAGGAAGTTGAAAGAAAAGGTGGGCAAAAAGAAGATAAAGCAAAATCCCAAGTCAGTTATCATTGAAACCCCTACTCCCATGGAAGTAGAGGAAGTTCAAGGAAGAGTCAAAGAGGCACCTCAACCTACTTCACCTGCATCTTCAGTAGGGTCATATGCACCATAGGTGACCATCCATTTGGTTAATCCTAGGTTAGGGGAATACATTATGTAGAATGTGATGTTCACACCGATTATCGAGACTGCACATGACATGGGCCGACCATGAGCCCATCACCTTCCCATAGGGATGGTGGAACCATTGGGGGTACCACCTAACCAAACCAACTTCATCTATGGAGGGCTAGACCAGATCACATCTCCCATACCCATGGATGAGGATGATAATGAACCATTCACCATGAATGTTCATTATATTTCTAACCTAGACTATGCCATGTGATACTTTGAGCATTACCATTGGCATGGTTATGATCTCAGACTATTCGAGTAGGGGCGTAAGAGGCCTATAGAACCATAATATCAGTTACCTACTGATAGGTTCAGGTTGGGATTCTATAATGGAGGATAGGCTAAACTCCTTATGGTATCTTTAGACCACCTATACCTCAATCTGGGGGTGAGGTTGACTTCAATCCTTATCACCCTAATCCTTCTACATTCCAGAGGGATAACCGGATGGTGTCTTACATCACCATAGCACCACCCGAGACATATCATGAGGATATCTTGGTGGACATCGGTCCAGATGATTTACCAAGAGAAAACTTTGGTCAACAAATCTATGGAGCAACCGATGACACGGGCATGCAGGGTCAAGATGTTATCATAGTGATAGATCCCGAGTTGGAAGGGCATTCCGATGAGGATATAGTAGAGTCCATTTTTGAGATAGGTGGACCAAGCTATAGTGAAGGAGAGGATAATGAGTCCTCACCCAATGATCAATTCGAGGATGAGGCTGAGCCGGTCTATTCAATAGTATCGTATTTATGGTTCTTATACCCAATTTTATAAATGATGATAGTGATCAAGAGATAACCTATATGGGGCCACATTTTCTAGAACATTCCATTCTAGTGGGGGTGAATGAGGGTCTATATTATGATAGTGATGAAGAAGATGAGATAGAGAGAGCCTACTTAGGACCTCCCTACTTACGCTATCATAATGCATCGTATACGACTGAGGATATGCACAGAGAGATCAATATCCATCCTCACCTTAGAGGGAGACCACTAAATCTTAATATGATTTATCATATGGTGTTTCTCGATCCACCAACATACATGGAGCTCCTTGAGCCCAATGATCCCATCCGATAGTCTATTCATAGACCGGATCCAGAGATCCCCATACCCCAAGAACCACATCTCGAGGATGGTAGTTTTGCTAATGATGAGTCACTTGCACGTGGTCCTAGAGACATGATCCATTTCATCAACATGATCTCCATTGATTTGACCACTCCACTCCATAATCCAGTCGATCCATCCAAACCATTGCATTTAAATGTAGATGCTATCGATTGGGATCATATTGATTCACCTCTAGAGCCTAAATATTTCTTCCCTAATGAAGAAATGTTACAACCTTTCCATTTTGTGCTAGGCTATGCACATGATGTCTATCATGCTGAGGATGCTTCCAATGAGGAACCTATAAACCCAGTAGATGACATCCACTTGATCCCTACACCTCATCAACTTGAGGAGGGATCCCATATGTCAATAGAGGAAACCTTCGAAGTGGATATCAGTAATGATCCCACCAATCCAAGGAAGGTTAAATTTGGAGAAATTTTGACTCCTGATGAGTGTGCCAACCTCATCCCTCTACTGAGAGAGAGACCTGCTCTCTTTTCTTGGACTTACAAGGATATGTCGGGTCTAGATCCAAAATTGGTTACTCATAACCTTTCGCTAGATCTATCAAAGAAGCCAATCAAGCAAAAACTCAGGAAGATGCATCCAACAATAGCCTTAATGGTTAAGGATGAGTTGCAAAAGTTATTGGACGTAGAGTTTGTTATCTCCATCGACTATCCAGAATGGGTATCCAATATGGTGCCTATAGGAAAACTTGATGGAAGGATCCATATTTGTATGGATTTTAGAGACCTGAATAAGGCAACACCAAAGGATTCATTTCCATTGTCGAATATCGATGCTCTTGTAGATGCAACTATAGGTCATGAGATGCTCTCCTTAATGGATGATTTTTTTGGTTACAATCAAATTTGGATTAAGCCCGAAGACCAACATAAAA
The DNA here is from genome assembly GCA_028583015.1 of Wollemia nobilis. Taxonomy (NCBI): domain Eukaryota; kingdom Viridiplantae; phylum Streptophyta; class Pinopsida; order Araucariales; family Araucariaceae; genus Wollemia; species Wollemia nobilis. The sequence continues at coordinate 8,244,266 of JAQPPZ010001411.1, forward strand.
CCATGTTTATAATGCCATGGGGAACATTTTGCTATAAAGTTATGCCATTCAGCCTTAAAAATGTTGGTGCCACATATCAGTGGGCTATGACATATATCTTTCATGACTATATGCATAAAATCTTAGAATATTATATTGATGACTTGTTGGCAAAGTCATTATTGCATTCTGAGCATGCGGAGGTCTTAAGGAAGGTCTTCGATCGCCTGATAGAGCATAATGTCAGGTTGAATCCTAAGAAGTGCGTATTTGGTGTAACTTCAGGAAAGCTCTTAGGATTCATCATTTCAAAATGAGGCATCGAAGTTGACCCAGCAAAGGTCAAGGCTATTTTAGAAATGCGTCCTCCCATGAACATCAAAGAATTAAGAAGCCTTCAGGGCAAAGTAGCATCCATAAAGTGATTTATCACTCAATTATCGGATAAATGTCGACCCATGAATCGACTGCTACACAAGGGGGTCCCATTCAATTGGGATGAGGACTATCAAGCAACCTTTGCTGAGATAAAGCAATACCTGGTGATGCCACCAGTGCTAGCTCCACCAAGGCCAGATGTGCCATTTTTGCTATATATATCGACAACCGACTTTGCACTAGGAACCATGTTAGCCCAAAAGAATATGCAAGACAAAGAACAGGCCATATATTATATTAGTCAAACCTTGGTGAGCTATGAGATCGGATATGCATATGTGGAAAAGTTATGTTTAGCAGTAGTGTTCACTACAAAGAAATTGTGACACTATATGTTGAGTCATACGACATATGTCATATCCAAACAAAATCCTTTGTAGTATATGATGAGCAAGACATATCATAATACACGTACTATAAAGTGGATCATGCTACTGATAAAATTTGATTTGGAATTCATAAGCCAAAATTCCATTAAGGGACAAGTCATAGCAGATCAACTGGCTGAGGTGCCTCTCAAAAATAGTAGGCCCCTCACCATAGAGCTTCTTGATGATGTAGTCTTTGCCTTATCAGAAGCACCCAAACTCGAAGAACCAGACAACAAAGCTGATATGACCTTGTTCTTCGATGGTTCGAAGTGTGAGCAAGGGGGTGGTGCAGGAATAGTGTTGTTCATGCCACAAGGAGCTCCAATGCCCTTGTCATTCAAGTTGGACTTTCCTTGCACTAACAACAATGCTGAATATGAAGCCCTAATTTTGGGTCTCCAAATAGCTATCGCCATGAAGATAAAAAGGCTAAATATCTTTGGTGATTCCCTTCTCATTGTGAACCAAGTTAAGGGACTATTTCAATGTCGATGTCCGGTATTGAAAGCTTACAAGGATCTTGTTGACACATATCTAGCTCGACTAGAATGGTATGACATCGAGGCAATCCCTCATTCATCCAATAGATTTATAGACACAATGGCATCTTTGGGATCTCTAATCCCTCAAAATCTATCTACCGATTTTACTACCATCCATGTAAAAATGTTGTCACATTCTACTATGCAACATGAAGCATTGGATAACAAAGAGTCAATCAACATGATTCATGTAGAACCAAACCATGAGTGGTTCTACAGAGCCAGAGACTTTCTGAAGAGAGCATCCTAGGGGTCTTTGATCTCGTAGGATCCGATGGGGAGTGGTACTACCATTCACCATAGGGTTGTTTCCTAGTCTGCATTTGCAAATGTAGAACCATAGGGGGAGCATGTTATCTTGTCGATCGAGGCCGAAGCTTATCATAACTGGACATCATAGATATATGACTTCCTTAAACTTGGTATAATCCCTCAGGGATTATCACATGCCACAAAATGCACATTCAAATAGAAAGTGACAAAGTATGTCTTGTTAGTAGACATCCTATACCGTAGAAGCTACGATGGAGTTCTCCTTCATTGTCTTGAGCCCCAAGAGTCATCTTGGGAAATTTTAGAAGCTCACGATGGTACGTGTGGTGGCCATTTTAGTGGCATGGCTATCATCAAGTGCATCCTTCGTATGGGTTATTATTGGCCCACTATGGAGAAGGATTGCAATGTGTATGTCAAGAAATGCATTAAATGTCAGCATCATGCTAATCTTATGCACCTACCATCATAGGCCTTACAACCCATTCAAGCGGCTTGGCCATTTTCTCAATGGGGACTTGATCTCATAGGTAAGATCTCTCCTCCATCATCGGGTCGACATACTTTTATTATTATGGCTACTGAGTATTTCACTAAGTGGGTGGAAGCTATTCCCTTAACAATGACAACTAGAGCACGTATTGCTGAGTTTATACTCACCAATATCATTAGTCATTTTGGGATACCATCCAAGATAGTTTTAGATAATGGAACATCATTTAAGAACAAAACTATGAGAGCTTTGACATCTAAATATAGAATCAAACACAATTTTGTGACTCCTTATTATCCACAAGCAAATGGGTAGGCTGAAGCTTCAAATAAGATAGTGGTCTCCATCTTGAAAAATATGGTACAAGAGCACCACAAATATTGGCATATCCAACTACCCCTTGCATTATGGGCTTACAAGACTAGCATTCGGACACCCACTAGGGCAACTCCATTTTCACTAGTATATGGTGTTGAGGCCATTATGCCCCTAGAGTTGGAAATTCCAATGTTGCGCATCGCATTGAAAGAGTTCATTGATGATGACACTGCATGACAAGCTCACCTAGATCAATTGATGCTACTTGATGAACATCACGTGAATGCCCTCGAGCACCTCCATATTTATCAAGAGTACTTAAAATGAGCTTACAATAGCAAAGTCCATCTGAGAGACTTTGAGGTTGGTGATCTTGTGCTGAAAGAGAACCAACAGAACTCAAATTTACCACCAAAAATGTGAGACAAATTCATGGCTAACTAGTTAGGTCCTTATATGATCTCAGAGAATATTGGACCTAGGACATATCACTTGACATCGCTTGGAGGAGTTGAAGAGCCTGAACCTCTCAATATCCTTCATATTAAAGCATTCTATGCCTAAGAACCAAAAAAGGCTCCAAAGGCATCTGTAAGCCCTTTGGTCATCCAAAAAACCAAGGTTTCTAAACCACTTGGTCAATCCAAAAAGGCTCCAAGGGTTTCTCAAAACCACTTGGTCAATCCCAAAAGGCTCCAAGGGTTTCTCAAAACCACTTGGTCAATCCCAAAAGGCTCCAAGGGTTTCTCAAAACCACTTGGTCAATCCCAAAAGGCTCCAAGGGTTTTCTCAAAACCACTTGGTCAATCCCAAAAGGCTCCAAAGGCATCTGTTAGCTCTTTGGTCAAACCAAAATGTTAAAATCCATAAAAAATTGGAAAAATATCAAAAATAAAAAACATTTGCATTTCATTTGCATCATTGCATTGCATTTCATTTTGCATTTCACCATTGCATTGCATTAGGCATATTCATCCATCGCACTTGCATTGGAACAAATTGTGTTAACAATATTACAAATGACACCATGTTTGTATCTCAATCATGCATCTATGCACTATATTTTTCATCTATTTATCACCCTTGTGAGTAATTGTGTTTTTCAACACAACCCATATTGTTGCTATGAAGAATATACTAGGGTTTTTTAGTCATTCAACCATACCTAGAGGTCTTCTCAAGAGTTGATAGAAAGCTTGCTTTGCTTTTGTAGTTGAGGTCTAGTTAGTATAGCCCTTAGCATATCAGAATCCTATCACTAATCAAAAAATTAAACAATCCTAATAAGGACTAGGGGAAGATGAAAGCCATGAAGTAGGACCAGGTATCCTGAGGTGAAAAGATTTATTCTTGCTTATCCCCCTATGCGGATGGTATGGGAAATGTTGGCAATTGGAAAAAGGACAAGTTTATTCCCTACCCAGAATCCCTTGCTTACATTAAAATGAGCAATATCCCAGAGTGATATCCCAGATCAATCCTCCAGATTGATACCCTAGATCGATATCATAGATCGACATCCCAGATTGATATCCCATATTGATATCATAAGATCGATATCCTAAATCGATATCCCAAAATAGTTTCCCAAAGTAAAATCCCCAAAGGAAGTTTCTGAAGAAAATTATCAAATGTAAATCCCAAAAAGTCAGATCAAATGAAGATCAAATTGTACAAAGAAAGTAAAATCAGTATCAAATCCCTTGCTCAAAAGAAAAAAGAGAAAGTACAAAATAAATAGTGATTTTTATCACTATAGTACAAAAATAAATAGTGATTTTTATCACTTTATATGAGCAAGTATCCCAAAAAATTGAAGAAAAGAAGGGGGTGAACTTGAATCCCTGGAATTGTCAACACTACTGTACCTTACGCATGATGATATGTCTGATGCATTAGCATCTCGCTTATGTGTAGACCAATGTTTGAATGTGGAAGAGCTAGCTTCAGGTGTCCTGTATCGCCTAGTGGTCTAGTCCAACTAAAATCTAAACCTAGGATTGGGTAAGACATTTGCGGACCCCCGATCTTAGCAATGGGCTGAAAGAATCCTGCTTGACATCGGGGTATGCTTATGCCTTATCAAATATACTCACTTGCACACATAGGGATAATGAATAGTTAGGGCCTATCCTAGCGAAAACCTTATGTTTCAGAAGTCTAGTGTGGTTAGTATACAACTTTTGATCAGTCAACTAGGGTGTTTGAGTCTCATGGTAAACCTCAAAAATTCCCAAATAGCAACAATCAAATTTTCAAATGCAATCATCAAAAATCAATTTCTTTTATGAGAGTTTGTTTATTAGAATTATTTGTACTATATAATTAGATACCGGATGGATGTCAGAAATGATATTTAGATGGCCACTGATTATATTATACATATTCTTTTAATTCACAAAAGCTTATGAACAGAAAACATATATCATTGCATCTCACATATGGGTGTACTATATTTCACAAAGAGATAAAGCAACTACAATCCATGATTGTTATACATTCTGTGGTGTCATCCATTAGATTGTTAAAACCTCATATCATATTGCATACATTGTGTTTTAAGTGATTAAAACATACATGTCCATTTACAATAACTCAATATCATCAAAAATACATGCAATACATACATGGCACGAATCATGTCATAAACAACATAAAGTAAATGCATACAAGTGAAGTAGATCAAAACTGCATTAAACATCAAACATTGCATTCGTATACATAGCATCATAAAGTAGTCCATCTACACATGTATATCACTGCATCCACATCATATAGCTAGTGCATGTCATCCATACATCACATCATATAGCAATAAATCAAATATCTGCATTGCATCCATGTGCATAACATAAACATAAAATACCAAAAATAAAGTTGTAGACACCTAAAACGCATCATGTCGATGGTGACTACTCATATGGGACATGCTAGAAGACCATATGGAAGACCTTTGGATAAATCCAAGGTATAGCAGTGGTTTTTACCACTCATTAGGTATTTGTGCCTAGTCAGTTCTAACTGCGGCAGACAGTTGTGGCCCCCAATATATCAATTGGGGACCGTGGTTGACACATGTGGTTAGCAGTGTTGGCCATAGGTGACACACACGGTTAGGACTTAAGTTCAATTGACCTTCATTCGACCTCAAAATTTGGTTGCAACAACCAATTGGTTGCATATTAGAGCGGTTTGAGCGAGGAAGGATCCATAACCTTCCATCCAACTAACTCAACTGTCCAATCTTGATCTTGGCTTCATGAGGAAGCCACCCCTAGCCCTTGGGTAATCCTATAAGTACCCCCTTCAAATTGGGGATAAGTCTAGAAGAAATTTTATCAATTGAGCAGTGAAGCCCTATCAAATTGCATACTCAAGTTCATGCATTGAGAAGGATACTCTTGCTACCCAATTGGAGATCGAATTGCCATGGATGCACTAAGGAGATAGAATGCCAAGAAATATGAATTCAAGAAAACAAAGGCCCAATTATGAAATCCAACTGCCAAACATATCAAAGGACATAGAGGTGACCCTTGGCCATAAATTTGGCAAGGTAGATCATAGAGGAAGCCCTAATTTTGAGGGCAAATCTATTTAGAGCCTCGTTGCAACTGTCAGCCGCAGTCTATAGTGTAGACCATATATCAGATCCGTGGTGAGCAAATGACCATAGATATATTTGTTTTATTTCTTACAAATTAATTAGTTATATCATTTTAGGCTTAATGTAGGTTCAATTAGTGTTTTAGAGACGTATGACTAGTTAGATTAAGCAGTTGAAGTAGGTTTACTTTCATGTTGTCAATTTGATAATTAGTATAATTGTGACTTGTTTCATGCACCTGTGGTTCTTATTTGTTAACTAATCTAGTAGATAGATAATACATGCTTTCTTGAATATGCTTAATGATCACATTTCATGATTAACATAGGTTTACCATGCTTTACTCATTTTCTTGATTATATGCTTATCATGGTATCATTTTGTGAAACTTCTTTAAAATACCTCATCAAGAGAGGTTACCTTTGCTTTTTACGTGTTATTATTGTTTCTTGATCGTAGAAGGAGATTCAATTATTCAATTCCTTCCTCAACGCGAAGAAGAGGGTTAACTCCAACCTAGAGCAATTCATATCACCTTAAAGGCTTGAAAAGTGCATTTATCCTTGAGGGGATTGTAACATTGTAATTGTGTATCAAAAGGGTATCCCTAAGAGGGATTCATTTGTAAAACATGAATTGATTCAAAGAGAAATAAATATGCATTTTACTTAATTGCTTTTGTCTTTGTCAATTTGTGTATGAATATCCATTTTTATTTCAGTTTATGCAATTGTAATGTTGGGTGCACACCTTTTTGGTCGTATAGAAGGTGATCATGGTGGAAATCTGTAATTCTTGCCATATTTCACTAAGTGAATTTGTGTTTTCTAATTGTAGGTGCTCACCGTGGATGACAGTCATAGTCAGGAAGTTGGCCCATGAGTGACAACCGTGATCTACAGTGGTAGCCATGAATCAGAGCCATGATTAGCAGTAGACACATCACAAAGTAGTGATTTAAAGCTAGATCATATGAGGACTTGAGGTAGGCCCCATTTTCACTCTCTATGCATTATTTATCTACCTGTATTTTCCAAAAATAGGAAAATCGAAGTTAAGTAGGATAACCATGAAGTAAGGGTGAAATGAACTAGGTCCTTAGGGTTGTATTTTTCTTAATTTTTGCTAGGTGCTGCTAGGAACAACGAACCTCTAAGTGCAGTCCACCCTAGAATCCAGCATGCTAGGGTTAAATTGTGTGTTGGTTTGCAAGCTTGAGGTCCAATTAGAGGCTATATCATTGTAACATGCATTGTCAAAAAGTCATATAGGATATAGCATGCATTCTCTAAAAATAAAATGTTTCTTTTTGCATATCATGTAGGAAATAATCATTCATGCTATATTATGCATTTTCCTTTATATGCAAATATTAAAAAAAACCACACACACCACATTTCAATTAAACACTAGTGAGTTAGGAGTGACATCCAACCACTAGTAGGGTCCAATGATGGTGGCAGTTATTTCCATTCATTGGCCCAACTCCCACATACCTATTTTTCTAGACCAAGGCCAAGACCAAGAACCTTTTGTACCCTAGAAAATTTGCATGTATTCTCTTTGGAGGGTATAACACTAACTTAGGGAAAATGGGTGAGGGATTGGTAGTACTAGTGCTCCTTGTTCAAGTTTGGAGTTTCATTGCCACACACAGGGGATTTACATGGCCTAGATTCACACCTAGGTTGTTGAGCTATGAGCGTATCGGTGAAAGCCAATTTAAACTAAGAATATCATTCAACAAGATTTTAAACACGATAATATTCACAACAAAGGCATAAGCCTTATGCAAATGACCAAATATTGATAGATTCACAACAACATATGTTGAACCCTCGCCCAAATGCGCTTCTCGATCATCGTTTGACGAGCATTAGAGGAGATAATTCGATATGAGGGGAACCTATTAAGTGTACCCCTGATAGAGGAGCTTCTGTGCATTCTTCTAGATGCAGAATAGAGCATGGAGCCTCTCAGCATGAGGGTGTTCCACTTGGAAGCCATTATCGAGATTGCATTGCATGCGCATCCAAGGGATCGGTCATAGAGTATGTTATACAAGGGTCCAAGTTGTTACCCCTACATCATAGGTCTACAGGAGGATCCATGGCTCCACATTCAGAGTACATATAAGATCGAGACCCGCCCATTCATGGGCATGCAAATAGAGTCGTCGTTGAGCATAGACCTGTGCAGACTCCTGCACATAGTGAACCTCAAAATATTGCTATTGATATGGCTAATGGGGGAGCCAATGACACACCACCACACGAGCAGTGGAGATCCATACAGTTGGATGGATTAGGTAGCATCCTTGAGAAACTAGGCTATGTTGTGGAGTTTCCACAACCACCCCAAGCTTCTTAGGGACCCACTTGTCATGTTTTGGTATTAAAGGTTTTTGGTTTTCTTTGGCTTGTAAGAATAGTGATGTTTGACCATTTATGTTAATGATTTTAATTGCTTTAGTTCTTTTATATTTAATGATTAATTAATCTAGGCATTAATGCTTAGATTAATTAAAATCCATTTTGATAAATAGAGTTTAATGCTCTTCATACTATCTAAGGTGATGGAATGTGTTTAATAAAGCAAGGCTTGACCAAAATATTACCTAAAAAAAGAAGAGGATACAAAAGGTACAAAGAAATTGTGATAGAAAATAATATGCTATTATCTACCTAATATAATTACATTAATTATACTATGTATATAATAGTAATATTACTATGATGTTCTAAAATATTAATATTATAATAATATTATTATGATTATTTTATTCTAAAATGTTATTATTATAATAAAATTATTATATTGTATATAATAATATTATTATAATATACTTTACAAAGGATGTGATAATAATATGTTTGACCATGTTACGTTTGATTGCAGGAGAAGGCGATGATGGCTATTCAAAATGATCAAAGGCAAAGGTGGCTATTCCAAAACGTTCGAGGCTACATAACGCTAGCAAAAGAGGAAGCGGTCCAAAGATAGCATTAGGGTTTTAGGAGGACAACACATAAGGCATCAGATTTGATAGTGAAAAATTGAAACCAGAGGCATGCCGTAAAAAAATCCAACAAAGAAACATTATTAGGGCAACCCGTAACCCTAATCGATGGAGATAAAGGTCTACCTCGAGAGCATGGAAAGTTTTTCGTTGGTATTGCACAACATGAGTGTGAGAGCAAGGAGCTTGATAGCCATGGTGAAGGGTTGAAAGCACCATGGCTGCATCGATGGTAGCCCCCTAACGTGGTGTTGACAACACCATGGTTGCGATCGAACGCAACACCATGGTGACGTTGTTTTGATAGTGTCATGGCTGCATCGATCGTAGCACCATGACATGCTATTGATAGTTCCATGGATGCATCGATGGCGTGATGGCCTCACTGGGTTATATGGAAATCAAAGTGCCTAGGATGGAGGATGTCATCCCAATCCTTGGGAACATTTGGTATGGCTTCGAAGAGATACCATCGGGCCTTGGTTTTGAAGAGCACAACAAAATATCGCTGAATGAGATTGGCCTGCCTTATTTTAATGTGAATGTTGTTTGATTATATTCAATGTTTTAAAGGATGCCTAAAATCGTAGGGGGTTATAAGGTATAGTTAAATGTTTTTTATTATTCATTTTGATGGGTGCAAAGGGGTGTTCTTCGGTAGAATGCCTATGTGATAAGAGAAATGGGAGACATAAGGAGTTACGTAAGATTATGTTTTTTGTTTTATTATTGTTTAAAATAATGTTTAGAAGTGTTATTTTATTGTATTAAATCATAGAAAATGATGATGGATTATTTTATTATATCCATTTATTATTTTAATTGTGAAATAAGTTGAAGCGAAAGGACTTCTAAGCATTATTTATACCTTGCTATCCTACCTGTTTAGGGGGCTGGAAATGATGTAACATTTTGAAAAGCAATAAGAAAGAGCATTTTTCAGATTTTGAGAGGGTAGCAAAATTTTGTGAGCAAAATCGAAAGGAGGGTTTCGAATCATAAAACTAACATTTTTAGTGTTGTATCATTTTTGCATTCTAGTGACTTCTAGCCATTGTCTTATGCCATGAAATGGATTGCAATAGGTGAAGGTCAACATGATGCAGTTTATCTATTATTTCCTTTGAGTCTTGCACTTGATTTAATGGTATTGTGCTTATGTTGCAGGTCCATTAATTCAGGTTGTTTTATGATTACCTCATAACTTGGGATTTTGCAAGGAGGAGCTTGCTAAACTAATTTAGAATTTGACTTTTTCAGCTAACCAAATCTGCATTGTTTATTTATTCATTTTTGTTAAGTTCATTTTATTTCAAGAATTCAATCATTTCATTCTGGTCCATACAGAATTTCACTTTCTTTTATTTCCATTCTGGTCCTTTTCCAGAATTTCTACTAATTTTCTTTTAGTTTCATTTCTATTCTGGTCCATTTCTAGAATTTTTAAGCTTTCAAGTTATTTCCATTCTGGTCATTTTCCAAAATTTTTGCACCTCCAAAATTCATTAATCTAAGATTTCATATAAAACACATGGTTTAGGAGGGATACTAACCTACTATTTCACATTAAATTAAGATAAGAAATGAAAGCTAATTTTGCTAACATTGCTAACATGCTAACTTCTACTAACTACTATTAGGGTAGTGGCATCAACATAAGGAAGATAAAATGAACCCAACTATCTAAAAATTACTTCATATTAAAGGCACAAACATTAAAATGAGGTGGAGAATTCCACATTTTATCATTTGAAATATTTTAAGTGAAGATAAAATACTTTACTAACAGGGATTCAGGGTAGCATCAATTTAAAAAACCCTAAAAAGAACTACTTTTTATTTTACACTGGCTTTTCAGTTAGATCTTTCAATCACTAAGCATTGTTTAGAACTAGAAAAATCCCCCTTGTTTACAGTCACATGCATTATTGAATTATTTTTGGCACTATTACAATCTTTAGATATTTTACCAGAACCTTAGAGAAGTTGAATGTCATCTGGTTTCTTTTTAAGAGAGATTTTTCTATTCAATACTCTGCATGTGGTGGTATCCTAAAATCTAATTACAAACATAAAATATGTTGTTCCTGATATCCTGTAGAATTTCTTGGGTTTATCCTAGAAGAGGATCAATTTGATATTTTCCATAAATGGTGGCTTTGGATGGCAAGGACGACAAAGTTAGATGGGAGATATTTTCCTTTACCCTTTTCAATCTTTATTTCCCTTTTTCCAGAATCAAAATTTGGTCAATAAGTGAAAGTACATTTTGTTTTCATTTCGAAGATAAGTGGCTCATTTCAAAGATACTGCAATTCTCATTCCGAAGATCCGCTCATTTTGAAGATACTACAATTCTCATTCTAAAGATCCTCTCATTTCAAAGATACTACAATTTTCATTTCAAATATCCGCTCATTTCGAAGACACTGTGTTTTCTCATTTCGAAGATATCTCTGTTCATTTTGAAGACACTGTGTTCATTTCGAAGATCTTTAGAATGACCAACTATGTTTCTTTTATTGGTGGTGGCCACAAGGGGTAAACAGACTGTGACCACGAGGGAACCATTACATAAAATATCCGCAACATGTGAGGGAATGACCAACTATGTTGACTCCAAATGGTTTTGGCTATATTTCTCAGGTGGATTAGCCCTCAGGATCATATTGCAATAGTCTTCATTCTTCCTTGGATGTGAATTCCATGCCTTGCCATTCATTGGCAGCTTGCTAGAATTTATATGGAAAAACCAATTTTCTGTTGCACAGTAATAAGTCTTTGTACTATTTTTTGAATTTAGAGAAACTAATGCTTAATGATCATCAAAATAAGACTACTAAAGTACTGCTATCAACCTAAGCATGACAAGATAACATACAACTATACAAGAAATGTTAAAAATCAAAATATAATGTCCTTAACACTTCAATCATGCAAACAGTTAATACACAACATATTAAATCAACTTAACTAGCATATAAGATAATTCACAAGAGTTTTAGGTAGTTTTAACTATTTAAAACATGCTATAAATGAGGTTTATCTAGGCCTCATCATTCCCCCCCATCTTATATTAATGCATGCCCTCATGCATTGCAGTGGGCTATGGAGTCACAAATGTCCATGCTCATATTCCATGTTTCATAAAGCAATTTAGTGTCTGTGTAATTTATCATGAAGGTTTCTGAGTCATTATTCAAACTGATAATTTGGTTGGAAATCCTATTTAAAATAGGAGAAAACTAGAGTAATGATGGTTGGAGGCCTAAATCTGAGACCTACCCAATAATGTTGCATAAAGGTATTTCTCTGGATTGAGAAGGCAATGCCTCAGAATAGAAGGGCACTGCTTCAAAGTGGAGGGGCACTACTTCAGAATGAGCACCTATGTCTTCATATTCCCTAGATAATCCAAGCAATAACTGAACCAAATCCTCCTCTTTATTTGATGTAGTGGATTGTTCGTCAACTTGTGACAACCTACTTTTTAGTTTCTCCACTTTCTGCTATAATTTTCTAATTTTCTTTTCATGTTTTTTAATAACATATTTTCTTTCCTCAATCCATCTCATTTGTATTTTTATAACACTCTTGGCTGCTCTCATTTGTTTTGTGATGTCCACCTCCTCTTCTTCGTTTGACTCAAAACCTAATACTGACAAATCAACTGTAGTTTGCTGCTCAACAATGATCTCATCCTCTGCTTCATACCCCTACTCCTGTACAGGAGGTTCCATGAAATTATATATGATTACATCCAAATTCTCAGTGGCTTGTTGCACTTCTATGACATCAGGGCTATCCTGTATGGTCCTCTCTTCAATCATTTGTTCTTTTATCTCTTTTTGTTGGAGTCTTGCAGACCTCCTAGTCCTTAATGTATATTTTCTCTTCTTGCCCTATTTTCTTGTGGTAACAGGGACTGTAGGGATAGCTTCAGGATCTTCACTGGGAACTTCACTCTCCTATTTTGACAGATAAATAACATCTTTAGAAAAATGAACCCTCTTCTATTTTATTTTTCTGTTGTCAGTTTCAACCCTTCTCTTCTTAGTCTATGAGGTTGATGGTTCTAGAGAAAAATGCTTTGTTGCTTTTGCTTAGTGTGTTTCCTTCTCTGCAATAGCATTTTTTTTTAGCCTTTTCTTCTTCCTCAGTAGCATATTTTTTATAGCAACATCTGTATCCTCTTCTCCTTCATCTTCTTCTTCAAAAACTACATTAGTCAGGGTAGAATAAAACCTATTAAAGCTTCTAGGGTTTCCCATAAAATGATGTTGGCACACCAGTTTAATAAGACCATGATGATGAGGGCTCTTTTTTTTCCTCTTGATAATGTTTTGCCATGCTCTGTAGTTCTCGTGCAGGTATGCTGGAAAATTCACTCTAAATTTAGGTTGTTGCCTACCATGCCGAGGTGGTTTAAAATTTTGAAATGATGCCCCGAAAAAATTACATACTACCCTTCACAGGTTGAAAAATATGGTAACCCATGTGGTTACGTTATTCCAGGGTTCTTGTAGGCTGGCCCTTTTTCATTTTTCACTTCATTTCTTTGTTCTTATGCTGAGAAGACTGCTCTCTTCTGCTGCTAGGTCACTGATTTTTGGTTTCTACAGAATTACAGGGTTTACTCTTGTTCTTCTTCAGAAAGCACTTTAATTTATTTTTTTACTTTTCCTTGTAATCATTAGCAAATATGTCTTCATAAAGAAAATATGGCACACTTCCTTATTCTGTGCTCTGAACACCTGGCCATCAATCATTGGACATCCTTGCCATCAAATTTTCTTTACTATTTTTAGCTTGTCCATTCTGCATGCAAATTTTCCCACATGAGTGGTTATTAGCAATGAATGGTGGTGGCATGTTTGTTGGTTATTTTCCTTGTGATTCTCGTACTTCCTCGATGGGTGCAAAATATGAGATGAATCTAACCGCAAGCCAATTGACATGTGTCAATGATCACATGGAGTAAAACAATTCTGCTGACTATGTATTTTTCTCCCTCCTTGGATGCCACGTGGAAACAGACTGTTAAATCTTCATTTCGAAGATTATGTTTCATTTCAAGGACTAAGATGGGCATTTAATCTAAAGATAACCTCATTCCAAAGATTATCCTTCATTCTGAAGACACACCTTCATTCCAAAGACACACCTTCATTTTGAAGACACACCTTCATTCCAAAGAAAAAGGCTTCATTTCGAAGACAAACCTTCATTCCGAAGACAAAGGCTTCATTTCGAAGATACCACGGTTATTGAAGATACAACAGTCATTCTGAAGACATAGCAGAAACCAACATTTTTCTCTTTCTCCAAGCATGTTTTGTTTATGCCAACTCTTATGAACACTTTTATACTAATGGTTAATTGTCATATACTATATATCAAATATTTACAATGAGAAAAGTGCAAGAAACATATATACCGGTTAAAACAAGTTAATGCAAGTTTTGAAAGATGACTGCTTCTGTTGATATTCTACTGAGGCTTCCTGCAACACTTCAAAAACAAGTGTAGTTGGTGAATTTGTACAATGGTGACTTAGAACTTTCAAGGTTATGCATGCCAGAAAACTGGTTTTCATGCATACCAACTCAATAGCGCCTTAGAAAAAGGTTTTCACTACTGAGCTATTCATTTTTTTCTTGGTTTCCTTTTTTTTTTCCTCTCCTTTTCTCTCTTTTTTCTTGATTCTGATTATGCCCATGAAGGATTTCATGATTTCCCTGAAATCATGCCCATGAAGGAATTCATAATCAGAATTTATTCATCTTTTTGTTTTCTACTTTTTCTTTTTTTATTTTTCTTTTAAGATTCAAAGATATGATCATTTGGAATCTTCATCAGAAGAAGAAGCCTCTTCTATCAAATGTAACTGTGTGAAATACCGAGCAAATTCCACCTTTGTTAGTGGTTTATGGTACAACTGTAAAAGATGTCCATTCACCACTAATATCCTCCTTAAATCATCAACTAAAGAAAGTTGAACAACTTCATTCTCAAACTCCCCTGGTTCATCCTTGCTGCTCTTAATGTGATCATCATGCCACATTTTCCATTTTTGTTGAGTGAACTCTATTTGGTGAAGTGCTTCCAACCAAAGTTCATCAAATGCATTCAACCGCAAAATTTGTTTTTTCTGTACCTGCAACAACTCAATGCCAACTGCTAAAGATGCATAAAATGTTAGTAAAGCATTAGGATGTTGCACCAATATATCAAACAAATTTGCTCCCTGGTTTTTAGTCAACCAACTATTGTTGTTCAAAGGTTGTTTTGGTTGTATTTTAGTTTGTTTTGTACCAGGCTGATTTGAATTGGTTCTTGGAGAAACATTTTTATTTACAACAATGGAGGCCAAAACTAAAGTATTCTTTTCATTTTCCTTATGTGTTCTAAGAAACTGTGGGCTTTCTGTACAATCATACTTAGGTGTAATAAGTTTACCCGAAAGCAAGTTAACTAATTTTCCACCTTTTTGTATGGTTTTAGGATATACTTTCTTCTTTTTTCTTGGTTTTCTAAAACACATTTCTTGAACAATCCTATTAATGATTGGTACAACTTGAGGTAAAGGGATTGTAACAGTTAAATGTTCTAATTCCTTTATCAAATCTGATTGTGAAGATGTTATTTTTGATATCTCAAACTGTTCAAAATATGATACTTTATTTGATGAGGTATCTTGTTCTTCTTGATGTTGTTTTAGTGTGGATTTGTTTTCATGTTCATTCTTTTTAACTTCACTTTCTACACTGATAAGTGGAATAGGTTCAAGCAATGGTTCACCTGAACACAACTGAGTTTTAACACAGTCACTAACATTTATTAGGGCTGTATTTTCTGATTCAACCATAGAGACAGGGGTTACCTGTTTAACATGATTTGGACTGACCACAGGTTGAGTTGAAAATAGAGGTTGTTTTAATTTTTGTTGTTGTTGTCCATGATAGAAATTATGGATATAATTAGGCAACAAATTTGATTTTTGTTTTTGACAATGTTGCTGCCCTTTGTACAGATTTTGATGTTGTACCCATTGATATCCCTGTAATTTTGGTTGCAACCATGGTGGATGTTGTTGATTCCATTGTTGTTGCATCCATCCATGTTGAGACCATGCTTGGGAGTATGCCCATGGTGGTTGACTCCAACATTGTTGAAGTGGACCTGAAGCAGACCATGGCATATACCAAGGATTATTTCCCCAATGTGCAAGAAATTGAGAAGCATTCTGATATGGAAATTTATGAAAATTATTCCCTTGTCCTTGTCCTACAAAATTGGTTTTTTTCATAGGTTGAGACTGTTTTTCAAAGACACTTTTAAGTTCTGGCAATAAACTACACTGATCTGTGGGGTGTCCTAATT
Organism: Wollemia nobilis; assembly: GCA_028583015.1. Classification (NCBI taxonomy): domain Eukaryota; kingdom Viridiplantae; phylum Streptophyta; class Pinopsida; order Araucariales; family Araucariaceae; genus Wollemia; species Wollemia nobilis. Next base: position 8,260,689 of record JAQPPZ010001411.1, read on the forward strand.
GACAAATGCTACATGTAGTAGGTATAAATATTTTGTTCAAAGGACAATCATGAAGAGAGTGTTGCTTTTTACATTCTGAACAATAGATGGCTAAAGATTCAGTAGATTCATTTTTTTCATCTAATGTTCTATCATGTACTAAAATATCAGCCTCTTTCATGCATTCTTTCAAATCATGTTTTTCATTACCAATTCTGTGTTTTCTATGCCTTGAATGAGAGTAATTTTTACAGAGTTTAATAATTTCCTGAAATTTAAGTGCATTTGTATCTCCTCTTCCCAAGATATCCAATGCATCCCTAGATTCATCTTGTAGTCCCCTTAAGAATATGACTTTGCAAATTTCAGGTTCAACACTTCCACATCTCTTATGAACAAAAGAAAATTTGTCTAGATAATCTTCTAAGATTTCATTTTCCTCTTGTTTCATTGTAAGAATTTCATCATTTTGATTCTTGACTTGACAATATTCTTGGTATCTCTCCAAGAATATGTTTTCCATCTCATCCCAAGTTCTAATTGAGTCAGGTGCTAAGGTGATAAACCATCATAGAGCTAACTCTTTAAGAGTGGAAGGAAATAGTTTGAGCTTTTGATTGTCATTAGTGTAATCATGAGCTTGACATACAATTTTAAACTCAAACAAAAACATATCAGGATCTTCGGATGTAATTCCCTTGAAAGTTGGTAATACTGCAGGTGAAATGACCTTCATGGGAGCATTTTGATTAAGATCTAGTTGGATGGGATTTTGAAAAGTTCTGGTAGGTGCACTAGTTGCACTAGGGTGGAGCACATTGTTGGCTCTACCTTGATTCTCTTGTGAGCCTTCCATTGTAGGTTCCCAAAAACAATTATAAATCTTGTCAAATTTTCCTGATTGTATGGATTTGTCAAGAGAAAATGGTGTTGAACTACTTAATTTTCCTCCTTGTAATGATTTCTCAAAGGATCTTGCAAATCTTGCAGTGTTGGAAGTGGATGATTGGGATTCTTTGAAAATTCCAACATTTTTGGAAATAAAAAATTTAGACATTTTTGACATAATTTCAACCTCTTGTGAAATTTTTCTTCTTGTGGTTTCTTGCTTATTTCCTAAATGGACTGAAATACAATTTACCAATAACAATTACTTATACCAGTCATTACATTCAGATTTTACTCTAAAATTCACAACTTAGCATATTTAATAATTATTGGACTACTTTTCACCTTCTAACAACACCGTGTTCCCCGACAACGGTGCCAAAATGATGGGCTGTCGTTAAGCACATCATTAATTCTCAATGAATTTGTCAATCCAGGGTGGTGTCCAAGGCTATTTACGAGAGAAAGTTCAAGCAGGGTTGTAGTTCAGTTCATTTGGAAGCAAGCAGGTCTTATTGGTGGAATTGATTGTGTGGGGGTTTTGTGTCACTTCTACCCCTAAATTGCATAAATTGAACTTTAATCTATTTGCAAGAATGAAAACTAATTGCTAATTGCAGAAATGAAACCCTAGTTATAGTTGCAAGAATGAAATCTAATTAAATTGCAGAATTGAAACTCTAGTTATAGTTGCAGAATTGAAAGTCTATTTAATCTTGCAATAATTGAAATGAAGCATAAAAACTAGATCCTATCAATGCTCTGTAATAGAAGGTCGTCAATCTTCTGTGCAGGGTTTTGACAAAAAAAACAAGAATGCAGGGAAATTACAGAAAACTTGTAAATTGCTGGAAATGGAAATTTGCAGTGAATTGGAAAGTTTTTGGGAATGAAAAGAATAACCAGATCTACCACTAATCATATCACAAAAACATTATGAACAAGAATTAAACAACTAGGAATGTTAGCTATGCAAAAGAATGAAAATGACAAGTTCACAACTTATTCTCACTGCAAGCAAAATCAGAATAAAACCCGTCTCGTCGCTCCTCCTCCTAGGTCTGGAAGTGGCCAGCCTCCTTTATCAGAAGAAGGTTTGAATTATTCTTTAAGTCTTACTCACACTCGGACATAACAAAATAAATGGAATGAAACTGCACTTTTATTGCTTCAGAAACATAATTACAATTATGCTGAAATTTGTTACAGGTCTGAAATCACTATTCTATTATCTCCCTATTTATTTTCTATCTCCTCTATATAATATATCTAATATAATATCTAATATATTATTAGCTCAACCTGGACGGGAGCTATCTTTTATAGATGCCTAAAATCTAATTACAAACATAAAATATGTTGTTCCTGATATCCTGTAGAATTTCCTGGGTTTATCCTAGAAGAGGATCAATTTGATCTTTTCCATAAATGGTGGCTTTGGATGGCAAGGATGGCAAAGTTAGATGGGAGATATTTTCCCTTAACTTTCTCAACCTTATTATCCCCTTTTCCACCGCCAAAAGTCAGTCAACAAGTCAAAAAGTACATTCTATTTTCATTCCGAAGATAAGTGGCTCATTTCGAAGATACTGCAATTCTCATTCCGAAGATCCGCTCATTCCGAAGATACTGCAATTCTCATTCCGAAGATCCGCTCATTTCGAAGATACTGCAATTTTCATTCCGAAGATCCGCTCATTCCGAAGACACTGTGTTTTCTCATTCCGAAGATATCTGTTCATTTCGAAGACATTGTGTTCATTCCGAAGACACTGTGTTCATTCCGAAGATCTTTAGAATGACCAACTGTGTTGACTCCAAATGGTTTTGGCTGCATTTCTCAGGTGGATTAGCCCTCAGGATCAGATTGCAATAGTCTTCATTCTTCCTTGGATGTGAATTCCATGCCTTGCCATTCATTGGCAGCTTGCTAGAATTTATATGGAAAAACCAGTTTTTTGCTGCACAGTAATAAGTCTTTGTACTATTTGCTGAATTTAGAGAAACTAATGCTTAATGATCATCAAAATAAGACTAGTGAAGTGCTGTTGTCAACCTAAGCATGACAAGATAACATAAAACTATACAAGAACTATTAAAAATCAGAATATAATGTCCTTAACACTTCAATCATGCAAACAAGTTAATACACAACATATTAAATCAACTTAACTAGCATATAAGATAATTCACAAGAGTTTTAGGTAGTTTTAACTATTTAAAACATGCTATAAATGAGGCTTATCCAGGCCTCATCATGGTACTTACAATAAATTTGCCATGATGAATCAAGCTATGACACCTCAGATGCCCATGATGAATGCTTTGCCATATCATCAATCATACCCATTCGCTCCCACACTTCCATATTTTTTGACATACCCTAATGCTGCCATTCCACCCACTCCGCAAATGATGGCTGCTAATCAGATAACCTTGCTAGGATTTGAGGTGAGTAGTACTCAGGCCTCAAATGTGTATCCCATGGTTGTGCCTCTGTAGGCCAAGGGTCCATGGTGGACCCAAAACACCCAGAGTCAAACCTTAGTGCCTAATCCAGAGGTTGCTAATGTCAAAAATGTCAGTGGATCTGGGGCTATCATGTCCATAGAGCTCAAGAGAATGACCATCAAACAGGGCAATGACATCATTCGATTACAAAAACAAGTTGCCCAAAATCCCATGCCCAATCGAAACCATGGCCATAGGAGAACAGGACCATACAATACACAACCTAACAATGGGCATGTACCCAATCCGGTAGCCAATCAGGCTGATGCGTTAGGGGATTATGATGAGTCAGAGTCATGTGATGAGGAAATGCATCACTGTTGCCATAGAAAGTCAGACGCTTTGGTGTCTAAAGTTATTCATTATTTAGAAAATGATGAGATGGAGGAAGATATGAATGTGTTAGGAGAGGAAGAGGATGAAGCCTTGGAAGCTCAGTGCCGCTAGACATTTTGGGAAAGCCAATCACAAGTATTTTACTAGGAGTTCTAAGGATCCCAAAACATCCTCTACTCCCCCAAACAACCCTTTAGTTCCTCCTGATACAAAAGGTGATGTGAATCCACCACCTCCATTTTTGGAAGCACCTAGGACAATGCCAAAAGTGTCAAATCCTGGAACATCCACTTATAACTTGGAAGAAGACATGAAAAGGACCAAGGCCAATATCTCAATGTATGAGGTCTCTCAATTGTTGGGGCAGGATAAAATCGGAGGGAAGAGATTGAATTCCCCGAGTCAAATTCATGAGGTTAAATCTATAGAACCCCAACTTGCTATGAGGAAAGAGAAACCAGAGGTACCCCCTTTTCTCATAACCATTAGGATCACAGGCAAGAATTTACACAACTGTTTGATTGATTCTGGTGCCTCGGCCAACATCATGCCTCTTGAGATAAGCCAAAAGCTAGGACTTAAGCCTATTCATTCGAATAATAAGGTGGTCCAATTGGACATATCTATGGTGGATGTAGTAGGTGTTGTAAAATATGTCCTAGTTCAGATCAACTCAGAGCCTAGGGTCCAACATTACATGGATATCCTTGTGCTAAATATTCCTACCAAGTATGGCATGGTTTTGGGCAGAGATTGGAGCAAAAATCTCAATGGTTATGTGGTGACTGATTCCTCCCATATGTGGTTGCCATGGAGAGGAGTTGCAAACCAAATCTGGGTAGACAGAGAGCCCAGACTTAGGGAAATGATTACAGAGTATAATAAACCCAATGAGATTCAGTTTACTGAAACAGAATTAGGGGTTTACAATTTTGACATAGAAGACATAGCCGAAGGGTCCCAAAACGATAATCTTTACCATGGTACGTCGAAAGAAAACAAGAGGGTGTGGACCCTAAATTTTGATGGGTCCAAATCAAAACAAGGTGCGGGAGTTGGGGTAGAGCTCACATGTCCTGGTAGTAAGCCTTTGATTGCTGCCTACAGACTACAGTTCTCGGCCACCAATAATGTGGCGGAGTATGAAGCCCTAATTTTTGGACTTCAGTTAGCCCTAAGAGAAAAGGTAAAGTGCCTTAAGGCATCGGGAGACTCAGAGTTAGTAGTCAAATAGGTCAAGGAGCAGTATACCTGTAGAGACAAGAGGTTGAACCTCTATAAAACCAGAGTGAGGGAATTAATTAATGAGTTTGATGCTTTCAATATTTCCCTCATCTCAAGAAAAAATAATAAAATGGCTGATTCGTTAGCCATAGTGGCCAACATGCTTTTGCCTACTGACCATAAAAAATGTAAAAAATTTTCCATAGAGTTAGTGCCTTGCCCCTCCATACCAGACAATGTCATGAATTTACAGGTCTTTGATAGTGATAGACACATTTTTAGTTTTGTTACTAATTCTGGTATATTTGAAAATCAGGTTATAGACGAAGAAGAGAGGAGGCAAGTAGAAGTAGGAACAACCAGAGTATGGAACGAGATGCCAAGTGATAGGGCCTCTCTTGAAAAGTTGTTTGATATTGGATATCAAAAGAAAAAGGAAAGAAAAATACCATCCCCCAAGGAATCATGCAATTCAATCAATTTGGGGAGTGCAGTAGATCCGCGTGAAGTGTTCATTGCAAAGGCATGCACACAATGAGAGAAGGAGTCAATAGCTCAGGTTTTAGGAGAGTACATTGATTGCATAGCTTGGAGCTATGAAGAGCTGAAAACATATGACCAGAATGTAATCATGCATACTATTCCTCTGAAGCCTGATTCCAAGCCTTTTAGACAGAGGTAAAGAACGGTTAACCCAATCCTAGAGCCCTTGATAGAGAAGGAAGTGAAGAGGCTACTGGAAGCCAAAATCATCTTCCCTATTAGGCATTCCACATGGGTGGCTAATCTTGTCCCTGTTAGGAAAAAGAGTGGAGAAATTCGGTTGTGCATAGACTTTAGAAATTTGAACAAAGCTTGCCAAAAAGACAATTACCCATTACCCACCATTGACGAGATACTCCAAAAGGTAAATGGGTCTGAAATGATGTCATTTTTGGATGGATACTCAGGATATAATCAAATTCTCATACATCCAAATGATAGGATGAAGACGGCCTTCACCACGAAGTGGGGAACATTTGCCTACCGGAGGATGTCGTTTGGTTTGTTGAACGCTGGAGCCACTTTCCAAAGAGCCATGGATTTTGCATTCAAGGGGCTCATTGGTAAGTGCATTATTGTCTATGTGGATGATATCCCTGTCTTCTCCAAGAAGAGGGAAGATCATGTTAAAGACTTGAGGAAAGTACTCCAAAGGTGCAGGGAACATGGAATTTCCCTAAATCCAAAAAAGTGCATCTTTGGGGTAACAGAGGGTAAGTTGTTAGGGCATGTCATTTCAAAATATGGGATTGCTATAGACCCAGAGTGGATAGCCGCTATCCGGGATATTCCTCATCCCAATAGCAAAAAGGAGCTTAGGTCCTTTTTCGGTAAGATTAACTTTGTGAGAAAATTCATTTCAGGTTTTTCCGAGATTGCCAAGCCCCTAAATGATATGCTAAAAAAGGATGTTCCGATAAAGTGGACCAGTGAGAAAAGGGATGCCTTCACAAGCATCAAGGATGCTATTTCCAAAGCCCCTATTCTCATTAGTCCAGACTATGCTAAACCATTTTATGTTTACACATTTGCTTCAGATCATTCTTTTGCAAGTGTGTTAACTCAGAAAAGTGAAGACAACATTGAAAATCCTATAGCCTTTCTGAGTTCTCCTTTGAAGGACGCGAAGCTGAGGTATTCTGTCTTAGACAAGCAAATGTATGCCTTGTTTAAAACTATAAAAAAATTCAGGCATTACATTGTGCATAGTAAAGTTTTTGCTATAGTTCCTGACCCTACAGTAAAGTCCATGTTCTTACAGAGTGAGCTAGGTGAAAGAAGGGGGAAATGGCTTTCTACCCTTCAAGAATTTGACTTAGAGATAAAGCCCATGAAGATAGTGCGTGGACAAGGTTTGGTCAAGGCCATCGCAGAAATTGACCCTTCAATAACGTGCCAAAACTATGAGGTTAATGATATCACTACAGAGGAATGGTACGTAGATATTGTATATTTTTTGTTGCATGGTAAGTGCCCTTCTCATTTGAATTCCACTCAGTGTAGGGCACTACGTTTAAAATCAACTAGATTTTTGATTAAATCTGGTGTGTTGTACAGGAAGAATCATGAAGGAATTTTTCTTCGTTGCATTACTCAAGAGGAAGCAACCCAAGTACTCAAAGACTTCCATGGTAAGTATGGAACTGGACACGGGTCAGCAAATGCGACAACACACCAGATTCTTAGAGCTGGGTATTACTGGCCCCACTTGTTTAAAGATGCACATACACATGTAAGAACATGTCACATATGCCAAGTGGCAGCCAACAGAGAGCGGAATGCAGCAATGCCATTGCAGTCAGTGGTAGAGACGAGACCATTTGCACAATGGGGATTAGACTTTGTTGGGGTGATAAATCCTAACTCGTCCGATTCCCATAAGTTCATCCTCACCGCTATTGATTACTGCACAAGGTGGACAGAGGCTATACCTACTAAGAATGCCACCTCCGAGGTTGTGATTAGATTTCTAGAGGAAAACATAGTCACTCATTTTGGAATGCCTAACTCCATAGTAAGTGACAATGGTTCTGCATTTTCCTCTTTAGAATTTGCAAATTGGGCGTACGAAAATAAGGTGAGTCTAAAATTCTCTTCCAATTATTACCCCCAAGGCAATGGTTTGGCAGAATCATCAAATAAAAATTTATTATGCATAATCAAAAAATTACTTGAAAAGAACCCTAGAGATTGGCATAGTAAGTTAAAATTTGCCCTTTGGGCAGATAGGACCAGAAGCAAGGAGTCAATTGGGACATCTCCTTATCACTTAGTCTATGGGCAAGATCCTATTTTTCCCACTAATCTGAAATTGTAAACTTTACATTTTATAAAAGACTATATTGGGACTGATAATAAACTTGAAACCAGATTAACACAATTAATGCATCTTGATGAGAAGAGGGAGGAAGCCATGCTTCATTTCAGAAAACATCAAGACATAATCAAAAGGTGGTTTGATAAACGGTCCAAAATTAAGGCCTTCAAAGCTTCAGATTTAGTTTTGTTGTGGGATAAAAGGCATGAGAAAAGAGGAGAACATGAAAAATTTGATTGCTTGTGGTTGGGACCTTATCTAATATCCGAAGTCCTAGGTGAAAATAGTTTCAGATTAAAAACCTTGGATGGAAAGGATTTGGCCTTACCCATCAATGGCCTTCATTTAAAGCATTATTTTCAGGCCTAAGGGTAGAGTCATTGTATTATATGTACACTAATCAACTTGCTTGATTGTTTGTCTTGTCAGTTTTATTTCCTGTTTATTTTGTTTTCTTTGATTTCAGGAGTTTTTAGTGTGTCAAGGTTGTCCAGTTTTGGATTTGATTGTAAGAGTAAGAGGTCAGCCTATGTGTATACGAATGTCAACCAAGACTAAAAGGATGTGAAACATTGGAATCATATGGCAAAAGGGCTTGAAAATGTGAATATTGTTTGCAGCTCATGAAGCATGAAGTCTTTGATTTTTGCATATCATCCACCCATGTCTCAAGGGCACATTCTTATCACATAAACATCATGACCAATCCACCTCCATATGCTAAACCCAAACACTGAAAGTGAAGTCCAATTATCTTGGGATCAAAGGCACAAAGAACACTAAGAAGATCTTAGGTTTGGAAACTGTTGCCGAAGTTGTCGTGGGTCTATCACATTTCTGTCCATGTCCAACATCTTGGGTAAAATAATATGAAACCATACTTGGATGGGGATGTGAGGCAAAAAGATAATTCTGGTCTATCCCGCCCTGCACATAGTCCATGAATAGTGGTTTTTACCACTACAATATTTATGCTCATAAAATAGTGGTTATCACCACTAGCATGATTTACAAATCAGAGTAGTAAGGATAGGGTCAAATTCTCATCATACCTTGGTTGAGAATCTGATTCCCCAAAACTCTAAACTGAATTGTAAGGATCGTACTACTTGTCCCTCAGAAGGATGGGTAGTCATCCCCAAAATTCTTTAAGGAAAAAAATATAGAGCAAAGCCAAGCAAAGAAGACTGGACTATGGGGTTAACCTCCACCGGGGCTATAGACGCTTGAATGGCAGTGGAGTACACTCATGCCTGGTGACATGACTCCCGCAAGGTTGAGATTTATGTCCGCCATGAGGATAGATTAGTCTGATGACCTCATCCATAACCGGTTTAATTATTTTGGTCAAATATGAGAGCAGTAAAGGATAGGGTTATATTCTCATCACACCTTGGTTGAGAATCTGATTCCCCAAAGCTCTAAGGTCCACTTGCACACACTGACCCTTGATGATGATGACTCATAACCAAGCTCTAGATCTGGTCAATGAATTCATCGCACACACATTTGATCCTAAGATGGTTAGACATTTTTGAGGTGTTTGCCCAAGCCACCATAGAATGTGCTGCCCATGCTATAAAATTTTTACCCTCAAAGCTCTCCATATTCATTGCGATAATTCTAGTCAAGTAAAATTGGTGATGCAATGCGAAAAAGTTACAAACAATAAGGTGTGGAGTACTTCACACACAGAGAGTTAATATTGCATGATTCTAATATTTTGTTGTTCTTATGAGTCTATTGACATTATTTATGCATTTGTTGATGCTTGTTGCTTCCTGGTTTGGAGTGTGTTTTCAGATTTTCTTTTTGGGTTCTCACCGAAATGCTCAGGAGCATTTCCCAGTAGAGTCGCCATTTTGTTGTGGAGTTTCCACAACCACCCCAAGCTTCTTGGGGACCCACTTGTCATGTTTTGGTATTAAAGGTTTTTGGTTTTCTTTGGCTTGTAAGAATAGTGATGTTTGACCATTTATGTTAATGATTTTAATTGCTTTAGTTATTTGATATTTAATGATTAATTAATCTAGGCATTAATGCTTAGATTAATTAAAATCCATTTTGATAAATAGAGTTTAATGTTCTTCATACTATCTAAGGTGATGGAATGTGTTTAATAAAGCAAGGCCTGACCAAAACATTACCTAAAACAAGAAGAGGATACAAAAGGTACAAAGAAATTGTGATAGAAAATAATATGCTATTATCTACCTAATATAATTACATTAATTATATTATGTATATAATAGTAATATTATTATGATGTTCTAAAATGTTATTATAATAATATTATTATGATTATATCATAATGTTCTAAAATATTATTATTATAATAATATTATTATGATTATTTTATTCTAAAATGTTATTATTATAATAATATTATTATATTGTATATAATAATATTATTATAATATACTTTACAAAGGATGTGATAATAATATGTTTGACCATGTTACGTTTGATTGCAGGAGAAGGCGATGGCGGCTATTCAAAACGATCGAAGGCAAGGGTGGCTATTCCAAAATGTTCGAGGCTACGTAACGCTGGCAAAAGAGGAAGCGGTCCAAAGATAGCATTAGGGTTTCAGGAGGACAACACATAAGGCACCGGATTTGATAGTGAAACGGTTGAAACCAGAGGCATGCCATCAAACAAGCCAACAAAGAAACATTATTAGGGCAACCCATAACCCTAATCGATGGAGATAAAGGTCTACCTCGAGAGCATGGAAAGTTTTTCATTGGTATTGCATAGCATGAGTGCGAGAGCAAGGAGCTCGATAGCCATGGTGAAGGGTTGACAATGCCATGGCTGCATCGATGGTAGCCCCCTGACGTGGTGTTGATAGTGCCATGGCTATGATCGAACGCAACACCATGGCGACATTGTTTTGATAGTGCCATGGCTGCATCGATCGTAGCACCATGACGTGGTGTTGACAGTGCCATGGCTGCATCGATGGCGTGATGGCCTCACTAGGTTATATGGAAACCAAAGTGCCCAGGATGGGGGACGTCATCCCAATCCTTGGGCACATTTGGTATGGCTTCGAAGAGATACCATCGGGCCTTGGTTTCAAAGAGCACAACGAAAATCTCGTTGAATGAGATTGGCCTGCCTTATTTTAATGTGAATGTTGTTTGATTATATTCAATGTTTTAAAGGAGGCCTAAAATCGTAGGGGTTATAAGGTATAGTTAAATGTTTTTTATTATTCATTTTGATGGGTGCAAAGGGGTGTTCTTGGGTAGAATGCCTATGTGATAAGAGAAAGGGGAGACATAAGGAGTTACGTAAGATTATGTTTTTGGTTTTATTATTGTTTAAAATAATGTTTAGAAGTGTTATTTTATTGTATTAAATCACAGAAAATGATGATGGATTATTTTCTTATATCCATTTATTATTTTAATTGTGAAAGAAGTTGAAGCGAAAGGACTTCTAAGCATTATTTATACCTTGCTATCCTACCTGTTTAGGGGGGCTGGAAATGATGTAACATTCCGAAAAGCAATAAGAAAGAGCATTTTTCAGATTTTGAGAGGGTAGCAAACTTTTGTGAGCAAAATCAAAAGGAGGGTTTCTAATCATAAAACTAACGTTTTTAGTGTCTTATCATTTCTGCATTTTAGTGACTTCTAGCCATTGTCTTATGCCATGAAATGGGTTGCAATAGGCGAAGGTCAAGATGATGCAGTTTCTCTATTATTTCCTTTGAGTCTTGCACTTGATTTAATGGTATTGTGCTTATGTTGCAGGTCCATTAATTCAGGTTGTTTTATGATTACCTCATAACTTGGGATTTTGCAGGGAGGAGCTTGCTAAACTAATTCAGAATTTGACTTTTTTAGCTAACCAAATCTGCATTGTTTATTCATTCATTTTTGTTAAGTTCATTTTATTTCAAGCATTCAATCATTTCATTCTGGTCCATCCAGAATTTTAGTTTCTTTTATTTCCATTCTGGTCCTTTTCTAGAATTTTTGCTAATTTCCTTTTAGTTTCATTTCTATTCTGGTCCATTTCTAGAATTGTTAAGCTTTCAAGTTATTTCCATTCTGGTCATTTTCCAAAATTTTTGCACCTCCAAAATTCATTAATCTAAGCTTTCAGATAAAACACATGGTTTAGGAGGGATACTAACCTGCTATTTCACATTAAATTAAGATAAGAAATGAAAGCTAATTTTGCTAACATTGCTAACACGCTAACTTCTACTAACTACTATTAGGGTAGTGGCATCAACATAAGGAAGATAAAATGAACCCAACTATCTAAAACTTACTTCATCTTAAAGGCACGAACATTAAAATGAGGTGGACAATTCCACATTTTATCATTTGAAACCTTTTAAGTGAAGATAAAATACTTTACTAACAGGGATTCAAGGTAGCATCAATTTAAAAAACCCTAAAAAGAACTGCTTTTATTTTACACTGGCTTTTCAGTTAGATCTTTCAATCACTAAGCATTGTTTAGAACCAGCAAAAGCCCCCTTGTTTATGGTCACATGCATTATTGAATTATTTATGGCACTATTACAATCTTTAGATATTTTACCAGAACCTTGGAGAAGTTGAATGTTTGTCATTTGGTTTCTTTTCAAGAGAGAGTTTTCTATTCAATACTCTGCATGTGGTGGTATTTTGCAATTGGGAAAAATATACACTCAATAGGCTATAAGCCTTTGGCTCCACCCACTCGTGCTCCGAGTGAGCATAGCGGGGGTTCTATTAGGACTGCTAGAGAGCATGGAGAGGCTTCCAAGTGCCCTCATGTGACACATCCACCATCCATGCATGGTGGCATAGAGCACAGGGCTCAGTAGGATGCCAATGCCATCTTCATAGACAAAGGTAAAAGCATCACAAATCAGTTAGATGGGTACAGAACCCATAAGGTCGCTCGCATGGAGCATGCATACTAGAGGCCTGTTACGATCGATCAACTTGATAGATCACACAGACTGGTATCCGAGTAGCAATGATAGCTCCTCCAAGATCAATTAGAGGACACTCGCCTAGAGAGGCAGTGCATCGAAGATGAGAATCTTCAGGTGCAGAGGCTCATCAGACAAAGACTATATGAGCAGTGCATGCATGAGGAACGCATCCTTACCCAAAAGGAGTACGTAGAGTAGGAGGATAGGCTAGCCAGGGCTGGTCTATACACTCACATGGAGAACAGAGAGCGCATTCAGAGAAAGGCTTTTTCACAAGCCGATGTGCAACAGGAGCGCAGAGATGCTCACACTCATATTAGTGCCCTACAAAGAGAATGACCACCACCATTCGAATATGAGAGGCAACAACAATATGAGGAAGAAGAGGGAGAGAAAGCCGATCAAGAGTATCCTGAAGACTCCCAAGTTGAGGAGGAGGAAGAGCAACGTCCTCCACCTCGATAGAGGAAGAATGTACCTCCAAGACCGCCCTCGCATCAGCTTAGGGAGGAGGATTTTCTATCCTCGCAGGCCTATAAGGCCTTAGCTGAGAAGGTAAAAGCAATTGAGAGGCAAGGCATGACTCTTCAAAATCCGACATTAAGAAAGATTCATAATGAGCCTTTGGACCCCTCGATGCCTGCTCCAGCATATCCTGAGCATTTTGTTATGCCCAGGCTAGATAAATTTAAAGGTGACGAAGATGCACAAGAGCATGTCACAAGATTTTTGGATGCATGCTTCCAGATTGCGAGCAACAATACCTTGCTTTTGCATACATTCATCACAACCCTCTCAGGCCCAGCCCGAGAGTGGTTCAATCAACAAAAGAAGCATAGTATCACCAACTTTGAGTAGTTGGCTGATGCTTTCCTTGAACACTTTTCTTTTGGCATCAAGAAATAGGCTAACCTTTCTGATTTGGCTGCGCTAGCTCAGCGTGATGATGAGCCAATTGAACAATATAGAAAGAGGTGGAGGAGATTAATGGCAAAGCTGCCATTCCCTATTCCTGCTATGGAATTGACCCGAATGTTCACCAAGAGTTGTGCCAAGCACATCTCATTATTGTTGCAATTGCAACAATATCCAACATTCGAGGAAGCTTTGGCGCAAGCCAAAGTAATTGAGGACATCAAGTTGCAAGAAGGCAACTTGAAGCTCAAGAATAGGAAGGAGGGGCACAAGAAGAGCTCCACGAAATAGTAGGGCAAGTAGGCCCATGTAAATCAGGTGGTGCTAAACCTCCAGAGAGAGGATAAAGGGCAACAAAAGCAGAATTATCAAGCCCAACCTCCTCCTGCACAGTACAAAAAGTGCAATAATAATTATAAGGGCAAAAACAAAGAACAACGCCTACCTCACCAATTCACGCCTCTAACAGAATCATTGACGTCAATATTCCATCAGTTATGCAAGGCTAAGGCAATCAGACTACCCGAGGTTAAGTTGGTCGATCCGAATCAGCCCAAGTCAAAGGGGTATCAGGATGACTTATTTTGCATCTTCCATCGCGCGAAGGGCCACGACATCGAAGTGTGTTGGTCCTTCAAGCATATTGTGCAAAATATGATTGAAAAGGGTGAGCTTGTAGTACCAAGTAATCTGTTGGTGCCTGACAACCAAAACATGGGGATTTATAAAAATCCATTACCAAACCATGAGGCACCATGCAACAACGTTGGCTAGGTCAACCAAGTGCGCGTCGAACCACCTACCCAGGGGTTCATAGGTATGGTGAATGTTGTTACCAGACATGGGAGATATGAGTAGTTGAATCAACCTCACGCTCCCATTAGGATACAAGCTATGCCGAATCAATGGCCAACTCAGAATATTCCAGGCCCACCAACGAGACCGATGGTGACCATACGGAGCAGGTTGGTCCAAAACCTATAGATAACTCCTACGAAGTTGTCTATATATGAACTGATACAATAGTCCCCTAGGCACAGGGAGACTCTCATGGACATTCTAAGGTCCATCAAAGTATAGTCTCAAGATGCTCAAGCATTTACCAATTTTGTGGGACATGTACAATAGTGCCAAGAGCCCATGATCCAATTTTATGATCATGAAATCAGGATGGTTCCTACAGATACGGCTGACCCACCATTGCATATCATCACGTGTGTCAATCACGTGTCATTCAAGAGGGTCTTGATCGACATTGGTTCATCGATCAATATAATAATGACCAAGGCATTGAATCATCTAAAGCTACCAAAGTCACATATTGTGCCCACCACCTTCACGTTGAGAGCATTTAACGATGCCCTATGCTCGATGGTTGGCACAATCATCCTACCTATTCAGGTAGGCCTAAAGACCATATCTGTGATGTGTCATGTGATCGAGGGTGCCATGCAATATAACATCCTACTCGGGAGGCCTTGGATTCATGAAATGCATTGCGTTCCCTCTATATTACACCAATGTGTAAAATATCTGCATGAGGGATGGGTTCACGTAGTATCATCGTGAACCTTGTGGATTTGCCTGGGGGTTTCATACTCCCATCAACACACATGTACATCTATCCTAGGTCATCGATTAAAAATCCAGGAGGTAAACCAATAGTACGTGCTCAACCATCGACATCTGTATCGCATAGATCTGAGCGCACTATTGCTACTTCGCTGAAACCGACTGCATCAATGATGCTTCGGGATGATAGGAAGTTAAAGGTAAAAATGGGAAAAAAAAAGAAGCATGTGCCCGAACTAGTCGCCGATGAGGCTCCCATCCCCATGGAAGTGGAGGAAGCCCAAGACATAGTCGAGGAGGTACCTCAATTTGCCTCACCTGCATCATCAATAGGGTCATCCGCACAGTGGGTGATTGTACATCTCGCCAACATAGGGTTAGGTGAGTATATTGTGTAGAATGTAACCTTCGGACCGATTCTAGAGACTGCACAAGAGATGGGCTGACCGCATGCTCATAATTTTCTAGTTGGATCAATAGTGCCATTGGGAGAGCCACCCAATCAGACTAACTTCATCTACGTTGGGCTGGATCAGCTTCCAACATGAACGCCCATGGATGAAGATGGTGACGAACCTTTCATAGTAAATGTTTGTTATCTATCCAACCCGGAGTACTCCATGCGTATTTTTGAGTTATATCACTGGCATGGGTACGGACTTGGTCTATTTGAACAAGGACATAGGACTCCACTTGAGCCACGTTATCAGCTAGCAACTGATAGGTTCAGGCTAGGGTTATAGATACAAGGACAAGATGACTTGCTCATAGCATCCTTAGATCACTTGTACCTTAGTCTGGGGGACGATGTGGACTTCAACCCATATCATCCTAATCCTTCCAACTTCTAGAGGAGTAACCCGATGGTATCTATCATCACTTTTGAGCCACTTGAAGAACATCATGAAGGGCTCTTAGAGCAGAATGATACAGAGTAGAACCCTAGAGGCAACCTGGGTCATCAAATCCATAATGCAACCAACGACACAAGTGTGTAGGGGCATAACCCCATAGTTTTAGGTGATCTCAAGTCAGGAGATCTCTACAGCGATGATGGAGAGGAGTCCACCTCCGAGATAAGTGGACCAAGTTATGATGTCGACAATGAATCCTCAAACGATGATCAATCTGAGGATGAAGCTGAGGGGGGCTATTTAAGGCCTTTGTATGCACATCACCTATTGCCTATAGAGTCAGTACATGTTACCGAGGAGATTCTTCCCAACATTGATCATTTAGGGGAAGAAGTAGAGCCAATTTTCTCATCGACATCATACATACGGACTTATTATCCGATTTTTTAGACATTGATGACAACGACCAGGAAGTGAGATTCATGGGACCGCACCTACCAGAGCATCCCCCACCTGTAGGGGCAAATGAAGGATTGTATTATGACAGTGATGAAGAGGATGAAACAGAGAGAGCCTATCTAGGACCTCCCTACCTACGTCACCGCAATGCACCTTATATGGCTGAGGACATGCGAAGAGAAATCAACCTCAACCCTCACCTTAGGGGAATACCACCAAAATTTAATGTGATCTATCACATGTTATTTCCCTGTCCACCTACCTACATGGAGCTCCATGAGCCGAATGATCCCATATTGCAACTAGTGCATAGAGAGGATCCAGTCATCCATAGTTCTCATAGAGAGGACCCATTTGTGCCCATGCCATTAGAGCCAGATCTTGGGTATGAGAGTTGCATCGATAATGTAGAGGTTTGTCCGTGTGGTCCTAGAGATCAATTCCATTCCATCAATATGGTCTCCATTGATTTGACCACTCCACTCCGCAATCCAACCGATCCATCCAAACCGTTGTATCTCAATGTAGATGCTATCGACTGGGATCGTGCTGACTCACCTGTTGAGCTTGAAGATTTCTTCCCTAATAAAGAAATGTTACAACTATTTCATTTTGTGCTAGGATGTGCTTATGATGTCTATCATGCTGAAAATGCTTCCGATATGGAACCTATCAACCCAGTTGATGACATCCATTTGATCCCTATGCCTCATCAGCTTGAGGAGGGATCGCACATGTTAGTAGAGGAAACCTTCGATGTGGATATCAGTAATGATCCCACTAATCCAAGGAAGGTTAAATTCGGAGAGAGTCTCACTCTAGATGAGCATGCCACCCTCATCCCTCTACTGAAAGAGAGACCTAATATTTTTGCTTGGACATACAAAGATATGCCAGGTCTAGACCCAAAATTGGTTACGCATAACCTTTCGCTAGATCTGACAAAGAAGTCGGTCAAGCAGAAGCTTAGAAAGATGCATCCAAAAGTAGCCTTAATGGTGAAATATGAGCTACAAAAGTTGTTGGACGTAGAGTTTGTAATCTCCATCGACTATCCAGAATGGGTATCCAATATGGTGCCCGTAGGAAAACTTGATGGAAGAATCCGTATTTGTATGGATTTTAGAGACCTAAATAAGGCAACACCCAAAGATTCATTTCCATTGCCAAATATTGATGCTCTTGTAGATGCAACTACAGGTCACGAAATGCTCTCCTTAATGGATGGTTTTTCTGGTTACAATCAAATTCGGATTAAACCCGAAGACCAACATAAAACCACATTTATAATGCCATGGGGAACATTTTGCTATAAAGTTATGCCATTTGGCCTCAAAAATATTGGTGCCACATATCAACGGGCCATGACATATATCTTTCATGACTACATGCATAAGATTCTAGAATATTATATCGATGACTTGTTGGCCAAGTCATTGCTATAGGAAGAGCATGCAGAGGTCTTAAGGAAGGTCTTCGATCACCTGATAGAGCACAATGTCAGGTTGAATCCTAAGAAGTGCATATTTGGCGTAACTTCTAGTAAACTCTTAGGATTCATCATTTCTAAACGAGGCATCGAAGTCGACCCAGCGAAGGTCAAGGCTATCTTAGAGATGCGTCCTCCCTCAAATATTAAAGAATTAAGGAGCCTATAGGGCAAAGTAGCATCGATAAAGTGATTCATCACTCAATTATCAGATAAATGTTGACCCATGAATCGACTACTACATAAGGGGGTCCCATTCAACTGGGACGAGGACTGTCGAGCAGCTTTCACTAAAATAAAGCAATACCTGGTGACGTCGCCAGTGCTAGCTCCACCAAGGCCAGATGTGCCATTTCTACTATATATATCGACAACCGACTTTGCATTAGGGACCATGTTAGCCCAAAAGAATGTGCAAGGCAAAGAACAGGCCATATATTATATTAGTCGAACCTTGGTGAGCTATGAGCTCGGGTATGCATATGTGGAGAAACTATGTTTAGCAATAGTGTTCGCTACCAAGAAATTGTGACACTATATGCTAAGTCATACGACATATGTAATATCCAAACAAAATCCTTTGTAGTACATGATGAGTAAGATGTATCACAATACGTGTACTACAAAGTGGATCATGCTACTGACAAAATTTGATTTGGAATTCATAAGCCAAAATTCCATTAAGGGACAAGTCATAGATGATCAACTGGCTGAGGCACCACTATCAAACAGTAGGCCTCTGACCATTGAGCTTTCGGATGATGTAGTCTTCATCGTATCCGAAGCTCCCAAACCCGAAGAACTAGAGAATAATGCTGACATGACTCTATTCTTCGATGGTTCGAAGTGCGAGCAAGGGGGTGGTGTAAGAATAGTGTTTTTCATGCCGCAAGGAGCTCCAATGCCCTTGTCATTTAAATTAGACTTTTCATGCACCAACAACAATGCTGAGTATGAAGCCCTACTATTGGGCCTCCACACAGCCATCGCCATGAACATTAAGAGATTAAACATCTTTGGTGACTCCTTGCTCATAGTCAACCAAGTTAAGGGGCTCTTTCAGTGTCGATGTCCTATACTGAAAGCCTATAAAGATCTTGTTGCTACATATTTGGCTAAATTGGAATGGTATGACATCGAGGCAATCCCTCATTCATCAAATAGGTTCGTAGACACCATGGCATCTTTGGGATCCTTAATCCCTCAGAATCCATCTATGGATTTCACTACCATCCATGTCAAGACGCTCTCGCATCCTACAATGGAGCACGAAGCCTTTGATAATAAAATGTCAATCAACATGATTAGCATGGAACCAAAAGTTGAATGGTTCTGCAGAGCTGAAGACTTTCTAAAGAAGGCACCCTAGGGGTCATTAACCTCTCAGAGTCCGATGGGGAGTGGTACTACCATTCACCACAAGGTTTTTTCCTAGTCTGCATTTGTAAAAGTAAATACGTAGGGGGAGCAAGTCATCTTGGCAGTCGAAGTTGAGGCTTGTTAGAGCTGGATGTCATAAATCCAAGACTTCTTAAAACTTGGTATAATCCCAGAGGGATTGTTGCATGCCATAAAATGCACATTCAAGCAGAAAGTGACTAAATATGTCTTGATAGGAGACATTTTGTACCGATGAGGTTACGATGGAGTTCTCCTTCATTGTCTAGAGCCCCAAGAGTCATCTTGGGCAATTTCATAAGCTCATGATGGTACGTGCGGTGGCCATTTTAGTGGCATGGCCATCATCAAGCGCATCCTTCGAATGGGTTACTATTGGCCCACTATGGAGAAGGAGTGCAATGTGTATGTCAAGAAATGCATCAAATGTCAACATCATGCTAATCTTACGCACTTGCCATCATAGGCCTTATAGCCCATCCAAGCGGCTTGGCCATTTTCTCAGTGGGGATTAGATCTTATAGGCAAGATCTCTCCTCCGTCATCGAGTCGACATACATTTATTATCATGGCTACTGAGTATTTCACAAAGTGGGTGGAAGTAATACCCTTAACAATGACGATTAGAGCTCGCATAGCAGAGTTTATACTAGAGCATATCATAAGTCATTTTGGGATTCCATCCAAGATAATTTTGGATAATGGAACATCATTTAAGAACAAAACTATGAGAGCTTTGACATCTAAATATAGAATCAAGCACAATTTTGCAACTCCTTATTATCCACAAGCAAACGGGCAAGTTGAGGCCTCAAACAAGATAGTGGTGGCCATCTTGAAAAATACGGTCCAAGAAAACCACAAAGATTGGCATATCCAACTACCCCTTGCATTATGGGCTTACAAGACTAGCATTCGGACGCCCACTAGGGCAATGCCATTTTCACTAGTATATGGCACTGAGGCCATTATGCCCTTAGAATTGGAAATTCCAATGTTGCGCGTCGCATTGAAAGAGTTCATCGATGACGACACCGCATGACAAGCTCGACTAGATCAATTGATGTTGCTTGATGAACATCGCATGAATGCCCTAGAGCATCTCCACGTTTATCAAGAGTGACTAAAATGAGCTTATAATATCAAAGTCCACCAGAGAGACTTTGAAGTTGGGGATCTTGTCTTGAAAGAGAACCAACAGAACTCTAATTTGCCACTAGATATGCGAGACAAATTTATGGCTAATTGGCTAGGACCCTATATCATATCTAAAAATATTGGTTTGGGTACCTATCGCCTAACATCGCTAGGAGGTGTTGAAGAGCCTGAACCTCTCAACATCATCCATATTAAGGCATTTTATGCTTGAGAGCATAGTAAAAGGCTCCGAGAGTTTGCTTAAAACTACTCGGTCAACCCAAAAGGCTCCAAGGGTTCCAAAAACCACTTGGTCATGTCAGTAAAGGCTCTCGAGGGTTTGCTTAAAACCGCTCGGTCATCCTAAAAGGCTCCAAGCTCTCTTGTGAGTAGTTTGGTCAATAAAAAAGCTCCAAAGGTATTTCAAACCTTTGGTCAACCCCAAAAGGCTCTGAGGGTTTGCTTAAAACCGCTCGGTCATCCTAAAAAGCTCCAAGGATTTTTTGAAAAATTGCTTGGTCAATTTAAAGGCTCCAAAGGCATGTACTCACCGTTTGGTCAAATATAAAGGCTCAAAATCAATAAAAATTATAAAATCAATAAAATCCAAAAAAAATGGTAAAGCATAAAATCCAAAAACATGTGCATTTGCATTATGCATTTTCATTTACACATGCATTCATTTCATTATTGCATTGCATATAGGCATTTTTCATCCATTGCATTCCACAGTAGAAGGGATTGTGTTTGTCAGTCTTACAAACGATGCCACGTTTGTGTTTTAATCATGCACCTTTGCATTTA
Source organism: Wollemia nobilis (assembly GCA_028583015.1). Taxonomy (NCBI): domain Eukaryota; kingdom Viridiplantae; phylum Streptophyta; class Pinopsida; order Araucariales; family Araucariaceae; genus Wollemia; species Wollemia nobilis. Next base: position 8,282,063 of record JAQPPZ010001411.1, read on the forward strand.
TCATAATCCATTGCATTCATACACAACACCTATTGCTATGAGATATGTGTGTATACCAAAGTTTTCTAGTCACTCAACCATACCTAGTGGGTTTCTCAGATGTCGTAGAAAGCTGCTTTTGCTTTTGTAGATGAGGTCATTAGTTGTGATAGTGCTTGGCATATCAAGATCCCATCACTAATTGACACATTTAAAATCCTGCTAAGATAAGGGAGGATGAAAGCTGCGAAAGTGGTCCTGGGTATTTAGAGAGATGGGTTTTATTACCTGCTTATCTTGCAAATAGTTCGGTCTAGAGTGGTGAACCTTGGCAAAAGGACAAGAATTTCCCCTACTCGTACATAGATACAAAGTTTAAATCTCAAAACCAAAGTTCAAAGTTCAAATATAAAATGATATAGTGAATCAAAAGCACTATACAAATCCCTTGCTCAAGAAAAATGGGAATAAACAATGATTTTTATCACTCAGAGTAAAACGTGAAAAATAATGATTTTTATCACTACATATGAGCAAAAATAAAAATAGGGTGAGAACTTGAATCCTTGGATTGTTCACCATTCAAAGCCATAGAATGAACCCCGATTGCAGCAATGGGTTGAAAGAGTCCCGCCTGCTTTCGGAGTAGTAGTTTTATTGGGTGATCCCCAAACGCAACAATGGGTTGAAAGAGTCCCGACTATTTTTGGAGGGGTAGTCCTGATCAATTTGCGAGATGAGCTAGCTCTAGGTGCCTGGGGTTGTCTAGCAGTATAGTCCAATCAAGTCTGAAACAAGGATGATACGAACATAGGAGGAACCCGATCTCACATATGGGTTGGAAGAGTCTCAACTGACATCTGGGGTATGCCTATGGTCTATCTAAAAATACTCACATGCACACACAGGGGTAATGAACAGTTGGGTCATTCATGACGAAAGCTTTGTCCAACAAAAGCCTTGTACAGTTAGTATGTGATGTTTGAGAAGTCTACTAGGGTGTTTGAGTCTCATGGAAAACCTCAAAAATTTCTCTAATAGCAACAAAATACCAAATATCACAAACCATATAAAATAAAGTCATTCAAATCATCAAACTACAAAGTATCGAATCCATGATACATCATTATATAAGGCACAATCAAGATATAGGATAGATACCGGATGGATATCAGAAATGATATCTAGATGACCACTGACTATATTGTGCATATTTCTCAAAGTTGCAAAAAGAATATAAAGTGACATATTACATCATTTTGCATCATACCACTTCATACCATTGCATTTCATATATGGGTGATTAATTGATTAAATTCTTGTAATGAGGATTTTCAATTACATTCATGATTTTTACACATTCTGTGGTGTCGTCCATTAGATTGTTAAACATATATCGCATTCATTCCTTATGTTTTAAGTGATTAAAGCATACAAGTTCATTTACATTAGATTACCATCATGTAAATAATGCATTACATACATTACACCAGCATAACATGACATCATCATAAATTAAATGCATACAATAAAGTAAAATTAAATATGCGTTTAAAAGTAAACATCGCATCCATATGCATCCATCATAAATAGCACATCTAAACATCTAGATCACTGCATATCATCATCATCATAAATTAAAATAGCTATCTAGTGCATGTCATCCATACATCACATCATATGAGCATAGCATCAATATAAATATCTGCATCCATGTGCATAAGCATAAGCATAAAACATAAAAATGACAAGTACACATAATGAGCCAAAATGATATATCATATAAATATGTGTATAAATGAGTACATAGAGGTGTATCAAAATGCCCGCAGGCTACAACTGTGTAGGTCCTCGACCTTACACTCAAAAATAGTACTACAATATATCAACAAGATATGTACTATACAGGGCCTGCACCCCTAGCCTGAGAGTCACCACCATCACCCCCGCCATCTCTGTGACTCCTATGTGAGCTAGTGCCATGTGTACTAGAGGACCTATGTGTCCTCTCGGTCCTATGGGTCCTATGGCTCGAACTCGTAGAAGAGTGCCCTATCGCCCTAGTCTTGGACCTACTCTGATGGGTATCTAAAGCATGAGGGTCCTCTGGGACCTACCCACCAATCAATATGATATAGCCCTCTAGCTGATCTATGCGGGCTACTCTACCTGTGTGCCTCTCATTGCCCTCCTCCATGAGGGACTGTAATCACCAGATCTCTACCATGGGATCACGACCGCCTGGTAACAATGAGGATGGCATGGCTAGAGGTGGCATGACTATCTAAGATGATGAAGGATCTCCCCTCTATAGCCTATACAAATCCCTCTCAACAATAGTTGTACTCCTATGCCTGTGCCAGATCACATGCACTAGTGAGCTCATGGACCTGTGTCTTCGCCCTTGTAGCCCATGTTGTAAGAGCTGTGATCTGCTCTTGGGCCTACTGTAGCTGCCTCTCCCTATGAGCTAGCTTCACCTCCAAAGTGGTGATAGAAGTATCTCGCTACAACTGTTAGGTCTATAGCCTCCCAATCTGACTCTATAGGTCAACAACCTAAGCTAGTAGCTGCCCCACCTCACTATCGAGTGCTACCTCACCCTCATCCAGAGCCTCCTCCTCTATGTCTACCTTGGGGGCCTCTACTACTATGCCCTAGTCATCAGTCCTCTACCGAGTGCGGCATCCATGTGGATCTACCTCCACACCATCCCTGCCCTCTATAGTGAATCCTCCAACTGGTCGATCGAGGGGTCCCACCCCATGCCACTATATGTCAGCCCACCAACCATCATAATCTAGAGTGGTCCCTACCTCTCTAACCCCTGTCTCTTGAAAAGCATCATCATCCTCTCCTAGAGGAGTAATTGTAGGCCAGGTGAGGTCCCTCTCTAGGACCAGGCATCTATAGATGGTGGGCATCATCGGGATGTCCTACCTGATCCCAAACTGGTGGAGTACTCATGAGAAGTAGTGATACTCATACCACTCGGCCTTGTGGCCGATAATCCACCTATCCCTATGCACCCAACATAGGTATCTAGATGCCTCCTCCCACATGGGGAAATCCATATAGGGGTGCCACTCTACGTCATCTGAGCGGAGCTAGGCGAACCGACCAATGTAATATGTCAAGTCTCCGATGTGTGATCTGCTCCAGAATCCCTCCTGCTCCCAAGGCCAGCAAGCGATGTAGCACTGATGCTCATCATCAATCATAGTAATCCATAGGGGTAGCTCCATGGGGTGCTCTATCCTGATATGCTACCAACCCCATATCTACAACAAGAGACTACAACCTATGCCAACCCTACTCCGATGGGTGATCTGGAAGAGCTCATGGTATAATTGTGCAAGTAGAGCACTCCCCAGGATAGGATGACTGGCTCCTCCATCGAGCTAGCCATAACTAGGTGGATGCAAGCTAGGAGGTTCTAGGGGAACCTCACTCCTGAAGAGTCTAGCAGGGCAACCCGGATCACTAAGTGCATAAACATGACCTCTCATCATGAGAAAACCTATGCCTCATACCAGTCCTGGACATGGATGCCACCATGGTCGATGGAGCCCTATGCCTCCATGCTCTGACCTCTGAAGATGACATCAAATATGGCCTTCCTCACCATAAATGGAGAGGCAGTGATGGGCAGACCATCAATGGGTAGCCAGAATATACGGTACATGTCCTCGAGTGTAACCATCATTTCACCTGTAGGTAGGTGAAATGTATTGGTCCATGCATCCCAACGATGGGCCAAAGTAGTCAAATAAGCTTGGTCTACCCAGAGAGGTGGGAGATCCAGGATGTACCCAAACCCAATAGCTCTAAACCACTCTCACTCAGTGTTAGTCAGTAGTGGGCGTAGGTTGCGAAGGAGATCGGTCTCCCTCGCTCTATTAGTCAAATACTAGATAAAAAGAATACAGGAAAAGTGAAAAATATTTAAAAACACTATAAAATCAACCTAAACATCATGGATTTTCCTAAACATCTAATAATATGCATCAAAATGAGCAAAACTTAAAAAAAGTGATAAAAACTATCAAATTTGGGCATCGCGGGTCAAAGTCGCGGCCAACCCAATGGTAAAAAATATGATCATTGGATTTTAAACCCCATTGTGGCTGATAGCCATGGCCCCCAATCTGCCAATTGGGGACCATGGCTACCACCCATGGCTAGCAAACGAAACCCTAGATGGGTTCATTCGTGCCCTAAAAACCTAAAAAAATTAAAAATTCCCCCCTAGCTATCCTAAGCTAAATCCTAACCTAATGTGGGGTTCGTTACCAACAATTTAGTATGATTCATGTACCGATTAATTAATGAGATTCATTTTAACCAAAAATAAAATGTGAAGTCTCGGTTCATGAATTACCTTTGAACCCCCGGCTCTCCCATTGGTCGATGCTTCCCTTGGGTCCACCATAAGGTGTCAGGTTAGGTAGTCGGTTTGAGTTTTAGCAATGCTCCGGGTTAGTTTTTAAAAGTTTTACCTCCAGAGCTCCTAGGTTGCTTGATTAGTGTAGGTGAAAATGACACTTTTTCCCAAGAGGGGCCCTTTTATAGCTTTTCTAATTCGTGTCGGGTCACGGCTAACACGCATGGTCCATGAATTAGGGTTTTCTACCCACGGGTTTTGACCACGACGAGAAAAATGGCCCGTGAGGGAGAGCCGCGATGAGAAAATTAAATGCAATTTCCTTAATTTTACAAGAGGAAAGCTCCTAGATGGCATTTTAAATAGCCCAATTAAACCTAAAAAAATTCAAAAACTTCAAAAGTAACAAAAAAATCAAATAATCCAAAATCCAAATGCACCTCGTATTCAGTTATTTACCCTAGACACTTGGCGGTTGCAGTGACTGACACTCCATGCAATCCGACGAGATGAGTAAATAACTATAAGGACATTTGGGGTAAAATTGTCATCATTGATTTGATATGCTTCTTTTCAATCCCGAAGAAGGCCTTCAAGGCTGGACCACTCCATGGGAACGAGGTGTTTCATGTCATTTCTCCTATGACATATTTTCAGCAAATCATCGACAAATTGATTCAACATACATCTAATTGGCATTGTATCATTTTGATTCCCTAAGAAGGCTATTGCAGCCCGACCGCTCCATGGGATAGGAATGTGCAATTACTATTAATAGTTGCAATCATAAGCTAAACTAAGGCCTAGCCAAGTAATTAAATGCTAAAATTCTAAGTTTGTTTAGATCATTCATAATGGTCAAGCGACCTCGTCACTTCATTCATTGTCATTACCCTCATTGACTCATCGCTTGAGGGGGTAGTCATGCTTTCAAATCATAATCAAAATCAATAGAAGATCCCTAAAATCGTAGATCCCTTGATCTTGTCAAAATTACGTTCATCTTACGAATCATTGTCAACAACTATCATAAGCTTACCCCTTTTCTTGGGGTAAATAGCATATATGATAGTTAGTTTGTAGCTCTCCTCCTTTTGGTTATATAGGCCTAACTCCTATTGTAGCACCAAAGCTACTCGAATGTCTGATGACGAGTGCAAACTCTTTCAAATTTAAGCCTTTCACCCAGTTGGAAGCAATGATTCTAGGATGTGCATCCTTTTGCTGGACCTAGGGCATCTAATGTTGATCAGATCAATGATCATCATTGAACCTTCGACATCATTTTAGGAGGTCTATTTTTGCTCAACGTTGTTCGATCTCACAACGCATCTCAAAAGGGGCATCTGTAGACACCTAAAATGTGTCATGTCGATGGTGACTACTCATATGGGACATGCTAGAAGACCATATGGAAGACCTTTGGACAAATCCAAGGTATAGCAGTGGTTTTTACCACTCAATTGGGCATTTTGTGCCTAGTCAGTTCTAGCCACGGCTGACAGTTGTGGCCCCCAATCTATCAATTGGGGATCGTGGCTGACACATGTGGTTAGCAGTGCTAGTCATGGATGACACCCATGGTCAGGACTAAAGTTTAGTTGGCCTTCATCCGACCCCAAAAGTTGGTTGCAATGGCCAATTGGTTGCATATTGGAGCGGTTTGAGCGAGGAAGGATCCAGAACCTTCCATCCAACTAACTCAACTACCCAATATTGATCTTGGCTTCATGAGGAAGCCACCCCTAGATGAGATTGACAGAGCGATTACAGGGATTCCCATGGTTGGTGGGTGGTTGGTGGGTGTGGGTGGTTTAGCCCATGGTATTGTGCCCATTGTATTCTAATACCACATAGTGGTTTAGGGTTGTGAGAGTTTCCTTTATATTTTATTGTAATGTCCCATTTTTGGGAAAGAAAGAAAAATAATAATATCAAGGAGTGGCTCTTGTTTTGCTGGAGTAGCCCACATTGGGTGAACCAGGGTAAATCTCATGTGTCATATATGCATTTTGTGGTGTCATTTATTCTAAATTATTTATTTTTGCATTATTTCTAGAATAAGTTTCTGTAGATCTCTTCATTCAATTATTCAATTCCTTCCTCAACGTGAAGAAGAGGGTTAAATCCACCCTAGAGCAGTTTGTGTCATCTTAAAGGCTTGAAAAGTGCATTTATTCTTGAGGGGATTGTAAAATTGTAATTGTGTATCAAAAGGGTACCCCTAATAGGGATTCATTTGTAAAACATGAATTGATTCAAGAGAAATAAAGATACATTTTACTTAATTACTTTTGTCTTTGTCAATTTGTGTATGAATATTCATTTTTATTTTAGTTTATGCAATTGTAATGTTGGGTGCATGCCTTTTTTGTCATAAAAAAGTACACATATAATGAGATGAACTATCATATATATATATATGTGTCAAGAGTACATAGTATAAGGGTATATCAAAATTCTCGTAGGCTACAACTATGTAGGTCCTCGACCTTACACTCAAAAATAGTACAACAAAGTATATCTGAGATCTATAATACATAGGGCATACACCCCCAGTCTGTGAGGTACCTCCATCACCTCTGCCATCCCGATGAGTCCTCTATGAGTTAGCACCATGAGTGCTTGAAGACCTGTGAGTCCTCTCAATCCTATGCATCCTGTAGCTCAAGCTACCAGAAGATTACCTAGTATCCCTGTCCTAGATCTAGTCCTCTGAGTTCCTATAGTGTGGGTATCCTCTAGTACCTCCCCACCTATCAGCCTGATGTAGCTCTTTAGTTGGGAGATGTGACCTACATGCACTGTATCTCACAAATTACCCTCCTCCATGAGGGAATGAAGCCTCTTGATCTCTACCATGGGGTCATGACCTACTGATAGTAAAGTAGAGGACATTGTTAGAGGTGACATGATAGCCTATGAGGATGAAGGATATCCCCTCGCTACCCTAAGAAGGTCCCTCTTAGTAGTCATGACACTCAGCTATGCCTGTGCCAGATCCCACTGGCCTATGAGCTATGTGATCTAAGTGTCTATAGTGATAGCCTATGCTTGGAGAGCTATCATATCCTCTTCATATCCATACCACTGCCTCTCCCCATGTGCTAGCTTTGCCTCTAGAGTGGTGATAGAAGTATCCCTATATAGTAGCTGAGTCTACAGTCTCCCAACCTGGCTCTGAAGATCAACAATCTAGGCTCTCAACTACCCAATATCATTGTCTGGAGGTACCTCACCCTCCTCTAATACCTCCTCCTCTACCTCCACCTGTGGGCCCTCATCTACAATGGCCTCAATGCCCCATGTGCACTCTTTCCTCTAGCGGGTCCTATGCCCATGAGGGTCCACCTCTGTGCCCTCTGCTATGAATCCTCTAGGTGGTCAGCCTAGAGGACCCTCTCCATGCCACTAGAAATCTACCCACCATCCATCATAGTCTAGAGTAGTGCCTATGTCAGTCAGGCCTAACTCTTGATAGTCATCATCCTCATCCCCTAGGGGAGTCACCTGGGGCCATGTTAGGTCCCTCTTAAGGACCATACATCTGTAGATGAGTGGAAACTTTGGTACATCCTAACGGATCCTAAAATACCTCAACACACGAGAGTAGAAGTGGTACTCACGTATGTCAATCTTTCGATTGAAGATCCATCTATCTTTACGCACCCAACATAGGTACCTTCCTACCTCTGTCTAGTCTAGATAATACATATATAGTTGCCATAACATCTGATGAGGTGAAGCTATGCAAATATGGAAATATAGTGCTCTAGGTCTCCTGCATGAGACCTACTCATGAAGCCCTCTTGCTCCTAGGGCCATCAGGCAGTATAACACTAACTCTCATCATTGATGTTAGTGATCAGCATAGGAAAATCAATAGGGTGCTCGATCAGGATGTGCTACCATCCCCAAACCTGGAGGAAGATGCCACAACCGATGCCAACTCTACTTTGGTGTGTGATATGATACAACTTGCGATAGAGCTATGCTAGCAGGGTGCTACCCCATGATAGAATGAGAGGATCTTAGGTTGAGCTCACCATCACCTCTCTGATATGATCCAGGAGGTTCTAAGGAAACCTCACACCTAAAGAATCTAGGAGTACTATCTGAATAATAAATTGCATAAATATAGTCTCCCACTATGAGAATAATTGAGCCTTGAACCATTCTTTGACATGGATGCCTCTATGAGCATTATGGTCCTGCAACTCAACACTTCGTCTCCTGAAGATAGCATAAGATATGGCCTTCTTGGACATGGTAGGAGATGAGGTGATAAGCTCACCATAAATTGGTAGACAGAAGATACGGTACACATCCTCCAAAGTAACAATCATCTCACTTGTCGATAGGTGAAATACGTTGGTCCGTGCATCCCAAAAATAGGCCAAGGTAGTCAGATATTCTTGATCAATTCAGATGGTGGGGAGGTCCAATATGTAGCCGAACCCCACAATAATGAACCACTCTCACTTCCTGTAAGTAAGATCATCACAAAGGTCACAAAGGAGATCAGTCTCCCTTGCTCTATTGGTCAAAGTCTGAGTGACAAAAAAAATAATAAACAAGAAAAATAATAAAAAATAATTCTAACTATAAAAAAAAATTTCAAAAACATCAAAAAAGCATTCCAAAAATGCAACAAATGACATTAAGTGCCTAGACAAACTCAAAAAAAAAAATATTAAAAATTTTGATTTTTTTTAAAAATTTGGGTGCTGCGGGTCGGAATCATGGTCGGCCCAACGGTCAAAAAATTGACCATTGGGATTTGTATCTCATCGTGGCTGATAGTCATGACCTCCAACATGCCAATTTGGGCCCGTGGCTACCACCTGTATCTAGGGAGCGAAACCCTAAATGGGTCCAGTCTTCTCGAAAAAACCCTAAAAAATAAAAATAAACCCACCCTCTAATCTAACCTATGCTAAACCTAGCTAGGGTGTGGTTTGTTATTGGCAATTTAATGAGATTCGTTAATCCATTATTTAGTGTGGTTAATTTTAAACTGGTATCATAATTGCAAGGTCTCAGTTTGCAGTTACCTTAGAAGCACCGACTCCTGCACTGGTTGAGGCTTCCAGTTGATCCACCATCGGTGTGGAAAATAGGAATTGTGTCAGGTTTTCAGTAGTGTTCTATGTCAGAAAGCAGTTTTTACCTCCTAAAGCTCTTAGTTTTACTAGCAAATCCAGGTAAATAATGAAAATTTACAAAGCAAAAAACCTTATATAATTTTCAATTTTGGTGCAACCTGCGGTTGACATCCGCGGTTAAGGAATTGGCCCACTTCTGACAAGCGTTATTAGAAAACTGCATTAATTTCTATAAATTCACATCATGGAGAGCCTTCAAGGGTCAAATAAAGGATATTAATTAGACTAGATAAGTCAAAAAATTCAAAATTAACAAAAAAATCAAATAAATCAAAAGTCAAATGCACCTTGTATTCAATTATTTACCCTATACACTTGGCAGTTGCAGTGACTTGCGATCCATGCAATCCGACAAGATGAGTAAATTACCATAAGAACATTTGGGGAAAATTCATCATTTTTGAATTGTTATGTTTCATTTCAATCCCTAAGAAGGCCTTCACAATTGGACTGCTCCACGGGAATGAGATATTCATCACAATTCTCCTATGACACTTTTTAACATATCATCAAAATTATGATTCACTATAAGCCTAATGGACATTTCTATCATTTCAATTCCCTAAGAAGGCCTTCATGGCTAGACCGCTCCATAGGAGAGGAATATGCAATTATTCTACATGGTGTAATCATACCTGATTAGGCCTTGCCAAGTATTCAAATTCTAAATCTTAATTTGTTCAAGATCATTCATAGTGGTCAAGCGACCTCGTCACTTAATTTAATTGTCATTACCCTCATAGACTCATCACTTGAGGGGGTAGTCATAATATCAAATCATAATCAAAGTCAATAGTAGATCCCTTGATCTTGTCAAAATTGCATTTGTCCTTGCGAATAATTGCTAAAGACTATCATAAGCTTACTCCTTTTGCTTGGAGAAAATAGAAAATATGACAGTTAGTTTGTAACTCTCTTCCTTTTGGATTGATAGGCATGAAAGCCTACTTGGCATTGATGCTATTCGAATGTCTGATGACGAGTGCAAATTTTTTCAAATTTAAGCCTTTCACCTAGTTGGAAGTAGTGATTCGAGGATGCACATCCTTTTGCTGGACTCGAGGCATCTAATGTTGATCAGATCAATGATCATCATCCAACCTATGACATCATTTTAGGAGGTCTAGTTTTGCTTAGCGTTGTTCAAAATCACAACACATCTCAAAAGGGGCATCTGTAGACACCTAAAATGCATCATACCAAGGAAACTACTCATATGGGACATGCTAGAAGACCATATGGAAAACCTTTGGATAGATCTAAGGTATAGTAGTGGTTTTTACCACTCATTTGGGTACCTTTGCCTAGTCAGTGCTAGTCGTTGCTGACACCCATGGTTAGTAGTGCTCACCACACATGTCAGCCATGGTCAGCACTTAGAATTAGTTAGCCTTCATTCGACCCAAAATCGGTTGCAACGGCCAATTGGTTGCATATTGGAGTGGTTTAAGCGAGGAAGGTTCTGGATCCTTCCATACAACAAGCTCAACTGCCCAATATTGATCTTGGCTTCATGAGGAAGCCACCCCTAGCCTTGGGCCAATGCTATAAGATCCCCCTATGAATTGGGGAAAATTTTAGAGAGAGAAGCATAGTCATTTGAGAAGCGAAGCCCTGTCAAATTACATACTCACCTAGATGCATTGAGAGGGACACTTTTGCTACCTAATTGGAGATCAAATTGCCATGGAAGCCCTAGGAGCCTAGGAGAGCCAAGAAACATCAATTCGTGCAATCTGTGCACCATAAGATCAATTCAATTACCAAACCTATCAGAGGACATAGAGGTGACCCTTGACCATCAATTTTGTAAGGTGGATCAAAGATTAATCCTAGATTTTGAGGGTAAACCTACCTAGAGGCCCGTCACGACTGTCAACTACGGTGAACAATGTTGCTTGCACATCAGACCCGTGGTGAACAAATGACTACAAATCTCGTTGTGCTTTTTTTTTGTATATTAATTAATTAGATCATTCTATCCTTAGTATTGGCTTAATTGGTATTTTAGAGACATATAACCAATGAAATTAAGCATTTAAAGTAGATTTACCTTCATTTTGTCAATTTGGTAATTAGTGCAATTGTGGGTTATTTCATGTGTTTATGCTTTCCATTTGATAAACTAACCCAATAGATAGATAGTATTTACTTTCTTAAACCTGTTTGATGGCAAATTTTCATGATTAATATAGCTTTACTATGTTTTATTTGTTTTCTTGATTACATGCTTGTTATGGCATATCTTTGTGAAATATCCTTTTAAAGCCTCATCAAGAGAGTCCCCATTTATTTTTAATGTTTCTTGTTGTTTATTGCATGTAGGATTAATAGGGTTTTAGGATGCAAGGCAGTAAATTAATCTAATCATGGAGAAGAGGACCATCGACACCCCAGAGCAGTTCGTGTCACCCTAGAAGGCATTTGATTGCATCTACCTTTGAGAGCGATTAGACACTATTGTAATTGATGTATCAAATGAGTATCCCTAAGAGGGACGAATATGTAATTTGAATCCATTAAAATTAATAAAGAATTCATTGTATTCATTTCATTTCTTATTGTCAATTCATGTATGCCTATTTTTTTATCTTTTATCAATTGCAATAGTTAGACTAGGTGTGAGCCTTTTTGGTGGTTACACAATCTACTGCTTGGATGCTCTTGGATTAAGAAGATGAGATGTATCCCTTCCATACTACATAAATGTTTAAAATATGTATATGAGGGACAGGCTCATTACGTACCAATGAAAATTGAACCATTTAAGTACTACAACTTCATTACAAATCCTTACAAATCCACAATCCCATCCACTCACCTATTCCTAACCCCATCAACCAAACCATCCACCACTTATTCATCCAAAGATCCTATTCTTGAGGAGCTTCCCATCACTATTCCACATTAATCCTCCACTTCCACACTCCCATCCTCATCACAGTGAGCTACATGTACATGTGGTCAAACCCAATAAATTCCATACACATCATCAACATCAACATCATCCATTATTACCACTCATTCATAATCACCCATCCAACCTACAACTATTACCATTCCATCCACATTAGCATCATTAGTCATTCATCAAATATCTCAACCAAATCCATATTCTTCTTCATCATATGATGTCTCAAAATTTGATTTAATGGATTGTGAGATGCCATTCCAACACACATCCCTCCCATTATCTGAGTCACCAGTCATCCAAAAGCCTTCCACTTCCACATCCACTCCATCCACCTCATCCACATCCTCACAAGTTGTAGTCCACCTTACCAATCCTAGCATTGGAAAATACATGGTCCAAGATATCACAATCACACCGTTAAACATCCAAACTATTAGGGATTACAGTCATCCACATGATCCACCCTTATCTATAGGAGTAGTGTACACAATGGGTTCAACACCTAATCGGATCAATTTTATATATGGAGGGGTTGATTAATTGTTCGATCCACCTTCCCTAGATGAACCTACATAGCCAGTCCTTTTCGACATAGAGCTCATGATCAATTTTCCTTCATTATACTTTCATCAAGTCAATTGACAAGGATATGACCTAGGATGACATGAACAAGGCATGCATGACATTATCGAAACTCCATATCGAGAAGCACATGACCGTTCAAGTTTGAGATACCATTACCATTATTCCACTTCCTCTTTTGAATAATATTTTCAAATCCTTCATTTAAATTTAGAAGAGAAAACCACTCACAATGATGACTTTGAGAAATTCTATGATGAATATGAGATCATGTCGATAGCTTCAGATGAATCCAAAGAGGAATCAACACCAATAATTTCATTCATTTAATAGGATAAACACCATCTCATAATGTTTCCCATCCATTAGCTCATAAGGTGCAGGAATTATGTTTCATACACCCCGAGAGGTACCGATTCCATTACCATTCAAACTTGATGTCCCATGCACAAATAATAATGCAGAGTATGAAGTCTTAATCTTAGGACTTCAAGAAACTATAGCTATGAGCATTAGTACATCAAGATATTTGGTGATTCTTAACTTATAGTTTGTCAAGTAAATGGAGAATACCAATGCAAAGAACTAGTCTTAAAACTTTATCATGATATAGCAATGACATTGCTTGTAAAATTTAACTGGTATGAGATTAATAGATTGCCTAGATCAACTAATAGATTTGTAGATTCAATGGTATCTCTAGGATCATTGATTCCAAAGAACTTTAAATAAGAGGTACAACCCCTCATTGTCACAATGATCTCTAAATCTACAATTGCCCATGCTGAATCTAAGGATGAGAAGGATGCTTGTTTCCTACACATAGAGCCATATGAGCCTTGGTCTAGCCACATAAAAGCCTTCCTCAAGTTTGGTACACTCCCATCTAACATGTCACAAAATGTAAAATGAACTTTCAAACAAAAGGTAGCTCATTTTACTCTATTGGGGGAAGTGTTGTATAGACATGGTTATGATGGAGTCTTCCTTCATTATCTTGAGCCTGCAGAGGTCCAAATAGAAATATCAAAAGCTCATGATGGTACTTGTGGTGGTAATTTTAGTGGAATGGCCATTGCAAAGCGTATTTTATGAGTGGGTTATTATTGACCCATGATGGAAAATGACTATTGCACCTACGTTAAAAAATGTCAACAATGTTAGCAACATGCTAATTTAACTCTTGGACCATCATAAGCATTACAGCCTATTCAGAGTCTTTGGCCCATTTCACAATGGAATTTGGACTTGATTGGTAAAATTTCACCTTCTTCCTCGGTACAACATACATTCATCATCACTGTCACTAAATAATTCACAAAGTGGGTCGAGGCAAGTCCTCTAACTAGTATGATAGGACCTCAAATTATGGAGTTTATACTTCAACATATCATCTATCATTTTGGTATCCCCTCAAAAATAATATTTGATAATGGCAAGTATTTCAAGAACAAGGATGTTCGAGCACTTTGCAAGAAATATAATATCCAACATAGTTTCTCGACTCCTTATTACCCATAGACAAATGGATAAGCCAAGGCAAAAAAAAGACCTTGATTGCTATTCTCAAGAAATTAGTCAAAGAAAATCATCAATATTGAAATACTCAAATCCCCTTGGCATTATGGGCTTATCGAACAAGCATTTGCATGCCTATTGGAGAAACACCATTCTCATTGGTCTATGGTATTGAAGCCATCATGCCTCTTGATCTCGATATTCCCTCACTACATATTTCATTTCAGGAATACCTAGATAACGATATTGCTAAAAAAACACTTCTTGACCAACTCACGCTCCTTGATAAAAGGTGAATCAATGCCTTGGAAAACTTATGAGTATATAAATATTTTTTAAAACATTCTTACAACACCAAAGTCCATCTATGTGAATTCCAAGTAGGATAGTTTATCCTTAAAGAGAACCAATAAAACACCAATGCACTACAACATCTTCATGATAAATTCATGGCTAATTGGCTAGGTCCATATATTGTCACCTAAAAGGTGGGTTAAGGAACTTATAGATTTGGCAGTATAGAGGGAGAAGAAGAGCCCGAACCACTAAATATTATCCACTTGAGAGCATTATATTCTTAATACGTTTTATATATGTATATATATATATATATAAATGGCTAATACACAAAAACATCATCCATACACATTGCATTTCACACATTCATTTTTCATAATCATATTCATTGTCATTTCGACGCATTTCATCCACCATACTAGAGATCTTTGTTAAGTTTAGACAATAATTAATCTACTAAAATTTTTTGCCTTAATCAGGGGAACCCTCAAGTCAACATAAATTCCATTGCACCATTTCATAAAATCAAGTCATCAATTGCAAACCACATTTCCTGAAGAACACAAGATTATACTGAGAGGGGGGGTGAACAGTATAAGACCACTTTTTACTTTTCTTTCCCAATAAATATTATGCAATTAATAGATAGCAATATCAACAACAGTAATCAAGCAATGCACAAAACACCATACACAATAGAGACACCACAATTTATGTGGTTCACCCAATGTGGGCTACTCCACAGAGAAAATATTTCACTAAAATTTTATCATTCAATCTCTTGAGAATCCTTCCTTATTACAATATTTATGGACCTCTCCCCAAAGGATATACCAATCCCCTAAATCAATATTGTGGATCTCTATCCATAGGAGAACTCCTTCTCCTTTGCTCTAGTTGGTGATCCTCTAGAAGACTATTGCCTCCACTACACTGACTTGTGGATCTCTCTTCACTGAAGAATATTGTTCCCACTCAGAAGACCTATCCTCACTACCCTAGTTGATGGTTCTCTATCCACTGGAGACTATTGTCCTCTCTACTCTGTCATCTCCAAATATTTATCTCAAATATACACTAAACATAGTACTTTAGTCTAGCAAAAAATTACTTAATATCTATCTTTGGTCTAGCACAAACCAGTCCTCAAATCTGTACCAAAATATGCTTTACAAGTCCACTAAGAACTTGCTCAAATATACTCAACAAGTCCACTCAAAACTTGCTCAATATGCTCAACAAGTCCACTCATAACTTGCTCAAATATGCTCAACAAGTCCACTCAGAACTTGTCCAAATATTCTCAAAAATTTAACTTAGAGCTTGCTCAAATATGCTCAAAAAGTCCACTTAGAACTTGCTCAAATTTGCTCAACAAGTCCACTCAAAACTTGCTCAAATATTATCAACAAGTCCACTCAGAAATTGTTCAATTCTGGTCAACAAGTCCATTCAGAACTTGCTCAAATTTGCTTAACAAGTCCACTCAGAACTTGCTCAAATATGCTCAAAAAATCCACTCAGAACTTGTCCAAATATGCTCAACAAGTTCACTCAGACCTTGTCCAAATATGCTCAATAATCTCACTTAGAAATTGTCCAAATATCATAGAAACATAGAGAGAATTGTTAGATACCCAATATATTCTATACTCAATGCTCAATCACTTTTAAAATTAGATCAAAATATAGAATAGTTTGTTTTATGGAACTTGAACAATCACTTCACACATCCACTTGACTAGGCTCAACCAATTCTACTCAATGAAACAACCTTTGCTCACAAACCCTAGTCCAAGTATATTTATGGACCTCTCTCCAAAGGATATACTCACATCCTTTGCTCACATCCTTACTTATTACAATATTTATGGACCTCTGTCCAAAGGAGATACCAATCCCCTAAATCAAGTTCATGGATCTCTATCCATAGGAGAACTCCTTCTCCTCTGCTCTGGTTGGTGATCCTCTAGAAGACTACTGCCTCCACTACACTCGGCTTGTGGATCTCTCTCCACTGAAGACTCTTGTCCCCACTCAGAAGACCTATCCTCACTACCCTGGCTGATGGATCTCTATCCACTAGAGACTACTGTCCTCTCTGCTCTGTCACCTCCAAAGCTCTGTCTCAAATCTGTACTAAACATAGTCCTTCGATCTAGCACAAATATGCTCAATATCTATCTCTAGTCTAGTACAAACCTATCCTCAAATATACACCAAACTATGCTCCACAAGTCCACTCAAAACTTGCTCAAATATGCTCAACAAGTCCACTCAAAACTTGCTCAAATCTTCTCAACAAGTCCACTCAAAACTTGCTCAAATATTCTCAACAAGTCCACTCAGAACTTGCTCAAATATGCTCAACAAGTCCACTCAGAACTTGCTCAAATATTCTCAACAAGTCCACTCAGAACTTGTCCAAATATGCTCAACAAGTTCACTCAAAACTTGTCCAAATCTGCTCAACAAGCTCACTCAAAACTTGTCCAAATCTGCTCAACAAGCTCACTCAAAACTTGTCCAAATCTCATAGAAACATAAAGAGAATTTTTAGAGACCCAATATGTTCTATACTCAATGCTCAATCACTTTCTCAACTCAAATCAGAATATAGAATAGTTTGTTTTATGGAACTTGAACAATCACTTCACACATCCACTTGACTAGGCTCAATCAACTCTACTCAACCAATCACTCAATGAAACAACCTTTGCTCACAAACCCTAGTCCAAGCATATATCAACCAACTCAAAATATTTCCAACAATGCTCAACAACAAATCTCACATAACAATGATACTCATGTTCTTTTCAAACCCTAGTTCAAGTTCTTTGCACAACAACTCACTTCAACAACAATGCTTATAAAACAATCTTCACATAACAATGATACTCATGTTATTTTCAAAACCCTAACTCAAGTTCTTCACACAACCAATGGCTTCAACAACAATGCTTATAAAACAAGGTTTTAACAACTCTTTATTCCAGAAAACCTTGAAGCATTAACTCAAACACTCTCAAAAAGGAAACCCTAATCAAGTCCTTTTCACTCCAAACTTATTTTCCAGAAAACCAATCAATCAACTCAACTATGGAAGAATGTGCTCATACCTTTTTCTTGATGATGAAGGGATCTCATAAATCTGCCACAACCACAACAACTTCTATGCCAATCTCAAAGAGGTTAGAAGATAAATCTTTCTCACAATATAATGTAAATACTCAATTACACCTTATCACTCCACCTTTCAAAAACAACCATCAACATACATAAAATATTTATCCAATAACACCTTATAAACTCCCAACTAAAATAAACTTAACATCCACCAAAAATTAACTCAAACCTCTTTAATTTAATTTAATGGCAAGAGAAACTTTGATAAAAATCAAATCAACTTTCTTTATAATTCCAAAGATATAAATCACTCATCAATAAAACAACCTCTCATTAATCCTTATTACTCCACAATAATAAAAATCAATTATCAAATCAACAACCTTTCTCAAACCCTTATAACTCCAACAATAATATAAATCAAACACACAACTTTTCACAAACCCTTATTACTCCACATTATCCTTTAGAAAAACCTTAGGCAAAAATTAATTATCAAAAATTACCTTTGCCTCTTAGTGGGTTTCGAACCCACAATCTCTGCCTCCATGAGCGCTCTAGCCATGGCTTTGACCACCACATGTGCTAGATGCATGGTTAAGAGCCTAAGCACTCTTTGTCTTCTTTATCCTCGATTGGCGTGCAAAAACCACGTGCAAAACGAACTTCCCTTGGTGCTCAAGACACACCACTCCACGCAAATCGATCATGTGCTTCCTCAACTCCCAACGCCTTCACAAAACATGCACTACCAATGGACCACCATGTCCTATGCATTTCAATCAATATGCACTCTCCTTTTTCTCTTTCTACCTAGCGCTAAAGACAAGTAAATTTCTTGTCTTCTTCCTCAACGATCAACAAATGCACGAAAACCTTTCACTTTTATCGCATAATTAATAATCGAAGGGTAAATTTTGAATGCCTCCTTGGCATTTATTTATACACAAATTCCTTTGTTTCTTGGACGTCGATGCTTCCTTTTATTGCATGATGTCGACGCTCCCACATTTATAATTTATAAATTATTTAAATTCTAAGGAATTTAAATTTTATAAATTATATTTATAAACTTTAACTTTGGGTTTAAACTTAAACCTTTAACATGTAATATATTCTACCACCGTGGGTCTTTTAAAATAAACCTCTCATAAAATATTATTTTCCATACTATAATGATTTTAATAAAACCATTTAATCTTCCACCATGGGTTTACCATAAACCCTCATAAAATATTATTTTACCAACTTTCTCTTCAACTCTTCGCATTGTTCCTAGTGCTATTGATGGTGTGCTCCATGGTATTAATGATGACTTTTCACCTTGACATCAATGACAACTAAATAAGCTCAAAATGTCCAACAATCTCCCCCTTTGTCATTGATGGCAACCCAATTTCCTTTTACTAAAAACTTGACCTTTCCTTTGTTCTGCTCCCCCAGGACATTGCTCCCCCGACTCAATGCTCTCTCAAATATCAAATCTCTCCCCCTTACTCAAATATCTCTCCCTTTGACATCAATGGCAAAGGGTCACCTTTGGGGCTTGGGGCTAAGAATGAGCCTCTTAGCTTAGCCCCTCCCCCACCTTCTTTTGAGGTGGTTAATTCTGGGGTGGGAGTATTTCTACTCCCAGAAAGCACTGTTCTTTACCTTTATCCTCTTTTCTTCTTATCTAAATTTTTTGATTCCTCTGACTATTTCTATCCATGTCCATGTTCCTATCCATGTCTACATTCCTTTCTTGTTCCTTTCATATTCCATTTTCATATTCTTTCTCCTATTCATACCTATTTCTAGAATGTCTGCTCTACACCACTTTGTTGTGTGACCATCATTATTGCACTTATAACACTTAATGTTATTATTCCTTGGAGGTGCAAATGTCTTAGGATTTCTCCTAGTGAAGCCATATCCTCTTCTATCATGAACCCTGCAATTCATTGCCTTGTGACCAAACTGATTACATGAGTAGCAATACCCATGGAAAAGTTATATGTTCCCATATTCCTATCTTTCATGTGTCCTGCATTGTGAAGCCATGTGCCCAAACCTGTGACATGAAAAGCATCTTCCATTGAAGTTTCCTTGTCTTGACCTCATTGGTCTCGCTCTATTCTGATTGTTGTTCCATCTGTATCTTCTTTGTGCATTGTTCCTATTTTTGTTGAACTCTCTATTGTCCAACTCATCCTCAGATGTCTCACTATCTTTTACACTATCTTCTTCTGAAGTATCTTCATCTGAAGTTTCTTCTCCTCCAAAACTTGAAGTTGACTCTCCTTCCCATTTCTTTTGAACCTGTTCAAATCCAAGACCTATTTTGCTTGATGTAGTCTTTTGTATCTTGATGAACTTATCCAAGTTCTTTGAGCTATTTTTAAACCCTTTCATCTTGACCTTGGAGTCTTCTAAATCTTCTTTTAGTAGTGCCACTTCTTGTGCTAACTTCTCACATTCCAAGATCTTTGATTCTAACTTATCTTTGAACCTCTTTGCCTTAGCCTTTGATTTTTCTAAATCCTCTATAAGCAATCTTCTCTCTTCATCACATTCTTGAAACTGAATTTCAAGTTTAGAGTGTTGCTTTCTTACCTTATTTACCATGTCAAGGGCATAAATAAGTTCTCCCTTGAGATCATAACCATCCTTTTCTGAATATTCCTCTATTTGTTTACCTTTGTCCACATCTTTATTTTCTATTGGCTTGTCTTCTATAGGATCACTTACTTCTTCTTCTAATGCCATTAGAATATTTTCATCTGGTCTTTCAAGTGCATTCTCATATTCATCATCACTGAAGCTATAACCATCCCTTGTACAATCATCTTCAAGATGTCCAAAGTTACCACATCTAAAACACTTGAGAATTACTGGAGTCCTTTTCTTAACTTGCTCTTTTTCTTCAATCATAAATAGGACTTCATCTCTATCATTGTCTGAAAAACTAGCATCACTATCACTTGAGTACTTACTTGCCTTATCCGCATAGTAGCTCCTCTTTTGCCTTTGAAAGAACTTCTTTCCTTGTCTGCTTTGTCCATCCTTGCTTTTCTTTTGGTGCCTATATCTTTTTGATTCCCTGTACCTGTGATCCTATTTTTCTTCACCATTGTTGTTCTTGGGTTCTTGAAAATCTGTTGCAAAATGTCCAAACTTTCCACAATTGAAACACTTAACAGATCTTAGATCTCTGGATCTTCTAGAATCTTTATCTCTTCTACCATAATTAGCTTCTTCATCACTGGATGACTCATTGCTTGATTCTGACTTCTTACCCTTTGTCTTCTTGATTGCTTTGAAGGTTGCTTCCTTCTAGGGAATAGGATATTTTGTTCTTATCTCAAAAGTTGTGAGCATACCAAGCAACTTATCTCTTGTCAAAGTATCACCATCCATTGACACTTCTATAGCAGAAACCTGTTCACTGAATCTTTTTGGAAGAGTTCTTAAGACTTTATCACAAACATCAGATTCATCAATCTTCATTCCAAGTCCTTGCATATCATTAACAACCTCATCAATTCGAATTAGATAAGCACTAATATTTTCCTCTTCATTCATTCTTAATGCTTCAAGTTGTCCTTTGAGATTTTGCATCTTTGCTTTCTTGACACTTTTATCTCCTTCATATATATTTTGCAATTTATCCCACATCTCTTTTGCAGTTTTACAATGCATAACTTTCATAGACTCTATTCTATGCAAACCTCTCACAAGTGCATTCATTGCTTTTGAATTATAGTGTTGTAGAAGCTTACCTTCCTTATCTGTAGGAGGATTGATTAAGGGATCATATCCAAATTCCACTGATTCCCAAATTTCATTGCCAAGTGCCATCAGGTAGATCTTCATCATCATACTCCAATACATATAGTCACTTCCATCAAATACTGGTGCTGAATTATTTGAGGACACCTCCTTAGGATCCATTGTGTTCTTGTTAGCTTTTCCTTCAAGCTGTTAAACTCTTATGAAGGAACCCGCTTTGATACCAATTGAAGAACACAAGCTTATACTGAGAGGGGGGTGAACAATATAAGACCACTTTTTACTTTTCTTTCCAAATCAATATTATGCAATGAATAGATAGAAATATCAATAATAGTAATCAAAGCAATGCACAAATCACCATACACAATAGAGACACCACAATTTAACATGGTTCACCCAATGTGGGCTACTCCACGGAGAAAATATTTCACTAAAATTTTCTCAATCAATCTCTTGGGAATCCTTTCCCTATTACAATGTTTATGGACCTCTATCCAAAGGAGATATTAATCCCCTAAATCAAGTTCATGGATCTCTATCCATAGGAGAACTCCTTCTCCTCTACTCTGGTTGGTGATCCTCTAGAAGACTACTACCTCCACTACACTGGCTTGTGGATCTCTCTCCACTAAAGACTCTTATCCCCACTCAGAAGACCTATCCTCACTACCTGGCTGATGGATCTCTATCCACTAGAGACTACTATCCTCTCTACTCTATCACCTCCAAAGCTCTATCTCAAATCTATACTAAACATAGTCCTTCGATCTAGCACAAATATACTCAATCTACTTGCACAAACCTATCCTCAAATCTCACCAAACTTTCTCCACAAGTCCACTCAAACTTGCTCAAATATGCTCAACAAGTCCACTCAAAACTTGCTCAATTCTCAACAAGTCCACTCAGAACTTGCTCAAATCTACTCAACAAGTCCACTCAGAACTTGCTCAAATATACTCAACAAGTCCACTAAGAACTTGCTCAAATATGCTCAACAAGTCCACTCATAACTTGCTCAAATATGCTCAACAAGTCCACTCAAAACTTGCTCAAATTCTCAACAAGTCCACTCAGAACTTGCTCAAATATGCTCAACAAGTCCACTCAGAACTTGTCCAAATTCTCAACAAGCTCACTCAGAACTTGTCCAAATCTTCTCAACAAGCTCACTCAGAACTTGTCCAAATATGCTCAACAAGCTCACTCAAAACTTGTCCAATCTCATAGAAACATAAAGAGAATTGTTAGAGACCCAATATGTTCTATACTCAATGCTCAATCACTTTCTCAACTCAAATCAGAATATAGAATAGTTTGTTTTATGGAACTTGAACAATCACTTCACACATCCACTTGACTAGGCTCAATCAACTCTACTCAACCAATCACTCAATGAAACAACCTTTTCTCACAAACCCTAGTCCAAGTATATATCAACCAACTCAAAATATTTCCAACAATGCTCAACAACAAATCTCACATAACAATGATACTCATGTTCTTTTCAAACCCTAGTTCAAGTTCTTTGCACAACAACTCACTTCAACAACAATGCTTATAAAACAATCTTCACATAACAATGATACTCATGTTCTTTTCAAAACCCTAACTCAAGTTCTTCACACAACCAATGGCTTCAACAATAATGCTTATAAAACAAGGTTTTAACAACTCTTTATTCCAGAAAACCTTGAAGCATTAACTCAAACACTCTCAAAAGGAAACCCTAATCAAGTCCTTTTCACTCCAAACTTATTTTCTAGAAAACCAATCAATCAACTCAACTATGGAAGAATGTGCTCATACCTTTTTCTTGATGATGAAGGGATCTCATAAATCTGCCACAACCACAACAACTTCTATGCCAATCTCAAAGAGGTTAGAAGATAAATCTTTCTCACAATATAATGTAAATACTCAATTACACCTTATCACTCCACCTTTCAAAAACAACCATCAACATACATAAAATATTTATCCAATAACACCTTATAAACTCCCAACTAAAATAAACTTAACATCCACCAAAAATTAACTCAAACCTCTTTAATTTAATTTAATGGCAAGAGAAACTTTGATAAAAATCAAATCAACTTTCTTTATGGTTCCAAAGATATAAATCACTCATCAATAAAACAACCTCTCATTAATCCTTATTACTCCACAATAATAAAAATCAATTATCAAATCAACAACCTTTCTCAAACCCTTATAACTCCAACAATAATATAAATCAAACACACAACTTTTCACAAACCCTTATTACTCCACAATATCCTTTAGAAAAACCTTAGGCAAAAATTAATTATCAAAAATTACCTTTGCCTCTTAGTGGGTTTCGAACCCACGATCTCTGCCTCCATGAGCGCTCTAGCCATGGCTATAACCACCACGTGTGCTAGATGCACGGTTAAGAGCCTAAGAGCTCTTCATCTTCTTTATCCTCGACTAGCACACAAAAACCACATGCAAAACAAACTTCCCTTGGTGCTCAAGACACACCACTCCACGTGAATCGATCACATGCTTCCTCAACTCCCAACGCCTTCACAAAACATGCACTACCAATGGACCACCATGTCCTATGCATTTCAATCAATGTGCACTTCCTCTTATCTCTTCTACCTAGCGCTAAAGACAAGCGAAATTTCTTGTCTTCTTCCTCAACGATCAACAATGCACGAAAACCTTTCACTTTTATCGCATACATTAATCAATTGAAGGGGTAAATTTTGAATGCCTCCTTGGCATTTATTTATACACAAATTCCTTTGTTTCTTGGACGTCGTGCTTCCATTTATTGCATGACGTCGACGCTCCCACATTTATAATTTATAAATTATTTAAATTCTAAGGAATTTAAATTTTATAAATTTATATTTATAAACTTTTAAAAACTCCTTGGGTTTAAACTTAAACCTTTAACATGTAATATATTCTACCATCATGGGTCTTTTAAAATAAACCTCTCCTAAAATATTATTTTCCAACTATAATGGTTTTAATAAAACATTTTAATCTTCCATCATGGGTTTACCATAAACCCTCATAAAATATTATTTTACCAACTTTCTCTTCAACTCTTCGCATTGTTCCTGGTGCTATTGATGGTGTGCTCCATAGTATTAATGATGAATTTTCACCTTGACATCAATGACAACTAAATAAGCTCAAAATGTCCAACAATCTCCCCCTTTATCATTGATGGCAACCCAATTTCCTTTTACTAAAAACTTGACCTTTCCTTTGTTCTGCTCCCCCTAGGACATTGCTCCCCTAGCTCAATGCTCTCTCAAATATCAAATATCTCCCCCTTACTCAAATATCTCCCCCTTTGACATCAATGGCAAAGGGTCACCTTTGGGGCTTGGGGCTAAGAATGAGCCTCTTAGCTTAGCCCCTCCCCCACCTTATTTTGAGGTGGTTAATTCTAGGGTGGGAGTATTTCTACTCCTAGAAAGCATTATTCTTTACCTTTATCCTCTTTTCTTCTTATCTAAATTTTTTGATTCCTCTCATTATTTCTATCCATGTCCATGTTCCTATCCATGTCTACATTCCTTCTTCTATTCTTCTTTCTTCTTTCCATATTCTTTCCTATTCCTATTCATATCCATGTTCCTATTCCTATTCATGTTCATGTTCCTATTCTTATTCATATTCATATTCATGTTCCTGTTCCTATTCCTGTTCATACCTATTTCTGGAATGTTTGCTCTACACCACTTTGTTGTGTGACCATCATTATTGCACTTATAACACTTAATGTTATTATTCCTTGGAGGTGCAAATGTCTTAGGATTTCTCCTAGTGAAGCCATATCCTCTTCTATCATGAACCCTGCAATTCATTGCCTTGTGACCAAACTGATTACATGAGTAGCAATACCCATGGAAAAGTTATCTGTTCCCATATTCCTGTCTTTCATGTGTCCTGCATTGTGAAGCCATGTGCCCAAACCTGTGACATGAAAAGCATCTTCCATTGAAGTTTCCTTGTCTTGACCTCATTGGTCTCTTAGTCTCTCTTGACCTATTCTGATTGTTGTTCCATCTGTATCTTCTTTGTGCATTGTTCCTATTTTTGTTGAACTCTCTATTGTCCAACTCATCCTCAGATGTCTCACTTTCTTTTACACTGTCTTCTTTTGAAGTATCTTCATCTGAAGTTTCTTCTCCTCCAAAACTTGAAGTTGACTCTCCTTCCCATTTCTTTTGAACCTGTTCAAATCCAAGACCTGTCTTGCTTGATGTAGGCTTTTGTATCTTGATGAACTTATCCAAGTTCTTTGAGCTATTTTTGAACCCTTTCATCTTGACCTTGGAGTCTTCTAAATATTCTCTTAGTAGTGCCACTTCTTGTGCTAACTTCTCACATTCCAAGATCTTTGCTTCTAACTTATCTTTGAACCTCTTTGCCTTAGCCTTTGATTTTTCTAAATCCTCTATAAGCAATCTTCTCTCTTCATCACATTCTTGAAACTAAATTTCAAGTTTAGAGTGTTGCTTTCTTACCTTCTTTACCATGTCAAGGGCATAAATAAGTTCTCCCTTGAGATCATAACCATCCTTTTCTGAATATTCCTCTATTTGTTTACCTTTGTCCACATCTTTATTTTCTATTGGCTTGTCTTCTATAGGATCACTTACTTCTTCTTCTAAAGCCATTAGAATATTTTCATCTGGTCCTTCAAGTGCATTCTCATATTCATCATCACTGAAACTATAACCATCCCTTGTACAATCATCTTCAAGATGTCCAAAGTTACCACATCTAAAACACTTGAGAATTACTTGGAGTCCTTTTCTTAACTTGCTCTTTTTCTTCAATCATAAATAGGACTTCATCTCTATCATTGTCTGAAAAACTAGCATCACTATCACTTGAGTACTTACTTGCCTTATCCGCATAGTAGCTCCTCTTTTGTCTTTGAAAGAACTTCTTTCCTTGTCTACTTTGTCCATCCTTGCTTTTCTTTTGGTGCCTATATCTTTATGATTCCCTGTACCTGTGATCCTATTTTTCTTCACCATTGTTGTTCTTGGGTTCTTGAAAATCTATTGCAAAATATCCAAACTTTCCACAATTGAAACACTTAACAGATCTTAGATCTCTGGATCTTCTAGAATCTTTATCTCTTCTACCATAATTAGCTTCTTCATCACTGGATGACTCATTGCTTGATTTTGACTTCTTACCCTTTGTCTTCTTGATTGCTTTGAAGGTTGCTTCCTTCTGGGGAATAGGATATTTTGTTCTTATCTCAAAAGTTGTGAGCATACCAAGCAACTTATCTCTTGTCAAAGTATCACCATCCATTGATACTTCTATAGCAGAAACCTATTCACTGAATATTTTTGGAAGAGTTCTTAAGACTTTATCACAAACATCTGATTCATCAATCTTCATTCCAAGTCCTTGCATATCATTAACAACCTCATCAATTCGAATTAGATAAGCACTAATATTTTCCTCTTCATTCATTCTTAATGCTTCAAGTTGTCCTTTGAGATTTCACATCTTTGCTTTCTTGACACTTTTATCTCCTTCATATATATTTTGCAATTTATCCCACATCTCTTTTGCAGTTTTACAATGCATAACTTTCATAGACTCTGTTCTATGCAAACCTCTCAAAAGTGCATTCATTGATTTTGAATTATAGTGTTGTAGAAGCTTACCTTCCTTATCTGTAGGAGGATTGATTAAGGGATCATATCCAAATTCCACTGCTTCCCAAATTTCATTGCCAAGTGCCATCAGGTAGATCTTCATCATCATACTCCAATACATATAGTCACTTCCATCAAATACTGGTGCTGAATTATTTGAGGACACCTCCTTAGGATCCATTGTGTTCTTGTTAGATTTTCCTTCAAGCTGTTAAACTCTTATGAAGGAACCCGCTCTGATACCAATTGAAGAACACAAGCTTATACTGAGAGGGGGGTGAACAGTATAAGACCACTTTTTACTTTTCTTTCCAAATCAATATTATGCAATGTATAGATAGCAATATCAATAGTAGTAATCCAAGCAATGCATAAATCACCATACACAATAGAGACACCACAATTTACGTGGTTCACCCAATGTGGGCTACTCCATGAAGAAAATATTTCACTAAAATTTTCTCAATCAATCTCTTGGGAATCCTTTCCCTATTACAATGTTTATGGACCTCTATCCAAAGGAGATACCAATCCCCTAAATCAAGTTCATGGATCTCTATCCATAGGAGAACTCCTTCTCCTCTACTCTAGTTGGTGATCCTCTAGAAGACTACTACCTCCACTACACTAGCTTGTGGATCTCTCTCCACTGAAGACTCTTGTCCCCACTCAGAAGACCTATCCTCACTACCCTAGCTGATGGATCTCTATCCACTAGAGACTACTATCCTCTCTACTCTATCACCTCCAAAGCTCTATCTCAAATCTATACTAAACATAGTCCTTCGGTCTAGCACAAATCTGCTCAATTCTTCTACAAACCTCTCAATCAATTCTCACAAGTCCACTCAGAACTTGCTCAAACCTACTCAACAAGTCCACTCAGAACTTGCTCAAATTCTGCTCAACAAGTCCACTCAACATTTAAACCAAACTTGCTCAAATATGCTCAACAAGTCCACTCAAGAACTTGCTCAAATATGCTCAACAAGTCCACTCAAAACTTGCTCAAATATGCTCAACAAGTCCACTTAGAACTTGCTCAAAATATGCTCAACAAGTTCACTCAAGAACTTGCTCAAATATGCTCAACAAGTCCACTCAAGAACTTGCTCAAATATGCTCAACAAGTCCACTCAAACTTGTTCAAATATTCTCAACAAGTCCACTCAAAACTTGTCCAAATATGCTCAACAAGTTCACTCAGAACTTGTCCAAATATGCTCAACAAGCTCACACAAACTTGTCCAAATCTCATAGAAACATAAAGAGAATTGTTAGAGACTCAATATGTTCTACACTCAATGCTCAATCACTTTCTCAACTCAAATCAGAATATAGAATAGTTTGTTTTATGGAACTTGAACAATCACTTCACACATCCACTTGACTAGGCTCAATCAACTCTACTCAATGAAACAACCTTTTCTCATAAACCCTAGTCCAAGTATATAACAACCAACTCAAAATATTTCCAACAATGCTCAACAACAAATCTCACATAACAATGATACTCATGTTCTTTTCAAACCCTAGTTCAAGTTCTTTGCACAACAACTCACTTCAACAACAATGCTTATAAAACAATATTCACATAACAATGATACTCATGTTCTTTTCAAAACCCTAACTCAAGTTCTTCACACAACCAATGGCTTCAACAATAATGCTTATAAAACAAGGTTTTAACAACTCTTTATTCCAGAAAACCTTGAAGCATTAACTCAAACACTCTCAAAAGGAAACCCTAATCAAGTCCTTTTCACTCCAAACTTATTTTCTAGAAAACCAATCAATCAACTCAACTATGGAAGAATGTGCTCATACCCTTTTCTTGATGATGAAGGGATCTCATAAATCTGCCACAACCACAACAACTTCTATGCCAATCTCAAAGAGGTTAGAAGATAAATCTTTCTCACAATATAATGTAAATACTCAATTACACCTTATCACTCCACCTTTCAAAAACAACCATCAACATACATAAAATATTTATCCAATAACACCTTATAAACTCCCAACTAAAATAAACTTAACATCCACCAAAAATTAACTCAAACCTCTTTAATTTAATTTAATGGCAAGAGAAACTTTGATAAAAATCAAATCAACTTTCTTTATAATTCCAAAGATATAAATCACTCATCAATAAAACAACCTCTCATTAATCCTTATTACTCCACAATAATAAAAATCAATTATCAAATCAACAACCTTTCTCAAACCCTTATAACTCCAACAATAATATAAATCAAACACACAACTTTTCACAAACCCTTATTACTCCACAATATCCTTTAGAAAAACCTTAGGCAAAAATTAATTATCAAAAAGTTACCTTTGCCTCTTAGTGGGTTTCGAACCCATGATCTTTGCCTCCGTGAGTGCTCTAGCCATGGCTATAACCATCGCGTGTGCTAGACGCATGGTTAAGAGCCTAAGCACTCTTTGTCTTCTTTGTCCTCGGTTGGCATGCAAAAACCATGTGCAAAATGAACTTCCCTTGGCGCTCAAGACACACCACTCCACGTGAATCGATCGCGTGCTTCCTCAACTCCCAACGCCTTCGCAAAACGTGCGCTGCCAATGGACCACCGTGTCCTATTACGTTTCAATCAATGTGCCCTTCCTCTTTTGTCTTCTACCTGGTGCTAAAGACAAGCGAAATTTCTTGTCTTCTTCCTCATGATCAACAAGCACGAAAACCTTTCACTTTTTATCGCATTACATTAATCAAGTCGAAGGGGTAAGTTTTGAATGCCTCTTTGGCATTTATTTATACACAAATTCCTTTGTTTCTTAGACGTTGGTGCTTCCACTTATTTTATGATGTCGGTGCTCCCACATTTATAATTTATAAATTATTTAAATTCTAAGGAATTTAAATTTTATAAATTTATTTTATAAATTTTAACTTCCTTGGGTTTAAACTTAAACCTTTAACATGTAAAATATTCTGCCACCGTGGGTCTTTTAACATAAACCATCATAAAATATTATTTTTCCAACTATAATGATTTTAATGAAACCATTTAATCTTCCACCATGGGTTTACCATAAACCCTCATAAAATATTATTTTGCCAACTTTCTCTTCAACTCTTCGCATTGTTCCTGGTGCTATTGATGGTGTGCTCCATGGTATTAATGATGAATTTTCACCTTGACATCAATGACAACTAAATAAGCTCAAAATGTCCAACATTTACATCATCCCTAGGTGTTTTCAGTCACTCAGCTACTTCTAGTATTTCAAGCAACTTTCAATACATATCGAGTTTTCTTCAAGACCAAGGCACATTTTCACTAAGAAAATATTGAGTTCTAGAAGATGACTCTAACAATATTGAACCAAACACATATCACACATATTAAAAACATCTTGTGTAAAATAGGGACACCATGATTGGGTTGAACCTCGAAGTAAAAAAGTTATCTTCACTCGTCTCATTATGCACATAGTCCAAAATAAAAAACAATGGTTCTTCACCACTATTAACACTTTCAAATAAAAGAATGAGTAGTAAGGATAGGGTAAAATTATCATCACACCTAGGTTAAGATTCTGATTTCCCAAAGCTCTAGATATTTTACATATCACACACCATAGATCCTTAAGTAATAAGGATAGACCTATATTTTCATCCAGATGGTTAGGTAGTCTGAATCCCCTAAGCTTAGAGATCAAATTATTGGACTATAGAGCTAATATCCACTAGGGCTATAGATGCTTGACTGGCAGTGGAGTACGCTCATGCATGGTGACACATATCTCTTGAAGAGACCTTTGATCACACATAAGGATAAGCTATATTTCTAGTATCCTCCATGACATGTTTCATCTCAATTTACTCAAGATGAGTTAATGAAATAACTTGCACACACATTGGTTCTTGATTTCCTTGAGTCACTACCATGCTCATAATGGGGTAATTGAACATTCATTGCACACACATTTGGTCTTAGATAAATTAGACAAAACTTAGTAAGTTTGTTAGAAAACACTAAAATTTTTGAGTCTCTACAAAACAATTTTATATTATCCATTCATAAGTCAACACAACATCCATTCCATTACCACATCATTACATGTGTCTTCCATTTCACACACCACCATTTTCGTACCCCTGATTAAACAACAATGATAAATATGGTCAAGTAAAATCTAAACTACAAATGATCATTAGAGCATTAGTTCATTTACATTCATACAAATCATCATTACATTGTCATCCATCACATATACATATGGATTCACACAAACATCCACACAAATTCATAATAAAAAATAAAAAGCTAGGTATATATATACATAAAATCACATGTACAAAGAATGCTCAAAGGCTATATACAATGGAGCACCAAGGCTCATATAAAAAAAGTGCATCTAAGCACTAGCTAACAACCATAGCCAGACCCCTGAGACCCCAATGCAGCCCTAGATCTAAAATTTCTATGCCTAGAGTTGCTACATCTAATAGAATCCATTACAAAGGAAGAAGGTCGATCAAGTAGCCCAATGTGGTGCTACATGAGTAGATCCTCT
Source organism: Wollemia nobilis (assembly GCA_028583015.1). Lineage (NCBI taxonomy): Eukaryota > Viridiplantae > Streptophyta > Pinopsida > Araucariales > Araucariaceae > Wollemia > Wollemia nobilis. The sequence continues at coordinate 8,314,025 of JAQPPZ010001411.1, forward strand.
AAATATTGGATATACATTTTTTGGGATCAAAGGTGTAGCACATCATACCTCTAACAAGAGTCTTTCTATCCCACCTCTGACTGGAGCCTCATTATCATATCCTTACTACCTATTGCCACCCGTACCTCTAGCTCCATCCACAGTCGAGCTATCTCTACATCCCACTTTGTCACCATCTATTAGAGTTGGTATCACTCTACCTCAAGCCTCATCCACTCCTAATTCTAACCAAGAGGTATCTCTAGAACCTCTTCCATACCACTATACCATCACCTCCAATCTCTAGAGGCTACTCTATTGCATCCCTCACCCGACTCCCTTGATTTCTAGACCTATGACATCTCTAAAATTGGGGAGCCTCATCTATCTCCTCTGTTTCCTCCTCATCATATCCACTGTCCTCCTTAACCACTTGACTCGATACCCATGGTGGCTATGAAATGAACCATATATTATAGTCTATGGTGGTCCTAACATCATCCATATATAGAATATCTATCTTCTCATCATCCTCATATTCCATTCACCTCTCCTCCACATAGGATATGCTTGACTCATTTGATTGACACCTATAGAGCACAGGAGCCTCAGGTAATCCCTACCTCAACCTAAAATATCGTAATACCTATGATAACTAGATCATATCCACCTCATTACCATGTTTTCCAACCACCCATATAGCTTACCAAACTCTTCACAACTGATATTCATCACTAGGACACCTAGCACCTTTCCATGACCTCTAGCACACCTAATCAGGTGTTAAACCTACCCACAGATCCCCACTTCTAGTTATTTTAACTAGGATGATTTAACTATAGCTCCTCAACCATCCAAAGATCCTTTCACTCTTAGCCACTATGACCAGGAAGACTCGATTGGACCTCCTTAGCCACCCACCATCTCAATACATAGGGATGATCCCTATACCACTCCATGCAAGGCAGGCCTATGGGATGAGCCACAATAAAGTGCTCCCAGCCCTAAAAACATAGTAATACACTACAAAACAACCCATTCTACCATTACCTCCTCATATCATACAAATCCAGACATATTTGTGCTAGTAGCACAGGCACCCATGCATATAACTGAGGCTCATCGATCATATTGTACGCCAACCTAATCATGTTCCATGGGAATAAATAACTAGTATTGTTAGGCACCAATATGTTGGCCAATAGAAACATGATCAAGGTAGGTAATGCCTCTAACTCCTTGTTCACATACATGGCCAAATACCTTATCCCTCCACCCCTCACACTCACATCTCTCCATTAATATTCAAAAAATTTCCTCAACTCATTCTCCTTATCATGCCCAACTTAGACATGCAACCCCTCCACTGGCACTTAGAAGATGTGGTATACATCTTCTAGTATCACTATTACCTCCCTAGTCAACAACTAGAAGCCCCCCCTATCCAAATCCTACCTTTCTTCTAAGGTAGATAGGTACCCCTCATCTTCACTCACCACCTCTATCTGTTGAACCCAAACCAATCCCATATGCTCCACCTTTTTTGAATGGGCCTTCTAGAAGGTCTTTCTCACCCCTGGTATGATAGGTAAGAATCGGTGTCAAGCCTCCAAGATCTTCAACTATAACACAACACAACAACAAATACATTACTAGCACATTCATTGCACAAAAAAAACATTGCAAAAATATAAAAAAGAGTACCGAGGGCACATACCTCAACCACCTGTGCCTCCATGCCTATTGTTGCATTCAATCCCTCAATCGTCATAAATTCACTCCACACTCTTTCACTCACTCACTCACTCTCATTTAGATATTGATTCTCGAACCTTTGAACGTAAGAATAAATCCAATTTTAATTTTGTAGCTCTTTTATAGCTGATTTTTGTGCACTCAAACACCCATGGGTGTGTTCCTAGTGCACTCAATCGCTCCCCAATGTTTATAGAGTGGTAAATGCTCTCTTGCATCTATGCATGATGTGGACGCTAGCTAGCGTTTGGCTCTAGAATGTTGCAAAAGGACTCACAAGGCCTCAAAATATAGCAAAACCCCATGAAATCACCTCAAATCCCATCCATGCATCCATTTCATCATTCCATTATGTTTTGTGAAGATACAGATTGATTTGGACACTTCATTTTCAATTGTGACCAATAGTCACAAAAACACCTAAATACATACAAAACACTTCAAAATGGTCCAAAATTTCACAAAACTACCACATTCATTATCCTCATCATCCATCACATCATTTCATCACATTTTGTGATAATTTGGATTGATTTGGATGGTTAAAACTTTTTTGCGACCAAAAGTCACAAAATTGTCCAAAATTGCTTCAAAAATATTCTAGATTATAAAAAATCATGCATTTCACTTATCAATGTATTTTTCTTCATACATTGCCATTCACAATCATCAAATTCATTTATCATTACATTCCCATACAATATTTACCAATTTCACACACACTTTCAAGTGAACCTCGTATCTAGTGGTTTACTCTATTCAATTGGTAGTTGTAGTGATTGGTTATCCATACAATTTGGGAGGATGGATAGATTACCATAAGTATTCTTGTACATTCACATCCTTTTTTATATCATCCAATAAAAACTCCCTTTTTTTGTTAGGAAAAAAAGCATAAATCAATCGTTGCACTCTTCACAATACACCATTCACATGCACTACATCATTCACATTCCTTTACATCATTTATATCATCCAAGTGAACCTCATATCTAGTGGTTTACTCTATTCTCCTAGTGGTTGCAGCAATTGGCTATCCATGCAATTTGGTAGGATGATCACAATAAGGACACTTGCTCATATCATCATCCAAAATACTCTTGTTTGAAATCAAAATCTATTTGGTCCCTCATTTTTTTTGAGTGAGACTACACTCAGATTAATTTGCTTAAAAGCTATCATTGATGCCATTTTTTGTGGGGTCCCCAACACAAATAATTATTACTACATCATTCCATTTCACATGTAGAAATTATGCAAGGTCACTAGGACTTTCTCTCCTAGAAATCATCTAATTTTAGGATGATTGGTTCTTGATGTTCTACATTTTCATCATTTTGTATTTCAATGATGCCTATAGGCATGTTTTTCAACAGCACAAAATCATCCCTAACTTGGGGTAACCAGATTTTATTTGGTTTTCCACATCGGGATACATCATTTACATCATTCATATCACCCACATTATAAATAACCCTTTCATTTGTTGGGGTAAAAATATAATGCATTATACACCCATATTTACATCATTCATTATCACCCAAAATTTGCAAAAACCTCTTTTTTTAGGACAAGAACATAATCAATCATTGCATCATCATCTATGTCACTCACCTTCATTTACATCATTCATATCATCCACATCATCCAAAAACTCTTTCATATGTTGGGGTAAAAATAGAATACATCATTCACCTACATTTACATCATTCATATCATCTCCAATTCTATCAATTGGCTTGTGAGATTCATTCCTCACTCATTTTCCAATTGATAGGGTAAGCTACACCCATAAATTCTATCTTTAGGATCTTCTTGCACACCAAGGAAAAGAAGCTACTTCACCAAACTAGGTGTCTCTTGTTTTTGTACTACATTGTGCTTCACACAACATGATACATAAAGGGGCATCTGTAGACACCAAAATGTAGCCACTTGTCATCCATCCACATCCAAAAATCATAATTATTCATTATATATGTGTATTTATATATATATAAATATAAATATTTTATATTTATATTTATATATATTTAATAAATATATATGTATATATGTGAATAAATCTCAGCCACCCATCATGATTTAATCTTTGCCATCCATATAAATGTCATATAGCAAAGTTATTTTCTTAGAAATTCATCATGTTTTAGTCTTGGCCACCCATTGGTATCATCGAAACCCTAACATGTTGAAGGAAAGTTATAAAATATCATTCAATTTTGTGAATGAGGTTAAGCGATTGATCAATTTGAAAGTTGATTGTAGATTCTTGAGATCATTAGAGCCCTTCATCCATAATCATCCAAACTATAGCATTTCGCTAACATTCTCCCTCCTTGCCATCGTTGCATCCTCCATTTCTATCGTTGAAAACTTTTGCAAACCAGATCTAGGTTCTGTCGAGCACCCACCATAACTCCTGAATACTTTTAAGCATTTATCAAACACTACTGAGCATTTTAGGAATGCTACAGGGTATTCACAGCCTTTCCAAAATGCTCCAAGTTATTTCCTAGCCTTCTTTTTGTCATAAAAAAATCCTTGAACGCTCACAAGCATTCGTGTAATATTAGATCATAGAAGGAGTGTAGATCAGACAAATCAGGTATATTCTGACAAGGTAAAAGGTATTATTGCTTTTCAACTTACGTTTTCTATGTTTACTTGAATTTTATAATTATTACATAAAGGGTTTGTAGATTTGATTATTAAAAGGGTCTCACATAGTAGAGCTCTCACATATGCTACTAATATTTGGTGTTGTGATTTGTGTGTAGGTTATAGGATATATCTTTATTAATGACTATTGTAGCTCAAGTGGTATCCTAGGGATACACAAATCCCACTCATAAACTTTTTGGAGTGAAGATGAACCGAAGACACTAGCATTCATTTTAATGAGGGTTTAAAACCCCTCTCATTGTAATATTGTATCAAAAGCAATAAAGTGTATTGTAACCCTAGATTTGGGATAAATCTATTGTACAATTTGGAGATCCAAGCTCCTTGAGTCATAATAAATCAGATCTATCATTTTGTGCATACATTGTGTTATTTTATTTGATCTATTGTTTTATTGGTGTTGTTCATTTTTACTTTACAGTATTATTGTAAGTTGCGTATGAAGATATGCAAGAAGTATTTGGGTGGAAGAGCAGAAGATAGTTTCCTAACCAATGCCCTCCATCAAGGTAGGAACTCATTAAGGGAATTATTTTCCCCTTGTTTTAGTTGATATAAGTCATCAACTATGCATATTTCTATGATGTAGGTGGTAAAATATTGGATAAACATTTCTACAAAATTAGAAAAACTCTTGACTGAGTGATGAGGCAACTGGTAAAACTATTCTAGAGCCTCGCCACCAAGGCTTGTAGGAATTTATTTTAATAACGCCTCATCATAGGAAATGTCATGGCATGCAACTTGGAAGATTCAAAGGTGATCTATTGGGTCACCTTCTTCCCTATACATATAAAATTTTGGTAACACAAAATTTATAGGATAGGGTTTGTTAATAAAATTAGGGTCTATAGGTTGTTACAATAGTCTTTATAGGAGTACTTTTTTGTATCTCCTTGAATAGAGTCCAATTGCTATTTGAACTGTGAATTTTATTTTACTATTTGTTCTAGCTTAGAGTTTATATCCTATAATTGTGGTGTTATGGACTAAGGTTGTGAATTGACCAAAGGATAATACTAAAACTATGGATGGGATGATCCAAAAGGGATCATCATGTTATTAATTCTAGGATTATTTTGAAAAGGAAAGTTAGTAGAGGGAATGTTAGTAGGAATAGGCATGCTAAAGAATGGATTGGAAGGAATCACATTTGAAGAATTAGGTATACTAGGAAATATATCCACATTCTGGACTGATGGAATATTCAAAGGCTAAGAGATAGAAATGTTTAGCCTGAATGATTCTATGTTTTTTTTCATTTTAGATGGTGAAATAGATAGCCACCATGATGATCTAGGCACATTTTCTATTTTTTATGGCTACCATAGTATTCTACGCTATCCACTCAAAAGTCACCATACAGTACTTTACACAGTCCACCCTTATAACCACCATGCCATGATCATTTTAAATATTTTACACTGCTGAAGGCACCAAGATAGGGACAAGAGTTCAGTCCGGTGAGGCATAATATTTAAACCTTGGAACTCCATCCCCCTTAAGGGTTTTGGATGAACCAATTGGTCTACACCTCAAAACTATGAATGGCTCTATGTTGGGAGGCATAGATTTTGAATTTCTTAAGGAAGATGGGATATTTGATGGCCTCCCTCCTATGGTTGTGATGATCGAGTCTCATTGTTGAGAACTCATGGAATTATTTATTAAGGAATATGGGATATTTTATGGCCTCCATCCTATGGTTGTTGTGATGATTGAGTCTTATTTTTAAGCAGTCATGGTATTAGAACTAGATTATTGCACAAGTTCTAAAGGATTTCTTCTACAATAGAAGAGGGCATCTCATCCACCCTTAAGATGGATTCCATAGCTTCCCTATTTCCTCTTAAAAAATAACTAAATGATACATAGACCTAAAAAGCTACTTACCCTTGTTCATTATGAACATGATAAAGGATTACAGAAGGAGGATTTTATTCCTCTTCTTCCTCAAATGTTGGGTTTTCAATCATGGGTTGCTTCTCTAGAATTTTAGATGAAGCACTTGGATTTTGTGCTAATGCTCATGCAACATTTTTAGTAAGATAAGGGGGTTTAGATATGGTCAAAGGGATTTGAATTGACTAGAGTTTTGTTTTCAGAGTTTTTAGAGAAAAAATGTTTTATATCCCTTATGTAACCTTGAAAAAATAGCCTGCCTTATGACTTTTGTTAACCCACTTTAATATACTAGCTACGAGAGATAACTCCCAAGGTTCATACATTGATTTTTATCAAGGGGTTGTTAACCTTCCCCTAGTAGGACTAAAAAATTGGTTATGTTCTTGTTATATTGATTTAATGTGATTTATGCTAAGAAAACAATATTAAATGATCTTAATTAAAGTGTAGTAAATTTTATGTTGATTAAAGATAAGGTCCTAAGTCAAAATATTTTGCACCTATATGGTATTCACATCAAGTTCACTAAATATGTGGGATGCCAAAAGGTGCATGGGGGTACTGGCCCTAAATACATTCCCTCAAGGGTCATCCACACTTGGATTAGAGATCCCTACTGCTAACTTGTCATTAGGTTGCACTTCACACTTTCTATCTACTGCTAACTTGTCATTAGGTTGCACTTCACACTTTCTATCTTTGGTGGGGGAATCGGGTTCACCAAGGGTGTATAGATTTCCCTAATCTAGTTTTGATGTGTACAATTTAGTAGATACCTAACTTGTAGTCTATCCTAGGAGATAATATACAAGATGCTAATGCAATGTAATATGAATATAGAATGAATAATACAAGGTGCTAGCCTATATGTGATTTTGCTTTGATGAGTGATATCTAGAATAAAATCTATGAGAAATAAACCTTTTCATTTTCTTATGTTTAAAAGGAAAAGGGTGTAAGGAGGATGCAAGCACACAATTAACCCTAAATGCAAGCTACATGTGATTCCATTTAAATACCTAAGAAAGCAGAATACAATTCTAAGCTAATATTTTTTTGGTTTTTTCTTTTTATATATGTTTTGAAGGATAAAATAAAGAAACAAGCAAGTAAATCAACAAACAACCTATACTAGTGATTGAAGATAGGAGGATAAGGTGTACTTACCTACTCCAGTGTTTGAAGCAAATACATCGCTTGGAAAACTTACAAATAATGAATTCACTAAAACTTGTAAGTTAAACAAATAAAGAATATATTAGAGTTTGGGTGCCTTCCAAACAATGAGAAGTAGGAAAATTCCTACTTGGCATAGTTAGACCCCCTATTTATACATAAAAATTAAAATTAATAGATTTGGAAATGGATGTTGATATATCTATGGCAAATTTATCGCCTAAAATATCTATAGTCAATGACTTCCTTAAACTAATAGAACTAAAATATTAAAAGGATAGAAACAAAGATAAAGGTGGTCAAAGATGACATAAATATATTTAGAGCAAGGTTGAAGAGACTAGATGCTAGGCTAGCAAGGTAACCTAGGGCTGTATGGATAAACAACAAATATGCCACCTAAAATAATCATAGGTGACATATTCACTTCTATGATGGAAGAGAGATGATGGAGGTTTAACACCATGAAATAGGAATTTTGATTGCTTGGAGCTAATATGCCATCCATGCTGGATATAGGCCATAAATTTGCTTATAATGATAGAAAAATAAAAATGTGAAACAAAAAAGGATTATTGATCTCCTCAAAAAGTGCTCTAGGAACCCTAGGGGCGATCCTCTATCCTGTAGGCCTCCTAAGGTTCCTTTAAAAAGCTAATGGAAGGAATTAACAATGAATGTATTATATAAAAAAACAAGAGACATATGATGATAAAAACTAATTTTAAATGAGACAAGAGAGTTATAACCCAAATTTAAAAATACCAGGTGCCCCCTTCTTCCTTCAAAGCCCAAACACTTACTTAAACATAAACTTACAGAAGAAATTTTATAGCGCTTTGATATAAAAATGTAATATCAAGTTTTTGTAGAGTATCAATGTGCAAGCAAGTGGTGCTAAGTGCCACCATTGGCCCTCTTGGGGTTTCCAAAAAGAGGATAGGTGAGGTGGCCTATTAGGTGGGCTAATGGGCTATAGATATTGTTTGCAATCATATTATCCCTCAATTGGTGCTAATTTAAGTAGGTGAAGGAATATGGAGGAAAATTATCCACCTTCCTCCCTACCTATTGATTACCTATAATGGCATAGGGGTTAGGTAGAATAATTCTTACCCTGATTGGTTTTTGCAGGTGAGATTGAAAAATTTTCATGTCAAACATTAACACACCATTTATGTATTTTCTAAGTCAACAAATTTGTAGATTTTAACCATTACAAGTTAAATATGGTGAAGAGTTAGAGAATTTGAATTTATTGCAAATACTTTGGCCCTAAAGTATATTCACTTGTTGGAAAATTTTATTTGAGGTGGTAAATTTGATACTACTAAGTTTTGGATGCAAATTCTAGGGTTGAGACATTTGTCATGGTTGAGTTGATAACTTTGTCCCTTTGTAGAAAATTTGGTCTAAGTTATATGATCTAATTTTAGGTATCTACACCCCCATGGTTGCTACCGTGGATGTCAAAAAGGGATTTGGAAACTTTGATATTTTTAAGGTATTATAGAACACCATTAATATTTCAAAAGTACAATACACTATCAAGAACTATATATCACAATGCTTTATTATGAATGCAATCCCACTGCATCTGTATGTGGATAGGTTTGATTATTAAGGAATAAAATAATGTTGGTATACCAAGGATCATATATAGGTATTTATCAATCAATAAAAATATCCTTGATTGTATGTATATTCAATGGGCCTTTAGTGATAGAGATAACATGTTCATTATAAAATTTTATCACAAAATTTGTTTCAGTAATGTTTTCATGTGGTATAAAGTTTGCTAATTAAATCAACTAGAGAGTAAACTTTAACACTTTTCCCTCTTGGGGATTGCTTAATGGAGAAGGAATCAAATGGATTTATTATAACCACTTGATGGTAGGGGATCAAATTTTGAGCTTTGACAACATATTCACCATATATTTGATAGATCACAACTTGGGAATTCCTTAACACTCTAATGTGTTTAACATTCATATATTGGGTGGGTAGGATATTTAATATTAAAGCCTCATATTCTACAACATTTTTGGTAATGCTAAAAATATTTAAGTAAAATGCCATAGGGATAAATCAATTAGCTTTAGCCTTGAGAAATTATTAGATCTTGCTGCCAATTCATTCTTTACACCATTAAAGTGAAGGTCTTAAGTGTTAGGATTAAGATCTTATTTAGGCTTTTTAAAAGTAGAAATTGTGTCATACTTATATTTAGGCTTGGTTTTGTAATGTTTCTCAATAGCCTCAGAAGACTCTAAGAGAGCCTTTTGTTGCTTAGTAAGATCATATGGACTAAATTCCTAAATTAAACTAGAGGTAATAAAGGAAGAAAATAAGAAAAAATCATGAGCAAAAGAAATAATCATTATGTCATCTTCCTACAATGCCTCCTTTAAGGGTTGTTTGTCTATATCAAGAGAAGTTTTCAACTGGTCAACATTCAATTGAGCTTTTATAGATTTTTAGGTTATGATACATAGGTCAAATTCTTGCATCATACTTATAAATTTTCTATATCGAGTGTCATTAAGGATGTAGATTTTTTAAAGTATCTTAGAGGATCAGTTTTAAAAATCACATAAGTTGTTTGATACAACATATAATGCCTAGGTTTATCATAAGCAAAATAGATGACTAGGTAGTCTATCCCATGGGAGTGTATCTAGTTTATACTCATAGTATAGTTTGACTAATTTAATATATGACACTCATTATTGTAATATTATTGGGTAAGGGCCACTTCAAAGGAAACCTAAGTAGTTACGTATGCAAAACAAATGGCTTATCCAAGTTATGTGGGAAAAGAGTTAGGGACTATAAAAGAATTTTCTAAAATTTATGGAAGGCCTTCTTAGAATTTTCATCCCATTTGAATTCTACATCTTTCTTATGTAGATGGTTTTATGGATAATATTTGAAAGCTAACATAGGGATAATCCACATAATAGCTCCTATATTCCCCAAAAAGGATTTTATATCTTTAATAGTTCAAGCTGGAGGTATAGCATCAATGGACTTGATCTTGTCATGGTCTACATCTATGCTGCTATGAAATAATATAAAACCTAAAATATTACCACTAGTAACACAAAACACATATTTATTAGGGTTAAATATGACTCTATAGCAATATAATTGCTCAAATTTGATACAAAGATCAATAGGATGGTCATCTCATTTATTATAATTATTAAAAATTTCATAAACATAAGAATCCACCATATTTTTAATTGTCATAAAAGACAATTATCATAGCCTTATGATAGGTAGCTCAAGCATATTTCAATCCAAATCACATGACAACATAGTTTAATGTAAAAACCCACCAAGACCAACTCGATATATATATTAAAAAAAACACAAGAAAGGTTCATAGAAGAAGTCCCAATAGTTTTTAGTATTTGAACTACTTGGAAAACCGTTGCTTTGCAATTGATAATGCAAAAGGGTTAAAAGAATATCCTCTTTTAAATTTTACTTTTAGAGGCTACAAAATGGGTCTTCCATAAGGGAAGCCCTCTTTCAATGAATATGGTCAAACAACTGCAAGTGTTCTCCTTGTATTCCTTGAGATGAGTGGGCTTATTGCTCGTGAGCCATTGTTAGTCGTGCATATCCTCTAAAACTACATAACCTTACAAAAACTTGTTAGAATGTTTGGGGGCTTGTCTCAATCAGACCCTTTGTAAATACAAACAAAAAGACTCTTAATATAAGCTAAACCATGATTAAAAGTTCTTGAAATGACAAAAATTTGATAGAACAAAAATGCTTACTTGGTTTTGTAAAATTTGGTAATGTTTTGGAGTGGAAAAAACTATCTTTTATATAGATTCACACCCTAGGGTGTGAGTGCTTTGATTCGTACCTATCTATGCGAATATCATTGTGTTTTCTAGAAACTGAATTTGGTGATGTAAAGGTCCTGTTGCTATAGTTGGAGCTTTTGATCCTCATCGAACCACCTCTTGAACCTGCAAATTTTATAATAACCTACAAGGCAAAAGGGAATTTTGACAATTTCATGTGGTTATCCATGAGGATTGAAAGTGAGTGCTAGTGAATAATGGTTTTAGTAAACTTGGTAGTGTAGGATAATCTCAAAAAAGTTTGGGCATGTGAATGAGTGTTGATATATGAAGATAGAGGAAATGACCCTCTATTTATAGAATTTGGAAAGGTTAGGGGGGTTGAGGTGTCCCTTGAGGTGTCTTGTGAGGTGTCCCCTAAGGTCTCTTGTGAGGTTTCCCCTATGAGATGTCCCCTAAGGTGGCATAAAGTGGCATACCTCATAAATGAATTAATGTTAATAGTCTTCAAATTGCAATTATGATGTTTAATGCCTAGGAGAATGTGAAGTGGATCAAGGATTAAGTCCTAACCATAGTAGGATTAACTATGAGTTTAGTGTTGACTTGAGTGAGGTGGAAGATGACTCACCATGCCTCCCATGCTTTAAAAGAAAAAAGTTTTCAAAAGTTATTTATGATGTTAAATGCACATGGGGATTTGAAATGGAGCAAGGGTTAAGTCTTACTAGGGTTAGGTTGACCCTAGGTTAGATGTTAACTTTTGGGTGAGGTGGAAGATGAATCACCATGCCTCCCATGATTTGAAATCCAAAAGTATCCAAATGTCATTTATGATGTTTAATGCACATGGGGAGATGTATGGAGCAAGGGTTAAAGTTAACCCTAATTAGATTGACCATAGGTTTAGTTGAGGTCAAGTGGGTGAGGTGGAGGCTAGGCTAGTCAAAGAGTAGACTAGGTGAGGTGGTCATGAGTTAGGTTGACCATGGTTAGGTTAACCATGGTTAAGTTGGGATGATCATTGCATGGGGACCAGGGGTTAAACATAGGAAAGGGATTAAGTGGCCAAAGAGGGCTTATGAATAGTGTTTTGAGGCTAATAAATGAAAATTTTGTGGGATTTGCAAATTGATCAACTATGATGATGGGAGAAATGACAATGCAAGACTTTTAGGTGTCTACATTTGTCCCTTTTTGTACTGTGTTGTGTGAAAACACAACACTATGCAAAATCTTGTGACACAAGATTTGTGATTTTATTTTGAAGAAGATGAATTGATGATGAATGATTAATTATGAGAGAATATGGATTGGTTGATGATTGATTATGAGAGAGGTGAATTGAAGATGGATGATTATGGTTGACTATAAATTTTTGTAATACTGCAATGGGTGTTTTGAGAGAGGATACATAAGATCATATTGCTTTATAATCAATGTAAAATATCCCTATTGTGGAAAGGATTAATGTATTTGAAACTTTACCTTCAAAAATATTTTAAGCTTGGTTTGATTTGGTAAACCATCCAACCATCTGCAAGTGTTTTCACATCACTTCGATCATCTTGCCAAAGTGAAAGTGCAAGTATGTATAAGCATACTCATGATTTCTTCAGTGGGCTTATCATTGGCCATGATGAAGTAATACACACCTAAGTAAACTTGTAACTATTGACACATAGCATACCAAATTTGATTATATTGGAGTTTTTTTATAAGAAATTTTGCTTTTGTTTGTCCCAACAAATGAGTACTTATGATAGTCTCAGGCAAAGTTCTTGGACAAATAAAATTTCCAATATTGAGTGATTGATTATTGATCACGTGTAAGGTGACTTTTTGATTATTGAATGCCTACCCCCTAAAGTGATGAGTGGATGGCAATAGAAGTAGAAGATAATGATGAATCACTTGATAAGATGAAAATTGATTAAATATATTTGAATAAAATTGGAAAAATTGACAAATATGGTTATGGGGAAGTGTGTAGGGGTGATTGTTGACCAAAAACTTAGATTTGTACAAATGGGTGTGAATCAAAGCATTCGTACCTTTTTGTATGAATCTTGTGGAGAATTCTATATAAGTGCATTTGCAGGGCATATTTTTCATTTACACTATGTGAAGGAGGAGTGAGAGGAAGAGATATGTGAGGGTGAGTTTGTGAAGTGAAGCACTACCAAATTTTGGAGGTAAAGCACCAAAATGGTAGGAGGCACATCGAGTGTTGGTATTGGAGGGTGTGCAATGGGGTAAGTCAAATTTTTTCCTATTTTCTATGTTTTGAAGATTTAAAAATGAACCTTAGGGAACAATTTCTTAGTGAAATGAAATCATAGAAAAAGAGTAAGATAGTTAGCATTATATGGGGAAAAATACAAGAAATGGGTTGAGTGTGAGCGTGTTGGCATTTTGTTTGTTTGTTCTTTCTTATCATGGTATGCATTATTTTTTTGGTGTGCATGCATGTGTGATTTTTGTGTTTGATGATTTTATGGGTTGTTACAGTGAGTTCGTGTGAGGAGGGGTGGTTTTGGGTAAATAGGTACTCGAATTCATGCTTTTTTGCTGATTCGTACAAATTCGTATGAATGTACATATTGTAAGAATTCATATGGATCCATGTGAATGTACATATGTTTTTTTTACTTGTGAATGACCATTGTTGAATGTGTAATTGTGATGGATGTAAGTAGGTTAAGAAGGTGCAAACGTGATATTATTTTCATCCACTATTGGATGATTTGAGAATGAACCATTAATCATTCATCATCAATTCATCTTAACCATAATGAACTACTAGGAAAACCACCACTTTGCAATTGATAATGAAAAGGGGTTACAAGAATATATTTTTATAAATTTACCCTTTTGGGGCTAAAAAATGGTGTCTTCATAAGAAAAGTCCTCTTTGAATGGAACTAGTCAAACAACTACAAATTCTCTCCTTGTATTCCTCGATAAATATGGGCTTCTTGCTTGTGGGACACTATTATCTATGTGGATCATCTAAGCTTGCATAACCCTACAAAAAAAATTTAGAATGTTTGAGGACCTATCTCAATCAAACCCCTTATAAAACTAGACAAAAAGACTCTTAATCTAAGCTAAAACAGGATTAAAAATGCTTGAAATGACTAAAATTTGACTGAACAAAGATGTTTACCTGGAATTGTGAACTTTGATAGATTTTTGGAGTGGAAAATCTATATTTTATATAGATTTGAACTCTAGGGTGTAATTTCTTTGATTAGTACCTATATGTGTGAATCTCATTGTGTTTTCCAAAACCTAAATTTGGTGATGTAGAGGTCCTGTTGATATAGTTGGAACTTCTAATCCTCGTCGGGCTGTCTCCTAAACTTACAACTTTTACAACAACCTAAAAGGAAAAATGAGATGTTTACAAGTTCATATGGGTTTCTATGAGGATTGATAGTGAGTGATGGTGAATCATGGTTTTAGTACACTTGTAGTCTAGACTAATTTCAACATACAATGAAAATGATGAACTACTAGGAAAACCACTGCTTTATAATTGATAATGAAAAGGGGTTACAAGAATATACTTTTACAAATTTGGATTTTTGGGGATACAAAATAGTGTCTTCCATAAGAGAAGACCTATTTTAATGTAACTAGTAAAACAAATACAAATGCTCTCCTTGTATTCCTTGATATAAGTGGGCTTCTTACTCACGGGCCACTATTAGCTACACAGGTCCTCTAAACTTGCATAACCCTACAAAAACTTGTTAGAACATTTGGGGGCATGTATAAATCAAACACCTTGTAAAATAAAACAAAATGGATCTTAATATAAGACAAAACATGATTAAAAATGCTTGAAATGACTAAAATTTGATAGAACATAGATGCTTACCTAGTTTTGTGAACTTTAGCAGAGTTTTGGAGTGGAAACACTGTATTTTCTATAGATTTGTACCCTAAGGTGTGAGTGATTTGATTCATACTTGTATGTGTGAATCTTACTATGTTTTCCAAAAAATAAATTTGGTGATGTAGAGGTCTTGTTGCTATAGTTGGAACTTTTGATCCTCATCGAAGTGCCTCTTGAACCTACAACTTTTACAACCTACAAGGCAAAAGGGGATGTTGACAAGTTCATGTTGGTATCCATGAGGATTTATAGTGAGTTATGGTGAGTGATGGTGAATTATGGTTTTAGTGCACTTGGTAGTCTAGGCTAATTTCAATATACAATAAAAACGATGAATTACTAGGAAAATTGTTGCTTTGCAATGATAATGAAAAGAGGTTAAAAGAATGTCCTTTTACAAACTTTCCTTTTGGAGGCTATAAAATGGGTCTTCCACAAGGGAAGATATCTTTCAATGAAGATGGTAAAATAAATGCAAGTGTTCTTGTATTCTTCGATATGAGTGGTCTTATTGCTTGTGAGCCATTTTTAGCCATGCAAATCCTCTAAACCTGCATAACCCTAAAAAATCTTGTTAGAACATTTGGGAGCATGTATCAATCAAACCCCCTATAAAATAAGATAAAAATACTCTTAATCTAAGCTAAAACATGATTGATAATGCTTTTAAAAATTTGATAGAATAGAGATGCTTACTTGGTTTTGTGAACTTTAGCAGAGTTTCAAAGTGGAAAAACTATCTTTTCTATAGATTTACAACCTAGGGTGTGAGTGATTTGATTCATACCTATCTATGTGAATCTCACTATGTTTTCCAAAAACTAAATTTGATGATGTAGAGGTCCTATTGATGTAGTTAGAACTTTTGATCCTCATCAAGCTACCTCCTAAACCTACAAATTTTACTGCAACTATAATCCAAAAGAGGATATTAACAAGTTCATGTGGGTTTCCATGAGGATTGATAGTGAGTGATGGTGAATGATGGTTTTAGTGCACTTGCTAGTCTAGGATAATTCCAGTAGAGTTTGGGCATGTGAATGAGTGTTGATAAATATGAAGAAAATGACAACCTATTTATAGAATTTGGCAAGGTTAAGGGGGGTTGAGGCATATTTTGAGGTGTACCCTGAGGTATCTTGTGAGGTGTCCCCTGTGAGGTTTCCTGAGAGGTATACCTTGAGGTGGAATAGGGTGGCATATCCCATAAATGGATTAATGCTCAAATTATTTAAATTGTATTTATGATTTTTAATGCCCAAGATAATGTGAAGTGGATCAAGGGTTAAGTCCTAATCGTAGTAGGATTAACTGTGAGTTTAGTGTTGAATTGGGTAAGGTGGAAGATGAATCACCATAACTCCCATGATTTGAAAGATAAAAGTCTTCAAAAATCATTTATGATGTTAAATGCACATGGGGATTTGAAATGGAGCAAGGGTTAAGTCTTACTAGGGTTAGGTTGACCCTAGGTTAGATGTTGACTTTTGGATGAGGTGGAAGATGACTCACCATGCCTCCCATGCTTTGAAACACAAAAGTATCCAAATGTCATTTATGATGTTTAATGCACATGGGGAGATGTGTGGAGCAAGGGTTAAAGTTAACCTTGATTAGGTTGACCATAGGTTTAGTTGAGGTCAAGTGGGTGAGGTGGAGGCTAGACTAGTCAAAGAGTAGACTAGGTGAGGTGGCCATGAGTTAGGTTGACCATGGTTAGGTTAATCATAGTGAATTTGGGATGATGATCACATGGGGACCAAGGGTTAAGCATAGGAAAGGGCTTAAGTGGTCAAAGAGGGCTTATGAATGATGCTTTTGATAAATGAACAATGTTTTGAGGCTAATATATGCAAATTATTTGGGTTTTGTAAATTGATCAACCATGATGATGGGAGAAATGACAATGTGATATGTTTAGGTATCTACATTATTATAAGGTATAACCACATTTTGAGTCAATGTCACTACATATAATGCTTAAGTGGATAGGAGTGACCAACATACCGTATTCATGGGGTTCAACTTTCTAAACCTCACCATTTAGAAAGGATGCCAATAATGGTCCCCCCACTTTTCCTATACCCTCATCGATATAAGACAACTTGACCATGGTATAGGGATTATCCTTAAAGGCCCATAACACTTAAAGGGGTACACATTTTCCCTAACCCTACATAAGTCCTTCTATGTGGGTCTATTCTTTTGTAATACCTTAGTGATTAGTTACCAAACCTCTATTGTCTAACTAAGGCTATTACCACTCACCTAGAAATAAGCATGGTTACTTGATCCTCACTGATAAAGGTGCCATCACTAAACTATTTTGTGAATAATTCCAAAGCATTGTTGCTTTGGAACACCCAAGTCTCACAATTATCTGGTTACTACATCATTGCAACTTCTCCTAGATTAGTAAATACCTGGCAATTGCATCACCAAAATCCTTCCATAATTCACATCTTCTTGGTTATTGCATAACCTAAACTCCTTCCAGGATTGGGTTACCTTCTTGACTTAAGGGTCCTACTATGGTTTCTAAATTCCAAGCCCAAGAATTTCCCACCAAACCCAAGAATAATACATAATATCAAAAATATAACATCTCTCCCATTAAAGGAATTAAAGTACTATAACAAAAATAACATGCTTAAATATAACACAATGCTAGTACTAAGAATTTAATTAAAATACTTACATCCATCCTACTAACATTTAGCAATTCCTTTATTTTAATAAGAAATAATGTACAACATCTAGAACATTATAATCATAATCTAAGCACTAGACTTATTCTTCCATTTTGCACATAACCAATATTCCAAGAACTTCCATAATAAAATAACAACACATAATATTTCATTCATGATCAAGTCTTGAGATACTAAACATATATCTACATTACATCCTTTCTTCATCAAAGACTTTGCATAATTTCAATTACAAAATCCTTCAAGTATTCCTTTCTTCAAATACAATAACATAGAAATACAAAGGTTCCATTTCAATAATTGCTCTTTCAAAGTCTTCCTTTGGTAGCTCCCTTGTCCATGATATTAGCTTAGAATAACTTAGGGATCAAGACAACTCTTACATGCAATGCAACTTAACATGGACCATGCATAATGAAAACAACCATGCAAAATACATTTCTAGAAAACAAGGAGAGAATCCCATGCTTCTCTCTATAATGGTTTCCTTACCTACTCAAGTCTCAAGAAAACCATTATAAGTATTTATCAATACCAAAAATTGTCTATTTCTTTACAAAATCCATAAGACAATTTTCCAACCAAGCAACTAGATAGAAAATCACTACTTCCTTTTAAAATTAAAGGATCACCATAACATAATAATTTATTTTCTTTTACTTAAAGGAACACCATATATAATGATTCATTTTATTTTAATTAAAGGAACACCATACATAATTATTCATTTTATTTTAATTAAAATAACACATATATAATGGACCCTTAAAATACCTTAACATAAATCCATAGCTATCATCCTCCAAAATAGTATTGATTTAATAATAAAAGACTAGATTATTCTCTAAAATAAAAATTTAATATTTTCATAAATTTATTCATAATAAGCAATTAGAATTAAAACCATCTAATCAACATGCTTATAAACTATAATTTAATAATCCATAACATCTCAAGAAGAAGTAATATATTAGATGCCACACTGACCCAAGCTACCTGAACTAGACAATTCTTGACAGCCAGACAAGACCACACTAGACCACACCAACTAACCCAAAATTAGGTACATCTACACTCTATAGAGGAAAGGAAGACATCAAGCACATCCAACCCATGCTTTCCAATGTAGGGCCATGACTACCAACCAGTTATAGTTTTCTAAACCCATATAGAACTTTCAATGACTAACCACATTAGATCCTCAGTTCTTACACACCATAGGCGCTAACGACTCATATAGCACTAGGATCAAAATAAAACAAAGGGAGAGGTTTTCACAACTCAAGAAACACTCAATATTTCACAACAAACTCTACTACAGGAATGTTGGGTTGACATCCTTACACGCTTCAGTCCAACAAGATCGACTCCTAAACCAGAGTCTAACATGACTACCAAGAAAGATATACCAACCAACTAGACTATAGTACTTTATATAAGGATAAAAAAAAAAAAATAGCACACTCTAGCAACACAAAGATCTACTAGAGATAACTTAGGCTTAACAAAAAAAAGCCTCTTAGAACAACTATCCAAGAGCTTGAAATAAGCTAAGCATTCACCCGAAAACCAACATAGGGAAAGCAAGTTAATGTAAGCCAAAACAAAAAATCATAAACATAATCCTTTACTATACATAGAATTTGAGGATAAATAGCTCAACTTGGATGCTATCCAAAATAATGCTTATTTCCTTTGGCTTTGCTCCTTTCTCCCTTCGCTTTCGTGCTAACTTGAAACTTGGCAAACTTTCCTTCTATATGAACTTGGTAACCCTTTCTCAAGAAGATGTCAATAAATCTTCTCGCATGCCTGAATGAGTAGTACCTTGTGCATTACAAGAGCCTTTCCAATTTACCAGTGAAAAACCACATTCCAAAGGTTGGAATTACCCATAATTAAGCTTAATTACTCAAGAATTACCTTAGTACAAAGGTTATCTAATATTAACATCTAAAGGAAAAGCTTACCAAATAATAATTCCATTAGATTTCTTCTAATATTAATGTGTTTTACGAACATTAATAATATCTCTAAATATTGAATGTTAGTATTAATTACTAACATCGATATTAATTATCAACACTTGTCTTGGTGACAAGATTATAAATCCAACGATCTCTAAAATTTGGCATAAGCATAAATGCATTACAAAAACCAAAATACCTATTGATAATATGCACAAACCATGCTACTCCTTAAGTAGGCAACTTTATGATAACTAATACGTTATCCTCCACTTACTAAGGATGGATCATTTGCTAATAACAACCTCCCTATTTGATGTTTATTTAAATCAAACACACAAACATATGCAATGCATCTATATGAGGGTATACTTTTACCCTTGAGATATAAATTAGAATTTCATCCATCATTTTTTTATTTTCTCTCAACTCTGGTGGTTGTCCCATACCAATCCACCCATGAGAGTACCTGGTCCTACAACCATAAAATCATTAACAATACCATATTCTAAATATAGTATATTCAAAGCATATAGTGCAACTACCAACACATAAAAGAAGTCTATGCATTAGATATCCTCACATAAATACATAAAACAAGTGTCAAGAATAAGTCCTACCAAGGAGGGCTATTATAAATGTTCCCTAGGTTGTAATAAATGTTGTTTTAATATGATCCTCAAGAGAAATTTGGATTTCATTATACCCTAAATAGTCATACATAAGGAACAAAATTTCATACCCCATGGTAGAATAAATGAATAACACAAGCTTATACTGAGAGGGGGGGTGAACAGTATAAGACCTCTTTTTACTTTTTCCATTATACTTCAAAATAGTAAAGCAATATACCCAAAGCAATATCAAAGCAATGCACAATATCATCCACAAAGTGACACCAATTTTAACGTGGTTCACCCAGAATGGTTGGGCTACGTCCACAAAACTTTTCTCTAAAAGTTATCTCAAAGTTCTTTGGGAATCCTTCCCAATTACAATGTTTATGAGCCTCGGCCCAAAGGAGATACCTTCCCCCAATCAGAATTTATGAGCCTCTGGCTCAAAGGAGATACCTTCCCCCAATCAAAATTTATGAGCCTCTGCTCAAAGGAGATACCTTCCCCTCTACTCTGGAAATGATCCCTCGGAAGATCAACTGCCTCTACCTCTTGCCGCCACGTGGAACTCCTTTCCACCGAAGACCTCCTGTCCTTAATGCTTAGCCTAAGAGACCTCTGCCTTCTATGATCACGTCCACAGTAGCTCAACAACCTGTACCAAACATAGTCAGTCGGTCTAGTACAAGTCTTCCTCTATCTGTCAGATCTGTCCAACTCTTGAACAAATCAATCCTCTACATACAAGCCTTCTCAAAGACTTGCCAAATCTGTCCTCAGGTTCTTCTCATAGAACCAGTGCACCTCTATCCTCAAGTTCTCTGATAGAACTATCAAACTCAGCTCACAAGTCCTCTGCTAGGACCTATCCAAATCTGCTCACAAGTCCCCACCAGAACCTATCCAAAACTGCTCACAAGTCCCCACGAAACCTATCCAAACTCACAAGTCCCCAAACTATCCAAACGCTCACAAGTCCCCACGAAACCTGTCCAAAAACTCAGCAAGCTCACCAAGAAAAACTTTCTTAGTAGGAAATCACAAAGTGAATTGTTAGAGACCCAATGTGATTTGTCAAACTCATAGAAGCATAAAGAGAATTGTTAGAGACTCAATATGTTCTATACTCAACTCCCAATCTCAAAACTCAACTCAAATCAACTCAGCTCAATCTCAATCTCAAATCTGAAAACTCAACTCAATATCTGAAATGGATAGGATAGAATGCTTTCTTTCAAGAACATGAAACCCCAACAATTGCCAACTATGCAAAGAATCACATAACAATGATACTCATGTTCTTTTCACCATCAATTAGGGCTTCAACAACAATGCTCATCAAACAAGGTTCAATCAACACCATTCAACTCAAAACACAACCTTGAAGCATTTCACAATCAACATCAGAAAAGGAAACAAGTAGAACTCCTTTTCTCTCCAATATTGTTTGAACAAAAAGCATCCACCAACTCAAATCTCAATAGCACAAAACAACTTTTCAAATCATCAACAAAGAAGTAAGCCCAACACTTTAACCAAGTAAAGAATAGCTTGATTATAACCAATTTAATGAAAGCTAATGTCAATCTCAAAGCTGCCCACTTAAGGTTTCACAACTTCACACAAGAAGCAATTCTAACCTTAAAACATCATGCTTTCATTTCCATAATCAACCAAAAGCACTCTCAACATTACAAGAAATATTTATCCCTTATACACCTTATTTCTCCCTTATAGTCTTATCAACAATAAACTTTATCTCTCATAAGAATGCAATAAGATAATGCAAACAACACTTTCAAAAGAATCTTTTATCAAAATAAAGCAAGCTTCAAACTCCTTATAACTCCTAAGCTGTTTTTCTCTCTAATAAACTTCCTCCATCCACAAAATACACTAGCAAAAATTAATTTCGAAAATACCTTGGCCAACACCAAAAATCATGCTATGGAGAAATTGCGCACGAACTCTAACACCACCCGCTGCATCCACTTCAACGAAGAAAAACCCTTTCACGTTATTCGAACGCGGAACCTCCCGTTCGGGTAGCGCGCCAACAACCTAGCCGCTACCGGTGCGCCAAAGGCGTCCGATGAGGTTTAAACCTCACTCTGTTTCCCTTGTACCTTCTATGCCAGGGCTAAAATAAACAACAGGCCTCCCTGTCTTCTGACGTGAATGACGATGACGAAACCTTACGACGGATACAAAAAATGAACGGTGGATATCCGAACAGCGGATCACGAAATCTCAATGAGGAAGAAATCGAACATCAGATCGCGAATTCACAGTGAGCAACACTTTTCGAAAATGCGGATGGGATAATCTTTGATCTTCATCATGGGAGATTTATATGCATATTTCCCATAAACTCTTGACGTCGGCGAGGAGTTTAACACGTCGACGGAGGAGTTTAACACGTCGACGGAGGTCTTGGCTAGCGCCCACAATCTTAGAACATAGCGCCATCAAAGTTAAGACATTTGCGCCATGGGTTAGGAGAACCCAATGCAAACAAAAAATTAATATTTATTTAAAAATAATTAAAAGGAACCTTAACAAGGTTTTTAATTATTTAAATAAATACTTCCTCCTGGACCCAAATGCATTAAACTAATGCATCCACCGGTAATCTTTAAACCTGCCAACTTGGGGTTTACAAAAGACCTTTGAAACTGTCATGTCGTAACCTTCATCAAAACAAATTATTTGACATCAAATCAAATTCCTTCAAGAGCTTCTTGACATCAATGACAACTTATACACTTGAGCAAAGGCAATGTACCCAAAGTACCCAAAATTGCCAACAATCTCCCCCTTTGTCATTGATGGCAAACCTTTACTGAAAACACTTCTCAAGAGCCAAAACTGAAACCAACTGTGCTAACAACTGACCAACTGTGCCCACAACTGAGAATCTTCCTTTGAAGTTTTGCTCCCCCTGACTTGAAGCTCTCCTCTTCACTTTGAAGCTCTCCCCCTTACTCATATCTCTCCCCCTTTGTCATCAATGGCAAAGGGTCACCTTTGGGGCTCGGGACTAAGAATGAGCCTCTTAGCTTAGTCCCTCCCCCACCTCCTGATGAGGTGATTAATTTTGGGGTGGGAGTAAAACTCCCATTAGGCACTGATCATCATCAGCGTCTATAACTTCCTTGTCGGGCCTTCTCTTGAACTCTTTGCCCATATTCCTATTCTTGTCACTGTTCTTGTTCTTGTTCTCATCCCTGTTCTTGTCCATGCCTTGATCCTTGGACCTGATCATGCCATTGTTCCTGTTCTTGTATTCTAGAATTTTAGCTCTACACTGTCTGATTATGTGACCTTCATTGTTGCACTTGAAACACTTGACGATGTTGTTTCTCTGAGGTAAACCTGATCTTTGAATCCACCAGTTCTGACCAAACTTTTCTATTCTTATTATTTGCCTTGCAATAAACTGCCTTGTGCCCAAACTGTTGACAAGAGTAGCAATACCCTTGAAAGTAACTAGCACTTCTGAAATTGTCATTTACCTTCTTCACTTGAGCCATGCAATGTGAAGCCATGTGACCAAACCTGTGACAAGCAAAACATCTGCCTTGAAACTTTCCTTTATTTGACCTCTTAGGTTCTAAAAACTTCTTCTTCTCATTCTGAATTCTATTTTCTGTTTATGTGCATCTATCATTCAAGGACTCCTTTTCTGAAATACTTTCCTCATCAGAACTCTCTTCCTTTTGGAGTCTCTTACTAGACTCTCCAACTTGTTCCTTGTGTGGCTTAACAAAACCAAGGCCTATTTTATCTGTTGTCTTTCTTTGACCTTTGATGAGTGACTTAACCTTTTTGGAGCTATCTTGGAACCTGTAAAGCTTATCCTTGTACTCTTTAGTTTCCTCTTTCAAAGAAGCCATTTTCTATTCTAACTCACTATACTCAAGAACCTTAGACTCTAACTCATCCTTGAGTTCCTGTGTCTTAGCTATAGAGAAGTCAAGACTTTCTATAAGATCATCTCTCTCCATACAACATTCATCTAACTTATCCTTGAGTCTAGCATTCTTCTTTCTTTCCTTTTTCAAAGCACTAAGAGCACTAATAAGTTCACCTTTAAGATCTACTTCACCTTTCTCTATATCTTCCTCTATTTGTTTGCTTTTTGAATCATCAAAGCCTTTTTCAGATTTCTTATCACTAGAGGTGCTACCCTTTTCAAAAACCATACATGCATCTTCCTTATAGTTTTCTGAAGCATCCTCATACATACTAGAAACCAAATCATTATTTGTGCAATCATCCTCAAGGTGACCAAAGTTTCCACATCTAAGACATTTCATGATAATGAATCTATGTTTCGGTTCTTCCTCCTTTTTTGATATGAACAACATCTCATTTTCATTATCACTTGAAGAACTTTCACTATCACTACTAGAACACTTACTTGCTTTGTCTAGGTAGAAACTCTTCTTGTGCTTGTGAGAATACCTCTTTCCTTGATTGTTGTGCTCATCTTTGTTTTTCCTGTGATGCTTGTGCTTTTCAGAATCCTTGCTCTTAGAATCCTGTTTATCTTCATCACTTTCATTCTTGGGAACAGTACAGTCAGTAGCATAATGACCAAACTTTCCACAATTGAAACATCTTACATTTTTCATACTTTTGTGCTTTCTAGAGAACTTGCCTTTCTTGCTGTAATATGCCTCTTCATCACTAGAAGACTCATCACTATCTTGAAGTCGTTTACCCTTGGATTTCTTGGTAGCCTTGAAAGTTGCCTCTTTCTTGACATCAACCTTCACTTGAGTTCTCAACTCAAATGCTGCAAGTATACTATGGAGCTCATCCTTTTTCAACTTATCCAAATCTTTAGCTTCCTCAATAGCAGAAATATTTTCACTAAATCTATTAGGAAGAGATCTTAAAATCTTATCACAAACATCATTTTCAGCAAGCTCAAGACCTAAGTCTTTCATGGAGTTAACAACCTCATCCATACGAAGCATGTAGTCACTAATATTTTCATCATCATTCATCTTGAGTTGTTCAAACATACCTTTGAAGTGTCTCAACTTGGCCTTTCGACATTTGTATCACCTGTATGAACCACCTTCAACTGATTCCACATTTCACTAGTTGTCTTGCAGTGAATCACTTTGGTGAGATCTGCTTTCTGTAAGCCTTTCAAGATTGCATTCATTGCTTTTGAATTGTTGTGATGTAGGAGCCTTTCTTCTTTAGTATTAGGACCATGTTCAGGAATAGTGTACTCATCTTCAATCACTTCCCAAACCTCATTCCCAAGTGCCATTAGATGAACCTTCATCCTTGCACTCCAAAGACCAAAATCTGACCCATCAAGAATAGGTGTTGCATTGCCACTTGAATGATCCATTGTGTTCTTTACTAGCTTTTCCTTCAAGTTGTTAAACTTTTCGAAGGCACCTGCTCTGATACCAATTGAAGAACACAAGCTTATACTGAGAGGGGGGTGAACAGTATAAGACCTCTTTTTACTTTTTCCATTATACTTCAAAATAGTAAAGCAATATACCCAAAGCAATATCAAAGCAATGCACAATATCATCCACAAAGTGACACCAATTTTAACGTGGTTCACCCAGAATGGTTGGGCTACGTCCACAAAACTTTTCTCTAAAAGTTATCTCAAAGTTCTTTGGGAATCCTTCCCAATTACAATGTTTATGAGCCTCGGCCCAAAGGAGATACCTTCCCCCAATCAGAATTTATGAGCCTCTGCTCAAAGGAGATACCTTCCCCCAATCAAAATTTATGAGCCTCTGCTCAAAGGAGATACCTTCCCCTCTACTCTAGAAATGATCCCTCAGAAGATCAACTGCCTCTACCTCTTGCCAGCACGTGGAACTCCTTTCCACCGAAGACCTCCTATCCTCAATGCTTAGCCTAAGAGACCTCTGCCTTCTATGATCACGTCCACAGTAGCTCAACAACCTGTACCAAACATAGTCAGTCGGTCTAGTACAAGTCTTCCTCTATCTATCAGATCTGTCCAACTCTTGAACAAATCAATCCTCTACATACAAGCCTTCTCAAAGACTTGCCAAATCTGTCCTCAGGTTCTTCTCATAGAACCAGTGCACCTCTATCCTCAAGTTCTCTGATAGAACTATCAAACTCAGCTCACAAGTCCTCTGCTAGGACCTGTCCAAATCTGCTCACAAGTCCCCACCGAAACCTGTCCAAACTGCTCACAAGTCCCCATAAACCTATCCAAACTGCTCACAAGTCCCCACAAACCTATCCAAATCTCACAAGTCCCCACGAAACCTGTCCAAAACTCAGCAAGCTCACCAAGAAAAACTTTCTTAGTAGGAAATCACAAAGTGAATTGTTAGAGACCCAATGTGATTTGTCAAACTCATAGAAGCATAAAGAGAATTGTTAGAGACTCAATATGTTCTATACTCAACTCCCAATCTCAAAACTCAACTCAAATCAACTCGGCTCAATCTCAATCTCAAATCTGAAAACTCAACTCAATATCTGAAATGGATAGGATAGAATGCTTTCTTTCAAGAACATGAAACCCCAACAATTGCCAACTATGCAAAGAATCACATAACAATGATACTCATGTTCTTTTCACCATCAATTAGGGCTTCAACAACAATGCTCATCAAACAAGGTTCAATCAACACCATTCAACTCAAAACACAACCTTGAAGCATTTCACAATCAACATCAGAAAAGGAAACAAGTAGAACTCCTTTTCTCTCCAATATTGTTTGAACAAAAAGCATCCACCAACTCAAATCTCAATAGCACAAAACAACTTTTCAAATCATCAACAAAGGAGTAAGCCCAACACTTTAACCAAGTAAAGAATAGCTTGATTATAACCAATTTAATGAAAGCTAATGTCAATCTCAAAGCTGCCCACTTAAGGTTTCACAACTTCACACAAGAAGCAATTCTAACCTTAAAACATCATGCTTTCATTTCCATAATCAACCAAAAGCACTCTCAACATTACAAGAAATATTTATCCCTTATACACCTTATTTCTCCCTTATAGTCTTATCAACAATAAACTTTATCTCTCATAAGAATGCAATAAGATAATGCAAACAACACTTTCAAAAGAATATTTTATCAAAATAAAGCAAGCTTCAAACTCCTTATAACTCCTAAGCTATTTTTCTCTCTAATAAACTTCCTCCATCCGCAAAATACACTAGCAAAAATTAATTTCGAAAATACCTTGGCCAACACCAAAAATCGTGCTATGGAGAAATTGCGCATGAACTCTAACACCACCCGCTGCGTCCACTTCAACGAAGAAAAACCCTTTCGCGTTATTCGAACGTGGAACCTCCCGTTCGGGTAGCGCGCCAACAACCTAGCCGCTATCGGTGCGCCAAAGGCGTCCGGTGAGGTTTAAACCTCACTCTGTTTCCCTTGTACCTTCTATGCCAGGGCTAAAATAAACAACAGGCCTCCCTGTCTTCTGACGTGAACGACGATGATGAAACCTTACGGTGGATACAAAAAATGAACGGCGGATATCCGAACAGCGGATCACGAAATCTCAGCGAGGAAGAAATCGAACATCAGATCGCGAATTCACAGCGAGCAACACTTTTCGAAAATGCAGATGGGATAATCTTTGATCTTCATCGTGGGAGATTTATATGCATATTTCCCATAAACTCTTGACGTCGGCGAGGAGTTTAACACGTCGGCGGAGGAGTTTAACACGTCGGCGGAGGTCTTGGCTAGCGCCCACAATCTTAGAACATAGCGCCATCAAAGTTAAGACATTTGCGCCATGGGTTAGGAGAACCCAATGCAAACAATAAATATTTATTTAAAAATAATTAAAAGGAACCTTAACAAGGTTTTTAATTATTTAAATAAATACTTCCTCCTGGACCCAAATGCATTAAACTAATACCTGCCAACTTGGGGTTTACAAAAGACCTTTGAAACTGTCATGTCGTAACCTTCATCAAAACAAGTTATTTGACATCAAATCAAATTCCTTCAAGAGCTTCTTGACATCAATGACAACTTATACACTTGAGCAAAGGCAATGTACCCAAAGTACCCAAAATTGCCAACAATAAATGATAGCATAAATAGAGGGCAAAGGGAAGTTATTCTTAAGACATGGCAGATTGATGTTTCTAAAACTATACCAAATCTAAATATTTTTTTTTCTTCTTTTTCACAAGAACAATGTTAAATGCCTATCTTGAGTAGTCATCAGGGTGGATAAAATTGGCACCTAAAAATTTTTAAATTTCAATTTTTCATAGATATTGAATGAGAAGAGGGAACCTCTATTTTTGTTATATGGGAGTGACATCCACATAGGCAACAATGTTATGGATAACCAAATCCTCATCCATTCTAGACATGTCAGAATAATCCAAGCAAGGACATCTTTATACTCTCTAATTAAAGTAGTAATTTTTTTTTATTTTTATTATATAGGCTATCCCTAGTTTTAGCTATATGTGGTTGACTAGGGAAGCCTATGTCAATGTCTATAGCCGGTTTTACATTCATGACATTTCCCTATTTAAAATAATCTAGAGTAGTGGGAAGGTTATTTAGTTTAGAACTATCTCAACCTAACAAACATAATTAGACCACTTGTGCCTCCCCTAGTTAGGATTGGAATATTTAAAAAACCCTCTCTTATGGTATAGTCAGGGGATTTTTTTCTCTCTAGAATATAATAATTCAAGAATGGCTTCATCATTTGGCAAGGCAAGGAGAAAGTAAACATTGGATTGGATTTTAAAGGTAGGTTCAACCACAATTCCTTTTTCCCTAAGTCGAGACTATATTTGAGTATGTGACTAAAGATTTAAAATATAGGGATGTGAGGACCACAATATGGATATAAAGGATTATAAAATTTTATCAAGGTAGTAATAACCACCTTGTTTTTTAGGGCAAGGAAAAAATTATCTTCAATTAAATGCCTTGTTAGACAAGAGGGTGTAAGATCAACCAATATATCAATCCACTTTTTTGATGAACTATCTAAGTAGGAAAATATTTCTAGACCTCAAAATATGCTATTAGGGATATATTTGAATACCTAGACATTTAGTATTTTCCCAAAAATAAGGGAATTTGGGATCACCACATTGAGAGGCAATCTCAGTTGCACATAATGTTTTTTTTTTTTTTGTATTTACATGATGGAATCGGTAGCCGCCATGAATCCGGGAAGGCTGTCCAGCTTTTATGGCTGCCACAGTATTCTGCGTTGTCCGCCCCAGAAGCCACCACATAGATCTTCATGCAGTCCGCCCCTATAACCACCATGCCACAATAATTTTAAACATTTTATGCCACTGAAAGCACCAGGAAAGGGACAAGCGTTCAGTCCGGTGAGGCCCGAGATTTGAACCTTGGACCTCTGCCCCCTTATGGGGTTTGGATGAACCAATTGGTCTACACCTCGGACCTCGGTTGCACATAATGTTTCATCTAAATTATGAGATAATTTTATCACTATAAAGGTTATATAGTCTAGAAAATAACCAAGGACTAGTAAGCTAGTAGGATCAAACTTTAAAAATGCATGAAAATTAAGTTTTAAGAGATTGGGACTTTAAGATGTGATGTTAGGTCTCTTGGAGAAATTTTTATAGTGGATTCTAGTTTAGGAAAATTTAAAATAGTGCAAGAATTGACTTTATTAGGGAAAAAACAACCAATGGGCCTATCTTCATAGCAATTTTATAAGTTTTAGATTTCATCCTTTGTCAAATGCCTAGGCAAAGGAATAATTTTTATTTCATTTAGAATATCTAAAGGTTTTATTGTAGAGATAAAAAAAAACATTGACTTTTATATACCTATCTAGCTTAGTTACTCAACGATTAAATTTATTATTTATAAGAATACAATAAGGAAACAAACTACTACTATCTCTTTTAGAAATTTTAGAAGGATTTACATCAATATAATAATCATCATCATTTAAAACAAGAACTTCCATTGAATCTATTTGATAATGCCCAACCCCCAACTTAAAATAATGTGTTAGATAAAGTACTCTTAGTTTTGATATTAAAGGACTTATTAAAATAATTATCTACATTGCTATCAATCTCTTCCCCCATGATGCCATTATTCATAAAAAGAAATTACTTGATTCAATTTGGTAGCATCCTCATGGGCTTGCCAACCATTGATAAAACAAAGTAGGATTTTTCTTTCTTAAGTTTCAACAATGGTGGAAATTTTTTAATTACCTCTTGAGGAAGGGGAGTAATAAAATCCATACCAAAATGGTCATCATTTGATTTATACTTGTCCTAGGGATATTGTAAATAAAACTTAGGATGTCCCTTGTACAACTTCCTTCTAGATGTCCATTGTGCATCATGTTTAAAATTGGAACATTTTATGTATCATTAATAGGAGGAATAAAGCAAATTTCATTATTTAGAGAACGAGGTCCCCATAAATCTAAGTCTTATTTAATTTTGAAAACTTTATTATCATAAGCATATTTAACCATTTGATAAGAAGAGAAAACTACTGGATCTTATCTTACTAGTCCAAGATCTACCTAATAGCATGTTACATTTGATCTTGAAATAAAACACCATAAACT
Source organism: Wollemia nobilis (assembly GCA_028583015.1). Classification (NCBI taxonomy): domain Eukaryota; kingdom Viridiplantae; phylum Streptophyta; class Pinopsida; order Araucariales; family Araucariaceae; genus Wollemia; species Wollemia nobilis. The sequence continues at coordinate 8,345,154 of JAQPPZ010001411.1, forward strand.
TCACTCTCACCTATTTAGGCCTATCTAAAATTGAATTTTGAATGCAACCAATAGGATCATGTGGTCAACCATTATAATAATAACAATGATTCTAGTGGTTACACATTATGTTTAGGGATATTTAGTTTATCTATTAAGGATAATGATGTAATTCATTTACCACTCCTTTCATCAACTAAATACCTATTGAAGTTAAAGAAAAAAATGCTGCTTCATATTATTGATTGTAAAACAATGTTACAATAACGATGTGATATCCTTTTTCAAAATATCCCATAGGGTTACAAAAGTGGGACTCTTGAAGAGAGACCTAAGCATGGAATAATTTTGCAACACTATAGTCATCTTCCTTCAATTACTCAAGCATGGAATGGACTTATGATGTATGTCACTTTGAGCTACACCTATTCTATGACCTGTGTAACCCTACAAAAGATCGTTAGACCATTTGGAGGCCTGTCTCAATCAGGTATCCTATAAAGAAGACATATAAACACAAAAGTGAATTAAAAGTGCATAATAAAGATTCAAAATGACCTAAAATTGAAAATAGAGCATTGTGTTACCTTGCAGGCCAGTATACCAACCACAAAGTGAAAAACACACTTTAGGGTATGTTTTCTAGGTGTGATCACACCTTGGGGTGAGTTTTGGGTTTTCTCAGAAAATCCTATCTAGAGCTTCTTGGAATTGTTATGTGCTGATATGGAGGCTGTTGTTGTATTTTATGCTCCTTAGACCACCTTGAACCTACAAAAAGGATGTAGAAAAAGGGGCTCATATGCTAAAAGAGTTTTGGGAGGGATTAATCTGAATTTTTCCAGCATAATATTACAATTTTTCATAGATAAGCTCTTGTATTTATAGACTTTCTAGGGAAGCTAAAGGGGTGATGTGGAAGAGAGAGGGTCCTATTTAAGATATGTGTGATGGTTGAGACTTTCCACCTAAGTTACATAAGTGAGGATGGACACTCCATGCCCATGTAAGACCTTGGAAAAGGGGAAAGACCCCTTTTTCAACACTTTTCATTCAATGCCATGTAAGAGAAGTGGGTGGTTTTGGAAGAAGGGAGCAAGTGGGTGTATTGGAAAGTGCATGAGAGGAATGTGAGGGGTGTCTACGTTGTAAGGGAAGGAGAAATTTATTATTTCATTACCTCCTAATGCTTTTGAATTGATTTTGCATTGATTTTAGGGTTTTGGTGTGTTTTTACCCCTTTTGGATTTGATTTTGTATTGATTTCTTCTTTTGAGTCGATTTTGCATTGATTTGTTTTTTTGAATTGATTTTGCAATGTTTTGAATTGATTTTGTAATGTTTTGAATTGATTTTGTATCTTTTGAGTTGATTTTGTATTGATCTTATGGATTTTGGAATTGGTTTTTGAATTGATTTATTCTTTTGATGTTAATTGTTTTTGCAAGAGGTTATTTGAGCCATTTTGAGGTGTCTATATCTATGAAAAACAATGTCATTATAAACTACTATGATGATAAATGGTGGATCATTAACCCTTGCAAAATAACTAGTAGCAATCATATTTTTCAAAGGAAAATTTATAATCAAATTAGGATTGGTAGGTGCATCATTACAAAGGTTTTACTCATGTGATTGAATATAATTCACTTCATAAGACCTTAGAATAGTGGATATAATGTTGAAAACCCTTGGTATAGGCATTTCCACCTCATATAGTAATTATCTTAGTTTTGGGTGCTAATAAGGAGATGTCCTAAGTAATTTCAAGTATGGAACCTTATAGAGGGTTGTACACAACTTCTCCACTATGTTCCATGTTTTTATTTTGTTCATGATTGCTCTAAGTAGTGATTATTTGGGTTGGGTAGGGTTTTTCTTATTTTATATCATGGATTATAGGATCATCAAAGTGGCAATAATTGTCGTTTGATATTTTTAGGAGTAATAAGAACCATAGACTTGGTTGAGGCCTTCCCAAGAATATTTTTATGTTAGACTTTTTTCTATTTGTCATAGGTTCCCAATGACCAAAGAGGGTTTAGAATTTATTAGTTATGTATAGATTAATTATTTCCTAGATATGTTTCTGACCCTTTTTCTTCTTGTTGTCATCTATGATTATCCCTACCTAGGATAATCATGCCTTGCATGGAACGTTACAATAGGCCATAGTCAAGAGCCTAGGTTTTTTATCAATCGAGGGCCTCTAGAAGTTTTTTACAAGGTCGAATCCTTGTTAGGATGTGGTCTTCAAGGTGATAGTTGCTCAAAAAAGTGAAAGAGTATAAAAAGTAAAAATAAAAATAAAATCAACAAAGGAAAAGGGGGTGATGCACCAAGAGATCCGCTACGATATTCCTACAAAAATAGGCTTGAAAAATATGTACCAACGATGAAAACTTCCTATCCTCGACATAATTAAGTACCATCAAGATCTACCAGTTATACACATGCATAAGAAGGTAGGTCCTGTAGGATATCCAAGCAAGTGACTTGATCCAAAAATAGATGTAGGTCCCTCATACACATACACTTAATAAAACCTAATATTTAGGAAAAATATCATAAAAACACACACACACACACACACACACACACACACACACACACACACACACATATATATATATATAACAATGGGTCTATAGGCAATGCCAAAAAATAGACATAGGCTCCCATGTATATATAAATACAAGCAAACTCTTACATAGATTGTGCTAGAAGCGGGTGTTTGAGATTGTCTACAAGCTGCTCAAGAACTACAACTATTTTTATAGAGAGAAATTAAAGAAATTCCTATAAATGTATACAAATAACTGTCTACCCTCTTTTGAAAATTCATGGAAAATTAATATTATTTAGCTCAACACTTTATCCTAGTATGGCTCTCATCACTTATGCATTTAATGCATCAACTACTTCCATATCTTCTTTATAAGAAATAACTATCTATATTATAATACTGTGCACCTCAATACCATGTGCAGGTTTCAGGATCACGATCCTAGTTTGGAGGATGGGTGCCAACTATTCTTGGTGTTTATTATTTGACTTTGGCGTATTCATCATCTTCCAATCATAGATATTTTTCATCCGACCTTGGAATTGCATCAGGAATTTTATCTTGTATTTTTGGTTAGTATTTCTATAACTTTTGACCCTTAAAGCCTTTTATTTTTTATTGTTAGATCTTATTTGATTGAAACTTTAGCTCACACTTTGTTTTATGCCCAATATTTTTCTTCCCGCTTGTTTCTCCCTCTCAAGGTTTTATTCAAGGCAACTTTGGGTGTAGTGATAATTCACAAAAATTTTGGTGACTCTTAGGGGATATTCATATTGATGAATATAAATAAACCAAAAAGAAAAAGTTGCCTTGTCAATTGGACACAGGGCAAAGAAGAAGGAAAAACTAGAGCAGTCTTCATATCTTTTGCAATTTTTTTTAGAACTGGGATTACTCTTGATTGATGGTGGCTAATAACCTATAACAATATATAGATGAATTAATGAATAAGCGGCCTGACCCCTTCTTAAATTTGAATATAAGCATTATATTTTTAAGCCAATGCATGCTCGACCTCTTCTTAAATTTGAAGCTGAGCAATCTATTTTTAAGTCAATAAATGTTCAACCATTATCTTCCTCTTATTTATTAAATGCTAATATGATACAATACAATGTATAGAGATAATCATGTTTTGATATCTCAAGCATCAGGTATGAAGCCTATAATATTAAGAGGCATCTATTCCATATCATCAGGTAATCTATATTAAAGAGGATCCAACCACTCTCTATCTATAGGGAGTTAAAGTAGTAATTAGAAGATGATCTACTAATATTTTAAAATAGAGAGGTAAGTCATTTTAATTAAGGTGAATGGGTTGGATTTGCATCCCTTATTTTATCCACCCATGATTCACTTGGTCATCAAGGATATCAAAGAGGGTTGGCCCAAATCATCCTTTTGTGACGTGGGTCTGATCGACACCCAATTTGGATGTAGGCTTATATCCCCTTTGATGGATGTGGGTAGGTTACTTAAAAATCACCCTTTGTTGTCTAGGGGCCTCATAGATACCCTTCTTAATGTTATTTGAGATTTTTTATACCTCCTTATCAGGCGTGGCCTTGAAGGAAGTGCTTGCTTTAGGATTTATTGTCTTTTTTAGGGTGCTAAGACCCACTTGATGGGTTTACCTTTGTTCTTCTAGAAGAGACCCTCTATCTATCCTTTATTTGAGTCTATTCATGATTAGGGTAGCCAAGTTATACCATTAAATAATTAAGTGTGGGGCAAGGGAATTGAAGCCTTCACAAGTTTTTCCTTGGAGTGAATCCAACACTAGTATTGTATCCACATCCTACTCTATAAAATTATGCATTTGATATAAAAATACCATTTCTTGCAAGTGCTCCAATGGGGTTATTGGTCATTCTCTAATGTATTATAGAAATATTTCCATTACTAATTCTATAAGCTTACCCAAAATGGCTAGTGGATCAGGAGGTCATAGTGGGATTTTATCATCCCAGGTAGGGGATAATTTGTGTGAAATGGCATCCATATTTGGGTTCTTGGATTATTTGGTTTGTAGAAAAGTCACCAAGTGAATGCAACTTCACACTTCTTGAAAGCAGGTAGATTGAGGCCTTCACCCTAATATTGGTCTAGTATCTTCAACAATGGATTCTTCTAGTGTTCATTTTGGAGTAGGGTCACTAAGTGAGAAAAGAGGTACTTCAACAAGTGAGAATAGACTAAGACCCTCACCAAGTATCAGTCCTACTCCTTGTTATGATTTTGGGACCAATGATGTGTCACTAGGGTCCCACTAGGTGTGCCATTAAATTTTTGTTATCTTTGATTGTACCTACCTAGGACAATCATACCTTGTGTGGAGCAACAAAATGGGCTATAGCCAAGAGTGCAAGGTTTGACACAATTGGGGGTCTCCATGTATTTTTTACAAGGTTGGCTCCTTGTTAGTGTAGACACCTAAAAATATCATTTTATCCAAGTTTTGGTTCTTCTAATATCTCTTCGATATTTTTAAATTCATCTAAATTCTCTCTATTTTCTTTTATTGTGCACTGTTCACTGTTCACTGTGCACTATGCATTGTTTATTGTTCACTGTTCACTATAAAAAGAGTTGTGTTTCTACATTGTAAAAAGAATATATTTACAATAAAATTCATTAGATACATTGCTCTCTTTGTCTTTTTTTTTAGATATTAATGGTGGCTTCTTATCTCTACAAAATGGCACGCCTGGTGGGACCATTCCATTGACCTCCACTTTTGCCCTTGTTGAGTTTTAATTTATACTAGTTATAGGGATAAAGTGTAGGTTTATTTTATGCAATATTTGCTCCTAATTTCAACTATTGTTGCATATTTTTGCTAATTGTTGTTGTTTTATGTTGTTTTGAAGGAAAAAAGTCAAGATAACCTTGATGGATATGGTCTCACATTTCTATATCGCTTGGGTAGAGATGGTTTCATCCTAGAAGGTGCCAACTTGCAACATCCGCGTAGGCTTCCAGCTAAGTCCTCCTTCTTTGTTCCTAGACTTGTCAGATAATATAATTTGGGTTTCTCTTTTCACACATAAGATTCTTTAGGATTTTATTTTAGTTTAAATTAAAAATATTTTGTTTTAGGATCATTTCACATACTTGTCTAGCATAGTTTATTCCTAAGATTGTTTTTGTTTTAATAAAATTAGGCTCCTTAGGCTCCTATTTTAGCACACTAGGCCTCCTTGGGCTCTTTCACAATTATAAGCCTCCTTAGGCTTCTCTATTTTAACACACTTAGCCTCCTTAGGCTCCTATTTTACCACATTAGGCCTCCTTAGGCTCCTTTTTTTAACACACTTGGCCTCCTTGGGCTTCTCTCTTTTGCCACACTAAGCCTCCTTAGGCTTCTCTATTTTAACACACTTAGCCTCCTTAGGCTCCTATTTTACCACATTAGGCCTCCTTAGGCTTCTTTTTTTTAACACACTTAGCCTCCTTAGGCTTCTCTCTTTTACCACACTAAGCCTCCTTAGGCTCTTTTTTTAACACACTTAGCCTCCTTAGGCTTCTCTCTTTTACCACACTAAGCCTCCTTAGGCTCCTCTTTTAGCACACTTGGCCTCCTTGGGCTTCTCTCTTTTGCCACACTAAGCCTCCTTAGGCTTATCCTATTTTAACACACTTAGCCTCCCTTTTTACCACACTAGGCCTCCTTAGGCTCCTTTTTTTTACACACTTAGCCTACTTGGGCTCCTCTTTTAACACACTTAGCCTCCTTAGGCTTCTCTCTTTTACCACACTAAGCCTCCTTAGGCTCCTCTTTTAGCACACTTGGCCTCCTTGGGATTCTCTCTTTTGCCACACTAAGCCTCCTTAGGCTTCTCCTATTTTAACACACTTAGCCTCCTTAGGCTCCTCTTTTACCACACTAGGCCTCCTTAGGCTCCTTTTTTTAACACACTTAGCCTACTTGGGCTCCTCTTTTAACACACTTAGCCTCCTTAGGCTCCTCTTTTAAGCCCAATTGACCTCCTTGGGCTCTTTTCACAATTACAAGCCTCCTTAGGCTTCTCTCTTTTTCCACAAGCCTCCTTAGGCTTCTCTTTTAGCACACTTTGCACCCTTGGACTCTTTTCACAATTACAAACCTTCTTAGGTTTTTTTTCTTTTATTACCTTTAGCTTTCGTGGGCTTCTTTTGCACATACATCTAGCTTAGCTTACCCTCTTGGGTCTTACTTTTTCCACGCACATAAACCTCCTTAGGCTCCATTTATTACACACACATAAGTCTCCTTTCCCTTAACGCACACACAATAACCCTTTTTAGTTTGCTCTCCTTAATTAGAATAATTAGTTGCACTTGCATCTCTAATTTTAGTGTTTTTATTTATTTTAGATAGCTTTAGTTTTTAAGCTTTCTTTCCTTTTAGCATAGATTTATTTAATTTATAAAGAAATTAGATAGTAGCAATAATTAGCTTAGATTTCTATTTTTTTGTACCTCTTAGGAATTGTGCTCCATTAACATAATCTCTTTTTGTGTGAGTAAATTTTAGCCATCTTGTTTATCCTATGGTTTCAACTCGAAGTCAAGTCCGAGCTTTAAACCATATCACTATGGATCCTACCCTATGATCTTCCATTGCACCCGATATAACACCTGTGAGTGAATATTTAGCCACTTTAGGTACCTCTTCTTTATGACATAATCCCTTTCCTCTTGATACCCATCACAATTATGATGCTTATCCCATTATTACCGCAATGGCCAATGTTGAGACCACCTCTTCACATACCTCTAAAGAAGGTACTCCAACCTACACCCAACAAAATACCTCACCCTTTGATCCATTGACATCTACCTTAGCCTTAATCATAATTCCCCAACCCCCATCGACTTCCACCACTACTCTTGATCTTTTATCTCAACCCCTTATTGATTATCCTGCCACCCAAACCTCTACTCAATCTTCTACTTCAGTGCCACCCCCGCTCCAAAAACTAATGGCTCAACCTCAAATTAATGTAGTTACCCACTCCATCATCCCCTCTTCCACTTCAACCCTTGTTGCTACTAGTGCTACACTTTCTCAACCATATTCTTCCACACTCCCTACTCAACCCAATGCTAGCACTACTTCACCCTATACCACAACTTACCATATGCCAATTCATGACCCTGGTGTTGCCATACCTAGCCTTCCACCTCCAACCAATACCCTTCTTGCTTTAGCCTCACAACCACCTACTAAATTAAATCCACCTCTCCAATATAATACTACTCAAACTCAAACACCACCTCAAATCCAATTACCATCTAATTTCTCTATTCCATCACAAGTACCTAACCTTACCCAACAACACATACCCTCTCCTCAATCTCAAAATCAACCCTTTGTATCACCACAACAATCTCCCTCCAATCCTCCCAGCCAACCTCCTAATTCCCAATACCCAATTCTTCCTCAACAACCACCCCAAGCACCTCAATGGCCCCAAAAATATTCTCAATATAACCTCCAAACTTTAGCCACATATCCCCAATATCAATACCCATCATCTCAAGTTCCTCAACCTCCTCCCCAAGCCCAACATGCCTCATCCCAAATTTATCAATCACAAGTCCCTCAACCATCTCCTTTATCCCAACCTATGCCATATGAACCTACATCCACTCCATCTTAGATATATCCATCCCTACCTCAACAAATTCCCTCAAATACCACCATTCAACCTTATCACCCCCAACATAAAACATCCCTCCAACAACCATATCAATCCTATAAATATCCTTATTTATAGGTCCCTCAAAATCCTCCCTAACCTCAACCCTCGTAGTTCCAAATACCTCAATATTATCCCCTACAAGTCTGTCAACCCCTTGTTCAACTGTAATCAAATACCTCTCATCCTATCCCATATTTTCAACCCCATTCAGACCTACTTCAATATTTCCCCCCATACCCATCTCCCTCCTCCTACCCTCCACAACCCATACCACCTCAAACTAACATCCAAACTTATATTTCCAAACCATCCAATTGTACCACTACCATTACTAATACCACTTACAATCTCACATCATCCTCTCCTATGCTGTAGACAACCTCCCAATATGAGATACAATGACTTATCAATTGCATGAATGCATTGGAACTTCAAACTATAGGTATAGGATACCAAAAGCCCACCCTTAGCCAAATCTATACCCAACCTATTCATCCATCTGTACCTGCCCTAGTCTACCCCTATAAATTTGAATTACCCAAACTTGACCCTTTTATAGGACAAGGGGATCCAAAAGACTTTTTAAGCAAATATTTGAATGCTTGTTTCCTCATTAGTGGTAGTGACCATCTCCTTCTTCGTACCTTTGCTATATATCTAAGTGGCACTACTCTTGAATGGTATAATGCTTTACCACAACATAGCATTTATACCTTCAAATAATTGGTCAATATCTTTCTTGAATGCTTCGCCCTCTTAGTCAAGAAGAAAACCAACCTCACTGATATATACAAAATTAAATAGTTTGATGATGAATCCATTCTTGATTATGGAGCCTGATGGCAAGCTATTATTAATGAACTTCCTTTTTCCTTATTTGTCACTGAGCTAACTCGCTTCTTTACTCATAGTTGCAACAAACACATTTCCTTACTCTTACAATTACAACAATATAGGACCTTTGAAGAGGCGTTAGCCCAAGCTAAGGTCATTGAAGATATTAAGATCCAAGAGGGCATCATAAAACTTAAAAAGAAAGAGTGGAACAAAAAAAACCAAAAGGGTAATTCCACTTCCTCCAAATAACCCCAAGTCAATCAAGTCGTCCTTACCACACCACCTCCTACTACCACTATCCAATCTCCTCCACAAACCCAGCCCCAAACAACACCTCGAACATTCTCCACCCAACCCTTGACCTCCACTTTCACATCCCAACCTTCAAATAGACCTCGTCGAGCGCTAAGATGAGAGTTTACTCCCCTCGTTGAGCCTTTAGCCAACATATTTCATCATATTATCAAATACCAAGCCCTTATCTTACCTAAAATTAAGCCTCTTTATGATCCCAATAAGCCCTTACCTCAATCTTACAAAGCACATCTTTACTGTATCTACCATCGTCAACCAGGACACGATATTGAACATTGTATTCAATATAGAAATATGGTCCAAGACATGATAGAACGAGGGGACATTCATATTGACAATCCCATATATCCCCCTAATAAAAACCTTGGGATCTATCTGTAGACACCAAAACAGCACCAATCCGATTACGTGACAACAAGCGCTGATCGCATTGACACAAACAGCCCCTAGGGCAGCCCCCAGAGGTCAAACAATGGTCCTAACCACTCCCAAAAGTAGTTTGGAAGGTCAAAGGTCAATTTGGCACCTTTTTGGCACCTTGCTCTCTGCTCGTCCCACCCCGGGACGAATACAAACTGGCATTCGTCCCACCTAGGGACGAATAGCAGCATTCGCCCTAGGGTGAGGCGAATAGAAGGTTTGACTGGCAAAAAAAGTCAAACCTCGGCAACTCCGCCAGTTAACTGAGGCTTCAGGCCATGCAATTGTGAGGAATAGCTTTTATTCAAGAAGAGAGACTTCAGTGATGAGTGTCTTTATTTTAGAAACCTCATGCAAGAAGATTTTTAATCAGGGAGTTAGCTTTTCTCTGAAAATAGGACAGTTAACTCAAGTGGCGCCCTCGCATGCGCAATTCAAACAAGGAGACCCTAAGGTCTATAAATTGGGGAGTTTTCCCACCCAAAAGATATAGAGAGAAGGAGCATTTGAGCAACGAAGTGCTGCCAATTTACATACCTACTTGCGATTTGTGCTTTTACATCCTTAATCTCTCATTCGAAAGGGAGGTTATTGGGCGACTATTAGAAGCACGAATCCGGACCCAAAACCCAATTTTTGGCCACAAAAATTCCCAAAATTTGTCGACAACACCCCATAACCAGTTTTGGACCCATCCCAAGTGGATTGGTGCCGAAACAGTGCCTCAAACGGTGGGCGTCCTGCCCCCGGGCGCTCCCCAATCTGTCACAGTAAAATTCGCCCCACCCCGGGATGAATAGAAATATGTGATAGATTTCTCTAGTTTTTCTTTTGCATTTTATTCTAGATAGGTTAAATAGGTTACAGTTCAAATTTCATTTCATTTTGAGCAATTTTGACCAGGTTTTTGTCATTTCTCGCCTTCACTAACTTGCAGATGGCACCAGAAAAATCTGGGTGCTAGAGGCAAAATTGGAGAAATATGACCATCTGGGTCTTCCCAAAACACCCCCAATTAGCTAACCCCAACTTTTCAGGTCATTTGGAGCTTCCAGGATAGGACATTGAAGAGGGTGCTTTCTGACAGGTTATTGCAGGTCTATTCGTCCCACCCTGGAGCGAATACAAATCTGTGAGGAATTTCCAGACTGTTCTTTTTGCAGTGGTCTTATGTTAACATATTTATGCTACTATGAAATTTTCAGGTCGATCCAAGGTCATTTCATTATCGTTTTAATATTTTCATGCATTTACTGACAATAGGCCTTGGGAAATACATGCTTCATTATGTCTGCAGGTGCTACTAATATTTTCTGTTTCTTTGAACGTAGGTTTTCGACAGCAGAGGAGCAGGAAAGAGCAAAGAATCATATACGCAAGTGGTGGCGATGTTTTGGTCCGCCCATCTTACATGTGGGCACGCGGAAGAAGGATTGTGATCCATGGATGTTGTGACAAGAAACACATTTGACGCTCCTATCCCCTAAAAAGGAAGGAGACGTATTGTAACACATTTTGAAAAGCGTATCAATAAAGAGATTACGATATTTCATATTGCTTTTATCTTGTGTCAATTTGCATATGTCCTTTCTTGTTCTTTCTTGTGGCATATTCCTTTTTGTTTCCGTATCCTCGTGCTTTCAATGGCGATCACGGTGGGACCTGTGTCCCTTGATTTTTAAGATTAAAATTCTGATTAAAGTTTCTTGTTTTGTTGCTTGCAGGTACCAAGTTTTCAAATGCTAGACTATTTCAGGCAGAAATTCAGAGACATCCGATTTAGGCGAGAGAAGAGGTAGGGGTTTTAAACACCCTTTGTCAATTTTCTGTTTTCTATTCTCTGATTTTTGCTTGCATAGGAGAGTTTAGAGGCTTGCTTGTTTCAATTTTGCAACTTAAAAAGAACCCCACACACCACGTGGTATTTTAAACACAAGGAGTTGGTCGTAAAACCCCAACCCTTGAGCAAGACCAACGGTGGATTTCATCATCACCTTGGCTTGAGATATTGCATCCATAACCCCGATCGCGACTGTTGCTAGACGTAAATCCTGATGAAAGCTGACCAAGTGTAGCTTGGGGTGATTCCCAGCGCATGAGGATAAGTCTTCTATGGTAGGTGTCATAAACAGAGTGATTCCCCTTTCGTACCGCCTATGTTCCACGTATCATCTGCTCTCACGTACCTATAGTCTCCCTCACGTAAGGGCGGGTATATAGAGAGGTTGGTATATCGGTCCGAAAATGGTATATTGAAGGGGCGACCATTTTGGGAGTCATAAGAGCCTTCATAATTGCATTTAAATGGTTTTCACAAAAAGCTTTCAAAAACAAACAACAAAACACACTAAACCAGATTTAGGGCACACTTTTAATCTTTAAAAGAGATAATCATTGCTTGTGTGTGTATGCTATTTTCTGTTTAGTGTATCAAAAAAATCATAAAAAGAAAAATCCAAAAAAGAATCTACACATTTTTAGGTAAACATCACCATGGTGTACACCCGTAGCCGAGCCCGATCACGGGCAGAAGCTGCAGAGAGTGCACCAAGGGGGACAAGTCGCCTCCGGTATAGTCTTGAGGACTTGGTCATCCCGCCTTGGCGGCAGGATACACAAGTTAGTCCACATCATGCCATCACAGAACAAGACTATAGAGGCACCCCCTTGAGGGGCACACCCACTCAACATAGAGGCACCTCCTTAAGGGGTACCCCCACTCAGCAAAGATCCTTTCAAGAAGAAAACCTACATGTAGCACTCGACCTAGATATAAGGCCCCCCTTGGAAACTCGTTATGGGTGGCCTAGTGATGAAGTGCTTGAACAACAAAGGGTCCACAAGGAGGAACCATATGATTTTGTTACTCCTAATTTACCCCTGATTACTATCAGAAACACTAGACCATATCCAGAGTATCAGGCTTTCCAGACAGGGCAAGACAATTATGCCCGCACCTTTTATGCATATAACAGAGAGTGTGAGGAAGATCACTACGTTCCTCAAGAGTAGTACACAACGTGGGAATGATGCACGTCCGCACCCGCAATGTATCAGGATCGCTCATTAAGGCCAGAGCCTCAAGTGAATGTCGCTAACCTCGACAGAGGGAAGCAGCCCATAGGGGTCTCAGATCACCATGACCAAGAAAGACATGTAGGAGAGGCATCTAGGCCTCCTAAACAAGAGACGGTGGAACAAATTGACTTGGCATTTGCCAAACTAGCCACCCGCCAAGCGCAAATCACGTGGCTCAGGCAAGACCAACAACAATTAGAACATTTGTGTCACCTTAACCAAGAGCGCATTCAGCGTCAGACAGCTGAATTGCTTCACAACAATGTGCCTGAGAAGGTCCCAGCCCCTCGCGCACATAAATCAGAAGTGTATGAGAGGCACAACCCCTTAGTGCGAGACAGGTCTCCACGACCTCATCAAGCACTGCCTCTAAGACCTCCTAGACCTGAGCGGGAGGCCACTCCCTAAAACCATGATGGGCACCCTCCACGGGCACCCATCAATGTTTACAGGCCTAGGCCAGACACTCCTCAAGAAGCTTATGAGGATTATGAACAAGAAGAAGAGCGGGCTGAAATGCCCTATCAAGGCGAGAAGGGGTGCTACCCAGCTATCCCTCCAAAGGCCTCAAGTTCCCCACAACCCACAGCGGGAGCAAACCAAGGAGGAGGAGATCAAGTCCTCCGATGCATACAAAGTGTTGTTAGAATGCTTAGAGACTATGGAGCTCAAGACTTATAGGCCCCAAAAGCCTACTTTATGCCAACTCCGTAGTCATCCTGTGCATCCGTCAGTGCCGGCACCTCCATACCCCAAACATTTTAAGCTGCCCTAGTTGGCACTCTTTAGAGGGGAGGAAGATGCCCAAGAGCATGTGACTCGATTCCTGAGCCAATGCTTTGGCATTCAGGACAATGATGCTTTGCTATTAAGAACATTTATAACCACATTCGTAGGCCCTGCCTCGGATTGGTTTACTCAACTACCGAAGCATAGCATCTGCAACTTGGATCAGCTAGTGGACGCGTTCCTAGAACGTTTCGCCTTCAACACAAAGAAAAAGGCATCACTAAGCGATCTAGCTAGCCTCAAGCAGTATGAGGAGGAATCTATGGTGGCATATGGGAACCGATGGAGGACGTTGCTTTCAAAGCTACCCTATCTCCCTCCTATGTCCGACCTAACTCAAATGTTCGCAAAGAGCTGTTTGCGATCGATCTCTGTGCTATTGCAGCTGCAGCAATATGCCACTTTAGAAGAAGCTCTGGCGCAAGCCAGAATCATCGAAGAGATCAAGATACAGGATGGCAAAATTGCCAAGCCTAAGAAAAAAGAATGGAATAAGAGCACTAAAATAGGGACTACGCAACAGAAACCCGTCGTGGTCAATCAAGTTGCTATCAATGCCCCTAAGCCTGCCCAAGCAACACAGCCTCAGAAGGCTAACTATCAGGCGGTGCCTCCAAACAATTATGATAGAGAAAACCAAAAGCAGGAACAAAATCAGCAGCGTCACCCTAGGCGGCAATTTACACCATACACAGAGTCCAGGGACTCCTTGTTTGACCGTTTGTCAGCGGCAAACTTGATTAATCTGCCAGAGATTCAAATGATAGATCCTAACGCGCCAAAGCCTAAGGGGTACAGGGAGGACTTGTACTGTAGGTTCCACAGATGAAAGGGACATGACCTTAACGCCTGTTGGAAGTTCAAAGGTTTGGTGCAAGACCTCATTGACAATAATACATTGGCAGTGGATAACCCCATAGCGCCCAACAACCAACAAATGGGCATTTTTAGAGACCCTTTGCCCGCACATGATGCACAAGCAAAACCTCTTCACGTCAATGAGGTGCAACAGAATTGCCCCATGGAGGGGTATGTGGGGATGATAAGCATAGTGACAAGGAACAAGAGATACCCAGGAGCTGCCCCCATGGCAGCCACAAGAGAAGTTCCATCAACGTCACAACCTCAACCGAACCCTACATAGCTTCCCCCGCCTAGACCAGTGGCCACGATTCGAACTAGACTTACTCAAAGTCTAAGGACCACGTCGGCTAGGCTCTCCATATATGAGCTTATTCAACAATCAACGCCCCATCGGGAGGCTCTCATGGAGATATTAAAGGCAATTGAGCTGCATCCCCATGAAGCAAATTCTTTCAACAACTTCGTGGGCCATGTGAAACAATGTACGAAACCAGTCATCACCTTTAGAGAAGATGAATTAAAATCGGTGGCTGGTGATGTGGCGGATCCACCCCTGCACGTTATTGCATGGGTCAACGGGATTCCGTATAAGCGGGTGTTGGTAGACACTGGTTCATCCAGTAACATTATTACAACCACCGCATTAAAACATTTGAAGTTGCTAGCCTCTCACATCGTACCTTCCACTTATACTCTTCGAGCATTCAATGATGTGATATGCTCGATAGTTGGCACAATTGTCCTACCCATACAAGTGGGACAAAAGACCATTCATACATTGTGCCACATTTTAGAAGGTGAGATGGCTTACAATATCTTGTTGGGGCGACCTTGGATCCGGGACATGAAGTGTGTCCCTTCAATTGCTCATCAATGCTTGAAGTATACATTTGAAGGACAGGTGCATGTGGTCCCCATAGATTTAGAGCCTTTCAAATACTGCAATTCAGTGCAACTAATGCCGCAGTCGACCCTTCCATCAACGCATTTGGATTTTTAGTTAAATCCATCTAAAAAGGGTCTGATTACGCAGGAATCTCCATTACCAAATCAATCAAATTCCTAGGCGGGTCCATCTTCTTCATCTGGTCCTCCCACAATGATGCCACCTACGGTGGCCACACCAAAGGACAAAGGAAAGAAGCCCCTGGAAGAGGAACCACCCTTAGTCTCCAACATCTCGACAGAAGAGAAGCCTAGTCGAATGGAAGTCGAGGCACCTAGTTCACCCCACATGGAGTGGACTCAGGGAGAACTTCCATTCACTCCCCCTCAAATGCCAACAATCACAGTTGAGATGGCCAACACAGGATTGGGGGAGTATCTAGTGCAAAACATTATAGCAATGCCTACAATTGAGTCCATGCAAGACATGGGGAGACCTCGACTCCCCATAGGCTCTGTGGTTCCTTTAGGCTACCCACCTAATCAGACAAACTTTATTTATGGGGGCCTGGATAATGGCGTTGAACCTTCCCTACAAGAAGAGGAAGATGAAGAGCCCTTTGTTGAGGATGTCAATTATCTGTCTAACCCAGACTTCGCATTAAGATATCTTAGCCAATGTAATTGGCATGGATATGGGTTGGGCAGGTATGAACAAGGAGTGCATGTTTTGTGCCAACCAAGATACCAAATGCCTTATGACAAGTCAGGAGTAGGGTTTAATCACCCTTTGCCCCTCAGACATCTTGGTCAAAAACATGCAAGGCCTAGGGATAGGCAACAAGGATGGGTTGGCATCAGATCCATATGCCAATCCAAATACAACTTATACATTGGGGGATTATTTCCCATTACACACAAACAACCTTGTTGACCTCAACAACCCTTTCCCTTCGGTCGCAACGGGAGACAATTCAAGGACTCACCTCCACGAAGGGTATGAAAAAGACCAAGAAGGGTCTTCGGATGATGAGTTGGAGTACGAGGTAGCACCTTGGGATCCTCTTGAGTCAGGAAGCAATCATTCCCACATGCTTCCCATGGATAATTATCAAGAAAGCTTCCTGACCATGTTCCCATTGGATGGTCCAATTGAGCAGAGGCCACCTCAAGAAAATCAGGTCCCCCCATAGAGAGCGGAACAACCTCGATGGGACCATATTAATTTGCTCGAACAAGATGAGCTTCATCTGTCGCAAACCGTTGTTGCAGCAAACGAAGGCCTTTGGATCTCTGATAGTGATTATGAAGATGAAACCGAGATGGCCTATCTCAACCACATGCGACAAATGCAACAACAGTATCCCTTAGGCATAGATGACATGTTTGAACACTTACACATAGGTCCAAGACATAGGTGGCACCTCAACCCGGCATAGTTATAGCAATTACTGCACCCGCCACTCCAGGTACACAGAGAGCATCTTCCGCCTGGAGACCCTATCAAACCATCAGTGCCTAGGGCAGACCCTATCTGCATGTCCGCGCATAGGGCTGATCCCTTTGTACCAGTGCCTACAGAGCCAGATCCAAAGCATCAAGAACATCCAGAATGTCATAGTTATCACACCTACGGTAATGGAGGTTACAATCATTTCATCAACATGATCTCCATTGACTTGACCGCCCCCATCCATGATCCAGCCGACCCAACATGGTCATTGCATCTAGACATAGAGGCTATAGATTGGGATCGCGCTGACACACCACCATCCCCATCAGAGTATTGGCCTTGCGGTGGGATGTTTCATTTCACTCCAGAATAGACTCAGGATGTCTTCCATGCTGAAGAGGAACCTGACGTTCCTAACGATGATCTTAATTCAGCAAACGATATCCATCTGATCCCAACTCCACACCAGTTGGAGGACGGATCCCACATGTCGATCGAGGCAACGACTGACGTAGACATCGGCATAGATCCAATGAATCCATGGATTCTCAAGCTGGGGGTAAGTCTCTCCCCCAAAGAGCAAGCCGATTACATTGCCCTTCTCAAGGAGAAGAAGGAGGTTTTTGCATGGTCATACAAAGACATGTCGGGGCTAGACCCGTAGCTAGTCACGCATAATTTAACGCTGGATCCGACAATCAAGCCAGTAAAGCAAAAACTATGCAAGATGCACCCAACAGTGGCCTTAATGGTCAAAGACGAATTGCAAAAGTTGTTGGATGCACAGTTTGTCATCTGCATGGATTATCCACCATGGTTGTCTAACATGGTACCCGTCAAGAAGCCCGACGGGAGGATTCGCATATGCACCAATTTTTGAGATCTAAACAAAGCGAGTCCTAAGGATGATTTCCCCTTGCCTAGCATCGACGCATTGGTAGATGCTACAATGGGCCATGAAATGCTTTCCCTCATGGATGGTTTCTCAGGATACAATCAGATTCGTATCAATCCCGAGGACCAACTAAAAATGGCATTCACAATGCCTTGGGGGACATTTTGTTATAAGGTCATGCCTTTTGGCCTTAAAAATGTTGGCGCCACCTACCAACGTGCCATGACGTACATCTTCCATGATTACATGCACAAAACTTTGGAAGATTACATGGATGATTTGTTGGCCAAATCTCTTTTGCGCCCCAATCATCTCGATGACTTACGCAAGATACTTGATCGCCTCATTGAGCATAAAGTCAGACTAAACCCCAAGAAGTGCGTCTTTGGCATCACATCTGGAAAGCTCTTGGGTTTCATAGTCTCCAAATGAGGAATCGAGGTGGATCCCAACAAAGTCAAGGCAATCCTTGAAATGCTTCCCCCAACTACCATCAAGCAGCTCAGAAGTCTGTAGGGAAAGGTTGCGTCGATCAAACGCTTCATAGCACAGTTATCTGACAAGTGCCGACCCATGAATAAATTATTGCACAAGGGGGTAGCATTCCATTGGGATGACGAGTGCCAGTCAGCCTTTGACGATATTAAATAGTACTTGGCTTCGCCACCAGTATTGGCACCACCTAGACCAGGAGTGTCATTCTACTTATACATCTCAGCTACTGAGGTGGCACTGGGCGCCATGTTGTCCCAGCACAATGAATTGCACAAAGAACAGGCTACTTACTATCTTAGCCGCACCCTGGTCAGTTATGAACTTAACTATGCATACGTCGAGAAGCTCTGCTTGGAAGTGGTGTTTGCTACCAAGAAGCTATGCCATTACATGCTGAGCAACAAGACGTATGTTGTGTCTAAGGAGAATCCATTGTGATACATGATGAGTCATACTTATCATAGTAGCCGCACGACGAAATGGATCATGTTGTTGATGGAGTTTGACATAGAATTCATTGGACAGAAATCCATAAAAGGTCAAGTCATCATCGATCAACTGGCAGAGGCTCCTCTTGAAGATGATCAGCCTCTGACCTTCGAACTACCTGATGATGGGGTCTTCCATGTTTCAGAATCGCCAGATTCTGATGAGCCTGAGTCACAGGCTGACATAACCCTATTCTTCGATGGTTCTAAGTGTGAGCAAGGAGGTGGCATGGGAATTGTATTCTTCACTCCACAAGGGGCTCCAATGCCTCTGTCATTTAAATTAGACTTCTCGTGCACCAATAACAATGCAGAATATGAAGCCTTGCTCATAGGTCTTCAGACAACAGTCACCATGAACATTAAACGATTGAACATCTTTGGTGATTCGTTGTTAATTGTCAATCAAGTTAAGGGGATATTCCAATGTAAATGCCCAGTTTTGTAGGCCTATAAAGCCCTTGTGGACAAATTCCTAGCACAACTTGAATGGTATGACATCGAGGCACTCCCTCGATCATCGAATCATTTTGCGGATACTATGGCCTCCTTGGGGTCACTAATCCCGCAAGACCCTTTCGGTGAGATGACAACCATTCAGGTCAAGACATTATCGCAACCCGCGATGGAGCGTGCAAGCTCTGACCTCACGCCAGGAATCCACTTGATCCAGATTGAACCATCTCCGGATAGGTTCTCTCGAATCCAAGATTGTTTGACTCAAGCCAACTAGGGGTCCTTGTTCTCCCCTACCCCTCTTAATAGCAATACAACGCTATTTTTACAAGTTCTTTCCTGCTCAGCTTTTGCTCGAGATGAACTTCAAGAGGGATTGGTTGTTCATACCATCGAGGTTTTTGATCAACAATATTGGTACACACCCCTAAGGGATTACCTCAAGCTAGGTACTCTCCCACTTGGATTGACACAAGCCACGAAAAGATCATTCAAATAGAAAGCGGCAAAACATGTCTTGCTAGGAGACATTTTGTATCGTCGGAGCTATGAAGGAATCCTCCTCCATTGCTTGGACCAGCAGGAGTCCGCTTGGGCGATCACCCAAGCCCATGATGGTACATGTGGTGGCCACTTCAGTGGTATGGCCATCGCAAAGCGCATTCTCTGCATGGGTTATTATTGGCCATCTTTAGAGCGAGATTGTTGCGCATATGTGAAGAAGTGCGTGAAGTGTCAACATCATGCCAATTTGACACACGTACCTTCTTAGGCCTTGCAACCGATCCAATCGGCTTGGCATTTTTTGTAGTGGGGCTTTGATCTAATCGAAAAGATCTCCCCTGCGTCGTCGGGTCATCACACATTTATCATTACAGCCACAGAGTATTTTACCAAGTGGGTGGAAGCAATTCCGTTAACCTCTACGACTGGACCCCGCATTGCGGAGTTTATTTTGCATAATATCATTTGTCATTTTGGTATTCCATCCAAGATCCTCTCGGATAATGGGATGCCCTTCAAGAACAAAGACGTGCATGCTTTGACCACAAAGTACAAAATTTAGCATAGTTTTTCAACACCCTATTATCCGCAGGCAAATGGGCAAGCAGAGGCGTCTAATAAAATGCTCATCGCCATCCTCAAAAAGACTATCACAGATAATCATAAGGATTGGCACATTCAGATCCCGCTTGCCCTATGGGCTTATCGCACTAGCATTCGGACGCCCACTGGGGCAACTCCATTTTCATTGGTGTATGGCTCCGAGGCTGTCATGCCTCTTGAGTTGGAAATCCCTTCGCTACGCATATCAATGCAAGAGTTCATCGATGATGACACTGCACGGCAGGCCCGGTTAGATCAACTTACGTTGCTTGATGAACGACGCGTCAATGCTCTCGAGCATTTGCGTATCTATCAAGAGCGACTTAAGAGAGCATATAACATGAAGGTTCACCTAAGGGATTTTTAGGTTGGAGATTTGGTCTTAAAAGAGAACCAACAGAATTCTAATTTGTCATCCCATCTCCGAGACAAGTTCGTGGCAAACTGGTTAGGTCCTTATGTGATTGATAGTAAGATAGGACCTGGAACATACCGGCTCGCCTCTCTTGAAGGAATCAAGGAGCTAGAACCCTTGAACATCATTCATTTGAGGCCATTCTACATTTAGAGAGCCATAGTCCACACAAAAGCTCCAAGGATTTCCACAATCGCTTGGTCAATCCCAAAATGCCCCAAAGGTATCTATAAACCCTTTGGTCAAACCAAAAGCTCCAAGGATTTCCACAATCGCTTGGTCAATCCCAAAATTCCCCAAAGGTGTCTATAAACCCTTTGGTCAAACCAAAAGCTCCAAGGATTCCCATAATCGCTTGGTCAACCCCACAAATGCCCCAAAGGTATCCATAAACCCTTTGGTCAAACCAAAAGCTCCAAGGGTTACCATAACCGCTTGGTCACAACAAATATTCAAAAATAAACAAAAACAATAAAATCATCAAAAATAACAAAAAAATTGCATCTCCATTCCATGCATACTCATAAAACATCAAAAATACAAAAATATAGGTTGCATTAGGCATCACATTCATACATTGCATATTTGTTGGTTATACAAGTCAAAAGCACCATAGACTTGTCATTACTTGGCAATCCCATCATTTTTCACATCAAATCAATTTTATCAATGCATACATCCCGCATCACACCATCCCTATTTTTAGCAAAGTCAGTTGTCTCCTAATGTATTTAGGGTTTTCGTCATTCAGTTGTCTTTAACTTTCTAGCCAAAAATTGTACAAAGTCAAACAAATTTTACACAGGAAAATTTTACTTGGGTCACGCCTCGTTATGTAATATCCCTACACAAATTTACACACATAAAATAATTCCTAAGTTGTGTGAATGCAAGAGAAACCTACAAAGCAGTCTAGGGTACCATCGGTGAAAGATTAGCCTATTCATCCCCCTGTGCGAATGGTTCAAGAATGCTGAGAATTGACAAAAGGACAAGCTCTTCCCCATTCATTCCTTCTAATCAACAGTGGTTTTCACTACTAACAACAATTCAAAACTCACCATTGGTTCCTAAGGTTGTAAGGATTCATACTACACGTCCCTGCCAAGGATGGGTAGTCATCCCCAAGGCATAAAAGGATCAATGACCATTCAAAAACACCATCATCACAATCACCTTTGGTCTCTCAGGTCATAAGGATTCGTACTACACGTCCCTGCCAAGGATGGGTAGTCATCCCCAAGGCCTAAAAGATCAATACCCTTACTTCATAATCTCCATACTACCCTTTGGTTCCCAAAGTCGTAAGGATTCATACTACACGTCCCTGCCAAGGATGGGTAGTCATCCCCAAGGCCTAAAAGGATCAATGTTATTCACCAGTCACTTTACAAAGCTCAAAAGCCAAATCAAATAACAGTGGTTATCACCACTATTCAAAATCCTTGCTCAAAAAAACAAAAAAAAAAGAACAAAATAAATAGTGATTTTTCATCACTTTGTATACGAGCAAATATCCTAAACCATTGAGCCAATAAAAAACCTGAACTTGAATCCCTGGAATTCTCAGTATTCGAAAACCATCTAGGTGATCCTCATTACAGGTTTGGTGGACAACCTACCTGGCAATGGTGGTATCCTACCCGCATGACGATATGTCTGTCACATTAGCTTTGCATGTGAGCAGACCAATGTTTGCATGTGGATGAGCTAGCTTATGGTACCTTAGATTGTCCCATGGATTAATCTTGCTAAATACAACAATGGAGTTAGTGGAGCTAGTTAGGTGATCCTCAATACAGGTTTGGTTGATAGCCTATCTGGCACTGGCGGTATCCTGACAAATACCACATAAACGAACTCAATTGCACACACAGGGATGTGAAATAACTTGGTTAACCTCCAAGTCGGATTTATACCTTGTTCAAAAGTCTTGCGAGATAAATGTACAGTCTTGGCTAGTTAGTTAAAATATCTGAATCTCAAAAAAGCTTAACTACATTTTAAAAACAACTGGTCCATTTCATTCCATACATCACCATCAAAAAAAAAAAAATGCAAAATACAAAAACACAGTTGTCACATGCAACGTCATTCCACAAAGTCATCCCATAAGTACAACAAGCCAGTAAATCTTGTACAATCTATGGTGCCATCGACAAGTTATCAACACATCATTTCATTCATTCCATATGCATACATCATATAATTAGCAACATCGCAATCATAATCCCATATGCATCCATCATTATAAATCAATGTGCATAAACAGAGAGACACATCATGAAAAGTTTATAAAAACAAAAAGAATCATCTGTATATATATATATATCATCAACAAAATGCCCGCAGGCTACAATGAACCGGTCCTCTGACCCCGCAACAAGCCAAAACTCAAAAACCCCCAAGCCTAGGGCGTCGGCCACCATGATCACGCAGGATCGATGCGACGGGAACTACCCCCCATGGTGTGGGTCCTATGGGACCTCTCAGGGTGACTGTTGCTCGCCCCTGCATCATGCCTACTAGTGCCCCCCTCATCTAGCCGTCGACGATGAGACGATGCTGACTGCTTAGTATCGTTGTCTCTCATCCGACATGAAGAGCCACCTCCAAGAGGCTCAGGTAACCGCCCACCAAGGTGGATGATCTCTCCCTCCATATCCATCCGATGCCGATGCCAATATGCCTCCTATCGATGCCAATCTGCCTCCCACCGATGCCAATCTGCCTCGATCCCACTCTACCTCTCATCGATGGTAGTAAGCTACTACGTCATCGCGCTATGCTAGCTGCATCCGTAGTAGATCCCTCTCTCGTGCGACATCGGTATCCCCCTCCTACCGATGGGACGCAGCCCATGCGTTCTCCCGCTTCTCCAGTTGAGTCCGTAGGAGATCTCTCTCCTGCAAAGCCTCTCCTAGCTCCCCATCTCACCTCCATAGTAGCCCCGTCAATCATGCATTCTTAGTGCAACCCTGCCTCCATGTCCTTCGACACTACCTGAGGCCTCGACGAATCCGGGATAGCAGCCTGCTCTGGCTCCCACTGCTCTAGGACGTCCTACATTTTGACTGGTATAGAACCCCATAATCCCCACCTACATCCTCAACCTCCACCATCTCTGCATCATCTAGCGGAGCACCCCAATCCTCATCTGGTGCTTTCGCACCCTCATCCCCTACTGCTGTCGCCTCCCCGCCTAGAGGCCCCTCGCCTCGCCACCATCGCAAGGTCCACCACTGCTCATACTCGGTAGTAACTCCAACGTCATCCACATCTAGGACGTCAATAGCCATATCTGAATCCTCGCCAAGTGGCGCAACGACTGGCCGGTCTAGAGTCCTCTCATCCCCCGACGTCGATAGACCATGGGCTCACCAGGCATCCCCTGGCGCACCCCAAACTATCGTGTAACCTGGCCATATGGGAACAACTCCTGCTCAGTCCCATGCCTCCCAATCAGCCACCGCTCCCTCCGTACCCATCGGAGCCACTCTCCAACCTCAGGCAGCTGGACAGTCCCGATAGGGGCGCCAGAACACCTCCCCTAGAGTAAGCCGAGCGAAGGCATCGGCATAGTGCCCTACTGCACCTGCCCATCATCGACTCTGACCCTGCTCCTCCGACCTCCACCATAGTACCCCATATCCGATCTCCCGTCTGCCATCTCTGCCCGAGTCATCCAAGGCAGCCCTGAAGCCTCTCCACTACTATGTGCTGCCAAGCCCAGCACTGCAACAAGTAGCTGCAACTAATCCCCTTCCACTTTAGATGGACCTCATACAGCTCATCATAGAGCTATGCTAGCAGAGTCTGTCCCCATATCATAATCATCGGTGTGTCTGTCGGACACTCCACCAACCTGAACACCACCTCTAGCAGGTTCCATGGGAACCTCACACCCGAAGAGTCGGAGAAGCATGTTGGAAATGAGGCCCATGAGTAATGCGTGCCTCACTCCCAACACACCCTTCTCTAACCACCATCGAACCAGTATGCCACCCATCTGGTAGTCGATCTCTGCCCTCTCCACTGGGCTCTCCACACCCAACTCCTCCCCATGCCCAAAATAGTGTATCAATCGTTGTCCTCCGATCCCACGGCGTCGTCCGGATCGACAGTCCATCTATTGGAATCCGAAGAATCCGATAGATATCCTCCAAGGTCACCATCATCTCCCCTATTGGGAGATGGAAGGTGTTGGTCCGGGGATCCCATAGATTGATCAGGGCCATCAGATAGGCCCGATCCCCGACCACCGGCTCCAGTGAGTCACCTGCTTGAGCCCAAGGGCGTCAAGCCAATCCTAGTCGACCAAAGTCGTGCTGCACGTGCTCGGTAAATAGTAGGCACCCGATACCGACTCTTCACAACCTACAAAAGAAAACAACATAAAAACATTAAAAACCATAAAAATATTAAAAAAAAAAAAACTAATTCAAAATTATTTGTCAGTAGGGTTTTAACTCTACGTAATAACAAAAAAATACAAAAATTTCTAGGTTTTAATAAATAATTAAAAAAAAAAAATCATTGGTCCTTTTAGGGTTTCTAACTCTAACCCTAAAAAAACAAAAAATCACAAAATTAATTTGTCAGACCTAGGGTTTACACTCTAAACTGATTAATTAAACAACAAAAACAATTACAACTAGGGTTAGCTACTTTCGTATTTTACCCTACGTTTCTCACCTAACTTTTGACTTTGGTTCAATTCAGGTTCAGCGACTTTTAAGTTATAAACTAATTTTTTAGCTAAGTTTTAAACTAAACTTTGATCTATGTTTAACTAGAGTTAATACTAAGTTTTAAACTAAGTATAATTTTGAGTTCATCAACTAGGGTTTCATTTTTAACCTAAAAAAAAAAAAAAACACAAAAAATAAACAAATTGTGGTTTTCAAACTATGACACAAAACAATAAAGAGGAAGGGGCACTCACTGGTAGCGCTTCGGCTCCGCCGCTCGATCCGATGTGTGCACTCATGGTCGCAAGAAAAATTCCGTAGTGCTTCGCTTCGCAGAATTGACCTCCTCCTCCTCAGAGCTCCAAATCGCCAAGAAAAACAAATGCAAATGAGCCCAAAACTCAGTTTTGGCCTTTAAAAAGGCTTTTTGAGCTTGTATTCATTCCCCCTAGGATGAGCACTCTAGTTAGCACTCGTCCCACCCTAGGATGAATACTAAATAGGAATTCATCCCACCCAGGGACGAATACAGAGCAAAAATTTCAAAAAAAACCAAAAATGCACAAAAAAAAGCAATAAAACTGTCCAATGAGAGTGCTTTTGCACTTGATATTACGGGCATGCAAAATAGATGTCGGGGTCACAAATCCTCACTATCCTACTCCCTAAGAAGGCTACTATAGCCGGACCGCTCCCCGGGAAGACGGATTTTTGAGAATTTCATCCCCAAACGGCATCACCAAAACGGGTCAAAACCCACCCAAAAATAGCAATATCATTGCCGAATGAAGGCGCATTTGCGCCTGACATTCTTGGCATCCAAAATAGATATTGGGGTCACAAATTGTCACTATCCTACTCCCTAAGAAGGCTACCATAGCCGGACCGCTCCATGGGAAGACGAATTTTTGCCAATTTTAGCTTCGCAATGCGTCACAAAAAGGGTTCAAACCCACCAAAAATAGGTCAAAATGTTCGAAAATTGCTTTCGCATTTAATGGTAAACAAATGAAGGCACCCTTACCTAAGTCATCTTGGGTCAAGTGACTCGTCGCTTTTCTCATGTCGGTCATTCCCTCATCGATTCGTCGCTTGAGGGGGTAGTCACACTTAGTCGCCAATCAACAACAACATACCCAATCTTGGAAATGACACGCATTCAAAGGATCATTGACAAAGACAATCGTGCCCCTGCTTGGGGCAGCAAACAAGCAATTATCACAAGCTGATCAAACACTTGACATTCATGAATCATGAACTCAAGGTTCCCATAGACAAAAGGTTGCGCCCTTTGCCTATTCATGACTGATCAATGTCCAAGTTCAAGTAACACCTCACTGAACAAGGTTAACACTTGACTTTAGTTCCTTAGCTCGTCAGAAGCAAGGATTCAAGAATGCGTGCCCTTTCCATACTTGGGGCATCAAGAGTTGGTTAGGTTACTGAGAAACCCTAATCATTAGTGCTTTGGTTATCTATTTTTGCTCGATGTTGCGCCTTGCACAGTGCTTCCCAAAAAGGGGCATCTGTAGACACCAAAACAACACCAATCCGATTACGTGACAACAAGCGCTGATCGCATTGACACAAACAGCCCCTAGGGCAGCCCCCAGAGGTCAAACAGTGGTCCTAACCACTCCCAAAAGTAGTTTGGAAGGTCAAAGGTCAATTTGGCACCTTTTTGGCACCTTGCTCTCTGCTCGTCCCACCCCGAGACGAATACAAACTGGCATTCGTCCCACCCAGGGACGAATAGCAGCATTCGCCCTAGGGTGAGGCGAATAGAAGGTTTGACTGGCAAAAAAAGTCAAACCTCGGCAACTCCGCCAGTTAACTGAGGCTTCAGGCCATGCAATTGTGAGGAATAGCTTTTATTCAAGAAGAGAGACTTCAATGATGAGTGTCTTTATTTTAGAAACCTCATGCAAGAAGATTTTTAATCAGGGAGTTAGCTTTTCTCTAAAAATAGGACAGTTAACTCAAGTGGCGCCCTCGCATGCGCAATTCAAACAAGGAGACCCTAAGGTCTATAAATTGGGGAGTTTTCCCACCCAAAAGATATACAGAGAAGGAGCATTTGAGCAACGAAGTGCTGCCAATTTACATACCTACTTGCGATTTGTGCTTTTACATCCTTAATCTCTCATTCGAAAGGGAGGTTATTGGGCGACTATTAGAAGCACGAATCCGGACCCAAAACCTGATTTTTGGCCACAAAAATTCCCAAAATTTGTCGACAACACCCCATAACCAGTTTTGGACCCATCCCAAGTGGATTGGTGCCGAAACAGTGCCTCAAACGGTGGGCGTCCTGCCCCCGGGCGCTCCCCAATCTGTCACAGTAAAATTTGCCCCACCCCGGGATGAATAGAAATATGTGATATATTTCTTTAGTTTTTCTTTTGCATTTTATTCTAGATAGGTTAAATAGGTTACAGTTCAAATTTCATTTCATTTCGAGCAATTTTGACCAGGTTATTGTCATTTCTCGCCTTTCACTAACTTGCAGATGGCACCAGAAAAATCTGGGTGATAGAGGCAAAATTGGAGAAATCTGACCATCTGGGTCTTCCCAAAACACCCCCAATTAGCTAACCCCAAGTTTGCAGGTCATTTGGAGCTTCCGAGATAGGACATTGAAGAGGGTGCTTTTTGACAAGTTATTGCAGGTCTATTCGTCCCACCCTGGAGCGAATACAAATCTGTGAGGAATTTCTAGACTGTTCTTTTTGCAGTGGTCTTCTGATAACATATTTATGCTACTATGAAATTTTTAGGTCAATCCGAGGTCATTTCATTATCGTTTTAATATTTTCATGCATTTACTGACAGTAGGCCTTGGGAAATACATGCTTCATTCTGTCCGTAGGTGCTACTAATATTTTCTATTTCTTTGAACGCAGGTTTTCGATAGCAGAGGAGCAGGAAAGAGCAAAGAATCATATACGCAAGCGGCGGTGACATTTTTGGTCCGCCCATCTTACATGTGGGCACGCGGAAGAAGGATTGTGATCCATGGATGTTGTGACAAGAAACACATTTGACGCTCCTATCCCCTAAAAAGGAAGGAGACGTATTGTAACACATTTTGAAAAGCGTATCAATAAAGAGATTACCATATTTCATATTGCTTTTATCTTGTGTCAATTTGCATATGTCCTTTCTTGTGGCATACTCAATTTTGTTTTCGTATCCTCGTGCATTTCCTTACTCTTACAATTACAACAATATAGGACCTTTGAAGATGCATTAGCCCAAGCTAAGGTCATTGAGGATATTAAGATCCAAGAGGGCATCATAAAACTTAAAAAGAAAGAGTGGAACAACAAAAATCAAAAGGGTAATGCCACTTCCTCCAAATCACCCCAAGTCAATCAAGTCATCCTTACCACACCACCTCCTACTACCACTATCCAATCTCCTCCACAACCCCAACCCCAAACAACACCTCAACCATTCTCCACCCAACCCTTGACCTCCACTTTCACATCCCAACATTCAAATAGACCTCGTCGAGCGCTAAGATGAGAGTTTACTCCCCTCGTTGAGCCTTTAGCCAACATATTTCATCATATTATCAAATCCCAAGCCCTTATCTTACCTGAAATTAAGACTCTTTATGATCCCAATAAGCCCTTACCTCAATCTTACAAAGCACATCTTTACTGTATCTACCATCGTCAACCAGGACATGATATTGAACATTGTATTCAATTTAGAAATGTGGTCCAAGACATGATAGAACGAGGGGACATTCGTATTGACAATCCCGTAGCTCCCCCTAATCAAAACCTTGGGATCTATCAAAACCCTTTGCCCCAACACACTACAACTTCCACATCTTCTACACCTCCTAACCAAGTTAATCATATTGACCACAAACCCGGCTTCATTGGAATGGTGCATGTGACCACTCGAAGTCAACACCAAACCAACCGCCAACATCCTTCTCAAACCCAAGTTCAAACTCAATCCCCAAATGCTCCACCCAATCCCCAAAAATTGCCAACCCCCATTATTATCGTAGCTTCCAAACAAACCCCTCCTAAACCTATCCTTACCCTTACCCAAAAATTAACCAATTGCCTTAAACTTGCTCCTACTAAACTTTCTGTCTATGATCTTATCCAACAATCCCCTACCCACCGAGAGGCTTTAATGGAAATCCTAAAAGCAATTGATGTTCCTTCTCAAGACCCACAAGCCTTTACCAATTTTATAGGTCATATTTGAACATGCACCAAACCTGCTATTGCCTTTTATGACTACGAGATTAAGGCAATGCCTATGGGAGCACCCGATCCCCCCATGCATATTATTGCTTCAATTAATGGCTTACCCTTTAAGAGGGTCTTGGTTGATACAGGATCTTCCATTAGTATTATTACATCGGTGGCCCTTAAACACCTCAACATTCCCTCTTCCTATATAATCCATACCGATTTCACCCTTCGTGCCTTCAATGATGCCCTTTGCTCTACCTTAGGGACTGTGGTCTTACCTATCCAAGTTGGCCCTAAGACCATTCATACCCTCTTATACATCCTTGAGGGAGAAATATAATACAACATTCTCTTAGGACGACCATGGATCCGAGAGATGCGATGTGTTCCATCTACTCTACATCATTGCTTAAAGTTTGTGCATGATGGCCTTATCCATTGTATACCAGTAGATGATGAACCATTTAAATATTGCAATTTAATCATTGATTCATCCCAACCTTCACTACCCACCACCCATTTTTCCCTCACCCCTAATACTAATACCCCTACTTCCTCACTCGTACCCAAAACCATTTCTCATGTTTTGAACTTAGCAGAGGCTCAATCACCCACCTCCTCCCAAACCCTAAATCCTATACCTACCCAAGCACCCCTTTCACTACTTAAAACTGCAAGTCATCCTCTTACTAATCCTACCCCATATTCTACCACTCCTACTTGCCAAGAAGAGGATCCCCATGCTTCACACCATACACCACTTGATCCCACCTCACCAAATATTACCCCTTCATCAACACCTATTTTGGCTACTTTTCCCCACAACACACCTATCTTTTCTATAAACCCTATATCCTCTCACTCTACGATCCCACACGTCACAGTACATATGTCCAACACGGCCATAGGTGAATATCTTGTACATGATGTAAATATTAAAAATCTACCATATGTAGAGTCTATTAGAGATTTTGGTAGACCCCATGATATACCTGTAGTTATAGATGCTATTGTGTCCTTAGGATCATCCTCTAGCCATACCAATTTTGATACACCCACATTACCATCCGCTTCCATTTCACCCCAAGATCATTTTTGTGCTAGTGTTGGTTTCCTATCCAAACCATCTTTTGTCCTATATTATTTTCAAAAATGTCATTGGCAAGGCTTCGGTCTAGGACGATATGAACAAGGCAACCACACCTTTATTGACCTTCCAGGTCAATTACCCAATATTCGAGCTGGCCTTGGATATACAGACATGCCTTCCCTTGCTTCCTTTACCAATTCTCCTTATACCTTCAAAGAGGATGAGGAGGAGATACTCTCCCCTAATATATCACCCTCCTCACACCCTTCGGTCCTCATGATATCTTTTGATCTCTTCACCCCTCTTCAAATTACAAGTGAGCCTGAACGTCTATTACCTATTCAACCCGACACCATCGATATGAGCCGCATTTCCACTTTTCCAACTCCGGATGACTTCCTACCCATACAACAATCTGTCCCCTATACTCTTAATTACATCTCATCCTCTTCCCCTACTGTATCCACTACTGATACATCTAATACTCCTCCTACACTTATATCTGCCAATGACCCACTCCTTATACCTACACCACACCAATTGGAGGAGGGCTCTCATATGTTAATTGAAGAAACCTTAGATGTCGACCTTAGCTCTGACCCTACCAGTCCACAAATAGTCAAAATAGGAAAAGGTCTTTCTAAGGAGGAACAAGAACAATTTATTGCACTCCTAAAAGAATACAAGAAGGTATTTGCTTGGTCCTATAAAGATATGCCTGGACTCGATCCTAATTTAGTGGTCCACAATCTTGTGTTAAGTCCTGATGTTCGACCTGTTAAACAAAAATTACGCAAACTACATCCTACCATTGCCCTCATGGTAAAATATGAATTACAAAAACTACTTGATGTGGGCTTTATACAACCCATTGATTATCCTGAGTGGGTTTCTAATATGGTACCCATTTCTAAACCCAATGGGGGGATACGCGTATGCACTGACTTTCGAGATCTTAATAAAGCATGTCCCAAAGATGATTTTCCGCTACCTAATATAGACACCCTAGTAGATGCTACAACCGGACATGAAATGTTATCCCTCATGGATGGTTTTTCGGGTTATAACCAAATTCGAGTCAATCCTGCTGATCAACACAAGACCTCTTTCACCACTCCTTGGGGAAATTTTTGTTATAAAGTAATGCCCTTTGGACTCAAAAATGTTGGGGCCACATACCAAAGAGCCATGACTTATATTTTCCATGATTACATGCATAATCTCATGGATGATTATGTCGATGACCTCCTTGCTAAATCTAAACATCGACATGACCACATTGATGTTCTACGAAAAGTCTTTAATCGACTTCTCGAACACAATGTTAGACTCAATCCTAAGAAATGTGTCTTTGGTGTTACCTCGGGAAAGCTCCTAGGTTTTATTGTTTCCAAAGAAGGCATTCGAGTGGATCCCAATAAAGTTAAAGCAATAATGGATATGCCTCCTCCTAGAAACCTTAAAGAATTAAGGAGCTTGCAAGGCAAGATCCAAGCCATTCGACGATTTATAGCACAATTATCTGATAAATGCAAACCCTTTAATCACCTTTTACAAAAAGGAGTTAAATTTGAATGGACACCCGAATGCCAGGTTGCTTTTGATAATCTCAAGCGATACCTTGCATCCCCTCCAATTCTCACTCCTCCCAAACCTGATGCTCCCTTCCTTTTGTACATATCTACCATCGATGTTGCCATAGGAACAATGCTTGCACAAAAGAATGATCTAAATCGTGAGCAAGCCATTTATTACTTGAGTCGCACCCTTGTCGATTATGAGAGCCGCTATCCTTATGTCAAAAAATTATGCCTTGTTGTAGTATTTGCCACCAAGAAATTACGACACTATATGCTAAATCATACTACATATGTGGTGGCTAAAGAAAACCCCTTGCGATATATGATGAGTCGCACATATACCAATAGTAGAACCGCCAAATGGATCATGCTCCTTAGTGAGTTTGATATAGAATTTATTAGCCAAAAATCCATAAAGGGTCAGGTCATTGCTGATCAACTTGCAGAAGCTCCTCTACCCAATGATGAACCTCTTAAAATTGAGCTTCCCGATGACTTCATCTTTGCTATTGATAAAATAGATGAATCAATATCACCTAATGATGTTGATGATGACCTGACTCTATTCTTTGATGGTTCTAAATGTGAACAAGGGGGTGGTGTAGGAGTAGTTCTAGTCACCCCGCAAGGGATTCCTATCCCCTTTTATTTTAAACTAGACTTTCCTTGCACCAACAATAATGCAGAATATGAGGCTCTCATTCTTGGGCTTCAAACTATTTTAGCGATGCGCGTCAGACGTTTACATATCTTTGGTGATTCTCTTTTGATCATCAACCAAATTAAGGGAGTTTATCAATGTAAAGATCCAACTCTAAAGTTATATAAAGACATCACAGAAAAACTATTAGCCCAACTCGATTGGTATGACATTGATGCCATCCCTCGCTCATCTAATCGGTTTGCAGACACTATGGCTTCCTTAGGGTCCCTCATACCTAAGAATCCATTCTACGATGTTACTACTCTCCATGTCAAAACCTTGGCCCAATCTGCTCTTCACTCATCCACATCTGACATCAAACAAGATGTAGATCTTATTACTACCGAATCTCCTCAAACCTCCCAAATACGAATCCTCCTCCAAGCCCTCATCCATAGACACCTTTCCCATTATACTGAGCCTATAACCACTTCATATCCCTCTATTACCACCCCACTCCTCAAAATATTCACCCAAACAATAGACCAACCCACAACCTCCACCTTCATTATTGCAGGAGATTGCCACACCACTACCACTTCCACTGACCACTATTCCACGTTCTTTGCCCAATTACGAGACTATTTACGAACTGGGTCTTTTCCTCCTAATATTCCTTCTACCACCAAGCGAGCATTCAAACAAAAAGTAACATGATATGTGCTACTGGGGGACATCTTATATAAAATAAGTTATGATGGTATCCTACTTCATTGTTTGGAACCCCTGGAAACCCAATGGGCAATCACTCAAGCACATGATAGCACATGTGGAGGCCATTTTAGTGGCTTAGCTATTGCCAAACGGATTTTACGAATGGGATATTATTGGCCCACCATGGAACACGATTGCTCCGAATATGTTAAACGATGCGTCAAATGCCAAACTCATGCCCCCTTAACACATGTGCCTTCACAAGCTCTTCAGCCCATACAAGCATGTTGGCCATTTTCACAATGGGGGTTAGACTTGATTGGTAAAATTTCCCCACCTTCTTCTGGACAACACACCTTCATAATAATGGCTACCGAATATTTTACCAAGTGGGTGGAAGCCATTCCCCTTACCTCTACCACTAGGGCTAAAATCACAGAGTTTATTCTTCATCATATTATATGTCATTTTGGGATACCATCCAAGATTATTTCAGATAATGGTCCCCCATTTAAAAATAAGGATGTTCATAACCTATGCCAAAAATACCACATCCATCACAGTTTCTCCACTCCATATTACCCACAAGCCAATGGGCAAGCCGAAGCCACCAATAAAACCATTTGTTCTATTTTGAAAAATACTGTTAAGAATAATCATAAGGATTGGCACTTACAATTACCCCTCGCACTATGGGCTTATCGTACTAGTATTCGTACCCCAACTAGGGCAACTCCTTTTTCATTAGTCTATGGTGCTGAGGCAATTATACCTTTAGAGCTTGAAATTCCATCACTTCGCATCTCTTTACAAGAATTCATAGATGATGACACAACCCGTCAAGCATGGCTTGATCAATTAACCCTTCTTGATGAACATCGGATTAATGCCCTGGAGCATCTTCGAGTTTATCATGATCGCATCAAGTGAGCCTATGATCGAAAGGTCCATCCTCATGAATTCCAAGTAGGTGACCTTGTCCTTAAAGCTAATCAACAACAGTCTCACATCTCACCTCACTTGCATGACAAATTTGTTGCTAATTGGCTTGGACCATTCATCATTAAACACAAATATGGACCTAAAACTTATAGGCTTGCCACTCTTGAAGGAGTTGAGGAGCTCGATCCCATCAATGTTATTCATCTGAGAGCCTTTTATGCTTAGTTCCTTTAAACTTGTTTTCCTTATATATAGTAAAAAAAAAAACTCACACCATATCTCATCCTTCACTTTCTACCCTTGTGATGCTAATTCCTTTAGATTTAGTTCATTCCATATTACTTTGAACAATGGGTATCTAGTTTTGGACCATAATTGATTGACTTCCCTTAATTAAGGGCATATACAAAACCACTAGTATGGTCTTTTTATTCTACTTTCTTCCCTTCTCTTGTGTCCATTCTTCTACCTCTTAGACCTGGATTGATGAGTCTCTAGAAATCCTTTTCAGTCACTCAGCCATACCTAGTATCCTCCTCAAGTGCGCATTTATCCCATTCAAAGCCATGATGATTTGGAGCTTCCCTTTGTGATCTATCGAGGCATCCTAGGACCCACATGTAACACATATATTAATATTATTTTGATTAGGCAAGGATGACATCATGATTAGTCCCAATGCTCATATTAGCTCATCGTGCATCCTTTAGCGGTCCAAAACCCAAGGATTCATGCTAAAAAATAATAAAATATAAAAAAAAAATGATGATGATAATAATAATATAGCCTGAATCCTTGGGCATATTAGATGACTCCATCGGGGCTATAGACGCCGGGTGGTAGTGGAGCAACGTTGATGGACCGTGTGCTATCTCCATCGGGGCTATAGATGCCTGACTGGCAGTGGAGTATGCCTTCATGATTGAGCTCTATTTTTCTCATTAGGACTATGATTGGTTGAGTCCAAACCTTTTCAAAATTTGGTTAATGAACTCACTACACACATAGTGATTCTAGGATGTCTTGATACGTCTCAAGGGACCTCTAAATCTTAATGACCTTTGCATGGTAACCTCACCACTTGAGAGGAGAACTAGGGTGTTTGAGTCTCTTGAAAACACCTCTAGATACTCAACAACCTACGACATTGGAGTTCTCTTTCTTTATCATTTGTTCTATCTTTCTTCCTCATTATTCTATGCTTCTAATCATGTATATGCCCTTAGTTAATGAGTTCAATCATGCATGGTACTACACATACATACCCATTGTCCTTACATTCCTTCTCTATCCTATTAAATTGTTCACACCATTTAACATCTACTTTCTGACAAGTTGTGTGCAAAAAAAAAAACCATAAGCATAACACATCCACAACATCAATCATGAATCACATTTCAATTCACATTCTTCATGCCCATAGGTTACATAACAATGGCCCGTAGGCATCAAATTTCATGAATACATATAAAATTATGGCCTCTTAAGCCATATACAAATATTGATCCTCTCACCACCCCCACTTCCCCTCCTCTGGTTGTGCTTCTGCAACTCTCTCCTGTACACTTTGATGAGTCCCCTCACTCCCCTCTTGATTCCTATTTATCAGTGGTGAAGCAATTCCTAGAAATTGTGTAGCTACTGGATCTATGCCTTGTGGTATTCCTGAACCCATCACTGGTGTCCCCCCTTGGTGGTGTTGGGATGAAGGAGTTGAAGGAACAAGTAACCCATGACTCACCAATGCATCAAAACAAGACACTAAAAAAGTTGCCTTGTAATCCTCCCTTGCATGTTGTGGTTGCAAAACCTCTTTCTGCATAACCATCATATCTTCCTCAGTATTCACAACCTCTCTTTCAACCCATGGCACCCCATCCCCTAATACTGCACCCATCCATCCACCAATCCCTACACCCTCAGAAATGGTCATTAATTGTTCCCCAATCACTGCACTGGAGGTCCCAATTATCTCGTCCACTTGATGACAAACATCTCCATCCACTTTTTCCTGTATCACTATTTCCCCTCCTTCATGTATCATATCTTCTCCCCCACTAGTAGCCTCCACCATCTCTCCAATTGCCTCTCCAACCTCACCCACATGCTCTTCTACTCCTCTCCTTGCTTTCCAATGTTGTGTAGCCCACCAATTCTCAAACTCTGGGGTTGTGCCTGCATCATCAACATCAGACACCACCTGAGGCTCATCTGGCTCCCTGTCTAATACAATTATCATTGGGGTAGCTATAGTATAATTATATCATCTTTGATACACTACAGGTGGATCTGGTACCCCTTGTCTCAACCCAAATTGGCGTAGCACTCGAGTATACTAAAAATACTCAACTTGCTCACTCCTTCGCCCAATTAGCCATCTCCCTCATCGCACACGAGCCAATTGCCTTGCTTCATCATTCCATATTGGCCCTCCTCTCCATGGTCACCAATAAATATCTTGTGGCCTCAGACTCCCAAAGGCCTCACGATAGTGATCTCCATCCTTCGCATACGGTCTACTCCACCTTGTCTCCTTAGTTGTTAGCCATATTAATACATACGGTACCTCTGATCCCATAAATCTATGAGCATCATAAGGTAGACCTAGTGGTATCTCTACTACTATATGCTCCCACCCCACACACCCCCAAAAACTACAACTCAATCCATTTTGAGTTGTCCTCTTAATTTCATAAAGCTCCCTATACGTTTGTGCTAATAAGGTTGGTGCCCATGCAAAGACTACTAACCTCTTCACCAAGTCTGTTACAACCCCTAGCATATTCCATGGAAACCGTGCCCCTGATGAATCAGGTAAAACCCAATTTGATATCAATATCATTGCTAGGGTTTGTTTTACTGATAATACTCCTACCTCAAAATATTCCTCATACAACACCCCCCACTATTGATATCAACACTATGCCAACTACTACCAAATATCTCCTCCATCACTAACCTTTTTGTCATCGATTTGCCACTATAATGATAGCACCCTCTATCGATAATCACAAAATCTGATAAACATCCTCCAGGGTAATTGTCATTTCCCCTGTAGGAAAATGAAATGTACCCCTATCTGGATCCCATCTCTCACATAATGCTGATAGGTACATCATATCAGCATACACCATCTTAACCTGGGCAACACCTACAAACCCTACCATCTCCAACCACCTCCAATCCTCATCTGTCATCAATCGCCTTAAATTTCCAACCAATGGTCGATGTCGATGTCGCGACTGCAATAATTTCAACTATACTCATATTACATAGCCCCACCCCATGGAAAAATCATAACAAACAACAATAATAAATAAATAAATACATCCATAAAAATCTCTACCCACCCACGCAACCACAAACCCACCAAAACAATTTTTATCTTCCTACTCCATCTACAATAAATAAATTAGCAAATAAATACATAAAATAAAACTTCACTCACTGGCTCTTCTCCTTCTCTATTGTGCGACACACTTCTTTCATCAGACCTTTGGTAAACCTCAACAATACTTCGTGTCCATTTTTTGCCTCCACCCCTCCTACTATCCTGCACAACATCTTGCATGTGCAATTTAATACCCCACACGAACCCTTCGATACCCTATAGTGAATCCATGATCTTTCGAATTGTTCTTTTCTCTTAAAGCATATGAACCAAAATCTCCACAAAAATCAACAAAACAATCACTATGAACACCATCGGGACAACTGAATATATGCTCAAAAGAACAAGCAATATCACACATATATCACGAAAAAGTGACATCTCCAATCAATAGATCAATATTCTTATATTGATATACGAAACAAATGCTACATACATTTGAGAGATGTTGTTTCCCCTACACGTATATGTACACAGATGCAGATTTAGTGCCCTCCAACTTGATCCAAAATTGACATTTAAGACAAGGGTATGTGTCAATGGTTCACAATAAATGCACCATGACAAGTGGACAGCTTTCACCAACTACATTAAGTACATTCCTTTACAAAAACCTGCCCATACCCTTAACATTATGATGCGCTTCACTTTTCAACAATACACGTCACACACGTGCATAGGTTATGGACCCCCTGCAGCCTTCGTCGTCAAAACATCTACTCACTGTCAGAGTCAGAATAATTTGAAGTTACTGCATCTTCCCACGTTCGTTGATTCACTGACAACCCCCAATGCTGGTTAAAGCTAATATGCTTTGGCCATTCAAACTCATTAAAATAAGATAAATCAATAGTTTCTTGCACGACACAAGAATAATGGTTTACACTCCGCACATCTACCACACGTCGAGGGCCACTTGCCAACCATGTCACTTGTTTGTCAATCACGAGCCTACAAAATAAAAAGTTAGGCACGAATCCCCATTCCAATCTATCAGTCACATTTTTAGCATAATTCACCTTTCGTGTCCGTTGAAGTACTCGAAGGAATCCCTTATCAAATTGGAGGATGAATCTACAAGCTATTAGATTAGCCTTAAGATCTGGGGAGTTCAAATCATAACAATACATGTTCCAATCTGGGATTAGTGCTCCTACAAGCCCAATGGAATTATACCAAATCAACTTCTTACACAGAGAGATCACTTCTGGTTTCCTCCAATCATATAGATCCCAATTCATGAGATGAACCAGAATCAGACCCCCTGTAGAATACGACACAGTGATAGGACAATACAACGGCTCCACTAAGCCGAGTCTCAATGAAATCTAGAATTTTGATGACATCTTCTTAACCCTATCAGATATCCATGACTTAAGGGATCGAATAAAATTTGCTTTTTGGGAGGCACTTGCACTCAGTGCAAATATTCGCTCTTGTATTCCATCAGGAAGGCTAAACATTAAATTCCTCCTGAAAGAATTGGTAGATCCTGTCTCAGCCATCTACACAGGTAGTCCAAAGACCCAAGCTATCTCACCAACCTCAATCTTATAGCCTCCTACTCTCGCTAGTACACCTCTTACTGCATCGACCCCAAATCTATCCTATTGCTCTCCTTTTGGTCCACTACCCTCACCACACTCATTGCACCATGATACTTTTCAGACCTGGCAGTACCCCCACATTGCACTATTGTTATATTTACTTGCCTCCTTGGGAACCCCTTTCAACCTGCCTCCTTGGGCACTTCTTTTACACATTGCCCCCTTGGGCGTCTCTTTTTATACTTGCCCCCTTGGGCTACGCATTTTTCACTAGCCTCCTTAGGCTACACATTTTTCTACACATTTTTACGCAGTGCACATGTGGTCTCTTCCTGTCTCGGTCTACTCTTTTTCCATGGTTGCCTTCCACTTCCGTACATCCCCTTGAACACCTCCCTTATCCACTACCTTCATATTGCCTCCTTGGGCACCACTTTTTTTCCCACTTCGAACATACTTGTTACCTATATCCCCTTATCCTCATCCCCCTCAACTTTTTTTTAATCTCACACCTTACCCATCCCTCACCCTTATCTCTCCTACCCATTGACACATTTGTCAAGTGGCTCATCCTTGGTCATGTGTCTTCCCCTGCGCACTCGCCACTTGAGGGGGTTATCAAATATACTCCCACAAGGATAATCATTTCATTGGGGCAACAAACAACAAAATTTTAGTTCAAGTTTTTGCACTATGTTGTTTTTACAAACAACACATTGCAAAAAGGGGCATCTGTAGACACCTAAAAATATCATTTTATCCAAGTTTTGGTTCTTCTAATATCTCTTCGATATTTTTAAATTCATCTAAATTCTCTCTATTTTCTTTTATTGTGCACTGTTCACTATTCACTGTTCATTGTTCACTATTCACTGTTCACTATTCACTATTCATTGTTCACTGTTCACTGTTCACTATTCATTGTTCACTATTCACGAATTTAATATTTTTAAATCAATTTTCAATACCTCCTCACATGCTTGTGCTCAAGTCAAGGATTCTAGATTAATCACATTTTCTACACCTACCTTCTCACATGCTTGAGCTCAAGTCAAGGATTCTAGATTAGTCATATTTTCTACACCTACCTTCTCACATGCTTGAGCTCAAGTCAAGGATTCTAGATTAGCCACATTTTCTACACCTACCTTCTCACATGCTTGAGCTCAAGTCAAGGATTCTAGATTAGCCACATTTTCTACACCTACCTTCTCACATGCTTATGCCCAAGTCAAGGGTTCTAGATTAGTCCTATTCTACATTTTCTACACCCACCACCACTCATGCACACCAAAGTCAAGGATTATTTCTTGCATGCCAACCCACTTAGTAATTTTATATTCCTCCATTTATCCTAAGTCTTCCCTTACCAACCCACTTAACAATTTTATATTCTCTCACCCACCCAAAAGTCTTCTATGCCAACACATTCAACATTTAAAATTCTTCACCTACCTAGTCTTGTCTTCCACTATGTCAAACTCATGTGCCACATCATCCTCACCCCCCTCTCTTCTAAAATTCTATAAATACCCCCCTCATTCCCTTCATTGAAAAAGGAGGAATCAAGGCATGAATGAAGGAATGAATGAATGAAGGAGGAGGAAGCTAGGAGAGCCTACCATCATTGCATGAGTTGTAAGAATAACACTCATTTTAATGTATTCTTTGAGTTCTCATTTTGTTTCTAATGCCTTTGCATATGTAAACAGGTGCTACTAACAATTTTTCTTGTTTGCATGTGTGCAGGATTGCAGATATATCATTCATCTACAACAACCTTTCAAGGATTTGTACCCTCACAAGCATCTAAAGCATGATATCTCTTCATCACAAACTGTTGTGGGAAAGAGGCATATACACCATTGTCATTGTACATGCCCTTTGAGGTATTTTTTATGATTTAAAGAGACAAAGAGTTGTGTTTCTACATTGTAAAAAGAATATATTTACAATAAAATTCATTAGATACATTGCTCTCTTTGTCTTTGTTTTTTAGATGTTAATGGTGGCTTCTTATCTCTATAGTTAGGACATGATCTTTAAGGTGCTAGTTGATCAAAAAAGGGAAAGGGTGACAAAAAGTAAAAAATAAAAACAAACTCAATAAAGGAAAAGAGGGCGATGCACCAAGAGATCTGCCAAGATATTTTTACAAAAACAAGCCTAAACACTATGTGCTAGGAGTGAACACTTCCTCTCATCGACATAGTGAAGTATAATTGAGATCTACTAGTTATACACGTGCATAAGAAGGTAGGTCCTATAGGAGATCTAAGCAAGTAAATCAGTCCAAAAATAGACATAGTCCCCTCACACACACATACACTTGAGAGAAAAATTCTTAGGATGGAAGATGAAACTAGCAATAATATTGCCTTGTAGAAATATGCAAAACCACAATAGGGTTGCAAATTCACCCTATCCACGGATTCAACCCTGGACTAGAAATTTTCCTTGATAACAAATTCACCCCTGGACTACAAATTCACCTTGACGATGGATTTTCCACTAAACTACAAATTTTCCCTATGGAAAATTTGACTTAGACTTGTAGAAGTAGAGTAGGCAACCATGATTTCACCTCCAATCTATCAAAAAGCTAAAATTAAAAAAAAAAAACTATGCAAGATCTTTATAAAATGTTATTGTCTATCAAAATAATTTATCAAAAATTTAAATGCACTCTAATGTCTATGGTTATTTGTAATATTTTTCTGTAACCTCTTTAGGACCCTAAAGGTCTCCTTTTATAGATGATGAAATGCTTTAGAATTTTTACCAAGGGTGCTCACAAGAGACTTGATGTGTGCTCTTCCTAGGAGGTGAGTCATCCAGTTTTACTATTATTTGGAAGGTGAGGTATCCATTTAACTATAGAGTCAGGGAGGCGAGTCATGGAGTCAATTATCTTTGATTGACAATTACAAGATTTTATTGGAGGCTAATTGGAAATTCAATTGTCCCTAATTGGTAGTTAGTATATTTGACTAAAGGTGGATTATATAGTTAACTACCTCTAATTGATAGTTGCATGCATTGGCCAAAAATTTATTGCTAAGTGAACTACCTCTAATTAGTAGTTACATAGGCTGATTGGAGTGTTAGTCTTACAATGGCACTGAGAGGAGGGGTGAATCAGTGTGGTACTTTAAGCTTAACTTCAGAGCACTTAAAACTGAAATAATGAAACCTTAAAACCAGATAAAGCAAGCATCACAAAAGAACATATCACACAACACAAGATTTTAATGAGGTTCACCAATTTGGCTACTCCTCAAGAATGACTGCTTGGACTACCATCCAAATCCAGCCTTTGCAAAGCACCAACTTTACAAACAGTTTACCAGCTTCCACTTGGAAGGAGCACCAACCCCTGATTTATCTGTACCAACAGAAAGGAGCACCAACCCCCGATTTACCAAGCACCTACTGGAAGGAGCACCAACCCTTGATGCCAAGCTGCAACCTGGACTTCAATTTTGAATCTATAAGTTTGATGATAAAATACCTTTGCTTTTGCATGACCCTAACTAGTCTTCTCCACCTTTGCATTCTTTGCACACTCCGCTCTTTCTATGCAAACACTTCACACACTCTGCTTCGCTGCAATCCAACTTCACGATCGTCTTCTCCCTTTTGCGCACTCTGCTCCTACTTTCTCTGTGCAATCACAGACGCACTTAGGACAATTCGACATGACTTCTTTGCTCACTTTGCGTACTTCGCCATCATCTCGTCGCTTCTGTGCTTTCTGCGCTCTTACGGCCACATTTCACACTTCGACACATATTCGATGATGCATTCATTCCTTGCCTCAAATCTCCAAACAACCCTCCTTTTATAACAACATTTTCATGATCAAAACCCTAATCTTAGTCGACTGTAAACCCTGATCTTAGTCGACTACAAACCCTAATCTTAGTCGATTGCAAACCCTAATCTTAGTCGGCTATCATAGGTCTTCGTCGGCTTCAACTCAACCACGAAAAAGCAACATGTCACGATATCGCGACACTTTTGCTTACTCTCTCTTTCTCCTTGCTTTGGTCCCCGAAAATACATGTCGTGATATCGTGACACTTTTGTTCTCTCTCTTTCTCCTTGCTTTGGACCGCGAAAATACAACATGTCGCGATATCGCGACACTTCCGCCTCCTTGCTTCTCTTCTTGGCTTGTACCCGCGAAAACTTAGCATGTCGCGATATCGTGACACTTTTGTCGTCGTACTTATTTTATTGGCTTGTACCTGCAAAAACACAACATGTCGCGCGACACTTTCACCTCCTTGCCTCTTTTCTTGGCTTGTACCCGTGAAATCACAGCATGTCATGAAATCGTGACACTTTTGTCGTCGTACTTATTTTCTTGGCTTGTACCTATGAAAACACATGTCATGAAATCGTGACACTTTCCCCTCCTTGCCTCTTTTCTTGGCTTGTACCAGCAAAATCATAGCATGTCGTGAAATCGTGACACTTTTGCCTCCTTGCCTCTTTTCTTGGCTTGTACCAACAAAATCATGACACTTTCGCCTTCGTACTCTTCCTCTTTACTTTTGTCGTGATATCGTGACACTTCTGCCTTCTTGCTTTCTCTCTCCTCATTGAGTCATGAAAATGCGACATGTCGCGATATCGCGACACTT
Source organism: Wollemia nobilis (assembly GCA_028583015.1). NCBI lineage: Eukaryota > Viridiplantae > Streptophyta > Pinopsida > Araucariales > Araucariaceae > Wollemia > Wollemia nobilis. The sequence continues at coordinate 8,389,359 of JAQPPZ010001411.1, forward strand.
TCTCTCCTTTGCTTTTTCTCTTGCCTTCGGGTTGCGAAAACGTGACATGTCGCGATATCGTGACACTTTTTCTCCTTAGCTCTTTCTCTTGCCTTCGGGTCATGAAAACCCGACATGTCGCGATATCGCGACACTTTTTCTTTCGGACTCTCTCTCCTGCAATATGTCGTGAAATCGTGACACTTTTTCTTTCGTACAATCTCTCTTGCAATATGTCGTGAAATCGTGACACTTTTTCTTTTGGACTCTCTCTCCTGCAATATGTCGCGAAATCATGACACTTTTTCTTTCGGACTCTCTCTCTTGCAATATGTCACGAAATTGTGACACTTTTTCTTTCGTACAATATCTCTTGCAATATGTCACGAAATCGTGACACTTTTTCTACTTGTCTTTTTCTCTTCCAACATGTCACGAAATCGTGACACTTTTTCTTTCGTACTATCTCTCTTGCAATATGTCACGAAATCGTGACACTTTTCTTACTTGTTCTTTTTCCTTCGAACTTGTCGTGAAATCGTGACACTTCTTCCTGCTTTCTTTCTTGCAATATGTCATGAAATTGTGACACTTTTCTTACTTGTTATTTTTCCTTCCAACATGTCGCGAAATCGCGACAGTTTTGCTTGCTTGTGCTTTCTCTTCGAACATGTCGTGAAATCATGATAGTTTTGCTTGCTTGCACTTTCTCTCCGAACATGTCATGAAATCATGATAGTTTTTCTTGCTTGCGCTTTCTCTCTAAACATGTCACGAAATCGTGACAATTTTGCTTGCTTGCGCTTTCTCTCCGAACATGTCGCGAAATCGTGACAGTTTTGCTTGCTTGCGCTTTCTCTCCGAACATGTCACGAAATCATGATAGTTTTTCTTTCTTCTCAACATGTCGCGATATCGTGACAGTTTTTCTTTCTTGCCAACATGTCGCGATATCACGACAGTTTTTCTTTCTTGCTCAACATGTCGCGATATCGTGACAGTTTTCTTCCTTGTGATTTTCTTTTGATTTTTAGCATATGGGCCACTTCGGTCTTCTTAGACAACCTGTAGCAACTTCACCCAAACATCAAAAACATCCTCATAAGCATTTAACAGCACTGCACATACTCTGAGTAACCTCTGAACTCCTGTCCACTACATCACTGAACTCCTATCCACTGCATCAACCGATCTGTCTGACTGTGTTGACAACAATGACAATACTGTTGCTGCACCTTGCTCAACAATCTCCCCCTTTGGAATTGTTGGCAACACACATGCAATTTCCTGTAATTCTTCTCCCCCTTTGACAATAATACCAAAGGGTTGCTGCAGACTCCCCCTGAGTCCATGCACAACATTCTCAGGCACACGTTATGACAGTTAGCAAAAATTACAAATATGAGCAAAAAGATAATCAAATATATAAATGCTCCCCCTGAGAATGTGATCCCTGTAGCTAGTCAATTCTTGGGAAACATGACTACTCCACAATCTGTTGTTGGAATAAAAATCCAACTTAACCTCACTTTCTGCAACTTTCTCCTATGTACAACATGCTGTCGCTGTAATATATTCTGCCTCTGCTATGGATAAGGAAACTGACTCTTGTTTCTTACTATTCTATGCGACCAATCTGTCCCCAAGATAGAATGCACCTCCACTAGTACTCTTTCTGTCATCTACACATCCTGCCCAATCTGCATCTTTTGGATACCATAACCCATACTCCATAGTACCCTTGTGATATTATAGAAGACTCCGTCTCTCTGCTGCATTGACTGGTGGACCTCTTCTTCACTTGAAGAATCCTCACTCAAGTCTATCTTCAACTGTGTTGGTTGCTAGATTTCTATCCATTGAGACTCTATCCTCTGTACTCTGTCACCTCCAAAGCTCAGTCAATAGGCTCACTAAGAACCTGCTCAATAGGCTCACACAGAACCTGCTTAACAAGCTCACATAGAACTTGTCCAATGCTGAATAACTAGCTCATACAAAACCTGTCCAAATCTGCTCCACCAAGCTCACTAAGAACTTGTCCGAATCTTCTCTAGCAATCTGTCCCAGCATTGTCCTCAAATATTTCCCAAAGGCCTTCTCAAAGGCTCAATCAATCATGCTCAAGTAGTACTCAAAATGAACTCAACAATGAACGGCGATCTCAAATCAAATCCACTTCATAGAACTTTAAAAATCACTTCACACATAACTTGACTAGGCTCAATCAAATCAACTCAACCAATCATCTCTCACACAACCCTAGTCCAAGTATGTATCAACCAACTCAAATAATTCCAACAATGCTCAACCACAAATATGACATAATAATGATACTCATATTCTTTTCTAACTCAAGTTCTTTCACAACAAATGGGTTTAAACCACTATGCTTATAACACAAGGTTTAAACACAACTCTCAATTCAGAAAACTTTGATGCATTCAACCAACCACTTTCACACACAATCATTTTCCCTTCAATGATATTTCAAAAATCAACCACCATAATGTTGTCACATGAGTCTCCTTGGGATTAGCCTAAAATCGTGCTGCCATGCATACTGCCTGCAAAATATCTGGTCTGATAGCTGTCAGGTACGATAAGCTTCCAATCATAGATCTGTACATGATTTGATCAACAGGTGGAGATTTATCATTCTTGCTCAACTTGTAGCCTGTCGTCATGGGAGTGCTAACTGGCTTACAATCCTCCATTGTGAAATTTTTAACATCTCTTTTACATATTTAACTTGAGAAATAAATATGCCCTTCTTACTTTGACTAACTTGCAACCCGAGGAAATACGACAGTTCTCCAATCATTGACATTTCAAATTCTTTCTTGCATCTTATTTGCTAAATCTTTGCACGACTCATCTTTGTTCTGCCAAATATGATATCATCTACGTATACAACAAGAACAATAAGATGCCCATTTTTTGTTTTGACATACAAATTACTATCCACCATACCTTTCTCAAACCTTTGTTGAGTGAGATAGTTGTCTAGCCTTGCATACCATGCTCGGGGTGCCTGTTTCAAGCCATATATCTTCAACTTACAAACCAAGTTGGGAACATCACCAAGCTGGAAACCATCTGGCTGCTCAATATAAACATCTTCTTCAAGCTTCCCATTCAAAAACGCTGATTTCACATCTGTCAACAAAATTGATAAGTGACTCACACTTGTACCAACTTTTGTCCAGCACTGTACCAACACTGCAATTTTACTGCCAACTCTGTGCAAGCATCAAACACTGTACCACAACACAACCAAATCCTTTTTTATATTTTCAACTTGGTCTATGTTTTCTATAGTCACCGCTGGTCACTCCTTACTTTCAACTGTTCGAATCAGGAGACAATATTTTGTTAAACATTTCACGGCCAACTATAGTGCACCTTACTCAAACTCATACTTATGGACCTCGGATAGGTATGATTCACAAAGCAAAGTTGCTCATCTTGGTGGGCTAAACATGAGTCAATGATCAGACTTCAATATTTTTCACCACAGCATCATAATAGATCTAACAATCTTCACGTCAATGTGTAGTTCAAATACACACTACTTTTATCGAAACACAAATATGCGGCTAGGGCAACATTCTTTCACTAACCAAATTATCTGAACTATTATAATCCTTAACTTTGGATAGTGGTAGTAAGAACCATCACCAGTACAACAATGACATATAGCAATACTACCAATAATGACAACTCTCAATTTAATCACCACCCTTCACGACACTTCCACAAACTACATGAACTAAAAATACACTTTGACAACTATACAACAACTTCCCTGACTACTTGCCTTTCATCCTCAGGTAATCAAAACAAATACATAGGAGCATTAAAATGAAACTTCAAGATTGCTCCCCACGAGGATGTGCTACTTGGAGTTGCTTAGTGCAATATCGGAGTAGTCTCCTTCAGTCCAAGGAGACATGATTTCCTTTCTTCTATCTTTCTCCAAACTTTCTTGAACTCGGGCTTGGATTTTTCAACTGCATCCCTGTTTTGCACCTTTTCATGAACTTGAACATTTCTCTTGTGTGGTTGTCTCTTGTGCATCCTTGATGAATGATTATTTTCCTTTTTATGTACCTGATTTATTCCCTGTATGTGTTGCGTTCTTTGCGTCTGATGAAATCTACTATTTTGCCTTAAATTAGATACAAAAATGCTTGGACAAAACCTTGCTATGTGCCCATGACCATTACATTGAAAACATTGTACATATTGTTCACTCAGAAACGTAGAAGTATTTCTACCAACATAACTCTTTGATTTATTATTCAATCCACAATAAATTGCCTTGTGACCATACTTGGTTGCATCTGAAACAATAGCCATTAAAAGTATTATTATGAATAGAGTGAGAGTGATAGAACCTCTTTTGTTGTGGTTGCTTTGCTGTAGATCTCCTTTGATATTTTCTTCCTTTTGAAGATTCAACTTCAAGCTTTTCTTGCTTTGATCCTTCAACAATGAACTTCTTCTTCTCTGTAGAGTTGGAAGATGAAGGTTGTTCAACTTCATATCCAAGACCACGCCTATCCATGGAGCTTCTTTGTTGGCTTATCATTTTATCTAGCAACTCTGTGCTTTTCTCGAATTTGAGATTTGTATTGGCCTCTTCTAGTTGTTTCTTCAATAAAACAATCTCTTCCTCTTGTTTGCAGCAACCAATCTCTTTCTCATTGAACTGTGACTTGAGAGTTTCTTCAATCCTTTTGAATTCTTCTACCTGTACTTTCAAACTGGTTATTATTTCATTTGCATCCTCAAGCTTTCTTGAGATTTCCTTATTCCTTTTTCTTTCTATCTTCAATTCATCCAGAGCTGCAATTAATTCCTCTTTCAAATTTATTTCTGCATCAATTTCTTCTTCATCACATTCCTATTCTTTTTTTGTTTCTTTTTTGAGTGTCATGAAAAGACCTCCACCTGTTTCTTTCTTAGAATCATCCTCTAGGACTTCATTAACTCTCACCATATATGCCTCTATGTTCTTATCGTTATTCAACTTCAAAGCTTCGAACTGAGCTTGATGTGTTTGCAACTTGGCCTCCTTGATCTCATCGTCTCCTTCATGAATACTCCTCAGTTTGTCCCATATTTCTTTTGCCGTTTTACAACTCATGATCTTTACCAGTTCACTATCTACTAATCCGCACCTGATAGCATTCTTTGCTTTTGAGTCATTCTCAAACAGATTCTTACCGACAACATCGGTTGGAGGAGTGATGGGTATTATGTATTCATTGTCTATTGAATCCCAGATGTCGTATCCCAAAGCACAAAGATATGTCTGCATCTTGATTCTCTAGACCGTGTAATTTGTTTCGTCAAACAAAGGTGCTTTGTTTGATGAGAAGTCTTCAACCTTTTCTGGTTCAATTTTCTCTTCCATAGGAACTAAAACTGACTGAGATGCCCTTTTGGAGGAGGATCTATTCTTCTTACCCATTGCGTACTAATCCAAGATCAACCTTGACTGATTTAGCCTTAGAAGGGAACTTGGCTCTGATACCAATTGTTAGTCTTACAATGGCACTGAGAGGGGGGTGAATCAGTGTGGTACTTTAAGCTTAACTTTATAGCTCTTAAAACTGAAATAATGAAACCTTAAAACCAGATAAAGCAAGCATCACAAAAGAACATATCACACAACACAAGATTTTAACGAGGTTCACCAATTTGGCTACTCCTCAAGAATGACTGCTTGGACTACCATCCAAATCCAGCCTTTGCAAAGCACCAACTTTACAAATAGTTTACCAGCTTCCACTGGAAGGAGCACCAACCCCTGATTTATCTGTACCAACAGAAAGGAGCACCAACCCCTGATTTACCAGCACCTACTGGAAGGAGCACCAACCCTGATGCCAAGCTGCAACCTGGACTTCAATTTTGAATCTATAAGTTTGATGATAAAATACCTTTGCTTTTGCATGACCCTAACTGGTCTTCTCCACCTTTGCGTTCTCTGCGCACTCTGCTCTTTCTGTGCAAACACTTTGCACACTCTGCTTCACTGCAATCCAACTTCACGATCGTCTTCTCCCTTTTGCGCACTTTGCTCCTTTTGCTTTCTCTGTGCAATCATAGATGCACTTAGGACAATTCGACATGACTTCTTTGCTCACTTTGTGCACTTCGCCATCATCTCGTCGCTTCTATGCTTTCTGTGCTCTTACGACCACATTTCACACTTTGACACATATTCGATGATGCATTCATTCGTTACCTCAAATCTCCAAACAACCCTCCTTTTATAACAACATTTTCATGATCAAAACCCTAATCTTAGTCGACTGTAAACCCTGATCTTAGTCGCTCAAACCCTAATCTTAGTCGACTACAAACCCTAATATTAGTCGACTATCATAGGTCTTCATCGGCTTCAACTCAACCATGAAAAAGCAACATGTCGCGATATCATGACACTTTTACTTACTCTCTCTTTCTCCTTGCTTTGGACCCCAAAAATACAACATGTCGCGATATCATGACACTTTTGTTCTCTCTCTCTTTCTCCTTGCTTTGGACCACGAAAATACAACATGTCGCGATATCACGACACTTTCACCTCCTTGCTTCTCTTCTTGGCTTGTACCCACGAAAACTCAGCATGTCGTGATATCACGACACTTTCATCTCCGTACTTCTTTTCTTGGCTTGTACCCATGAAAACACATGTCATGATATCACGACACTTTCACCTCCTTGCCTCTTTTCTTGGCTTGTACCTACAAACAAATTCTCTTCCTTTCTTTAAAAAACAACATGTCACAAAATCGTGACACTTTCGCCTCCTTGCCTCTTTTCTTGGCTTGTACCAATGAAAACATAACATGTCATGAAATCGTGACACTTTCACCTCCTTGCCTCTTTTCTTGGCTTGTACCAATGAAAACATAGCATGTCGTGAAATCATGACACTTTCGCCTTCCTTCTTACTTTCTCTCTCCTCATTGAGTCACGAAAATGCGACATGTCGCGATATCGTGACACTTTCTCTCCTTTGCTTTTTCTTTTGCCTTCGGGTCATGAAAACATGACATGTCACGATATCATGACACTTTCTCTCCTTTGCTCTTTCTCTTGCCTTCGGGTCACGAAAACCCGACATGTCATGATATCGTGACACTTTTTCTCCTTAGCTCTTTCTCTTGCCTTTGGGTCACGAAAACCCGACATGTCGCGATATCGCGACACTTTTTCTTTCTCTTTCTCTTGCAATATGTCACAAAATCATGACACTTTTTCTTCCGTACAATCTCTCTTGCAATATGTCACAAAATCGTGACACTTTTTCTTTTGTACTATCTCTCTTGCAATATGTCACGAAATCGTGACACTTTTTCTTTGTACTCTCTCTTCCAATATGTCACGAAATCGTGACACTTTTTCTTTCGTACTATCTCTCTTGCAATATGTCACGAAATCGTGACACTTTTTCTACTTGTCTTTTTCTCTTCCAACATGTCACGAAATCGTGACACTTTTTCTTCCGTACTATCTCTCTTGCAATATGTCATGAAATCGTGACACTTTTCTTACTTGTTCTTTTTCTCTTCCAACATGTCACAAAATCGTGACACTTCTTCCTACTTTTTCTCTTGCAATATGTCACGAAATCATGACACTTTTCTTACTTGTTCTTTTTCCTTCCAACATGTCACGAAATCATGACAGTTTTGCTTGCTTGTGCTTTCTCTCCGAACATGTCATGAAATCATGATAGTTTTGCTTGCTTGCGCTTTCTCTCCGAACATGTCATAAAATCATGACAGTTTTGCTTGCTTGCGCTTTCTCTCCGAACATGTCACAAAATCATGATAGTTTTGCTTGCTTGCGCTTTCTCTCCGAACATGTCATGAAATCATGATAGTTTTTATTTCTTCTCAACATGTCACGATATCACGATAGTTTTTCTTTCTTGCTCAACATGTCGCGATATCGCGACAGTTTTTCTTTCTTGCTCAACATGTCGCGATATCGCGACAGTTTTCTTCCTTGTGATTTTCTTTTGATTTTTAGCATATGGGCCACTTCGATCTTCTTAGACAACACTGCTCATACTCTGAGTAACCTCTGAACTCCTATCCACTACATCATTGAACTCTTGTCCACTGCATCAACAGATCTATCTGATTGTGTTGACAACAATGACAATATTATTGTTGCACCTTGCTCAACAATCTCCCCCTTTGGAATTGTTGGCAACACACATGCAATTTCCTGTAATTCTTCTCCCCCTTTGACAATAATACCAAAGGGCTACTGCAGACTCCCCCGAGTCCATGCACAACATTCTCAGGCACAAGTTATTACAGTTAGCAAAAATTATAAACATGAGCAAAAAGATAATCAAATATATAAATGCTCCCCCTGAGAATGTGATCCCTATAGCTAGTCAATTCTTGGGAAACGTGACTACTCCACAATCTATTGTTGGAATAAAAATCCAACTTAACCTCACTTTCTACAACTTTCTCCTACGTACAACATGTTGTCGCTGCAATATATTCTACCTCTACTATGGATAAGGAAACTGACTCTTGTTTCTTACTGTTCTACGTGACCAATCTGTCTCCAAGATAGAATGCACCTCCACTGGTACTCTTTCTATCATCTACACATCCTACCCAATCTGCATCTTTTGGATACCATAACCCATACTCCATAGTACCCTTGTGATATTATAGAAGACTCTGTCTCTCTGTTGCACTTGATTGGTGGACCTCTTCTTCACTTGAAGAATCCTCACTCAGATCTATCTTCAACTGTGTTGGTTGCTAGATTTCTATCCATTGAGACTCTGTCCTCTGTACTCTATCACCTCCAAAGCTCAGTCAATAGGCTCACTAAGAACCTACTCAATAGGCTCACATAGAACCTGAATAACAAGCTCACATAGAACTTGTCCAATGTTGAATAACAAGCTCATACAAAACCTGTCCAAATCTGCTCCACCAAGCTCACTAAGAACTTGTCCAAATCTTCTCTAGAAATCTATCCCAACATTGTCCTCAAATATTTCCCAAAGGCCTTCTCAAAGGCTCAATCAATCATGCTCAAGTAGTACTCAAAATGAACTCAACAATGAATGGCGATCTCAAATCAAATCCACTTCATAGAACTTTAAAAATCACTTCACACATAACTTGACTAGGCTCAATCAAATCAACTCAACCAATCATCACAAGGGACAACTCTCTCTCACACAACCCTAGTCCAAGTATGTATCAACCAACTCAAATAATTCCAACAATGCTCAACCACAAATATCACATAACAATGATACTCATGTTCTTTTCTAACTCAAGTTCTTTCACAACCAATGGGCTTAAACCACTATGCTTATAACACAAGGTTTAAACACAACTCTCAATTCAGAAAACCTTGATGCATTCAACCAACCACTTTCGAAAAAAGAAACCACAAACAATCATTTTCCCTTCAATGATATTTCAGAAATCAACCACCATAATGTTGTCACATGAGTCTCCTTGGGATTAGCCTGAAATCGTGCTACCATGCATACTGCCTACAAAATATCTAGTCTGATAGCTCAGTACAGTAAGCTTCCAATCATAGATCTTACATGATTTGATCAAGTGGAGATTTGTCATTCTTGCTCAACTTGCACCCTTTCTTAAACCTTTGTTGAGTGAGATAGTTGTCTAGCCTTGCATATCATGCTCGAGGTGCCTGTTTCAAGCCATATATCTTCAACTTACAAACCAAGTTGGGATCATCACCAAGCTAGAAACCATATGGCTGCTCAATATAAACCTCTTCTTCAAGCTTCCCATTCAAAAATGTTGATTTCACATCTGTCAACAAAATTGACAAGTGACTCACACTTGTACCAACTTTTGTCCAACACTGTACCAACACTGCAATTTTATTGCCAACTCTGTGCAAGCATCAAACACTGTACCACAACACAACCAAATCCCTTTTTATATTTTCAACTTGGTCTATGTTTTCTACAATCACCGCTGGTCACACCTTACTTTCAACTGTTCGAATCAGGAGACAATATTTTGTTAAACACTTCACGGCCAACTATAGTGCACCTTACTCAAACTCATACTTCTGGACCTCGGATAGGTATGATTCACAAAGCAAAGTTGCTCATCTTGATGAGCTAAACATGAGTCAATGATCAGACTTCAATATTTTTCACCACAGCATCATAATAGATCTAACAATCTTCACGTCAATGTGTAGTTCAAATACACACTGCTTTTATCGAAACACATATATGCGGCTAGGGCAACATTCTTTCACTAACCAAATTATCTGAACTATTATAATCCTTAACTTTGGACAGTGGCAGTAAGAACCATCACCAGTACAACAATGACATATAGCAATACTACCAATAATGACAACTCTCAATTTAATCACCACCCTTCACGACACTTCCACAAACTACATGAACTGAAAACACACTTTGACAACTATACAACAACTTCCCTGACTACTTGCCTTTCATCCTCAGGTAATCAAACAAATACATAGGAGCATTAAAATGAAACTTCAAGATTGCTCCCCCTGAGGATGTGCTACCTGGAGTTGCTTAGTGCAATATCGGAGTAGTCTCCTTCAGTCCAAGGAGACATGATTTCCTTTCTTCTATCTTTCTCCAAACTTTCTTGAACTCGGGCTTGGATTTTTCAACTGCATCCCTATTTTGCACCTTTTCATGAACTCGAACATTTCTCTTGTGTGGTTGTCTCTTGTGCATCCTTGATGAATGATTATTTTCCTTTTTTATGTACCTGATTTATTCCCTGTCTGTGTTGCGTTCTTTGCGTCTGATGAAATCTACTATTTTGCCTTAGATTAGATACAAAAATGCTTGGACAAAACCTTGCTATGTGCCCATGACCATTACATTGAAAACATTGTACATATTGTTCACTCAGAAACGTAGAAGTATTTCTACCAGCATAACTCTTTGATTTATTATTCAATCCACAATAAATTGCCTTGTGACCATACTTGGTTGCATCTGAAACAATAGCCATTAAAAGTATTATTATGAATAGAGTGAGAGTGATAGAACCTCTTTTGTTGTGGTTGCTTTGTTGTAGATCTCCTTTGATATTTTCTTCCTTTTGAAAATTCAGCTTCAAGCTTTTCTTGCTTTGATCCTTCAACAGTGAACTTCTTCTTCTCTGCAGAGTTGGAAGATGAAGGTTGTTCAACTTCATATCCAAGACCACGCCTATCCATGGAGCTTCTTTGTTGGCTTATCATTTTATCTAGCAACTCTGTGCTTTTCTCGAATTTGAGATTTGTATTGGCCTCTTCTAGTTGTTTCTTCAATAAAACAATCTCTTCCTCTTGTTTGCAGCAACCAATCTCTTTCTCATTGAACTGTGACTTGAGAGTTTCTTCAATCCTTTTGAATTCTTCTACCTGTACTTTCAAACTGGTTATTATTTCATTTGCATCCTCAAGCTTTCTTGAGATTTCCTTATTCCTTTTTCTTTCTATCTTCAATTCATCCAGAGCTGCAATTAATTCCTCTTTCAAATTTATTTCTGCATCAATTTCTTCTTCATCACATTCCTATTCTTTTTTTGTTTCTTCTTCGAGTGTCAAGAAAAGACCTCCACCTGTTTCTTTCTTAGAATCATCCTCTAGGACTTCATTAACTCTCAACATATATGCTTTTATGTTCTCATCGTCATTCAACTTTAAAGCTTCGAACTGAGCTTGATGTGTTTGTAACTTAGCCTCCTTGATCTCATCGTCTCCTTCATGAATACTCTTCAGTTTGTTCCATATTTCTTTTGCCATTTTACAACTCATGATCTTTACCAGTTCACTGTCTACTAATCCGCACCTGATAGCATCCTTTGCTTTTGAGTCATTCTCAAACAGATTCTTACCGACAACATCGGTTGGAGGAGTGATGGGTATTGTGTATTCACTATCTACTGAATCCCAGATGTCGTATCCCAAAGCACAAAGATATGTCTGCATCCTGATTCTCTAGACCGCGTAATTAGTTTCATCAAACAAAGGTGCTTTGTTTGATGAGAAGTCTTCAACCTTTTTTGGTTCAATTTTCTCTTCCACAGGAACTGAAACTGATTGAGATGCCCTTTTGGAGGAGGATCTATTCTTCTTACCCATTGCATACTAATCCAAGATCAACCCTGACTGATTTAGCCTTAGAAGGGAACTTGGCTCTGATACCAATTGTTAGTCTTACAATGGCACTGAGAGAGGGGGTGAATCAGTGTAGTTCTTTTAACTTGAATTTATAGCTCTTAAAACTGAAATAATGAAACCTTAAAACCAGATAAAGCAAGCATCACAAAAGAACATATCACACAACACAAGATTTTAACGAGGTTCACCAATTTGGCTACTCCTCAAGAATGACTGCTTGGACTACCATCCAAATCCAGCCTTTGCAAAGCACCAACTTTACAAACAGTTTACCAGCATCCACTGGAAGGAGCACCAACCCCTGATTTATCTGTACCAATAGAAAGGAGCACCAACCCCTGATTTACCAGCACCTACTGGAAGGAGCACCAACCCCTGATGCCAAGCTGCAACCTAGACTTCAATTTTGAATCTATAAGTTTGATAATAAAATACCTTTGCTTTTGCAAGACCCTAACTGGTCTTCTCCACCTTTGCATTCTCTACGCACTTCGCTCTTTCTATGCAAACACTTCGCACACTCTGCTTCGTTGCAATCCAACTTCACGATCGTCTTCTCCCTTTTGTGCACTTTGCTCCTTCTACTTTCTATGCAATCACAGATGCACTTAGGACAATTCGACATGACTTCTTTGCTCACTTTGCGCACTTCACCATCATCTCATCGCTTCTACGCTTTCTACGCTCTTACGACCACATTTCACACTTCGACACATATTCGACGACGCATTCATCAACACCTCAAATCTCCAAACAACCCTCCTTTTATAACAACATTTTCATGATCAAAACCCTAATCTTAGTCGACTATAAACCCTAATCTTAGTTGGCTACAAACCCTAATATTAGTCCTGCAAACCCTAATCTTAGTCGGTTGTCATAGGTCTTCATCGACTTCAACTCAACCGTGAAAAAGCAACATGTCGCGATATCATGACACTTTTGCTTACTCTCTCTTTCTCCTTGCTTTGGTCCCGAAAATACATGTCACGATATCATGACACTATTTTCTCTCTCCTCTTTCTCTTTGCTTTGGACCACGAAAATACAACATGTCACGATATCGCGACACTTTCGCCTCCTTGCTTCTCTTCTTGGCTTGTACCCACGAAAACCAACATGTCGCGATATCGCGACACTTTCCCTCCTTGCCTCTTTTCTTGGCTTGTACCCAATTCTCTTTTTCTTGCTTAAAACCAACATGTCATGAAATCGTGACACTTTCACCTCCTTGCCTCTTTTCTTGGCTTGTACCAAAAACACACATGTCACGAAATCGTGACACTTTCCCTCCTTCCTCTTTTCTTGCTAAATGAAACACTTCCCTTCTATGCACAATATCGTGACACTTTCTCTCCTTTGCTCTTTCTTTCCTTCGGTCACGAAAATCTGACATGTCACGATATCACGACACTTTCTCTCCTTTGCTCTTTCTCTTGCCTTCGGGTCACGAAAACCAGACATGTCGCGATATCGCGACACTTTTTCTCCTTAGCTCTTTCTCTTGCCTTCGGGTCTGCAAACCTGACATGTCACGATATCGTGACACTTTTTCTTTCCTCTCTCTCTTCAATATGTCGACAAAATCTTGACACTTTTTCTTCAATCTCTCTTGCAATATGTCACGAAATCGTGACACTTTTTCTTTACTCTCTCTTCAATATGTCACGAAATCTCGACACTTTTTCTTACTATCTCTCTTGCAATATGTCATGAAATCGTGACACTTTTTCTTTCGTACTATCTCTCTTGCAATATGTCACGAAATCGTGACACTTTTTCTACTTGTCTTTTTCTCTTCCAACATGTCATGAAATCGTGACACTTTTTCTTTCGTACTATCTCTCTTGCAATATGTCACGAAATCGTGACACTTTTCTTACTTGTCTTTTTCTCTTCCAACATGTCACGAAATCGTGACACTTCTTCCTGCTTTCTCTCTTGCAACATGTCATGAAATCGTGACACTTTTCTTACTTGTCTTTTTCTCTTCCAACATGTCATGAAATCATGACAGTTTTGCTTGCTTGTGCTTTCTCTCCGAACATGTCACGAAATCATGATAGTTTTACTTGCTTGCGCTTTCTCTCCAACATGTCACGAAATCATGACAGTTTTGCTTGCTTGCGCTTTCTCTCCGAACATGTCACGAAATCATGATAGTTTTGCTTGCTTGCGCTTTCTCTTCGAACATGTCACGAAATCATGATAGTTTTTCTTTCTTCTCAACATGTCACGATATCGTGACAATTTTTCTTTCTTTCTCAACATGTCGCGATATCACGACAGTTTTTCTTTCTTGCTCAACATGTCGCGATATCACGACAATTTTCTTCCTTGTGATTTTCTTTTGATTTTTAGCATATGGGCCACTTCGATCTTCTTAGAAAACCTGTAACTATCCACTACATCAACCGATCTATCTGACTGTGTTGACAACAATGACAATACTGTTGCTGCACCTTGCTCAACAATCTCCCCCTTTGGAATTGTTGGCAACACACGTGCAATTTCCTATAATTCTTCTCCCCCTTTGACAATAATACCAAAGGGCTACTGTAGACTCCCCCTGAGTCCATGCACAACATTCTCAGGCAAAATTTATTACACTTAGCAAAAATCATGAACATGAGCAAAAAGATAATCAAATACTTAAATGCTCCCCCTAAGAATGTGATCCCTGTAGCTAGTCAATTCTTGGGAAACGTGACCACTCCACAATCTATTGTTGGAATAAAAATCCAACTTAACCTCACTTTCTACAACTTTCTCCTACGTACAACACGTTGTCGCTACAATATATTCTACCTCTTGTGGATAAGGAAACTGACTCTTGTTTCTTACTGTTCTACGTGACCAATCTGTCTCCAAGATAGAATGCACCTCCACTGGTACTCTTTCTATCATCTACACATCCTACCCAATCTGCATCTTTTGGATACCATAACCCATACTCCATAGTACCCTTGTGATATTATAGAAGACTCTGTCTCTCGGTTGCACTGATTGGTGGACCTCTTCTTCACTTGAAGAATCCTCACTCAGATCTATCTTCAACTGTTTGCTGCTAGATTTCTATCCATTGAGACTCTATCCTCTGTACTCTGTCACCTCCAAAGCTCAGTCAATAGGCTCACTAAGAACCTGCTCAATAGGCTCACACAGAACCTCTTAACAAGCTCACATAGAACTTGTCCAATGCTGAATAACAAGCTCATACAAAACCTATCCAAATCTGCTCCACCAAGCTCACTAAGAACTTGTCCAAATCTTCTCTAGAAATCTGTCCCAACATTGTCCTCAAATATTTCCCAAAGGCCTTCTCAAAGGCTCAATCAATCATGCTCAAGTAGTACTCAAAATGAACTCAACAATGAATGGCGATCTCAAATCAAATCCACTTCATAGAACTTTAAAAATCACTTCACACATAACTTGACTAGGCTCAATCAAATCAACTCAACCAATCATCACAAGGGACAACTCTCTCTCACACAACCCTAGTCCAAGTATGTATCAACCAACTCAAATAATTCCAACAATGCTCAACCACAAATATCACATAACAATGATACTCATGTTCTTTTCTAACTCAAGTTCTTTCACAACCAATGGGCTTAAACCACTATGCTTATAACACAAGGTTTAAACACAACTCTCAATTCAGAAAACCTTGATGCATTCAACCAACCACTTTCGAAAAAAGAAACCACAAACAATCATTTTCCCTTCAATGATATTTCAGAAATCAACCACCATAATGCTGTCACATGAGTCTCCTTGGGATTAGCCTGAAATCGTGCTACCATGCATACTACCTACAAAATATCCGTCCGATAGCGTATAGTAAGCTTCCAATCATAGATCTTACATGGTTTGATCAACAGGTGGAGATTTGTCATCCTTGCTCAACTTGCAACCTTTCTTAAACCTTTGTTGAGTGAGATAGTTGTCTAGCCTTGCATATCATGCTTGGGGTGCCTATTTCAAGCCATATATCTTCAACTTACAAACCAAGTTGGGATCATCACCAAGCTAGAAACCATCTGGCTGCTCAATATAAACCTCTTCTTCAAGCTTCCCATTCAAAAATGTTGATTTCACATCTGTCAACAAAATTGACAAGTGACTCACACTTGTACCAACTTTTGTCCAACACTGTACCAACACTACAATTTTATTGCCAACTCTGTGCAAGCATCAAACACTGTACCACAACACCAACCAAATCCCTTTTTATATTTTCAACTTGGTCTATGTTTTCTACAGTCACCGCTGGTCACACCTTACTTTCAACTGTTCGAATCAGGAGACAATATTTTGTTAAACACTTCACGGCCAACTATAGTGCACCTTACTCAAACTCATACTTCTGGACCTCGGATAGGTATGATTCACAAAGCAAAGTTGCTCATCTTGATGAGCTAAACATGAGTCAATGATCAGACTTCAATATTTTTCACCACAACATCATAATAGATCTAACAATCTTCACGTCAATGTGTAGTTCAAATACACACTCGCTTTTATCGAAACACATATATGCGGCTAGGGCAACATTCTTTCACTAACCAAATTATCTGAACTGTTATAATCCTTAACTTTGGACAGTGGCAGTAAGAACCATCACCAGTACAACAATGACATATAGCAATACTACCAATAATGACAACTCTCAATTTAATCACCACCCTTCACGACACTTCCACAAACTACATGAACTGAAAACACACTTTGACAACTATACAACAACTTCCCTGACTACTTGCCTTTCATCCTCAGGTAATCAAACAAATACATAGGAGCATTAAAATGAAACTTCAAGATTGCTCCCCCTGAGGATGTGCTACCTGGAGTTGCTTAGTGCAATAGCGGAGTAGTCTCCTTCAGTCCAAGGAGACATGATTTCCTTTCTTCTATCTTTCTCCAAACTTTCTTGAACTCGGGCTTGGATTTTTCAACTGCATCCCTATTTTGCACCTTTTCGTGAACTCGAACATTTCTCTTGTGTGGTTGTCTCTTGTGCATCCTTGATGAATGATTATTTTCCTTTTTATGTACCTGATTTATTCCCTGTCTATGTTGCATTCTTTGCGTCTGATGAAATCTACTGTTTTGCCTTAGATTAGATACAAAAATGCTTGGACAAAACCTTGCTATGTGCCCATGACCATTACATTGAAAACATTGTACATATTGTTCACTCAGAAATGCAGAAGTATTTCTACCAAACATAACTCTTTGATTTATTATTCAATCCACAATAAATTGCCTTGTGACCATACTGGTTGCATCTGAAACAATAGCCATTAAAAGTATTATTATGAATAGAGTGAGAGTGATAGAACCTCTTTTGTTGTGGTTGCTTTGTTGTAGATCTCCTTTGATATTTTCTTCCTTTTGAAGATTCAGCTTCAAGCTTTTCTTGCTTTGATCCTTCAACAATGAACTTCTTCTTCTCTGCAGAGTTGGAAGATGAAGGTTGTTCAACTTCATATCCAAGACCACGCTTATCCGTGGAGCTTCTTTGTTGGCTTATCATTTTATCTAGCAACTCTGTGCTCTTCTCGAATTTGAGATTTGTATTGGCCTCTTCTAGTTGTTTCTTCAATAAAACAATCTCTTCCTCTTGTTTGTAGCAACCAATCTCTTTCTCATTGAACTGTGACCTGAGAGTTTCTTCAATCCTTTTGAATTCTTCTACCTGTACTTTCAAACTGGTTATTATTTCATTTGCATCCTCAAGCTTTCTTGAGATTTCCTTATTCCTTTTTCTTTCTATCTTCAATTCATCCAGAGCTGCAATTAATTCCTCTTTCAAATTTATTTCTGCATCAATTTCTTCTTCATCACATTCCTATTCTTTTTCTGTTTCTTCTTCGAGTGTCATGAAAAGACCTCCACCTGTTTCTTTCTTAGAATCATCCTCTAGGACTTCATTAACTCTCAACATATATGCCTCTATGTTCTCATCGTCATTCAACTTTAAAGCTTCGAACTGAGCTTGATGTGTTTGTAACTTGGCCTCCTTGATCTCATCGTCTCCTTCATGAATACTCCTCAGTTTGTCCCATATTTCTTTTGCCATTTTACAACTCATGATCTTTACCAGTTCACTGTCTACTAATCCGCACTCGATAGCATTCTTTGCTTTTGAGTCATTCTCAAACAGATTCTTACCGACAACATCGGTTGGAGGAGTGATGGGTATTGTGTATTCACTATCTACTGAATCCCAGATGTCGTATCCCAAAGCACAAAGATATGTCTGCATCCTGATTCTCCAGACCGTGTAATTAGTTTCATCAAACAAAGGTGCTTTGTTTGATGAGAAGTCTTCAACCTTTTTTGGTTCAATTTTCTCTTCCACAGGAACTAAAACTGATCGAGATGCCCTTTTGGAGGAGGATCTATTCTTCTTACCCATTGCGTACTAATCCAAGATCAACCCTGACTGATTTAGCCTTAGAAGGGAACTTGGCTCTGATACCAATTGTTAGTCTTACAATGGCACTCGAGAGGGGGGTGAATCAGTGTAGTTCTTTTAACTTGAATTTATAGCTCTTAAAACTGAAATAATGAAACCTTAAAACCAGATAAAGCAAGCATCACAAAAGAACATATCACACAACACAAGATTTTAACGAGGTTCACCAATTTGGCTACTCCTCAAGAATGACTGCTTGGACTACCATCCAAATCCAGCCTTTGCAAAGCACCAACTTTACAAACAGTTTACCAGCATCCACTGGAAGGAGCACCAACCCCTAATTTATCTGTACCAATAGAAAGGAGCACCAACCCCTGATTTACCAACACCTACTGGAAGGAGCACCAACCCCTGATGCCAAGCTGCAACCTAGACTTCAATTTTGAATCTATAAGTTTGATAATAAAATACCTTTGCTTTTGCACGACCCTAACTGGTCTTCTCCACCTTTGCATTCTCTGCGCACTCCGCTCTTTCTATGCAAACACTTCGCACACTCTACTTCACTACAATCCAACTTCACGATCGTCTTCTCCCTTTTGTGCACTTTGCTCCTTCTACTTTCTCTGTGCAATCACAGATGCACTTAGGACAATTCGACATGACTTCTTTGCTCACTTTGCGCACTTCACCATCATCTCACCGCTTCTATGCTTTCTACGCTCTTACGGCCACATTTCACACTTCGACACATATTCGACGACGCATTCATTCACACCTCAAATCTCCAAACAACCCTCCTTTTATAACAACATTTTCATGATCAAAACCCTAATCTTAGTCGATTGTAAACCCTAATCTTAGTCGATTGCAAACCCTAATCTTAGTCATTGCAAACCCTAATCTTAGTCGGTTATCATAGGTCTTCGTCGGCTTCAACTCAACCATGAAAAAACAACATGTCGCGATATCATGACACTTTTGCTTACTCTCTCTTTCTCCTTGCTTTGGTCCCAAAATACAACATGTCGCGATATCATGACACTTTTGTTCTCTCTCTCTTTCTCCTTGCTTTGGACCACAAAAATACAACATGTCGCGATATCGTGACACTTTCGCCTCCTTGCTTCTCTTCTTGGCTTGTACCCACGAAAACTCAGCATGTCGCGATATCGTGACACTTTCACCTCCTTACTTCTTTTCTTGGCTTGTACCCACGAAAACACATGTCACGATATCGTGACACTTTCGCCTCCTTGCCTCTTTTCTTGGACCTCCCTCCTTTTTTATCTCTCCTTTAGTCATGAAAATGTGACATGTCGCGATATCGTGACACTTTCTCTCCTTTGCTTTTTCTCTTGCCTTCGGGTCATGAAATCGACATGTCATGATATCGTGACACTTTCTCTCCTTTGCTCTTTCTCTTGCCTTCGGGTCACGAAAACGCGACATGTCGCGATATCGTGACACTTTTTCTCCTTAGCTCTTTCCATTCAAACACTTTCTTCTTCTCTTACAATCTCTTGCAATATGTCACGAAATCGTGACACTTTTTCTTTCGAATTCTCTCTCTTGCAATATGTCATGAAATCGTGACACTTTTTCTTCTGTACTATCTCTCTTGCAATATGTCACGAAATCGTGACACTTTTTCTTTCGTACTATCTCTCTTGCAATATGTCACGAAATCGTGACACTTTTTCTACTTGTCTTTTCTCTTCCAACATGTCACGAAATCATGACACTTTTTCTTTCGTACTATCTCTCTTGCAATATGTCACGAAATCGTGACACTTTTCTTACTTGTTTTTTCTCTTCGAACATGTCGTGAAATCGTGACACTTCTTCCTACTTTCTCTCTTCCAACATGTCATCGAAATCGTGACACTTTTCTTACTTGTCTTTTTCTTCCAACATGTCATGAAATCATGACAATTTTCTTGCTTGTGCTTTCTCTTCCAACATGTCATGAAATCATGATAGTTTTCTTGCTTGCGCTTTCTCTCCGAACATGTCACGAAATCATGACAGTTTTTCTTGCTTGCGCTTTCTCTCCGAACATGTCACGAAATCATGATAGTTTTGCTTGCTTGCGCTTTCTCTCCGAACATGTCATGAAATCGTGATAGTTTTTCTTTCTTCTCAACATGTCACATATCGCTATAGCTTTCTTTCTTCTCAACATGTCGCGATATCGCGATAGTTTTTCTTTCTTGCTCAACATGTCGCGATATCGCGACATTTTCTTCCTTGTGATTTTCTTTTGATTTTTAGCATATGGGCCACTTCGATCTTCTTAAGAAAAACCACCACTACATACTCGAGTAACCTTCTGAACTCTTCTCATCAACTCTTCCACTGCATCAACCGATCTATCTGACCGTGTTGACAACAATGACAATACTGTTGCTGCACCTTGCTCAACAATCTCCCCCTTTGGAATTGTTGGCAACACACATGCAATTTCCTATAATTCTTCTCCCCCTTTGACAATAATACCAAAGGGCTGCTGAGAATGAGTCCATGCACAAAATTCTCGAGCAAAAGTTATTACACTTAGCAAAAATTACAAACATGAGCAAAAAGATAATCAAATATATAAATGCTCCCCTGAGAATGTGATCCCTATAGCTAGTCAATTCTTGGGAAACGTGACCACTCCACAATCTATTGTTGGAATAAAAATCCAACTTAACCTCACTTTCTGCAACTTTCTCCTACGTACAACACGTTGTCGCTGCAATATATTCTACCTCTGCTGTGGATAAGGAAACTGACTCTTGTTTCTTACTATTCTACGTGACCAATCTGTCTCCAAGATAGAATGCACCTCCACTGGTACTCTTTCTGTCATCTACACATCCTGCCCAATCTGCATCTTTTGGATACCATAACCCATACTCCATAGTACCCTTGTGATATTATAGAAGACTCTGTCTCTCTGCTGCACTGATTGGTGGACCTCTTCTTCACTTGAAGAATCCTCACTCAGATCTATCTTCAACTATGTTGGCTGCTAGATTTCTATCCATTGAGACTCTATCCTCTGTACTCTGTCACCTCCAAAGCTCAGTCAATAGGCTCACTAAGAACTGCTCAATAGGCTCACACAGAACCTAACAAGCTCACATAGAACTTGTCCAATGCTGAATAACAAGCTCATACAAAACTTGTCCAAATCTGCTCCACCAAGCTCACTAAGAACTTGTCCAAATCTTCTCTAGCAATCTATCCCAACATTGTCCTCAAATATTTCCCAAAGGCCTTCTCAAAGGCTCAATCAATCATGCTCAAGTAGTACTCAAAATGAACTCAACAATGAATGGCGATCTCAAATCAAATCCACTTCATAGAACTTTAAAAATCACTTCACACATAACTTGACTAGGCTCAATCAAATCAACTCAACCAATCATATCTCACACAACCCTAGTCCAAGTATGTATCAACCAACTCAAATAATTCCAACAATGCTCAACCACAAATATCACATAACAATGATACTCATGTTCTTTTCTAACTCAAGTTCTTTCACAACCAATGGGCTTAAACCACTATGCTTATAACACAAGGTTTAAACACAACTCTCAATTCAGAAAACCTTGATGCATTCAACCAACCACTTTCAAAAAAGGAAACCACAAACAATCATTTTCCCTTCAATGATATTTCAGAAATCAACCACCATAATGTTGTCACATGAGTCTCCTTGGGATTAGCCTGAAATCGTGCTACCATGCATACTTCCTACAAAATATCTAGTCTGATAGTTGTCAAGTACAGTAAGCTTCCAATCATAGATCTGTACATGATTTGATCAACAAGTGGAGATTTGTCATTCTTGCTCAACTTGCACCCTTTCTTAAACCTTTGTTGAGTGAGATAGTTGTCTAGCCTTGCATATCATGCTCGGGGTGCCTGTTTCAAGCCATATATCTTCAACTTACAAACCAAGTTGGGATCATCACCAAGCTGGAAACCATCTGGCTGCTCAATATAAACCTCTTCTTCAAGCTTCCCATTCAAAAACGCTGATTTCACATCTGTCAACAAAATTGACAAGTGACTCACACTTGTACCAACTTTTGTCCAACATTGTACCAACACTGCAATTTTACTGCCAACTCGTGCAAGCATCAAACACTCGTACCACAACACAACCAAATCCCTTTTTATATTTTCAACTTGGTCTATGTTTTCTATAGTCACCGCTGGTCACACCTTACTTTCAACTGTTCGAATCAGGAGACAATATTTTGTTAAACACTTCACGGCCAACTATAGTGCACCTTACTCAAACTCATACTTCGGACCTCGGATAGGTATGATTCACAAAGCAAAGTTGCTCATCTTGATGGGCTAAACATGAGTCAATGATCAGACTTCAATATTTTTCACCACAACGTCATAATAGATCTAACAATCTTCACGTCAATGTGTAGTTCAAATACACACTGCTTTTATCGAAACACATATATGCGGCTAGGGCAACATTCTTTCACTAACCAAATTATCTGAACTGTTATAATCCTTAACTTTGGACAGTGGTAGTAAGAACCATCACCAGTACAACAATGACATATAGCAATACTACCAATAATGACAACTCTCAATTTAATCACCACCCTTCACGACACTTCCACAAACTACATGAACTGAAAACACACTTTGACAACTATACAACAACTTCCCTGACTACTTGCCTTTCATCCTTAGGTAATCAAACAAATACATAGGAGCATTAAAATGAAACTTCAAGATTGCTCCCCCTGAGGATGTGCTACCTGGAGTTGCTTAGTGCAATATCGGAGTAGTCTCCTTCAGTCCAAGGAGACATGATTTCCTTTCTTCTATCTTTCTCCAAACTTTCTTGAACTCGGGCTTGGATTTTTCAACTGCATCCCTGTTTTGCACCTTTTCGTGAACTCGAACATTTCTCTTGTGTGGTTGTCTCTTGTGCATCCTTGATGAATGATTATTTTCCTTTTTATGTACCTGATTTATTCCCTGTCTGTGTTGCGTTCTTTGCGTCTGATGAAATCTACTGTTTTGCCTTAGATTAGATACAAAAATGCTTGGACAAAACCTTGCTATGTGCCCATGACCATTACATTGAAAACATTGTACATATTGTTCACTCAGAAACGCAGAAGTATTTCTACCAGCATAACTCTTTGATTTATTATTCAATCCACAATAAATTGCCTTGTGACCATACTGGTTGCATCTGAAACAATAGCCATTAAAAGTATTATTATGAATAGAGTGAGAGTGATAGAACCTCTTTTGTTGTGGTTGCTTTGCTGTAGATCTCCTTTGATATTTTCTTCCTTTTGAAAATTTAGCTTCAAGCTTTTCTTGCTTTGATCCTTCAACAGTGAACTTCTTCTTCTCTGCAGAGTTGGAAGATGAAGGTTGTTCAGCTTCATATCCAAGACCACGCCTATCCGTGGAGCTTCTTTGTTGGCTTATCATTTTATCTAGCAACTCTGTGCTCTTCTCGAATTTGAGATTTGTATTGGCCTCTTCTAGTTGTTTCTTCAATAAAACAATCTCTTCCTCTTGTTTGCAGCAACCAATCTCTTTCTCATTGAACTGTGACTTGAGAGTTTCTTCAATCCTTTTGAATTCTTCTACCTGTACTTTCAAACTGGTTATTATTTCATTTGCATCCTCAAGCTTTCTTGAGATTTCCTTATTCCTTTTTCTTTCTATCTTCAATTCATCCAGAGCTGCAATTAATTCCTCTTTCAAATTTATTTCTGCATCAATTTCTTCTTCATCACATTCCTATTCTTTTTCTATTTCTTCTTCGAGTGTCATGAAAAGACCTCCACCTATTTCTTTCTTAGAATCATCCTCTAGGACTTCATTAACTCTCAGCATATATGCCTCTATGTTCTCATCGTCATTCAACTTTAAAGCTTCGAACTGAGCTTGATGTGTTTGTAACTTGGCCTCCTTGATCTCATCGTCTCCTTCATGAATACTCTCTCAGTTTGTTCCATATTTCTTTTGCCATTTTACAACTCATGATCTTTACCAGTTCACTGTCTACTAATCCGCACTCGATAGCATCCTTTGCTTTTGAGTCATTCTCAAACAGATTCTTATCGGCAGCATCGGTTGGAGGAGTGATGGGTATTGTGTATTCACTGTCTACTGAATCCCAGATGTCGTATCCCAAAGCACAAAGATATGTCTGCATCCTGATTCTCCAGACCATGTAATTAGTTTCATCAAACAAAGGTGCTTTGTTTGATGAGAAGTCTTCAACCTTTTTTGGTTCAATTTTCTCTTCCACAGGAACTAAAACTGACTGAGATGCCCTTTTGGAGGAGGATCTATTCTTCTTACCCATTGCGTACTAATCCAAGATCAACCCTGACTGATTTAGCCTTAGAAGGGAACTTGGCTCTGATACCAATTGTTAGTCTTACAATGGCACTGAGAGGGGGGTGAATCAGTGTAGTTCTTTAAACTTGAATTTATAGCTCTTAAAACTAAAATAATGAAACCTTAAAACCAGATAAAGCAAGCATCACAAAAGAACATATCACACAACACAAGATTTTAACGAGGTTCACCAATTTGGCTACTCCTCAAGAATGACTCGCTTGGACTACCATCCAAATCCAGCCTTTGCAAAGCACCAACTTTACAAACAGTTTACCAGCATCCACTGGAAGGAGCACCAACCCCTGATTTATCTGTACCAACAGAAAGGAGCACCAACCCCTGATTTACCAACACCTACTGGAAGGAGCACCAACCCCTGATGCCAAGCTGCAACCTGGACTTCAATTTTGAATCTATAAGTTTGATGATAAAATACCTTTGCTTTTGCATGACCCTAACTGGTCTTCTCCACCTTTGCATTCTCTATGCACTCCGCTCTTTCTATGCAAACACTTCGCACACTCTGCTTCACTGCAATCCAACTTCACGATCGTCTTCTCCCTTTTGCGCACTCTGCTCCTTCTACTTTCTATGCAATCACAGATGCACTTAGGACAATTCGACATGACTTCTTTGCTCACTTTGCGCACTTCACCATCATCTCACCGCTTTTGTGCTTTCTACGCTCTTACGACCACATTTCACACTTCGACACATATTCGATGATGCATTCATTCCTTGCCTCAAATCTCCAAACAACCCTCCTTTTATAACAACATTTTCATGATCAAAACCCTAATCTTAGTCGATTGTAAACCCTAATCTTAGTTGGCTGCAAACCCTAATCTTAGTCGATTGTCATAGGTCTTCATCGGCTTCAACTCAACCGCAAAAAAGCAACATGTCACGATATCGTGACACTTTTGCTTACTCTCTCTTTCTCCTTGCTTTGGTCCCCAAAAATACATGTCGCGATATCGTGACACTTTTTTCTCTCTCTCTTTCTCCTTGCTTTGGACCACGAAAATACAACATGTCACGATATCGTGACACTTTCGCCTCCTTGCTTCTCTTCTTGGCTTGTACCAAAACTAATGTCACGATATCGTGACACTTTTGCCACCATACTTCTTTTCTTGGCTTGTACCCAAAAACACATGTCGTGATATCATGACACTTTCACCTCCTTGCCTCTTTTCTTTGCTTTTGTCTTGCATTAAAACACATGTCGCGAATCGTGACACTTTCCTCCTTCCTTTTTCCTTCTTAATTTCTCTCTCCTCATTGAGTCATGAAAATGCGACATGTCACGATATCATGACACTTTCTCTCCTTTGCTTTTTCTTTTGCCTTCGAGTCACGAAAATGTGACATGTCACGATATCGTGACACTTTCTTTCCTTTGCTCTTTCTCTTGCCTTCGGTCTGAAAACCTGACATGTCACGATATCGTGACACTTTTTCTCCTTAGCTCTTTCTCTTCACGAAAATGTCACAAAACTTTTTCTTTCTCTCTCTCTCAATATGTCACGAAATCTCGGACACTTTTTCTTCTACAATCTCTCTTGCAATATGTCGTGAAATCGTGACACTTTTTCTTTATTCTCTCTTGCAATATGTCATGAAATCGTGACACTTTTTCTTTTATTCTCTCTTCCAATATGTCATAAATCGTGACACTTTTTCTTTCGTACTATCTCTCTTGCAATATGTCGCGAAATCGTGACACTTTTTCTACTTGTCTTTTCTCTTCCAACATGTCACGAAATCGTGACACTTTTTCTTTCGTACTATCTCTCTTGCAATATGTGCTGAAATCGTGACACTTTTCTTACTTGTTCTTTTTCTCTTCGAACTTGTCACGAAATCGTGACACTTTCTTCCTACCTTTTCTCTCTTCCAACATGTCGTAAAATCATGACACTTTTTCTACTTGCCATTCTCTCTTCCAACATGTCATGAAATCATGACAGTTTTCTTGCTTGTGCTTTCTCTCCAACATGTCATGAAATCATGATAGTTTTGCTTGCTTGCGCTTTCTCTTCGAACATGTCATGAAATCATGACAGTTTTGCTTGCTTGCGCTTTCTCTCCGAACATGTCACGAAATCGTGACAGTTTTGCTTGCTTGCGCTTTCTCTCCGAACATGTCACGAAATCGTGACAGTTTTTCTTTCTTCTCAACATGTCGCGATATCGCAGTTTTTCTTTCTTGCTCAACATGTCGCGATATCGTGACAATTTTTCTTTCTTGCTCAACATGTCGCGATATCGCGACAGTTTTCTTCCTTGTGATTTTCTTTTGATTTTTAGCATATGGGCCACTTCGATCTTCTTAGACAACCTATAGCAACTTCACCCAAACATCAGAAACATCCTCATAAGCATTTAACAACACTGCACATACTCTGAGTAACCTCTGAACTCCTATCCACTGCATCACTGAACTCCTGTCCACTGCATCAACCGATCTGTCTGACTGTGTTGACAACAATGACAATACTGTTGCTGCACCTTGCTCAAAATGGAGGTGGTTGCTGAGTTAACTACCTCTAATTAGTAGTTTAGACAAACTGGAGTAAATTTTGAGCTGATAAAAAATAAAGCGATGGAACTGGCAGTGAATGGGAGTCACACCACCAAAATTGGGGGTCTTGTAAGTGGTTTTGCAAATTTGACATTAGGGTAAATTTTCTTGTGCAAATATATCATTGGTATTTTTGTAGCAAAATGTTTTCATAACAGGTTGTTTTGAAGGGCCTAATGATGGTCAAACATAGTCATGTTTATACTAGTTGGAAATATTTTTTAGATATATTTCCAATGGTATCAATTTTTTGAGATTTAGAGGTCTTTTGATCAAGCTCTAGTAAGGGTAAAATTGATGGAGTCGTTTTGCCCTGAATTTGGGTACAAAAGGTGATTTGGTAAAAATTGTCAAAGGTGCAATGAATGACATGATGAGTGATAGATCTACAAAGCAAAAATATATTTCTACACTACTATTTTATGTGCATTATTCTCCTTAAGTCTTGGTCAAATTTTTAATTTCCATTCCTTTTGTGCCTTTCCTAACACTTTTGCAATTGATCTTTCATAAGCTTTTACTTGGTGCTCCAATTTCCTCTTTTGACAGACCTATCATTCTAGTTTTCTATAAAAACTCAAGACTTCGGTCCATGCTCTATTATGTCCAATTTGGATTTAATTTTCTTGTGGAGTTTTTAATGGTTCTCCTCCTATTAGAACCATCTTCTGCACAATTGGCTAAAGTGTTATTCCTTCCAAGTGTAGTGAGAATTCACTACAATATTTATATATGAAAATAATAGATTTTATTTTAAATTCAACTAGGTTACACTCTTATTGGAGATTTAAAATTATAACCATTAGTCCAAAAAATGCATCATCTCAACCCTAGGTATAAATAAATGATACACTCATGACTATACATTGAAAACCCTTTAACTTTGATCAACAATTGTGATTATCACTTAAAATGATGATCATAACACCAATGATATTCAGGACATGTGTTTTAGGGGACATATAAAACATGTCCCTTGATCACAACTCTATCCTTATTTTAAAGTTTTAGGAAAGTTAACAAGTGTAATTGACAATGAAAGGCAGTAGAAAGATAACTAGGAAAAAAAAAACCAAAACCACCGACCAACATGGATCATTATTGTCCTACTCAAGGACTAAAAAAATTACTCCACCCCTATCCTATATGTAGGAGGACAAGACTCTTGACCACCTACATTGTTAGTTGTTAGTACTTTTTATAATTATAGTCAATTCCATTGATTTCTACTATCTTTTGTAAATTTTGGAACTTGAATTTATTTTTCTTTTGTTTTAAATATGTTATCCAAATATTTCACATTCCAAAAATTAATTTTGTCCTTCACATATTTCATCTTTTAAAAAAACTTGTACATACATAATCCTTCAAACCTTACTTTATGCCACCATAACATAACCACATGGAAGAAATTATTATCTTAGAGAAACATAAATAAGAAGAAAAATACATTTAGATGACAATTTTTAAGTAGATAACATCTCAAGAGAATGGGTTTATAATTTAATCCTTCTAACAAGAAACTATCTAAAGAGATTGTATACTTTGACAACAAAAAATTATCCAATATTTCTACTATACAATTTTTATCTGATCGATCTATTATCCCATATATATTGAATTCTTGAAGGAATAACATTTTAAATCTCATTAAAATTAAAAAATGAAGTAAATTATTCATTGGTTTAGACCATCTAGGAGTACCAACCCTTTTCTTGAAGGGGATAGAACCATGTTGAAGTCCTCCATAAGAATCCATAGATCACAATTATAAATCATCACTAGTTTGAAAGAATAACCTAAGGTCCTTCCAAAATATTTTGTGAGGAGTAACTACAAATGGAGCATATAAATTTATACCCTAACACTAATACTTTTCATATTTCCTATTAAAAAACAAACAACCTAATTCCTTTTTACTTCTATCAATTTTCCATCCCAATTGTGTTTGTCCTATATCATTGCAATACATCGTAAAGCTCCTATAGTAGAAACTTCTAGACAATATCCTATCTTCCAAATATTTTTAAAGCATATTTTATATTACTCACTAAATTTTATTTCTTGTATTAAAATAAATTAAAAAATATAACAACCTATTAATTTCTTAATAATTTTTTCAAGGGTCTTATTGATAGCCCTAATATTTAGAAATAGCATTTTAATCATTACTTTGCATATTATTTCTAGGATTAGTCATTCTTGTTAACAATCGTGATATATATATTTGTTTTCTCATATCAATATCCATTTGAGTTTCATTTTCTCTTTGTTCTTGCTTTAAATTTCTTCCTTTCCTTTTTCCATTCCCATCAACAATTTCATCTTCATCAATCTCTTCAAATTTTCCATATTGTTTAGTAACGAGATTTATCATCTATAGGTTTATGTTGCCCTAGAGAATTTGAAGTGCAAGAATAGCCTCACAAACACTTTATTTTTTATGTTGTCCTAAAAACCAAAAAGTAAAAGTATGATCCTTTATAGCATTTACATTATTTTATTACCTTAAAAATGCTAATTTTTTATAGATATGCTTTTTCCTCAATTCTTTATTGTACCACTTTTGAAACATTAAAGTTCAAGGGACAAGATCTACACTACTTTATTTTTTACTGCAAGGAGAGGATTTTATACTGCTTGAGGAAAATCAAGATGATTTACTTGGATTGAACTTGACTTCTTTTTCCTCTACTTTAAAATTTGGCCCATATGTTCCTTCACACCTTTAATTCCTTCTAAATTTAAACCTATGCATTGTATTTCCTCATCCCTTATATCCTTATTTGTTTCTCCCAATAAAACATAATGGTATTCTCTATCAAATGATGTAGAGGGTATTTCTTTACCACTTTCTTGGGAGTGAAAAATAATTGATCTAATCTAGCTTCTATTATGCTATGATGTTCTTGATTCATCTTGAAGTTTACCCCATACCCATAATTTTCTATCTCTTTATCCATTGTTTTCATTTTGTAATTTCTTTCCATTGTCCATTCCTATAATATTTGTAGCATCATAATACAATATTCTCATTATTTTCTTGTTGATCCCATTATCTTGATTCATATTTAATATTAATGTATTGTGGTAAAGATTTTGAAATATCCATGGAAACACATATCTATGAATATATAGCATACCTTCATTCCTTAGTATTTGGTCCTCCTAGATGAATTCCCCTAGAGTATTTCCAATATTTTTCATAACCTTATTATTCATAAACTGATATAGAATTCTAAAAATCCTAACCCATATTAGAAGCATTTTAGTAGTTTATCTCCATAAAATATCTCACTCCATGGTCTTAGATATAATGCATCTATTCCCTAAACTTTTGGACACCATCTATTATTATCTCTAATTTTTGAATTGGAGAAAATGATATGTTGGCATGAGTGCACAAATCCATGTCACACTTTGTGTATCATATGTTGATGTGCGTTACTTTTATGGTCATAAAAATTACCATGAACATAGTATTTTTTATGGTCATTTTTTTAATGGTCACATAATGTAAGTGAATAAAAAATTGAAGCAAGCAACATTACCTTCCCACAGTGCATTCTTTCCAGAGCTCCTCTACTACATCAAATAGATTATTTTTTATTTTTCTAAAGGTTTTATCTGTAAAGTGTTACCACTACCCCACACCCCACTAAAAAGTGGACATTAAGCATGGAACTATTCGATGACCCTATGGAGTAGCCAATATAGGAATAAAGTAACAAAAGAATCCATGCATCATGTCAAGACATCAAAGAGAGCCATAAAACACCTTAATCCCAACTAGTTGGGGCTTCTAACATACTAGGTTTTCAATATTATAATGTTGCATTTCTTAAAAGAAAATATTTTTGTGTGTGTTTATAATGCAATGAGGAAACACAATGTTTTAAGAGTTTTGTATACCTTTTGATTGTTCAATATAGATGAAAATAGTTGGCATTCTAGTTATATTTCCTCTTATGTTTTATTAAAAGACTTTTCTCATCTTGGTGACTTGCATTTATCATTCGAGTAATTTTGGAGTGTGGGTATTTTCGTAGAAGTATTTATTCCTCTTCTTTCACCTTGAATGGATGAAACAATTCTATCATTATAAAGGAATTTTCTTTTATGACTTGATGTATAACTAAGGTGTGGTAAAATTTTATTGCATATATTTTTTACGTTTGTACATGACTCTTCTTTGTGAAATTCTGATAGGTATTGCTCTTAATTAAATATAGCCACTACATCTAGATACCTATGGGAGTTGGTTCTTTAATGGACCATATGATGTTGGATAAGTTTTCATTAATCAAAATTGTATATATGTATAATGATGATGATGTGGTTTGTTTGGATAAGTGATTATCAACAATCTATTTAAGTAAAACTCCTAAAAACCTAAATAACTATTACATGATGTAATATATTATTAATAATCCTCCTTTATATCATATTTCAGATAGGGCTAGGAACAACAACTCATAACTAATGAACTAAACATACACATAGTTCATCAAAGATATAAAATGATCATGGACTAATACACATACAATAGTCCATGTTGTACCTCATCATGAACAAACATACTAAACATGGACAAACATAACTATCCATGATATTATATTATAATTCAATAAGGACACACATGCTATCCATCTTCAAGCTACAAATAGAGATACACTCATCTATCTATAAAAATCTATGATTAGGTACACACTCAACCAATCATAGGTATATCACTCCTCTTGTGAATAGGGACACACACAACCATGCATAAGATAATATGTGAATAGGGACACACTCAACTATTTGTAAAATAAGGGTCTCCACTTCTCTCAAATGAAACATTATCTCTAGTAAACAACTCACTCTAATTTGATTAGTAAAATGGATCCCAAATAGGTCAACCATATGACCTTCCTCAAACTAAATAAAATTTTAATCATGTGGTATTCAATTCATCTATAATATTTTCTTCAATAGTATGGTTGCATTGGATTTAAAAAATGATTTCCAATGGGTATATATATGCCTATACTTCACAATAGAATCATGCAAAAACAATTTCTTCTAGGTCACCAAAAAAACTTGCAAAAATAAGGATAGAAAATTTTCAAAAATTTGGTTTTAATCAATCATGCAAGGTCAATTCAAATTTTGAGTAGGGTCCACCGACCTTCAATAATAAAACTCCAATCAAGATAGCCTACAATATACCAATGTTTCTATGTTGTTTCACATCAAGTGACATATGCCATATAACTTGTGGTTGTTGACAATATAATGCATGTACCTCACAACATGTGAGTATAGTCTTTAAACTACCAAGGCACCATATAAGCCTCTAACACTTTTTAACATGAACATTCTGGGATATCAAATTGAAGATATTTAATATATATGTGTGTGTATATATATATCTATATTCAACAAAAATCACATTCATAACTACATGACCATGTGACCAGAAATTTGCAAGACTCTAGGAGTTTTTAAACTGTCGATTTACCACCAAAACTAACATTGAAACAATTGATGTTTTCCCAGTAATATGAAATATTTCTAAAAGGCTAAGGAAATATAAATACCAAAGCATGTTTCCTCCCATCCAATATGGGATAAATGATTCTAAGATATCTCCAAAATAAATGTGTGCTCAATCATTCAACAACTATTCAAAATGCTTCTCCTCCATTGATAGTATAACAGAACGAATATGAATTACATGTAAAATTATGGTATACTTTTATCATTTATTATTTGCATATGATGGTGAGGTTTTCCTTGCACACAAGAAAATTATGCTCAAAACTCAATGTCTATCCTTCTCCCTCGCGTCTAATAGTCATTGATAATTATTATTGAATGACTCAGATTCTTTGTGGTGTTAGGGTTTGCTACTTCATTGATGATACCTTCATTTAAAGCAACTATAACCCATTATTTACTCTGTATACAACATATAATATACATTCACCATAAGTTACTTGGGCTAATATGATTTACCAAGATGAGAACACCTTAAGAGATGTTGATGGCTCAGTATTTCCATAGAAGAGGGACCAAAAATCCTGTCACCTATAAGAAGTTCCAATGGAAATTCAAAAATCCTAAACCATACAAATCAAGGTCTATTGTGATGTCTCATAGAACATGACAAAAAATTGTTAGTTCCATAACTAACATATCCACCATGCACAATGGTAATTTATCTTTCACACCATGACTCCATATAATAGCTCATATTTATGGAATTACATGTAAATTATATTCTTTGGAAATTTCAAATATTTTTATCTTGGCCTAGTAGAATTTCACTTCATATCTACTAGTGACACCTATTATCTTGATTGTATGCTTTGAAAAAGTCTTTCCTCCAAAATGTGGATGCTATTACACGTTTGGAAACATCCAAAATTACAAGAGCAATACCTCTACTCTATGCAAGATGGTCAGATATAGTCAGTAAGATTGGACATCCCTTGTAGCATTAGATCATAGTATTAGATGGTCATATGTAGGCTTTTCAAATAAAACTTCAATTATGAATGTTCTTAGATAGCCTATGTAATTTTTTGGATGATATGATCTAATTACATAACATCAAATGACCCATTTTATATGACCTTCACCTAGGGTGACCTAGTCAAACTTGACTTATCTTCTTTTATACGGTCATATTATCTTCACTTTAGATAGGTAATTTATTACATGAAAAGCTTCATCAAATGACCCTTTCTCTTGAACATATTACTTAGACAAACTCAACTCATGCATTAATCTTCTCCATTAAGACTGCACTTCATTGAATGACTCAATCAACATGAATATCTTCAAAATACAAACAATCCATCTTGTGCATAACAAATTGATATACATTGACAAGACATATTCACATATTATATAATTGTTCTCACCTTAATATAACAACTTTTATCTTCTTTAAGCACTTCACTTCTTCATGAACACCATTGTATTCTATGGTTGTAGAGGGGGAAAACTGCCCTACCACGTACAATTCCAAAAAATACTGGATCCAAAAAATATGGAAAACATTATGGGGTGAACCGCGAGGGTATATTGTTCTCTAAACTCGATGCTAGGGGGAAGGGTTCACCAGGAACGGTTTAAGCACTCGCTCCAAATCCTCAAGATTTCGGGATAGCTTGATGTATTCAGTTTCAAGCAATCACCTAAGTTTGGCCTTTCTAGATCTATGCTATGAAAGATAAAGGGAAATGTAAAAAATAGAATTCAAGAATACAAGAGCTAACCTAATATGATTCTTTTTTGAATGCTTGCTAACCTAGGATTTTATCCAAAAACTATTTAAAGCAAAGGCACAAGATAAATGTATAATATTAACCCTATATGCACACTATATGCTTTTCACTTTTATATGCCTAAGAATTAATATTTAGATTAGATCTTCAACCAATTAAATAATTATAACACTTATCTTGATCGATGGTTGATCTAGATTTTCCTGCCTCTTGTCCAATGATATCAAAAATACCTATTTATGCAATATAACATATGAAACACTTAAAAATGGTATTAGCATTAGGCGGCTTGCTTAGGCCACTATACAACAATGCTTAGAGGTGCAGCAGTCAAGCCTCTTAGGTCCTTTTAGATGGCATTTGAAAACAAAAGCGAAATTGACTTTTAGAGAATGAATCATAAAACAAAAATGCAATAGTAGAGAAATAGAAAATAGATTGTGCTATCATGCTCTAGTTGTGATTTAGAAAATACTCATGCCATTAGAATTTGACAAATACCCCTAGTTCAGTCATGGGAAAAATTGTGCCTTACATATAGTAGGTGTGATAACGCTATAGGCGAAGTCACACTCTGTCAGAATGAGGCAAAATATAACTTTTGTGAGTGAAAACCCTAAATTAGGGTTAGTGAAGTCGTGCCTCATCGGGACAAGGCACAATTTTGCTTCAAAGAAATGAAAAATAAAAGATTAGCACAAAACGTAAAAAAATGCAAAAAATAAAGTACACAAAACCTGATAGATGGTACAAAAGTAGATAGAAGAGATTGAGGTATCCAAATGAACACTCTCTTTCCTTCTAGACCACAACACGAATCCACCAACCACACAACAATTCAAATCAATGCAGTAGAAGATCAAATCCAAAATTTGCACTTCGGGGTTAGCTTGTAGAAGAAACAAGAAGCAGAGCAAAAGTAAAAATACGAGCACAAGTCAATCATAAGAATTTTGAGCTTAATTATGTATCCCAAAAATCATTCGTTGTTGCTTATTGAAAGAGTGAGATTAACCCCTCCTTTTATAGATGAAATTCAAGGTGAAAGGGGTGGGAAAAAAAATACAAACTAACGCAAAACACACTGAAAGGGTTTAAACCCAAGTTTTAATAATTAAAACCCTAAAATAGTGAAATCGTACCCCGTGTCGATGTGGTGCGATGTATCTTTTGTGAAGTTGTGCCTCATCATAACCGGATGTGATTTTGCTAAAATGGTAAAGAAAGGCAGGGGAGGGGGAAAAGAGGTTTACCCTTGTCTAAGGCAAGGGTTAGGGACCTCTTAGGGGCTTTAAGGAATATTACCCACTAAAAGTGGGTCAATTTTTTGTGTCTACAATGGCATCATTCTCACATCTACAAACAAAACTCTTAGAAACATAAAAATAATAGTGTTTTCTCTACTCTCATTAAAAAAGGCTTCATTATCCTAAGCATAATATGATTCAACATGACTCTTCCATGTTACAAGTATATCTAATTCATGCACACTCTTATATTTAGAAATAGTGGAGCTTCATTTCTTTCTATCTTCAAACTCACATAGTACTCATATAACGCCTCACAGTCAACTTTAATTTCATGTACAAGCATGTATCTTTTGCTTTGAACATTACCACTTCTTGTAGATGCCAAACCAATGTCAAAGTTTCATGCACGTTTTGGACATTATCTCTAGGTTGAACATACAATGCCTTCCATCATTAACATAGGATATTATTCTCCTAGGCTACATATGCTATGATACCACATGATGGACCAACAAGGTGGAGGATAAGTTTACATTAATCAAAATTATCTATATGTACAATGATGACAATGGTGATTTGTTTGGATAACTTACTATCAACCACCTATTCGGATACAACTCTCAAATATCTAAATAAACATATTACATGATGTAATAAGTTCCTAACATTCTTAAGATTTATTTATCTTCTTTCATGAACTCTATTATTTACTTAGCGTAGAGATTTTTTCTATGCCTATTCAAATTTTGAACTATGTAAAACTTGATGTGGCTTTCCCTTATGGTAAAGCATATAAATATTCCTCAAAATGGTAGTTTTTTATTTTGGGTGTGGTTAAAAAAAAAAAAAAATTGGATAAGGATTGTTTTAGAATCTCTTTTTGGAAATAAATATGTAATTTTTTGGATAAATGGGAAAGGATAGAAATTATTATTATGATCCTATTACATTTTTTTTTGTTTTGAAGTTCTATTAAACAATAGCATTCAATATACAATTTTAGGGCGACCACCACAAAACTATACAATTCAACAATGAAATTGGAGGGTCCCCATTACAACCACCAAATATAAATCAAGACACTTGATGATTAAAAATTAAGGTAATAGAAATGTAAATTGAGAGACATTTTAATGATTTTTCTTAGTCTTAGGCAAACAAATAGGTTTAAAACAAATTAAAGTTTATCCTCTAGAAGTCAACATTTTGTTATAAAAGCATGTATTCATCCTCCCTTTATTCATTGACAACTCAAATGATTATCTGGTTTTATCCCACATAGATATAGCTTATATGATGTATGTTCACCATTGCCTCTACAACTATAATTACTAATTAGGAGTCATTGAAAAGAATCTTCACAACCATGAATGTTAATATTGGTGCATAAAGTATACAAACCTCTAACAAAATATCTTATCAAAGTCATCTTTTGTGCATAGAAATTATAATGACATGAAAGATGCATCACAAAAGGAATACTAAGATGACAATTGAACTCCTTAATCCTAATGTATTTCTTCATCACTATTAGGACCCATGAATGATTATTGACAATTTAAGAGGTCTATATATGTGTTATAAGGGGTCTAAAAATCAGTAGGATGCTTATCATGAGAATTATTCTATTGTCCATTAATAAATATAAATTATAAGTCGAGTAATATTTGTTATGTCAACACTCAACACAAAGAAAGTATAGACGTTGAAAAATCCTTTAAAGAAAATTTATGGAGCAATTTAAAGTTGATTCCCATTTCCATTTGATCCATTTTGAATTTAAATAAACCTAGCTAGTATAGTATAATTGGAACTTACATATTACCCTCTACTTTTAAAAACTTCTATGTCATGCTCGATCATCTCATTCTCGATAATCAATTTTCGTGTAACATCTACTACCTAGAGAGGGTTTGCCATAGATTCAATCTTCCTCTTATTTTATAGGGCATCCATACTTGCATCTAAAACATCGTTACTTTGAGTTAAAACTTTCAAAAATAATTTTACTATCATGCTACCTAGCTTTTTCTCATAAAAATCTTTTATTTTTTGAATTTTACTCAAGCTATGGAATAATAAGAAAAGGTGAGGCTCACTCATTGCTCATATTTGATTCTTTTTTTTGGATAAATAGGGGAGTTGGTTACATCATCGTCGATATGACACACACTTAGAGGATTCAAATTAGACTACTACATTTGCAGCAAGCATACCCCCATGGTTTGAACCTAGATCTCTTCTTGGTAAATGCCTAGCTAGATATACAATTCCAATCCACCTAGCCCTTGGGGGCTTGCTCATACTTGATTCTTACTCGCACTTTCTTTCTAATGCCATTTGTAAAAAACATTTCATCCTATTCTAACTTACACTTGCTCATGAATTGCACTCACTCTCGACTCTTATGAAAGACAATTTTATTGATGGTTTTTTTAGTAATTAAAATTTTAAAATTTACCAATGTGATTTGAACTCGGGTATATTGTGTAAACTTCATGTATTCCTATCACTTAATCCAAATTCCTTAGCCATGGGTGAATAAATTAATAATTATATTATTATTATCATTATTTTAACTAAATTTTTAAATTGTCCAATAAAGACTACACAGTGGTTAGGGTTTTGGCCTCTCTTTGGGGAGGTCCAAGGTTCAAATCATATTACACAAAAGAATATAGGTTAAATGATAGTGGCTGAGTGTTTGTCAATTGGCTTCTTTAATTTAATGTTTTGAAAGGTTAAGGTCTCATTAAATTTGTATAACCCAACATGCTAAGGTTTATAGTAACAACACCCAATGGTGTTACCGATTCCCTATGTATTAAAAAAAACTAAAATTTTAAATTATATATTAAATTTATTTTTAAGAAAAATGATGTGGATTATATTTTAATTAGCATATGTCATCCATTATGATTTAGAATTTGTCTTCTCCTTAAAAGTCTACCTTTCTAATCCACTACCTATCTATCTATCAACTACAATTTGATAATAAATTTCATAATTAATAAATATTTTATCTAGTTAACATAAACGACACACCATCATACGAAACCAGTTATTCTCTGTGATGATGTGCACAAGAATCAAATCTCGAGCCATGAGTGATTCTCTGTGATGATGTCCACAAGAACCAGAACCACACAACATTGCTCTTATAATAAAATTTATAATTAATAAATAATATATATATATATATTTTGTTAACATACAACGTACACCATCATGTTGGAATGAGTGATGATGTATACAAGAACCAAAGTTTAAACCACACAATTACACACATGCCACTATTTGAATAGTGGATCTCCCAAAGATAAACCAAAGCCCTAACTCTTGCATTGTCTCCATTGAAATGAAAAATAAAATTTATCTCTTGTTACTTCCTAAAAAAATAAAAATTATAACCAATATTTATTGTATAAATAATCAAAATTGTTATATTAATGGTTGCTTTCTATTAATATAACAATATTTTAACACATAAATATATCATAGAAGATATTAATAAATTTATTAATTATCATCTTTTAAAACAATTAAAGTGTAAATTAAATATTGAATCTAAAAAATTATTATATTAATTATTATCTTTAAAAATAAAATGGCAAGAGGTCAACTCATTAAATATATTTACTTTCAAGGTGGAGAGACTAGAGTTCAAATATTTTCAAACAATATATTTATAATTTGTCAATCCCCGTAAGTGTGGTCTACCGACAAGGACGCCACTTACATTATCGGTGATGTGACCCGGGTTCAATCCCATGGTGGATGTGTATAAGAAGTATTACTTAAAAAAAAAAAAATTGTCAAAATTTTGTTATAATACTTTTATGGTTATTATGCAATACCTCACGATCATGCCCATATTATATAACTAATTAAAAAATTATATGTTATTATAAATAAATTTAATAAAAGGACGCCACTTACATTATCGGCGATGTGACCCAGGTTCAATCCCATGGTGAATGTGTATAAGAAGTATTACTTAAAAAAAAAAAATTGTCAAAATTTTGTTATAATACCTTTATGGTTATTATGCAATACCTCAAGATCATGCCCATATTATATAACTAATTAAAAAATTATATGTTATTATAAATAAATTTAATAAAAAATATAATTAAAGTAGTGGAATGAACTTCCAATCATGGACTATGAGCACAAGTGAGGTCATATAGCTCCTAAGCATACCAATAAGGACCTCCTTCCTCATGATTTAAACTAACTGAAGTCATTGAGAGCATAACAACAAGAACCTCCTTTCCCATGATTTAAACCAAGAAACTCCTTCCTCATTATTTAAACTAAGATAATAATGTCCCAACAGGAACAAGGTTGCACAAATTTTACAAATGATTATCAACTCTAAACTTTGATTTGATTATGTTTGATACTACGAATCACAGGCACAAGTTGTGGTATGCCGCACCTCTTGCGCAGACGCCGTTCTATTCTGAAACTTCGTTAGCACACGGGCGGTCCACTGCGCCAAAAACGTCTCGTTGTGCGCCACCTGCCGATCCTTGTAAAAGATAAAGCACTGGACAAGGTCCGGATTCGGGCAAGGCGGCCCTTGGGTGTCTCTATATGTCCCCTCGTGATTCATCCCCGTCCAGCTCGCAAGCCAGTGGTATATATACTGCCCCACCCCGGCACCTTCCAACCACGCCTTTGGAAACATCTCCATCACACTGCTCCCTTTCGGCAAAAACATCATATTCGTTAACTGCGCTCCGTGAACCGTCGCCAAAATATCGGTCCTCCCCATCGCCTTCACCTGCACTAAAAAAAAATCACTAAATACTGTTTATGGATTAAATCGGAGCATGTTTTTTTGTTTTTTAATTTTTTATGTTTTTTTTTTTTTGTTTCTCCATAAGGTGGTAGGACAGGTGCCAGACAATTTAGACGATTTTGGTGGAAGAGATAGGTGGTAGGCCAGGTGCGAGCCCTAAATAATTTTGGCAAAAGAAATAGGTGATAGGACAGGTGCGACCCCTAAGCGATATTGGGGGAAGAGATAGGTGGTAGGCCATTTTATTTTAAGGGAAAAGATAAATGATAGGTCAGGTGCGAGCACTAAACAATTTTGACGAAAAAATAACCCTACCTCCTTAAATCTTAATCGAAAGTGATATCCTTTTAAAATAGTTTTCCAAAAAAACTGTTCTCAATTATATAGATTTAATGGTACCTACCTGTTCACAAAAGCTCAGGTTGGCGATGTGGAGAAGGCGAAAACTACAAAATCCCAATTTTTGGCATTCCTTGGCCATGATGGATGCGACGGCCGACTCGTTCTGGAACGACCTGGGGCCGGTGCGGGCGAGGAGCGTGAGGTTTACGGTTCGAGTCCCGGTTGTGGCTGTGGGGTCGGATATGTTACAGAACTTTCGGGCCTTGCAGCGCACCGCATCGAACGTGGCGAGCCTCTTCTGGAGCGACATGTGGCCGAGGCCCCGGCGGTAGACGAGCGCCCTCTCGAAGCACACGGGGCCGTTGCCGCCGTATTCCAGCGGATCCAGCCGCAAGTCGCGGTCCAGCGCGGCGCGCAGAACGGTCGTGATCCACCCGCCCATCGCTCTCACCAGCCCACCGTTCTGGTAGAGCACGAACCTCTCCGGGGCAACGCACCGGTTCTCCATTCGCCACGCCACAGCCACGATCAGCGCCGTCATGCTGTGCCACGGGTTGTTGTAGTCCCAATAGTTGTCCGCCACCAACGACAGCCCCGGCAGAAACGTCGAATTCGCCGGCAGATACTCCGGCCACGCGAACCCGTAGGAATTTAGGGCGCCGTTGCCGTCCCTCCCCTTCACGCACAGGACTTTTCCGTCGGAGGCCTCGGACGGAAAAGAGTAGAGCTCCGGATCCCCGTTCTGGCCTCTTCCCCGCAAGGCGCTCATGAACCAGGTCCGGTCCGGCTCCGTCATCGCCGCAACCTTCTCATCTTTTAACGGCAAGAACTGTACGGAGTGCCGTAAACGGTCGCCGGCGATGGCGAGCGCACGCTTCAGATCTTCAGTCTGGTGCTTCTCTTTCGACTGATCTTCGCTAGATATAAATAGGGCTACCTCTCGCAGGCAAGACACCTGGAAATCCGAGAGCTCCAGCTTCTCGTTCTCGTGGCTTTGTGGGAAGCATTTTCCGGCATCTTCCAGCATCGTGCGAAGAGAGTCTAATTTATCGGCTAAGCTGTCGTTTCTGGATTTTAGAGAGGCCCTCAGATTGTGCAGGAATTTGAGGTCTGAGAACTGGGCACTAGATTTTATGGGGAAAAATTGGAATCTCTTCTCGAATGCCCACATTTGCCCGAGGATGGCAACGGCGAAAATAAAAACTATGGCGTAAACTGCGCAGTGCGGCGTTCTGGAGTTGTTGAAAAGGCTCCGAGAGTTCGTTGCCCGGTTTCGTTTCAGAATCGGGTTGTCCAAACTGTCAGCCGATTCCATTTTGTCTAAATCAGTCTGAGACTCTCTCCTGTAATCCTTGCACTGCGGCCTTTTATCTCAATGCAAGAACAAAATCCATTACAATTCTTCTGCATGCACAGAGATGGTATATTTATATACCATAAGCGCTGTGTTTTACATTCAACAACAATGGGAAAGCCAAAAAAAAAATAAAAAATGCAGAGAGATTGAAAGCAAAAGGATGAATCAAAATTTGAGTGATAAATGGGGAGGAGGAAAAATGAAGTACCGACTTGGCTTCCTCTGGATCATGTATGCTTGACTTAGCCATAAACAAGGCTGATGGTTTCTATGTTGCCTTAATGATGGTGGTGGAAGAATACCTGGGATGTCTGCATGCCATTAAACATGCTTGACTTTTTTAAATGTAGGCAATTAAAAAACGCAAT
Source organism: Wollemia nobilis (assembly GCA_028583015.1). Taxonomy (NCBI): domain Eukaryota; kingdom Viridiplantae; phylum Streptophyta; class Pinopsida; order Araucariales; family Araucariaceae; genus Wollemia; species Wollemia nobilis. Next base: position 8,432,368 of record JAQPPZ010001411.1, read on the forward strand.
ATTATTTTTGAACGGTTGGAACCGCCCGCCGTACTGTGCAATTGTTTTTGCGGCTTTTTTTTTCGGAATAGTGGCCAATTCCTTAAAATATAATATATGATTTTATTTATAAAATTTAAACTTTATTTAAAATTTTATAATTAAATTTAACCCAATACATTCTTTTACATTCATAATAACGAAGAAAAAACAACTTCACATATTTCTAGCCTTGATAATATTGGTGGACTATCTAACTTTGGTTTAGATTCTAGGTGGTCTACTCTTTAGTCTTTTTAGACCACTTATTTTAGAAAAAAAAAAAATATCTATTAGAGAAATATATTAATTTCTATATTTTGAAGGGTCTTTTAAACAATTTATTGAAATATTTGTCAGTTTGGTTGAGCATTTACTAAGAAGATACTCAGGTTCAAATTTTAGGAGAAATATTTTTTAAGGGTAGTTGGATTAGTTTGGTTAAGCATTTACTAAGAAGAGACTCACGTTCAAATTTTGGGACAAATTTGTTGCTAAGGTGCTAGTATGATTTGAATACTCTAAGTATGAATAGTGAGCACCAGATGGTCAGGTCGAGCTATAAAACAACGAGGTGGAATAAGTTTGTGGGATGCAACTCCCGTTGTTTGAACCCTACACTTGCCAACTATTAAAAATAGTGTGGTTGTAATTAACTCTCTCATCAAGCGTGGCGGGTGGGAAAAAAGAAAAACAATTTATTTGAAATGATTTGGCTTAATAAGGTATATAACCCGTGAGTGATACGGTAGTAGTAAGTCTTTGGGTTTTCATCCAACAAATCCAAATTCAAATCCTAGTAAAAAAAAAAACTTGTGTAAACCTAAGTTCAAATCTTGGTGATGATGTAATATAGGTGAAATCCGTTGCAATCCCATATAACCTATTAAAAAAAGATAAGAAAATAAATTTGATTTTTATATTTAAATAGGGTTTGACCAGCAATTTATTAAATTGGATAGGCTTATTAAAGTAAATAGGATAACTATAGGTTTAACTTTTATTTATTTTATAATTTGTTTGTTTATATTATTAAATTATATTTAATACATGTTTTAATTTTTAATTTATTTATAAATTTTTATAATATAAATTATAAATATTATATTTTAATTTTTTGAAACATAAAAGATATAAAGTAATTTGTTTAATTTTATTTTTTAAGTAAAAAGGTATAGAATAAAATTTTCAACAGGTTATAGATTATATGAGAGGTATGTTATTTATCTAATATATATATTTTTTGAATTTAACAAAAAAAAAAAAATCTTTTCGACCACAGGGTTCTACACACTTGGGAGTCGCACCCGACCCTCATCGCACCAGCATTATCAAATAGATTTGGGGTACCAATGTGTGTTTGGTAAGGTGGAGATTCAAACCAAATACATCCTTTCAAGGATTGCCTTACGTTCTCCAATTCACCTGCAACACGGGGTATTTACCTAATATATAGTTATCTACAACCATATTGTGGTTATATGGTGTATAATTCCATGTGAGAGACCTAGGTTCAAACCACAAAAAGGTGTGGGTGTGTATATGTGTAACAACGACAAAAAAAAAAAACTAAAAATAAGATAAAAGAAAATTAATCCTTGCGATGTTGGGACTTTGGGCTCTCTTCTTGAGAGACCTAGGTTCAAACCACAACAAGGTGTACGTGTGTATATGTGTAACAATGAGCTTATGGAAAAATACTAAAAATAAGATTAAAAAAAATAATAAATAAATAAAAATAAAATATAATTAGTCCTAGTTATATGTGCAACAATGAGCTTATGAAAAAATACTAAAAATAAGATTAAAAAAATAATAAATAAATAAAAATAAAATATAATTAGTCCTAGTTAGAACACCACAATGTTAAAGGCATCGGGCTCTTCTTGTAGAGATCCAAGTTAGATTCACGATGAGGGTGAGGTGTGGGTGTGTATATGTGTAACAATGAGCTTATGGAAACAATACTAAAAATAAGATAAAATAAAATTAGTCCCTGTTGGAACACCAAGCATTGGGATTTTCTTGTGGAGACCCAAGTTAGATTCACGATGAGGGTGGCCCCATGTACCGAAATTTGAATGTTTTCGCTGATAATATATGTTTCCCAAAAAAAAAAAAATTATAAAAATTATTATTATTCATATTTAATGTCTATTTTTAATTATGGTTTAACTAAAATATCTAATCTTAATTAGATTGTTATATATATAAAATAGGAATTTGGAAAAATCCTATTAAAACAAAGATCATTTATAAGTTGAGAAGAGACTCCTCCCAGACTTTACGAGAACATCTGTTTACAACAGTAAAAAGATATTTGCATTGGAGTTAAATTTCCATAACCATATGTTTGCAATGGTTGTTCAAGTTCACTCAACACTAGATTTTATCACCAACCTACCTTATCCTTTCATCCTCAAAAAACATGCCACTATGCCATTGAACCCCTACCTCCTTCTCATTATCCATCTTAGCCAAGAAATCTGCTACTTTATTCATAATTCTATCCACATCCATCTTAGCCAAGAAGTCTACCATTTTATTCAGAACTCTACCTACATAAAATGAAATCACATCATCTAATTCCCTCCATAATTCCTTAATTTGAGTGACAAGAATCCTCAACTTCCATTTCTTCCAAGCAAAGTTCCTCATGCAATCCAAAGCTCCTACAAATATTTGAGAATCTGATTCTATGATTATCCTCTTATAACCTTGTCTTACCACCTAGATAGAAGTAGATTTGATAGCTAAGGCTTTTGCCTTCATTATTCGTGGTCCTGCCTAGGCCCTGCAGTTCCCAATAGAGCATTATCCCAACATGATTTCTGTAGACTATCTCTACTCGAATTGCCTTTTACAACTCCATCAATATTAATTTTAATCCAACCTTATGGGGTGGTTTTCAACTAGCTCTATCTTCTCCCTCTTACACTTTGGCTTCCTTCTCCATCATCCCCATATTAGCTTGAGTTTCCTCTTTAGTATACACTATTACAATTTTCGTGACTGCTCCAAATGACATGGCAAACACCATCCAAATATGATAAGGTTTCTCTAAATATTCTTCTATTTCTTTCCAACCAAACTTGCCACCAAATAAATTTTAATCCAAGCTTCCAATGATACAACGAACTTTAGATTTAAATATACCCCTTTTCCATCTTTCCCAAATATTAATCCAATTCAAATCATTATTTAACTCAATTTTTATAACTTTATTATTATATCTTTTAATTTAAATATTTTTTACTGTATTTTTAACCATTATATTTTAATATTTTCTATCTAAATTGAATGATAGAAATACTTTTTTTTTTTTTTTTAAGATTGTCCCTATCTCAAAGTTGCTTATTGTTGCTTAACCCAAGCCTAAATGTATCCAAATAAATAGATATGCTTGTTTTACAATAGATTTTTAATAAGTTTCAGTCATTATATGGTTAACATTATAATTATTTTAATATTTTTCATCCAAAATAAACGATGAAAGCCGAACGAAAATAACTTTGTTATTACTAATTTTACAAAATATTTTATACCTTAAATTTGCATAGTGTTCTTTAACCATGGCCGAGATGCATTTGCTTACCTAAGTAAATTTATTTGTTTCACCCAACTTTCATTTGAAATTAAATATATTTCATCTCTTTTGTTTTGGATCAATCTTATTATTTGCTAATCTCAAATGTTTCTTTAAAAAAATCAATATAACACCTTAAAAGTAGTTAAAAAAATATATATTATATATAAATATGTTGTTTTTTAAATAATATTTTATATAAAAAATATAAACAAGGATTTATTTATTAAAAAATTATTAACATAACACAATAGCTAATAATATTCCATTAGAGATTAGTGCACAAGTACCATAATTTACTTTAAATTGTTGTCTTTGAATAATATTCATGTTCTTTGAATAATCTTCATGTTCTCTTAATGCATTTCATTAATAATATATCTAAAAATAATTATATAATAATTAACAACTTTTCGGTATATATCTTCATTACACTTAAAACAGGCGAGGATTCAATTGTTTTCCAATATACTAGAATATATCCTTGAAGGAAAGGATGTAGTTATTAACCACATAAATTATGTTTTTAATTTTTTTTAATAAGTTGTAGTTTTTAATGTTCATTTTTATAAAAAATAATTTTTTTTTTTTGTATTTATATGGTGGAATCGGTAGCCGCCACAAATCCGGGCAGGCTGTCCGGCTTTTATGGTCGCCATAGTATTCTATGTTGTCCACCCTATAAGTCACCACACAGATCTTCGTGAGTCCACCCCTATAACTACCATGCCACAATCATTTTAAACCTTTTATGCCGCTGAAAGCACTAGGAAAGGGACAAGCGTTCAGTTCGACAATTTTATAAAAAATAATAAAACATTACATTTCTTATTTATTTATAAACTATATTTAGCTTGTTTTTTTTGGTAAGTTGGTGACTTTATTTATAAGGGTTTTAATTGGGTCCCAATCTCAGATATACAAAATCTTCAAGAGAATGAAATACACCGATATTGTAAAATCTCTTTCTATAGGGGATAGACATGTGTCATTTTAGACATTTTCGTGTAGGGGATATAATAGACAAAATTCCCTTATGGGGGATATTAATGCCGATAGAGACGGGGTGCTCGCCCATGCAGGGGCTGCTAGAAACAGACATGACATAACCATTGATAGCAGCTAGGGCCCTCACTAGGGCTATCATAGAGAAACCCAAAATTGTAGGTAGACAAAGGGTACAAAAATAGACACTAAAAACCATAGCAGGAAATCCCATACGACCCTTCAAAAAACTTACAATCCTGGTGCAGATTAGGGGTCAACCTCCAAGATGTCTTCTTTTGCACGATTTGCACTCTGTTGAAGGGCCCGCTTCAAATCTGAACTTGCACTCTCGAATGCCATGATGAAGCTCTTCAGAAACATTCTAGTAAGTCGGTTTGAAATGCCAGAGGTGGGAGTCGAATCTCTGTTGAGGTCATTGACCTCTCGGGATGAATTTTGGCTAGACTCGGCTCTGGGATTCTTGGTACTAGAAGACCTGCGGACTTGAGGGGCCATATCCTCAATTTTGACCTTGCACTTACCCAATGAAGCTTTCTTGTTGGCAGAGGGGGTGGATCTAGAAGGGAAAATGGTGGGTTTGGGAGGGGAAGGGATGGGCTTGGAAGGGGAAGGGGAGGGCTTGGATGGGGAAGTAGCCATAGTGCTTTTTTTGGATGCAAGGGTGTTGGGAACGCCGCCAATGGCCAAGGGCTCACTGGAAAAAGAGTGAGTAGGGCTTTCGAAAGGAGGGGGATAGGGGGGATTGGAATGTAAGAGGGTTTTCATAATGGGGGATTGGACAAAACATGGTAGTAGATCATAGCAAACAACCCTTAGTGGGAGGGAGGGGCAAAATTTTTGTGGGTAGTGGACATCGAGAGATGAATGGAGCGATAGAGGAAACCAGGAATGTTCATAGGCTTGTACCCTCGAATATGATTGACTAAGGCAATATGGAAACTAGCCATGGGCTTATTAGGGTCGTCACAAGTAAGGTATTGAATAAGGGGAATTGCAACAAAGGGAAACAGGGGTGGAAGGAACTGATGCTCTAGGGCAAGTCCACCCCACTTGAAATTGGGGAAGCCCTCGATCCCAGTAGTACTTGTCATGATGAACCAGGCAGCCAATGAGTGGTAAGTTTACAATCTCACCAATCAATTGGGGAGTAACCTTGAAACGCATATTCTTGATGCAAACAAGGCCATTCGACCATGTTCAGACAAAATCCATTGTAATTTCCTCTTTCGCTCCTTAGAATTTTGATAAAAGGGTGGTGAGCTTGCAGCCCTATAGAAACGTAGATCACAGGGCATCCAACTGAAGCAAACTCGGCTCCAGGTAAGCCATGGTGGTGGGGGTGGAGGTTGGAGGGAAGGTGGCGGAGGAAATTAACTAGAGGAAAGGCTTGCAGTGAAAAAAATCGATGAAAATGCGACGATGAGGAGATAAATAGGCAAGGGGAGGCAGACGAGGCATGTCGAGCACCACGAATGAGGGACAGATGGACGGGCGGTTGCCATACCAAGGAAGAAGGGGATTGGGTGGGAGTCTTGGGAAGATATTTGCATGGGCAAAGTTAATTTTTTGGGCATTCCTTATAGACATGGAAGGAGACAGAGAGATAAGTGGGGGTGTGGCTGCATACGTGGCTATGGGATTAGGCAAAAGGTTTTGGTAAGCAGCAAAGGAAGACATTAAGTTTGGCTTGATGGAATGATTAAATTGGACATTAACGGTGTGGCCAATCACGATGTGGCATTGGAGCACACTCCATGGGGATCTTGAGCGAGGAAGCGCCTAGAGAAAAACATGCAAGATTTTGAAACCAAAAATCATTGATTAGTGTGGAGGGGTTTAAAAGACATACCATGTTTGTTTGAAGCCATAATTTGGAGGACATATGGCATAAAAGAATTGTCCCACACTGTAATAGGTGTTTGTCCTATGCCCATGTTGGCAAGCCTATCAGCAAGTTGATTGACCTCTTTGTATGCATGGATGGCTTCCACCTAGTAGTGCTGAATTAAAAGTTCCTTGCTCTCTTGGATCAAAGATATGATGTTCCATGGGGGAATTTTGTTAGAGGTCATATAGTCAATGATGTTGAGGGAATCCCATTTAACGTGGAGCTTGACCAGTGTATCCTTGATTAGGTGTAAGCTTTTCCATATGACCCACACCTTAGCCACATTGTTGGTTTGGTGGTGAAGATTTTTTACAAATGCCATAACAATTTACTCTCTGTGATTCTTGGCAACTCCCCCTGCCCCTGCCAGACCAGGATTCCATTTTGATGCACCATCAAAGTTTAGTTTCAGCCATCCCTCAGGAGGGGGATTCCAATAAGCTTTGAAATGGGGATGGGGAGTGGGAAGGGACAAGGTGGGAATGGGGATGTTGAGGGAATTGATAATCTCAACTTTGATCTTGCTCAATGAGGAGCTAGGCCAAGGAAGAAGTTGGGAGTTCTTAGAAGTGTAGGACATGGATTTGGTGGCCGAGGATATGGAGTTGTTTGAGGTGGTAGAAAAGACCCTATGATTACGCTCGAGCCACATTTTCCAGATGAAGTGGTTGAGGTATATTTTCCATAGGAAAGCCACCTTGGGATTTCTGAAGGGAGCAGGCCATTGAATGAACAGGTCCAAGAGGAAATCGGGGTGGACCCATTGGATTTGAAAAGTGGTAAACATGTTGTCTAGGGCCTCCCTGGCATATTCACACTCTAAAAGGAGGTGGTTGATAGATTCCCAGTTGGATAGGTAGAGGTGGCATCTATTGGGGATAGGGATTCCCTTTTCATGAGATTGTTAGTGGTGAGGGTCTTGTTTTGGATGGCTGTCCAAGGAAAGAAACTGATTTTAGGGATAATGCACTTGATCCACACTAATTTAAACAAAATAGTGGGAACACAAGGGTTGACCAAAAGGGAATGAGTTGAATTAACTAAAAAATCTCCACTTTTGGTTCTCGCCCATACCGAAAGGTCTGGGGAGGCTATGGTGGGGATGCTTGTGGTTCTTAGCATCTCAAATAGAAAGTTACCTACCCTTACAAGATGCTTGCTACCTCTTGAGGGGATCTTCCATTTGCCTTGCCTAGAGATATAATATTTCACTTTACTTTCCTATCTCCTCTCTAGACTCGGTCTTAGGCCAGACACCTTAGGGAAATCCTTGAGGGGTTTGTCTTTCAACCACGTGTCATCCCAGAAGTTTATAGATGTTCCTTTACCCAGATGCCATCAGGTGCCTCTAATTATAAGAGGTTTCACTTGGATAATGACCCGCCAGAATGCTGATCCATTAATAGGGATGTTGTTGTCCATCAGGGACATGTTTCTAAGATATTTGCTTTGGAAAGTTGAGACCCATTCTGCCTTGTAGTTAGTAATTCCAAGCCTAATTTTCCAAGAGGGCAATATTCATGTTGGTTGATCTTCTCATACCAAGGCCCCCTTGGTCCTTGGGTTGAAAAACTTTATCCTAGCTTATAAGGTGGAATTTCCTTGTGTTTTACGGACCTTACCAAAGAAACCTCTTCTAGATTTACTCAATTTTGAAATGAACAAAAGCAGGAGCTTTGAATACTGACATGAAGTAGACCGGGATGCTTTGGAGGACCACCATAGTAAGGGTTTCCTTGGTTGCTTGGGATAGGAGGGATCCCTTGTTAGTCTCACAATGACACCGAGAGGGGGGGTGAATCAGTGTAGCTCTTTATAACTTAAATCTTCAACTCTTAAAGCCAAAACAATGAAAACTTAAAACCAAATAAAGCAAGTATAACAAGAGAGCATCACACAACACAAGATGTACCGAGGTTCACCGATTTGGCTACTCCTCAAAAATGACTGTTTGGACTCCCATCCAAATCCAGCCTTTGCAAAGCACCAACTTTACAATCAATTTACCAAACACCCACTGGAAGGAGCACCAACCCATGATTTACCAGCACCAAATGGAAGGAGCACCAACCCTTTCCAACCCCCCTCCAACCCCTGATGCCAAGCACCAACTTGGACTTCAATTTTGAAACTAGAAGATTGACATAAAAATGCCTTCACTTTTACAAGACCCTAACTGGTCTATTGCTTACCCAACATCGCCCACAATTCACAAAACACACACCCTTCTCGCTCGCCTCTCGCTCACCTCTCGCTCCTCGCTCCCACTTAAATTCTCCAAGAAACACTCCTTTTATAACAATCCTTTCTCTTTGTAACTCCACTTGTAACTCCTTCTTTCATATTCTCATATGCCACTTGTCAATTGTAACTCCTTCTTTATGTAACTCCTTTTGTTTATATTGAGAAGGCATTTCGTCAAACACGTCACATGCAAATAATTGACACCATATTCTCCTACCATGACTATTCATTTTCTCGGTCATGATTGTTCATTTTCTCCTTTGTGCATGCATGCGTTTTGGTTTCCAAAAAAGCTTTTCATTTCTATTTTGAGGCCCTTCATTTTCTTTTCTCCATAAGCTCATCCCTTCTTTCCATGACTGTTCATTTTCTCCACTATTGTTTTCCTCATTTTTTCTTTCCATGACTGTTCATTTTCTCCTTCCATGACTGTTCATTTTCTCCACATGGGCATGCATCCACTTCTTTCCATGTGTAACGACCATCTTAAATGATTTCAAATCATTAAAGATTCCTTATGGGTCCACGTCACTATGTAGTCTTCAGTTTCACCATCCCGGTGTTCATCACTAATATCAGATGCATTGTCAACTACTCTGTTCCTTTGGCAAAAATGCAACATGTCGCGATATCGTGACACTTTTGTTTCTCTCTCGCCTGCCCCTTTTGAGTCGCGAAAATGCGACATGTCACGATATCGTGACACTTTTGTTTCTCTCGCTTCGCCCTTTTTGAGTCACGAAAATGCGACATGTCGCGATATCGTGACACTTTTGTTTCTCTCCCTTTTTGAGTCATGAAAATGCGACATGTCGCGATATCACGACACTTTTTTTTCTCTGCCTACCCCTTTTTGAGTCACGAAAATGCGACATGTCGCGATATCGCGACACTTTTTCTTTCTTGCTCTTTCTCCTTGCTTTGGCCCGCGAAAATACAACATGTCGCGATATCGTGACACTTTTTCTCCTTGCTCTTTCTCTTTGCTTTGGCCCGCGAAAATACAACATGTCGCGATATCGCGACACTTTTCCTCCTTGCTCTTTCTCTTTGCTTTGACCGCGAAAATGCAACATGTCGCGATATCGCGACACTTTTTCTCCTTGCATTTTCTCTTTGCTTTGGCCGCGAAAATGCAACATGTCGCGATATCGCGACACTTTTTCCTCCTTGCTTTTTCTCTTTGCTTTGGCCCGCGAAAATGCAACATGTCGCGATATCGTGACACTTTTTCCTCCTTGCTTTTTCTCTTTGCTTTGGCCCAGAAAATGCAACATGTCGCGATATCGCGACACTTTTTCCTCCTTGCTTTTTCTCTTTGCTTTGGACCGTGAAAATGCAACATGTCGCGATATCGCGACACTTTTTTCTCCTTGCTTTTTCTCTTCTCTTTTGGCCGTGAAAATGCAACATGTCGCGATATCGCGACACTTTTTTCTCGTTGCGGTGTTTTGCTTTTTCTTTGATCTTTAGCATATGGGCCACTTCGGTCTTCTTGGAAAATAACTCACCCAAACATGAGAAAACATCCTCATAAGCATTTAACATCACTGTACATACTCTGAGTAACCTCTGAACTCCTATCCACTGCATCAACCGATCTATCTGACTGTGTTGACAACAATGACAATACTGTCGTTGCACCTTGCTCAACAATCTCCCCCTTTGGAATTGTTGGCAACACACGTGCAATTTCTTATAACTCTTGTGCAATTTCTTCTCTCCCCTTTGACAACAATACCAAAAGGGCTACTGTAAACTCCCCCTGAGTCCATGCACAACATTCTCAGGCAAAAATTATTACACTTAGCAAAAATCACAAACATGAGCAAAAAGATAAACAAATACACAAATGCTCCCCCTGAGAATGTGGTCCCGATAGCTAGTCAATTCTTGGGAAGCGTGACCACTCCCAATTTATTGTGAAGGTACTCAAAGACTTCCTTGGGCAACGGTTTTGTGAAGATATCCGCTACTTGCTCTGTTGTTGGAACAAAATCCAACTTAACCTCACCTTCCGCAACTTTCTCCTTCAAAAAGTGATATCGGATAGCAATATGTTTTGTGCGAGAATGCATAATCGAATTCTATGTACAACACGTTGTCGCTGCAATATATTCTGCCTCTACTGTGGATAAGGAGACTGACTCTTGTTTCTTACTATGCCACGCGACCAACCTGTCTCCAAGATAGAATGCACCTCCACTGGTACTCTTTTTGTCATCTACACATCCTGCCCAATCTGCATCTGAATACGCAATAAGGGTGAAGTCCTTACCTTTCGGATACCATAACCCATACTCCATAGTACCCTTGAGGTACCAAAGAATCCTCTTCACTGCTGTCACATGAGTCTCCTTGGGACTAGCCTGAAATCATGCTACCATGCATACTGCCTACAAAATATGTGGGATATGTGACTAACATTCTTCACTAAACAAATTCAAGTTATAATCCATAACTTTGAACAATGGCAGTAAGAACCATCAAAAGTACAACACTGACATATAGCAATACTACAAATGGTGACAACTCTCAATTTAATCACCACCCTTCACGGTACCTCCACAAACAACTACATGAACTGAAACACACTTTGACAACTATACGACAACTCCCCCGACTACTTGCCTTTCATCCTCGGATAACCAAACAAATACATAGGAGCATTAAAATAAAACTTTAAGATTGCTCCCCCTGAGGATGTGCTACCTGGAGTTGCTTAGTGCAATAGAGGAGTAGTCTCCTTCAGTCCAAGGAGACACGATTTCCTTTCTTCTTTCTTTCTCCACTCTGGTTTGATTACAGTTTTGGGCTCTTGTTTTGAATTTTCTTTTTCAGTAGCTTGTGCATGTTTTTCGAGAAATTTTCTATTTTGTCTCATTCCATTTGGTTGAAATTTTCTTCCCTGAAATTGATTTGATGCAAATGTACTTCGACAATTTCTTGCAATGTGCCCAAAATTATGACAGTTATAACATTCTACTGCATAATCCATCAAAGGTGAAAAAACATTTCTACTGGGTGGTTGTCTCTTGTGCATCCTTGATGGATGATTATTTTCCTTTCTTTGATGCACATGATTTCTTCCCTGTCTGTGTTGCATTCTTTGTGTCTGATGAAATCTACTGTCTTGCCTTAGATTAGATACAAAAGTTCTTGGACAAAACCTTGCTATGTGCCCATGACCATTACATTTAAAACATTGCACATGGTGTTCAATCGGAAAAACAGATGTATTTCTACCAACATAACTCTTTGATCTATTATTCAATCCACAATAAATTGCCTTGTGACCATAATGGTTGCATCTAAAACAATAGCCATTAAAAGCATTATTATGAATAAAGTGAGAGTGATAGAACCTCTTTTGTTGTGGTTGCTTTGTTGTAGATCTCCTTTGAGATTTTCTTCCTTTTGAAGATTCAGCTTCAAGCTTTTCTTGCTTTGATCCTTCAACAGTGGACTTCTTCTTCTCTGTAGATTTAGAAGATGAAGGTTGTTCAACTTCACATCCAAGACCAAGCTTACCCATGGAGCTTCTTTGTTGCCTTATCATTTTATCTAGCAACTCTGTGCTCTTCTCAAATTTGAGATTTGTATTGGCCTCTTCTAGTTGTTTCCTCAATAAAATAATCTCCTCTTCTTGTTTGCAGCAAACAATCTCTTTTTCATTGATCTGTGACCTGAGAGTTTCTTCAATCCTTTTGGACTCTTCTACTTGCAGCTTTAGATCACTAATAACTTTGTTAGATTCCTCTTCACGTTTGCTACATACATCGCCTTTATCATCCAGGTGTGACTTCAAGGCTTCTTCTATTTTCTTGGCTTTATGAATTTGTAAGAAGAGATCTTCAATATTATCCCCATATTCTTCCAACTTCTTGGATAGTCTTTTGTTCTTTTTCCTTTCTATATCCAACTCTTCAAGTGCAGTGATCAACTCACCTTCTAGATCTACTTCAACCTCAAGGTTTTCATCACATACTTCAGAATTCACTCCTATCTTTTCTAGTTCAATTTTCTCTTCCACAGGAACTGAAACTGACTGAGATGCCTTATTTGAGGAGGATCTATTCTTCTTACCCATTGCATACTAATCCAAGATCAACCCTAGCTGATTTAGCCTGACAAGGGAAACTGGCTCGATACCAATTGTTAGTCTCACAATGACACTGAGAGGGGGGTGAATCGGTGTAGCTCTTTATAACTTAAATCTTCAACTCTTAAAGCCAAAACAATGAAAACTTAAAACCAAATAAAGCAAGTATAACAAGAGAGCATCACACAACACAAGATGTACCGAGGTTCACCGATTTGGCTACTCCTCAAAAATGACTGTTTGGACTCCCATCCAAATCCAGCCTTTGCAAAGCACCAACTTTACAATCAATTTACCAGCACCCACTGGAAGGAGCACCAACCCCTGATTTACCAACACCAACTGGAAGGAGCACCAACCCATGATGCCAAGCACCAACTTGGACTTCAATTTTGAAACTAGAAGATTGACATAAAAATGCCTTCACTTTTACAAGACCCTGACTGGTCTATTGCTTACCCAACATCGCCCACAATTCACAAAACACACACCCTTCTCCTTCTCGCTCGCCTCTCGCTCTCCTCTCCTCTCTTCCAAATAAAATCCCCACTTAAATTCTCCAAGCAACACTCCTTTTATAACAATCCTTTCTCTTTGTAACTCCAGTTGTAACTCTTCTTTCATATTCTCATACGCCACTTGTCAATTGTAACTCCTTCTTTATGTAACTCCTTTTGTATATATTGAGAAGGCATTTCATCAAACACGTCACATGCAAATAATTGACACCATATTCTCCTACCATGACTGTTCATTTTCTCGGTCATGACTGTTCATTTTCTCCTTCTGCATGCATGCATTTTGGTTTTCAAAACTTTTCGTTTCTACTTTGCATGGCTCTTCATTTTCTCTTTCCATGGGCATGTCATTTTCTCTTTGCATGACTGTTCATTTTCTCCTTCGATGACTATTCATTTTCTCCTTCATGACTGTTCATTTTTCTCCTTCCATCATTTTCTTTCCACATGGGCATGCATCCACTTCTTTCCATGTGTAACGACCATCTTAAATGATTTCAAATCATTAAAGATTCCTTATGGGTCCACGTCACTATGCAGTCTTCAGTTTCACCATCCTGGTGTTCATCACTAATATCAGATGCACTGTCAACTACTCTGTTCCTTTGGCAAAAATGCAACATGTCGCGATATCGTGACACTTTTGTTTCTCTACCTGCCTACCCTTTTTGAGTCGCAAAAATGCGACATGTCACGATATCGCGACACTTTTGTTTCTCTGTCTGCCTGCCCTTTTTGAGTCACGAAAATGTGACATGTCGCGATATCGTGACACTTTTTGTTTCTCTGCCTGCTTGCCCTTTTTGAGTCACGAAAATGCGACATGTCACGATATCGCGACACTTTTTCTTTCTCTTCTTGCCTACCCTTTTTGAGTCACGAAAATGTGACATGTCGCGATATCGCGACACTTTTTCCTTTCTCTGCTCTTTCTCCTTGCTTTGGGCCATGAAAATGCGACATGTCGCGATATCGCGACACTTTTTCCTCCTTGCTCTTTCTCTTTGCTTTGGCCCGCGAAAATGCGACATGTCACGATATCGTGACACTTTTTCCTCCTTGCTCTTTCTCTTTGCTTTGGCCCGCGAAAATACAACATGTCGCGATATCGCGACACTTTTTCCTCCTTGCTCTTTCTCTTTGCTTTGGCCCGCGAAAATACAACATGTCGCGATATCGCGACACTTTTTCTCCTTGCATTTTCTCTTTGCTTTGGCCGCGAAAATGCAACATGTCGCGATATCGCGACACTTTTTCCTCCTTGCATTTTCTCTTTGCTTTGGACCGTGAAAATGCAACATGTCGCGATATCGCGACACTTTTTCCTCCTTGCATTTTCTCTTCTCTTTGGACCGCGAAAATGCAACATGTCGCGATATCGTGACACTTTTTCCTCTTTGCTTTTTCGCTTCTCTTTTGGCCGCGAAAATGCAACATGTCGCGATATCGCGACACTTTTTTCTCTTTGCTTTTTCGCTTCTCTTTTGGCCGTGAAAATGCAACATGTCGCGATATCGCGACACTTTTTTCTCGATGCGGTGTTTTGCTTTTTCTTTGATCTTTAGCATATGGGCCACTTCGGTCTTCTTGGAAAACCTGTAACAACTTCACCCAAACATCAAAAACATCCTCATAAGCATTTAACATCACTGTACATACTTTGAATAACCTCTGAACTCCTGTCCACTGCATCAACCGATCTATCTGACTGTGTTGACAACAATGACAATACTGTCGCTGCACCTTGCTCAACAACCCTTCCAAACAACAAGATTACGTTTGATTCTATTAATAACATTATCTCACATTGATTCCTTCAGGTTCTTAGTGAACAGGGGGAGTCCTAGGTAAGAAGTGGGGAGATCAGCAATGCAACATTGGAGGATGCAATAAATTTTTCATTACCTATTGCCTGGGGTGTTAAGGAAATCAAAATTTCTCTTAAGATAGTTGATCTTTTGGCCTACTGTAGAAGCATAGGTTTCAAGGATCCCTTTGATAGATTTAGCTTGGACAACAGAAGCTAAGGTTGCAATGATGGTGTCATCAAATTTTTTTTGATGGGACAAGGGAGGGGATTATGAAGATGCCTTAATCCATGTCATACACCTAGAGGAAACAACCTACTTAAAAGCTCTACCCAGAGATTCAGCAAGGATGATGAACAAGAAATGGGACAAAGGATCTCCCTGTCTAATCCCTATAAGGCTAGGGAAGTAACCTACAGTATATTTGTTGACTAGAACTGAGAACCATGGAGCAGTGATGCAACCCTTGATAAGGTTGATCCATTCTATGTGGAAATCGAATCGAGAAAGGACTTTCAGGAGGAAACCCCTGTCTACTTTATCAAAAGCTTTGCTAATACCTATTTTTAGAAATATGGTAGCCTTTTTGTTGCATAGGGTCAAGTGGAGGGTCTCATGAAGTTATATGATGCTATCAGTGATAGATCTCACTTCCACTGAGCTACCCTGGCAGGGATCAATAATGAAGGGGAGGATTTTCTTCAACCTGAGCTAGGTATTTGGTTAGGATATTGTAGATGAAGTTACACAAGCTTATGGTTCTGAAGTCATTCATGTATTTGCTTTGGGGGTTTTTAGGGACCAAGGAAATGAATGTGAAGTTTGTCCCTCGAGGGATAATTTTGGTTTGCTGGAGCTCCATGATTTCATTGCAAACCTTTTTTCCTACTATGTCCCAGAAGGTCTGAAAAAATTGAGGGGGAAACCCATTAGGTCTAGGGGCCTTGTTAGATTTCATGGAAAAAAAAACACTCTTGATCTCTTTCTTAGAGAGAGGTTGGATCAGGGATCGATTCATCTCAGGGGTGACCAGAGGGGGAATGTTTCCTAGCAGGGCTTCTTGGGCTTCAGAGTTGGTGGGAATGGTAGTTCCCATCATGTTGCTAAAAAAATAGGAGGCCTTCTCTTGGATCTTGAGGATGTCTTGAGTGACCGTTCCATATGCCAAGGTGAGCTCTCTAATCTTGTTGGTGCTTCTGTTTCTCAATGTAGAAGCATTGAAGAACCTTTTGTTGGAATCCCCATCCTTGAGCCAAAGAGCCCAATATTTTTGGTACCAAAATATCTCTTCTTTGGCTAGAATGTTGTGATATTCTGCCATCAGCTATCTTTCTTCATCCCTCAACTAGGGGGTCCACTAGTCATGTTGGATTTATTGCTCCAAAGTTTTGATTTTGCTTAAGTTTTTTTCTTTGACTTCAATTATGTCCCCAAATACCTCCTTGTTCCAAGTTTTCAGGTTTTCTTTGATTGACTTGAGATTTTGGGATACCTGGTGATCCAGAGATAGGGGTCTTCCACCAGTATCCAATCCTTTACTTTAGATTCGGGTTATGGATCCACATGTTTTCAAATCTGAAAGGGGTTTTAAAATATGGAGCTTTATTTGATTCCAAGAGAAGGGGGAATGATCAGAGCTGATTATTTGGAGAGGGATTAGGGAAGTGTCTCCAAATAGGGGAATGACTTGCTGGGAGAGAAAAAAACCAGTCCAAATTCACCTATATATTCTCCAAGCAAACTCTTTTGTTGCTCCATGTGTATTGGCAGCCTTTGATCTGTATGTCCATGAGTTCGTTCTCAGTGAAAAACTCCTAGAAATCCATGATACTCTTGGAAGGGGTATACTCACCCCATTTCTTATCTGAATGAAAGAGGGGGAATTGAAATCCCCTACTACCATCCATGGGAGGTTGGAGAAAGCATCATTCATGAGGGACAAAGATCTCCACATGTTGTATCTTTCCATGGGATTGTTGGGAGCATAGATGTTGGATATCACCCAAGTGAATTTGTTTTCTTTGTAGTAGAAAACTATATTTAGGGTTATAATGGAACATGAAATAAATCTACCTTATACATTTTTAGGGTCCAAAAAATGCAAGAGACCTCCTACAAATCCCTCTACTTTGTATGAGGCCCATTGGCCATTCTTCCAAAATTTTTAAACTATGTTGTGGGTTCTGTCAGCATCAGTTTTCATTTTCTAAAGGATGAGTATAAAAGGTTTGTACATTTTCCTTATGGTTTGAGCTAACCTTTTTTTGCTCATGCTATTGAGGCCTCTGATATTCCAGGAGAGGATCTTCATATAGATGTTTTTGCAGGTTTCTTGCCTCCCTTGTTTGGAAGCGTGGGAGGTTTAAGATTTTTTGTCTCATCCTTTGTCTAGTTGAACAATGCTAGAAAGAGGGTTAAATGCACTCCATTGGTGACCTGGTCATCAGTATCCTTCTTTATTTGCTCATAGGTGGTAGGTTAGCCTCTTTTCCTATCACCCTCGGTGTCAATGGGACCTATTTTGCTTTTGGTGATGATGAAGCTTATGTCCGCTCTAGAATGGGTGGGACTATACGCATCCTCCAGGGATTCGAGATAGGATCCGATTGAGGATGGGGGTTATTCCTAGGGGGAAGTAAGAGGGACACCATCATGGAGGAGAGGTTTCAAATCAATTAAGGGATCAGAATAGGGGATGAGGGCTGCAAGGGAGACATAAGGGGTGGGGATGGAAGGCCCAAATTTGGAGGGGGGAGGAAGGATATGGGGATGAGTGGAGGGGTTTTGCATGGGAATGGATTCAGGGAAGATAACCTCATAATTATAATAGCTTAAGGGCATAAATATATTGGGGAAATCAAACATGGAGTATACCTATTCTGAGCTTGAAGAAGGGTTGTTGTTGAGAGGCTCCTGGCGAGCAATCTGCTTCCCTTTATCTCTTTTCAATTGATTGTTCCTAGGTCCTTTGGAATGATCATTGTGCTCTACCACATGGGTATTCTGGTGTCTAAGAGGGGGGAAATATTGGTGCTTGGTGCCTCCTGCTAGGGCTTGAGGGACGAACATTAGGATCGAAGGTGTCCCTGGGATTTGCATTCGATGTAGAATGTTGGTTTATTTTTGTACTCGATAGCTTGGCACCACTAAAATTCCCCATAAATGAGGTTTATGTGGGTTGAGAGTTGGGATGTAATATTGGTATTAACACAAAACTGTTCATGGGACATGCAAGATCGATCTTTTGTTGGAGGGTCAACAACAACGAGATCCCCGATGTATCTCCAAATCCATAGGAGGATATATTCATGGATGAACTGGATGGGGAGATTGAGGAGGTGGATCCAGATTGGTGCATAGTTGATATCCTAGATTTAGGGGTTGAAATATTCCCCCCATTTTATTAAAAATAGAATTTTCCTTCCAAAGAACCAAGGCCCCCCTGTGATAATCCGGGAAAAATCATCCTAGTTGTTCAGATAGATCAAGAAGAAACCCCTTGATAAGGCAAATAGCTGGAGGCTCCTCACTATGCACCATTTGAATATGGACCATATTCTTATGGATTTCATATCAGGTCTCCCTCCCATGAACTTGCCAAGAAGGGAGAGGGATTCGTTGGAGAATTTTTCTGCCATGAACGAGATAAGTAAGACCATATTTTCCCTTGATACGATTACAGGAGGATGATTTGGGCTTCCATTGGGACTAGGTTTTACCTTGCCCATTACCTTCTTGAGGTAAGTCAGAGGGACATCGATATTCCTACCAAGATCTGGGTCAGGGCCCTTTGGAGCATCCTTTGAGGGGAGATTTCTCCTTGCTCCAGATCCCTTGAAGGGACCTGGGAAATATTGCCAGCAGAAGCCACAATTGCAGAGGTCACTGTGGATGTTATTTTTTAAAGGTATCTACTTGTAGACACCAAAATCTGACACCCTCTAAGTCACATTCACCACCCCACCATCAAATCCTGCATAATAAAACTATATGCCTAAGTCTAAACTTAGGGATATAAAATCCTACACATCATCCTATTTTCCTAATTTATTTAATTAGGAAAATCACCCTAGGATACCCTGTCTACCCATTGGACATGTGTCCTGGACACTTCACCCAACATCCATGCCACATCTTACCCACTCCTGTCCCCCTTGTCCTTGCACATGAGACAGATTCCCAACACCCATGCCACAACTCATTTGGTGTTGTCTCCTTGTCCCTTCACATAAAACAACATCCCACATCCCACTCCACTTGAAGCCACATCACCCCAGTTAAGTGAGCCACACTGAATGACTCACTGTAACTGCCCCTTCCACCTGGCAGTTCAGATTTGCCACTTGGCAAGTCAGGCTTGCCACCTCACATTCCCCTCCAAAGCCCTAGGAAGCCTATAAAAGCACCATTAATCCACCAAACAAAGGGAGCTGAATTTGCATACCGATAGGCTACCAAAATATATCCAGACCCGATGAGAAACTGAGAGCGCGAGCTCGATCCTGATCGTTGGCATGCATCCCGAGGCAACCTATCATTTCAGCTCGAAACCGCCCACCCACGGTTTCATAGTCAAAAATGTAGGTCCACGGTTTCACAACCGTAGGTCCATGGTTTCTAGTCCACAACCGCGCTTTCATGGTTCCACAGTCCCGAGCACGAAATCGCACGCACATCAGAGATCAGTAACAAAATTCACTTGATTAGCAAGGCTTTTTATTTGTTGATTTGTTCTATCATTTGTTTCATATTATTATCTTCTTAGGGTTTATGCATGCATTATTCTTATTGCTCAAGTATACAGGTGCTACTAATCCCTTTTTCGGTTGGAATGTGTGTAGGTGACAGGTATTTTGGAATAAGCTACTAAAGCTGAAGTGGTCCCTTGTTGGATACCAAAGCCCACTCACCCCTTGAAGCTGTGACGAAAGAGCAAAGAACACCACATCCTACGGAAGAGTCGAAAGATTTCCCCTCCTCCATCAAAGCATTGTATTTCAGATAGACAAGAAGCATTGTAACATTGCTCCCAACACACTTGGGGCAATTCAAAAACCTTTTGTAAAAATTTGTATCAATATCAATATAAAAGGGCATTTTGGCAAATCTACTTCTCTCTCTATTTTTATTAAAATATTTGTGTTCAGTTCTTTGGTTACAGAAATGGTGATCACGGTGGGACCCCCTAAAGGTCCTATTTTGTTTTGCCTTGTTGTCTAAATTTTTTTACTAATATCTGTCTGCACCTACAGGTTTTGGGAATTCAAGACGCGCATAGATTCAACTCTAAATCGATACGTTCAGAAAACCTTGCGCCCTAATTGTTTACTGTGGAAACGCGAAAACATGGTTTCTATCTGAGAAAACGTAGACGCGCGGTTCCTAGTGGGAGAAAATGCAGACACACAATTTTTGTCTGAGAAAACGTAGAAGCACGGTTGCTGCATCAGAAACGTGGGCCGACGGTTGACAGTAGAAGGAGCAATGAAGGAATCACAGGTCTGTACCTTCTGATCTCTATTCTTTCTTTCTTTCTTCTTATTTAGTTTTTGCATTCTGTTATCAGCATTGATAGGTCTGGTCTTGTATGTTATTGTATGCATTCAGGTCTTAGGATAGAGAAAGATACTCCAAATTTGCATTCATACATACAATAACCGAAAAAGGCTAAAAAGAATCTGCATCTGCATGATAGGAAATAGGTCATCTTGCATTCACCTGGTTAGGAATAGCTTGGGTGTTAATTTTGGGTTTGGGTCTGTAAAAAGCCCCATTTGTTTTTGTTAGTAGAAAGGACCCACGCATCCGCGGTTGGGACATCCCAAATGCAGATGCGCGGTTGGCAAACCATGCATTCATGGTTTACCAGAACTAACCGCGCACCCGCGGTTAGCCCTGTCAAATAGAAGTCGATTGGAATTAGACCTGAAGGTGGCATTTTTGCTCCTGATTTGTTGTCTGTCATTTTATGTTCCCTATTTTTTGCATTTAGGCATTAAAACAGAATTGCATGGTATTATTGCATAACACCCTAGTTAAACAAAACCACCACACACTCACATAAACATTGGAAAATGGCTGGATTTCATCACCGTCGGGTTTGGATTTCATCATCGAACCACCAAAATTATACCCTGTTCTTTGCCAAGGCCGATTCCAAGATCCGTCATAGCCCATGGGTTATAGCATGCATTTCTCTTCGGAGAGGTGTATCGCAGACTACGGGTGAACTGGGTGAGGAATTGGTAGGACCTGTGCTCCCTGGCCATGTGTGGGCTTCATTACCACACATTATAGGCGGGATTACGTGACCTGGAGTTCATAGCCAGGTTGTCGAGCTATGAGTATACAGGTGAAATCCTAGATTCATTTAGGGCAAAACATTGAGCACACGACTTTTTCATTTTTCAAACAAATTAAAAAAAGAGAAATACGAAAATCTAGCTTCAAAAAAATTTTGAGTGTTTGTTTGCTTTGCGTGTTGTATTGCATCATATTATCATTTTATCTACATAGATAGTCACACTTGGCATTGTACCACATAATAGCGTATGGTAGTGACTCGTAGTCAAGCTAAGAAACTAGTGTCAAACCAAAGTCGGTGGTCTTCCCCTATGGCCTCTCAGTCGGGTAACGTCCCTCCCACTTCGGTGGTAGGACAAGTAGGCATGCCCCTTTCTATGTCCCAAAGTCTTAATGTAGGGCCTTCTAGTAATGCCCCTAATACGGACATAGACATTATGCATAGGGCTACTCACACAACCATACCTGAGACACCTAGGAGTGAACCTCCTGCAGTGGTAGATAGTCATGTCACCATGTTCGATATGGATATTGTTAGAATGTACTTGAATGCAGTTGGAATGGTCTTCCCATCATTACCACCACTCTCCATCCCATCCCGTGTCATACCCTCATCACAACAAGAATCCACATTCACCTATCCACAGCAATCAGAACATATTTTCACCAATCCTCTTTTTGAGTTAGCTGCTATAGCATTGGCCAATCAACCATCGTCAACCAACCAATTACCCCCCACATTACCTCAACAAATGATCATTTCCACTAATCCCTTGTATGAGACAATTCCTATTGTTTCACAAGCCCCAACATCCATTCCCCCTGCCACACTCGTAGGACATACATCTCATACCATGCCATAGTCAGTAGTGATACCTTTTTCTACTTACCCCCCACCTACTTCCACTACCATGGTTGTCCCACAACCAACCCAGTCTACCACATCACATGTAGCGGTTCCTACTTCAAATGCAATTGCTATGCAACAAGCTTTCTTACAGCTGCAACAAATGATTTTAGATAATGCTAACCGTAGCATGAACCCTGACCCCAACCAACATTTGCAAGGGATTGAGCAAAATTTTCCACCTACATCACATCAACCTAATGCCTTTATCCAAGATCCATCTTGGGTAATGCGCCCTCCTTCTACCACTGTGGTTCATAATCAACCGCCACACCCATATGCTAACGCAGCAGGTTAGCATAACATCATACCACCATCACCCCATCCATACCATAACATCCCTCAACATCCATACCATAACACATTTCAGCCACCCATGTCTTATCACCCACAACCTACATACAATCCACCCCATTACCAGCAACATCAAGTACATTCAAGTGTCAGTCCTGTGGATGACCCTAGATACCAATTTTTATAGAGTCAGATTGATAGTCTTGCCATGCAAACCCCAGGTTTACAATACCAAAAGCCAACTTTGAGGTAACTACTCAATCACCCTATTCATGCTTTGGTACCTGAGCCACCATATCCACAAGATTTTCAAATACCGAAGCTTGAATTTAAAGGGGAAGAGGACCCCCGTGAGCATATAACTAGATTTGTGAATGCATGCTTCAGAATCAAAAGCAATGATGCATTACTATTACATACATTTCCTCAGACACTAGGGGGAGAAGCACAAGACTGGTACAACCACCTGCCACATCAAAGTGTCTTTACCTTTGAACAACTAGCAGACCAGTTCTTGGAAAGATTCACCCTGAATGTTAGAAAACAAACCACATTGACTGATTTGATTTATCTAAAACAATATGACGATGAATCAGTCTATGACTTTGGCAATAGGTGGAGATCAGTCATGATCAAATTACCATTTTCCCTCCCTATGCCAGAGATAATACGAATGTTCACGAAGAGTTTTGGTAGACCCATCTCTTCATTACTACAACTACAACAGTATAGAACATTTGATGAGGCACTCGCCCAAGCAAAATTGATTGAAGAAATAAAAATCCAAGAAGGCGAGATAAAGCCTAAGAAGAAAGAGTGGCACAATAAGAATCAAAAGGGGAATAACCACGGTCAATCTAAGACCGCGTAGGTTAACCAGATAGTTTTGGGCCAACCACAGTTAAATCAACTGACCCAAACACAAATCCAACAACCCCAACAACAACAACAACCACAACAATCAAATTATCAAGCGGTTCCACCCCCATAGCAGGCACAAAATCAGACACAACCTACAGAAAGGCAACAACATCATTTTAAGCCAAAAATAAATTACACACTAGTACAAGAGCCATATTCATTAGTGTTTCAGAAGTTGTATGCGACAAAACTTTTTACATTGCCAAAAATGAAACCTGAAGATCCTAACAAACCAAAAACAAAAGGTTACAAAGAACACCTCTTTTGCATCTATCATAGACAAAGAGGACATGATATCGAAGGTTGTCATGGATTTAAAGGAATTGTGCAAGATTTATTGGAAGCGGGTACAATCAAAGTTGACAATCCACTAGCCCAAAACAATCAAAACCTAGGCATCTATCGGACACCTTTGCCACATCGAGAGGCAAATCAACAACCGATGGGAGCATCAACTTCTACAGTTCCTCCCAACCAAGTTAATTATGTGTCTCAACTACCACAAGGTTTTGTAGGAGCTATTAGCATAGTTACCCATGGACAGAGGTAAGCTAATCGCACAACACAGGCTCCAACAACACAACCAACAAATGTGCCCATACAACTTGGACCAAGCATTCCACCACCACCGTTCCACAATCACCCAGTTGTTACTTTGAACAGCCGGTTAACACAAAGCTTGAAAATGGCTTCAATAAAATTGTCAATATATGAGCTAATACAAAAATCAACACCTCATAGGGAAGCATTGATGGAAATTTTAAAGTCTATCCAAGTTCAGTTAGAAGACCCCAATGCATTCAATTCCTTTGTAGGGAGTGTGCAAAAGTGTATGGAACCCTCGATAGTATTTTATGACTTCGAGGAAAAACAAATCTCAAGCAGATTCACCTGATCCACCACTGCACATAGTAGCTCACATTGACAGGAAACCATTCAAGAGAGTGCTTATTGATACTGGTTCTTCAATCAACCTCATCACCACACCTGCAATGATGAAGCTCAACATCCCATCATCTCACATCACAACATCCACATTCACCCTTAGGGCTTTTAATGACGCTTTATGCTCAACTGTGGGGAATGTTGTTCTTCCTATCACCGTGGGGGTGAAAACAATACATGTTCTCTTCCACATCTTGGAAGGAGAAATGCAATACAACATACTTCTTGGATGCCCTTGGATTAGGGAAATGAAGTGTGTGCCTTCAACATTGCATCAATGCTTAAAATATGTACATGAAGGCAAAGTGCATTGCATACCAGCTGACACAGAACCTTTCAAATACTGCAACTTTATTTCAAACCCATATGAGCCCTTGCTTCCATCAACGCACCTAACTATCCAACCACTAGCCATTAGGACCATTCCATCTAGTAGCACATCCTCAAAAGCACCCATTCAAGAAGAATTGCCTATAGTTGACCCAACTTTTGCATCCAAAAGCGTTAGCTCAATGCACCCTTCAAACACTGCATTTCATTTTCAAGTCACACCTACCCATCTTGCTAACCAATCGCCAACTCCATCTAGTAAACTTCCAGATCCACAACAACCATTCACATTCACAGCACAACCCACACCATCCATCACTACATCACAATCATTAGAACCCGTAGTCTCACAAATAGGGCCACCTATTAGAGATAATCCACCACCGCCAGTGGAGCCACAAGCTAATGTACAAGAACCCTCTTCATCCACTAAGCCATTAGCCTCCCAACCATCTAGAGTTGCAGTACATCTCGCCAATCCAGGCATTGGTGAGTACATTATTGAAAGTGTCATAGTTACACCACCCATTGAGTCAGTCAGGGATTACGGTCACCCTCGTGACCCACCTTTAGCTATAGGTGATATATATAGAATGGGTTCTCAAACAAATGCAATCAATTTCATATATGGAGGGGTAGATTCTTCATCGGATCCACCTCCTCAAAATGACAACTCTTTACAAGAGTTTAATGAAAACATTGATTATCTATCGAACCCAAGTTTCCTAGTGAGATATTTTTGAAGGGTTAATTGGCAAGGATATGGACTTGGAAGACATGAACAAGGTCCTCACCACATTATTGAACCAGAATATAGAGAGCCAAGTGACCGCTCCGGTCTAGGCTATAAACCTTCCATCGCAAGCTCTTCGCTTAATCAAGCTTTCCAAGAACTTGACATAGAATGCGAAGAAGAGGAAGAAAAGAGCGATGAGGAAGATGAACCTAATGATGAGGATGAACAAATAGATGGTGGGTACCAAATCTACACTTTTTACCCTCAAGAGCAAGCCTTACAACAAGAGCCAAAAGATCCCATAGAGATGACCTACCTTAGGCCAGATGATGCGCCACTGGTATTGGGACCTCACACAAATGCTAATGGTTTTTGGATAAGTGATGATGATGAAGAGGACAAAACTGAAATGATATTCATGAATCATATGCATGAAATGCAAGCTAGAAGAATGATACAAGCAGAGGCACGTCCTGAATGGCTTAATCAAGAAGAAGAAGAGCCTCAAGAGGAGATAATATATGGAGAAACTATACAAAGAGATGACTGGTATCAAAAGAAATTCCCACTAGACCGCACTCTTTTTTGACTAAACAAAGAGCGTGAGGGTCCTAAACTAGAACCTCCTCCATCACATTGGCATCGCATACAACACAACCAATCACACACATTAGGTCAGTTGCAACCTAGAGAAGATGAGTCATCAATTCTCGAATCGCAGCCACCTCATTTCCATCAAGTCAACATGATTTTTGTTGATTTGCTCACCCCACTCCGCAATCCATATGATGAGACAAACCCGATCCATATCGACACTAGTCTCATAGCCATGGACAAGATTTCATCCCCGCCATCCACTATCGAGTTTATCCTATCCGAAGAGTTGTTGCGTGCTTCAAACGCATATATTCCACAACAACCTTCATCATCAAACAATTCAGTTTTTCAAACTGAGATAGAGGGGGAAACCCCAAAAACATTTGAAAATGTGGCGGATGATATCCACCTCATCCCAACTCCACATCAGTTAGAAGAAGGTTCTCACATGCTAATTGAAGAATCTATAGATGTGAACCTTAGTCAAGACGCGGACAATCCCCAAATTGTCAAAATTGCAAAAGATTTATCCGCAGAAGAAAAAGAACGCATAATAAACATGCTAATGAAAAATAAAGAAGTGTTCGCATGGTCATACAAAGACATGCCTGGTTTAGATCCAGACCTGGTAGTCCATAACCTTACACTGGCACATGATGCAAAGCCTTTCAAACAAAAACTTAGGAAAGTTCATCCAACAGTCGCATTAATTGTGAAAGAAGAGCTGCAAAAGTTGTTGGATGTGCACTTCATAGTACCAATTGATTACCCAGAATGGCTTTCAAACATGGTACCCGTTCGCAAGCCGAACGGAGGGATACACGTATGCACTGATTTTTGAGACTTAAACAAAGCGTGTCCTAAAGATGATTTTCCTTTGCCTAATATCGATCAACTAGTAGATTCCTGCGTTGGTCATGAAATGCTTTCCTTAATGGACGGTTTCTCGGGATACAACCAAATTCGAATTAACCCCGAAGACCAACACAAGACGACATTTACAACACCCTGGGGGACATTCTGTTATAGAGTGATGCCTTTTGGACTTAAGAATGCAGGAGCAACATATCAACGAGCTATGACGTACATATTTCATGATTATATGCATAAGATCATCGAGGATTACGTAGATGATTTGATTGCTAAATCAAAGACACGTCTTGAGCACATCGATGTACTAGAAAAAGTGTTCGATCGATTGATAGAACACAAAGTAAGGCTAAATCCTAAGAAGTGTGTATTCGGAGTCACATCAAGAAAACTTCTAGGATTCATTGTCTCCAAGTGAGGCATTGAAGTAGATCTAGGTAAGGTAAAAGCAATATTAGAAATGCCACCTCCCAAAACATTGAAAGAGTTGCGTAGTTTACAAGGAAAGATCCAATCTATCCGATGATTCATCACACAACTCTCAGATAAATGCAGGCCTTTCAACCACCTATTACAAAAGGGAGTGACATTTTCATGGACAACTGAATGTCAAGAAGCATTTGATGACATAAAGAAGTATCTGGCATCACCACCAGTTCTTACACCACCTAGATCAGGAATCCCTTTTCACCTATACATTTTTGCAATAGATTTTGCACTAGGTACAATGCTTGCACAAAAGAACGAAAAACATAAGGAGCAAGAAATTTACTATATTAGCCGAACACTGGTAAGTTACGAAACAAGATATGCTTATGTCAAAAATTTATGCTTAGCAGTGGTTTTCGCCACTAAGAAACTTAGACATTATATGCTAAGCAATACTACCTATGTCATAGCTAGAGAAAATCCTCTGCGATACATGATGACTCGCACATACAACAACACCCGAACTGCTAAATGGATAATGCTTTTAACCGAATTTGATCTCGAATTCGTAAGTCAAAAATCCATAAAAGGGCAAGTGATAGTTGATCAACTAGCGGAAGCTCCACTACACAATGATAAACCATTAATAATTGAGCTTCCAGATGATTCAGTATTTTCTATCACAAAACAAGAAGAAGTAGTTTCTCCTGAGGAAGAAGCAGATATGACAATGTTCTTTGATGGATCCAAGTGCGAAAAAGGACAAGGTGTGGGAGTCATGTTTTATACACCTGAAGGAATACCAATTCCTTTATCATTCAAACTCGACTTCACATGCACCAATAATAATGCAGAGTATGAAGCCTTAATCTTAGGTCTTCAATCAACTATAGCGATGGGCATAAAAAGGCTAAGCATTTTTGGGGATTCTCAACTAGTTGTATACCAAGTAAAAGGAGAATACCAATGTAAAGAACCAGTCTTAAAGAAATATCATGAAGTAGCAATAAGGTTGCTAGAAAAATTTGATTGGTACGAAATTAGTAATTTACCACGATCAACAAATAGATTTATGGATGCAATGGCTTCTTTAGGATCTCTCATCCCTAAGAATGAACATGGAGAAGTACAACCGCTAATCATAACAACAATGTCAAAATCATCAATTCAAAAGGCAGAACCTACAGGTGAGAAGAACGTTTGCTTGGTACATGCTGAACCTTACAATTCTTACCTTGATGAGATAAGAGACTTTCTCAAGTCTGGAATACTCCTAGTAGAAATGACACGAACTGCAAAAAGAACATTCAAACAAAAAGCAATTCATTTTACTCTACTGGGGGATGTATTATACAAACGTGGGTATGATGGAATATTATTATGATGTTTAGATCCGATCGAAGTAGAACGTGCAATAATAGAAGCCCACGATGGTACTTGCGGTGGCCACTTCAATGGAATGGCCATTGCAAAGAGAATACTGTGCATGGGATACTATTGGCCGACCATGGAAAATGACTATTGCAAATATGTCAAAAGGTGTCAAAAGTGCCAATATCATGCAAATTTGACTCATGTACCATCGCACGCATTACAACCCATTCAAAGTCTTTGGCCCTTTTCACAATGGGGTCTCGATTTGATTGGTAAAATATCACCTGCTTCATCAGGACAACATAAGTTCATCATAACTACGACAAAATATTTCACAAAATGGGTAGAAGCAATTCCAATGACCACTATGATTGGACCTCGAATAGCGGAGTTTATACTTCAGCATATTATCTATCATTTTGGAATACCCTCAAAAATAATTTTTGATAATGGGAAGTCATTTAAGAATAAGGATGTTAGAGCATTGTGCAACAAATTCAAAATTCAACACGATTTCTCCACACCTTATTACCCACAAGCAAATGGGCAAGCTGAAGCAACCAACAAAACAATGGTATCTATTCTCAAGAAAATGGTCAAAGAAAATCACCAAGATTGGCATACTCAACTTCCTTTGGCATTATGGGCTTACAGAACAAGCATCAGAATGCCAACGGGAGCGACACCATTTTCACTAGTTTATAGTGCTGAAGCTATATTACCTTTAGAGCTCGAGATACCTTCCTTGCGAATAGCATTACAGGAATTCATGGACGATGAAACAACTAGACAAGCATGTCTTGACCAATTGACACTTATTGATGAAAAACGTATCAATGCCTTGGATCACTTACAAGTATATCAAGACAGAATTAAATGTGCTTATAACGCAAAAGTCCATCCTCACGAATTTCAAGTGGGGGACCTAGTGCTCAAAGAAAATCAACAAAATACCAATGCATTGCCACACTTAAGAGATAAATTTGTGGCTAATTGGTTAGGCCCGTACATTGTAAAGCATAAATTGGGACCAGGAACATATAGACTTGCCAACTTGGAAGGAGAATTGGAGCCAAAACCACTAAACATAATGCACCTAAAGGCATTTTATGCATGAAACGACTTGCAATATATGTATATATATGTACATGGCTTAAAAAAAAAAAAGAGAAAATAATTTTTATTTCCAGAGTTTCTTTACATTGTAAATATAAATGTCTATCTAGCACTTAGCATGTTGCATTTGCATATTACAAAAAAAAAAAAAAATCTAGTGCATTAAATAGGCATATCACATGCATATAGCAACATTAGAATAAACACATAATTGCATCCATCCCATCCCATGTTTAGTGATATTTCATAGTGGTGATGATACGACCAAATAAAAACAAGTTCCAAAGAATTGGAGATACCCAACTAAGACTCTTCGCAAGTCAACAAAGTTCATACTCACCCATGTGTTACTATATCATAAATCAAATTTTTAGTCACTCAAAAATGTCTAGTGAAAAACCACAAATCATAATATGTCCAATTTTCTTTAGGACCAAAGCACTTATGACACATTAAGAAAGTCTTGAGTATGGTAGATTGACCTTGAAGCAATCTTGAACCAAAAACACTTTGCAAATTTAAAAATATTTTGAGTAAGAAAGAATAATGCCAACTTGGATACAATCTTGAAGCAAAAAGGAAATATTCTCTGCTTGTCCCATTACGCAACATAGTCCAAATCAAAAAGATGGTACATCAAGTCTCTAGTAAGAGAACTTAGGATATCTCTACAGTTTGAAGCGCTCACTACTGATCGACTACCTCCTCACTGAGTACCCATCTATATGCATGAAGATAAGTGAAATCCACACCACAAGGTAAACCAGTAGGGCGGCCAATGATAATATGCTCTCAGCACCAAATCTGGAGGAACAAGCTGCAACCCAAGCCCTTATGCCCCCACATCTTCACCTCATATAGCTCACTGTAAACCTCGCAGAGAAGAGCGGGAGCCCAAGCCAATCGATGAGGATCAACTATCAGATTGAGAATAATAGGCACCTGGTTCCACGGGATCCTCGATACCATGGAATTGGGCAACAACATGTTGCTCAATATGTACATCATGAAAATAGGCAATGCACCCAAGCTACCAGTTGTGTAAAGATCCAAATAGGTAATGCCACCCTTGCTGCAATCTATGTACCACATCTCACCAAACAAAGGGAATAAAGCCTCCTTGTTGAGGTCAACTTGAATAGTAGGACCCTCAATAGGAATGGGGAATATACGATAGATATCCTCGAGGGTGATAGTTAGCTTCCCTATCGAGAGCTAAAATGTACCTCTATCTGGATCCCAACGCTCAATAAGCATCGAAAGAAGATCCTTGTCAGCTCGGATGGTGCCTAACTGTCCGTAATCGTCTAGACCAATGGTCTGTAGCAGAGTCCAGTTGTCATCAGAAAGTGCTTTCCACACTTTCTGAATAGTCCTTGACCACCTATTCCAAGCATCAAGAAGCTTAACTTGAAAAGCAAACAAATTAAAATTAGCAAAACAAAAAAATTTACCTATTCCTAGGTAATAAAAAACAAAACAGAAAATTTTTACCTACTTCTAGGTAATAAACAACAATACAAAAAAAATTCACCTATCCCTAGGTAATAAAAAACAAAACAAAAAAAATTTACCTATTCCTGGGTAATAAAAAACAAAACAAAAAAAATTTACCTACTCCTAGGTAAACAAAAACAAAATAAATTTTTTTACCTACTCCTAGGTAAACAAAAACAAAATATTTTTTTTTACCTACTCCTAGGTAAACAAAAACAACACAATTTTTTTTTACCTATTCCTAGGTAATAAAAAACAACACGAAAAAAATTTACCTATTCCTAGGTAATAAAAAACAAAATGAAAAAATTTACCTATTCCTAGGTAATCAAAAACAACACGAAAAAAATTTACCTACTCCTAGGTAAACAAAAACAAAATAAATTTTTTTACCTACTCCTAGGTAAAAAAAATAAAAATAAAAAAATTTACCTACTCCTAGGTAAACAAAAAAAAAAAAATTACCTACTCTTAGGTAATCAAAAAAATAAAAATTCATTACCAACCCTACTTAATTATCAAAAACAACAAAGAAAAAAACAAACAAAAACACAAAGAGGAGGCACCACCTACCTCAATAAATCGGGCACCGACTTCCGCTCCAGCCGAGCCACTACCACCGCTGCCCTTGCCAAGTTCCATATCACTCATCACTCTAACTAATCACACAATGACAACTGACATAATGACTCTGAAAGCGACGTCAAGCCTTTATATAGCTGCTTTTAGCGGCGAGAAACACGCGCTCGCATTTTTTGCGATGCGTAAAATGCAAACCCACGTTTTAAGGCAAAAAAAATGCGAAAACGTGATTTCTAAAAACAAAATGCGAAAACGCGGTTTCTAAAAACAAAACACAAAAACGCGGTTTCTAAAAACAAAATGCACAACCGTGGTTATATCTAAATAAAATGCAACTCTATGTTTGCAAAAAAAAAATGCAAATCATTATCTTACATCATCATCAACATCAAATCATTTGGCAAACCTCGTATTTAGTGGATTAACCTATACACCTGGCGGTTGCAGCGACTAGCAATCCATGCAATCCGATAGGATGGGTAGCCCACCATAAGGGAGCTCATTAAAACATTAAACATTAAATCACTCTGATATTAAATTAGCTAGGTACCTAATGTTAGGAATAAAGCCTAATTATGAGAAGGCTAAACAGAGAAAGTTTCTGGATTTACTGCAGGACGGACAGGGAAAGTTTCTAGATTTACAGTCTGTTAGTCTACCAGAGGAAGTTTCCGGATTTACAACAGGATAGCCAGGGAAAGTTTTTTTTGTTTTTATCCCAAAATTAGATGCTGGGAACTCAATGTTAATCTTGGAATGTATTAAGAAAAGCAGTTTGTTTTTTCTGTTTTTTTCTTATATATAGTTGTGAAGAAAAACAAAGATGACTATGACAATGAAAATTACTATGTTGATTCCTTGGAAAAATAGAGAGGAAATTATAGCAAATGTTGGTTGTAGGTTGTAACCCTCTATTGCTTGGATTGAGAAAGGAAGGACTGAAAATTCTCGGTGGATGTAACCCACATTGGGTGAACCACGTTAAAATCATTGTCTCTTCTTCGGTGTGTGTTTGTCTTATTTTTCTTTAATTCTGTTGTTAAAGTTTGAAACACTATAATTGCTTTTCTATATTTTATATAGTGATTTACTCTAACAAGTGGTATCGTAGCGGTTGTTTTGTTGGGTGCACTTGATGAAAGAGAATTTCTGGATCAAGTGGGAGCAATGGCGGAAGAAGGGAGGTTTAGAGTTCAAAAATTCAATGGCCAAAATTTTAAATTCTGGAAGATGCAAATGGAGGATTACTTGTACCAGAAGGATCTTTACTTACCTCTTGAGGGGGAAACGGAGAGACCTTCATCTATGTCTGATGAGGAGTGGAGTCTCCTTGATAGAAATGCATTGGGTACTGTGAGGCTGTGCTTGAGAGCCACCATAGCCTTCAACATCTATGATGAAAAGACTACCAAGGGAGTCATGGATAAGTTGGCCAAGATGTATGAGAAACCATCAGCATCAAATAAGGTATTCTTAATGAAAAGGTTATTTAACATGAAAATGAATGAAGGAGGATCTGTGCATGATCATTTAAATGAATTTAATACTGTCACTAATCAATTGCATTCAATAGGATTGGATTTTGATGATGAGCTTAGGGCCTTATTAATCTTATGCTCTCTTTAAAAAAGTTGGAACAATTTGGTAATGGTGGTAAGTAACTCTGCTTCGAGTTCAAATAAATTAGAATTTGATGATGTGGTTGGTGTGATACTCAGTGAGGACATGAGAAGAAAAACCACAAGAGAATCATCTAGCACCACCTTAACTATTGAGAATAAAGGAAGAGGAAGAGAAAGAGGCAAGAGTTCACATCGTGGAAAATCCAAAGGCAGATCCAAATCACGTGGAAAAGGAAAGCTACAGTGTTGGCACTGTGGCAAAAAGGGTCATCTCAAGAAGGACTGTTGGCAAAGAAAGGGTGATGGAAATGAAGGTAATGATAATAATGGTAACACTTCAGAAGCCAATATTACTTGAAAAATTCTACAAGACGCTTTAATCTTATCTCTTGATAGAAATAGTGATTATTAGGTAGTTGATAGTGGTGCTTAATTCCATGCTACCTCACATAAGGAATACTTTATAGATTATGTTTCTGGAGATTATGGACAGGTTCTATTGGGAAATGACCAACCATGTAAAATCGTGGGTATTGGAAAGATTTTGATTAAATCCCAAAATGGATTTCAATGGGCTCTTAAATAGGTGAGACACATACCAGATTTAAAGAGAAATATTATATCGACAAGTAAGCTTGATGGTGAAGGATACACGGTTGCATTCGGAGAAAATGCTTGGAAAGTTACTAAAGGTTCATTGATAGTAGCTAGAGGTAAATTGGTGGGTACTCTTTATTTACTTACTAGTTTTTCTCACTGCTCCATGAATTTAGTTTCTACAGGTGAGAGTGTATCTTTGTGGCACCAAAGACTTGGCCATATGAGTGGAAAAGGTATGGAAATTTTACATTCAAGAAAGTTATTGCCTAATTTAAAAGAGATTGATTTGGAATTCTGTGAGGATTGTGTTTATGGTAAAGCAAAGAGAGTTAGATTTCTCAAGGATGGCAAGGAAAGGAAGAAAGAGAAATTGGAGCTTGTGCACTCGGATGTTTGGGGCCTAGCTCAGGTAACTTCTCTTGGAGGTTCCTCTTACTATGTACTTTTTATTGATGATGCAACAAGGAAAACATGGATATATTGCATTAAGAATAAAAGTGATGTTTTTAATACCTTTAAGAATTGGAAAGCATTAGTTGAAAATGAAACTGGAAAAAGGTTAAAGTGTCTAAAGTTGGATAATGGTGGAGAATATTGCAATAGAGAATTTGATGTGTTTTGTTCTAAAAATGGAATTAGAAGAATCAAGGTAGTTCCAAGAACACCTCAAGAAAATGGGGTTGCAGAAAGAATGAATAGAACCATCATGGAGCGTGCTAGGAGCATGAGAATACATGCAGGCTTACCATTATTTTTATGGGCTCATGTTGTTGATACTGCAGTATATCTGATTAATAGAGGACCGTCTGGTGCCTTGGATGGAGGAATTTTGGAAGAGCTTTGGTAGGTAAACTAGTAAATTATTCTTTCCTTAAGGTATTTGTATGTGAGGATTTTATGCATATAGACAAAGAGAATAGAAATAAGTTAGATGTTAAGGCCCAAAAGTGCTATTTTATTGGTTACGGTATTGATGGCTTGGGTTACAGATTATGGGATTGTGATAACCAAAAAGTCATTAGAAGTAGGGATGTCATATTTAATGAAAAAAACTTGTATAAAGATCGGTTGTAGGGAAAGAAACAAAAAGAGGAAATTGCTGAATACATAGACCTTGATGGACACATAGAAAAGGTAACTCCAAAAGTGGTAGAAGATCAAAATGTACAGCAGAAGCAACAAGCACCTCAATCTCCAGAAAGTGTCGTTAGACGTTCTACCAGGATAAGTAAAATTCCTCAACGTTTCTCTGATTATGTTTTGTATACTGATGCTGGTGAGCCAAAATGTTTTCAGGAAGCATTACAGATGGATACCGGGAATAAGTGGGATCTTGCAATGAATGAAGAAATGGACTCTTTATTCCACAACCAAACTTGGGATTTGGTTGAGCTACCCAAAGGTAAAAGAGCATTGACCAATAAATGGGTGTACAGGATTAAAGAGGATAATGAAGGGCATAAGAGATACAAAGCAAGACTAGTGGTCAAGGGATTCACTCAAAAAAAAGGTATTGATTTTGATGAGATTTTTTCTCCAATTGTAAAAATGACCTCTATTAGAGCTATTTTGAGTCTTGTAGCTATAGAAAATTTGTTTCTGGAGCAATTGGATGTGAAGAAAACATTTCTTCATGGTGATTTGGAGGAGGAAATTTATATGCACCAACCAGAAGGCTTTCAGGTGAAAGGTAAAGAGGATTGGGTATGTAAACCGAAAAAGAGCTTGTATGGGTTAAAACAAGCTCCTAGACGATGGTATTTAAAATTTGATAAGTTCATGGCTAATCAAAGGTTTGAAAGATGTCAAAGTGATCACTTTGTATATTTTAAGCAAACTGGAAATGGTAACTATGTTATTTTGCTATTGTATGTGGATGACATGTTAGTTGCGGGAACAAATATGCAAGATATAAACATGCTCAAGAAGAAGTTGGCTAAATCCTTTGCCATGAAGGATTTGGGAGAAGCCAAAAAAATCCTTGGTATGAGGATAACAAGAGACAAGGAGAGTCACACTCTAAAATTATCACAAGCAAAATACATTGAAAAAGTGCTTAAGAGATTCAACATGAATAATGCAAAGTCTGTTGCTACTCCATTGGCAAAGCATTTCAAACTCACCAAAGATTTGTGTCCCAAGACACAAAAGGAACAAGAGCATATGGCTAAGGTTCCCTATGCATCAACGGTTGGAAGCTTGATGTATGCAATGGTTTGTACAAGACCAAACATTGCCCATGCAGTGGGAGTAGTGAGTAGATTTATGAGTAATCCGAGAAAAGGACATTGGCAAGCGGTAAAATGGATACTCAGGTACTTGAGAGGAACTTCAAATTATTCTTTGAATTTTGGAGGCTCTAATATATGCTTGAAAGGTTTTGTAGATTCCGATATGGCAGGTGATCTTGATGGTGGAAGGAGCACTAATGGCTACATCTTTACTATAGGAGGAGGAGCGGTTAGTTGGATTTCTAAACTCCAACACGTAGTTGCCCTTTCAACCACTGAAGCTGAATATGTTGCTGCTACAGAAGCAAGCAAAGAGATGGTTTGGTTGCAAAGACTAATGGAAGAACTGGGGAAGAAGCAAGAGGATAATAGGTTGTGGAGTGATAGCCAGAGTGCTATACACCTTGCGAAGAATTTGGCATTCCATTCAAAAACTAAACACATCAAACTCAGGTATCATTTCATTAGATCAGTAGTGGAAGATGGATCTTTGAAATTAGGGAAGGTTCACACATCACAAAATCCTGCTAACATGCTTACAAAAGTGGTGTCAAGAGAAACATTGAGCTTTTGCTCAACTTCAGTTGGCCTTAAGGAATAAGAGGCCATGATGAGAATTTTTTAGTCTTTGGTTGCAGAATGGTGCAATGGAATTAGTCTCCAAGTGGGAGATTGTTAGGAATGGAGCCTAATTATGAGGAGGCTAAACAGAGAAAGTTTCTGGATTTACTGCAGGATGGATAGGGAAAGTTTCCAGATTTACGATCGTTAGTCTACCGAGAGGAAGTTTTCGGATTTACAACGAGACGGACCAAGGAAAGTTTTTTTTGTTTTTATCCCAAAATTAGATGTTGGGAACTCAATGTTAATATTGGAATGTATTAAGAAAAGCAGTCTATTTTTTCTATTTTTTTCTTATATATAGTTGTGAGGAAAAACAGAGATGACTATGACAATGAAAATTACTATGTTGATTCCTTGGAAAAATAGAGAGGAAATTACAACAAATGTTGGCTGTAGGTTGTAACCCTCTATTTCTTGGATTGAGAAAGGAAGGACTAAAAATTCTCGGTGGATGTAACACACATTGGGTGAACCACGTTAAAATCGTTGTTTCTTCTTCTGTGTGTGTTTGTCTTATTTTTCTTTAATTCTGCTGTTAAAGTTTGAAACACTATAATTGCTTTTCTATATTTTATATAGTGATTTACTCTAACACCTAAGTCTTTAAGCTTAGATGTGTTCAAAACAGATTTGCACAAGGTTATCCCTCA
Source organism: Wollemia nobilis (assembly GCA_028583015.1). NCBI lineage: Eukaryota > Viridiplantae > Streptophyta > Pinopsida > Araucariales > Araucariaceae > Wollemia > Wollemia nobilis. Next base: position 8,470,168 of record JAQPPZ010001411.1, read on the forward strand.
AACCTCCTATTGGGTCAAAATGCAAAAAACAAAACAAAACAATCTGGTAATAAACAAAAACCACTCGAGTATCAAATTTACGAAATACTGGTTCCTTAAAACCCATCATTTGGAAGAAATTGCTAAAGTCATAGTGGAAAAAAAACTCAAAAATATGGTCATAATATTACCATGTCTTTTGCACATCAATGAAACCAAAGGTAAAATTGCAAGAACACAAATAATCCTTAACTTGGGGCATCAAGTTGGTCAAATAACATTCATTTGCATCAAATCCATATCATTCAATCAACCATCTCCTCTCACATCCATATTTGATCAATTGGCTTTTGGGTTTCATCCTTTACCCATTAGTCAATTGAGGGGGTAAGAAAACAAATAAAAAAACTTTAAGAAAATATTTCATTCTGTATGTCGAGAAGAATTGAGCCCATTCATCCAATAAAGTTATATGTCATTAGTTTTTGCACCGCATTGTGTTGTACACAATGCAGTATAAAAAGGGGCAACTATAGACACCAAAATATGACACCCTCTAAGTCACATTCACCACCAAACCATCAAATCCTTCATAATAAAACTATATGCCTAAGTCTAAACTTAGGGATATAAAATCCTACACATCAGCCTATTTTCCTAATTTATTTAATTAGAAAAATCACCCTAGGATACCCTGTCTACCCATTGGACATGTGTCTTGGACACTTCACCCAACATCCTTGCCACATCTTACCCACTCATGTCCCCCTTGTCCTTGCATATGAGACAAATTCCCAACACCCATGACATAACTTGAAGCCACAACATCCCCTTGTCTCCTCGTCCCTTCACATAAAACAACATCCCACATCCCACTCCACTTGAAGCCACATCACCCCAATTAAGTGAGTCACATTGAATGACTCACTGTAATTGTCCCTTTCACTTGGCAGTTTAGATTTACCACTTGGCAAGTCAGGCTTGCCACCTCACATTCCCTTCCAAAGCCATAGCAAGCCTATATAAGCACCATTCATCCGCCAAACAAAGGGAGCTGAATTGGCATACCAGCAGGCTGCCAAAATATATCCAGACCCGATGAGAAACTGAGAGTGTGAGCTCCATCCTAATTGTTGACACACATCTCGAGGCAACTTGTCATTTCAGCCAGAATCACCCACTTGTGGTTTCACAGTTGAAAACATAGGTTCACGGTTTCACAACCATAGGTCCACGGTTTCCAGTCCACAACTGTGCTTTCATGGTTCCACAGTCCCGAACACAAAATCGCATGCACATCAGAGATCAATAATAAATTTCACTTGATTAGCAAGGCTTTTATTTGTTGATTTGTTATGTCATTTGTTTCACATTATTATCTACTTAGGGTTTATGCATACATTATTCTTATTTCTCAAGTATACAAGTGCTACTAATCCCTTTATCGGTTGGAATGTGTGCAGGTGACAGGTATTTTGAAATAAGCTACTAAAGCTGAAGTGGTCCTTTGCTGGATACCAAAGCCCACTCACCCCTTGAAGTTGTGACGAAAGAGCAAAGAACACCACATCCTGCGAAAGAGTCGAAAGATTTCCCCTCCTCCATCAAAGCATTGTATTTCAGATAGACAAGAAGCATTGTAACATTGCTCCCAACACACTTGGGGCAATTCAAAAACCTTTTGTAAAAAGCTGTATTAATATCAATATAAAAGGGCATTTTGGTAAATCTACTTCTCTCTGTTTTTATTAAAATATTTGTGTTTAGTTCTTTGGTTACACTACTTTTTAGTGTCTAGCCTGTTGGTGCTACTTTTCAACACACCATAGATTTTGCTTTTGGAGAATTAGTTAGTAAGATAATTCTCATCTATTTAGATGACATGAAAGTCTTCTCTTATAACAAGCAACTACACTTAAAGCATATAGAACAATTTTTTTAGAAGTGCAAAGAATTTGTGATATCATTGAATCCTCAATTTAGTTTGTTTTCTTATTATATATAAAAGTAATTATATAACGATAGTAGTCGATCCATTTTTTTACTTTTGAACAACTTTGGAGGGATTGGTTTAATTAGGAGTGTGTTGATCATTTTATTAGACTATCTATACTCAAATTGCCTTTAACAACTCCATCAATATTAATTTTAATCCAACCTTTTGGGGTGGTTTCCAACTAGTTCTATCTTCTCCCTCTTACACTTTGGCTTCCTTCTCCATCGTTCCCATATCAGCTTGAGTTTCCCCTTTAGCATACACTATTATAATTTTCGTGACTGCTCCAAATGACATGGCAAAAACCATCCAAGGATGATAAGGTTTCTCTAATAATTCTTCTATTTCTTTCCAACCAAACTTGCCACCAAATAAAGTTTAATCCAAGCTTCCAATTGATACAAAGAGCTTTAAATTTAAATAAACCCATTTTCCATATTTCTCAAATATTAATCCAATTCAAATAATTATTTAACTCAAATTTTATAACTTCATTATTATATCTTTTAATTTAAATATCTTTTACAGTATTTTTAGTCATTATATTTTAATATTTTCTATCTATATTGAATGATATATATATATATATATATATATATATATATATATATATATATATATTTAAGATTGTCCCTATCTCAAAGTTGCTTATTGTTGCTTAACCCAAGCCTAAATGTATCCACATAAATAGATCTGCTTGTTTTACAATAGATTTTTAATAATCTTTAGTAATTATATGGTTAACATTATAATTATTTTAATATTTTTCATCTAAAACAAACGATGAAAGCCGAACGAATATAACTTTCGTATTACTAATTTTACAAAATATTTTATACCTTAAATTTGCATAGTGTTCTTTAACCATGGCCGAGATCAATTTGCTTACCTAAGTAAATTTATTTGTTTCACCCAAATTTCATTTGAAATTAAATATATTTCATCTCTTTTGTTTTGGATCAATCTTATTATTTGCTAATCTCAAATGTTTCTTTAAAAAAATCAATATAACACCTTAAAATAGTTAAAAAATATATCTCATATAAATATGTTTTTTTTAAATAATATTTTATATAAAAAATATAAACAAGGATTTATTTATTAAAAAATTATTAACATTACACAATAGCTAATAATATTCCATTAGATATTAGTGCACAAGTACCATAATTTACTTTAAATTGTTGTCTTTGAATAATCTTCATGTTCTCTTAATACATTTCATTAATAATATATCTAAAACAATAATATAATAATTAACAACTTTTCAATATATATCTTCATTACACTTAAAGGTGAGGATTCAATTGTTTTCCAATATACTAGAATATATCCTTAAAGGAAAGGATGTAATTATTAACCACATAAATTAAGTTTTCAAAATTTTTAATAAGTTATAGTTTTTAATGTGTTCACTTTTATCAAAAATAATAAAATATTATATTTCTTATTTAGTTAATAACTATATTTAGTTTGTTTTTTTATTATATATAAAAGTAACTATATAACGATAGTAGTCGATCCATTTTTTTACTTTTGAACAACTTTGGAGGTTAGGCATCTATTTTGGATGGGTTCTACTATTCTACCTTGGAATATTTGGAAGGAAAGAAATAACTAGATTTTCAATCAATAAAGGAAGGAAATTCACTATATCTAGCAAAAGACCATTGCCAATGTATTTGAATCAGTCCAACAACTCCTTAATCATTCCCAAAACTTCCACCAAAGATGGGATCAAGTGATACAAATATTGAAGATTTAACTCTTTTAAGGGCAACCAAATTAAAGGGAATGTGAGTAATCGAAATATGGATAGAACAAGGAATTGGCAACCTCATCCCAAGTATTTTGGAAAAATCAATATCGGTGGAGTCTCTAGGGGGAACCTTGGAAAACCTAGTGTAGGAGGAATTGGTAGACTTTCAAATGGTTCCTTGGTTTTCACTTTTGTTGAGAATTTGGGTATCCTTTCCAATAACCTTGCTGAAGGGTATGGTATCCTTAGAGGTCTTCCAAAGGATGCTAAGGTCATATGGACAAAGGTGTTGGTTGAATTTGAATCTCAAGTCATGATTAATTTGTTGAAGACTCCTAAGAATCATAAGTTTGATTGAATAATAAAAAGAATTGTTGAGAGGATTCAATTAATCCAGATGAACTTTTTGAAAGTTGAATACAATCATGTGGTAAGATAACATAACATTAGTGTTGATGCTTTAGCTAATTGGGTATTGGACAAAGGTGAAATTACTTACTATGACCACCCTCCTGGATGGTGGGATTCACAAATAAGGGAATCTCTTCTTTCTATCCTTTCTCTGGATGTCTCCAATACTAGAGGAACCTAGTTTCTTTTTACTTTGTTTTTTCTTCTCTTTGGTTTGGTAAATGTATTTTAGTTCCCTTACTCAGACTGATCATTCTTATGTTTCCTCTATTGATTCTTGCCTAAAAACCCTATTGGCCTAGAAAGGCTAGAGTTGTATTATGTTTTTCCTTCTTTTTAGTTTTTTGGTGTGTGTTGTGTTTTATATTGTTTTTGTGTTGTGTTTTGTTGTTGTTTGTTTTTGTTTTTACGATTTTTGTTGTTTTTGTGTTTTTTGTTGTCTTTTGTTTTTTTTTGCTATTATTGTGTTTGTTTGTTTGTTTTTTTGTTGTTTTAGGTATGCTCTTTGAGTGTGCCAAAGGAGGCAGGACATGTGCAAGCCCTAGGAATTTTTGATAGAATAAATACCCCTACCTCCTTGGGACTTACCTAAAAGTGGCATCCCAATTGGGGTGTTTTCCATAAATAAAAAAAATATAGTAGTCCCACAAGGACAACGTAGTGATTAGGATTTTAGTCTCTCTTTGAAGAGGTTCAAGGTTCAAACCATGGCATACCCAGAAGGGATAGGTTGGATGGTAGTGGTCAAGTATTTGTCGGTTTGCTACCATAGCTTGATGCCCTAGAGGGTTGGGGGTCTTGTTGACTTTGTTTTACTGAATAGACTAGGGTTATGGTGTATTGATTCCTCTAATGATTAAAAAAATTATATAAAAATAGCGGTATCATAAATTGTTAGCGAGATCTTTCAAAAATATAATTTTTTTTTTAAAAGATGATTGGCTAAATTATATTTAAACATGTTTTTTTTTCTATAGATATACTCAAATTTCAAAGAGACTACCTCAATTGATAGTTGATCAAGATTATAAATAATCATATTTTTTATCCAATATTACATCCAATTTTGTCTATAACATTAATAATAATATGTGAATCTCCTCAATAAAAAAATATTTTTATCCCTTTTCAATTGTAATTTTGATCCCAGAAGCTTACTGCAATGGTAAGGGCTTTGACCTCTCTTCGAGAGGTCCAAGGTTCAAACCCCACTCAGAATGAGGGGACTAGGACCCCTCATAAAAACCTGTGTAAAAACTTAATTTTATCAAGTGGCATTGGTTCAACTGGTTATATTCCTCAACATTTCAAGGAGGAAAATCCAGGTTCAAATATTGCCAAATTATTCATGGATAATATTAAAGCTTTAGCTAATTGATAGTGTAATAAGTCAAGTAATCCTTTATCTCGGGTAATCCTTTGGTTCACGAACATGGCAAAACAAATATGCTAAAAACTTTAGGATTTCCTACAATAGATATGGACCTAAAATCAACGACAACAATAGTGACCACTTCTTGAATGTGGGTGTTACAAAGTGTGGATAGACAAGGGAAGGAGTGAACAACGTTGGGGAAGCCAATTTTAGTAGAACAACCTTTGAGGGTGAAAGTAGCGTTAGAGAGATTTTACGATGGAAATTTAGGGTTTCTTGCAACTTAATTTTTTAAATTATGGGATGGAGGGTTTCAAAAAAGATGCATGCATTGAGATAAAAATAAAATTTAAAGAAGAAATACATGGAGGGCCACCTCAAACAAGAGGGAAACATAATAAAAAATTTCCAAGGAAACCACTAAGAATGCCAAAGGTTGATTCAAGAACACTAAGAATGCCAAAGGTCGATTCAAGAAAAATAGAGATGGGTTGCATGAAAGCAACTAATGGATCTCCATTAGTGAAGTTATAAATAATGGATCTCCAAGAAGGAATATATAAGATGGATAGGAGAGGGCTAATTTATCAATTCATGGGATTTCGATCGACTCTTACTACCTTCAAGCAATGGGTTGCCAAAACTAGAGCATTAAAGGTGAGTTCCAAATTTTTACTTACCCTAATGGCTACTTTCTTATTTTTTGCTCATGAAGAAGATAGGGAGGACATTTTTTAAGGGGGTCCATAGTTTTTTGGTAGGGCAGGGCTCTTCATGAAGCCCTGGCATACCAAGTTCAAATATGAGGAAGAAATACCATCAACTGCCCTTGTTTGGGTCCGTTTATTTGGTCTTCCAATAGAATACTAGCATCCAAAGATATTTGCAGCAATTAGGAATTCTTTAGGAGTTTTCATGATGATTTTTGATAGCACCCAACACTTAGAGCATATGATTTATGCAAGAATTTGTGTTTTGATTGATTTTGACAAACCACTTCCAAAGAATATTACTTTACAATATGGGGAAGAAATATGAGAGCAAGTAGTAGATTATGAAAATATTCCATTTAGATGTAGAATCTGTCATGAATATGACCATCTAGCCAAGGATTGTCCACATAAGGTCCCTAACAAAGAGAAAGAGGATGGGGACTTGGTAGGATTTCAAATCCCTAAACAAAAAACACAAAGAAAAAATAGCAACAAAAGAGAAAATAGTAATTTCACCTAATACCTTTGAAATTCTCTCCATGGATGAGCAAGTAGATGATGAGGATGGTCAAATGGAAACAATTATTATGGAAACATAGTTTTATGAAGAGAGGGAATAGGAAGTATTGCATGATGAGAAATCACTAAAAGAGCTTTCCTTGATGCTGAGAAATAACAGTAAAGGTAAAAAAAAGTGCAATATAGAAAACCAACCCAAGTGCAAAAAAAAAGGGCAGATTCAAACTACAAATAAAATGGATCCTCAAAAAGACCATACAAATTCCAATAGTAGTGTCGTGGTTCTAAGTAACCAACCTATAGTCCCAACTAGAATGAAGCAAGATACAAATAAAAGGATAAGGATGCCATAATCCTAAGGTTTATAGTAAGTCTCTTTATGGTAATGTTGGAAGCTTTGGCTATTTTGCTAAGCAATTTAAGATATTTTTGGTAATTTTTTAAGCTTTGATTTATTTTTAGTGTTACCGTATTTTGTTTGATTTGTCAATAGCTCCTTTGGCTTAGTTTTTGTTGTATTTGTTTTTCCTATTTTTTTTGTGGTGTATTTGAATCATTTTGTTGTTTCTATTTTGGATATGTTTTGTTATGTTGTTTTTGTGGTTTTTCTGTGTGTTTCGTGTTCTATGGTTTTTTGTTTATGATGTATTTATTTCTTTTTGTTGTTTTATTATGGTAGTGTTTTGTTATGTTGTGTTTGTGGTTTTTTTGTGTGTTTCATGTTTTGGTGTTGTTTATTTTTATCATTTTTTATTATTTTATTTATATTTATATATCTTTTTTCTTTTGTGTGTGTTTTATTTGATTGTGTTTTGTTATATTGTGTGTGGTTAGTGTTTTTATTTTTGTAATATTTTTGTGCATGTGTTTGGTTGTGCTTTTTCTTGTTGATACACTCAAGGAGTATGCTTTATTTGTTTTAGCTTTTTATGTGTTTGTGTTTTCTTTTTTGGTATTATTTCAATGTTCCTTGCGTGTGTCAAAGGTGCTAGACCAGGTGCAAGCCTTGGGAATTTTTTGCTGAATAAATACCCTTGCCTCCTTGGGTCTTACCCAAAAGTGGCATCCCTTCTGGGATGTTTTCCACAAACAAAAAAAAATATTCAAGCTTTGTTGTAATACCACTATGTGGTGATGATATAAAACAGGTGGGGTCTGTTTCAATACCATATAACCATTAAAAAAATTATAATTTTGATCCCTATAAGAAGTTCTCTAGTCTATACATTGTTGTTAGTTAAAATTTCATATAAATAAGGTAAGATTTTATACTCAAAGAACATTTAAATTAAAAATAATAATCTAGTACATTAATATTATACATTAATATAAAAATATTAATAGGTATACTAATTTATTTTTATTGTTTTACTTTCATATACAAGGGAGAAACTCACAGTCACCCTAAGCTTTTAATTCAAAATTATGTATTTTTAAGATTTATTTGGGTTAGTTGATATGTAAAATCATATGTTTCGGTTACATATTACATAAAAAATAGTTCAACATAGAAAGGTGATTGGGTAAATCACTAATCTCTAGGTTTAAGGGTTGAATCTTGTTAAATCTAATTAACCTTAACTAATCTTAATAATTAAGGATAAAAGGATGTAATAAATTAAAAATAAATGCAATAATAAATATGGTTGCAAGGCCATAGTAATATTATAGTATTGATCTAATTGAAATCTCTAGAAATTATTGAATAACTTCAAAGCACCATATATTTAAATAACCTACAATAACAAAGCAAGAGGACTAATAGGAGATTAGATGACAAAGATACAAGCATCATAAATTGATGAGTGAAGATATTAAAGGATATAGTTGATCCATATTCATAGTTTTTCATTAATTATAGTTTAAATATATGTATAAAATTCTAGCTCAAGGAGTAGCTCTAGTCCTTCTAAAAATATATAAGGGGCCTTTTAAAAGCAATATATAGCCCTTATTTATAACAAAAGTGAAGCTAATTATATGTCTATCTATACTAAATCAAACTCTAACTCTTAGTTATATGAATTTGGTAGAATATTAATATTAAATTAAAAAAGGATGCATGACCAACTAGATTTGACACTAAAGAGAAATTCCAAATTATTTGGAGCATCACTAATACATTTGGAGATAAAGGTGTCACTTTCCAAATAATTTTCTCCCAACCATACTTTGGACTCCACACCCATGCATCTCAATGCTAGGATTTGTTAGATGTCCAGCAAATCATTGAATGTATGGCAAATTAGAAAAATTATGGTGAATCAAAAGACATGAAAAATCATAGATGAATTGGTAGCCTAAAAACTTAATTTTTTTTCCAAATTCTTGGGTTTTGATCTTGATTCCATAAAATAGAACTATCTCCATGTAATTTAAGTATTCTAACAAGTTTCTTGACTAGATATAGCAATTTTGTGACTAGAATTGACTTTAATTTTTTGTTTTATTCCTCTTCATATGGATGAATTTGATTCTAAAATGTGATTATAGTAGCTAGAATACTATAAGAACCAATGCAATAATGGTCACATATATTTATCTTAAATTTAATCTTCTTTCTCTTAGCATTTTCAACCATATCCAACATCTCATTCTTTAACATATGCTAATTTTTTTGAAAAAGTTGTATGGAATCCATAAGGACTAGGTGCCTTATCAAGGGGGAAAGAGAAGACTATCTCTTGTAGCTCTTCCATTAAGATATTTCTTATAAATATTTTATTTTGTGTTATTGTGATACTTGTTGGAATATTTTATAAAATCTCACCTTAAGTCTCCTTTCTGGTATAATATTTTTGAAATAATTGATTGGTTCTTCCTAATATCTTTTTATTCTTCAATAATTATTTCATTTGGAGTTGAAATATATATTTTTTGATAGATGGAAAAGAAGAGGTTTTGAAAGATACCCCAAACCTTTTACAAACTTAATGAAATGAAACACAAAGGAAACAACCCATAGGGGTTACCAAAAAAAATCAACAAGAAGCCATCTCAGCAGAGATAACTTCTACAAACAAGAAAAATAGAGGAGCAACAAAACATAAAAGTATAGGATTACAGGACAAAATCCAAAATGCCGTAGATCAATGTCAAGACCCACTAAAATACCAAAAAATATCAAATCCATTGAGGCTAGTTAATATTTAGTGTAATATCGATCAGTCAATTCATCACTGATGTCATCTTCCTCATCCTGGGTGTTGTATTTTTCATAGTGGAGAAAATTTTACGAGCTTTAAGGAGCATTATAGATGTAAAAATTAGGAGATCTGCCATGCTGGTCCAGGAATTGGGCTTCTTTTGAAGCTTCTTGGAGCTTTCTTCATTCTTTACTTCTTTAAATTTTATCGGGATATTTTCATAGGTTGCTTCCAAAAGCTCAACATCAATGCTCTTACATTTTACCCTAGAGGCTCCACTCCTAGTCACACGATGATGTGATTCTAATTAGAGAGTGAGCAAGGGTTTTAACTTTGCCTGCACTACCAGAGTCATTATCTAAGTCATCATAATTGAGAACTACAACAGAAGGGATATCTGTCTAGATGCCATAATGGTAAGGATTGCCTTGTCCACTTCATTTTGAATAGAAAAGTAGTACAGAATGAGATGTAGATCTTGGTGCTTGGGGTGGGTACAAGACCCATATCTGATATTTGCAACTAAAATCTCCAATGATCTGAAGAGGTATTTTGGGATGTTGATCTCCTTGATCGAGTGCATATGGTTCAAGAATACCATGTGGAAACTCTTGAGTGATGAGTTGATATTGTCAATGGTGATGTACTCCATGATGGGGACCATCACTCGGTTCCATGGCTTTGAAAGACCTTTTCTAACAATGCTACCTTTATCCCTCACCAATCGCTTGCCTTTCTCCTTGAAGTTGATGAGTTTTCCAGCCAAGGTATGCTTAGGGATTGAAGTTTATTTTTTTTGGGGGATTTAATGGATTTTTATTTTTAGAATTTTCTTGTTTTGTGGAGGAGAAAAAGATTTTTTTTTCTTTTTGGGATTTTGCTCATTTTGTGGAGCAAGGGAATTTTTGGTTTTTTTTTTCGAGGGGAAGCTTGTCCTTTTGTTGAATCTCAGGGATTTGAATCATGAAAATGATAGGATTATTAGGGGAAATATTTCACTTGGTGTCCAATGTACATAAGGTATTGTCTTTCCTAAACATAAAATTTAGTTTAATTTGCACATGTGTTTGATCCATGAGAGAACTCTAATCAGCCAGGGGAAGTCTAAAATTGCATTAGAATCCAATGACATTTTATAAATTTTGATGAGATGAACTAAAATGGTTGACTACCAGAAATACTTCCATTACTAACCAACCTATGCATAAGGTTGAACATGACATCCTGATAGTTGTGATAATTAGTGTATAATGTTGTATGTAGTGAAAGATGCTTATGTGCAAGTGCATGCATATAATTATGTGAGAATGAAGATATTGGTGAAATGCATGACGTCTATTTACAATAAACATACATTAGAATTCTTGTCATTGATTAAATTAACCAAGCATGATTGGTTATCACAAATTTACATATCCAAAAATGGAGACAATAATATTATAGAAGTCTCATGCAATAATATATTTATAGATGAGATGGATGATGAGTTGCAAATGTTTAGAGATATCAACATGAGTTATTTATGAAGAGATAAGAAGGAAGAAGAGGAAGAAGAACCAATCCAAAAAAGTGGTTATTTTTTTATTTTGTATTTTTTTTATTTTTGTATTTTTGTTGCTTTGTATATAGAATGTATAAGAACGTGCACGCCTTGATCTAGAAAAAGTGTTAGAGCTGATTATGATGATGAGTATTGGTGTTCCAAATCCTAATATTTATTAGATGATAAGGGATATTGGCACCCTCAATTGTGAATGTGAAAATGACCAAAGCATTTTGGGGCCTTTGAAATGGATTTTGACCAATTAGATTTGGTACCTTGGAGTTGTGTTTGAATTTTGAATTTGGTTTTTGAAATGAAACCCACTACTAAAAGTATGTAATGAAAATTACCCTTTATGATGAGTGATATCTATGCTAAGAACATGAAAGGTAAATGGATTGATGATAGGAGAAACCCTGCACTTCTGGAATGGAGTGACCTCTATGCTAAGGATGTGAAAATAAAAGTGCTTGATGATAGGAGCAATTATGTGCTTCTTGTAGAGAGCGACCTTTATGTTAAGGACATGAAAAGGAAAGTGCTTGATGATGGGAGTGACCCTATTCTTATTATAGGGAGAAACCTCTATGCTAAGGATATGAAAAAAAAAGTGCTTGATGATAGGAGTGACCCTACACTTCTCATAGGGAGTAAATTCTATTCTAAGGACATGAAAAGAAAAGTGCTTGATGATGGGAGTGACCTTGCACTTCTTGTAGGGAGTGAACTCTATGCTAAGGATATAAAAAGAAAAGTGCTTGATGACAAGAGTGAGCCTGCACTTCTCATAGGGAGTGACCTCTATGATAAGGACATGAAAAGTAAATTTGCTTGATGATCAGAAGGACCCTACGCTTCTTGTAGGGAGAAAACTCTATGCTAAGGACATGACAAGTAAATTTGCTTCATGATGGAAGCAACCTTGCACTTGATATTTGAGTCATATTGGACATGTTTCCACTCAGGTGGACCAAAGTCTTGGTGAGAGGGTGCATTAGGCAAGTTGCCCTATTGATATGGTTGGAATTGATCCATGAATATTTGTGGTGGATTGGGGATGTTTTCTCATATTTGAGCTTGACTACATGTCACAACCATAACCCAGGTAAATGGAGCATGATGGATATTAAAAATGTAGAGGATAGATGTGGGTGTTGTGTTTGTTTGTGCTTGATTGATATTTTTTTGTGGTTTGAGCACTTTCTAAACTACACAAACAAAGCAAGAAAAACAACCAAGAAATATGGTTTTATCATTAATGTTGTTGCTTGTGGAATATTTTATATTATTTTTTATTTGATTTTTATTTTTTTGCATGTTTTTCTTTTGTGATTTTGGTGTGTTGTTTGAAATCCCATTCTTAAAATGCCTAAGGTGGATGGTATGAATGCTACAAAAAGGTAGTTTATGTATAAACCTTGTTAAGGAATGTGACACAAATGGTCAAGATAGCTTCCTATGATGATAGATAGATGATAGGTATCCTTACAAGAATAATAAAATACCCTCCAAGAAGGGACCGTGTTGTCTAAATTCTACTCCTTATCCAGCCAAGCTTTTGCTTCACCCTCGAGAGAGCTTGGATAAGAATGATAGCTGCGTTCCACTTATTATTAATCCCCATGGTTAAAGGGTGTTCTAATCTAACCCACCGCAGGATGTACCCAAGACTAGGGGGCTTCTCGATGATGAAGTCCAGAAACCACTCATGGGGGATACTATGGATTTTAAGGGGCCAATTTACGGTGGGAGATGAAGGCCCACATTGCACGATTTCTATCAACAATTAGTGATGAAATTCGACTTGCCAATGTTTAAATGTAGCGTGAGTGTGTGATTCAATTTTATTGCAAAAATTAAAACAAGGAGCACATAATGATCTTAATGATGTGAAATACAAAGCAAAAAAAAATAATGAATGCAACTACATTTTTTTTTGCTCTTTGATTTTTAAAATAGAGATTGTCTCAGTAGAGAAAATTTGGGACCTTCTCAAATGATTTGGGACCATATCAAGGTAGATACCATTTCAAAACAGGGACCGTTTGGGGTAGAGATGGTTAATCTTGGAACTTGCAATCAAAGAATAAATAGAAATTAGTCAATATTGAAGATATAGCAAACAAAAATATGTTGAAAAAGGGGGACTCAGTCCCACCATGATCGTCATTTTAAGGACATAAATTTGTACCATACAAATGAACAAAACGTTTAATGCAATAAAAATAGATTTTATATATTTATATTTTCAGCATTATAGAGAGTCCTCTCAAAAGGATTTTACAAATGATACAATCACAAGAAAGAGTTGTAATTCCAATTTTATTAAGAAACAACATCTCTTAGTGCAATCTAGATCTTTGTGTGCTAGCACATCATTTGGGGAGTGGTTTTTCCTATGACTATCATGTAGGACCAGATCTAGAAAAGTTTGTTATTCTCGAATCCTATCACCTACACATAAAGGAAAAAATAAATCAATAACATACGTGGGATCCATCGTAGTCAAACCCATACTCAATATAAAAATGTGAAATCATATAAAAATAAGATAAATGCATGGAATTATTTGAAGATCTAAGATAAAATGTGAATGAAAACTTATCACTTGGCCAGTTGACAGTGACCATCTTAGGTCAATATGGTTTGGTCTGCAAACCATATTGGGATGAGGTAGTCACTATTGTAGGTTTATACCTCAGTGTAACCAAGTCTTGGTAGAATTTAGAGAGACATGTAGAAGTTCTAAATATTGATTACATGCGAAAGGAAGATAAAATAGGTGTCAAATACTAACAAGACAATGAGGAGAGTTTATGTGAGAGAAATTAGAGATTCGATTTCAAATCCTTGGTGGCAATCTAGAAGCATTTCACTTGTATCAAGAGGGTCTGGAAAATTCTTGATAATACTTTGTTGCATGAAATTCATTCCACTCTCCTCTTTTTAAAATTAGGGGGGCACCAATTTACATGCCTCTTGGTAGGAGGTAGGTGAGGAAAAGGGGGGCAATCAGGGGTAGCTTGATTTACTGCTAGTAGGTGAAGTTGTAGGTTTGATTGTTACCTGTAGGTTGATTAGCATCAACATGAATTCAAGCACGATGTTTTAGCCTATGCATGATCACTGATAGATAGTTTACTTGCCTATAATTTATTTTTATTTTTTGATTTTGATTTTACATGACTGTCTCAAGTCGACATGATGGGGTAAACATGACCATCTTGGGTCAAGACGACTTAACTTGCTATGAATATTTTGTAGAATATTGTCTATTATTAAAGAAATCCATGGATTTAGCCTTAAAGTTGATAAAATAGATTGTGTGGGTTGAAAAGGAGGCTTCTTGGGAGTCTCCTCGAGATAACACATGTTAGGTGTCTACCAAATAGTATATTTAACTAGACATTGTATTTTGACCATGATTCTATCTTATATTAAATGCTTTTTCTTTGAAAATTTTCTTGTTCCTACTGTTCCATATTCCCTAGAGAAAATATTTGGGGATGATTTTCCAAGTTCAGAGCATGGGTTTATTATTTTTAATTTCTACTTGAAGGAAGGGATTTCTAGGAGGAATGAAATTAGACCTTGAAGAGAGCGTGGAGTCTTCACTCCAACCAAGAAGAACTTCATGAAGCTTGTCCCATATTGCTCTAGAGGAAAGGCAAGACAACACTAGATGACCTATACTTTTGTTTTTATTATATCATAAGAGGTAGATAGAAGAACCAAACAATTATCTTATTTTAAGGTTATCATAAGTAAGTCGATGATTGTGGCATGCATTCTAGAGAAAGAAGTTAATATTTGATATTGAATAAGGATTCCAAATTAGATTTCAAATAATATTACCTATAAAACTAGGATTTATTATGGAATTATATCTCTTTTTTATAGTATATATTCCATCTCTCATAGGAGATCCTCATATGATTAAATTTTTAATTTTAGCATAAGATGGTAGTACTCTAATCAATTGAGATTTAACCATCTACCAGTGAGGCTATAAATTTGTAGGAATACCAAGTTATTCTTCATTTTCAACTTTTGATTGTGCATTGATGGAACTTAGAGTTTTGAAATTTATGTCATTTAGCCACTCCTATAGTGAAGGCTCTATTTGTAGTCTAAAATTTCTCAGAATATTATGAGATAAATTCTTCTTTAACTAAGGTGGAATTCCATGTTAATTATTATATATTAATGTGTATGGCCTCTTGAATTTCTTTCTTGATTTTGGATGTTCATAGAATTTTTGGATTGACAAAGGTCTCTAGTCTAGTTCTCCCATTGCAATATTTGTGCACCAACACTTATACCCACCATTTTAAGGTCTGAGTAATCATTTTCCAAATTATTTTTTCCTTTAATGATAAAATTTGCTTACTTATCGCTTTAATATCCAATCCTCATTTAATAAATGATCGAGTGATGATATCCTGCTTGATTAGATTGTATTTCCTTTTACCATCCTATATAGCCCTATAGTGAAGGCTCTATTTGTAGTCTAAAATTTCTTAGAATCTTATGAGAGAAATTCTTCTTTAACTAAGGTGGAATTCCATGTTAATTATTCTATATTAATGTATATGGCCTCTTGAATTTCTTTCCTGATTTTGGATGTTCATAGAATTTTTGGATTGACAAAGGTCTCTAGTCTAGTTCTCCCATTGCAATATTTGTGCACCAACACTTACACCCACCATTTTAAGGCCTGAGTACTCATTTTTTATACTAGTTTTTCATTTAATGATAAAATTTGATTACTTATTGCTTTAATATCCAATCCTCCTTTAATAACTGATCGAGCGATGATATCCTACTTGATTAGATTGTATTTCATTTTACCATCCTATTTAGCCCTACCCATAAAAAATTCTAATGATTTTATAAAACTCATCAAGAAAGGAATTTGGTGCATATAATAGATCATTTGTAGATATGTAAAGCATTGATGAAATCCTTGATTAGGGTCATTCTTATATGTTGTGTGAGTAAAAGATCAAACAATATTTCAATTCTCTTTATTTTTCAATAATTTCATTCCATTGGTTTCTCTTAATCCTGTTGAAGCCAATAGGGATTCATAAATATTTAAAAGTGACATTAATATTTCTTTGACAACACAATATTTTCTATATATCTTGTACTTATTTATTATCTTTGATAGTGAAATATATTATAAAATTTCTATGATTTATCTTATTTCCTGTTGCTTCGTGATATATTTTGAGAACCATTTTTATTCTTATGGTAGCCAAATTTGTGGCTTTACTCAATAATATTAGATCATATACAAACTGGGCATTATTGATTCTTTGAGTATTCTGATGGATTAGTAGTCCTGATAGTTTTTTAAATCCTATTTATTGTTCTAGTAGTAGGGATAGACCTTCTCTTGCTAGAAAAAATAAATATGATGAGAGAGAACAACCTTGTCTAACTCCTCTAGAATATTGGAAGAAGGGAGTGGGCCTACTATTAAGTAGAGGAGAAATCTAGGGTCTTTCTACTATCCATTTTTTGAACTATTCATGGAATACCACCTTGCTTAGATTTTTCAAGATCATGTCATGATCAATTCTATCAAAATCATCTATATTTACTTTGAAATCCATGTCATTGGATTTTTTCATCCTTTCTAGAGTGCATTACGTCTTCAACTAGTATGATTCCTTCCTTTCAAAAACCCAATTTTATTGAGGGAGATGATTATATCCAATAATGAAAGCATTTTATTTTTGTATGATTTTGGATTTTATTTTGTATGATGTGTTACAAAGCAATATTTGCCTAAATATTTGTAGTGAATGGGCATATTTTCTTTGGATATTAGAGAGCAAAAGGTGGAGTTTATTTCCTCATGTATTTGTTATTTGTTCTTGCTTTCTTCAACCATCCCTAAAAGATCCATCTTGATGATGTTCCAAAAGTCTTGATAAAAATTTACATTATATTCTTTAGGGCCTAGTGCTTTATTGTGTTGCATAGAAAATACCACCCCTTTGAGATCCTCCATGGTGATATGTTGGGTTAGCTATTAATTTTTCTCTTGCTTCAAAGGGCAAGGAATTAGATTTAAAAGTGCTTGCTGACCGACTACGTTAATTTCTCCATATTTATTCAACAAATCCTTGAAGTAATTAAAAATATATATTTTTATTTGTTGCACATCACTTGATATTGCCCTATATTTCATTTTTAGCTTCGTTATGTTACACATATTCCTTTGCTATGCTTTCTTGTGAAAGAATTTGGTGTTTTTGTCACCTTCCTTAAGCCATATCATTCTATATTTTATACACCATTTATTTTCTTCTTCTCTTTCTAGTTTCAATATTTGGGTTATGAGATCTTGCTATTCTTGTATTAAACAATCTCCTCTTCCTCTATTTTCCATTACAATTTAAATTTCATTTAGTTTTACTTTTAGTATGGAGTAGGATGTATCATTGGTTTTCATTTTGACCCAAATTCTAGTTTGTTGCTTTAATATTTGTATATTTTTGACCCACCTTTGGCAATAACATCCATTTTTCCTATTGTATTTCCATGCTTGTTAAAATAACACTTTAAATTCATCCTCCATAGATCAAATAGAGTTATATTTGAAAGGAATGGGCCCTGATTGGCTTGTTGCTAAACCCCAAAAGAATTGGTCTATGGTCAAAATGACCATTAGACAATGTTTCTTGAGAGAATTTTCTCTTATGAGATAACATGCTATCATCAATGAGAAATTAGTCTAATATTTTTACAATAAAGTTGGATCTAACTCTTTTATTAGTCCAAGTATATTTTCCCCTTGTTAGTTGTACATCCATTAAGTTGTGTTGCTTCATGACATCTTCTACTAGCTCTCTATTTGGGTCTCTTTTGTAGACCCTTTCCAAAGGATTTTAAAACTAGATTGAGATATCCTCCAATTACCCAATTTTATTGCTTGAAGTTAGAATACCATTAAGTAGTGCCTTCCAACATTGGTTCTTTTTAGCTAGGTTGTTAGGAGAATAAATGTTGGTGATAGTGTAAATTTGACCAAAAGGGGCTTTAAGAACTATTGTTAGCCAGTTCTTAGTGACCTTTACCAATATCAAGCTATTACACCCCCCTGGAACTCCCCTTGGTTGAAATGGCTAAATGTTTGCACAAGGACCAACAAAAGCCTATTATTGTATTGACTATTTCTAGATCTATTTTGTTTTTTTGGACCAAAAGTACACCTAGATTTTCTTGGATGACCAAGTTCCTTGATCCTATTTTATTATTTTCTTTTCCTAACCCTTAATAGTGTAGGTAATAAAGTTCATCATTGATAATATAGATAGAAGAAGGGTCAAATTATTCTACCTCTTTTTGGAAATCTTCTTTGTTGTTTTCTTCAATGTGTTCTTGATTGTTGTCTGCTTCTCTTTTGCTATATTTTTTTAAGCTTCTCTATCTCTCTCTCTATCTCAAATCTATGTGTGGGATACATCCAACTATGGTTTGGTTTTGGCCATTGGAGAAGAGAGATTATCCTCATTTCTTAGATATGTGCTTCTTTTTCTAGCCTTGGGATTTCTAATACTCTTTCTTTCCTATATTCCCTTTATTATGAGCTAGACTGCATTGATTCCTCTTCACTTTGCTCTTATTTTAGGTTTTCCATGTTTATCAAAGGGTTTTGTTTGAAGGCTTCTTCTTAATATCCAAGATCATCTATTGCTATTTCCTCCAAATATTCTTCTAATAGACTAAATATACTGAAGTTGCATTTTCTCTTTAGAATTTTGATTTTTAAGGATATAGACATTATTTCCTCTTTTCCTTGGATTTTTATAAAATATTCTTATGGTTGAACTTAAGTCATAGGCTTTGCAAGATAATCTCTATAGAAGTGCCCATATTCATGATATATGGAATACTTGAAAGGTATCTGGTTATAGTCTAGATTTTGGGTACATTGCAACCCCTTGTTAGACAATGTGATGGCTTTTGGTAGCCCCTCGACTAGGTTTACTTCAACACATTCGAGCTACCATGTAATTTTGATATTTTGGCTACATTTTCATTTTATAGATTTTGATCTTATTTTCAATGGCCTTCAATGCTTCTTCCTTCCAAATATGCAGTAGGAGCAAAGGAAGACAAACCCATACAAGGAATTTGGAAGGATTATCTTCCAAGGGGTTAAAGTGATGATTCCACATGTTCATGTATACACCATAAGACTCACAAACCATGGACCAGATCCAAAAATCAGATTTTTTCCCTCCTTAGAGGGAAAGATAATGACAAAAAATCCCTTCCACATAGTTTGATTTCTATTTCCCCTCTTACCTTAGTTCTCCATTCTTTGTCAATCTAGCCTTCAATGGTTTTCTTTGAAGGTCATGAACCAATAATCAACATATAAGAGCCAACACCGAGAGACCATAAATTTTTTCTCCAAAAGTTTATTTGTTATCTCTATTGTAGAAACTTCTTCCTATATTTTGACCATTTCAAATAATCCAGTATTTTTTTGTGCCCTAGCTTCTATTATAAGAGTTTTGATGGTTCTAGGTGAAACTATATCTTTTTACTACACATGCTTCTTTAAAGGAATCCATAATTACTATGAATAAAAAATGAGTAGTAACTAAGGTTTCAAACTTTAAGCTCCAACCAACCAATAGTCTAAACTTTAGATGGACACTTCACTAACCATTTTGAACTACTACTTAATGTGGAGCTTTTAATTTCACTCTATTAGATGTGGGTTGATGCCATCTTGATATGCACAATGTTATTTTTTAAAATTCAAAAATGGATTTCTCAACACTCTTATTAATTCTTCTATTCTAAAATAGATTTCTCAACCACCGTTTTATCCAATGGTTTTTACAAGTAAAATGGTATCTTGTTTTCTGAAAGCACACAAGGTTTATAATAAAAAGTATCCATGGTAATTGTGTATAATAACAATTACTTATAATAATTATTATTTAATTGAATTAATGTCATTTATAAGCAATGAATTTTTTATTATGTAATTTTTATTTATAAAATTTAAACATTTTGTGATGTAAATTTTTTATTTAAAAAAAAATACCCTAAATAAAAAATATTTAAATGATATTTAAAACTTGATTTAAGAGGTAAAATTATTAAATTTTGACTAAATACACTAAATATTATAAACCAATTTTTAAATTATTATCAAAATTTTCATTATATAAATAAGATAATAATTAAATTCAAATATATATTTTTTGGTATTCATAAAAAAAGGGGGTTGAAGGACCCCCAACCCTTTACAAAGAGCTCAAAATATGTACAAGAAAAAAATAAGAGAAGATCAAACAAATGCAAGATAGCCCTATCTTAGTAAAATAAACAAACCTAGGCTAAACTTATTGATGGAGAAGCTAAAATAATATCCATCCTGCTATCCTTCTATTTGACAAGGCTTATGCAATGCTCAATGCTTTACATAACCGATAAAGAAACCACTGATATCAATGTAATTTAGTGTGCTCAAATCCTTCATTGCATTATTCCAATAAGTATTCTACTTTGCTCTACCCTCTTTATTTTCTAGCTTCATTATCAATTCTTATAATCTCTTTCAATTCCATGGGGTATATGACTAGACCTTGAAATTCTCATATATAACTTCCATATTCACTACTTTATCGATAACTTTATTTCCCTCTCTCTATATTTGTTTAATTTGACTTTCTTCTTCATAATAGTCGTCACATATGTAATTATTTAAAAAATGCTAGAATTATTTATCTCCCCTTTTTTAAGAGAAGTTATAATATTCTTGGAACCCCCCTCGAGAACAATTCTCCTAAAAACTAAAATTCATTGTAATTCGGAGGCCTGTAAGCATCACCCTCCTAGATCCTCAACATATGCAACCACTACCCAACCTCTGTCATTCTTGATGAGGCCCTGACCACTAGCTTGACCTGGGTTACTTTTCGTAGCCCCATCAAAGTTAAGTTTTACCTAGTCTTTATGAGGACATTCCCATATAGTATCTAGTCTCACCTTATTGATTTTTTCCATATTTAAGATATCTTTTTCTCTAGAGAGGATCATTGCAAGATTTTCCTGGTCAATAATGTTTTTAATACAATACTCCAAGAGGGTTGTTTTTATCTTAGCATAAACCCTAATTATTCCTCTAGTATTATTTTTGAACACTCATCTATTTATTTCCAACCAAATCCCTCAACAAATATGTGGAATACATTTTTGCTAAAAAATATTGCTTCCTAAGTGCCACTGTTAGAGAATCTAGAATAACCCAAGAAATATTAACTTCTCTCAATAACATATTTAGGATATCACAAAAAAATCATAGGTTCCAAACAGGTGGTCCATGCACTCATCTTCTTTGTTACACTACACACAAATAATTGGAACCACAATCCCTCTTTTGAAAATATTGTATTTTGTGAGGATCTTATTGAGAATGGAAGTCTAGAAAAACATAGCAACATTAGGGATGATGTTTAGCTTCCAAATTATTTTAAGCTCGGGTTTCTCTAAGGTTACTTTACCCAAGACTATATCCATACTTCACCAAGTACTGGTCTTGATGGTTTTTTCCCCAAATTATCTCATCCTCCTTTGAACCTCTACCTAAATAATAACTCCTTAAAAGGTTTTACAGATATTTACCCTCGGGCCTTGCATATCTTCTTGCAAGATTTTTCACTCCTGAAAATCACCCACCCTATGAATGTAACCAATTTTCTTACCATAGGTTTTGGTTAAATGTTCTTTAATATCTTTAAACTTTTTGTAGTTTACTAAAGGCTCCTCTTGAATCCAAGGGTCTTTCCAAAAGTCTATTTTGTCCCTCTACCTAATATCCATTTTAGACCTTGCCATAGAACTTTCCTACTATTGATTTCCAAAAAATAGATGCACATGGAGGATTAGAACAACTGATAAAGTGGTTTCTACCCTCCAAGTATTTATTTTGGATAATGCTATCCCATTTCCCTAATGCTCTACTACAAAGCTTCCAAACATGTTTAGCTAGAAGGGCTCTATTTAGATTTCTCAACTTCTTCAATCCAAGACCCTCTGTAAAGGCAAGCAACAAGTATCCCAGGATACTAGATGTATACATCTTTTGCATTTAGTGCCATCCCATAAGAATTTTATTAAGTATTTCTAAAGTCTCTTCCACTTTCCTTGACATCCTTAGGAAAGACATGAAGTAAATAGGGAGGCTTTGAAGTGTGTGTTTAATAAGTTGTACTTTCTCCATAGAGGATAACAGAGACCCCTTCTAGCCTTGAAGCTTTCGATTAAATTTATTAGTAATCATATTCTAAATTTCATTTTTTATTTTACCTATAAATAAAGGTAAACCAAGATAGGTGATAGGGAAATTTTCCTCCTTACAACCCAACACTTTAATTATTTTTATATTTTATACTTCCCTTCGTGTTTAAGAAGATAATCCTACTTTTTTCATAATTTATTTTTTGGCCCATAGCTTTTTCATAAGAACCAAGGACTTTTTTTAACTCCAAAGCTTCTTCCTCTATAAATTCCCCAAGCAAGAAAGTATTATCCACAAACTGTTGATGGGACAAAGCTTCACCAATGGATGAATGTTTTCAGACCTTTGATATTACTATCCTTTTGCTTTATTTTCAAAGTTCTTTCCAAGGCATCTGCTATAATGATAAAGATATATGGAGACAATGGATCTCCCTACTTGATTCCTCTGGTAGAAAGAAAGAACCCAACAGATTATCCATTGATCAGAATCAAAAAGCAAGGGTTAGAAATACACATACCAATCCATGCCCTCCATTTTCACTAAAATCCATTTTCTCGCTTATTTTATCTAAGAAATAACTGGAAATCTTGTCATAGGATTTTTTCATGTGTAGCTTAAGGAACATACCAAACCCTTTCCTCCTTTGAAGAGAGTGTGTTGTTTCATAAATGACAATGATAGTTTTAGTAATCTGCCTACGTGCCACATAAACTCCTTGATCTTCATTAATGATTGAGGGGATGATTTTTTTCAACCAATTGTTCAACGCTTTAGTAAAAAATTTATAAATTGTATTACATAGGCTAATTGGTCTAAAGTCCTACAATTTATCCGCTCCATATTTCTTGGGAATCATAGCAAGAAAGTATTATTCCATCCTTTCAATAACTCACTAGATTCCTGGGCTTCTTGGATTGCAATGACTACATCTTCTCCAACAATATCCCAATGATGTTGAAAAAACCTGGTGGGAAATCATCCGACCTTGGAGCCTTGGATTTTCCCATAGAGAGCACAACTCTTTCATTTTTTTTTAGAGATTACCTTGCATAGATGTTAATTCATGCTATCATCAACTCCTTTAGGAACATTATTAATGATGCTTTTTATTTCCATGTTGCACTCTAGTTTTTCTTTTCTAAGAAGGTTCTGAAAGAAAGTAATGGCCAAATTTTTAATATCATTTAAATACTCATAATTTATTCCATCTTCCTCCATAAGGTAGAGGATATTATTGCTATTTCTATGTTTCATAGTTGAAACATGGAAGAATTTAGTGTTTCTATCACCTTCCTTGAGCCACAATATTTTGGATTTTTGTTTCCAATGAATTTCCTCTTGGGCAATGGTATTATGATACTCCGTGAGGAGTTGTTTTTTCCTTTCGTGTCACTCTAGTTTTCTACCTTCCCTCTCCATTTTTTTCTCTATATCTTGGATATCCTTTTTAAGTTATTGTTTTCTTAAATTGATGTTACCAAAAACCTTTTATTCCTAATTTTGATTCGATATTTTTTAATTTTTGGGTAACTCTATACATAGCTGATACTTGAACCTTCTATTGCCACCATGATTTAATTTTGTTTATAATATTTGGGTGCATATTCCACATAAGCTTGTATCTAAAAGGTGCTCCTCCCTGCTTCTCCTCCTTTTTCGTATCTAGAAAAAGGGGATTGTGATTTGATCCTATTCTGGGCATACATGTAAGTTTAGAATATTGATTATATTTCACCAAATGTTAAAATTAAGAACTCTATCTAGGTGCATTTGAATGTGATTATCCCCTATCCTTCTATTTGTCCACGTAAACTTACCTTTACACATATCTAGGTCAATCAACTTATTGTTTTGAATAAAATCATTGAAATATTGCATACCTTGAGTGATGTTAATCCTCCCTCCACTTTTGTCCTTTGTTCTTAAGACTGTATTAAATCACCCAAAACCATCCAATGCAAATTAATGAAAAGACTCCTCCGAAAAGATAGCTTATTCCACAGTTGGAATCTCTCACGATCATCATTTTGAGCATAAATCCCTGTCATTACCCAACAAAAGTTAGTTTTTTTGTTTTTCAATTTAATTGTGCATAATATTTCTTCTTGATCAATTAAAATGCCTTCAAAATTTATTCTATCCCAAAATATGCAAATACCTCCAACTGTACCTTGTGTTGGGCTTATAATCCATTCAACATTCAACTAGACCTCTTTTTGAATAATGTCAAGTTTTTGGTTGTCAATTGTAAATTCTTGAAGACAAACAATATCAAGTTTACTTCCATTAATAAATTTCTAATAATTCTTCTTTTTCCAAGAAAATTTAATCCTCGTTGGTTTTTTTTTGATGAGCTTTTACCCTTTAACTATCCATTCTTCATTTGAATCTAATTCTCCTTATTCCAATACTTTTTATTTATTTTATTATTAATAATTAAAAAAATACTTTTATGTTAAAATAAAGTAACATTTTAATTGGTTATTTTGGTTAGTGTGATGCCAACCACTTAAAACAGTTCAGGTTTTGCTTTTGTTCATGTTGATGGCTAATCATTGGAGGAAAAAGTAATTAAATGAGTAAAAGAATATTTTAAAAACTTTTAATGTTTTTTTTTAAATTCAGCTGCCCTAGATAATTAAAAAAAAAAAAATTGCAATTCCATATTACAATTAATCTTGATGATGTCAGATTCCGGGAATATTAGCCCGTTTGGACCAACCTCCAGCTTTAATGTACAGATTTTATCCTATAAAGCCAACCTCTGCAGAGATTATGTGTGTTTTTTCCATCTCTACATAATGTTACGTCTAATTGTGACAACACAAATCTCGGATCTCTTAACTGTAAACGTTCTTATTCACCATTCTGATAAGAAGAAATAAAATTAATCACAAGGACAAGCGGTTGTTTCCGAAGCTCCGGTGGCCATGGCCGTTCTGTTTCGAAACCCTCGGAGCAAGTTGGCAGTCCACTGCGCGAGGAAAGTCTCGTTATGCCCGACCTGGCCGTCCTTGTGAAAGAGAAAGCAGGGGATTCTCCCCTTCTCTGGATTCGGGCAGTCTGGCCCCTCGGTATCCCTGTAAGTTCCCTCGTGACTCATCCCCGTCCAGCTTGCAAACCAGTGGTATGTATACTGCCCAACCCCTGCCCCCTCCAACCACCCCTTGGGAAACATCTCCATCACACTACTTCCTTTCGACATAAACATCATGTTCGCCAACTGTGCCCCGTGAGCTGTCGCCAGCACATCAGTCCTACTCATCACCTCTACCTGCAATCCCACCAAAAATTAACATTCAAAACAAATTAAATCTAAGAATGTTAAACCCTAAACATATTCGTAAAAATTTCTTACTCTTAATACCTGTTCGCAAAAGCTGAGATTAACAATGTGTTGAAGCCGGAAATGGCAACCGGGGACCTTCGCGCACTCCTTGGCGATGACGGAAGCGACGAGCGACTCGTTTCTGAAAGATCTGGGCCCAGTTCGGGCGAGGAGCGTAAGGTTCACGGTTCGAGTCCCGTTGACGTCCACCCGGCTTCTGGAGATTTTACAGAACTTTCGCGCTTTGCAGCGTATCATGTTGAACAACGCAATCCTCTTTTGGAGCGACATGCGGTCGAAGCCCCTGCGGTAGACCACGGCCCTCTCGAAGCACACGGGGCCATCGCCGTATTCGAGCGGATCCACCTTTATTTCGCGATCCAAGGCGGCGAGCAGGACGTTTTCAATCCAGGAGCCCATCGATTTAACGAGACCGCCATTGTGATAAAGAACGAACCTTTGCGGCGCCACGCATCGGTTCTCCATCCACCATGCCACGGCAACGGCGAGCGCCATCATGCTGTGCCACGGGTTTTCGTAATCCCAATAATTATCCGTTACCACCGAAAGCCCCGCGAGAAGAGTCGAATTCGAAGGCAAATACTCTGGCCACGAGAAGCCGTAGGAATTGAGCGTCCCGTTAATGCTGTGCCTCCCCTTGACGCACAGGATTTTGCCGTCGGAGGCCTCGGACGGGAAATAGTAGTGCTCCGGGTCGCCGTTCTGTCCCCTTCTCCGGAGCGCGCTCATGAACCAGGTGCGGTCGGGTTCCGTCATCGGCGCCACGTTTACGTCTTTTAACGGCAAAAAATCCACGGATCGCCTCAACCGGTTTCGCATAATCTCCGTCTCGCGCTTCAGTTCTTCGATCCGGGCGGTCTGTTTGATTTTCTCTTCAAGGAGCGAAAATAACTCCTCGGCCGAGCGGTCGTTCTCCGATTTTAGCGTATCGTTGGCTTGCAGGAACCCGAAGCTGGCGAATTCGGACCTCTGGAGCGCGGCGTAGCTTTCGCGGATCCGATCTTTGAGAGAAAATACTTCAGATTTTCTTTCAAATTGCCAAAACTGCCCGGTCACCGTGACGAACAGAACGAAAACGGCGACGTAAATTGCGAGAGATTTTCCTTTCCGGAGAGGGCTCGACCCCGTCCTTTTCAGGCCCGGGGCCGAATGATTGGGAGAAGACTGCATGAGCTCCGAATTATCGCACGGATTTAAGAAATCGCCATGAAGCGGAGCAATTATGCCCTTTCCGTTAAAAAAAGTAGCGTCCATTGGCGGTTATTATGTTTAGGTTTGGCTCTGGATGCGGCTTTTCTACGCTTTGTGGCTGATATCCTTGAGCTTTACCCGATTGCCATGTCAGAGGATTTCATATAGTTGAAATTCGGGCCCGTTGTTTGGCGGGGATTTCTGATTTTGGAGATGCGAAGAATCGTTGCTAAAGTTGGCGGAGCATGTTTCTCGAGTGCAGACAAAGTGGATTTGCAGGGCCGTTTTCTTCCTCGGTTTCAATTCGAAAGTAATCTTCTCGGTTGTCGTGGAGACGTGTTCATTCGTTTCATGAGGTCCTCGACCTGTTAAAGCTGGTTATTCACGTGAGCGGGCGTATGGCTATTATTCAATATCGAAAAACCTCTCTGGACTTTTAGGTAAAGGGGCATCGGCTCGCTCGAAAGAGGAGCGCAATGGAGGGTAGAAATAAATTCGTTGAGTGAATGTCACTCCTGGAACAAAACATTACGTTTGGCAAATCTTAGAAGATCGGATCGGATCATCTGTTCTTGAAAATGGCAAATCTTAGAGGTCTTTCTTATAAGTTGGTAAAGTCTCCTTAAATATTAATAGCATATGATTGAGGTTCTAATCTGGTTAAGAAATACATGTTTAAATGTATTTTTTTAATTTGTTTAATGTAAGAAACCTTTACAACCAACATACAAGGCTGAGCAGTTTCTTTCTAATTATGACCCCGCATAGCCACCACATAGCCACCCTGTCACACACTCCCCACGCCTCAGTTTGAACCTAATACAGTTTGTCACACACTCGCAAAGGCCGCAATTTGAACCTAATACATGTTTAAATATTAATACCTAACTTCAAATCTTGTCAAAGGATACATGCTTAAATATTAATACCCAATTTATTGTGATAGGACTTTATGGTGATAATGTAATAAGAGTGGATCTCTTTATTCTTATAATTTATAATAATAATAATAGAAATTTAATGGAGGAGATTGAGGTTCAAATCTTGCTAAAGGATACATGTTTAAATATATACATATTTTTTGCTTGGAGAGTTGGTTACAACCACACTAAATATCACTTTGTGATGATGTAATATAGGTGAAGCCTAAAAAAAAATTGTTGGAGGAGATTACGGTTAAATCTTACCAAAGAATACATGTTTAAATATTAATATCCAACTTGTTGTAAGTGTGGTGATGATGTAATATCTTTCAATCTTAAATATTTTTTTAAAATGAGCAAAGTACATCATTTTAATTGATTTAAATGTTATATATTATTTATATATAGAAGATCATTTATATATAAAATATAGTCAACTACACCCTTCTAATTAAATAAATAATAGAAAAATCAATTAAAAACTATATATATATTTTAATTAATTTTAATTTTTTTGATAAATTAAAAAAAAAAAAAAATTAAGTGTAAAACATGATACAACAATATAACAATGACATGTTGTGCCATCGCGACCAAGGGAGGAAAGTTTTCGCGATATTGCGACATGTTGCGTCGTTGTGGCCGCTGGTGGATTTTTGTTGCGATAGCGCGACATGTTGCTCCGTCGCGGCCAAGGATGGATTTTTGTCCCGATTTCGTAACAGGTTGACTTTTTTGCGATCAGAGGAGTCTTGTGTCGCGATTTCGCGACTTGTAGCTTTTTCGCGGACAAAGGTGAAGTTGGTGTTTGCTGCATGTTTTTGCGATAAGTTGTTGTAACAGACCTATCAGCTCTCTCAGCTAGCTTGGTATTGGTTCAAGAGATTTGGATCCAGTGCAAATCTTCCTCTTCTCTTGTAATCATGTGCTTTCATTGTTTTCGGTTGGGATATGTCTTATCCCAATTGTAACTGATCAATGTTTTAATACAAGTTTTTTTCAATTTTTTCAAAAAAAATAATGATTGTTCAAATTATTTTTTTATCAAAATAACATTTTTTTTTTTTGCAAAATAACATCTCAATGTTCAACAATTTATTTTTATTTTTTAATATATTTCCATGTCTCAAAAATTACATTCCAATCCACATCATATATCAAGCCCATTAAGTGGCACCCTCAATAATGCATTGAATGTGTCTAATCCTAACTTTGATATTTTAATATCTTTGATGATATTAATTCTTGAAATGTCCCCTTACACATACCATTTTGCTTACACATACAATTTTGCTTATAGGTATAGTAAGTATAACTTGCCATAGTCTCATTATATCGGGATAAAGAACATGTCAATATTTTATATAACAAATTATTTGTTATGCTTCATTCATGTAGAAATTCTCACAAGTCAAATTTAATGAATCTAAAAAAGGATGTAACTCAATTATCTTTTTGAACTATTTTGTTCAACTTATTAAGTTCACTTAAACCATATATGAGCATATTCAAACAAAATTGAAGAGAAAACATTATTGTCTTATTAGACCACGATGATTTTTGTTTATTTATTTATTTTTCCCACAAAGTTAGGATGATTGACATAAGCTTAACTAGTCTTTAAATGACCTCTCTCTTAGATGACCATCTTAATTTATGAATTTGGAGAACATAAAACATCAACATGCATTTCTTTAAGCAATTTATTAAGCTCATTATTTCTCTTTGGATAATTTCTTTAAATGACCTCTCTCTCTTAGATGATCATCTTAATGCATGAATTTGGAGAACATAAAAAACATCAACATGCATTTCTATAAGAAAATTATTAAGCTCATTATTTCTCTTTGGATAATTTTGGACCCATGAATGCACCTCGTTTGTAATCTTTTAAACATGAACTAGTTTTTGTATCCATTTTAAAGCTTTTGTTATTACAAATCTCTTTGACAAAAAAAAAAAGTTATTTTCATGGTCATAATAACTCTATTTCTATTAGTCTCTTGGATTTCTATGATATGTTCTAGAATGAATTTTATTTTTTATCTCGACATTTAACAATGTTAAAGCAACTTATTTATGTAGCCTTTGCTTTTTCATGAGTTACAAGAACACCATGTTGTATTATAGTACATTCACTACCTATGTCCCATGGTCCAACCTTTTTATACTTCACACAATAATCACATTTCATAAATACTTTATTGTCATGTTCATAGTAATTCAATCATTAAAACATGTCTAACCATTTCATACAAAACTTTCTCTTTGGTTGCACCTTATCCTTCTAGTTTATAATCTCTTCAACTTCTTTTGATGATAAATCATTTGACAAGTTTACAACCAATTATAGTTGCTCCTTCACTTTAGGATCTTGAAATTTTTATGACTATGTAATGGCTTTGATATAGCCACAACAACTATCTTTATTATTGTTAGCTTGGGTACTAGGATAAGGTAGTCAACCTTGAACCCTTAAACATTCGCATTAGGGTTATTGTTGATTTAGTCTATAAATAAGAGTTATGTTGTACTTGAGATCATATTTCATAGTTGAATCCTAGTCACCTTTGTTGTGCATATGAGACTTTGCCCTCTCTAATTGGATGAGAATTTGTCGTCTCTAAGTGGATAGAATTTTGTTAGGAACCTACTATTAAAAATAAACTCCTCACTCACTCAAATATTGCAAATAAACATAAATGCTCAAAATGCAAACTATTGCAATATGAAATATAAATGTAAAAATGAACAATCTCACAAAGTAACACAAAGCTACCTCCTTCAATACTTTCATTCAATTATACAAAAAGATACATTCCTACTCCTCATAGTTTTCAAGACTTCATCTACCACCTAACTCTTAAGGTTGGCTTAAATGCAAAATATCACCTGAGCTAGAATCTCCTACCTGCAAAATAATTACATTCTTGATAACAGTTACATATAATAATACCACTCATCTGAAAGCTTCTAAAATCACAACTATTAAAAAACATTTCAAAATATTATCATAGGTGTTCTCCATGTTTACACAATATTACAAAATATTAATATAAGTGTCCCCACATTAAAGGCCCGTCCTTTTCAGGACAGGGGCCGAGTGATTGGGAGAAGACTCATGAGCCCGAACTCGCACGGATTTAAGGAATCGCCATGAAGCGGAGCAATTATCCCCTCTCCGTTAACAAAAGTAGCGTCCATTGGCGGGTATTATGTTTTAGTTTTGCTCTGGATGCGGCTTTTCTACGCTTTCAGAGGATTTCATATAGCTGTAATTCGTTGTTTGGCGGGGATTTCTGATTTTGGAGATGCGAAGAATCATTGCCAAAGTTGGCGGAGCATGTTTCTTGAGTGCAGACAAAGTCGATTTGCAGGGCCGTTTTCTTCCTCGGTTTCAATGCGAAAGCAAACTTCTCGGTTGCGGTGGAGACGTGCTCATTCGTTTCATGAGGTCCTCGACCTGTTAAAACTGGTTATTCACGTGAGCGGGCGTATGGCTATTATTCAATATCGAAAAACCTCTCTGGACTTTACGTAAAAGGGCATCGGCTCGCTCAAAAGAGGAGCGCAATGGAGGGTAGAAATAATCTGGTTGGGTGGATGTCACTCCTGGAACAAAAAATTATGTTTGGCAAATCTTAGAAGATCGGATCGGATCATCCGTTTTTGAAAATAGCAAATCTTAGAGGTCTTTCTTATATGTTGGTATTTGAAAATAGCAAATCTTAGAGGTCTTTCTTATATGTTGGTAAAGTCACAGTCCTTTGAGGTCTTAAGTTCTATGGAGATATTTAACATAAAAAAAAACTGACCTTATGCAAAGTTTTTTATAAACAAAAATTGCTATGTGGTGATAATGTAGTAAGGGTGGTTCTCTTTCAATCTTAAAATTAATAATAAAATTTAATTGAAGAGATTGAGGTTCAAATTTTATCAAAGGATACATGTTTATGTTTATATATATATATATATATATATATATATATATATATATATATATATATATATATATATATATAAATAAATAAATTAATTAGTTAGTTAGTTAGGAGAGTTGGTTATAATCACACTATTTCAGCTAGTAAAGATACATATTTAAATATTAATACTTATTTTGTTGTAATATCATTTTGTGATGATGGTGGAATATGGGTGGGGCATCTTTCAATCTTTGGACTTAAAAAAAAAATTGTTGGAGGAGATTAAGGTTCAATTTTTTTTTGGTTATGGTTAAAACCACTATTTTTAGTAACTAGCAAGTGCAGGGTTCAAACCACAAGGACTGCTCCCAACAGTCTATTAGTCCCGTTGTTGTTGACCCGGTGTAAGATGGAGACCAACGGTAGCTCGAGGTTTGTACTCTCGTCTATATGGAGTAAGGTTCAAATCTTACCAAAGAATATATGTTTAAATATTAATATCCAACTTGATGTAATACCACACTTTATGTGGTGATGATGTAATATGGGTAGGACCTCTTTCAATCTTAAACATTTTTTTAAAATGAGCAAAGTACATTTTTTTTATTGATTTTAATGTTATATATTATTTATATATAGAAGATCATTTATATATAAAAATATAGTCAACTATATTTTTCTAATAAAATAATTAGTAGAAAAAATCAATTAAAAACTATATTTTTTAAAATTAAATTAATTTTTTTTTTTTGAAAAAAAAGCAAAATAATTTTTAAGTGTAAAACATGATACAACAGTATAGCAATACTGATTGTTCAATTTTTTTTTTTTTTATAAAATAACATCTCAATGTTCAACAATCTTTCTATTTTTTTATAATGCTTTTCCATATCTCAAAAATTACATTCCAATCCACATGATATATCAAGTCCATTAAGTGACACCCTCAATAATGCATTTAATGTGTCTAATCCTAACTTTGTATTTTAATATCTTTGATGATATTAATTCTTGAAATGTCCCCTTACACATAGGTACTGTAAGTATAACTTGCCATAATATTATTATATTGGGATAAAGAACATGCCAAGATTTTATATAACAAAATATTTGGTATGCTTCATTCGAGTAGAAATTCTCAAAAGTCAAATTTAGTGAATCTAGAAAAGGATGTAGCTCTCTTTTGAAATTCTTGGGATCAAACAATGGTTCAAATTTGGTTTGATATAGAATTGTAGGTTGTATGTGTTGAAGAAGTATTTGAAACCAATGTTTTGAGTTGATTTCCGTGCTTCCATGCTTTTATGAATAATAGCAAGGACTAAATAGTTTGTCTACATTAAAAAGAGGAATATCAAGAAGTATTTCATTCAAGCAATCAACGAGAGATTGAATGTATTCTTTAGTGAGTTGCTTACAAATTTCTAATGTTCTATTGATGTGAAGCTTCATTCTTTGCTTCCTTGTATCATCAAAAATTAAATTCACATTTGAAATAGGTGCAAATAACAACTCATGTTTATCACTGACTTCACCATTGTCTCTAATTTCAATGTATCCATATTTGAATTCAAACAAAGTTTTTGAAAACTACACCGTGCCTTCAACAAATATTTTTTCCTCAAATTTTTTTTGGTTAATGTAGTAATAGTTACCTCTAAAGACATCCCAAGATTTTGTGATGTCTCTATTATCTTCTTGAAATATTTTTTTCAACTTATTAAGTTCACTTAAACCATTTATGAGAATATTTAAACAAAATTGAAGAGAAAATATTAGTCTTATTAGACCAGGATGATTTTTGTTTTTTATTTTTTTCCCCACAAAGCTAGGATGATTGACATAAGCTTAACTAGTCTTTGAATGACCTCTCTCTCTTAGATGACCATATTACTGGATGAATTTGGAGAACATAAAAAACATCAACATGCATTTATTTAACCAAATTATTAAGCTTGTTATTTCTCTTTGGAGAATATTGGACCCATGCATACACTTGATTTGTAATATTTTAAACATGAAATAGTTTATGTATCCATTTTAAAGCATCTATTATTACAAATGCTCATGATGAGCTGCATAATGTATCACAATAAGATTTGAAACATCCTTTTTAAACAATAAATATAACCATTATCATGTTCAACCATTGTTGAGGTCCAATTTGTTGAAACCACAACCAATTTTTGAGTGAAATAATTCTCTCATTTATCACCTCCTTTATACTTTCATAACTTGTTTTACTTTCTTCATCAGGTATATGCTTAAGCTTCATGAATTTTAAAATTCATGTTACAAGTCACCTTGAGTCTAAATATGTAACATACACAATAAGGTGTTGTTCTAAGATATGATCATTACTTTCATCTTACATTATTGAAATGAAATGACTGTTTAGTATATGATCATATTGTATCTTTTGAAGATACTTTGAAATAAAGAAACTCATTTGTAAAAAAAACACTTTATATGAAGAATATTCTTGAGACTTTGGTATGTTAGGTATATTTAGCTCCAAGAGAGACTTGCACAACTTTGCATATTTGACCAATGATAAATATCTTTGACAAAAAAAAAGTTATTTCCATGGTCATAAAAAATTTATTCCTATTAGTCTCTTGGATTTCTACAATATGTTCTAGAATGATTTTTATTTTTTATCTCTACATTTAACAATGTTAAAGCAACTTATTTATGTAGCCTTGCTTTTTCATTAATTACAAGAGCTTCTTGTTGTATTATAGTACATCCACTACCTATGTCCCATGGTCCAACCTTTTTATACTTCACACAATAATCACATTTCATAAATACTTTATTGTCATGTTCATAATAATTCAATCATTAAAACATGTCTAACCATTTTATACAAAACTTTCTCTTTGGTTGCACCTTATCCTTCTAGTTTATAATCTCTTCAACTTCTTTTGATGATAAATCATTTGAGAATTTTCCAACCAATTATAGCTGCTCCTTCACTTTAGGATCTTGAAATTTTTATGACCATGTAATGGCTCCAATATAGCCACAACAACTATCTTTATTATTGTTAGCTTGGGTGCTAGGATAAGGTAGTCAATCCTTGAACCCTTGAACATTAGCATTAGGGTTATTTTTGATTTAGTCTATAAATAAGAGTTATGTTGTACTTGAGATCATATTTAATATTTGAATCCTAGTCACTTTTGTTGCGCATATGAGACTTTGCCCTCTTTAACTGGATGAGAATTTATCCTCTCTAAGTGGATCATATTTTTTTAGGAACCTACTATTAAAAATATACTCCTCATACCTAGGTGTTTTAGGTGAGTTGGAGAGGAGAGGATAATCCTCCAAGGGAGGTCTCAGGTTCGAATCTTCACCCTACCAAAAAGTTGAATTGAGTACCCAAAATCCAATAAATTGTGTTGGTGCGGGCAAGGCTAGGCATGACTCCTGGGTGACTTTGACGGTGTAGAACCCCTGGTTGTGGTCTCTCAGACCAAGGCAGCCCCTCAAAGAATTTTTTGCTTTAAAAAAATAAAAATAAACTCCTCACACAAATATTACAAATAAACATAAATGCTCAAAATGCAAACTATTACAATATGAAATATAAATGTAAAAATAAACAATCTCATAAAATAACACAAAGTGGCAGACTTTATCTACCACCTAACTCTCAAGATTGATTTAAATGCAAAATGTCACCAAAACTAAAATCCCCTACCTACAAAATAATTACATTTTTGATAACAATTACATAGACGCTTTTAAAATTACAACTATTTCAAAACATTTCAAAACATTATCATAGGTATTCCCCATGTTTACACAATATTACAAAATATTAATATAGGTGCCCCTGTAAGGGTCATGTAAGGACTGTACCCCGTCCTTTTCAGGCCGGGGGCCGAGTGATTGGGAGAAGACTCCATGAGCTCCGAACTCGCACGTATTTAAGAAATCGCCATGAAGCGGAGCAATTATCCCCTCTCCGTGTTAACAAAAGTAGCATCCATTGGCGGGTATTATGTTTTAGTTTGGCCGTAGATGCGGCTTTTCTACGCTTTGTGGCTGCTATCCTTGAGCTTTAACCGATTGCCATGTCAGAGGATTTCATATAGCTGTAATTCGGGCTCGTTGTTTGGCGGGGATTTCTTATTTTGGAGATGCGAAGAATCATTGCCAAAGTTGGGGGAGCATGTTTCTTGAGTCCGAACAAAGTCGATTTGCACGGCCGTTTTCTTCCTCGGTTTCAATGCGAAAGTAATCTTCTCGGTTGTGGTGGAGACGTGCTCATTCGTTTCATGAGGTCCTCGACCTGTTAAAGCTGGTTATTCACGTGAGCGGGCCTATGGCTATTATTCAATATCGAAAAACCTCTCTGGACTTGCACGTAAAGGGACATCGGTTTGCACAAAAGAGGAGTGCAATTGAGGGTAGAATGATCACGTTGAGTGAATGTCACTCCTGGAACAAAAAAATATGTTTGGCAAATCCTAGAAGATCGGATAGGATCGGATCATCCGTTGTTGAAAATGGTAAATCTTAGAGGTCTTTCTTATAAGTTGGTAAAGTCAAAGTCCTTTGAGGTCTTAAGTTCTATGGAGATACGTAACATTAAAAAAAATTGATCTTATGCAAAGTTTTTCTTAAACGAAACGTGACAACTCATTAATCTTTAAGATTTTGTAAATGAAGCATTCAAAAGTATTACTTGGGTGGGTTAGGGGTTAAATTCCGGTAAAACGATTATGTTTAAAAGGATATATGTTTAAATATTAATATTATGAGATCATCTTGGTTTAAATCTTATCAAAGAATATATATTTAAATATTAATATCCAACTTCATTTCAAATCTTGTCAAAGAATACATATTTAAATATTAATACCCAACTTACTGTAATACCATTTTGTGGTGATAATGTAATAAGGGTGGGTTTCTTTCAATCTTAAAATTATTAATAATAATTAAATGGCCTGTCTTTGTAGCACAAGTGGAGTAGACGGCCGTGGCCTCGTTGAACGAGAGGTCCACGATTAGAACCTTTGAACGAGAGGTCCACGATTAGAACCTTTGCAATGTGAAGGGGAACACAAAGAATCTCTTGTGGCTTCCTTCCAGATAGTAGTATACTTGGATGAGACTGGCCCCTAGCCTCGTTGAACGAGAGGTCCATACAAAGAATTTCTTGTGGCTTCCTTCTAGATAGTGGTATATTTGGATGAGACTGGCCCCGTTGAATGAGAGGTTTACGATTAGAACCTTTGCAATGTGAAGAGAGACACAAAGAATCTCTTGTAGCTTCTTTCTAGATAGTGGTATACTCAACGAGATGACATTTTCGACCACCTAAAAGTGGCTCTCGAGGTTTCTTTCTAACCTAAAAGTTTTGTTCACCTTTGTATCGTAAGTGGGGAAGGCAAGCCTGAAACAGTTGAATGGGAGGTCCATGGTTCGAACCTTTGTGATACGAAAGGGATATAAAAAATCTCTTGTGGTTTCCCTTTAGATAGTTGTATACTCGGATGGGATGACATTGTCGGCCACCTAAGAGCAAATCTCGAGGTTTCTTTCTAACCTAAAATTTTTGGTTGTAGCCAACTCTCCTATGAATAAAAAAATAAATAATAAAATTTCATGGAGGAGACCGAGGTTTAAATCTTACCAAAGGATGTATGTTTAAATATTAATACCCAAGTTGTTGTAATACCACAATGATATATGGGTAGGGCCTCTTTCAATTATAGACTTCAAAAAAATGATGAAAATGATCGAGGTCCAAATCTTACCAAAGAATACATGTTTAAAAATTAATATCCAATTTGTTGTAATACCACTTTGTGGTGATGATGTAATATGGGTAGGTCTCTTTCAATCTTAAACATTTTTTATTGATTTAAATGTTATATATTATTTATATATAAAAATATAGTCAACTACACTCCTCTAGTTAAGTAAATAGTAGAAAAATAAATTAAAAATTATATTTTTTTTTAAATTTAAAATTATATATATATTTTTCTATTTGACCAATAAAAAAGTAAAATAATTTTTAAGTGTAAAACATGATACAACAATATAGCAATATTTATTTTTCAAATTACTTTTTATCAAAATAACATATATATTTTTTCAAAATAACATCTCAAAGTTCAACAATCTGTCTATTTTTTTTTTACGTCTTTTCATATGTCAAAAATTGCATTCCAATCCACATCATATATCAAGCCCATTAAGTAACACCCTCAATAATGCATTTAATGTGCCTAATTCTAACTTTGACATTTTAATATATTTGATGATATTAATTATTGAAATGTCCCCTTACACATACAACTTTGCTTGTAGGTATTCTAAGTATAACTTGCCATAATCTCATTATATTGGGATAAAGAACATGCTAAGATTTTATATAACAAAATAATCATCATGCTTAATTCATGTGGAATTCTCACAAGTCAAATCTAGTGAATCTAAAAAAAGGATGTAACTCTCTTTTTTAATTCATGGGATAAAAAAATGGCTCAAATTTGGTTTTATTTAGAACTGCAGGTTGTAAGTGGCGAAGAAGTATTTGAAACGAATGTTTTGAGTTTTTTTCTCAACTTCCATGCTTCTATGAATAATAGCAAAGGACTAAATAGTTTATCGCATTAAAAAGAGGAAGATCAAGAAGTCTTTTATTCAAGCAATCAATGAGAGCTTGAATGTATTCTTCAGTGAGTTGCTTACAACTTTTTAATGTTCTATTCATGTGAGGCTTTATTCTTTACTTCCTTGTATCATCAAAACTTAACTCCACATCTGGAATAGGTGTAAATAATAACTTATGTTTGTCACTGACTTCACCATTGTCTCTAATTTTAATGTATCCATCTTTATATTAATTTTATTTTTTGAAAAATACATCATGTTTTCAACAAATATTTTTTCCTTAAAAACAATCTGGTTAATATAGTAATAGTTACCTCTAAAGACATCCCAAGAGTTGTGATGTCCCTATTATCTTATTGAAATATTTTGTTCAACTTATTAAATTCACTTAAACCATTTATGAGCATATGTAAAAAAATGAAGAGAAAACATTATTGTCTTATTAGACCACGATGCTTTTTTTTTCCCACAAAGTTAGGATGATTGGCATAAGCTTAACTAGTCTTTGAATGATCTCTCTCTTAGATGACCATCTTACTACATGAATTTGGAGAACATAAAAAACATCAATATGTATTTATTTAAGCATATTATTAAGCTCATTATTTCTCTTTGGAGAATTTTGGACCCATGAATGCACCTAATTTGTAATATTTTAAACATGAAATAGTTTATGTATCCATTTTAAAGCATTTGTTATTGCAAATACTCATGATGAGCTACATAATGTATCACAATAAGCTTTGAAAAATCTTTTTAAAATAAGAAATATAACCATTCTCATGTCAAACCATTATTGAGGCCCAATTTGTTAAAACCACAACTAATTTTTGAGTGAAAATTATCTCATTTATCACCTCATTTATACTTTCATAAATTGTTTTACTTTTTCCATTAGGTATATGCTTAAGCTTAATGAATTTTGAAATTCATGTTACAAGCCCCCTTGAGTTTAAATATGTACCATACACAAGGTGTTATTCTAAGTTATGATCATTACTTTCATATTACATTATTGAAAATAAATGATTGTTTAGTATATGATCATATTGTATTTTTTGAAGATACTTTGAAATGCAATAAACTCATTCGCCAAAAAAAAACACTTTATATGAAGAATATTCTTGAGATTTTGGTATGTTAGGTAAATTTAGCTCCAAGAGAAACTTGCACAACTTTACATATTTAACCAATGATAAATATATTTGACAAAAAAATAAGTTATTTTCATGGTTATAACAACTCTATGCCGATTAGTATCTTGGATTTCTATGATATGTTCTAGAATGACTTTTATTTTTGATCTCTACATTTAGCAATGTTAAAACAACTTATTTATGTAGCCTTGCTTTTTCATGAGTTACAAGAGCACCGTGTTGTATTATAGTACATCCACTACCTATGTCCCATGGTCCAACCTTTTATACTTCACACAATAATCACATTTCATAGATTATTATATTTTTTTTGTGTGGAAAACATCCCAAAAAGTATGCCACTTTTGGGTAAGACCCAAGGAGGTAGGGGTATCTCTTCCAACAAAAATACCCAGGGATTGCACCTAGACTACCACCTTCGACACACTCAAGGAGCATGCCTAAAACACAAAAACAAGCACACACAAACATAAACACAACAAAGAAAAAATACCACCTTTGACACACTCAAGGAGCATGCCTAAAACACAAAAACAAGCACACACATACATAAACAAAGACAACCCCCTCCAAAAAAAACATGAAACACAAAAAAAATCACAAAAACAACACAACACTACCATAACAAAAACAACCAAATGATACAAAAAAACTACAACCAAAACATAAAAACAATAACAACAGAACATGAACTACACAATCCACACAGATAAAACCATAAAAATGACATAACAAAACACAACCAAAATAGAAACAATAAAATGATACAAAAACACCACAGATAAAAACATGAAAAAAAACTAAGCCAATGGAGCTATTGACAAATCAGACCATGTAAGATAACACTAAAACTAAACCATAGCTAAAAAAATTACTAGAAATAATAGAAATTGCTTAGCAAATTAGCCATAGCTTCCAACATTTCCATCAAGAGACTGTAGGATAACACCCATCCTATAAACCCTTAGGATTAAGGCATCATCATCCTTTTATTTGTATCTTACTTCATTCCAATTGGGACTATAGGATGGTTACTTAGAACCATGACACTACTATTGGAATTTGTATGGTCTTTTTGAGGATCCATTTTGTTTGTAGTTTGAATCTACCCTTTGGTTTTGCACTTGGGTTGATTTTCTACATTGTTCTTTTTTTATAGTTTAAAGTTGGTTGAGATGGCTCTCTTTGACTATTATTTCTCAGCATCAGGGCAAGCTCTTTTAATTTTTTCTCATCATGCAATCCTTCCTATTCCCTCTCTTCATCCAACTATGTTTCCATAATTATTGTTTCAATTTGACCATCCTCATCATCTTCTTGCTCATCTGTGGAGAGAATTTCAAAGGTGTTAGGTAAAATTATTATTTTCTCTTTTGTTGCTATTTTCTCTTTGTGATTTTTTTTTTAGATATTTGAAACCCTACCAAGTCCCCATCCTCTTTCTCTTTGTTAGGGACCTTATGTGGATAATCCTTGGCTAGATTACCATATTCATGATATTTTTTACATATAAATGGAATATTTTCATAATCTATTAATTTCTCCCATATTTCTTACCCCATTTGTAAAGTAATCTTCTTTGGAAGTGGTTTGTCAAAATCAATAAAAATATAGATCCTTGCATAAATCATATGCTCTAAGTGTAGAGTGCTATCAGAAGTCATCATGAAAACTCCTAAAGAATTCCCAATTGTTGCAAATATATTTGGATTCTAGTATTCTATTGGAAGACCAAATAAATGGACCCAAACAGGGGTAGTTGATGGTATTTCTTCCTCAATTTTGAACTTGGTATGCCAGGGCTTCATGAAGAGCCTTACCCTACCAAAAATCAAGGTCCCCCTTGAAAAATATCCTCCCTATCTTCTTCATTAGCAAACAAAATATAAAAGTAGCCATTAGGGTAAGTATTAATTTGGAACTCACCTTTAGTGCTCCAGTTTTTGG
Source organism: Wollemia nobilis (assembly GCA_028583015.1). Taxonomy (NCBI): domain Eukaryota; kingdom Viridiplantae; phylum Streptophyta; class Pinopsida; order Araucariales; family Araucariaceae; genus Wollemia; species Wollemia nobilis. The sequence continues at coordinate 8,512,022 of JAQPPZ010001411.1, forward strand.
TACACCATTGCTTGAAGGTAGCAAGAGTCGGTCAAAATCCCATGAATTGAAAAATTAACGATCTCCTTTCCATTTCTACTATTCATTCTTGGAGATCCGTTATTTCCAACTTCACTAATGGGGATCCATTAGTTGGTTTCATGCAACCCATCTTTGTTTTCCTTGAATAAACATTTGGCATCCTTAGTAGTTTTCTTGGCATTTATTGATTGTGTTTCCCTCCTGTTTGAGGTGGTCATTTGTGGATAGGTTCTTTAATTTTTTTTGGCTCAATGCATGCATCTTAGTTGAAACCCTCCATCCTGAAATCCCACAAATAAAGTTGCAGGAAAACCTAATTTCCCATCATAAACCCTAATGTATCTACGAATCTCTTCTGGTTGCAAGCATATTCGATGCAGCCACTTTTAGCCTCAAAGGCTGTTTTTCTAAAATAAATTTCTTGATGTTGTTCACCCTTTCCCTCGTCCATCCACACAATAGAAAATTAATCATTCGATAATGCTTCTAGCAATGAGAGACTTGTAAACACTGATAATTGCTTTTTTGGGGGTCTCCATTTTAGCGTTAGTAAGATTTGCCTCTTTCATGATGTTCACAAAAGTCAACATTGTAACCTCCTTTCGATTCCCATACAATGGCTTCAATACATCATCAGATCCCCAAACTTGTTCTGCAACACCCATAATTTATTATCATGTTCATAATAATTCAACCATTAAAATATGTCTAACGATTTCATATAAAACTTTTTCTCTGGTTGCACCTTATCCTTCTAGTTTATAATCTCTTCAACTTCTTTTCATGAAATTTATTTAACAATTTTCCAACCAATTCTAGTTGCTCCCTCACTTTAGGATCTTGAAATTTTTATGACCATTTAATGGCTCAATATAGCCATAATAACTATATTTTATTATTATTATCTTGTGTTCTAGGATAAGGTAGTCAATCCTTGAATCCTTGAACATTAGAATTAGGGTTATTGTTGATTTAGTCTATAAATAAGAGTTATGTTGTACTTGAGATAATATTTCATATTTGAATCCTAGTAACCTTTGTTGCGCACATGAGTCTTTGTGCTTTCTAACTAGATAAGAATTTGCCCTCTCTATGTGGATAAGATTTTGTTAGGAAGCTACTATTAAAAATAAACTCCTCACACAAATATTGCAAATAAATATAAATGCTCAAAATGCAAACTCTTGCAATACGAAATATAAATGTAGAAATGAATAATCTCACAAAGTAACACATAATCATAGACCACTTTGAGGGGGCTACCTCCAATAATTTCATTCAATTATGTAAAAATATACATACATTCCTGCTCCTCACAGTTTTAAAGGCTTCATATACCATAAAACTCTTAAGGTTGTCTTACATGTAAAATATCACCTGTGCTAGAATATCCTACCTACAAAACAATTACATTCTTGATAATAGTTACATATAATGACACCACTTGTCTAGGCACTTCTAGAGTCACAACTATTACAAAGTATTTTAAAACATCATCATGGGTGTTCCCCATGTTTAAAAATATTACAAAATATCACTATGGGTGTCCTCCATGTTCAACAAGAAACATTACATCATATTTTTAGGATGGGGTCCTAACAAGCCCTTCCCATGTAAAAATATTTGACCTCAAAATTGAATATGAGAAAATTGTTATTGAAGTTGTTGAAGAGGTTCCTACATAGCATATTTAGGTTGTAAGCCATGCCATTGGATAAGAACATAAATAATAACATGTTGGTAAAGGGTACATAATATGTGGTTTAGAATGCATTCAGTTTCAAGAAGGATAAAACCTTCCTCATTCAATTTTAGAAGTGTAGACTGCACCTAAACCCTATTGCCAACAACTTGCTTGAGAGAAGAGACATGGAAGACTGGATGAATTTTAGAACTAGCTAGAAGGGTTGGTTTGTATGTTGTTGAGTTGATCCTTTGCAAACTTGATAAGGTCCATAATATTTTACGATAAGTTTTTTACAATCATGAAGCTAGAGAGAGTATTGTTTTCTTGGATGCAAGTGAAAGAAAACCATATCTCCAACATCAAAGCTATGTCTAGTATGATGTTTATCAGCTTTTTGTTTCATATGGTTCTGACCTGCTTCTAGATTGACCTTGAGTTAGCAAAAATTGGAATCACATTGGCAAAGAGTGGAATCCACAACTTGAACTTTGGAATTGCCTGGAATGTAAGAAGATGATGCTAGTGGAGGCTGATCATAGACTACTTTAAAGGTACTCACCTTAGTGTTAGTGTGACATGTTCTATTATACCACCATTTGGATAAAGTAAGCCACTTGGACCAATGTATAGGACGTTCAAAGGTGAAGCAACAAAGGTATGTCTCCAAGCATTTATTCATAATTTTAGTTTGACCATCATTTTGAGGGTGATAGGTCAAACTCATATTGAGATAGGTTGCTTATAACTTGAACAATTCTTGCCAAAAATGATTGGTGAAGGTAGGATACCTATAAAATATAATGGATTTAGGCATTCCATGGAGATGAAAGATAGATTCTAGGAAACTTTGAGCGATAATAAATGTGGTGTATGGGTGGGATAGGGAACACCAATGAGAATACTTTGTAAGACAATCTAATATCATGAGAATAATCAATTTATCTTCAAATTTAGGCAACCCTTCAATGAAATCCATAGATATGTTTGTCCAAACCTACTTAGGAATTAGCAAGGGTTGAAGGGTACTAGGGGAACTCATAGTTTCACCTTTCATATGTTGGCAACAATCACATCTAGCCACAAAAGTATGAATATATTTTTTCATTCCTCACCAAAAAAAGGTACTCCTGGTCCTAGTATAAGTTTTAAGAAACCCTAAATGGCAAAATATTGAGGAAGCATGCATCTCATGAATAATGAGGTCCTTTATTTGTGATTGATTGGGTGCAAAAATATGAACATGGTACCATAAATCATACCATCCCAAATATAGCGAGGGATTGAATGAAGATCTACTTGAAGTTTATAGATGAGAAGAGGAGTCATTTATTAGTTTCTCATGAAGTTGATGAATCCACTAAGGATGTGGTGTGGATAGAGCATGTATCATAGCCAATTATTCATGTAGTTGGGATAAAGCATTCCACCACCATGTTCTTATTACCCTTCTTATATGTGATGTCGTAGTCATAACCCAACAATTTTGAAACCCATTTTTGTTGTTCTAGTGTGGCCACCCTTTGTTCTAAAAAATATTTGAGACTCTTATTATCAATCCTAATGGAAAATATCTCCCAATGAGATACAATCACTAATGATTGATCACATATAAAATGATAAGCATTTCCTTCTCATAAGTAGACTTACCCAAATTCTGGCTTGAGAGTGCCTTGCTAGTGAAGGCCAAAGGTCTATCTTCTTGCATTAAAACCATCCCAATACCAATTCTCAATGCATCACTTTCAATGAAAAATAGTTTAGAGAAATCTAACATTCCTAACAGAAGGGTAGTGGTCATTCCATACTTCAAATTGACAAAAGCCTTTTCGGTACGTTTTTTCCACAAAAAAAGAATTCTTCCTCAATATGGTTGTCAAGGGATCTGCTATATTGCCATAATTCTTCACAAATTTTCTATAATAACTTGTGAGTACCAGGAAGCCATGAATTTCATTTAGGATACGAGGCTTAGGTCAATCTTGGACAACCTAAATTTTCTTGGGATCAACCTAAACTCCATACTTAGTGATGATGTGAACCAAGTATTCAACCTCTTGTTGGCCAAAATAAAATTTGGACATATTTTCATAGAGCTTATGGTCAGACAAAATTTTAAGTGTTTGATCTAAGTGTTGAATATGCTCTTCCCATGAACGAATGTAAATTAATATATCATCAAAAAATACTAGAATGAATTTGTGAAGAAAAGGGTAAAAAATGGAACTCATAAGACTAGAAGGTAGAGGGTGCATTGGTTAATCCAAATGGTATAACCAATAATTCATAATGTCCTTCGTGAGTTCTAAAAGATATTTTTGGAATGTCGTCATCCTTGATTCAGAACATGTGCTTATACTGAGAGGGGGGTGAACAATATACAATAAAACTTTTTCCCTCTCAATCCAAATAGTAGCATCAACATTAATAAAATAGTAAACATCACACAAAGCATCACACACATGAGAGACATCATTTTTAACGTGGTTCACCCAATGTGGGCTACCTCCACAGAAAAATATTTCTTCTAAATATTTCTCAAATAATATGTTGGGAATCCTTCCCAATTACAATGTTTATGGACCTCTGTCCAAAGGAGATGTTGATCCCCCAAATCTGGTTTGTGGATCTCTATCCACAGGAGAACTCCTTCTCCTCTACTCTGGTTGGTGATCCTCTAGAAGACACTGCCTCCACTGCACTGACTGTGGATCTCTCTCCACTTGAAGACTCTTGTCCTCACTCAGAAGACCTGTCCTCAATGTCCTGGATGATGGATCTCTATCCACTGGAGTCTCTGTCCTCTCTGCTCTGTCACCTCCAAAGCTCTGTCTCAATATTGTACTAAACACAGTCCAGTCGGTCTAGCACAACTCTGCTCAATATCTTGCACTAAACACAGTACATTCGGTCTAGCACAAATCTGCTCAATAGGTTCACTTAGAACCTACTCAAATCTGCTCAATAGGTCCACACAGAACCTGTCCAAATCTGCTCAACAGGTCCACATAGAACCTGTCCAAATATGCTCAACAAGCTCACACATAGAATTGATCCAAATCTGCTCAACAAGTCCACATAGAACCTGTCCAAATCTGCTCAACAAGCTCACACAGAACTTGTCCAAATCTGCTCAATAGGTCCACACAAAACCTGATCAAATCTGCTCAACAAGCTCACACAGAACTTGTCCAAATCTGCTCAATCACTTTCTCAACTCAATCTCATAGAAGCATAAAGAGAATTGTTAGAGACTCAATATGTTCTATACTCAATGCTCAATCTCAACTCAAATCAGAATATAGAATAGTTTGTTTCATGGAACTTGAACAACCACTTCACATCCACTTGACTAGGCTCAACCAACTCTACTCAACCAATCACCTCAAGGAACAACCCTTTCTCACAAACCCTAGTCCAAGCATATATCAACCAACTCAAAATATTTCCAACAATGCTCAACAACAAATCTCACATAACAATGATACTCATGTTCTTTTCTAACTCAAGTTCAAGTTCTTTGCATAACCAATTGGCTTCAACAACAATGCTAATAAAACAAGGCTTAATCACAACTCTCAATTCAGAAAACCTTGAAGCATTAACTCAACCACTTTTGAAAAGGAAACCCTAATCAATTCCTTTTCACTCCAAACTTAATTTTCAATCAAGCCAATCAACCAACTCAATAGAGAAGAATTTTACCCATACCTTTTTGTTGCCAAGAAGTTGTCCACAAAATCTGCCACACTTCACAAAAACTCTTTTCCAAACTCACATAAGGGTTAGAGGACTTCAATTAAAATCACAATGCAAAATATAACTTTAAATACACCTTTTTACTCCAACTTAATTTTCACATCCACCAAAGTCCTTTTAGAAGAAAACCCTTATCAAAAATAATAATCAACAAGTCTCAAAATAAATCTCAATTAACACTTTACCATAACTCCTTATACCTCCTAAAATATAACTCTCAAAATAATACTTTCCAAATAATAAAGCTCAAATAATTATCAACACTTCACCTTCAAAAATAATCACAACAACCTCTAATTAACAAAGTTTATTAAAACATTAATAAACCTTATAACATCCTTATCACTCCAACCTTAGGGCATAACCATAAAATTAATTAACACAAAAAATGTACTTGCCTCAAGGGGATTTGACCCCACATCTTGCCCTCACCATGAGCGCCTTAGCCATGGCTAAGGTTGCCACATGAGCTACATGCTCGTTCGCAAAGGGGGAAGCACCACGTGCTTCCTCTTTGCACTTTCCTTGCCCACGTTTAAAAACGTGTGCCTTGGCGCTTCCACAAAAACTCCACCAAAAACTTCTTCGCAAGAATCGAACGCATGACCTCCGTGCTACCAATGCCTTCACGCTTTCCAAGCTGCCACTAGGCCACACTGCCCAATGTGAATTGGGGGTGGTCTCTCTCCATGTTATCCTGTACTCTCCTTTCCAAATGTTTTAACCATGAGCTCATTTTTCGCATGTGCCACTCAATAATCAATCGAGCAAGGATAGATAATAAACAACTTTGGGCATGTATTTATATTGCCCTTCCTCCTTTGTCTAGACGTCGATGCTTTTATTGAAATGCATTACGTCGGCGCTTTAAGGCTTCGAAAGCCTTAGTAAACCCAACCTTGGGTTTTAATAAAAATTACTTTTGGACTTTATAAAACCCCTTGCCTTATAAAATATTATAATAAGGATTATAATTATTTTATTTGGGTTTTCACCATGGCAATTTTAATATTATAATAACCACCATTATAATATTAATCCTTCGATAAAGTACCTTTAATATTTATTTATAAAATTTAAATTCATGCTGAATTTAAATAATTTATAAAATAAATATTATAACTCCTTTTTAACTTTTGTCTTTTGCACTATTTTCCTCGATATTTTACCTTCTTGTTGGATATCAAATAACCATATTTGTCGCCTTTATTTCCTACTAAAATTATTGATGACCTCATCTGGTGACATCAATGACAACTTTGACTTAGGGACTCAAAATGTCCAACAATCTCCCCCTTTGTCATTGATGGTAACCCATATCCTTTTTACTGAAACTTGACCTTTCTTTTTCTTCTACTCCCCCTGGGACAATGCTCTCTCAAATATCAAATCTCTCCCCATATCCAATCTCTCCCCAATACACAAATCACACAAATCTCTCCCCCTTTGACATCAATGGCAAAGGGTCACCTTTGGGGCTCGGGGCTAAGAATGAGCCTCTTAGCTTAGCCCCTCCCCCACCTCCACATGAGGTGGTTAATTCTGGGGTGGGAGTCTCACTCCCAATTTTCCTCGAAGATACTCAAAAGTTTCCTTTGAGAGTGGCTTAGTGAAAATATCTGCTATCTGTTCCTTTGTAGTGACATACTCCAATATGACCTGTTTATCTATCACCTGTTCTCTCAGAAAATGATACTTAATCGGAATGTGCTTTGTCTTGGAGTGCATTACCAGATTTTTTGAGATACTTATGGCACTCGTATTATCACATAGTATAGGAATGGGCTGATCATGCTTTATCTTGAAGTCTTCTAAAGTTCTCTTCATCCATAACACCTGTGTACAACTGGCTACTGCTGCAATATATTCTGCCTCTGCTGTAGATAGAGATACTGAAACCTGCTTCTTACTTAACCAGGAGACTAGACTTTCTCCAAGAAAGAAAGCTCCTCCACTTGTGCTTTTTCTATCATCAATGTTGTCGGCCCAATCTGCATCTGTATATGTTGTTAGTGTGAAACTGTCACTTTTGGGATACCAAAGCCCAAAATCCATAGTCCCTTTTAGATACCTAAAAATTCTTTTTACTACTGCCACATGTGTTTCCTTAGGTGCTTCTTGAAACCTTGCCACTAATCCCACTGATTGTACTATGTCTGGTCTTGTAGCTGTGACATATAATAAGCTGCCAATCATGGATCTGTATAATCTCTGATCTACCTCTGGAGATTCATCATCCTTACTCAACTTGCACCCTATGACCATAGGAGTACTTACTGGTTTGCAATCTTCTAACCTGAATTTCTTCAACATCTCCTTGATGTACTTGGCTTGAGAGAGAAACACTCCCTTTCCTGATTGTGAAATCTGAAGACCAAGAAAGAAAGATAATTCACCAAGCATAGACATCTCAAATTCACTTTGCATATTCTTAGCAAATTCTTTGCACATCTTGTCATTGTTTCCTCCAAAAATTATGTCATCAACATAAACAACCACTATTAGAAGATCATTTCCTTCATTTTTGATATACAAGTTACTATCTGCTATTCCTTTCCTGAATCCCTATTCCTGTAGATACTTATCCAATCTTGAGTACCATGCTCTGGGAGCCTGCTTTAAACCATACAATGCTTTTTTCAATCTGCATACCTGATCTGGTGTATCTGCTAGTATGAATCCCTCTGGCTGTTCAATGTAGACCTCTTCTTCTAGAACCCCATTTAGAAATGTTGACTTGACATCCATATGATATACCTTGAAGTTCTTGAAACTTGCGAAAGCTAAAAATATCCTTATAGCTTCAAGTCATGCAACTGGAGCAAAGGTTTCATCAAAATCAATTCCTTCTACTTGTGCATAACCTTTGCATACTAACCTTGCTTTATTTTTGACCACTTGTCCATCTTCATTCAACTTATTTTTGAATACCCATTTTGTGCCAATCACATTTTTGTCCTTTGGTCATGGAACAAGTTCCCAAGTTTTGCTCTTCTCTATCTGATCCAATTCCTCATTCATTGCTTTAACCCAAAATTCATCTTCACTAGCCTGAGTGAAGTCTTTTGGCTCAATCTTAGATAGCAAAGAAAAATTTGCTTGTTGGGATGGTTTTATTATTCTTCTCCTTGTTTGTCTTTCATCTGGATTCCCGATGATCTGATATTTTGGATGGTGTTTCTGTACATACCTGGAAGGAGTCTTAGGAAGAAGCCTTTGTGTTTCTTCTTCATCTTTGTCTGATTCCTCACAAAATTCTTCTTGACAACATCCATCTTCTTGGTACATAGTTTGCTGAACTGGTTCTCTGGAATCTATCTTCTCATCAATTGTTACATTCATACTTTCCACCATAGTGCGTGTTCTTTTGTTGAAACATCTGTAAGCCTTGCTCTTAGTAGAATAACCAAGAAAAATTCCCTCATCACATCTTGGATCAAACTTGCCCAAGTTCTGATCTTCCCATCTTATGTAACATTTGCTTCCAAAGATTCTGAAATGTTTTATAGTAGCAGGTCTTCCTTTCCAAAGCTCATATGGAGTCTTGTGATGATTTACCCTTAATTGAGCCCTGTTAATTATGTATACAATTGTAGATACTGCTTCTTTCCAAAAACCATCTGATAACTTAGATTCATTTAACATAGCTCTAGCCATGTTTTCAACAATCTTATTCTTCCTCTCAACTACTCCATTTTGTTGGGGGTTCTTGCTGTTGAGTACTCTCTCTTGATTCCATGTTGTTCACAAAATTCTACAAACTCATTTGAAGTAAATTCCCCTCCTCTATCAGATCGTAGACACTTAATCCTTTTGCCTATTTCATTTTCAACCAATTCCTTGAATGCTTTAAATTTTTCAAAGGCCTCTGATTTCTCTTTTAGGAAGGTTACCCAAATCATTCTGGAATAATCATCTATAAACAACATGAAGTAACTCTCACCCTAAATACTTTGTGTTCTAGTAGGACCACACAAATCAGTATGTATTAGACTCAATGGCTCAGATGATACATAGCCTTTTGGTTTAAAGGTTGTCCTAGTTTGCTTCCCATGTTGACAGGGTGCACAAATTATGTTTTGAGGTCTTCTTATTTTGGGTAAATCTCTAACTGCCTATTTATTGCTTATACTGACTATGTTGTCAAAATTCAAATGACCCAATCTTCTATGCCATAACCAACTCTCATTTTCTTGTGATAGAAAGCACTTTTCCCCTTTGATCTCATTGAGCATATATAAGTTGTTTGGGGTCCTTCTTGCATTTGCAATAATTCTTCCAGTTTCTATTTTTCTTATCTCACATCTATCTGGATAGAAGGTGACCATGTATCCTTGATCACAAAGTTGACTTATACTCAGTAGATTGTGTTTTAACCCTTTGACATACAAAACATTTTCTATTTTTGTTTTTCCATTGTCTAGACTTAGAGTTCCTCTCCCAACAATCCTTGCTGATCCATTATCACCAAAACTTATTGATCCTCTATTTGTTTCCTTTAGTACAATGAACTTATCTTTGTCTCCTGTCATGTGACTAGAGCAACCACTATCAAGATACCATTGTTCTTATTTATCTTGAGCATGAAGGGTTGTTTGTACTAACATAGATCTGGCCCTAACATTCTTTCTTTCATCCTTCCTAGTTGTTGGAATTGTTTTTCTAGACTCAGGAGATATCATTTTACACCATCTAGCCTTGTGCCCAAAATTATTACATTTGTAACATATAACATCATCATCCATGAGAGGTGCAAAGGAATTGAAATTTCTATTGTATCTTGCATGATGAATACAGTGTGCAACTCTATGACCATATTTATTGCAAGAAAAACAATGACCATGGAAGAAATTATGTAACCTGTTTGGAAGTCTTGGATTTTGTGAAGAAGTCATCTTCTTCTTGTGATTAACTCTTATCCAGGGTTCTTCTTTGCTTTCTTCCTTTCTGATGTCCTTTGCTTGCTTTTCTTTGTTTGAAGTTTCTGCCTTTTGGAAACTTGATTCCTCTTTCTGCTTCTCATATTCTGTATCTTGTAGTATCTTGGTCCTTTCCAGTTTATTCCTTAGGAGAACAATTTTTGCTTCCAATTTTTCACATTCTATTTCCCTGGCTTTCAATAGATCTATCATATCTTGCTCAATCTTCTTTCCTTCTTCCACCTTAATCTTGAGTTCTGTGAGATTCTGTATAAGTTCCACTCTTGCTTCTTCATCTTCCTAAAATTGTTCTTTCAAGCTTGAATTTTTCTCTCTAAGTCTTTCCAATTTTCTAAGAGCAGCAAAGAACTCTTCTTTTATATCAAACATAGTCTCTTCTTCACTTTCTGAAGTCATGTGTGCTACCGAAGGATCCTCTTCCAAGTTATTAGACTCTTCACAGAGAGACCCACTCTGATACCAATTGAAGAACATGTGCTTATACTGAGAGGGGGGTGAACAGTATACAATAAAAATTTTTCCCTCTCAATCCAAATAGTAGCATCAACATTAATAAAATAGTAAACATCACACAAAGCATCACACACATGAGAGACATCATTTTTAACGTGGTTCACCCAATGTGGGCTACCTCCACAGAGAAAATATTTCTTCTAAATATTTCTCAAATAATATGTTGGGAATCCTTCCCAATTACAATGTTTATGGACCTCTGTCCAAAGGAGATGTTGATCCCCCAAATCTGGTTTGTGGATCTCTATCCATAGGAGAACTCCTTCTCCTCTGCTCTAGATGGTGATCCTCTAGAAGACACTGCCTCCACTACACTGACTATGGATCTCTCTCCACTTGAAGACTCTTGTCCTCACTCAGAAGACCTATCCTCAATGTCCTGGATGATGGATCTCTATCCACTAGAGTCTCTATCCTCTCTGCTCTATCACCTCCAAAGCTCTGTCTCAATACTGTACTAAACATAGTCCAGTCGGTCTAGCACAGCTCTGCTCAATCTCTTGCACTAAACACAGTACATTCGGTCTAGCACAAATATGCTCAATAGGTTCACTTAGAACCTGCACAAATCTGCTCAATAGGTCCACACAGAACCTATCCAAATCTGCTCAACAGGTCCACACAGAACCTATCCAAATATGCTCAACAAGCTCACACAGAACTTGTCCAAATCTTCTCAATAGGTCCACATAGAACCTATCCAAATATGCTCAACAAGCTCACACAGAACTTGTCCAAATATACTCAACAATCCACAAAAACTTCAAATTCTCATACAAGCTCACATAGAACTTGTCCAAATCTACTCAATCACTTTCTCAAATCAATCTCATAGAAGCATAAAGAGAATTGTTAGAGACTCAATATGTTCTATACTCAATGCTCAATCTCAACTCAAATTAGAATATAGAATAGTTTGTTTCATGGAACTTGAACAACCACTTCACATCCACTTGACTAGGCTCAACCAACTCTACTCAACCAATCACCTCAAGGAACAACCCTTTCTCACAAACCCTAGTCCAAGCATATATCAACCAACTCAAAATATTTCCAACAATGCTCAACAACAAATCTCACATAACAATGATACTCATGTTCTTTTCTAACTCAAGTTCAAGTTCTTTGCATAACCAATTGGCTTCAACAACAATGCTAATAAAACAAGGCTTAATCACAACTCTCAATTCAGAAAACCTTGAAGCATTAACTCAACCACTTTTGAAAAGGAAACCCTAATCAATTCCTTTTCACTCCAAACTTAATTTTCAATCAAGCCAATCAACCAACTCAATAGAGAAGAATTTTGCCCATACCTTTTTGTTGCCAAGAAGTTGTCCACAAAATCTGCCACACTTCACAAAAACTCTTTTCCAAACTCACATAAGGGTTAGAGGACTTCAATTAAAATCACAATGCAAAATATAACTTTAAATACACCTTTTTACTCCAACTTAATTTTCACATCCACCAAAGTCCTTTTAGAAGAAAACCCTTATCAAAAATAATAATCAACAAGTCTCAAAATAAATCTCAATTAACACTTTACCATAACTCCTTATACCTCCTAAAATATAACTCTCAAAATAATACTTTCCAAATAATAAAGCTCAAATAATTATCAACACTTCACCTTCAGAAATAATCACAACAACCTCTAATTAACAAAGTTTATTAAAACATTAATAAACCTTATAACATCCTTATCACTCCAACCTTAGGGCATAACCATAAAATTAATTAACACAAAAAAATGTACTTGCCTCAAGGGGATTTGACCCCATGTCTTGCCCTCACCATGAGTGCCTTAGCCATGGCTAAGGTTGCCACATGAGCTACACGCTCGTTCGCAAAGGGGGAAGCACCACGTGCTTCCTCTTTGTGCTTTCCTTGCCCACATTTAAAAATGTGTGCCTTGGCGCTTCCACAAAAACTCCACCAAAAACTTCTTCGCAAGAATCGAACGCATGACCTCCATGCTACCAATGCCTTCATGCTTTCCAAGCTACCACTAGGCCACACTGCCCAATGCGAATTGGGGGTGGTCTCTCTCCATGTTATCCTATACTCTCCTTTCCAAACGTTTTAACCACGAGCTCATTTTTTGCATGTGCCACTCAATAATCAATCGAGCAAGGATAGATAATAAACAACTTTGGGCATGTATTTATATTGCCCTTCCTCCTTTGTCTAGACGTCAACGCTTTTATTGAAATGCATTACGTTGGCGCTTTAAGGCTTCGAAAGCCTTAGTAAACCCAACCTTGGGTTTTAATAAAAATTACTTTTGGACTTTATAAAACCCCTTGCCTTATAAAATATTATAATAAGGATTATAATTATTTTATTTGGGTTTTCACCATGGCAATTTTAATATTATAATAACCACCATTATAATATTAATCCTTCGATAAAGTACCTTTAATATTTATTTATAAAATTTAAATTCATGCTGAATTTAAATAATTTATAAAATAAATATTATAACTCCTTTTTAACTTCTGTCTTTTGCACTGTTTCCCTCGATATTTTGCCTTCTTGTTGGATATCAAATAACCATCTTTGTCGCCTTTATTTCCTACTGAAATTACTGATGACCTCATCTGGTGACATCAATGACAACTTTGACTTAGGGACTCAAAATGTCCAACATATAGGGCTTTAAATAGAGCCATACTCAACACAACATATCAATTATTATTTTATTGACCCTCTCGGTCTAGTCCTTAGTCTTCAAATGATAAGCAATGCTAATGTTGAGATTAAAGTCAGTCTATACCAAAACATTATCAAAAAAATATAAAGGAGCTACATATAGGTGTCAGCTTGTTTCCATTGAGGTATATATAGCTTTAGATCAATATGTAGTTGTGAATGGAGATAGACATTCATATATAGTAGTAAATAATTATGAGGAAGTAAATTATAGTAAAATCATTTAAAAAAAAGAAATGCATTAGGATGCTTGCATATAGAGAATTACAATGCATCCTGTTGGTTCGGATTTCATACACACCCCATGAAGAATGAGCATAAAATATCAATAACACTTATATGGGATAAATCCCACTCACTTTAGGATCTTGCTAGTTATCCAAGGTGTGAGTTACAGAGTTGGGTCGAATGTCTATTCACTCTTTTTTGCTTTTGGAATAGTTTCAAGTGGACTGTCTGTTACCTTACAACGGGCTCGACCTTTGTTCAATAATGTTTAGAGGTTGTTATCTTTGTTGACTATCGTATTTACAATGAGTTCTTTGATATAGCTCTTTATGCTTTAGCAGATTAAATAAAATACAAATTTGAAAGAAAATAAAAATGAATCATTTAACGGTGGAACAGAGAGAGTAGGGTAGGGCAGAAAAGAGAAGCTTATCTAAGTTAGTTGTAGAATCAAAACTATCAATTTCAATTACACTATTTAGCTTCACAATAGAACCAATAAAAGAGGAAGGTGTCCAGCTTTCTAAGATCATCTTCTACTAAGAGCATAAGACGGAGATAACATAGATTTGAAAGAAAATCATAAATAAAAGGGAATTCGATGTTAACTGGTATCTCTCACAAGCAGTCTAGCTCACGCAGTGAGGACAGAGCAATTAGAATAGACCAGAACCTTAAATCTTTAATTTTTTCTAGCATATAACAAACAGAGTGAAGCCTAGCAACATGTTCAATCTTGATAATGCAGATTTACAACTAAAATAAATAGAACTTTAGTGAGATGAAAATAGAAGAAGGTGCACTTATCAAAATATGAAAGAGATTAGGCTCCTGGCCATGCTATCACAGAAGAACAATTTCACACAATCCCTAGGTCCATAACAAAGCATTCAAACAAGATTTGCAGGAAATTGCTAGAATGTCTTTTATTCCAAGTTTTCCGCTCTCTGAATTTACATTCAAAAGAAGTATATATAGATTCAAGACAGACCCTGATCTTTTCAAAATATCTTCTTCAAAATATCTAGATCTTATCATAAAAATCCCATCGTCAAAGCTTTACAATATAAGGTATTTTTATATAGAATTTTGATAAACCCTAATCACTCTAAAAATCTTTGTGTGGATCTTGCCATAAATGGAGAAGATAAGACTTGTTTTTATCCTTGTCAAATGGGCATTGTGTGTAAATGTATCTTTATCTTTCGGTAAGCTGTCATAGCATCTCATTAATTCTTCTACAAAATTCGGATGAGTCACTGACTTTCGAGGCCTTCCATCCTCGCACAGCTGCCTTTGTTTGGTTCGAGTTGAGATTCTCTCCCCGCAATTACTTTTGCCATAAATTTTCCTAGCAAATGTATCCACCGGTAAATTCCTTGAAGCCTGTATTTGTGGCTGGATCTGCAAAATCTGGATGAGTCACTGACTTCCTAGCATCTCTTATCTTTATATTTCGGCAAACTGTCAGAGCATTTCATTAATTCCTCGCTTGATTTGTGCCAAAATTTAGGTTTGTCTATCTTTCTCGCCATTAGTAACTATCGAATCACTTTCTGCAAAAGAAAAGCAAATATTAGAACTTTTTAATTAATTAATTTTTTCATTTAAATATTTCTAGGGTTTGGACAGTGTCGAAAATCTTTCACTTCCTTTGGATGGGTGATGAAAAATTTAAAGAATGGCCAAATTTTGCAAAATGAATATAAATCCAAACATGTCGCGATATCGCGACATTTTCTTCAAGTTACTTCTTCCTTGTTTGTGCCTTCACGAAAATGGAACATGTCGCGATATCGTGACATTTCCTTCACTTCATGTCTTTTAAGCTTTTGTCTTCACGAAAATGGAACATGTCATGATATCGCGACATTTCCTCCACTTTGTCTCTTCCAAGCATTGGCCCTCACGAAAATGGAACATGTCGCGAAATCACGACATTTCCTTCACTTAGTCTTTTTTAGCTTTTGCCCTCGCGAAAATGAGACATGTCCGAAAATGGAACATGTCGTGATATCGCGACATCGGACTTTAAAAGATTTTAGGATACAATTAATTTTGAGCGAAAGTCCGACAAGTCTGAAAATGGAACATGTCGCAATATCGCGACATTTCCCTCAAGCTTTTCTTCTGAGATTTTCCTCTCGCAAAAATGAGATAGGTTTGAAAATGGAACATGTCGCGATGTCACGACATCGAAATTTAAAATATTTTAGGATACAATTAATTTTGAGTGAAAGTCCGACAAGTCCAAAAATGGAACATGTCGCGATATCGTGACATTTCCCTCAAGCTTTTCTTCTGAGCTTTTCCTCTCACGAAAATGAGACAGGTCCAAAAATGGAACATGTCGCGATGTCGCGACATCGGACTTTAAAAGATTTTAGGATACAATTAATTTTGAGCGAAAGTCCGACAAGTCCGAAAATGGAACATGTCACGATATCGCGACATTTTCCTCACTTCATGTCTTCCAAGCTTTCCTTTCGCGAAAATGGAGCATGTCGCGACATCAAATTTCAAAAGATTTTAGGTTACAATTAAATTTGAGCGAAAGTCCGACAAGTCCAAAAATGGAACATGTCGCGATATCGCGACATGTTCTTCACTTCATGTCTTCCAAGATTTCCTCTCGTGAAAATGGAACATGTCGCGATATCGCGACATTTCCTTCACTTCATCTCTTTCAAGCTTTCGCCCTCACGAAAATGGAACATGTCTGAAAATGGAACATGTCACGACATCGCGACATCGGACTTCAAAATATTTTAGGTTACAATTAAATTTGAGCGAAAGTCCAACAAGTCCGAAAATGGAACATGTCACGATATCGTGACATTTCCCTCAAGATTTTCTTCTGAGCTTTTCCTCTCGCGAAAATGAGACAGGTCCGAAAATGGAACATGTCGCGATGTCGCGACATCGGACTTTAAAAGATTTTAGGATACAATTAAATTTGAGCGAAAGTTCGACAAGTCCAAAAATGGAACATGTCGCGATATCGCAACAATTTCCTCACTTCATGTCTTCCAAGCTTTGCCCTCGCAAAAATGAGACATGTCCAAAAATGGAACATGTCGCGATATCGCGACATTTCCTTCACTTCATATCTTCCAAGCTTTCCTCTCGTGAAAATGGAATATGTCCAAAAATGGAACACGTCGTGATATCGCGACATTTCCTTCACTTCATATCTTCCAAACTTTCCTCTTGCGAAAATGGAACATGTTCGAAAATGGAACATGTCGCAATATCACAACATCGGACTTCAAAATATTTTAGGTTACAATTAAATTTGAGCGAAAGTCCGACAAGTCCGAAAATGGAACATGTCACGATATCGTGACATTTTCCTCACTTCATGTCTTCCAAGCTTTCCTCTCGCGAAAATGGAACATGTCGCGACATCGCGACATCGGACTTCAAAAGATTTTAGGTTACAATTAAATTTGAGCGAAAGTCCGACAAGTCCGAAAATGGAACATGTCGCGATATCACGACATGTTCTTCACTTCATGTCTTCCAAAATTTACTCTCATGAAAATAGAACATGTCATGATATCGCGACATTTCATTCACTTCATCTCTTTCAAACTTTCCTCTCGCAAAAATGGAACATGTCCGAAAATGGAACATGTCGCGATATCGCAACATCGGACTTCAAAATATTTTAGGTTACAATTAAATTTGAGTGAAAGTCCGACAAGTCCAAAAATAGAACATGTCGCGATATCGTGACATTTCCCTCAAGCTTTTCTTCCGAGATTTTCCTCTCGTGAAAATGAGACAGGTCTGAAAATGGAACATGTCGTGATGTCGCGACATTTCCCTCAAACTTTTCTTCTACTTTGCAAACTCTCCAAAAATTATGGGTTGACTCCAGCAACTTTGTCCACCTGTATTTGGCATTTTTACATATTGGTGAAGGATCTTCCTTACTCAGAAATAAATTTAACATTTGAAAAATGAATTTTAAATTGCTCAAGAATGATCGACTTCACATGGTGTAGAAAAAATGATGAAAAACTCAAAGTGCCCAGAATTTGATGAAATTTTACAAGAATCTAAAAAGGCCCAAAGGGTATCCAAATTTGCAAACGGAGCTTAAAAATTCATCACGGTTGAAGGGAAAATGCATTTAGAAGTTTGCTGGCCAAAAATAGAAACTGCTATTGAAATCAATGCCATATGCAAGTATACTTGGACACTTTGATGTAGGCGAAGCTTTAAAAAAAAGGGTGCAAGAAAAATTTGGAATTAAAACCTGAAAACTCAAGAGGGTCCATGAAAAAAAAATGAAAATTAAATATTTTCAAAGGGATGGAATTTCATTTTTTAGTGGGGGTGTGTTGCTTCTCAACACACCCATCTTTAGTGTTTGGCTGCTCTAATCCCCCTGGAGGATTACCATCTGCTGTTTGAAAGGTAGAGACCAAAATTAATTCGTAGAGAGCAATACAAATAGATGCCTCTGAGAATTTACTTGGAAGAACGAAAATCTATTACCGAGTCATTTACCTTCTATTGAAAGAAGGAAAATATGTAAAATGTGTCACTACAAAAATGTTGTTGACCGTATCATTCAAATACCAATTGAATTGTGTACTCTATCATAGGGATATATTTTTTGTGTGTATCTATAAAATTGTAAATTTTTTTATATTTGAGAAAACACTTTATCATTACTCATGTGAAGCGGATAATTTATGGTGAAACATTATAATCGGCAATATGATTTTGGTATAATTTATAATTATTTTATGTGATAGTGTCTCTGAGATATTAGAGTTTGTGTATTGGTTGTAGCTTGGGCTACTCTATCATGGCCTCGTTGCTGCTATGGTTAATACCAAAATTTTTGAATGATGAGAGAAATTTATCTACCGACATCTCTAAAGAAGAAAAGCAGCATTAAGATCCTAACTCCCAACCTTGTTGTCAATAGTATTACCACTATTGGATTATATTTTGATTGAGTCGTTTTGAACGTATGATAGCAATTGACGTTTTACTTATAAAATCATAATGTTGCCTAAAAAATTTATGAATTCCTTATGCACCGTGAGTATTTATGCTTTTGGCTAGCATCTGTAAAAGAAATCTATTTTTGAATTATTAATAAATCATTGAATAATACAAGGATTTAATAAAACTACTTTACACTATATTTTTATTGGACAAATAACATTGGAGTTTATGTATGTTGTAATTTTTATGATGGCTCCTTGTGAAATTTTATAAAATGTTTATTCTCTCTGCTATATTTACGCCATATGCATGGTTGAATGATGTTGATACAAACATTTTCTTTTACCGAGGGTAATCCCTCACCATCGCTCATAGGATGTGCAAAATAATGACGTGAATAGTATAACTTGAACAAGAGTAATAATCCTTGAAAATGATTGCCATAATTCTCAAACAGAAGACACAGGACTGCCTAATTTATTACCCAAAAAATTGAACATTTGTATGAGAGTATTGATCTAGTGTGTAATGGCATAGTCTTATAGTTACCTTACCTTCATGACGATGTTAGGGATTTATTTACTAAAATAAACTTAGTAAAAGCCTAGTATACCTCCAACACGTGTTGAGCGTACGAAACCAAGAAATACTAAATATTAAACTTCTACCATTAGTATTGGAAAAGAAATATAATGAGCATCAGAACATGTTGATTAAATAATTTTACAAAGATAAATGTGTAACCATCGAGAAGGATGTGCAACCACCCAACTTCGGTATCTCGTAGATGGTGGTTTTCATGATTCGGTGATAGCTATATCCTAGCAGATTATGTGGAGTGAGAGGATATTCTACTAGTCCAAGTAATAATTGGTAGAATGGGATGTCATTCCAGGATATCTTACAAAGTAGTACCATGAGAGTTCTCACGTACACAATTCAGTTGTAGAATTGCCAACAATAACCTGATATTATAGGTGTTGGTATTTGGGGTTGGAAGGTCTAGCGATGGATGGAATGGGATGTATCATCATCAACTGCAACGTGACCTGGGATACTATTTTGCTACACCATAAATTTTAAGTTCACTTCATTTAAATTATCAGAACTGGTTGTAGATGGAAAAAAATATACATAATGAGCTAAGGATACAATAAAATCTCATATGGATTTCATTTAGCATCCTATATTTTGGATAGATGTTGTATGAGAATAATAGAGGGTAACTTGTAGTAGATAAATTAACTCTTTTATGCCATAATTATTGGTTAAATGTTTTTAAGTAAATACATTTAGAAGTGTAGTTTAACAATAGCTTTTAAGTCATTGGTATATGCTTAAGTTTCATTATTTGAAAATTATGCATATTAAATATGCTATAGTTTGGGTAACATGCAAATAATATTCCTTTAAAATTAAAAATAAAAAGAGTATAATTTAGACAAAATCAACAACCTAGATAATTTGGAACCAAAAACTCAAAGTAAGCTTTAAAGGTGAACTAGATTAAGTGATGTTTTGTAGAACCACCTGTGTAATATTGGAATTAACCGAACCTGATCATCGAGGAGGATGATATAATATGAAATTAAAACCATTGAGATGGTTTAAAAACAAATTTTTTTGATGCCATCAAGAAGGATTCGCAACCACCCAACTCCGATATCTCGTAGATGGTGGTTGTCACAATTCGATGATAGTTGTATCCTAGCAAATTATGTGGAGTGAGAGGCTCTTCTACTAGTCCAAGTAATTATTGGTAGAATGGGACATCATTTTGGGCTATCTTACAAAGTAGTACCATGAGAGTTCTCACGTACACAATTTAGTTGTAGAATTGCCAACAATAAACTGAGATTAGAGGTATTGGTATTTGGTATTGGAAGGTCTCGTGATGGATGGAATGAGATATATCATCATGAACTACAATGTAACCTAAGATACTATTTTTCTACACCATCAATTTGAATTTCACTTCATTTAAATTGTCAGAACTGGTTGTAGATGGAAAACAAATATACACAATGAGCTAAGGACAAAATAAACTCTCATAGGGATTTCATTTAGCCTCCTATGTTTTGTATGGATGTTGCCTGAGTGTAATAGAGGGTAACTTGTAGTAGATAACTTAAGTCTTTTATACCATAATTATTGGTTAATGTTTTATAAGTAAATACATTTAGAAGTGTAGTTTAACAATAGCTCTTAAGTCATTGGTATATGCTTAAGTTTCATTATTTAAAATTATGCATATTAAATATGCTATAGTTTGGGTAACATGCAAATAATATTCCTTTAAAATTAAAAATAAAAAGAGTAGAATTTAGACAAAATCAACAACCTAGATAGTTTGGAATTGAAACCTCAAAGTAAGCTTTAAAGGTGAACCAAATTAAGTGATGTTTTGTGCAAACATCTGTGTAAGATTGGAACCAAACTAACATGATTATCAAGGAGGATGATATAATATGAAATTAAAACCATTGAGATGGTTGGAATACAAAGATTTTTGATGCCATTGGGAAGGATGTGCAACCACCCAACTCTGACAGCTCACAGATGGTAGTTGTTGTGATTCGGTGATAGTTGTATCCTAGTAGATTATGTGGAGTGAGAGTATCTTTTGCTAGTATGAGTAATTAATGAAAGAATGGGATGTCGTTCTAGGCTATATTATGAAGTAGTACCATGAGAGTTCTCACGTACATAGTTCAGTTGTAGAATTGCCAATAATAACATGATATTAGACGTGTTGATATTTGGGATTGGAAGGTCTAGCGATGGATAGAATGGGATGTATCATCATCAACTGCAACATGACCTAGGATACATGGACCTAAAATCTAAAGAATTTATGGACCCTAGTTGTGTTCATGAGTAGATGATCTACAATCAGGCACATGGTCAATTAATGCTAACCCTAGCATGGTTAAGAAAATAAAAGCTAAGGCAAAAGATAGAACATGGGTTAGAGAAACCTATGTCCTTAATACTATGATATGGGGAAATAATGCATTCACCCTTATAGGTATTATGGGCCCTAGAATGAAAATCCTTTACCGTGAATTCAAAACTAAATAATGAGAAGGATTCACTAAATGACACTCTTATTACAAAATTTGGCCAATCTTGAGCACTCAAGATACCATTTGCAGTGGTCATAAATATTGAAGTGTGTAATATATGCTTACGTACTAATAACAAGTTGGGTGTGTAGTAGTCAATCTGTGACTTTGACTATATCTATGTCAAAATTTTAACTTTATATTTTGAATATCCAGGAGAGTTAGACCTGGGTTATTACAGTTGGTGGACTTGTCATTCTCAATACCCAACGTCAAGGTTGGGTCCTTTGTGTTAAGTGGGTCATTAGAGCCCTCACGAGTAATGAGGCCTAGAATATTCTCATCCAATACTATATTAGTGAAGGTTCCACTTTTGGGTGTAAGAGTTGGAAGGGCATGGGGCTCCCTTTCCTCTTTTTTGACCCTATGTTTATCAAAGTGTCAATATCCTTCGTAATTAGGAGCATTTGGAAAACATGTGAGAGTGTTAAGCCTTGGATTATATGGAATGGCCAGAGCTTTTGGCATGACCTCTCCATCAACCAAATGAATATTTGGTGGTCACCTATTATCACCTACCAAGGTTCCCCGTTTGCATAGGTTCCTTGGGTTCTTGCGCTGAGATTCTTTTGTAAATGTGTGTGATGCATTACTAATTTATTTTCTCATATTACCAGGGATTGTATCCCTTGGTATGATTTCAAAATTAATTTATGCTTAGTCACATTGATAAAGATACTTTTGAGGATGTCAAGGCTGCTCTCTCTAACTCCATTTTACATAATATTTTTGTTCTTTCATAGCGACCTTGATGGAAGGACTAGAAGTGGTATCCAAACACTCTCCTACTAAATTATAAGGCTTGATTGGGGTATGGATGGCTCTCTCATTACCTCATCATGGTTGATACTATAAATCAATGGTGGAAGGTCTCCTCCCCTTGACCTATTTGGATGTGCAGGTTCCAAGCCACTTGGGCTCCTTTCTTGGAGCCCAAACTTTCTTATTTTTCCTAGAGTATTTTGCACCAAGGACTTCTTGTTGGGGAGTGTCTACAATATTTAGGCATCCCTAACACTTCTTGCCCTTTCTATCTTCAATCTTAAGACTTTACCCATATTTTTTTGGTTTGTGCTCATGCTCATTCTCTTTGGGAGTGACCTCTTTACTTTTTTATACCTTATTCCTTCACCATGTTTGAGTGGAAGCATGTCATTTTGGGATACCCCTCACCATTGTGAGCTATTTTTTGAAGTGTGGCACTTGTTTTGTATGGAAACTATGTTCAGTATATGGAGAGCTATAAATGATTGTATCTTTGGTAAGTGTAATTCCACTTTGCACATCTCTACTTTTGAGAAGTCTAATATTATTTCATCTATGTATTTTCAAATTATAGTTTAGGCCAAAAAGGTTGCCATGGAACTCACTCATATTTAGGAGCTTATTGATCAGTGGGGGAATATGTCATGCTCATTCAATCATGTTTCTCCTAAGAAAGATACTCCTCGAAACTGGTCTAGGTCCAAATAATAGCATTGCTCACTCCCAAACTACACTCCTATCCTAGCTCAAGGTCCTTACAGAGATGGCCATGGCTACATGAATATTCCTCTCTCCCCCAATTCCTTGACTTGATGCTTGGATCAATTTAGGAGTTTCGTCAATTGCTACCAGCCAAGATTCATTTGTTTATGGTTGAGTGGATGTTCCCAGTACTTTTGGACATTGTAGGGACTTGATGCCAAAGTATCTTGATGCTTTTGGTGGGTGGGAATCAATCCCAAGGGTGGCTAAACCCATATATTGGAGCCTCATCATTTTGTAATCAATTTATTTTGTTGTCCATCAATTCTGTAAGGTGGTGTTGAATAACTATAAATTGTTTGCTTGGGTTCCCGCTCTTTTTTTATGGGGATAATTTTTTGATTGATGGTATTAGCCACGTGGCATGTTTATCCACATTTTTTTTGTAAAAATATATTTGATTAAATATTTAATATAATACCTTTTTACATTAAAAAAATTGTTTTAGCTTATTTATTTATGTTTAACTTTTTTATGCATTTAAAAAACATAGTAGATAGTAGATTTTGATTAATATTAGTTTTAAAATTTATCTAATAATAAAATATAAAATACTTTAAAATTTTAATTAATATTGTTTTTATTTTAGATGGGAGAGTCTAGAAATTAGGATACATTGAGGACTTAACTACCAATGAAGATAAATTCAATTATGGATAAGTATGAACAAAATCCTTTCCTTGAAATTCATGGTTAAAAAAATAAAATAAATTATTTATAGTTTTATTATGAATAAAATTACCATACTTAAAATAATTATGTTTGTTAAATGCACTTATTTAAAAAAATTATGAAAAATTGTAAAAAATTATTAATGATAACAACTTTGACAATAATTGTAAATATATTTTAACAAAATTAATCTTTTAAAAAAATAATATTTATTTTGTAAGTATACCTCATCGTCCTCCCTTTTTAAACTTTTAAAAAATTACAATGTATCTTTTATAAGTGAAAACACTTAACAACTAATCCTTATTATGGGTTACAATCATGGAGAATTTTTATTTGGATAAGAACAATATTTATTTTTATTTTAAATACAAAGGAAATGTTTTCATGCATAACCAATTCCTTGTTGGTGGGAGAAATAAAACTATGAAATGGCTAGTAGAGGATGGAAAAGGAATTTCAAAATGGCTATAAAAATAAAAATAAAAAATCACAAAGCACTTAGCTAGAAATAAGAGTACATATAGTTTAGCAAAAATCTCTATTTTTTTAGATTTGGAACAAAGTGGTTTTCGGCAACATTTTTGAGTCCAAAAAATCCATCGCTGAGAACCTGAAGGCTGTGGAGGAAAGGATGGCTACCGAAGGTTACATTGAGGGTCTCAGGGAGGAAGAGCGGAGCCTTTTGGTGGACTTTCATTCTATTCTCGCTAGGGAGGAAACGTTCTGGCACCAGAAATCTCGTGACCTGTGGTTGAAGAATGGAGACTCCAACACGAGATTTTTTCATGTGTCTACTATGAGGCACGGAGGGGCCAACAAGATCGGAGAAGTGACTTGTAAGGATGGGCACATTACCAGGGAGATTGAGGAAATCAGGAGCGAAGCAATTAATTTCTTTCAGGATTTGCTTGGCACTCCTCCAGATAGCAACCTCCAGGTCCATAAATCTATGCTCGCAAATTTTTTGACTAAAGTTCCCCATGAGGTAAGCATGAAAATTCTGGAACCTTTTTTCTCATCTGAGATTAAGGAAGCATTGTTCTCCATGCAACCAGATAAGGCCCCTGGGCCCGATGGTTTCCCTCCCCAATTCTTCCAAGTCATGTGGGAGGTCATGGGCTCGGATGTGTGTGATGCTATTCGAGTTATCCAAGCATCCAAATCTATCCACCCGAAACTCAATTCCACCTTTCTTGCCCTCATTCCTAAGTCTCCTTCCTGCAAAATTTTCTTTGACTATTGACCCATTAGCCTATGCAATGTTTTTTACAAGATCCTTACCAAGTTTATAGCCAATAGACTCAAAACAATCCTCCTCCTCCTGATTGATCCTTGTCAGGGAAGCACTGTCAAAGGCAAAAACATTCTTGATGGTGTTATCACTGTCCATGAGACCCTTCATTCCACTTATCGCTCTAAGAATGCTGCTCTTTTTCTTAATATTGACATGAACAAAGCCTTCGACCATGTCGATCAAAATTTTTTGTGTGCAGTCCTCCTCAAGTTCGGCTTTCATCCCCACTGGATTGACCTTGTCTACAGCTGTATATCCACTCCCTTTTTTTCTATCTTGGTCAATGGGTCCCCAGCTAGGTATTTCCAAAGCTCTAGAGGCCTTAGATAGGGCGATCCTCTTTCTCCCATCCTGTTCATTCTTCTGGCGGAGGTTCTGAGTTGGTCCATGAAAGAGGCTCTTCGACAGAACAAGATTTTTGGCATCTTGTCGACTTCTAGAATTAATCCTCTTACTCATTAGCAATTTGTGGATGACACCCTCATTTCCACTGGGGCGTCCATTGCTCAAGCCAAGTCACTCAAGAGGATCCTATCCCATTATGAGCAAGCTGTTGGACAAAAGGTCAATTACATCAAGAGCAAAATTTACTTTATTAACACTCCACTGTGCAGACAAATTTAGATTGCTAGAATTCTTGAATGCACTATTGATTCCCTGCCTACGTCCTATCTAGGGTTGCCTCTATCTTATAGCGATCGGGATAGTGGGGACATGTAAAACACGATTCTTGAGCACCTTCACATGAAACTCAACACTTGGAAGGGCAAACTCCTATCGCAATCTAGGAAAGCCACCCTTACCAAAGCCTGTCTTCAGGGGACCCTGACCTACTTCATGTCGGTGCTCATGCTTTCGAGTGCAGTCCACTCCAAGATTGAGAAGATTCAGAGGAACTTTCTTTGGTCTGGTAACAAAGAGAAATCTAGACTTCCCCTTGTAGCCTAGGACAAGGTGTGTTCGAGGATAGATCAAGGCGGCCTAGGGTTGAGAAGATCAAGACTTATGAATCTGGCTTTGATCATGAAGCACGCTTGGAGGATTATGTCTAGCAACCTGGTGGAGTAGGTTATGCTAGTTAAAATGAAGTATCTTGGCCCCACCCCCTTCTTGGATCCTGAAACATCCTCCGTGGCATCGATCTTTTGGAAATCTGTGCTCCAAACCTGACATCTGATCAATCTGGGAGCCCATTGGATTTTGGGTGATGGCAACTGCATTTCCTTTTGGAATGATAGGTGGACGACTGAAGAAGCCCTTGGGTCAAGGGAGGACCTCGCTGGACTGAGAAGCTTGACCGACCCTAACACCCAGCTTAGGGTGGTAGATCTCATTGATCGGAGCACCCGTTTCCCTCAGTGGAAGTTGCTTGTTGTGGAGGGGTTTAATAATGAGATTACATTTCTTGATAATATCCTTCAATAGATTTTAATTCCTTCTGCTAGGAGGAATAACAGGATCATCTAGAGTGGTACAGAGGATGGGTGTTTCTCTGTTAAATAAGCTTATGAGCTTCTCACCACCAAGACTGCTCTAAACTACAGGTGAAATATTGTTTGGAGGAAAGGAGTTATTCCTAAAATCAACTTCTTTGCATTGATTGCTTTCCACAATAAAGCCTTAACTATTGAAAACCTTCATAAGAGAGGTTTTTCCTTCCCTAACAGGTGTTACTTGTGTTTAGCAGATTGTGAGACGAGGGATCATTTATTCTTGCATTGCTCATTTTCCCACTCTATTTTGAGCATTTTCCTATCCTCCTTCCAGATCCTTTGGTGCTCTCCCCGATCCCTTAGAGATGCTTTTCACCAATGGCCTAGTCCTTTCAAGAATCCCAAGCTCTGCTTCCTCCTCGAGGCCTCCTTCCACCATTTAATTTGGCAAATTTGGTTAGAGAGGAATGCCAGAATATTTGGTAGAGCTCCTAGAGGGCCCCTTCTATCACTCAAAGGGTGTTATATTATGCCATTGAGAATTCTATTATGGTTCCCAGTCCCCATCCCCATATTCTGAGCGAAGAAGCTATTCTCAAAATGATGAATCTCTAGTCGTTTCTGGAGGTTGTTAAAGGGCCCTGTCGAAGGAATGTTGTGTGGACCAAACCCCCCATGGGGTGGATTAAATTAAACTTTGATGGAGTGGCTAAGGGGAATCCTAGGCCCGCTGGTGCTGGTGGGGTTGTCCGTGATCATGATGGGAATATTGTGATGGCCTATTGTGAAGATTTGGGCTCCTAGACGAATCACTATGCTGAAGCTCGAGGTGCTATGAATGGTATTCGAATTCTCTCTGAGGATCCCCAACCTCTTATCATTAAGGGTGACTTGCTCAACATTATGAATTACCTTCTTGGTACCAAAATTCCATCTTGGAAAGTCTACAACATCATCCTCGAGGCTAGATCTCTTCTCTCCTATCGCTGTAGATGGGAAGCAAATCATATTTTAAGAGAAGTAAATCGTGTGGCTGACCACATGGCCAATAAAGGGCTCGTGACCATGTGACCAATTGTGTGGCGATCTCGCTTCCCATTCGAGGTGGAAAGGTTGGCCAGGGCAGACATCCCTTCCTGATGTTTTCCTTGCGCAATTTTTGGAAGGCCCATTCCGACGTGTTTTGGGGTGGTGTGGCAAAGAAGCTACTGTATGTTCCTGGAAGATCTTCCCAGTGCTTGCAAAAATTCAAAAATGTGGAGAAGGATGTCCATCTGTAGCACATCCCGTCAGACACGAACAACGATAAGGAGAGTCGTGATAATTCTCTCCTGGACTTGGCTGCTTCCATTCTTACTTCTATCAACTCCATGATTTCTATCCTGAAGCAGAACTAGAAGCGCCCAAATTCAAGAGGATAGGAGGATCGTGATTAGTAGTCCATGGTGTCTGTCTCCTTGTTTTTTGGTCTCTTTTTGGGTTTCTCTTGGGTTTGTCCTATTTTCTTTGTTGTTGGGTCTCCAGGCCTAAAAGCCCTTTTTGTTGTTTTCAAGTTTGTAGCATTAGGATGGTTTTATTTTCATTTAGGTTTATTGTTACAGCCAAGTGGTATGATGCATCATTAGAAAGTTGGCTAATTTTGTACATAAGGTTTTGGGATCCTCTATAAAAACCCACTGTTAATTTATTATAATAATTACCAAAAAAAAAATCTCTATTTTTTCCATCCTCATGGAAGCTACCATAAAGCATACCCATCCTTTTCTTGGGAATAGCAACAAGAATATTTGATTATCCTTATATTCGACATGGATAATAAGATAACTATTTTTGATGCCTTTCCATACTTATATGGATGCATCCATATTTTATTTTGTGTGAAAATAACAACACAAATCCTTTTCATATTTCTATTCCACATGGGTAATAAGACAACTATTTATTTTATGCATATTTATCTTATATGGATGCATCCACGTGTATTCTTATCCAATGCATTCCCCATTTACAATTCATTTCATTTTTGCCACATGGAGATTGCTTAAAAATAAGTTGTTGAAAAATAAGTGTACTTTTGTCCTTTTTTTTTTGTCTATTGGAAGGTTCTAAAAAATAAAATATATTTCTCTTTTTTTGCTAGCTAGAAGGTGATAAAAAATTAAACATGTTGTCTTTTGTTTGCCAGCTAGAAAGTTCTAAAAAATAAAACATATTGTATTTTTTTGTTAGCTGAAAGTTGTTGAAAAGTAAAACATGTTTCTTTTTCTATCAGCTAGAAGGTGCTGAAAAATAAAGTATATTTTTGTTTTTTACTGCCAGTTAAAAGGTGTTGAACAATAAGCCATGTTTTAATCTTTTTTCTATCTGCAAGAAAAACCATATTTTTGTGTTTTGTGGTGCTAGACTATTTTGGTGTGTATTCGGGCAGTGGCCTTTTTTGGTGCTAAACTATTTTGATACTAAATATTTTTGATGTACTTCTTGATTCTGACACATTATTTATTTCTAGTGCAACTCATAGATCTCTTCTAGACATCATCTTTCAATTTAATTTCATTAGTCTAATGCTTATAAACCAAATAATCATGAATAAATTGAAAACTAAACCCAAAATCACATAAAAAATAACCAAAATAACATAGTAATGTATTTTATCTATTCACCATGTCTAGTAAAAAATATTAATATAACTTACAACCTAGATGATAGATAATTATTCTTTTTCAACACATTAAGGGAGTAAAAAATTGTTACTTTAAGTCACAAAATAAGGTATTTCAAGGCTTCATAACTCTCCTCAACTTAAATTAATGCATGTCCTCATGCATCTATTTATTCAGTTTTTGTACTGAGATGATAACATGACACACAATCATTGTGTTGATATATTGCCTTTTCTCCCCCAAATTGATGGATGACATGTTTCTCCTTCAACTTGAAGGGAAATATATTTATTTCTATAATCCTTATTATTATTTTTTGAAATAGTGGAGGATAGAAAAGTGTCACCATGGTATCAAGCATCGAAATGAGTGTTAGAATTTCATAATAATAGATATGCAAAGCATTACACAAAATATGAAGAGAAGAGTGGAACTAATTAATTTATTCTAAGGATCAACTTTGTATAAATAGCAAAGTTGATCATTGAGAGTCGTTGGATTACAACTCATCAAACCTAATGAAGACACCATTGAGAGTTCTCCTAACACATGGAGGAGTGGAAACTCAAGTGTGTCTCTCCTTAAGACAACTCATCAAACCTGATGAAGACACTATTGAGAGTTCTCCTGACACATGGAGGAGTGGAAACTCAAGTGTGTCTCTCCTAGTTGAACTTAAGAGAATATTCACTTATTCTAACACCCCCCTTAAGTGATACTAGGGGAGATTCATACAAATGAGTCCCAAAAACAAGGTATAATGAGGTACTCATGTACAATGATTTATTTTTTTAGAGATGGTAAAAAACCAATGGGAAAAACCACCAATCAAAAGGAAGTAAGAGGCTTGTCTTCGTATGGTGAAGATTGTCCTCTTTAT
This sequence comes from Wollemia nobilis, assembly GCA_028583015.1. NCBI lineage: Eukaryota > Viridiplantae > Streptophyta > Pinopsida > Araucariales > Araucariaceae > Wollemia > Wollemia nobilis. Next base: position 8,542,447 of record JAQPPZ010001411.1, read on the forward strand.
ATAAAAAGAAATATGAGTTCCGATAACTTGGCCTGATTAGGTACTCATATACAATATATAAAGTTGGTGAAAAAAACCCTTGTGGATAAAAACCAACTATTAAAAGAAGAGAGTCTTGTATTCGTATGGCGAATATTGTCCTCTTTATACAAAAAGAAATATGACCCAAAAACTTGGCCTGATTAGGTACTCATATACAATATATTGTTGGTGAAAAACCCCTGTGGGAAAAAACCAACTATTAGAAGTGAGGCTTATCTTCGTATGGCGAAAATTGTCCTCATAAAACCAATCAATGCAGTTGATTACTCCAAGCTAATCTCGCAAGTGAAGGTAACGGGGAGAAGGAAATACCTTGGTGAAGATATCTGCAATTTGATTTTTAGTTGGAATATAGTCCAAGTGTATTTCTCCTCTTTGAATATGTTGTTGAATGAAGTGCTTCTAAGAATAATAAGAAGAGGCATGTCTTTGGATGGCGAATATTGTCCCCTATTGAACTAGAAGAATGAGAGAGAGGTGAAAAAACTCTGTGCACCAAGATACTTTAACACCCCCCTTAAGTGATAGTAGGGGTAAGTGAAAAAAGGAATAAACAATATGTGGCATACCCACATAAGATGAGTCTTGGCACCAAGGCCTGATAAGGTACTCATGTACAATAGATATGGTATAACCACAAATATGAGTCTCAAAAACAAGGTATGATAAGGTACTCATTTACAACATGTGATCAAAAGAATAAATATCATTAAATAAAAGTCCCCTAAAACCAAAGTGAAGATAGGATGGAGATAGAACCACAAAAATCGCATGGGTAGTCCAAAAATGACTCCACAAGCATGAGTATGTGGTTTCCACCTATATGAATACAATGGGATGAAATAAGGTCTAAAACTCATGGAAAAACAATAAAACAATGGGTTTTTCCCAAGTATGAGTCCCGGCAACAAGGTTTGATAAGGTACTCATTTACAATATGTGATCAAAAAAAGGAAAGATCATTAAAAAAGACTCCCCTAAAATCAAAGTGTCTTACAAAAATGAGTGTGAAGATAGGATGGAGAAAGAAACACAAAAAATGCAAGGGTAGTCCAAAAATGACTCCACAAGAATGAGTATGTGGTTTCCACCTATATTAACACAATGGGCTGATAACTAGGTCCAAATCTTGTGGACAAATAACAAAATTAGGGAAATGGTAGAAAACCTCAAGGGAAAACCACCTACTAGAATAAAAGAATAAGGAATATGTGCATGGAGGATTGAGAGGAAGGAAGATGTCCTCTTCAACCCCCCTTAGGAAAAATTCCATTAAGAATCCTACAATGGACCCATCAGATGTCTCAAAAATTTGAGATTGTTGTAGAAAAAAAATTATACTCCCAGACTGGTGCTTGTTAACCATGAAACCAAAATGTCTCATAAAAATGAATGTTTTACTAAAATATCCCTTGAAACCAAAGTGTCTCAAAAAAAGGGATGTGAAAATAGGATGGATAAAGAACCACAAAAACTACAAGGGATGTCCAAATTGACTCCGCAAGCATAAGTAGTGGTATCCACCTGTATGACACAATGTAGTGAGTAACAAGGTCCAAAAAATAGACAACCAGCAAAACAAGGGCACCAATGCTGGGAGTGTCGGGTTCAACCGAGAGTGCACTCCATGATACAATAATTTTAAATTTTAAAAACATCATTGAAAAAAATCTTGAAATAAAAAATGAACACCACCATTGTGTTTGTCTTAGAAAAACCTTTTCGACGACTATAAATACACCTATGATCGAGTGTCAATGAGGCCTCCATTAAATTCAAAAGAGAAATTGAAGTGAAATGAGAGATTTGGTTGACCAAAAACATATTTTTTGAGTTTTAATAATATTCTTTAGGTAATGTATATAGTTATATGTTTTGTATACCAATGTAATGGAATTTCCAGTAATGATATTTTAGAATTATTTATTTTTGAAATATTTGTTGTTGTCAAATATCAAGATGGATGATATGTTGTAGCAACAAATATTTTGATTAATGATGAATTTGGATATTTGGATTTTTATGGTAGAAGATAGTGGTATCACATTGACCCATTTGGTAAAATATTTAGTGGTTGTGATAAGTAATTTGTGCCCATAGAACAATTATGGATTGATTTTATTGATAATATCAAGGCCGCATTTAGGAAAGGTCCATGGTGTGGTGATCAGTTGTAGCTCTTGAAAAGGAGGATGAACAAGGTTGTCATGCTTTTGATATTGATCACATTTCTTGACACAATCACAAGAGTCTTTTTCTATGGACAACCAATAGTAGTCCATTATAATGATTTTTTTAGTGATAGATAGACCACTAAAATTTCCACCACATGACCCATCATGGGCCTCTTTTATGACTATTTTTTCTTCTATGTTTAGACATCTAAGAAGTATGACATCAAAAGAACGACAGTACAAGATATCCCCAATAATGGCATATGAATATGTGTGTTTTTTAAAATATTTATGTTCATTATGGTTAAGTACATTAGGTAATGTTCCATCCTTAAAAAAAGTAAAAGTGTCTTGATACCATGGTTCTTGAGATGAAGAGGTTTCAACAATGAAGATGTATAAATAACTTTAACTAGAATCCAATGTTATGGGCTCTTTGATCAGACATATGTTGATTATGGCTTGCTTATATTCTAGCTCTAGAGGTATAAGTGACATAACTACAACCTTAACATCTACATGGTATTTTCTTGACCTTCATATGGTTTAAACAATGATTTTATCAAAGAATCTATAAATTTATCCATAATATGTTTATATGGTCTTAATTTCTTGTACTTTGTTTGGTAGACACCATTGATTTGGTTAGCTACTAGTTGGGATTCACTAGAGACAATGAGAGTTTTGACCTTTAGGGCTAATGTGGCCTAAATTCCTAGAATGAGAATGTCATATTATGCTATATTATTGGTGCAATAAAATTGAAGCTTGAAGGTCAAAATGATACATTTAAACTATGCAATGACTAGGATAATTCCTACTCCCACTCCCTCAACATATAAGGCACCATTAAAGTAGAGGGTCCAAGATTGGGTTCATCTACATCTATAATAAGGATGTATTTGTTGGGAAAGCTAATTACCAAAGGGTGTTTTAGTTCCAACTATGTTGTAGCTAATTTATTATTAGTCACCTGCCCTTTCAAAGATTTTTGTCTAATAAATTCAAGATCAAATTCTCTAAGAATGATGATCCATTTAATGGTTCACCCAAAAATATGAGGTTTTCACATGAGATAATGGAAGGGATCAGCCCTTTATATAGTATAGGTTTTATGGCTAAGTATGTTCTGCATTAATTTTTACAAAGCAAAGACTACTCATAGACATAGTTATTGTAGTGGTGTATAATGGGTCTCATAGCCGACTAATATTCTACTGATGTAGTAAGTGACTCTTTCATGGTGTTGATAATAATATTGAACTAACATGGATCTAAGGACATGTACCATGGTTGCTATATACAATAATAAATATTGAGACATGTTAGGAGGCATGAGGATAGGAGGTGTTAGAAGGTATATTTTTAGAGTATTAAAAGTGACTTGATATTCATGATATGATTTGAATTTAGCATCTTTCCTCAAAATTTTAGAAGAGGGATACCATTTATTTACATTTTGTGAGATAAACCTTTGAATATACTATAACTTACCATGGAAGCTGCATAGATCTATATAATTATTTAGAAGTGGAATATCTATAATGGATGATATTTTAGTAGGATCTATTTAAATTCATCGATGATAAATAATGAACCCTAGAAATTTGATTGAAGTTACTCCAAAGATACACTTATATGGTTTCAAAAAAACTCTATATCCTTACAATTGATCAAATATGTGATGTAGATCATGAACATGGTCCTTATGATTGAGGGAAAATCATAGCAGGTCATCCAAATAATCTTCTCTGATGTTGTGCATCAGATCATAGAAAATAAAGGTAATTGCACTTTGATATTTTGGTCCAACATTCTTCAAAATTAAGGGTATGACCTAATAATAAGATATTCTATAAGTGTTGGTGAATATCATTTTTACTTTATCTTTAGGGGTGATCTTAATTTGATTATATATTGAGACTGAATCCATAAAAGATAGCATTTTCAAACTAGCTATAAAATTGACTACCATATCAATATTAGGTAAAGGGAAATCATCCTGAGGATAGGCCTTTTTTATCTCTCAAATGTTAGTGACCAATGTTGGAGATAGGAATAATGTGACCATGCCTTATTTCTTGGTGATAGGAACAATGTTAGAAATCTAGTCAAAATATTTGATAATATTAATGTCTAAAAGCTTTTGATGATTATATTTGAAAAATAGAGTGACCTTAGGATACATCCTTCTTAATTTTTGTTTGATAGGTTTTACACTGGGTTTCACAACAAGGTGATGGAAAACAATGGATGCATTGAGTCAAGATATATTTGCATAGGTCCAAGAAAAAATGTCACTAAATTATTTCAAAAGTTTAGTGTGCTCTATGCTCATGTTGGAAGTTAGGACCTTGCCAATTTTAATAGGGTTATCTTTAGTACCAATGTTAATATCTATGGTTTCCTCAATCAAGTTGTGTGATTCATCCTTAAATTAAGGAGTATGTAAAACCTCTAAGTTTTTGAGATTAGGTAGATTTATAGATGGTTGTTCTAGATTGGGTGATTTTGAGGAAGTAAGTTTAAATATTTGGTAAATATATCCCCTAACACAAGGTCCATATTTGTTAGAAGGACCGTAGATAATATCTTCTTCCTAAAATTCATTTATGTTAGTTATTAGTTTAGGATGAACAATAGCCAAAAGGTTGACACTAGCAAAACACATGAATTGACAAGGATTGAAACTAAGGAGAGGCCAAAATTATTTTTCATATTCCTAACCCCTATGTGACCCATGTATGGATATGGTATCATTATGGGATTCCTATAGGTAAAAAATATTCCCTTATAGTAATATTTATAAATTAGGCCAACTTGCCATTTTTCTAAAAATATTATTAAGGCAATCAACTCGGAATTACCTATGCAACATATGCAAAATATGTAGAAAATTGAATGTGTTAAAATAAAGGTATGCTCAAATATGTGTGAGAAATAACCCTAAATCTAAAGTTGCAAGTAGAAAAAAGTGTAAAACTAGCTAAGTCTTGGGAAGCTTTGACAACCCATAAACCTAGAATTGTTCAATGTTGGGCTGCCAAAAGCTCCAACAATGCACAAATATGGAATTGATCAATTTTGTACCTTTGCAAAGAGTGAAGTTAGCAAAGTTACAACAAAGCCTAAATTTAGGAAGGATATAGAAACACAGTTATAACTTTGTACAAAACCAAGATAGAACAAAACCAGGTCTTCCAAGTAGCACAAACTTGCTACACACAAATTCAAAGAAGTTGCATAGCTAGGCCCTACATATTTTAAAATTTTAAATATGCACAAGGTGAAAAAAATGAATCCTTTCAAGCAAAGTGCTATGAAAACCCATAATGCACAAAATCAAAGGAGGTAAAATTTTGAAAGTTATCTAGCCATAACATTAGTTGAACCTCCCAAAAATCGATATTTGGTACTAAGGATTCTTGGATTACCCAAAATATTTGGCATTGTTACAAGTCCCAATATCAATACAAGACTTGCATAGAGATGCCCCCTTCAACCGATTCACTTCCATCCAATCCATAGTTACCTCTATGCAAGTAAACTATAAAAATAACATCATTTGATCTTGAAAGCAATGTCTTTGATAGATAATTGTAACAACCAGATAATTATAGGGGGAAATGACTGAATATTAGCAAGTCTACTAAAGGTATACAAGGGCTAAAGCAAGATGAAAGATCTCAGGTCTACCACATTAGTAGAAGCATCATGAGACATGAAAATGACATCCATTCCCAGGAGCATTCTAGCCAGGTTGCTTCTGTAATAATAGTTATGAAAAAGTTATAATGTAAGATTCAAAAGGTAGCCTATGAATAGTTGAATTGAACTCAAAGTAAAGGGTTGACTCTATAGCATTTGCATGGATATGTGTTGTATAATATCTACTACCAATTAATGAAAAGTAAAATTTGTTTGGCCTCTATTGTGGTTGTTATTGTAGTTTTTTATGAATGAATGGTATGTTTTAAGTCATTTCTATTACACTTTATAATTAGTTTATTATGTTAAAGTGAATTCTGCTCTTTGAATCATTATTGAATTGCTTTCCATAAAGTCTTTGCAATGATTATAGCATATAATTGTAATTGAATGAACTTTGTTATACATTTGAAAATGGCTAGACTATTAAGTTTGATCAAAATTTAATTGTGATAAAATTTTTATGTAATATGTATTCAATGTTGTTATGCTCTACCTCATCCATCATTCAACAATTTTTCTAAATTCTTACTCCTTTGTAACTCTTCCATTTCTTAGTTTTATCTTAAAATTCTATTTTGATTTTATACGCATTTCAAGGAGACAACTTTATCTAGAGGTTGAACTTGAGAGAAATCTCAATCATCCAATGTTGGATAAATTCTAGGGTGTTCTTCATAGACTTAGGTAGATTTTAGACCAAAATTTTTCTAAGAAAGTAATTAGATTCATCATCATTGTTGGATAATAGTGAAGCAAGTAGGGGTTTACTCTTTCTAAGGATATAACATTTCCCACATTATCTTGATAAGGTCTCAACCTCTAAAGGTTCTTTAATACCCTATTCATGGTGACCTAAAATATTTTCCTTGATATCCCATGTTGGTCAAAATTTGTTTTGGGATAAGATATAAAAGGGATAAATAATAGGAAGCATATAATCTATCCATCGATGAGAAATTTTCCCCATGAATTTACTCTTCATGGATAGTGTTAGCATAAATGAAAGAAACAATTCCCATTTGTATGGTTGTTCCCTTTTTAGTAGGTAAACTCAAGGTATAGGGAGAGAGAAAAAGATTGACTAGGTCCAAAAATAGATCTTTGATTTTATCATTATTATTTGGATTTGTTTGATAATTATGTTGAAATTGGTTATCATTAATTATATTAATGAGAGAATTATCATATTTATTGTTATTTTCTTTAGGTTGAGAAGAGGTAGATAGTGAGGAAATATGGAGGGATGGGAAAAGATTTTTCTTGGATTAATTTTTCTTTATTGTTTGATAGTATGCAAAGGGTTCAAGATCAGTGGGGATGTGACCATTCTTTCCTAGTAATTGTATTTAAGGCATTGGTGTAATATAGAAGGGATGAATTTCATGGCATGCACCTAGGGTTATACAAGAACAATTTTATATGTTATGTCATAAGGGATGATGTAGAAGAGAGTGTTAAGGATTCAAGGTCCTACTTTGAGAGGTAAGATTGTTGTGACCCTTATTGCTCTTTATTCTTGAAGGCACTAATGATAAGATTATATCTATGCAAATATTGTTTGGTTAACTAAAAATGGCTAAGAAATTTTACATTACAAATGTTAAGTGCCAAGCCATTGTCAACAAAGACTCAATGGGTTTTTAACAATATATGTTATATAGAGGGGTAAATCCCTTGAAAATAAGATGAAGGGATGCCACTTTCATGAAATTATAGGACAAATTTTTTAATCCCAATCGATCCTTATATATTAGTGAACTTCATGGAAAACTTCTTGTTCACTCAAAAGTTTGAGCATTATGTCTCTATGAGAAAGTGAAGTTTTAAATAGTTCCAAAATAAATATTAGCAGGTATAGTTTCTAATTGTTCATAGAGGTTAAAAGTATTTTGGTTATCATTGATAGGTCAAAGAACTAAAGGAGGTCTATTAGAGGGAGCTACACTTTTTTTTTGAGGAAGGATAAATAGTGGTTATGAGGGTTGCCCTAAAGATTGATTCTTATTTTGTTGTTGGGTTGCAACATAGGAGGTAGATAAATAAATCATACCTACCATATTATGACCTTGGATGTAATAAGTAGTTTTTTTTTATGAGTATGAAAAGGGTTTTGGAATATTTCTAGGTATTATTAGAGGATAGTTGGCTATTAGAATTACTAATGATATTTTTTTCCATTGTATACAAGGTTTTGAATAATATTATGTAAAGTATTGCACTTGTTGGTTTTATGACCATCGACATGATGGAAATTGCACTGTTTGTTGTGGCGATACTAATTAGGTAATTCCTTAGTATTTTTTATTGGTCTAATTTGAAAGAGTTCTATCATTTTGTATTCAAGAAGTTGTTTCAAAATAGAAAACTAAGATTGCTCTACCTTAGTGAACTTACATTTTGGCTTGTCTTTTTTTGTTAGGACAAGATTTTGGGAGGCAATAAATTGTTGCATTTACATTGTTAGCTTGGAAGAATTGATGACACCATCATCCATATCATGTTTATTTTTATGTTATCCCTTGTTTCTACAAGAGGATGATTTGTATTTATATTTTTTTATTTTAAGTTACCTCCTTCATAGAAGGGTGGCTTCTACACTGTAGACACCCAAAAGTCACACATTATCACTTGCCCCATCTTCACAGCTGATTAAATTACAAACACCACAAAATTGCATAAATTAGAATCAAAACACATTGCATTTATTATAAGTGCTATTCTTATGATCCTTGGGCCAATCAAGCCCTTTCCTATGCTTAACCTTGGTCCCCATGTGAACACCATCAAAATAAACCTTTACCTTGGTCCAAAGTTACTTTATGAGTAAAAAGTTACTTTATCATTAAAATACACTTAAGGGGCTAAGTACATGTTTAATTAAGCTTAATTAAGGTTAAAATTAACCTTTTTCTCACACATGTGTGCACCCATGATATTAATAGATATTTAAATATGCTTAATATTTAAGGCATGGGAAGGGGTGAGTCACCCTCCACCTCACTCTCTAACCTATGGTCACCTTAATAAAGGTTAACATCAACCTTTGCCTCACACATGTGTGGATCCATGATCAATTTGGATATTTAGTGTCTCACACATGTGTGCACTTATCATCCAAATTTATATTTAAAAGATCATTTTTAAGGCATGTGAGAGGGTAAGTCACCTTCCACCTCACCCTTAACCTCACCACAGTTGGGTTTAACCCATGCTCCATTCCACCTCATACATGTGTGAGGGATTGTCTCATAAAAAAACATTAATGAGCCATAAAACCTCACAAGAGACACCTCATGAGGGACACCTCATCCCCTACCCCTAACCTCTTCAAATTCTATAAATAGAGGGTCATTTATTCTATATTGATCATCAACCATTTTGCATACATATACTCTGCTAGAATTAGTCTAGAGGCCACTTAAACCCTTATCCATATATCCCCACATAGAGGCATCATAAGCCCTCTATTGCTACCATGGAAAACCTCTTTTGCACCCTTTTATTTTATATTGTGACAGGTTTCATAGGTTCTGGAAGTGATTCATCATCGAAAAGGAGCTTCAACAATTGCGGACATCATCTACCTTCACCAAAATTAGAAAAAAAAAAGTTACAGGTAGATTCACAGGGTATCCTACAACCCTCAAGTAGTCGTACCCTAGGGTGAGATCCAATTAGAGCTTGTTTCAATCAAAGTCACCCAAACTATTTTTCCCATAATGTTTGTATCTAAACTCTCTTTGATCTAAAATTTTGAGGGTAGCTTGATAACAACCAAAGGAAGGTCCCCACAAAATTTCATTCCATTTTGATGAACAAAATTTGAGTCACATGGTAGGGTACGACCCTCAATAGATAACCAGTTGCACCCTAAGGTGTGACTCTCCTCAAAAGTTAGTTTCAAGTGATGACATGCTACAAAACCCTTTAGATAGGTAAGTTTTACTATATTTATTTATTTATAGTCATTTTTCTAGTAAATTTAATTATGCATCAAATTAGTTTATTTTGTGTATTTTCTCTTCATCAATATGAGGTCTGATCAATGATAGACCCTCGAATGTTCTAACCCACTTTTGCAGGTCATACATATCTTGAGGATAGGTTTGATCAATAGTGGCACACTAGCATTAAGCCCACCCAATTTGAGGATCCTTGGAAGACCGATTCAGGGTGTTGTCGACTTGTTTATTGAAGAAAAGGGACTTTCATCCCATGAAATCCCACTTTGTAGCCTTCTAAGGCAAACTCATAAAGAAAAGGAGAATATCTTGTAACCCTTTTTTATCATATATATTTTATAATACAACCACCCATTTTCCACTATGTTCATTCTAGCACACCCGGTGGGACCCCCACTTTGTTTATTCTTATTAGTTAACCCATTCAAGTAGTTGGCTGATTTTCACTATTTTTTTATGTTATAGGTGATACAAAACCATCCAAAACCCTGCAACAACATTGACAATATAACTCAGGTTTGATATAACTATCTTTTTTGTCTGTGATCTAGATTCACATGGTAGGATGTGACCCACACTAAGTCGTAGGGTACCCTGTGACCCAACCAAGTGCTCCAAGAAGTGGTTAAGAAACCAGATTTTACATTGCCCAAAAAACCACCAAGTTGTAGGTAAGTCTAGGGGACTGATTTACCCTCATATGGAATTGCTATCTCCCTTGTCAAATATAGCCTCCATAGGTCAAAAAATATCTAAGACAATTTGACATTCCCAAAGGTATAATCAACCCTTCTCTATTAATTTTGAGCTTTGGCAAAACTCGGTATTGCACCATCTCGCTAGGTTCTTGTTTTTTAGTTTTGGAAAAACTTGGTACCACACCATATTTCTAAGCTTTTGTTGTTTATTATACTTTTAAAAAAATCTGTACTGCAACATATTTCTAGGTTCTTGTATTTTTTAGCAAACTCAATACTACAACATCTTGCTAGGTTCTTGTATTTTTTAGCTTGGGCAAAACTCATTAGCTCACCATCTTGCTAGGTTGTTGTTCTCTTTGTGTTTGCAAAAATTGGTACCACACCATCTTGCAAACTTGTGTTTATTTCACATATTTCCTTCTTAGGCATGTATTTTGTTCACAAGAATAGATATACTATTCTTTGTAGTTGCATGTACTTTCCTACATAAAAATTTATCGTCAGAAATCTCAAATTCGGCCTTAATTCATATTTTCACTAAAGTTGCATGGTAGGGTGCGACCAAAGCTGAGATGCACTTCAACCTCTAAATTTTATTTTCAAAGACTTACAGGAGTTGGAGAATACAGGTAAGCCTGTAAAAACCTGTTTGTCTAGTTCCAAAAACAAGTTTACATTTAAGTTTTACCATCTTTTTACTTTCACAAAAGGCCTCAAAATCACTTTAGGTCTTCTTACAAAAGTTGGTTGTGACTTAAAAAATAATTTGATATTTTTTGGTTCACATATCTACATATGTAGGCTTGCATTTCATGCACCTTAGAGAGCTAAGTAGTTCTATAGGTTGTCTTTTCCTTTTGCATGCTGCATAACTTGTAAATTTTTGCTTTATAAAAATGCAATTGGCATCATTCTCTTTGCACTTCTTGTGTTGCTCTTGCATTTCTCTTATTCCTCCAAAGACATTTTACTTTCGAAATGGCATTTCCTATTTTCTTAGAGTAGGACACACACTTCATGTTCAACTTAAACAATGGTAAGATTGGATTTCATCACCAATCCCTACTTGAGACTGGTGATGGTGGCTTTTATCTCCTTCCACCATCTCATCCTCTACACACCATATTTGCCCCCATGAGTGGTTTTATAGAATTAATCACCAAAAATCCCCTAATATTAAGAGAAACTTAGAGTAGGAAGGATTAGCAAGCCCAATTACCACAAGGCTTTCTAAACAATTAGTGGTCATAGCTATCGTTCTTGTTCATACCTTAAAAGTGAAGGTTAAGCAAAAGAACAATTGTGTCGATAGTAGAACATTAGATAGCATGGCCCCTTTAGGGGTTATTTACTTCCTTAGGTTGTACCTTGAGCCATTACCTCCATTAGAAGCCATTCACCTATTTGTATACAATTACCCCTTGCATGCCTTTGGGCATAATAGGATATTGTCCACAAACACACCTTATTTTAGAATACACCCACCACACCCTATTTCATTTTAATTTTAGGGTTATTCTAACATCAGAACACACTTTTACAAAATTTTAGTTGTTCATGCTTGTTTCTTGTTGTATGATTTAATTTCTATTACAAAAAACTCAAAAACAGGTTCTAAAATATACCAAAAATAGGTCTCATACTTCTCTCCACATAGGTTCAACAATTCTTTGCCTATGTCATTAGTTTCAAAAATATCATAGGGCACCCTATGACCCAGACCAGTCACACCCTACCCTACGACCTAGAATTCTATCTTACAAAAAGGTCTGGTTACTTCCAGAACATCATTCCAATTGTTCTTTCACCATAGATTTGGCAAAAAATAAGGTTTTTTAACATGTTATCCTTCGATCATTATCCTTAACTAAGGCTAAATATTGAGCACAAATGCTCCTAGATATGAAGGTTTATACCATGCTCCCTTATTCACCAACCAATTCATTAGGGCATTCAAAGGAAACCACCTCTACCCATTCTCAAAATCTATTTGTTTCCTCTCATTCCTCATCCCCACCTTATACGTTAGTAAATAGGATCTCATCCTATGATCATGACCTTAGGCATCAAGCTAGTCACATTGCTCCTCCCCCACACTGTCATGCAAGAACCACTTTCTACTCTCCGCATCAATCCCCATCACACCATCGATACCTTTTTCAAATACCACTTGCCCCACCTCTTCTTCCCTCACCTCGATTTCCATTTCACATCACCCAACCAATTGGCATACCATAACCTTTGGGTCCTCCATTTCCACCTTCTACACCTCATCCATATGCACATTCTTACCCATATCAATCCACACCCACCATAAGTGGCATCCATGTCAATCCCATTCTCACACCATTAGTTCCTTCTTCCATTGACATGGAACATGTCTTAATGCACCTCAACAATCTTGAGTTGCAACTGAGCAACTATAGGTTTTATACACCCACTCATGATACATCCATGAGAGGTCCTACCATACCTCCACTTCCACAAGCTCCACACTCTCAATGATGTAAATATCCATAATGTAGACTAGCAATCACCTCCTCACCACTTTGTCAACCACTCGCTCACCTACAATATCTTTCACCTCCATATAGTAATTGGACTCTATCATATGAGCCCTTTTACAAGACATTTCAATAATTGTATGATGATGGATATATTGTCCTACCTAACATTAAACTAGATAATACAAATTACCCAAAACCAAAGGGCTACAAGGAACATACATTATGTGATTATCATAGGCATCAAGGGCATGGCATCAACTATTGTCACACCTTTAAGCATCAGGTTTAATATCTAATCAATCAAGGAGTCATAAAAGTTGAAAATCTCCTCATAATCTCCTAATATAAACTCTCATTTCTCAATCTGCTCCTTGACCCTAATCTACCCCTTCTTTCTCATTCCACCATTCCTTTTTCCATAAAGTTTTCTATCATTATTGTATGGTAACTCTTTAAGAAGCTACATATCTACAACTGGATCTTTTTATCCTCTCTTATTCTCTTCTCATCCTTTATTCTCTTCCATAATTTTCTTCCCCTTCTTCTCTTTCAAATCGATTGCTTTTCTTCATCATTTCTACATACTCACACTAATCATATGATTGGAGGGGAGTTCAACTCCATTCAACATATTTTCACAATTAGTAGAGTTTCATCTCCTCACAACACATCTATCGCTTGTATACATTTGTTAGCATGACTACCATAATATTCGGTCCTATTCTTAGTTGCATGGTAATTGGAAGCTTTTTTGTTGCTTAGCCATTCATAGTCAATCTAATTAACCTCCATAAAATGTCATCAAATTCTACAGGTGTTCAAGGCTAAACCTAGTTAAATTGAGTTCATTCATGGACCACTCACACATTTCACATCTTAAGTAAATTTTGAATGTAGGGAGAACAACACATTGCATAGGCCTTGCCATTTAGCAAACAATTTACCTTACTCATCCTAACATTTGTGTGATAAAAATAAACCTAGGGATAAACAAAGGGATAAGCAAAAGCAAACAAAAAATAGGGTAAAAAACAAAATCCAATGCCCACAAAAAAAGAATCAAAAGAAAAAGAGGCAAAAACAAAAACTAAATCTTGAAGAGTACTATCAAAATCTTGAATCCTAGAGGTCCTCAAGCCTAAAATAACATCATGGGATGATTTCCATCATCAAAAATAGGCTCCAAGAGCCTACTTGGCAGTGGAGTAATCCTTACAAGTGGTGACACATCTATCACATTAGTGACCTTCTCTTGTACATATCACTATGCTCTTGTGGATGAGCTAGCTAATTTGGCTAGGTTTACAATAGGTTAGTCCAATATTCCTCAAAATGGATAAATGAACATCATGTGCACACATAGGTCCATGATAGACTTAACCTCAGTTAGGATAGTCAAGATTTCTATAGGATATTGAGTGACTACTAGATGAGTTTGATTGTTCAAACTATGTTGTTTGAGTGTCTAGAAATTATTTTAAACATCCACCATGCTTGATAATCAAGGGTGAATAGAATCATTGTTGAATCTACCTATAATAAGTGTTCTCTCCATCACATTTATACATTCTCATTCAATGCATTTTTTTATCATCAGCTACACCTCCTCCATGCGTATCTTGTACACTCATGTCAGTCCATACACTCCATATTTGCTTGTTGCATGTTCTGGTCATTGGTTAGTATGACTATTCATTTATTTTTTATTAATCATAACAAGTGAGATATTTTAGATGCAAGGCGGATCGCTATCCATATTTTTATATTTTTGCATTCCATATGTACATATGATTCCATCCCTTACATTTGTATATCTCTATTTGTGCATATTCATAAATAGTTAGGTTCATCCTAGCTAACATTCATCATGTATCAAATCACACCACAAATATGCAATCACATGTATTTCAAACTACACACATACATCATTTGCATTATTCATATCAATCACATCATATACATCATATACATTGTATATACTCAGACCAAATCATCTTGTATATATCATATAAAAAATGAATACACTATATATAATAAAATCACCCGTAGACTACAAAGCATATACAATATGCTACACATTGCCTCACTAGGCTGTAATATACAAAATTGGTGGCACTCTTGCCACAAAAAAAAAAAATAATAATATACAATCGATGCAAGATACCTCAACTTTGTGCCTTACTACGAGTCTCTCCACTCCCCTCACATCGAGCGGGAGGCTCCTTCACTCTCCTCAACCCTCATTTGAGCCCTTTGTTGCTCTGCCTCCTTACATAATATGACCATATCAAAAACCCTCACCTCACTCTAAGCCCTCTACTACTCTACCTCATCATGCAATTTGGTCATCTCTACCACCAATTCACCCTCATACATTGGTTGTCTAACCAACCAAGCCCATTTTCTCTTTTAAAATCTTAAAATTAAGCATTTATCACCTTGAAAAGTTAGGTCAAATTTGACCCCACTTTTCCCCATAAAAAGTTCTCTAAATTTCACAAAACCATTTCCATTATATCGGGCTCGAAAAGAGATTTTTGATGATATATGATTTGGCTATATTCTGATCTCATTTGGTCCCCAAAATGTAGAAAAATTACAAATGGGTCACATTAGTGAAAAGTTGCATGTTACCATGCGACCCTACTCTAGGTCACAAGGTACCCTACGATCAAAATTAAATTGCTTCAAATTCTTCTAGTTGTCTCCAAATGGTGACCTTCACCTCAATTTTATGCCAATTCTCCATTATCATTCCATTTTCATGTGATTTAACATATTTTATTGCCTCATCAACCACTTTGCCATACCTTTTTTTTGTTGCTTCATATTTTATTCTCTCATCACCTCATCACTTGAGGAGGTAGACATACAAAAAAACTACCTTGTGCATGATCAATAATAAAACACTCAATCTTGGAAATTACATTTGTCCAAGAACTTCTCCTAAGACCATATTGAATATCTCTTTAGCTGGAGCAAACACAAAGCAAAATTTCAATTAAATGTGATATGCTCTCCTCCAATGACTATATGGTTACTCATGAATACCCTTCATCGAGGTAGAAATTCAAGTCCACTAAAAATTAATCGAAACCTCACAAGGAAACCTACCTTTGGTTGTTTAGTTTATCACATTCATTCAAGCTCAAAAATTTATCAAAATGTAAAGTTCCAAAAACATACGCCTCTTCCATAATTGGGGTATTTTACATTGATCATGATAGCAAGACAATCATGTGTCTCCTTCTTCAAAGCAATTATCATGGCTCAACATAAATGCCATAACCAACCGCAATCACTCATCATTTTCATCATCCCTAAACCACTACACATTCATCCAATGACATTTCATTGTCAAGTGTTTTGTGATTGCTTTAAATTTTCACTCCTCATCACCTCATCACTTGAGGTGGTAGACATCTCAATAAATTTATTTTACACATGATCATAATCAAACACTCAATATAAAAAAATGTGTTTGTCTAAGAAACTTTTACGAAGATCATCTTAAGCCTTTCTTTGCTGGGGCAACTTAAAAAGAAAAATTTCTCTTCTCATCAAAACTCCAATTCAAATGAACATTTGATGGACCAGATACCTGAGTCTCTAGACTAATCATGATTTTCCTTATTAGAGTGGTATTCATAAGACCACTCATGAATGAAGCACCTGATAAAAACCTACCAAGGGTTGAACACCTTATCAAATCAAATCAAGCTTAATAAAGTATCAAAGGTAAATTTTTAAAGATATTCACTCCTTTCACAATTAGGGCATTTAAAATTGATCATGATAGTAAGGCAATATTACGTTTACTCTCCAAACAATCATCATGACACAATAAAGGTCATCATCATCCCCAATCATTCATCATCAATTCTTCTATCTCAAAATCAAACCTTCATCTAATATCATAAATTTTTGTACTGCCCCGTGTCTTCACATAATGCAGTACAAAAAAGAGTAAATGTAGACACACAAAAGTCACACATTATCACTTACCCTATCTTCACAGCTAATTAAATTTCAAACACCACAAAATTATATAAATTAGCCTCAAAACACCTTGTATTTATTAAAAGTGCTATTCATAAGCTCCTTGGGCCACTCAAACCCTTTTCTATGCTTAATGTTTGTCCCCATGTGACCACCATCAAAATCTCAACCTTGGTATACCTTTATCTTGATCCAAAGTTACTTTATGAGTAAAAAGTCACTTTATCATTAAAGTACACTTAAGGGGCTAAGTACATGTTTAATTAAGCTTAATTAAGGTTAACATTAACCTTTTGCTCACACATGTGTGCACCCATGATACTAATAGATATTTAAATATGCTTAATATTTAAGGTATGGGAAGGGGTGAGTCACCCTCCACCTCACCCCCTTGACCTTGGTCTAACCTATGGTCAACTTAATCAAGGTTAAAATTAACCTTTACCTCACACATGTGTGCACTCATGATCAATTTGGATATTTAGTGCCTTACACATGTGTGCACTTATCATCCAAATTGATATTTAAAAGATCCTTTTTGAAGGCATATGAAATGGTGAGTCACCTTCCATATCACCCTTAAACTCACTACAATTGGGATTTAACCCATGCTCCCTTCCACCTCACATGTGTGAGGGATTCTCTCATCAAAAAGCATTCATGATCCATGATACCTCACAAGGGACACCTCATCCCCTACCCCTAACCTCTCCAAATTCTATAACTAGAGGATCATTTTATCTATCTTGATTATCAACCATTTTACATACCTAGAATCTGCTAAAATTAGTCTAAAGGCCACTTAAGCCTTTATCCATCCATCCCCATATAGAGGCATCATAAAACCTCTCTTGCTACCATGGTAAACCTCTTTTGCACCCTTTTATTTTTTATTGTGATAGGTTTCATAGGTTATGGAAGTAACTCGCCATCGACCAAGAGCTTCAATAGTTGTGGGACATAATCTACCTTCATTAGAATCAGAAAAAATAGTTACAGGTAGAGTTGCAGGACTTGCAACCTAATTAGTGCTTGTTTCATCCAAATTCACCCTCACTATTTTACCCATAACTTTTGCATCCAAACTCTATTTGACCTAGGTTCATACACATTTGGCTAGGTCATACCTATATATATATATATATATATATATATATATATATATATATATATATATATATATATATATCTATTTTCCACTGTGTTCATACACATTTTGCTAGGTCAACTACTTCTTCAAAGGAGGATATGTTGGTAGTTTCTAAAGGATAGGACAATTGATCGTGTAGATTATGTATGAAGATATGCAAGAGATCCTTTAGTGAGGGGATGCATTAAGTATTTGGAAAAGGATTTTTCATTTAGCCATGAATTTTGCAAAGATTTCATATTTAGCCTACATGAGATAGTAAAGATCATTGATGGTGATATTTTCTTCAATGTATATTGAAAATTATTTAAAAAATAATTCCATAAGTTCTCTAAAGTTCGTAATTGAGTGGAAATCTATTTGAAAATACCATTCTAAGGCTAGGCCACTAAGGATTTTAGGAAAGAGTACAAAAAGCATCATTTCGTTATGAGTGATGTCACTACAAGCAATTTGGAAGTGTCTAAGGTGATTAACTAGATCTTGCTTACCATCATATATTTGAAACTTTAGCATTCTAAAATTTGGTAGAAAAGGATGATTGGTTACCATAGGATGTAATTGTTGATTAAAAAACTCATCATAAAAATATTTGTGACCAAATAAAGCTCCTTAAAGGGAATCTATTTGTTGTTCTAGTTCATCCAACATGGAATTTTGCTTTTCATGTTGTTCTAATTTAGCATTTATGATTTGATATTCAAGGGGAGGTGCATTCAAATATGCTTGGGGTAAGATTAATGTATATTATTTATTAACAAATGAAGGAGTTTGAGATTTTGTTTTATTGAGTAAGTACTTCTTATACATATCCACCATGGGGATTGAACCTTGGGATTTTTGTGAAAGTGGTATCTAAGGTCATCTTGTGTAGGTTGAGACTATAGGTGTTGGGATATAACTTACTGCTAAGACATTTTATAAGAAAGGATAAATGGATATGGAATTTGAAATAAGAAGAATATAAGGAGGACTACTACAAGAGGTAACATAAGTAGATATGTGGCACAAAACATCTATGCAAAAATTTTGCATACGATATTTGAAGGATGGTAGAATGTTTTGATCCCTATAACCTATAACAAAAACAATGGGAGAGGTAGTAGAATAAACTAACTTAGCAATAGATGTAATAGGACCAATAGATATGCAAAAATCTCCTTCCATGTTCATTTGTTTAGACTTATCCAAAGCTTATGATAGATTGGATTGGCACTTCCTTACCAAAGTTTTGAGGCAATTTGGTTTCTCTAAGGATTGGATGTATTGGATTATGGGATGTATCTCTTCAGTTTTCTACTTAGTTCTTATCAATGGCAGGCCTTCTCAATTGTTCCCATATTTTAGAGGTATTAGGCAAGGTGACCCGCTATCCCCTTATTTATTCATCATTCTTGCTGAATGCTTAGGTAGGACTATAACCAAAAAGAGGGAAAAAAAATCCTTGAGGGAGTTAACATTGCTCATGGAGCTTGATCTATCTCTCATCTTCAATATGTGGATGACTCTACTCTTTTAGGTAAAGCTACAATTAAGGAAGCTTCTAATATTAAGCAAATCATTAGCTATTTTTCTAAGGCTACTGGGCAGTTGATCAATGAAGACAAATCTAAAGTTATTTTCTTTCACTGCTCTACTAGACATGAATCCATGGTCTTGGATAAATTAAGATATAAGAAGACCTCCCTTCCAATCACTTATTTAGGTATTCCCATAAATATTCAAAGACAGAAAAATAAATATTGGAATTGGTTGTTGGACAAAGTCAAGAAGAAAATTGGAAAGTGGACCAATGGGTGGCATTCTTCTGGGGGTAGAATCATCTTGGTAAAATCAGTCCTTCAAGATATTCCTATTTATGTATCTTCTGTGTTGAATATTCCAAAGGTTGTTCTTCGAGAACTGAATCAAATCAGTCATCGTTTCCTTTGGAGTGGTACTAAGGAGAAAAGAAAATGGGCCTTGGTAAAATGGGACACTTTATGTCTTCCTAAGAATAAAGGGGGGTTAGGATTCCGGTCTTATATTAATAAAAACAAAGCTTTAGCTACTAAATTATATTGGAGGATGTTCCATAACCCCAATGCTCTTTGGGCCAATAATCTCCGTGCTAAATATGCTGAGAACAAAAGTCTTGAAGACCTTGTTCGTTATCAACTTCCTACCAAAGGTTCTCCCATTTTAGTAGTTCTTAAGACTGGTGAGGATTTGATAAAGAAAATTTTATTTTGGATCATTCATAATGGTCAACAGGTAAATTTTTGGACAGATTCTTAGGATTGTCACAAGCCTTTGATAACTCAATTTTTTGATTGGAGGCCTTGGATGGAGGAGCTTCATTAAGCTAACTGGATAAAGGTGGCTAATTATTTTTGGTACCATACTGGTAATTCAAATATTGGTAGATATTGGATCCCGATTGAGGACTGACCTATTCAAATTCTAGAAAGGTAAAGACAAGATATCAATGGCATCCTTCATATGAGATCTCTCTCTTGGTCCCATGAAAAAGATTTTTTTGGATGGAACAACACTACTAAGGGTGAGTATTCAGTTGCTCAAGGTTATTTGATCTTATGCCATAATAATACCAACCATTCTTCTGACATATTTTCTCAATTGTGGGCTCAAAATATTTGGCCTAAGGTGAGGTTCTTTAATTGGATTTTATTGCATCGTAGGGTGCTTATTGGTGAGAAAATTATGAATCCTGGTTTTCATGGCCCTTTTATATGTGAGATGTGTGAAGAGAACGTAGAAACTCTCAACCATATTTTATTGAGTGTAATTTAGCCTCTGATCTATGGAGGAGAATGGCCACTTTACTTGGCTTACAGTGGTCCAATTTTTATACTTTTTAACATCTTTGGAGGGATTGGCATAATCAAGAGGGTGTTAATCATTTTATTACGTAGTTAGTTTGGATGGGTTCTAGCATTCTTATTTGGAATATTTGGATTGAAAAGAATAGCTAAATTTTTAATCAAGATAGGAAGGATATTCACTATATTTGGAAAAAGACCATAGCCAACTTAGTTGAATCAGTCCATCAACTCCTTAATCACCCCCAAAAATCCTACCAAATATGGGATCAAGTGATGCAAAGATTGAATATTAAATATTCTAAGGGCAACCATCTTAAAGGGAATGTGAGTATTAGTAAGATGGATAGGACAAGAAATTGGCAACCTCCTCCTAAGGATTTTGGAAAATTCAATACTGATGGAGCCTCTAGAGGGAACCCTAGAAAAGCAAGTGTGGGAGGAATTGGTAGAATTTTAGATGGCTCCCTAGTTTTTACTTTTGCTGAGAATTTGGGTATTCTTTCCAATAACCTTGCTAAGGGGTATGTTATCCTTAGAGGCCTTTAGGAGGCTATTAATGTTAGATGGGAAAAGGTATTAGTTGAGTCTGACTCTCAACTTATGATTAATATTTTGAAGACTCCTTCCAAGAATCATAAGGTTGATTCGAGAATAAAAAAGAATTATTGAGAAAATTCAATTAATCTAGATGGGATTTTTGAAAGTTGATTACAATCATGTGGTCAGAGATCAAAACAAGAGTGATGATGCTTTAGCTAATTGGACTTTGGAGAAATGTGATCTTACTTGTTATGACCACCCTCCTAGATGGTGGGCTTCACAAATTAGGAAAGCTCTTCTTTCTATCATTTCTTTGGATGGCTCCAGTTCTAAGGGTACCTAGATTCTTCTTGCTTTTTTTTTCTTCTCTTTGGTTCATTCAGGTTTTTTTAGTTCCCTAGCTCACTCTTTTATTTCTTTTGTTGTTTCTTGCCTTAATAGTCTTCTGGTCTAGATAGGTCATTGTTATGTTCAATTTGTTTTTCTTTTTTCTTTTTTGTTTAGTTTTTTAAGGTGTGTGTTCTTTTGTTTTGTTTTTTTTTTTTTTTTGTGTGTTCTTTGTGTTGTTTTTTGTTGTTCTTGTGTTTTTGTTGTTTTGTATTTTTTTATGTTGTTTTGTTATTGTTCTTGTGTTTTTGTCGTTCTTGTTCTTGTGTTTCTCTTTGTTTGTGTTAATTCATGTTTTTTGTGTGAGTGTTTTCTATTTTTTTTATTTTTGTTTATTGTCTGTTGTTGGTTGTTTTTATTTTTATTTTTTATTTTATTTTTTTAATATTTTAGTTTTTGGTTGTGTTTATTTTTCATGTTTTTTTTGGGTTATGTATTTGTAGTGTTCTGTTGTTTTTGTCTTGGTTGTGTTTTGTTATGTGGTTCTTGTATTTTTCTATGTGGTTCATGTTGTGGTTTCTTTTATCTTATTATGTGTGTGTTTGGTTGTGCTTTTGTTTTTGACACACTCAAGGAGCATGTTTTTTATTTTATTTTATTATTTTTGTTATTATTTAATTATTTATTTACTTATTTTTAAATTGGTTTTGTGTGTTTGTTTGCTCCTTGAGTATGTCAAAGGTGGTAGACCAAGTCCAATTTTGGGCATTTTTTGCGGAATGGATACCCCTGCCTCCTTAGGTCTTACCCGAAAGTGACATCTCTTTGGATTTTTTCTACAAATAAAAAAAAAAGTAATAGGACCACTAGACAATGCTTAATTAATACATTCATTTAATTTATAGATATTTATGTTTAATTGACTATTTGATTGATTATTTCCCTTAGGATGGATCTTCCCTACTTTGATTATCATGCCTAAAAAAATACATTTATTTCATCTTACAAAGTCCCTTAAATGATCTACAAAATTGAGTGCTACTCTTTCTACAACTAGTTATATTAATACTTTGAAAGTTTTCTTTTATAAATACTAAGAATAAGAGGATGAATGGCCATTTGCTGACGAAAGAATTTTATAAATACTAAGAATAAGAGGATGAATGGCCATTTGCTGACGAAAGAATTAAATCCATGATGAGATTAAAAGTTTAGCAATAATTCCGTGCGTCAAATGTTTTATGCTTTACTTTATTCTGAAGTTTTGGACGAACGTTGTGGCTTTTCTCACTCTACACCTACTTAATAGGTTGTTATAACGAGGAGTGTTAGTCGTAGCATATTCACGTGCACATCAAACATTTTGTTAGTGACTGAATATTTGTTGGTGAGTTGTTTTATTAGATTTTATAAAGGATAGAGTTTGATTTATTAATAGTAGTAAAATGTTTGGACCTTCTTATTAGAAGTGACTGAATGTTAGATAGATTTATTGATAATGGTAGAATATTTATTGGTGGGTTTTTTATTAGATTTCATAAAGGATTGGGTTTGATTTATTAATAGTAGTAAAATATATATTTTTAAAAAATATTAAAATAAAAGAGTAATACAAAATAGTTCGAAGGTAGAGTGCTTGAAATAAGATCAAGATTAAGAGTTTACCAAACTACACAAAAGTCCTAAGGACGCTAAGTACATTTAGTAACTGAACTGTTATATACATTTATTGATAGTGGTAGAATATTTGTTGGTGGGTTGTTTTTTTTTTTTTTTGTTAAAGAATAATACAAAATAGTCCTTAAAACAACGCTAAGTAAATTTAGTAACTGAATGTTAGATACATTTATTGATAATAGTAAATATTTGGTAGTGGATTGTTTTATTAGATTTTATAAAGCATCGGGTTTGATTTATTAATAGTAGTAAAATGTTTGAACCTTCTCATTAGATTTTGAGTCTAATTTATTAATTATTGATAAGTTATCTTATAAAAAAATCAAATCTATTAACTTTACCTTTATATAATAAATTAAGTATTATAAATATCTGATTTATCTTATCTCAACTATTTATCTATAAAAATTCTACCAACCTTTTCCCGTTTCATTTACATTAATTCAAAATTTCTTTATAAAAATTCGAACTTATTGTGGAGACCTTGATTCCACGTCTCAAACATTTTTCCCACGCTTTTCCACTAAAAAGAAGTATAGACCTAAAGTGTAGGAACAAGAAACACGAGAGTTTATTGCAATCTTCGTTTAATTTGTCCGGTGGCGAAGCCAGGACGAGGAGCTCTCTGGAATCCTTTCCTGCTGCCTAGGTCATCAGGACGTGTGTTGAGGTCTTCAATTCATGATAGAATAGATATTAAATATATAATTTAAAAAAATTAAATAAATAAATAAAATTCTGTATATCATCTGAAAGCGATTACAGTTCCACGAAAAAACTCTATTCTATAGATTCTAACAAGTGTAAAATTTGATACATGCAAAATGGACCTAAACTAAAGTATAAACATTGTCAATTCCTTTGAAATAAGGTCCTTTCACTTCTAATCAATTATATAGATATATATAAATATAAACATTCTCAATGTCACTTTAATAAGGTGATTTTTTTTTATCAATTCTGATTACCAGTGATAAATTTCTTGAAAAGTCATGAACAACTTTTGGTAATCAGATCCTCAAGAGTAGGGTGTGTGTACTTGGGGTTCGAGAGAGAATTGGCTACAATAAGGTAGGCAGCCTCTGTGGGATGTATTCCATCCCAACTGGTATATGTGCTTGGCTCTTTGCATGCCACAACTTTCTTGCTTGTTCCACAAAATCCAAGAAGGTCGAAATTGTAAGGGCCACCCACACTTCCACAGCAAGCCTTAACAGTTTCTGCAAAACCTGCATAGCATGACAAAGTTTAGATAATCACTCAGTACTCACCCATTAAATCTTGCACGGATGAAATCAATGAAGGAGCGATTTTCTTTTTTTTCTTTCAACCGCCGAAGTCTGCACGGCGCTGCAGCTCAGAGAGCGCAGTGCGCAAGTCGCGCGCGCCGACGGACTTCGCCCAGGAATGGGCGAAGTGCGCACTTCGGCTGCGCCGACGGACTTCGCCCAGGAATGGGCGAAGTGCGCACTTCGGCTGCGCAGCCGGACTTCGCCCAAACTTGGGCGAAGTTCGCACTTCGGGGCCGCAGCCGGACTTCGCCCGAAACTGGGCGAAGTTCGCACTTCGCGGCTGCGACGGACTTCGCCCGAAATTTGGGCGAAGTTCGAACTT
Source organism: Wollemia nobilis (assembly GCA_028583015.1). NCBI lineage: Eukaryota > Viridiplantae > Streptophyta > Pinopsida > Araucariales > Araucariaceae > Wollemia > Wollemia nobilis. The sequence goes on from JAQPPZ010001411.1 coordinate 8,567,676, forward strand.
CGCGGCTGCGACAGACTTCGCCCGAAATTTGGGCGAAGTTCACACTTCGGGGAAGCAAACAGACTTCGCCCGAAACTGGGTGAAGTTTGTACTTCGGTCAGCCGACGGACTTGCGCTGGGCGAAGTGCGGACTGCAGCCGACTTCAGACTTCTCTCGCGCACTCGAGCTGCTTCAGACTTGGCCACTCTGGCCTTCGACTTCTTCTTCTTCCGTGGCTGCCGCTGGGTTTGCCTGGCTTGGCAACACCCGTATGAGAGGAGAGAAATGCCGGAACAGAGAACAACAAACTGCAAACCCTAAAGATGCCTAACACAAACAACAAACTTTATTCATATGAACAACTAGGGTTACAGAAAATTCCTCAACCGAGGAAGTAACAACATCTGCAGGCTACGCTGCAGGATAAACAAGACAGGGGAAATGTTGAGTCTGCTGCTCGGACATTAATCAGCTAAGCCACACTGCTCACTGAATCGCTCTGCTTTCTTTCTCTGCTCACTTTCACGAACTTCTCTCACACCCGCTCTGCTTTTCCTTTTTTTTGTTTAAAGACACGAACTGCCCTTTTATAGCCGCGGGGAGAGGAGGATAAGGTTTATCCTCTAACAGCTCCGAATAAGGGTTATCCTCGGACCGACCCTCATCTAGGGTTTCTGACAAACACCGACTGGGCATTAACTCCTGCGGAGATTGGATCTGCCAGGTGTCAAATCTGTCAGAAGGTAGGTGTGACGTCATGTCACACTTTTGTCGGGATCCCGGATTATGGCAGCGCAGTCCGACTTCGCCCATGTCTGGAGTGCAATCCGGTTTCGCCCAAGGTTTGGAGCGCAGTTGGGCACATGCATGAAATCTGGGTTAATTTTTCTAACACCCTCCTTTAAACATGATTTCACAAGCACTTTGACTCCAAGCTACTCTCGCAATATGCTGAAGTATTCCTCCTTCAAAGGCTTCGTGAAGATGTCAGCCAGCTGCTCCTTGGACCTGCAAAACTGTAGTTGTACTTCACCAAATTTCACCAACTCTTTGATGAAATGATACCGGATGTCTATGTGCTTCGTCCGGCCATGGAACACGAGATCCTTTGACAGTGCAATGGCCGAATTGTTGTCACAAAAAATTATTGTCGCACCTTCCGAAGGATTGTACAGTTCACTCAGAACTCTTCGCAGCCATACTGCCTGGCATGCGGATGTCGTGGCGGTGACATATTCTGCTTCGGCTGTGGACAACGCTACAATGGGTTGCTTCTTGGATGCCCATGATACTGCCCCTGATTCGAGATGGAAAGCATACCCGGAGGTGCTCTTCCAATCGTCAGTACTGCCAGCCTAGTCACTGTCTGTGAAGCCCACTAGCTCCAACTGGTCCTTTCTGGCATAAAATAGGCCATGGTTTCACATCCCGTTGACATAGCGCAAGATCCTTTTGCCTGCTTGCCAGTGCGTGTCCTTCGGAGTCTCCATGAAATGGCTAATCAGACTAACTCCAAACATTAGATCTGGCCGAGTTGCAGTCAAGTACATCAGACTACCAACTAGCCTCTTGAACAAGGTTGGATCTACAGACCTCCCTGTATCCAACTTGCTTAGCTTCAAACCTATGGCTATAGGTGTGATGGCAGGTTTGTTGTCCTCCATCTTGAAGCGCTTCAGGACATCCTTCACATACTTGCCCTGAGAAATGAAGATGCCATCTACTGATTGGTCAACTTCAATGCCGAGAAAATATTTCATCAGCCCCATGTCTATCATTTCAAACTCGGACTTCATGGTTGTTCTAAACTGCACAAATAGGCTGCTGCTATTGCTAGTAAATATCAGATCTTCCATGTACAGGCAGACGATGATGAACTCACCTGTTGCTTTTGTCTTCATGTATAGGGAGTGCTCATATGGGCATTTTTGAAACCCATTCTCCTGAAAATAGCCATCAATACGGCTGTACCATGCCCTGGGTGCTTGCTTCAACCCATACAGGGCCTTCTTCAGCTTTAGGACTTTGCCTTCTTGCCCTTGTATTTCATAACCGGGTGGCTAGTTTATGTAGACCTCTTCTTCCAACACTCCGTTGAGGAAGGCAGACTTGACATCCATCTGGTACACGCTCCATCCTTTCTGAGATGCAAGTGCCAGAATCATTCTGACTATGTCAAGTCGGGTTACAGGTGCATACACCTCATGATAGTCAACTCCTGACTTCTGCTTGTAGCCTTTCGCCACTAGTCTAGCCTTATGCCTATCAACTTCTCCTTGGGCATTAAACTTTGTTTTATATACCCACTTGAATCCAATGGTCTTATTTCGTGCTGAAAGATCTGTTAGCTGCCATGTCTCATTCTTCTCAATGGCTGCTATCTCCTCATCCATCGCATTCACCCATTTGTGATTCTGACTTGCCTCTTCAAACTCCATCGGATCACATTCAATAAAGAGAGCAAAATCAGAATAATCTTCATCTAACTGATTACGGGTTACCTCATAGATGTCTTGCAAGCTCCGAGTCTTTGCAGGAGTCCTCAAGTTTTGAATTCTGCTTGCAAGTGGAGGTGATCGGGATGATGAGGGTGTGCTACTGCTGGCACCACTGTTGCTGCTTGAAGGCACAGGTGGTTGGACACTGTCTTCCTCCAAGTCTACAAACTCAATAGTTGCTGGTTCAGACTGACCAGTCTTTGACTTCCCGTTCCAGACTTCATCCTCCAGGAACTTCACATCTCGGTTGATGACAAGTTTCTTTGTCACAGGATTGTACAGCCTGTATGCCTTTGATGGTTCGTTGTACCCTGTGAAGATGCATCTTTTAGCTTTGTCATCCAGCTTCTGCATTTTCTCATCTGGAACATGTGCATATGCTATGCACCCGAAAACTCGCAAATGAGCCACACTTGGCTTCAACTTGCTCCAGGATTCCTCTGGAATTTTGTCCCTCACACTCTTGGTGGGACACCGGTTTAGCAGATAAACTGCACAACTTACAGCTTCTGCCCAGAACTCATGTGGCAAACTTTTTGCCTTCAACATGCTCCGTGCCATCTCCATGATTATTTTGTTCTTTCTCTCAGCTACGCCATTCTACTGTGGCGTGTATCTGGCAGTGAACTACCTCCGAATTCTATGCTGCTTGCAGAAGTTATGGAATTCATTGGAGATGTACTCTCCACATCCATCAGTTCTGAGAGTCTTCACATAATAACCGCTCTGTTTCTCAACTAGAGCCTTGAACTCCCTAAACCTTGCAAATGCTTCTGACTTCAACTTGATTGGATAAATCCAAGTCTTCCGGCTGAAGTCATCAATGAAGGTCAAGAAATACTTATTGTCGACATATGAGGTGGTCTGCATGGGACCACAGATGTCTGAGTGCACCAGCTCCAAAGGTCGTGATGCTCTCCAAGACTGTCCTACAGGGAATGCATCCCTGTGCTGCTTGTCGACCAGGCAACCTTCACAAACTTGGTTCGGTTGCTCTATAAGGGGTAAACCCTTCACCATCTGCTTCTTGTGCAGCAGATTCAGGCCACTGAAACTCAGGTGACCGAATCTGAGATGCCACAGCCAGGTAGCATCTTTCTCAACTACACTCAGAGACATCAAAGATTCATTCTGAATCTACAGTGAAAACATCTTGTTTTTCGTCATGGACACAGTTGCGATTTGTCCATGGACTTTGTCTTTGATGGAACAAACACCGTCTTTGAACAATACAGTGTGCCCCTTCTGCACAAGCTGTCCAACACTTAGCAGATTATGCTTCAACCCAGGCACATAAAAAACATCTTGAATTATTTTTCTATCACCGTGCCGGGTGCGGATGAGGATATTTCATTTCCCCATCACAGGAACTTTGATGTTGTTCCCCATATTGACTTCGGACTGGACTATTTCATCCAGTTGTGAGAACATCTCCCTGTTCCCAGTCATATGGTTGCTGCAACCACTATCAAGATACCAGATGTTTTTCTTGCTCTCCTCTTCAATACTGCAAGTCAACAACACATTTTCTCCTATCGCATTTTCGGGTTCCTTCGAATAATGGGCTTGTTGCTGATTCTCGTTCGCCATCTTCTTTCTACACTGTGTGGCATAATGGCCGAACTTGCTGCAGTAGTAGCATTGGACCTTTGACATGTCCTTCTTCTGCTGAGAGCCACCTTGCTAATTTTTGCCAGTGCCTCTTCCTCCTTGCTGATGAAAGTTACAACTTGGATCAGTGTCCTGAGGGTTTGAACTCCCTCCTTGCTTGTTCCTTCTCCCACGCCTGCTTCTGCCTCTTCCTCCTTGAGAACTAAAAGCGTTGTGGTGGGAATCTTGTCTGCCGCTGTCTCAGACTAAGACTTGTGCTTTGAATTTTTGCTCTAAAGAAGACTGAGTTGAGCGGCTCAGCCTCTGTTCATGGGTCTGTAGGGAACCCATGAGTTCGTCTGTCGAGAGGGTTGTCAAATCCCTTGACTCTTCGATTGCTATCACAATCGAGTCAAACTTTGTAGGCAGACTTCTGAGAATCTTCTCCATGATTCTCTGGCTCTGGACATTTTCTCCGTTCAACCACATCTGGTTGATAATGTCCGTCGTCCGAGTGAAGAAGTCGCTCATCGACTCGGACTCGCTCATCTGCAAGTTCTTGAACTCTCTCCTGAGCATCTACAGTTTCACCAACTTCACTTTGTCGGTGTCTTGATACGAACTTGCTAGGGTTTCCCAAGCCTGCTTGGCCTTGGTGGCTGATGTAATCCACGGGAAGATGGTCTCCTCAACCGCTTGCATGATGTAGAAGAGGGCCTTCTGGTCCTTCTTCTTATGCTCTTTCAACAGATCCTTATCTGCTTGAGAGAGGGCGGCTAGTGCTGCTGCATCTTCCGGTTCTGGGTAGCCATTCTCGACTAACTCCCATAGCTCCTGAGATCCGAACATGATCTTCATCTGGATGCTCTAGTAATCGTAGTTCTTACTATTAAATCGCGGGATCTGCAACTGCAGTGAGTTTCTCTCGAAAGCCATGCTTCTATCTCTGTGTCATGGCACTATCAGCTCTGATACTAATTTGAAGGAGCGATTTTCTTTTTTTTCTTTCAACCGTCGAAGTCTACACGACGCTGCAGCTCAGAGAGCGCAGTGCGCAAGTCACGCTCACCGACGAACTTCTCCCAGGAATGGGCAAAGTGCACACTTCGACTATGCCAACGGACTTTGCCCAAGAATGGGTGAAGTGCGCACTTCGGCTGCGCAGCCAAACTTCGCCCAAACTTGGGCGAAGTTCACACTTCGGGGCCGCAACCAGACTTCGCCCAAAACTGGGTGAAGTTTGCACTTCACGGCTGCGACAGACTTCGCCCAAAATTTGGGCGAAGTTCGAACTTTGCGGCTACAACAGACTTCACCCGAAATTTGGGCGAAGTTCGCACTTCGGGGAAGCAAACAAACTTCGCCCGAAACTAGGTGAAGTTTGTACTTCGGTCAGCCGACGGACTTGCGCTGAGCGAAGTGCGGACTGCGGCCGACTTCAGACTTCTCTCGCGCACTCGAGCTGTTTCAGACTTGGCCACTCTGGCCTTCGACTTCTTCTTCTTTCGTGGCTGCCGCTGGGTTTTCCTGGCTTGGCAACACCCGTATGAGAGGAGAGAAACGCCGGAATAGAGAACAACAAACTGCAAACCCTAAAGATGCCTAACACAAACAACAAACTTTATTCATATGAACAACTAGGGTTACAGAAAATTCCTCAACCGAAGAAGTAACAACATCTGCAGGCTACGCTGCAGGATAAACAAGACAGGGGAAATGTCGAGTCCGTCTGCTCGGACATTAATCAGCTGAGCCACACTGCTCACTGAATCGCTCTGCTTTCTTTCTCTGCTCACTTTCATGAACTTCTCTCACACCCGCTCTGCTTTTCCTTTTTTTTGTCTGAAGACACGAACTGCATTTTTATAGCCGCGAGGAGAGGAGGATAAGGTTTATCCTCTGACAGCTCCGAATAAGGGTTATCCTCGGACCGACCCTCATCTAGGGTTTATGACAAACACCGACTGGGCATTAACTCCTGCGGAGATCGGATTTGTCAGGTGTCAAATCTGTCAGAAGGTAGGTGTGACGTCATGTCACACTTTTGCCGGGATCCCGGACTGCGGCAGCGCAGTCCGACTTCGCCCATGTCTGGAGCGCAGTCCGGTTTCGCCCAAGGTTCGGAGCGCAGTTGGACACAGGCATGAAATCTGGGTTAATTTTTCTAACAATCAAAGAGTAATTGACTTGCCGAATGAAGTATGGTTAGTGTAAATATCCACGGCAAGACTATAGTAATCATGATATATTAGTGTGGCTTCTTCGTATTTTGTGCTTAGATTCTGCAATGTTTGTTGCAGTACTGCATTATGATTTTGGGCAAGTTGATTGTATGGTACAAGGCATCCATTTGCGTCATAAGCAGTGGGGGGAGATGGGCGTTCCTTGAGGACCGATGGTATACATCCCAGTGGTGGCATCCCCTGGACAAGAATGTATTGAGCTCCTTGCTTTATCAAAGCCTGCCATTATTATTCAAATGATGAAGCTATTGACGACCACAATTGGTTAATAACGCCAAAACAATACATGCCCAGTAAATAAATAAAGCATAACAATCATGGAGACATAAAATCCATGATCTCATTGAATAAATAAAGCACAAGAAGAGATAAAATCTATGATCTCATTGAAAACATTCTCTGCAGTTCAGTTTTTAACGAAAAAGAATAGAAAAAAATATTAGGTTAAAAATAGAATTTTCTCAGAGAAGAAGAAAACTTCAAGATTTTTCTTGAAGAAAAGCTTAATAGATCAAAATAAAAAAAGGATTTATAGAATGGTCTGTAATATTAACATGAAGCATGTCTATTTATTAGATACAAAATGCCCTGCGTGGGACCTTTGTAACAACAAATAAAAGAATTAGAAAAATAAAAACAATTTATAAAATAATTTTTAATTTTATATTTAATTTTTTTATAATATTTTACATTTTATAAATCAAATATCAAAAACTCAATTTTTACAATTAAGATCAAACCACAAAATTCTTACATTATACAAACTTACAAATAAATATAAACTTTACAAGTCTATATAATTCAACTGCTATCTTTTTCTCTGTTTATGTGTACCAATTAAAAAACATTAGAAATGTATATATCACTTTGGGGATTATTCAAATTCTCTCAAACTGTGCGTGCCAATCTCCTCTGGTCTCCTGTAGTCTTTTTTTTCAAAAACTTAAGATCAATTAAGTAATATCAAAAAAAATGAAATCCTTAATAAAAGTTTTCTTTTCTTTTAATTAGTTGATTTTTTATTATAAGAACTAAATATTATAGGAATATAGTTGATTTTTTATGATAAGAAGCAAAGACTTTTACCATAATATTAATTGATTTTTTATTATGAGAACCACTAATTAATTTTTTATTAAGAATTATTGATTGTCTTTTTATTATAAAAACCAAAGATCATAAGGATATAGTTGATTTTTTATAATGATAATCAAAGACCCTTGGGATAATACTTTTCCACTATGAAAACCAAAGACTATTATGATAACACTTCTTCATTATAAAAACCAAATACTATTACAATAACACTTCTTGGTTAACCAATACTTTTATTAAAAGAACCAAAGATCAAGATAACACTTTCTTATTATTTGTTTTTATTGACATAGCATACTGGTTAGGACTTTAGGTTTTATAAGACAATCAACCAATAAACACTCTCTTACTATCAACTCTTCTGATGTATTTTTTTCAGGCTTATTTCTATTTAATGATCTGATCCTGACCCTCATAATATGAGATCAGGTGGTGGATCCAATTTCATTATCTCTACAAAGTGTATTACGAAAAATTATTCTTATTTGTTACGATCTGTGGAAAACTTTGTAATACAAATAGACATCGTATTCAAAACATAATATTTTGGTGTGCAATTACCTCCAAAGTTGACTGAATTCGAGGTACAACGAGAGGAATTAAAGTCTCTATCTCTCGCATTTATTTCGAACTTAAAATGGACAGCAAATAATCGTTGGCTCCCATTTCGCCCATCACAAACAAGGCTTTTGAAAAATGACCTTCTCATCCTGACGGATCAATTAAAATCCAATTTAGAAACTGTGAAATGAAATCCAATATAGAAACTATACAAAACATCAAACACCAAGCGCTCAAAAAAGGAAAAACAAAAAAACCCACAAAAATAAAAGAAAAAAACAATGGTAACCACCAAAGTTCTCGCTGCATGTGGCTTCTTTCAACTCTTGAAACCATTCGATCTCCACATCTAAAGATAATTCGGTTAACGTTACAATATGTTTGCTATTCAACAATGAAAAGCAATTTGCACCATTAGCGTCTCTAGTCGGACAAGGCAATAACAAAGCTAGTGCTATGACCATCAAGGCTAATTGCATTGCACCCATGATAGCTATCGCTCCAAAGTTTCTTTGACTCTATGATGGAATTTCGTTCTACTGTAATACTGGTTCTTATATGCCTCTATCTAATGAATTGTTAGTATGTTGATCTCTGTTTCTATTTGTATCGCGAATTGCTTTGTTTGTTTTCTGAGATTGTGACCTGAGAAAATTATAATATTGGTTGTTAAAGGTTGAAAGATGTATGAACCGTTTGATTGGGAAAGAAGAAGAGAGGTTGGTGAGGAGATAAGGTATGGGCGGTGTATAAATCCATCTTCTTAAATTCAAGAAGAATCATTGGGTAAAGCTTTTGGGCTAGTTGGTCCATCACATTCTAAAACTTTGGACTGACCAAAAAAAAAATCTAAAATATTAATGATTTATGAATCGTTTTATCGGGAACGAACAAGAGATATGGGTGAGAAAGATAAGGTTGTTATGAGGAGATAAGGGGTATTTAATCCATCTAATTGGAAACTAAAACTTTTTAATCCACTTACTAAGGTTTACCTTTAAGAATTTTTTTTGTTTTTTTCCTTTCTATAATATTTGGGTAAAGACCTTTATTCAAAGCTATATGGTGTTGATTTTTTTATTGATGAAAGAGAGTTTTGAAAGGGACCTTGAAATTTTAGAAAGCAAACAAAAAATTAGGAGGGATCATAAGGGGAAACCTGTACAAAGTTAAAAAAGAAACAAGTCCTAAAAGGAGAGAGGTTGGAACCACACAAGCTTAGAGAAACAAAACAAACAAACAAGAGAAGGGGCCAAAAAAGAAGACCAATCTAGATATTATCCCAAGGTGGTGGGATGATCTTGGACTCCATGATAAGCATTATGGCTAGTCTCCATAACATGATTCAGTTCCATAGTCAATGTCGGCATGGGAGGTCTCGTCCTAAAGGGGGAGGGGTCGCTCAGGATCATCATAACTCTGATTCAATGCAGGCTGAGCAGACCAGGATGGACCACTCAGGATCATCCTACTGTGGCTCAACTCGAGTTGAGTGGACACAATATGATTCATTTGGATAGAAAGGACACCTCATTTTAGATTGATAATCCTAGAGATGACCTTGGACAATTGGGTAAGTAGGGAATTGGCCAAAGAGATCAAGTCATCCAAATTCGTCAGTTATTCAGTTTCTTCAGATGGAAAACCTTAATAGTCAGGCCCATCCATATGCGAAATAGACTGAGAAGTTGTCTCACACAGGTGTTTCTTGTGGCTGGTAGGGGGTATCCAAAGTAGAGTAATCTTGGTCGAGAATGACAATACCTTTACACTTGTCTTTCATCGAAAGATTTCAAGGATAATTCCTGCAAGGGATGGGAGTGGTGTCCACCAAGAATTTCTTTTTTCCCACTTTGGATGAGTCAAAAATGTCCATATCTGCTTCAAAATCATTGTCATCCTTCATCGTGGGTGAGTTTGGCATCAGGAACATCGGAATGGACCTCATCCATGATAGGGGGAGCAGGAGCGGGGGGTTGTTGCTGCAAAAAATTCTTGAAGATCGTAATATGTAGGTCTTGGTGCTTTGGGTGGAAAATTTTCCCCTTCCTATCAATATATGTAGATAACTCCATCCAGTGGTAGAGGTACTCTAGGACGTTGATGAACTTGAAATTATTGAGATGGTTCAAAAATGCCATGTGGAAGCTTCAATGCAGTGAATTGGTGTTATCAATCATAAAGTACTACATGATGGGTCTTAAAATCTGATTCCAAGGCATAGTGAGGTCCTTCCATACTATGCCACTATTCTACTTGTTGAGGTGTTTGCCTTTGTTGTGGAAGTGGTGAAGCTTAGCAGCAATAGAATGTTTGTCCCTTCAAGCGGTGTCATTATCATTCACCAGCTTGATAACTTCGATAATCAACCAGATGGTAATCTAAAAGGACACCCACGGATGGTGATATTACCAATATCCTAGGAGTGGACTAGCTCCATTGACAGATCAAAATCACTCCCACAAAATTTTCTCAAGAAAGGAAGGAAAGTGTGGGAGTCAAGAATTTCTTCCACTATGGTGTCAAGCTCCAGGACCTTTGGTTCAAACAGATCCATGATGATATTTAGCCTTACCCTCTTCTTGCACGGCCTAAACTTACGTCTCTCCTTTACTTAGAGTGGATATTACAATCAAAAAATCTAGGGGAGGGTTGGATTTAAAATAATTTTGGACCAAGCTAGTGAGGATGATGGTGTTGATATTTATAACTTAAAATATGGAGCACAGATCATGCAAGGGCCGTTGATGAATAGCCACGGTGTCGAAGTGTCTAGTCACATGGATCAAAACATACTTAGAGCTGAAGGAGCCAATAAGATTACATGTGTGATGCTAATAAGGCACATGGAAATGGAAAAAGGTGCCACGCAATAGGAGGTTGGGACATGAAGTATGATGATGGGAAAAATTGTTCTCCTACCAAAGATGATTACTAGGGTTGGCACAGAGATTAATCATTTTTATGGTATGCCAACAAGGAAGCTTCTGCTAAGGAGAGATCAAAAAATTACTTATCGGGAGCCATCACACTAGACTATCACATCCGATTTACTTAACGGATGTAGATAGCCACTGGGACTTGAAACAATAGTCAACAACAATATAGAAAATACCACTAACCATTTGGTAGGCCTTTGCATAGACCATGTTGATTTGTCATCAATAATTTATGCACATTAATGCATCCCATTAGTTTCATGCATGAGAAGTGAGTGATGGAGGTTCTTAGAGTGGATGGATTTTAAATGAAAGGTGAACGATATCCTTTTCAAAGACATCACAATGGTAATGGTTTCTATTTTTATGTTTTTATGGTCAATATATATTTAAAAAAATATAAAAAATAATTTTTTTATATAATTATTTATATTTATAGTAGTGATATAAAATATTATAAAAAATAGTAATAATAATAGTTGCTTAATGTATGATAATATAATTATTTTTTTTGGACCAGGATTCCTTAAAAATAACTTATGTAAATTCATTGACAAAAAAATCAAGTGGTGTTATCTGAATTGGTTAGTTTCATTAACATTTCAAAGAGGATACCTAGGTTGGAATCTTGCCAAAAGTCATACATTATCACTTGTCATGTCTTCACGGATGATTAAATTACAAAAACCACAAAATTACATAAATTAGTCTCAAAACACCTTGTATTTATTAAAAGTTCTATTCATAAGCTCCTTAGGCCACTCAAGCCCTTTTCTATGCTTAACCTTGGTCCCCATGTGACCACCATCAAAAACTTAACCTTGGTAAACCTTTACCTTGGTCCAAAGTTACTTTATGAGTAAAAAGTCACTTTATCATTAAAGTACACTTAAGGGGCTAAGTACATGTTTAATTAAGCTTAATTAAGGTTAATATTAACATTTTTCTCACACATGTGTTCACCCATGATACTATAACAACCCAAGTTCTACTCACTTGGTTGTCCAAACACCCAAAGTCTGCCCACTTGGTTGTCCAACGTCAGATAATTCAGTACGAGATTTTTTTTTTTTTATTTGTTTTTTTTTTTTATTCTCTAGGAAAAGCATGTTAGTTTCATCTTCATGAGTGCCATCTCGCTGTAGTCAGAATACTCATGAGATTGAGATTGTCCAGATCCCATGTAGTTGCTCATTTTGAACTTCACTCTCCTCCCAAGTTCCTAAGTTCAGGCAGGGGGTTTCTTATCCTCTAGGGCCCATATTACCTAGAGGTGTGATGCATACTTTCCCCATGTCTTGACATGATCTCATGTACCTATTTCATGTTAGAAGTAGCACATACATGCTCAAGCTAGATTATCATCCTTATCCCATAAAGCATCATATAGGATTTTATCAATTCCCTGATAACCACCCGGTGTTTTGTGTTGATTAACCAACACGATGTACCATGCCATTGTACTATTGGGTTTACCTAGTCAAGCACAATTCACCACTCATCACTAGAAGGGTTAACCTAGAAGAGATACCCATACAACCCTTCGTTACCTCCCATTCTGACCTTTTTCAATCAGAAGTATAGTTAGAGCCTTAAATTTGTAATGGTTGCATGCTCGCAAGTACCGTCACTAATACTCAAGCAAGATTGTCTCACCCACAATCTTGTAATAAATTCAATGTAATGACAGTTTCCTTCCCACAAGAATCATTTGCATATAATTTACTAGATTATCCCTCCCACAATCTTTAAATAGTTTCAAGGTTGTCCTACCCTCAACCTTGGCTTGCGAAACATGATTGCCACTTCCACAATCTTAATTTTTCTTATCCTATAGTTTTCCTAGGTATTGTTCAACGGTTTACTATTGAATGTAGTTTTGATATTATTCAAAAGACTTGATAGGTTGTCTAAAGACTTACCCATTTTTCATTTGACTACCCCAAATGTTTATAGCAAAAATTATAAGAAAAATATGCTATCACAACATCACATTTAGAGCTAAAGTATTACTCTTTTGCTGAGATAAATTAAAATAGTAACCTTAATATTTACGTTACTAAAAAGTAAAAGCTTTGCTATAACTTGCATTCATAAGTCTCTGCCATATCATTATTATCTAGAGATTTTATATATCAACTAATGAGCTAAATTAACCAATTTGTAATCTTAAGTAAAATGGCATCTTCACGTTATGCATAACTCTAATATTTAATTTAAATATAAAATCAAAATATGGTAATTCACTGCTACACTATACATTTTTGCTTCAGTAGCCAAAAAAAAAATTCACTCCACCATACATAGTCAATATATGGATCATTTTTAAGCATTTTTGTTACACCCAATACCTTATGGATCTAAGTTCAGTTGAAATACATTTACCAAATCAAGTTTAATACATCCACAATTTATGTCTCATTTTCTGGACTTCTATTTTAATGTATATAATATTTGCATCATTCTATTTTAAGGTCAAAATAATCTCATTGAACTTACCTCTCATTGATGGCCTCAATCATCCTTAAGACTGTCATAGAACAATGATCACATGGACCCCACCCCCCTATGGTGGATTAAGTTAAATTTTGATGGGGTGGCTAGGGGAAACCCAGGTGAAGCAGGGGCTGGAGGCTTACTCAGAGACCATAAGGGTGAGGTGCTAATATATTTTTTTGAACATCTTGGAGCTCAAACTAATAATTTTTCTTAAGCAAGGGCAGTTTGGAGGAGCCTAAATGTGGCAGAGAATTATCCAGGAAACTTTTGGTGGAAGGCAATTCTCTCATTATTATAAATACTCTAAAGAACACTAAGAGAGCTCCTTGGAGATTTCATGACTACATCCAAGAAGCAAGGACTCTAATTCATGATCGACCCGAGGCCATAATTTTGTATACCTTTTGGGAAGTAAACATGGCAGCTGATAGGTTAGCGAATGAAGGCATTGTAGCAATAAACTTGATCACGTGGACTAAAAATCTTCCTCATGCGGTCTCGACGATGATAGAAAATGAGAAATTTCAAAATGAAAGGCTCAGAGTGGATCAATGACATAAAATAGGGGTATTTTTCAAAATATTTTTTGAACCTTATAATGGCTTTTGTCATATTTGTTTTTTTCTTTCACATGACTAGTGTTTTTTGTAGCTGGTGGGGCACTGATATAGTTTCATTATCTTTCATGCATGGGAAACATCTCCTTTGGCCTCAAGTATTTCCCAAGGTGTTTTTGGTTTCGATGTCGCAACAGGGCCCTGGTGGGCAATAACAAAGTGTTGGAGATCCCTAATGATGGGGTACCAGACCCCACTATAATAGTCTTGAAGAAGATGGTGATTTCATCAGCCTCCAATATTATCAACCAGTTAAAGAGTCTATCTGGCCTCATTAGTGCAACTATTGATTTGCGTGATTCTCTAAATCTTCTATTTTACAACGAGCAGTTCTAGGGGCATGAGGAGTCGAAGTTAGAATCTAAAGTTGATGGCAAGGAGGAATCTAAGGATGAGGATGATAAGGAGTCAGATGAGGACTACAAGGAAGACTGATTGCTTGGCCTCCTGGCTATCCGTTTTGTGGGATGTTTGTTTGACTATATTTTGTTATTTTTTGTATGGGCACAAGTGACCCTGCGTGGCACTTGCATGATTAGTTTTTCTCATTGTTAGTTCTATTTTATGTCTTTCTTTTTTTATGGCTATAATATTAGGCTTCCATAGTTTAGTTTGGTTGTCTTCAGATGGAATAGTAGGGCTTGGCCCTTGTTGTCAGATTAAACTTGTAGGGCTTGGCCCTTGTCCAGTTGGTCGGTGGACCCTATTTTGTAAAATGGTTTTGGGTCAACCAGTTAAAACCCAATGTTAATTATAATAGTCTCTTACTTACCAAAAAAAATAGTCTCATTGAGGCTAATAGTTTCCTAAGAATTTTTCTCAATGATTTTCAATGCAGCATTTTCAAACATAGATTCAGTTTGCGTCTCTTTCCAATCCTAATATTTGTTCATAAATATTTACCATGTTTCTATGTTTATTATATTGCCTAGCTACGATTTTCTTCAGCTGTCATGAGTCTTTTCTAATGCATGTCATGTTTAAAACATACACTCTCAGCTACTATATTACTCTTATTCCGGTAAGTACTTTTCAGGCAAAATATTTTCTAGATTTCCAAATGATAACCAGTGGAGAAGAGAAAAATCTTATTACATACAGTCACGGTTTCAAGAAATAGTTTTTGGGTTTCCATTACATAGAGTCACATCCTCCGAAAAATAACACAACCATTGCATGATTTTCAAGGCATCATAAATCCCTATCCATAGCCATGGTTATACTTGACAGTGTACATCATCTACATTTTCAATAACCAAAACGTTTGCTTAGCATTTAGGAACATGCACTATACAAATCATAGAATATTTAAAATTGATATTGCTTCAATCCAAAATCAGACCATACATTCAATAGATATATTCACAAATGGTTCACAAAAGGAAATGTAACACTCTTCCTGGAATGCATGTAAAATATTCCATGTTAAAGAGAGTAACGTCTGCACTATCTCTTTTTTTTTTAAGAATTTAACAAGTCTATTATAAGTATCGTTCCAGTTCCTACGTTGTTGAGTATTACATATAAATTAACTCTACATAGGAATTGCACCTACGACATTCAGAGTTCTCCTTTCTCGGACAAGTAATAGTTTTCAAAAACATTTCAAATGACTTGTTCCTTGAATTGAAAATTCATTCCTCAGCTCCAGAGCATAGATTTTTCATCCAACAACATAAATGAAAGTACAACATTGAACCATCAATCTCCAGTTTGCACTCGCAGGTTTTCGGTGATAGTTCAGGGGTCAGAGCGGTCAAGCTAAATTGATATGCAACTACTCCTAGCATGCATGCATTTTTTTAACATCATTCCACACATCATACAACAATTCAAAGCAAAGCCTTCATTACACTATGGCCTTCAAACCCGCACACAGATATTGTTGTCATATTTCCTTTTTACAACATGCAGAAGAAAATTACATTGTTAACAAACATTCTATGCAGTCACTAATGCTTTCCTTTTTCCAAAGCATCCAAACGCATGCGTCTCAATTTATCCCACGCATGCACTAAATTCTTCGAATTTACTTCAGTATTTCACAAAGCATGGAGAAGAACACAACAAACAACATAATAAAAATATTGCCACACATGCACATACTTATTTTCTTCCTTTCTCTCCCCATTACCAACAAGCATTTACCATTTTGGACATAGAACAGAGCATTCATTTTACTTTTACCAGTAAACATAAAACCAAATCAAGTGCAACACAGAACACACACATTTTGTTTAAGCATTCAATCATCATTAATCCTAATTTTTGCCAGAACGTCTTACTGATTATCGCAGACTGATCTCTTTGTTTTTCCAAAGTCCTCAGCTCACCGTTGCTTCTTCTTCTCTTGTCGAATACCAAAAACTAGACTTCGTTACCCCCCTTCTCCCATTATCCATACAAAACAAAAAACAACATCCTCCCTCTCCTTCCTACGGGTTCACATCTTGTTCGTTGAGATTCCATCTTGCCAAAACATGCCAATTGCCAAGTGTTTCCCTTCCATCCACGTCCAACAAACAAGACCTGCTAATCATTCTCACAGTTGTCGACCCTTAACATTTTATGTATTTTATTATTATTTTTTATTTACAATACCCAAAACCAAAAACTTTGACACCTATAGTTTCATTTATATATATTTTCTAAACAAAAATATAAGTAATCATAATATTTGGCATCCCTTGCTCCAAAGCAATATTTATATATATTTTTATTGCCATTGTCTTTTTATTATATATATATATATATATATATATATATATAAATAAATAAATACCACCTAATGTTATGCATTATTACATTTTTATCAATTATTTTTCCTAACCTCTCTATTTATTTCCACATTCTGGTCTTAACATAAAATAACCATATCACCATTCCATTTTTATTTCTTATTCAAAACCAAGGCTCCCATGCATTTTAGCATCTTCATCACCAAACAAATGTCACAATTTGAAAACAACAAACATTCCTACGAATGCAACTACATGTTATGCAACTACATGGACCATTGGTGAATGCATTGCCTATAGGGTTCTTTGCCCCTATCAACCGATGAATACACCACCGCTCATCATTTCCCTAACTTACCTTGCACCGAACAATCCTGTTGTCCATCGAGAAGTCACCCTTCTTTTGCATCATCTTTGCCAACAACAAACCCTGTCCTCTGCATCCACAAATACATTAGCAGTATCTCATCCTTGCAGATAAATTAGGCATAGTAGAGTTTTGGAGGGTCATTACATACTCCCCCCTAAGATTAAACACAGTCCCTATGTTTACATTCCCATTGATACATTAGAAAGAAACAATATAGACATGAATAATAGAAAATCATTATAGTGCATCATTGAATTTACTTTTTCCAAAATTGAATCATCATGTAGCAATAATATCAAGCATACACATCACCCAAATATACTTATCATACTTCACAAACCAAGATATGATAATATCATTGTTTAAACAAGATAGAACCATGCTATAGAGATAACACTATTCAAACACTACTCAAACAAAAATGGAAACTATCTTTTCATGATGGCCACATCTTCCCACGTGGCACTATTTTTAGAAAACTGGTCCCATTGGACCTTGCATTGTTCAATATTCTTCTTTCTCAGTTGTTTTGTGTGGTAACCAAGGATCTTAACAAGGGGATCGTCCATCTGCAAATGTTCAACATTCCAAACATGCGAAGGGTCAGGAACATATTTCTTCAGAAGGGACACATGGAACGTATCATGAATTTTTGACAAATTGGGTGGCAAGTCCAATTTGTAGGCTACTGGGTTTAATTTATCAACAATTTCAAAAGGCCCTACAAATCGTGGGCTAATCTTAGAGGATTTAATTGAAATTTTGGTGGGTTTAACTCTTAGGAATACTCTATCTCCCATAGTGAATTCCCTGGGTGTTCTCTTAAGATCTGCATAACTCTTTTGTCTATCTGAGGCTTCTTTGAGCCTTTGGAAAATTTCATTAAGATGGTCTTCCATTTCCCTGACCATATCCGGCCCGATCATCACCCGATCCTCCATATTACTCCATGTTAGTGGTATTCTGCACCTCCTCCCATATAGAGCCTCGAATGGAGCCATACCTAGGGAAGTATGGTAACTATTATTGTAAGCAAATTCTACCAAAAAAAGGTAATCTTCCCACTTTGTCTGGTGATCCATACAGTACATACGGAGCATATCCTCTAAGACTTGATTCACCCTTTCTATTTGTCCATCTATCTTAGGATGATAAGCAGTACTAATGTTGAGCTTTTTTCCCCATGCCTGATGCAATGTCTACCAAAATTTGGATGTAAATCGGGAATCCCTGTTCGATATAATTGTTTTAGGAAAGCCATGTAGCCGTACCACTTCCCTAGAAAATTTTTGGGCTACAGTGGGAGCTCCATATTTAATATTTCCAAGCAAAAAATGTGCCACTTTGGTCAATTTATCCACTACCACCAAGATGGCATCATGCTGAAAATGATTTTTAGGTAGGCCAACAATAAAATCCATAGTCACAACTTGCCACTTGTGTTGAGGAATGTCATGCAAAAACAAACGTCCAGCTGGATGTAAGTGTTTCACCTTCACTTTTTGGTATTCTAAACATCTAGCCACAAATTCAGCAATGTCCCTTTTCATTCCTAGCCAATAATATTCCTTTTTCAAATTCTCATACATCTTTACATAACCTGGATGCACGGAATACGGAGCACTATGTGCTTCTTGCAGTATCACATTTCTTAGATCCAGATCATTAGGTACTACCATCCTATTTTTAAACAGTAAAGTATCTTCCCAGATTCTAAATTCTTTGGCTTTATCAGATCCTTGTTGAACCATTTCTCGATACTTTTGAGAGTATTCATCTAAAATTTATAGTTTTCTAATTTGATCAACTATAGCAGATTGACATTGGGACATAGCATTGATATGTCACCTTCTACTTAAAGCATCTACTAATTTATTTTCTTTCCCCTTTATATATTCTATATCAAAATCATATTCTACCAAAAATTCTATCCAACATCTTTGTCTAGCATTAAGCATTGGTTGAGTAAAAATATATTTTAAACTCTGATGATCTGTTCTAAGCTCAAAAGGTTTACCAAGTAGGTAGTGTCACCATATTTTTAGGGCATGTACTAAAACAACCAACTTTAAATCATGTGTGGCATAATTTATTTCATGTTTCTTAAGTTTTCGAGACTCATAAGCAACAACTCCATTCTCTTGCATGAGTACTCCTCCTAATCCTTCCAGCGAGGCATCAGTACATACTACGAATGGTCGTGTGGGATCTGCTATTCTAAGAATGGGTGCTGATGTTAGCTTCTCTTTAAGAGTTTTGAAGGCCTCTTCACACCGTTTCATCCATTTAAAAGCTTTTCCTTTTCTTTGGAGATTAGTTATTGGATAAGCTATCTTAGAAAAATTTTGTATAAATCTACGATAATATCCAACCATCCCCATAAAACTTTGCACTTCAAAAACATTTGTTGGAGCAGGCCAATCAATAATAGCCTCAATTTTCTTTGGATCAACAACCACCCCTTCAACAGATATTACATGACCCAAATACTGAACCTGGGTTGCATAAAACTCACACTTAGATAGTTTTCCATATAATTGATTCTTTCTAAGTATTTCAAGTACAATTCTCATATGAAAATCATGCTCTTCTTTGCTCTTGGAGTAGATCATAATATCATCCAGGAATACCAACACAAACCGATCTAGTTGTTCATGAAACACACTATTCATCAAATTCATAAAAGTTGTTGGTGCATTGGTCAATCCAAAAGGCAACACTATAAATTCATAGTGGCCATATCTAGTTTGAAAAGCAGTTTTATAAGTATCTTCTTCCCAGATTCTTAATTGATGATATCCAGATCTAAGGTCAATTTTGGAGAAAATTGTGGCTCCTTTTAATTGATCAAATAGATCATCTATTCTAGGTAAAGAGTACTTATTCTTTACAGTCATCTTGTTTAACATCCTATAGTCAATACATAACCTCAAAGTTCCATCCTTCTTTTTCATGAACAAGACTGGTGCACCCCATGGTGAAACACTAGGTTTAATGTGTCCTTTTTCTAGGAGTTCTTGCAACTGAGTCTTAAGTTCTTGCAACTCTATTGTTGTCATTCTATATGGTGCACGAGCTATAGGAGTTGCTCCTGGTAAAATTTCTATAGTAAAATCAAACTCCCTTTGAGGTGGAAGACCCGATAAATCCTCAGGAAAGACATCCCAAAAATCATTCAATATCGGATATGTTTAAAAATTAAACTTTCTCAACCACCCCCACCATAATATCAAAAAATTCTACTACCCTTCCTCAGTGCTCTTTTAACTTGCATTGCTATCAAAATATGTGGTTCCACTGATTCACATCCACAGCAAATCTAGATCCTTTGCTTGGTGTCATTAGTAAATTCCATCCATATTTCCTCAAAATTTAACAATGCTTTATGCACCTTGAGCCAATCAACACCTAAAATTATGTCAAAGGCATGCAATGGAGCTACATATAAATGCCATCAGGTTTGTCCTTGAGGTAGTATTATTTGAGGATCAAATAAACATTGATCAATAGTATAGGTTTACCTAGACCCATACTCGACTTTCCACCCATTAGCCATAAATCCAGGTTTTTTCAGTATGTCCCTTAAAATATTTGGTGAAATAAAACTATCAGTTGCTCCAGAGTCAACTAAAATGCTAACTTGTCTATCATAAATTCTACCTTTTAACAAGAAAGGTGTTGCTTGACCATTGAGTTTGGAATTACTTGTTGTTGCATAAATCTTATGAGTAGGTTCCATAGGGTCCTTTCTCTTATCAACTCGCATTGGACATTTATCAGCATAATGAGGTTCTTGAAAAATCCAACAACCAGTTCATGGTGCCCTCTCTTTCTTATTTCCCTCATTATCTTCTTGAGTACCAGTTTTTGGTACATTAGCTCTTTGATCATACCTATCCCTAAAATTTCTCTGGCCACCCCGATAGTTTGAATTTCCCCTATTTCCTTGGTTCCTATTCTTATTCCTATCAAACCTATTTTGATTCCCATTGCCATGGTTCCTGGTCCAATTCCTGTCCCCTTTTGTTGGACCCACATTTTTATTTTTCTATGACTCTTCCTTTTTTGAGGATTGTTGATAATATGCTTTCTTGAATTTAAGGTTATCCTCCTCCTATCAGGCCAGGTCACAGGCAACAGTTAAAGTAGCAGGTTTCAACATAAGAATCAAGTGTCCAATTTTTGGATGTAACCCTAGGAGAAATTTCTAAATTTTGATCTCATTTCTCTACTCATACTCAGGCATGTATTTGAGCAATTGCACAAATCCCTGGTAGTACTCAATTACTATCATATTCCCCTGAGTTAACCTTGAAAATTTTGTAGTCCTTTCAAGGTAAAATTGTGGTGTTAAGAACCTATCTTTGAATGCTAATACAAAAGTATCCCAAGGAACATCAATAGCCTCCACATTGTGAGTTTTCCTATAAGTATCCCACCAATCAGTGATAGCTCCAGTCAAACGGAAGACTGCCCAAGAAGTTTTTGATTTAGAAGATAAGGTTCTAACCATAAAATAAGCTTCCATGCTATTCAACCATCTCTCAGCCTCTTCCCCATCATATTTTCCATCAAATTTGGCTATATCGAGCCTTCGCATATCCTTATCCAGCTCAAAACCTACTTGTTTCCTTCCTGGGTCAATAGTTATCTCATCCTCAACTATTACCATTTCCTTATCTTTAGATAAATTTTCAATTGTTTTCTATTGATGGGAAATCATTTCTTATTGTTAAGCCAGCTGAGATTTTTGTTGCTCCATATGTTCCATAATTTGGGTATTTAGCCATTTGAGCATTTTTCTGCTCCATTTATTATTTATGTTGGCTCATTTTCTCCCATAATAGCTACATCATCTAGACCATTTTATCCTCTTTATTAACCGGTTATTTTTCCTTCCTCTTTTCTCGAGGATATTCTACGGTTTCCTCTGATGCCTCGAGTCTCATAACTTTTTGAACGACTCTTCTGGGGTTTTTGATCAGCCCTTCCCATTGATCCACCATAGTTCTTTTCGAGGAACTAGCCTTTTGTCCAGTTGCCATTCCTGTTCAGCAAAACGAGGAGCCTAGTCAAATTTTCAATTTTTAGGTGAACACATTAGCAACATAAATTAAATTAGTTATAGGTTTTCTAAATTTATGTTGCCCTAAAAATTTGCAACCTTGGCTCTGATACCAAATGTAACAACCCAAGTTCTGCCCACTTGGTTGTCCAAACACCCCAAGTCTACCCACTTGGTTGTCCAACGTCAGAGAATTCAGTAAGAGAAATTTTTTCTTTATTTTAATTTGTTTTTGTTTTATTTTCTAGTATGAGCATGTTAGTTTCATCTTCATGAGTGCCATCCCGCTGCAGTCGGAATCCTCATGAGACTGAGATTGGCCAGATCCCATGTAGTTGCCCATTTTGAACTTCACTCTCCTCCCGAGTTCCTAAGTTCAGGTAGGGGGTTTCTTATCCTCTAGGGCCCATATCACCTAGAGGTGTGATGCATACTTTCCCCATGTCTTGACATGATCTCATGTGCTTATTTCATGTAAGATGTAGCGCATACATGCTCGAGCTAGATGATCATCCTTATCCCATAGAGCATCATCTAGGGTTTTACCAATTCCTTGGTAACCACCCGATGTTTTGTGTTGATTAACCAACACGATGTCCCATACCATCATGTTGTCGAGTTTACCTAGTCAAGCACAATTCACCACTCATCACTAGCAGGGTTAACCTAGAAGATATGCCCATACAACCCTTCATTACCTCTCGTTATGACCTTTTTCTATCAGAAGTACAGTTAGAGCCCTAAATTTGTAATGGTTGCCTGCCCGCAAGTACCATTACTAATACTCAAGCAAGATTGTCTCACCCACAATCTTGTAATAAATTCAATGTAATGATGGTTGCCTTCCCGCAAGCATCATTTACAAATGATTTACTAGATTGTCCCTCCCACAATCTTTAAATAGTTTCAAGGTTGTCCTACCCTCAACCTTGGGTTGCGAAACATGATTGCCACTTCCACAATCTTAAGTTTTCTTATCTTATAGTTTTCCTAGGCATTGTTCAATGGTTTACTATTGAATGTAGTTTTGATATTATTCAAAAGACTTGATAGGTTGCCTAAAGACTTGCCCATTTTTCATTTGACTACCCCAAATGTTTATAGCGAAAACTATAAGAAAAAGATGCTATCGCAACATCACATTTAGAGCTAAAGTATTACTCTTTTGCTGAGATAAATTAAAATAGTAACCTTAATATTTCCATTACTAAAAAGTAAAAGCTTTGCTATAACTTGCGTTCATAAGTCTCTACCATCTCATTATTCTCTAGAGAATTTATATATCAAATAATGAGCTAAATTAACCAATTTGCAAGCTTAAGTAAAATGGCATCTTCACGTTATGCATAACTCTAATATTTAATTTAAATATAAAATCAAAATATGGTATTTCACTGCTACACTATACATTTCTGCTTCAGCAACCAAACAAGAATTTTTCACTCCACCATACGTAGTCATTATATGGATCAGTTTTAAGCATTTTTATTACACCCAATACCTTATGGATCTAAGTTCAGTTGAAATATGTTTACCAAATCAAGTTTAATACATCCACAGTTTATGTCTCATTTTCTGGACTTCTATTGTAATGTATATAATCTCTGCATCATTCTATTTTAAGGTCAAAACAGTCTCATTGAGGCTAATAGTTTCCTAAGAATTTTTCTCAATGATTTTCAATGCAACATTTTCAAACATAGATTCAGTTTGCGTCTCTTTCCAATCCTAATATTTGTTCATAAATATTTACCATGTTTCTATGTTTATTATATTACCTAGCTATGGTTTTCTTCAGCTGTCATGAGTCTTTTCTAATGCATGTCATGTTTAAAACATACACTCTCAACTACTATATTACTCTTATTCCGGTAAGTACTTTTCAGGCGAAATATTTTCTAGATTTCCAAATGATAACCAATGGAGAAGAGAAAAATATTATTACATACAATCATGGTTTCAAGAAATAGTTTTCGGGTTTCCATTACATAGAGTCACATCCTCCGAAAACTAACACAACCATTGCATGATTTTCAAGGCATCATAAATCCCTATCCATAGCCATGGTTATACTTGACAGTGTACATCATCTACGTTTTCAATAACCAAAATGTTTGCTTAGCATTTAGGAACATGCACTATACAAATCATAGAATATTTAAAATTGATATTGCTTCAATCCAAAATCAGACCATACATTCAATAGATATATTCACAAATGGTTCACAAAAGGAAATGTAACACTCTTCCTGGAATGCATGTAAAATATTCCATGTTAAAGAGAGTAACGTCTACACTATCTCTTTTATTTTTTAAGAATTTAACAAGTCTATTATAAGTATCGTTCTAGTTCCTGCGTTGTTGAGTATTACATATAAATTAACTCTACATAGGAATTGCACCTACGACATTCAGAGTTCTCCTTTCTTGGACAAGTAATAGTTTTCAAAAATGTTTCAAATGACTTATTCCTTGAATTGAAAATTCATTCCTCAGATCCAGAGCATATATTTTTCATCCAACAACATAAATGAAAGTACAACATTGAACCATCAATCTCCAGTTTGCACTCATAGGTTTTTGGTGATAGTTCAGGGGTCAGAGCGGTCAAGCTAAATTGATATGCAGCTACTCCTAGCATGCATGCATTTTTTTTAACATCATTCCACACATCATACAACAATTCAAAGCAAAGCCTTCATTACACTATGGCCTTCAAACCCACACACAGATATTGCTGTCATATTTCCTTTTTACAACATGCAGAAGAAAATTACATTGTTAACAAACATTCTATGCAGTCACTAATGCTTTCCTTTTTCCAAAGCATCCAAATGCATGCATCTCAATTTATCCCATGCATGCACTAAATTCTTCGAATTTACTTCAGTCTTTCACAAAGCATGGAGAAGAACACATAAAACAAATACTTATTTTCTTCCTTTCTCTCCCCATTAC
Source organism: Wollemia nobilis (assembly GCA_028583015.1). Taxonomy (NCBI): domain Eukaryota; kingdom Viridiplantae; phylum Streptophyta; class Pinopsida; order Araucariales; family Araucariaceae; genus Wollemia; species Wollemia nobilis. The sequence continues at coordinate 8,592,829 of JAQPPZ010001411.1, forward strand.
CAGCAAGCATTTACCATTTTGGATGCAGAATGGAGCATTCATTTTGCTTTTACCAGCAAACATAAAACCAAATCAAGTGCAACACAAACACACACATTTTTTTAAGCATTCAATCATCATTAATCCTAATTTTTGCCAGAATATCTTACTAATTTTTGCAGACTGATCTCTTTGTTTTTCCAAAGTCCTCAGCTTGTCGTTGCTTCTTCTTCTCTTGTCGAATACCAAAAACCAGACTTTGTTGCTCCCCCTTCTCCCATTATCCATACAAAACAAAAAAAAACATCCTCCCTCTCCTTCCTACGGGTTCGCACCTTGTTCGTTGAGATTCCATCTTGCCAAAACATGCCAATTGCCAAGTGTTTCCCTTCCATCCATGTCCAACAAACAAGACCTGCTAATCATTCTCGCAGTTTCTGACCCTTAACCTTTTATGTATTTTATTATTATTTTTTATTTACAATGCCCAAAACCAAAAACTCCGACGCCTATAGTTTCATTTATATATATTTTCTAAACAAAAATATAAGTAATCATAATATTTGGTGTCCCTTGCTCCAAAGCAATATTTATATATATTTTTATTGCCATTGTCTATTTTTAATATATATATTACCTATAGTAGTATAAATATATATGTTATATATATAGATATATATAATAAATAAATACCACCTAATGTTATGCATTATTACATTTTTATCAATTATTTTTCCTAACCTCTCTATTTATTTCCACATTCTGGTCTTAACATAAAATAACCATATCACCATTCCATTTTTATTTCTTATTCAAAACCAAGGCTCCCATGCATTTTAGCATCTTCATCGCCAAACAAATGTCACAATTTGAAAACAACAAATATTCCTACGAATGCAACTACATGTTATGCAACTACATGGACCACTGGCGAATGCATTGCCTATAGGGTTCTTTACCCCTATCAACTAGCGAATACACCACCGCTCATCATTTCCCTGACTTACCTTGCATTGAACAATCTTGTTGTCCATCGAGAAGTCACCCTTCTTTTGCATCATCTTCACCAACAACAAAACCTGTCCTCTGCATCCACAAATACATTAGCAATATCTCATCCTTGCAGATAAATTAGGCATAGTAGAGTTTTGGAGGGTCATTAAAAATACTAATAGATTTTTAAATATGCTTAATATTTAAGGCATGGGAAGGGATGAGTCACCCTCCACCTCACCCCCTTGATCTTGGTCTAACCTATGGTCAACTTAATCAAGGTTAACATTAACCTTTACCTCATACATGTGTGCACCCATGATAAATTTGGATATTTATGCCTCACACATGTGTGCACTTATCATACAAATTGATATTTAAAAGATCTTTTTTCAAGGCATGTGAAAGGGTGAGTCACCTTCCACCTCACCCTTAACCTCACCATAGTTGGTATTTAACCCATGCTCCATTCCACCTCACACATGTGTGAGGTATTCTCTCATAAAAAAGTATTCATGAGCCATGATACCTCACAAGGGACACCTCATAAGGGACACCTCATCCCCTACCCCTAACCTCTCCAAATTCTATAAATAGAGGTCCATTTATTCTATCTTGATCATCAACCATTTTGCATACATAGACTATGCTAGAATTAGTCTATAGGACATTGAAGCCCTCAGCCATCTATCCCCACATAGAGGCTTCATAAGCCCTCTCTTTCTACCATGTTAAACCTCTTTTGCACCCTTTTGTTTTCTATTATGATATGTTTCATAGGTTTTGGAAGTGACTCGAAATCAATGAGGAGATTAAATAGTTGTGGGACATCATCTACCTTCATTATAATAAAAAAAAAGTACTTACAGGTAGAGTTGCAGGGTACCCCATGACCCTCAGTAGTCACACCCTAGGGTGCGACCTAATTAGGGCATATTTCATCCAAATTCACCCTCACTATTTTGTCCATAACTTTTACATCTGAACTCTATTTGACCTAAACTTTTAAGGGTAGATTCCTAACAATCAGTGGAAGATACCCACCAAAATTCACTATATTTTGATGAACATAATTTGAGTCACATGGTAGGTGAGATCCTCAACAGATAGCCAATTGCACCCTTGTGTTGGGAAAAAAATTGGTTAGTTTTCTACGTTTAAGTTCACTGCCTCATTTAATTTGTCAACCCGAGGTAGCTCGTAGACTTGTGAGCAGCCTTGCACAATATATGCTTATAATTTCCTCCATAGAGATGAGTCCCTCAGATTTATGGTTTGGGGGGTGTTGGTGTTCATTGAAGTTCTAATTTTGATTTCCAAACCACTAATCTATCCTATGTTTATGAAAACATGCCTAAATTACATTCAAAAATTAAAACTGCACATTACTGGAATTTACAAAAAATAGGGAAAAATATAGGAATTTAAATTAATCTACAAAAATAAAATGAAATTAAAGAAAATAGAAAAATAGGGGAAAGGAAAGGGAAGAATGTTGTTGAGAGTGGGCCCATGCTTCCAACAGGTTCTTCCCATGTTAAATCATTCATCGGATGCTTAGTCGATTTAACCAAAAATGACTTAGAAAATATTTATTAAAACTTGTAGCAAAAAATATATAGGGAAATCCGGGATCACATTTTCAAGGGTGGCCTGCATATTTATAAGATATGCGGCCACACCCTATTACAAATTAGAAATAAATCAAAGTTTTGATTCTACTTTACAACGACATGCATGAATACAGGGAATCGAGCAAAATATCAAACTATGTGGACTATTTCAGTGTATTCTATTTTATCAGAATACATCTGATATTCATTTTGCTTGATTTACATAGATATTTACATAGTAGCTAAAAAATAGATGGTTAGTCATATTTGACATTGTCCCTGGTCTAGATTCAATGCTAAAACTCCATCTGCGCTCCTTGCTGAAATCACATTCTATTTTTCCGACCATAGAGTCATGCTGGAATTTAGCTTCAATGGGAATCAAGTGCCTTGTCTATAGAAGTCGGAAGTAGGCACCTTGTATGTAGAAGTTGGGACGTAGGTGCCAACACGGGAGTCAGGTGCCTAACGGGAAGCAGGTGCCTAACGAGAATTAGGTGCCCGTTAGTTAAGCGCCAAACGGAAGTCAGGCGCTTCAAAGGGAATCAAGTGCCTGACTTAGCACTTCACACCGGTGTACTATAGACGTTTTACCTTCATGAAATTGAAGGTTCTAGGTTCGAGTGGGACCTTGATGAAAATATGCTAAAACACAACAATTTCTATGAAATCTACACAAAACGCACTTAGAAACAAATATTAAATAACATGTAAAATAAACTGTTAAATATATATAAAATTCTCATTAAACATATATATCTACAGAAATAAGTGTCATTGTTTATAAGGAAAGTAGTACAAAAAATGAGCATTTTCAAGGCTCATCATCCCCCCATGCTTAAGGGGTGGCACGTCCCTGTGCCACTTTATACTGGTAATTACCAGTTTCATTTACAACTTTCCAATAGGCCTTGACTATTTCTTTCCTTTTATTTTTAGTGGCCTTTGCTTTTTCCTTGTCTCTGGGATTTCACCCCTTTGGTGCTTTGGGAGTGGCTACCTCCTGTTTCTGCTATTTTTGGTGCTTGCTACATCGAACTGGATGACTTGGCCCTACTCTTTTTCTTGGTTGTTCCCTTGTCCAGGCCACCTTGCCTTTCTCAATATTTAAATAGTAGCCAGTGAAACTGGTGGCATCCTTCTGGAATGTAGGCTCAGCCATTTTCTAGTATTCATGGTGAAGGGGTAACTCTTCACCCATAGGTACTGTAGATTCATCGCCAAATGGGATGTTGGACTTTTTAGCAACCTTGGTTGTGGGAAAATTAGCCCCTATTGGGTCAAGTTCAGCTTCAGCCTTAACCTCTGTTTCTTCCATCGGAGGGGTTCTGCTGCTTGATGCCTAATCTGCAGGTGGCACAGGACCTAAAAATCCCATCCTCATGAAATATACCTTCATCCTTGAAGGTTGATCACCTATCGACCCATATAAGCCCCAGAACTGATGAGGTTGGGCAACTAGAATTTTCTTGGGAGGCTTCTTGGCCTCATTTTTGGCCTCTTTTTTTGCTTCCTTGTGTGCCCTCTTAGAAGCCTTTTTCTAGTTATTTTTGTCTGCTTATATATCTTCCTTAAGCTTTTCAAATTTTTCTTTTTGGGCAGCAAACAATTTCTTTGTTGCCTCTCATTCCTCATTAGAATCCATTTCTGATTCCTCATCAGATTTTATGCCCAATTCCTTTAATTCTACAACTCTTGCTCTAGTTCTGGGTCTTCATTGAGATGCCCTTACAACCTTTTTCTTTGATCTCAGCTTTTTGGGTTGTATCTCAGGGTATGTTGGTGCTGTTGTTGCTTCCTAGTTTTCAGTGGATGTAGGCTGTTGAGCCTCTTCTACCTGTGCAGCAAATTGTTGCTCGATTAGAACTACTTTTTCCTCCTAAGGCTATTCAGCCCCTACATCAGCTGGAGAATATTCTAGACTCTTCCTCCTTGTCTGAAACTTGAGGCTCTTCAGCCTCCACTTCATTCTCCTCTTCATCTCCTTTTTCTGTAGATTGTTTTGAATTTTGAGGTTCCTCAACCTCAACCTCATCTCCTTGAATTACCTGTTCTACAAAATGAGATGTTGAATAGGGCTGCTTTACTTCCATTGTAGAATCCACTCCTTGCTCAACTTCTATATTAGTAATGGATACCTCTATTTTCCCATTAGTTTTCATCACTGCATCTACTTTGGACGGTTGCTCGACTTCCATTGCTTTGCTTTGCAGTTGCAATATTTCTATTTGCCTATGCAGTTGCAATCTTCCTATTTACCCTTACAATTGCTGAATTGTCTAATACAATTCATGTATCTTCAATGCAGCTTCTTTCCTAGACTCTTGAAATAGAGTTCATTCTTCCTTAAATTTGGCTTCCCAAGTGGAAGCTTGCTCTCTCAATAACTATAGTTATTGTTGCAAATCCTTCGCCTAGCCCTCCTATGGTAAATCTTCCATTGCAACCTCCTATTGAGGAGTTTACCCCCTAGAAATATCCTATAAAATTTGGGCTAGGTATTCTTCCCTATTCAACTCATCGATTGCTGCTTCATCATCTGATGAGCTTGAAACCACCCTAGACACCTTTGTCCTTCTACTTCTAGTTCTAGTGGAAATTGGCATGAAAGGAGGGCTTGGTGGATCATGCCTTACCTCATCATCAAATTGAGGGCTAGTGGGGGACAAAGCATATCCTACTTCCTCATCAAATTGGAGAAAAATAGGGGATGAGGCTTGTCCTACATCCCATGTATTTTTCTCAAGCCGGGATGCAGGTGTCATATCTTCTCATTCTATCACCCTCTCAATCGAATATTCATTCTATAATGGCACCTCTACTCCTTCTTGTACCCTTGGAACTATATTAGTGCCCTCGATCTCCTCAACCATCACATTTCTATGTGACTCTGCATATCATACCAAGGCCAAAATCAGGCCATGGTGAGCCAAGGCAGATGTTGTGCCTACCTAGTACCATTTGGCCTCATCTTTGAGTGTGCATGCAAGGTAATACAAGACATTGATCTTGTCCCCATGTAGTATATGGTTTAGAAATTAAAAGTGATTCAAGTTCAGCTTAGAGTACCTACCAAAATAGGTGAAAAATCGTGTGATCTATTTAAAAACCACCCTCTAAAGCTTAAGGATGTGCTGCTTGGGAAAACCAGTGTGTGTCAAGTGCTCTATCAGTCTTCCAAATAATCTCTATGCATAGAGAGCTAGGTTGTCCTCCTTGTACATGCACTCCCCTATCAGAGGAAGGCCCATCACCATGGTGATATACTCTTCGATGACTAGAATCTCTAGTCCTTGCATATGCACGACCCCATCCCTCATGGATGCTACAAACTCATTGGCTACCACTACATCCTAGCCCTGGCTGACCAGTTGATAGTACTCCATCCATACTGTAGCATCGAATTGGGTTTGGACATCCATAGAAATCCCTGAGCAATCGATAGGTTCACTCTTCTTCAAGTCATGGTTCTTAGATTTCTCCCCCATGCTTAGAGTGCAAATTCCCTTCGATTTACGATTCACTCGGCAACTGCTTCACACTATTTTTTTTTAAATTACCACACTCTGTAGTTTCCCTCCTTACATAGTAGTTATTTAGTAAGCAATTTTTAAAACCAGTTGCTTCCTTGGACATAGGTGGTTAACTACCATAATCAGAAGTGATTATGGTTATCCATGTAAAATTTCCTTAGAGCATGTGCCAGATTGTGTGGAGGTGATAACCATAAGCATTTTACCAATCAGAGCCATGACACGTAGCAAAGTGCCAAGTGGAATTATTCGGGTGGCTAGGACTATAATGGGGGTTGTGCCGACACTTTTCCATAGACACACATGTGTATGAAAATAATATAGACATAAAATAGAAAATTTAATCATGTACCTAAATTCATTCCATGGGTGCACCATGTGCAGATATCCATGGTGCATTATTATTGGTCGATGGATGATGACTAGGTAAACCTCAATGGATAATGATGGCCATATTTCCCATACGATGAATTTCTCTCCATGTGATTGGTTCTTGATAGTTGCAACATGATTCATTCGAGACATCCTGCAAGGTTTCAAAACAAAGGTTAGAAAAAATATATCTTCATGGGATGACAAACATCCCCTCCTCAGAAGTTGGTTGTTGATAACTTTTAATTTTATCCATGATAGATTTGACTTTGCACGTGAGTGGGGTGCTGACATGGCTCGGGCCACTTCCCAATGTTAAAGTTTATTTTTACAAGGTAGAAATGACCATGACAATGGAAAGTAGGTACCTTTTCTATGTGGAAATTAGGTACCTTATTTTCGAATTATGGCATGCAGGTGCCTCAAAAATAGAAAGTAGACACCTTAGAAATCAGGCATTATGCTTAACATGGAAAGTAGGTGCCTTAGCAATCGGGTGCTATGCTTAACATGGGAAGCAAGCACCTTAGCAATTTGATGCTATTCTTAACATGGGAAGAAGACACCTTAACAATCGAGCACTATGCTTACATGGAAAGCATATACCTTTTTGCTAACTGTCGTGTGTCGTAATTTTAAAGTAAAATTTATACAATTTTGTTTTAATGTTTAGAAGATATGGTGTTGCTTTCTCAAAATTTGAAATTTGGATGCCCTTTTCTTGGAGAACCAGGAGTCAGGTGCTAGTTTTCTAGGATATGGGACGCAGGCGATATCTCCTTAACATACTGGGAATTAGGTGTCTTGTACTGTATAAATAGGAATCAGGCATCTCCTTCCTAAAATATGGGAACCAGGCACCTTCTTTCGTAAAATAGGAATCAAACACCTTCTATCATATAAATGGGAATCAGATACCTTTCCCATTAGAAAATAGAAAACTAGTGCTCCTCCTTTATTGCTACATATGCTTGACATGCCCACTTATATACGCTTAAGGTTGATCAGGCCTTCAATGCTCTGGTTGAAGAATAGGGACAAAATCAGCATCCACCCTAAACCAATAGTTGAGTGTTTTATTATCCATAAAGACCAATCCAAACACTCTTGTGCAGATTCAGGTATAGTATTCCCCTTTCTAAATGGGGATAAGCTACTCCTACTACAAATAATTCTTCTAGAAAGCTGGGAAGGCATAGGTTCATGGATCCTATGCTTGTTAGGCCTAGGTTTCCTAGGCTGCCTAACAGCTACACTCAGGGCATCATTCCTGCAAAACAAAAATACAACTAAAAAAAGAAAAACTTTGAAAGAATAATTATTTTTGGGACTATGTGGACTACGTCCACATATTACTAACTCAATTTAAAATTAGAATCAACTGGGGTCTCCCCCATGCCTAATCTAGACTCAATCATGTATGCTTCAGACACATGGTATGGACATAGGTGGTGACCATTGATTATTAATGTAATGTTGCTACCATCAATTATTTTGATCCTCACAACTCCATTGTTGATGACTTCAATCACTTCATATGGCCCCATCCAACATTGCATGAGCTTACCTTTCCTTTCTTGGAACCGAGAGTCATATAGTAATGCCCATTCTCCCACTTTGAGCTACTTTGGCCTAGTGTGGCGGTCATGCCACTTGGCCCTTTATTTTTGAATGATCTCTATTTTCTGTAGAGCATCAAGGTGGTATTCATCCAGATGATTAAGCTACTAAATTTATTCTTTCTATGCATCATCCAGATTTATATTCAACTCTACTATAGTCCTAAGTGTTTTGACTTCAAACTCTATAGGCATCATAGCACTCTTCCCATAGACTAACTAGAATGGTGTGAAACTAGTAGTAGTCTTCCAGGTGGTCCTGTAGGCCCACACTACTTCTAGTAATCTAGTGGTCTAGTCCTTCCTATGTTGTTGCATTATCTTTGTTAGAATATTTTCCAACTCTTGGTTGGTTACCTCAACTTGTCCATTCACCTATGGATGGTAGGGAGTGGTTTTGTTATGCCTGATTTTATATTGTTGCATGAGTTCCTAAATCATATTTGAAGTAAATTGGGGTCCTTGATCAGTTGTGATCTCTCTTGGAACCCCAAACCTTGTAAAAATAGATGAATACAAGAATTCTACTATAGTCTTCTCTTTTGAATCATGCAAAGCCTGCACTTCAACCCACTTGGTCACATAGTCAGTACAAACTAAGATAAACCTCTTACCTATTGACTATGGATTAATGGGTCCTACGAAGTCCATCCCCCATTTATCAAATGGCTCTATGTGAACATGTGGTTGGAGTGGCATCTCATCTCTGAGAGTAGGTCTACCCATCCTCTGACATTGATCACACTGGCTCACATGCTTGGTTGCATCTTTGAATAGTGTAGGCCAGTAGTAACCAACCTGCAACACTTTATATGTAGTCCTTTTTCCTACAAAATGGCCACCACAAGGTTCATCATGGCAAGCCTTCAATATTTCTATTATCTCATTCTCAGAAACACACCTTCTCATGATCTGATCAGGCCCTATTTTAAATAGGCACCCATCAATCCATGAGAAGTCTACACTTTTCTCAATTAAAGTTTATTTTTCATGAGGTAAAAGTGCAGGGGATACTTTACCAGTGGCTAAATAATTAGCCATATCTATGTACCATGGTATCTGTTCATTCAGAGCAAACAAATGCTCATCTAGAAATTTGTCATCTGTAGTTGCATCATCTAGAGGTGTCAACCTGGACAAGAAATCAGCTACCACATTGTCTTTACCTGGCTTGTCTACTATTGTCACATCAAACTCCTATAGAAGAAACAACCATCTAATAATTTTACCACTAATCCTAGGTTTATTTTTCAGGTATCTGATAGCTGAGTGATCAGTATGTACAAAAACCTGATATCCTATAATATAATGATAAAATTTGTTAAGAGCATGTATAACTGCAAGAAATTCTTTTTCTGTGATAGTATAATTAAATTCAGCACCTATGAGGTGTTTACTGACATAATAGATGGCATAAAAATCATCACCATCCTTCTATCCTAGCACTGATCCTATTGCATTGTTAGATGCATCAACATATATGTGAAAAGGTATGGTCCAATTTGGACCTCTCAATACTGGGGTAGTAATAAATTTTTCCTTTAAGGTGTTAAATGCTTGTTCACGTTCCTCTATCCAAACAAACTCTATGTCCTTTGATAACAATGTGCTCAGGGTTTAGATATTTTCTAAAATATAAACCTCCTATAGTAACCAACTGATCCTAGGAAACTATAGATATCCTTCTATTTTTTGGGAGTAGGCAGGTTTTGGATAACTTCTATCTTCTTCCTATCCACTTTGATCCCATATATAGAAATATGATGTCCTAAAACTATCCCTTCCTGCATTAGCATGTAATATTTCTCATTGCTGAGGGACAGGTTAGTTTCCTCACACCTCTCAAGTGTTTTCTCCAAATTTTCTATGGCTATTTCAAAATTTTCACCATATACAATGAAATCATCCATGTATACCTCCATAGTTTCTCCAATCATGTTAGAGAATATGCTCAAAACTACCCTCTAAAATGTGGTAGGTGCATTGCATAGACCAAAAGGTAAAACTTTGTAAGAAAAAGTCCCCCAAGGGCAAGTAAATGTGGTTTTATCTTGATCTTCTTCCCCTATTTGGATCTGATTGTATCCACTGAACCCATCCAGGAAAGAAAAATACTTCTTGCCTGCTAAGGTGTCAAGGACCTGATCTATGAAGGGTAAAGGGAAGTGGTCTTTCTTAGTTGCTTTTTTTAGCAACCTATAATCCACACAAATTTACCACTTGCCATTTTTCTTGGGCACCACCACCAAAGGTGATACCCATTCACTATCTGAAATGGGGTAAATGAACCCAACTGTGAGGAGTTTTTGCAATTCAGTTTTGATAATTTCCTTCATTGTTGGATTCATTCTTCTCTGTGGTTGTCTTACTGGTTTAACCTGGTCTTCCAGATATATCCTATGAGTACAGGTTTTAGGAGCTATTCCTCTCATGTCCGAATAGTCCCAAGCAAAGGCATCTTGATGTTTTACCAATGTTTCTTTTAGTTTGATTTGTTTTTCAGCTGTCAAGTTGTCATCTATGTTCAACACTCTACCAGGTGCAACCTCTATTTGCTGAATATGATGGTCTTTTCCTCCCACTAATGGCAACTCAGGAGGAGGACAGGAGGGTTCCCCTTGGAAAAAATTTGATATTACCCTATCCTCATCACTCTCATCTTCCAATTCATCAAGTGTCATGATAGATTGGATCATTGATAGACCACCAATGTTCTGATTTTCATTTTTAGGTTCTCCCAATACTTCTGCAGATTGTGCAGGTGGATGGATGATCAATTTTTTTATGTTTTGTCCATCAAAAATGGTCATCTGGCCATCTCTATAGCTTATGTAAGCATCGAATATTGCCATCCAAGGTCTACCTAATATTAATGGATATCCACCCAACCCAGACTTGGATTGTAACACTAAGAAGTCTGTTGGATACTCCCATGCATCCACTGTAACTGTGATATCCTCTAGTATTCCCTCTAGGAGCACTATAGACCTATCTGCCAACTACAAAATAGTCTTGGTTGGCTTTAGGTTAGATAGTTTAAGATTTTGCATGGTTTCTTTGGGCATGACATTAATGGTAGCCCCCAAATCTACTAGTGTATTGGGTAAAACACAGCCCTCTATTTGTACAGTTAGGACAGGGCTTCCTGGATCTGAGTATTTTTGGTTGTAGGTGTTCCCTAACATGAGATCAGCTAACTGACCCACCAAAATGATTGAATTTACTAGGTTTTCTTCCTAGTTTCTTCAGGCACAATTCTCTTATGGCCTTTCCATAGATAGGAATATCTCTGATGGCCTAAAAGAGAGGGATTGTGACTATCAGGTTCTTTAGACTAGAGAGAATATCAAATTTTGATTGTACTAGATTTTTAGGTTCCTGTAATATTTGTGGAAAAGGTGGAACCTCTTCTCTATTATTTACAGGTGTTGATTCTTCTTCTACTTCTACTATAAGAGGTGATTCCTCTTTTCCTAATTCTATGTTTTCCTCCTCTTCTACCAGAGGAGTGACTTCTACACCTACTTGTTTTCTTGACCTTAATTCTATTGGACTACAATCTACTTTAATATTGTACATGGGGTACATCTCATTCTCCACTTGATAAGATGGCTACTATTTGTTATTTGGATTGGTTGTAGGTTATGCTAGTAGTTGAGCAGGCCTAAAAGTAGGAGGAGCAGGTAGGGTTGGTTGTAGTGGAACTAGAGCAGCCTACTATGGGTTTTGATTCCAAGCATTATGGTTCCTCCACTGCTGCCAAGCTGTTGGTATTGCATCCATGGATAGGGGTTGTAAGGATTTACTCCTTGGGGATACTGATTCCAAGGTTGTTACCCCCACCAGCCCATGTTGGGTGGTTGAGCTTGACCTTGTAATCTTGAAAATTGTTGCCCCCATAAGATGGCATTCCTGTGGCATTTTTTTTCCAATAGGATACTAAATATTTCTCTTATTACCCATGAAGTATTTTTTTAATACATTTTTTTCTATATTTTTTTATATTTGTAGACACAACTTTTTTTTGTAATATTTTGAACATACAACACACACTCAAACTTTGTTTTTTGGACATTCATTTCTAGGGTGTTTTCCCCTGCATTTGGGATAAAAGTAGGCCAATGCTACCTCATTCTCCTAATTATTTTTCTAAAGTAGAAGGGTGTCCATTTGAAGAGCCAAAGATGATAACATCTCACTCTTGAGGTCTTCAAGCATGTTGCCTATTTCTATTTTAGTGACAATGGTTGATTGTTTGATATTTCTAGGGATCAACTTACCTTTCCTTCTTGAAAATTTTTGACACAAATGTCGAATATCATCCATATGATGTTGATAAATATCCCCTCTAGAAATCATATTTAAGGCTTCCAAGGATTCATTTGTAAGTCCTTTTAAGAAGATGCTTCTTAAGGACCTATCTCCTAGTTTCGAATGGGGTGATCTTTGCAAATTAAAGTTGAACCTATCCCAATATTCCTCCATAGATTCCTCTTCCTTTTGTGTCATGTCTAGGACTTCTTCCCTTGCATCACATGCTCTACCAAAATCTTGGTACTATTCTAGGAAAAGTCTCTTTAATTATTCCCAGGTAGTTATCCATTTATCCCCCAAACTGATGAACCAATGCAAAGTTGAATCATCAAGAGTGGAAGGGAATAATTTTAGTTTTTGAGCATCAGTGATGTAATCCACATATCTGCATAAAACATCAAATTTAAATAGAAATAGATTTGGATCTTCTATTGGTAGCCCTCTAAAGGTTGGAAGGTGGGTAGGGGAGATATGCTTCATCTTGTGATCTCCCCCTACCTCTCCTATGGGAAAATTGAAACTAGTGGATGCTTCCTCTACATCAGCCATCTTGTCTGTGAACAGGGTATCTACACCAGCTATATTCAAAGTAGCTTTCAAGGCTTCTAGTTCATTTATCTTATCCTACAGAAGGATTACTAAATCTGTGTTTGATATAGTTCCTTCTCTAACCGCTTGCCAGCATTGAAATTTTAATAAGTCTTCCTCAAACTAAACTCTACTTATCTTCGATCCTTCTCTATGATGTTGTTGATTTGTTTCAGAAGGATCCTATGCAAATAGTGGGTGTTCTCTCCAATGCACAGGTGGAGATTGTGGAGAAGAGGATTCAATCTCAAGATCAGGTACAGTTGAAGTAGAATATTTTTGAGAAATGTCCTTGTTTTTAAAAAAATGACCATCCAGATCCTCTATTCTTAGGTGGACTCATACAAGGCTTTGAAATGGAGGTTCTGTAGGTCACAACCTAAACTACTGCTAATATGCTTCCTTCAAAACAAGAAATTACAATAGGCTACTCCTCGACAATGGTGCCAAAATATTGGGCAAAAACATTGGTTAGTTTTCTACGTTTAAGTTCACTACCTCATTTAATTTGTCAACCTAGGGTAGCTCGTAGACTTGTGAGCAGCCTTGCACAATATATGCTTATAATTTCCTCCATAGAGATGAGTCCCTCAAATTTATGGTTTTGGGGGTGTTGGTGTTCATTGAAGTTCTAATTTTTATTTCCAAACCACTAATCTATCCTACGTTTATGAAAACATACCTAAATTACATTCAGAAATTAAAACTACACATTGCTAGAATTTACAAAAAATAAGGGAAAATATAGGAATTTAAATTAATCTATAAAAATAAAATGAAATTAAAGAAAATAGAAAAAAGGGGAAAGGAAAGGGAAGAATGCTATTGAGAGTGGGCCCATGCTTCCAGCAGGTTCTTCCCATGTTAAATCATTCATCGGATGCTTAGTCGATTTAACCAGAAATGACTCAGAAAATATTTATTAAAACTTGTAGTAGAAAATATACAAGGGAAATTTGGGATCACATTTTTAGGGGTGGCCTACATATTTATAAGATATGTAGCCACACCCTATTACAAATTAGAAATAAATCAAAGTTTTGATTCTACTTTACAACAACATGCATGAATACAAGGAATCGAGTAAAATATCAAACTGTGTGGACTATTTCAGTGTATTCTGTTTTATCAGAATATGTCTGATATTTATTTTGCTCGATTTACATAGATATTTACATAGCAGCTAAAAAATAGATGGTTAGTCATCTTTGACATTGTCCCTAGTCTAGATTCAATGTTGAAACTCCATCTGTGCTCCTTACTAAAATCATATTTTATTTTGTCGACCATAGAGTCATGTTGGAATTTGGCTTCAATGGGAATTAGGTACCTTGTCTGTAGAAGTCGGGAAGTAGGCACCTTGTCTATAGAAGTTGGGAAGTAGGTGCCAACATGGGAGTCAGGTGCCTAACAGAAGTAGGCACCTAATGAGAATCAAGTGCCCGTCAGTTAAGCATCAAATAGAAGTGAAGCGCTTCAAAGGGAATCATGTGCCTGACTTAGCACTTCACCCTAGTGTACTGCAGATGTTTTGCCTTCATGAAATCGAAGGTGCTAGGTCCGAGTGGGACCTTGACGAAAATATGCTAAAACACAACAATTTCTATAAAATCTACACAAAACGCACTTAGAAATAAATATTAAATAACATGTAAAATAAACTGTTAAATATATATAAAATTCTCATTAAACATATATATCTACAGAAATAAGTGCCGCTATTTATAAGGAAAGTAGTACAAAAAATGAGCATTTTCAAGGCTCATCACCTAGGGTACAACTCTTCTCAAAAGCTAATTTTAGGTGATGACAGGCTACAAAACCTCTAGAAAGGTAAGTTTCATTGTATTTGTTTATTTACAATTATTTTCTAGCAACTTTAATTATGCATCAGATTAGTTTCTTTTGTGTCTTTTGTTTTCATCAATATGAGGTGTGATCAATGACAACTCCCAGATGTTGTAACTTCCTTTTGTAGGTCATATAGGTCTTGAGGATAGGTTTGATCAACAATTTCACACTAGTATAAAGCCCATCCAATTTGATGATACTTGGAAGATCGATTCAAGGCATTGTCAACTCGTTTATTGAAGAAAAGGGACTTTCATCCCATGAAATACCACTTTGTAGCCTTCTAAGTCAAACTCATAAAGAAAAGGTAAATTTCTTGTAACTCTTTTTGATCATATATATTATAATACAATCATCCATTTTCTACTGTGTTCATACACATTTGGCTAGGTCAACTATCTCTTCAAAGAGGACATATTGGTAGTTTTTAAAGGATAGGATAACTGGTCATGTAGATTACATATTAATAAATTCAAGAGCTACTTTAGTTAGGGGATGCAATAAGTATTTGGAAAAGGATTATCCATTTAGCCTTGAAATTCACAAAGATTTCATCTTTAGCCTGCTTGAGATAGTAAAGATCATTTATGGTGATATTTTCTTCAATGCATACTAAAAATTACTCAACAAATGATTCCATAAGTTCTCTAAAGTTTGTAATTGAGTGGAAAGCTATTTGAAAATACCATTCTAAGGCTAGGCCACTAAGTATTTTAGGAAAGAGTACAAAAAACATCATTTCATTATAAGTTATGTCACTATAAGAAATTTGGAAGAGACTAAGGTGATTAACTAGATCTTGCTTACCATCATATATTTGAAACTTTAGAGTTTCAAAATTTTGTGGGAAAGGATGATTGGTTACCATAGGATGTACTTGTTTATTATAAAACTCATCATAAGAATATTTGAGATCAAATAAAGCTCCTTCAATGAAATATATTTGTTATATTTTTTCCAGCTTCGAGTTTTGCTTTTCATGTTGTTCTAATCTAGAATTTATGCTTTGATATTCAAGGGGATGTGCATTCAAATATACTTGGGGTAATATTAACGTATATTATTAATTAACAAATGAAGGATCTTGGGATATTTGTGAAATTGTTATCTAAGGTCATATTGTGTAGGTTGAGACTATAGGTGTTGGGATATAACCTACCTCTAATATATTTGATAAGAAAGTATTAATGGAGATGGAATTTGAAAGAAGAATAATATAAGGACTACTACAAGAGGTAACATAAGTAGATATGTCAGGGCACGAAACATCTATGGAAGAATTATGCATACAATATTTGAAGGATGGTGGAATGTTTTGATCCCTAGAACCTATAAAAAAAAATGGAAGAGGTAGTAGAATAAACTAAATTAGCAATATATGTGATAGGACCAATAGATAATGCTTGGTTAATAACTTTATTTAATTTATGGGCATTTGTGTTTAATTGGCTATTTTATTGATTATTTCCCTTATGTGATATCTTAGGATTAGGGTTGGATGGATCTTCCCTACTTTGGTTATTAATATCTTCTCTAAGGATGCCTAAAAATATAAATTTATTTCATCTTACAAAGTCCTTTAAATGATCTACAAGATTGAATGCTACTATTTCTACAACATGATATTCATCCTCAAATTTAGGGTTTGAGAGAGGATTTTTCATCTTCAATGGTATTTGGAAAAGGAACATAGGATGATTGATGTCCCTACTACATATATTGTAATGGTGTTTTACCATGAGGTAAGGCTAGAAAGAAAATTATTTTGAATTTTATTAGAAGAAGAAGAGTTTGACTAAAAGAGAGTAGAAAGTACTATGAAAACCTCTATCTTCTCCTATCTATATACAAAATCAATTGATATACCTTAGAAGGGTCTCCAAATATACCTGAACATTTTGATATACCTTCCCTTCTGAGATACCCATCAGTACATGGAAGAGGATTGGTCCCCTTGATATATATGGATAAATAATAGTACGAGGATCAACCATACCTATATACATGACTCAATATTGATACATGAGAGGGTAGAGTTCCTTGTTAGTATTAATTAGCATGAGCTATCATAAAAAAATTATTTGTTCTTTCTTAAAATTTTAACAAAATTCTTATCTTCAGTTAAGGATTTAAGTCAAGGGAGTTTTGGATCCATGATATGTTCATGTTGCATTCACCAGAATGTAGATAGTAGCTTAAACATAAGTTGATTCCTAAGATCCCTTTCCAAAGAGGATCTGATCACATTGTGATCTATCTTAATATGTTTATGTTTAAATCCTCTTAAGAATATCCTAGATGTAACTATATGTTGTTCACTTTCCTTATTATTATAAAAAGTATTTAATTATTATTTATGTGTGTCCTATGGGCCATGATTAACATAAAATTTAATTTATAACTTTTAATTGACCTAAAGCCTACTTTTTATGTAGGAATAGGTTAAGATGATTATATATTTTGGTTTTTTGTATTGGTATAAATATCCTTGATCTACTCCATCCATTGGATTGGAGTGAAGTGACCTTTATTATTATTTGGCATTTAATAGTGCCCACCATTTATGTATCTATTTTTTCTATTTTTGTCCTTTTATATTTTTAATGAAGATTTGAGTGAATGGGTTACTTTTGTTCATTGTTAAATAATAATCCAAAACTCAACAAGGTCGTGAGAGTTTTAATACAGGGGTGGAAGCGAAAATGCATTTCTCCAATATGGAGCAAATACTTTGTGTGTGGGTGCGAAATGATGGACGCTCTCGTCCAAAGCACCAAGGTCAGTTTTTAACATGTGTGGGAGTGGAATGATAATATAAAAGAAGATAGCAGACCAAGAAAAAATGAAGCTGACATCACTACTATTGTGGTTTTGGAGTGGACTAGGAATCCGTGTAATATTCCCTTCTAATAAGCTAGTGGGAGCACATAGATACTAGCATATACATGGGTTCCTATGGGCTATGTCATATGGATGAGATCCTTTGGAGATAATTGAGATAGCTTTTGGATTCTTAGAGCTTAGTTTTAGTGGTCGTTTGATATCAAACAGAGCTAGGATGCTGGAATTGCTATTTTTAGCAGTGTCAGGTTTTAGGGTTTTTTATCGAGTAGACAGGGGGATGTTGTTCTACAACAAAATGGGTATCCAAAAGAGGTTTTGGTTGGTCAATCGGAGTTTCATAAGGTAGATTTTTTAAAGCACAAAGCTTGAATTTATTAAGTGAATTATTAATTTCATTTTATAAAGTTAAAAAATTATATTATAATTAAAGGGAAAGAAATATGTTTATCCCACATTGAGCACGCAAAAAAGAGTTTGCCAAGGAGGAGCCTATTTATTCAGTGACTTGGTATCATTTTAGACATTATGGTTTATATTATTTCTTCTCTTGGAGATTAAGGTCGGCGACTGATATTTCTTCATCGAAAGGGACATAAACCCCAATCGATAACCCAATGGACAAAACCTCAAAGGACAGATCGATTCCATTTTAGGGATCGACAGTGTGCAGATTGTTGAAGTTATAAGGATGAAAACCCTTAGTATTGGATAAGGGAGCTGGACAAAAACCTAGTTCTTGGCTGGTGAATTCACTTAGGATTCACGCTTATGTGATTCAATCAAAGATTCAGAGGTTTATAGTCCATCAGTTGGAGATAATAGAAAATTGGTATGTTTATAATGATATTATGAAGACATTTATCCATCTAGAATTTCTAAACATTGTTGTTAATTTTTTGATATGAATTAATAAGCTATTTTGATCATGGGTTCTCCATAAAAATTGATTATTCAGTGTTAAATCCATTTGGGTATCATTGCATGCTACTGTTATTGGCTTCTTTCATTTGGGTATTATTGCATGTTCAAATTAATCCATAGTTATTGCAAAAACACCAAACACAAAATAGGGCAACACATTACAGTGGTATTAGAGCTGGTTTTTCCTGCTAGCCTATTCAGGGTTTCATTGCGAATTTTGTGAAGTCTTCTATCGAAGACAAAATTCTCAGGTTTGATTTGGTGGAAATAATTTTTTGTCTGAAATTATATTGCTTGAAAATTTACGGAGTATAGAAGATTAGCAGAAGTTAGGGTTTGGTTTCCATTTTGAAATCTAGGGTTTCTAGTTTCTAGGTATGGGTGATTTGAATACCCATTTGGTTGATTTGGGCTTTAAGAGTTATGGGTATTGTTAATTAAGAGCTTAGGCTATTCTGCCAGCCTAATTAAATTTCAGATTCATGGATTCTTATAATGATTGGTCTAGGAGACAACCTAATTGGGATAGGACTCAAAGTGAGATACAAAAATCCATCAGTCAATTAACTGCAATGATGCAAATTTCTCTACCTTCAATTTTTCCTTAGGATAAGGTTGATTTTTCATTCATAAAGTTGCCAAATAAAGTTGGAGTTGAACAAAATACTTTACAAGATCCTAAAATTGTAGCTAATATTATGGCTAATAAAGTTGAGCTCATTGTCCTAGAAAAGTTGAAAAAGTAGTTGATGGTAGCTATGTCACCTAAGTCAGCACCTATGGTTCCCTCTAAGATTAAGGTTGAGCATCACACATCTAATAATAGAAAACATATTCAATCTACAGAACATTTCAGTAAAATAATGGATGTAAGTTGTAAGCTCTATGCTTTGGGGAAAAAACTTGAGTCCCAAAAATTGTCAAAAGATGTTCTTCTTGACAATATAAAGGAAATGGATACATGTCTAGTTGAACAGATCAATCTGATCATGAGGTTTTGAATTGGGTAGTGAAAGTACCTATAGTTGCATTAGGTCAGCATTGGATTATGAGACATGCAGACAGGGATGTGAGACTTGCAGTCACCTCTTGTTCAATGAGATCATAAGGATTATAGCTTCAGAAGCACCTACAATGATGACATCATGAAGGAGGGATTACAATTGATGGCTTATAGTTTTCATGGTTTTAATAACATAAGGGACCGATCCTATGGTAAGAAGGTTAGAATTTTGGAAGTGATGGCAAAAATTAGAATATATGTCTTTTTGCTTGATTTAGATTGTGCTGATCTTAGTCTCTAGATGTTTCAACATTTTATGGCTTCTATCAGTGAAGATCATGAAGACATTATATCCTCTTACATGCAAACCATCATGGTACGCATCATTGAGGAAAGTGATGACTTTACCCAGCCTATATTGCCCAAGTTGATGGATGTTTTAAGGCAAGGAAAAATTACCTCTTCAGTTGCACGTAAATTAGTTGATAATGTTTCCAAGCAGTGTGAGAAGAAGTTGAAACCTCTCTTGGTAGAGGAGAAACAAGAGAAGGAAAAGAGGCCGAGTGACTTATAGATGCTAGGACTACCTCTCAAAAGCAAGAATCAATTGAGAAGAGAACAACATTGCTTCACTTGCCAAGAAGAGTGGTCACTTGGACATATATGTGGGCCCATAACCCATAAGTCCTAGGACAACTATAGTACCGAGGGTAATGACAGGACATCAGTTGTGGAATTTCTTCTAGAGAAATCCAGTGAGGTCTATGAGACCTTGAACATAAGGTATGATGAGCCTTTTTTTTTTCTTGGCAATAGTTCATTGTTGCATGGTGTTTTTTTCATGGTGAAGACTCCAAATTTTATGAGAAGATCGATGTCGATGAAGATGTAACCTGGTTAAATTTATAAATAGAACAAACTAGCAAGTTGTTGGATGGTGGATTTTCTGATGAGTTGGAGATTTATGCTGATGAAGTAAATGAGAAGATTGATAGAGACAAATTTCCTTTTGATCAGGGTGTTGACCTAAACATTCAGACTGCTGAAATTCAAAATATAAACATGCCACCTCTTCAAGAAGCTTGTGTGGAAGTACAAAAGGACAAAAATAATGAAGATGAAGTCAATTCATCTTGTGGATATCATTTTTGTGAGGGGCATAATGAATTTCGTGATAGTGGTGAGATCATAGAGCATGTTGATTTTGACATTGTTAAATCAGCAGCTGGTGAGGATGTGCATGCAGTTGATAATTCTTGGGTTGAGCATGAGATAGTCCTAACTTCAGTACACAAAGTTGGAGAGTGTAGTGTCAAAAGGAATGTTGGTTCTGATCATTATGCCAAATATGGTAAATTAGAAACTTTATTATGTATTGTTGATCACAATCCAGAACTTGATACAATGTAAAGTTGGAAGGATAAGTTGCAGGTTATAGAAGAGAAGATTGTCCAAACATTAACCCATTTGGATAGCACACACAACTTTGTTGAATATCTTATGTGGACAACTCAGATCAAAGATAGGCATATAGGGTTGATTTATGTCTCCTCTGTTGAAAGTGTGCAAACTATTAAGGTAGAAACTATCAAGTATGCTTTGGAGAAAATAAAATCTAATTACTTGTAATTGTTATCTGATAGGAATTTGGCTATCCAAAATGCAAAAAATATGTACCAAGAACTCACCAAAAAGGAGAAGATAATTAACAAACTTAACCTTGAGTTAAGTTTTGTTCGTAAAAAAGAAAATTGGTCAACTGTTACAACCACTCAGAAGGAACAACCCGAGTATGATGTTGATGCAGGTTCATTTCCTTGTGTTATGATTGGTGAAACATCTCCTGACTTTTGTGTGTAGAATGTTGAGAGTTGTAGCATAGGTGATTGTATAGACCCTTCCATGGAACCAATTGGTGAAGTTCATATGGACTGTATAGTGAGGTATGCTCATAGTTTTTCTTTCAGTCCACATGTTGATGATTTGACCATGTCATATATGAATGGGAAGAAGGGTTGGTATAAGGATTTATATGTATCACCTTGGCATGAGGTGCTCTTCCCTATAGTGTTAGAATCATTTTCTTGTTGGGTTCCTCATTTGTTAGTCCAAAATGGGTTCTCCGTTGAGCTGTAGAATAATTTAGTTGTAGTCAGAGTGGAACAACAAAAATTATCAAATTTTGGGAATGACAAAATCTCTATTTGGCTATGGGATCCAAGAATTCCTCTGAGGGATGGACTATTTTATAGAGTGGTAGAGCTCGACAGAGTTACTAGGGTTGGTTGTATCAGTTTGGTGACAGAGCTTGACAGTGTTTTCAGTTTCTAGGATGACAGTTCAGGGCAGTGTCTTCATCATGAGACATTCTTTAGATTTATTCGGTATCCTGGCATACAGATCATATTGCTTGAGGAAAAGCAATATTTGGGAAGGGCAGACTGTAATGTCCCCTTCTAATCAGCTAGTGGGAGCACATAGAGACTAGCCTATACACGGGTTCCTGTGGGCTATGTCATATGGATGAGAGCCTTTGGAGATATTTGAGACAAATTTTGGATTCTTAGAGCTCAGTTTTGGTGGTCATTCGAGATCAAACAGAGCTAGGATGCTAGAATTGCTATTTTTAGAAGTGTTAGGTTTTAGGGTTTCTTATCGAGCGGACAAGGGGATGTTGTTCTACAATGAAATGGGTATCCATAATAGGTTTCAGTTGGTCAATCAGAGTTTCATAAGTCAGAGTTTTTAAAGTGCAAAGCTTGTCTTTATTAAGTGAATTATTAAATTCATTTTATAAAGTTAAAACTTTATATTATAATTAAAGGGAAAGAAATATGTTTATCACACATTGAGTGCGCAAAAAAGAGTTTGCCAAGGAGGAGCCTATTTATTTAGTGACTTGGTCTCATTTTAGACATTCTGGTTTATATTATTTCTTCTCTTGGAGATTAAGGCCAGCGACTGATATTTCTTCATTCAAAGGGACGAAAACCCCAATCGATAACCCAACGGAAAAAACCCTAAAGGACAGATCGGTTCCATTTCAGGGATCGATAGTGTGCATATTGTTGAAGTTCTAAGGATGGAAACCCTCAGTATTAGAGAAGGGAGCTGGACGAAAACCCAATTCTTGGCTAGTGAATTCTCTCAGGATTCACGCTTATGTGATTCAATCAAAGATTCAGAGGTTTATAGTCCATCAGTTGGAGATAATATCAAATTGGTATGTTTATAATGATATTCTGAAGACATTTATCAATTTGGAATTTCTAAACATTGTTGTTAATTTTTTGATATGAATTAATAAGCTATTTTGATCATGGGTTAAAAATTGATTTTTCAGTGTTAAATCCATCTGGGTATCATTGCATGCTACTGTTATTGGCTTCTTTCATTTGGGTATTATTGCATTTTCAAATTAATCCATAGTTATTGTAAAAACACCAAACACAGAATAGGGCAACACATTATAATCTGCTACCAAAGAAAAATAAAGGAGCAACAGATTAAGATAGGTTAGAGTTCCACTCAATTTTACAAGGAGCAAAGAGCGGATTTGAGAAAATATTTAAGCGGGAGTGAAATGAATCATGCCACAGACTTTAACCAATTTGGAATTCGTGGATTAGAGTAGGTGAATCTGTACACTTGGAATATGTTGGAGATCAACGTAAAATGTAAATATTAACAAAAGAATTTATGTGGCAAGGAGCAAGGTAGACTTAATCGATTGATAAATCCATGGATATACAATAAATAAATAAAGTGTATCCTACTTCGCTAGTTTTAACAAAGGAAATGAGTGGATGGGACCATGTTCTTCAACCGGATGATTTACAAGGGAACTCCTTCGGAATGAAATATATAACAATACGATAGAGGCTAACTTTGCTAAGTTAGTTTTATGTGCAACCAAACAATACACAGAAGGCAGAATACATGCAAAATATTTATATATTACTTAGCTTTGGAAATACATCCATAAATCTGTAGTAATATGTAGTATACATTCACATACAAGTTTCTAATGGCTTCACTTCAACTCTAGATTTAGCTTTCTATTGTGCTGCTCTGCTCCACTTCTGCTGCTATACCCTCCACCCTGTTGTATTCCATATTCCTCTCATTTGCTCTAATTTTCTCTAACCTCACAAAATAGAAACCTGATAGAAATATATAGCTAGGTTCTCAAGGAAGGAGCAGGAAAGCTCCACCAACTTTTTTGACATGTCTTCAATGCAAAATACAACATTAGATGACTTCTCACACCATTGCAATTAATCACGAACAATCGGTAATAAATCAATATCCGGTGAGTGGTGCAGAAAATCAATCATGTCAGAAGGTGTCAAATTTGTTTTAATTTTTTAACAACCTCCTTTAAACCAAATTTCATAAAAAATTTGACTCCGAGCATCTCCCTCAGCCTATTGAAATATTCCTCCTTCAAAGGTTTTGTGCAAATGTTTGCTACCTGCTCTTTTGACCTACAAAATAGTAATTTAATCTCTTTAAATTTCATTGGTTCTTTGATGAAATGGTATCGAATGTCGATGTGCTTGGTCCTACAATGAAACACTGGATCCTTTGATAGTGCCATGGTAGAATTATTATAACAAAATACATTTGTTGCCCCAACTGGTGGATGATTCAGCTCACTCAGAATTCTTCTTAGCCAAACTACCTAGCATGCAGCTGAGGTAGCGGTTATTTGACCTTAGCATTTGATAATGCAACAATTGGTTGTTTTTTTTAGAACCACAAAACTAATTTGGATCCAATATGGAAGGCATATACATAAGTTATCTTTCGATCATATATGTTGCTAGCCCAGTCGCTATTTGTGTAGCCAACGAGTTCAAACTAGTCTTTTCTAGCATAATGGATTCTATGGGTCCTGGTTCCATTGACATACCATAAAATCCTTTTGCCTAATTGCCACTGAGTCTACTTGGGTGACTCCATAAACTTGCTGATTAAGCTCACCGTAAACACTAAGTCTAGTCTAGTTGCATTCAAATACATCAGGCTTCCAACTAACCTTTTATAGAGAGTTGGATCAACATTTTTGTTGCATTATTTCTTTCTCAACTTTAGACCTATAGCAATAGGTGTGATGGTGGGTTTTTTTTCCTTCATATTAAACCTCTTCAAGACATCCTTTGCATACTTGCCTTGAGAGATGAATATTCCATCCACAAATTGGTCAACTTCAATGCCAAGAAAATACTTCATCAATCCCAAATCCATCATCTCAAACTCCTTCTTCATGGCTATTCTAAACTCCTCAAATATCATATTATTGTTTCCAGTATATATTATATCATCTACATACAAGCATTTGATTATAATTTTACCCTCTGCATTTGTCTTCATATACAGAGTGTGCTCATATCAGTATATGATGAATCTATTCCCTTGAAAGTAAGCATCAATCTAGTTGTACTAAGCTCTAGGTGCTTGCTTCAACCCATACAGAGCTTTCTTTAGTTTCAAGACCTTGCTTTCTTGCCCTTCAAGATCATAAGTAGGTGGTTGGTCTATGTAGACCTCTTCTTCTAGTAATCCATTTAGGAAGGTGAACTTGACATCCATCTGGTAAACATTCCAACCTTTCTAAGCTACCAATGCCAAAATCATTATAACTGTATCAAGTCAGGTGCATATACTTCATGATAGTCAATATCTAACTTCTTCTTGTAGTATTTTACCACCAATATGACCTTATACTTGTATATTTCACCTTGGGCATTAAAATTAGTTTTATACACCCATTTGACCCCAATGGTCTTCTTACCTGCTGGAAGATCCATTAACTACCAGGTCTGATTTTTCTCTATGGTCTCTTTCTCATCTTCCATGGCATTTACCCATATTCTATTCTTAATTGCTTCTTAAAATGTAATTGGATCACACTTATAAAATAAAGTAAAATCATAATGTTCTTCATCAGTTTCAATTTTGGTTACATCATAAATATGTTGCAAGTTCCTTGTTTTTGCTGGTGTCTTTAAATTGGAGATCCTTGTTGTGAGTGAAGATGACTAGGATGATGATGTTGTTCTACTATTGGCACCATTGTTATTGCATGAGGTTACAGGCGGTTTCACTCTATCTCCTTCCAAATCCTTAGATTCAATAATTGTTGGCTCTGGTTGGCTAGTATTTGATTTTTAGTTCCATGCTTCATCCTCCAAGAATTTTACATCTCGACTGATGATCAACTTCTTCATCATAGGGTTATGTAGCCTATAAGATTTAACTCTTCATTATACCCAATGAAGATGCATTTCTCTGCCTTGTCATCCAACTTTTTTCTCTTCTCATCTAGGATGTGTGCATGTGCTATGCACCCAAAAAATCTTAAGTGAGCCACACTTGGCTTCTAGTTGCTCCATACCTCTTGAGGAATTTTTTCCTTCACACTTCTAGTGGGACATTTGTTCAGTAGATAAACTGCACAACATACAACTTCTACCCAGAACACATGTGGTAAACCTTTTACCTTCAGCATGCTCCATGCCATTTCCATAATAGTTATGTTCTTTCTTTTTGCAACACCATTCTATTGTGGTGTATATCAGGCTATGAATTATTTTTGAATTCCATTATGTTTACAAAAGTTATGAAATTCATTGGAGATGTACTCACCTCCTCCATCTATTCTAAGAGTCTTCACAAAATAGTCGCTTTGTTTCTCAACCAGAGCCTTGAAATCCTTAAATTTTTTGAAAGCCTCTAAATTTTTCTTGATGGGATATACCCATGTCCTCCGATTGAAGTTATCAATGAAAATGAGAAAATATTTGTTATCGATAAATATGCTGGTCTACATAGGACCAAATATATTCGAGTGCACAAACTCCAATAGCTGTTAAGATATCAAATACTACCCTATAAGGAACGCATCCCTATGCTACTTGTCGACTAGGAAACCTTCATAAACTTGATTTAGTTGCTCTATGAGGGGTAAACCCTTCACCATTTGCTTCTTGTGTAGCAGGTTCAGGCCATTGAAGCTTATGCAATCAAATTTGGGATGCCACAACCAGGTAGTATTGTTCACCATTGCACTAAGTGAAAGCAGCAATTCATTTTGTATTTTTAGAGGAAACATTTTGTTCTTTGTCATGGACACTGTTGTAATTTGCCCATTCTCTTTGTATTTGATGGTATAAAATCCATATTTATATTGAATAACATGTCTCTTCTACACAAGTTATCCAATGCTCAACAAGTTATGTTTCAACCCAAGCATATAATACATATATTGTATTTGCTTCCTTTCACCTTGCCTAGTACAGATGATGATCTTTTCTTTTCCCTTTACTGGTACCCTGCTTTTGTTCCCCATATTCACCTCAGATTGGGCTATTTCATCTAACTATGAGAACATCTCTCTACTCCCAGACATGTGGTTGCTTCACCCACTGTATAGATACCAAGTTTTCTTCTGGATCTCCTTCTCAATACTGTAAATTATAGCAACATATTCCCACATGCATCTTTACACTTTGTATTTCTAGCTTCATTTGTGTAGTGGGCTTGTTGTTTATTATCTTTGGCCAATTAATTTCTACAATCATAGTTGTAGTGACCAAATTTCTTGTAGTAATAGCATTGGATCTTGGATTTTTCA
The DNA here is from genome assembly GCA_028583015.1 of Wollemia nobilis. Lineage (NCBI taxonomy): Eukaryota > Viridiplantae > Streptophyta > Pinopsida > Araucariales > Araucariaceae > Wollemia > Wollemia nobilis. The sequence goes on from JAQPPZ010001411.1 coordinate 8,620,098, forward strand.
AACCTCTAATTAGATCCAACTTACTAATTTCTACCATTGCCTCTTCCTCCTTCTTGATGGAAGTTGCAGCTATTCTCTCCATAATTGGAGTTTTTCCTTCCTTCTCACTTATTACCTCTTCCACGCTTGCCTCAATTACCCTGTACTCTTCCTCCTTGAGAACTTGAGGCACCTTGGTGGGATTCATCTCTTGTACCACTATCTCAAAATGAGACCTACATTTTGAACGCTTGTTTTAGCGAGGACAGAGATGACTGACTCAACCTTTTCTCATGTGTTTGCAGAGAACCTATGAGCTCATCCACAAAGAGGGTTGTCAAATCCCTCAATTCTTCAATTACAATCACAATTGAGTCAAACCTTACTAGTAGGCTCCTTAGTATCTTTTCTACTATCCTCTAGTTCTCCACATTCTTCCCATTCAATCGCATCTGGTTGATGACATCCATTTTTTGGGTGAAGAAGTCGCTCATGGACTCTGATTCACTCATTTGCAAATTTTTTAAATCCCTTCTCAGCATCTGTAGCTTCAACTTTTCTTTGTTGGTCCCCTGGTAAGAGCTGGCTAAAATTTTCCATACCTACTTTGCTTTGGTTTTTGTTGCAATCCTTGGGAATATGGTCTCTTCAACCACTTGCATTATATAAAATAATGCCTTCTGGTCCTTCTTTCGATTCTTCTTTAATAGGTCTAAATCCGATATCAGCCAATGCTATCACATTTACTAGTTTTGCATAACTTTTCTTGACCAAGTCCCATAGCTCCTGAGACTCGAACATGATATTTATTTGGATGCTCCAGTAATCATAATTTTTACCACTAAACCATGGGATATGCAACTGTAAAGAGTTGTTTTTGGAAGCCATTGCTTCTTATCATCCACAGGTAGTCTCAAAATCTAATACCAATTTGAGAGTTTTAATACAGGAGTGAAAGTGGAATCACGTCTCTCCAATTTAGAGTGAATTCTTTGTGTGTGGGTGCAGAATGACGGACGCTCCAGTTCAAAGCACCAAGATCAATTTTTAATACCCGTGGGAGTGGAATGAGAATATAAAATTAAATAGCAGATCAAGAATAAATTAAGCTAACATCACTGCTACTGTGGTTCTAGAGTGGACTAGGAATGCACTACCAAATACGAAGAAGGGAGGAGCAAATTAAGATATGTTAGAGTTCCACTCAATTTTATAAGGAGCAAAGAGCGGATTTGAGAAAATATTTAAGCGGGAGCAGAATGAATCATACCATAGACTTTAACCAATTTAGAGTCTATGTATTAGAGCAGGTGAAGCTTTGCACTTGGAATATATCAAAGATCAATACAAAAGGTAAATATTAACAAAGGAATTTATGGGGCAAGGAGCAAAGCAGACTTAATCGATTGATAAATTTGCGTATACACAATAAATAAATAAATTGTATCCTATGCCACTAGTTTTAACAAAGGAAATGAGTGGATGGGACCACGTTCTTCAACCAAACGATTTACAAGGGAACTCCTTTGAAATGAAATATATAAAAATACGATAGAAGCTAACTTTACTAAGTTAGTTTTATGTTGAACCAAACAATACACAAAAGACATAATATGTGCAAAAAATTTATATATTACTTCACTTTTAAAATACATCCACAAATCTGTAGGAATATGCAATATATATTCACACACGAGTTTCTGAAGGCTTCGCTTCAACTCCAAAATTAGCTTTTTGCTATGTTGCTTTGCTCCACTTCTACCACTCTGCCCTCCATGATGTTGTATTCTATCTTCTTTTCCTTTGCTCTAATTTTTTTCCAACCTCACAAAATAGAACCTCGACAGAAATATATAGCTAGGTTCTTAGGAAAAAAGCGGGAAAGCTGCACCAATTTTTCTGACATGTCTTCAATACAAAATACGATATTAGATGACTCCTCACACCATTACAATTAATTAAAAACAACCATAATCAATCAAGATCCGGCAAATGATGCACAAGATCAATTATATCAAAAGGTGCCAAATCTAGTTTAATTTTTTAACAACCTTTATAAATTTCTTGCCATTTAATATTTCGTAGAGAGAGTCTTACAATTATATACAATGGTATTATAAGAGTGCTTATATGTTGTTTACAAATATCCTTAATATTATTTACAAATATCTTTTATAACTAGTTATATTTTAAAAAAATCATTAAATATGATTGCGATAAAGTTTTGCTGGCTAAATATTAAGAATACTTAGAAAGTTTTCTTTTATAAATACTAGGAATAAGAGGATGAATGACCATTTGCTGACAAACGAATTAAATCCATGATGAGATTAAAAGTTAAGCAAATAATTCCGTAAGTCAAATGTTTTATGCTTTACTTTATTCTCACTCTACACCTACTTAATAGGTTGTTATTACCTACTGAATATGTTCTAATGAGGAGTGTTAGTCTTAGCATACTGGCGTGCACATCAAACATTTAGTGGTTGAATGAAAAAAAGATTTATTGATAGTAGCAGAATATTTTTTTTGTTGGTGGGTTGTTTTATTATTTTATAAAAGATTGGGTTTGATTTTGTTAATAATAATAAAATGTTTAAACTTTTATTAGATTTTGGGCCCAATTTATTAATATTGGTAGGTTGTCTTACCTTTATATAACAAATTAAATATTATAAATATCTTATTTATCTTATAAAAATTTCACCAATCTTTTCCCGTTTCATTTACATTAATTCATAATTCCTTTATGAAAATTCGAACTTATTGTGGAGACCTTGATTCCACGTCTCAAACATTTTTCTCATGCTTTTCCACTAAAAAGAAATATAGACGAAAAGTGTAGGAACAAGAAACACAGGGAAAAAAGTAGAGAGGGGAGGGTCCCGATCCCTTCCTTACTCCCCCTTCCCTGGTTTTTACCCAGTCCTTGGTTCATCCCAGGTCATCCCTCCCTAGGATTGTTTGTTGCAGATGATCTCCTTGAGGGAGATCCTTCTCCTCTTTCTGCACTTCTCCCAGTCGGTCAAGGTTCCCTTGTTTGATTTTTTGGCCTAGTGCTTCCCAGGGTTCCTTGTTGTTTTCGGGATCCCTTCCCTTTTTTTCCCTCAGGCTTCCCCCTGGGGTTTTCTGCAGGTTTTTGGCGTGGATCTGGTTCCCTGCGGTTCTCTGGGTGGTGGGGGTGATTGGTTGGGTTTTTGACGGCTTCCTGGGGTTTCCTTTGAGGTCCTTACTGCTTTGGGGTGGTCTGGGGGGCCTCTTTCCCCATTTTGCTAGTGAATCCTCTTTGGGATCTTGTGGCTGTTGTTGGTCCCGTCCCTGTGGGGAGGGCCCTCTTCGATTTCCCGCTTGGAGGCTTCTTCGTGCTGGTTCAATTCCTTAGTGGACACCCTGGGCATTTGTTTGGTCTTGGGGGGGGTTTTTCTCTGCCTGGGTTGTTCCCAGCCTCAGTCCCATTTCCTTGAAGTTTCTCCTGTGCAAGAATAGGATTCTTGGCCCCTATTGTTGGGGTTCTCTGGGTTCTGCTGCATTTTTCAAATCATGGGGGATCTGATCTATGCATGCAGACCCTGGATCCCCCAGGCTAGGCTCCCAGGGATCCCATCTTTGTGGTTGTTACCTCTTCCCGTCTGGGATCCCCAGTCCCTGTATCCTTGGTCCCTTAACCTGTTGTATTTTCCTGCTGGTTGTCTTGGGGGCGGGATTCTCTTGGTGGTGCTTTCTGGCTGCTTCCCGATGGGCGGGATCTCCTCTTTGTTGGTTTTCAGCTGCTTCCTATTGGGCGGGATTCCCCCTTTTTTTCGGGCAGGATGGTTTCCCATTGGGCGAGATGGTTTCCCACGGGACGAGATTCTCCAAAACCGCTGGGTTTCCCACTGGGCGGGTTTTTCTCATTTCCTACTGGTTTTCTCGAGAGGCGGGATTCACTTGGTAGAGGTTTTTGTTGCTTCCCGCTGGGCGGGATCTACACTGGGATGAATTTTATTTGCTTCCCGCTGGGCGGGATTCACTCTTTGGTGGTTTTTCGACTGCTTCCCGCTAGGCGGGATTTATATTATAATGGTTTTTTGCTGCTTCCTACTGGGCGGGATTTACACGATGGTGGTTTTCAGCTGCTCCCCGTTGGGCGGGATCTTCAAACTTACCTTCCTTCGAAATTGGTGGTTTCCCGCTGGGCGGGATTGTTCAAATTTACCTGTTCCCGCTGGGCGGGATTTTTATTTGTTTTTCATTTTCAAGGTATTGGTGCCTTGGGCCCAGAATTTTGTTGTAATGGCTTATTCTCGACATGTTATTTTCAACTCTTATGTAATCAGGTTTTGGGATCCTAGTTAAAACCCGTTGTAAATACAATAACTACTTATCAAAAAAAAGAAACACGAGAGTTTATTGCAATCTTTGTTTAATTAGCCCGGTGGCGAAGCCAGGATGAGGAGCTCTGGAATCCTTTCCTGCTGCCTAGGTCATTAGGATGTGTGTTGAGGTCTTCAATTCATGATAGAATAGATATTTTTATATATAATATAAAAAAATTAATTAAATAAATTAAATTATGTATATCATCTGAAAGCGATTACATTTCCACGAAAAAGCTTTATTCTATATATTCTAACAACATTCTATATATTCTAACAACTGCAAAATTTGAAATATGCAAAAATGGAACTAAACTAAAATATAAACATTCTCAATTTTATTTGTGCTTTCTTTTTTATATTGAACATCCTTTACAAACATCAACACTGAACAAACATAAAAAAGGAATCAACCTCACAATCACATGGATGATAAGGTGCTTTCTTAATATAATTCTAATGAATTATATAGGTATATATAAATATAAACATTCTCAATGTCATTTCTTGATCAATTCTGATTACCAGTGATAAATTTTTTGAAAAGTCATGAACAACTTTTGGTAATCAGATCCTCAAGAGTAGGGTGTGTGTACTTGGGGTTCGAGAGAGAATTGGCTGCAATAAGGTAGGCAGCCTCTGTGGGATGTATTCCATCCCAACTGGTATATGTGCTTGGATCTTTGCATGCCACAACTTTATTGCTTGTTCCACAAAATCCAAGAAGATCGAAATTGTAAGGGCCACCCCCACTTCCACAGCAAGCCTTAACAGTTTCTGTAAAACCTGCATAGCATGACAAAGCTTAGATAGTCACTCAGTACTCACCCATTAAATCTTGCACGGATGAAATCAAATAGTAATTGACTTACCGAATGAAGTATGGTTAGTGTAAATATCCACGGCAAGACTATAGTAATCATGATATATTAGTGTGGCTTCTTCGTATTTTGTGCTTAGATTCTGCAATGTTTGTTGCAGTACTGCATTATGGTTTTGGGCAAGTTGATTGTATGGTACAAGGCATCCATTTGCGTCATAAGCAGTGGGGGGAGATGGGCGTTCCTTGAGGACCGATGGTATACATCCCAGTGGTGGCATCCCCTGGACAAGAATGTATTGAGCTCCTTGGTTTATCAAAGCCTGCCATTATTATTCAAATGATGAAGGTATGGGCGACCACAATTGGTTAATAACGCCAAAACAATACATGCCCAGTAAATAAATAAATCACAAGAATCATGGAAACATAAAATCTATGATCTCATTGAATAAATAAAGCACAAGAATCACGGAGACATAAAATATATGATCTTATTGAAAACATTCTCTCTGCAGCTCAGTTCTTAACCAAAAAAAATAGAAAAAATATTATGTTAAAAATAGACTTTTCTCAAAGAAGAAAATGTTGAAGAAGAAAAGTTTTTTATAGATAAAAAAGCAACTCAAAATAAAAAAGATTAATAATAATAAAAAATAGGGATTTATAGAAAAGTCTGTATTAGCATGAAGGATGTCGACCGCTGCCCCGCTAATTATTGTAATTTAGTTTTTTTTATTATTGTAATTTAATTTTTTAGTTGAATGTAATTAGAGAATTAGAAACTAAAAGTAATTTGTGATTTATTTTTTTATGTAAGTTTAATGATATATTTCATAATTAAAATTCTGTTCAAGATTACTATCTATTTATATTTTTTAAATTTTATATTTAATTTTTATAATATTTTATAAATCAAATATCACAACACTCACTCCTACAATTAATATCAAAACATACAATTCTTACATTATACAAATGTACAAATAAATATACACATCGTAAAGTTTATATAATTCAACTGCCTTTTTCCTCTGTTTATGTGTAAATGTATATATCACTTTGGGGATTATTCAACTTCTCTCAAACTGTGCGTGCTAATCTCCTCTAGTTTCTTGTAGTTTTTTTTTTTTCAAGAACTTAAAGATCAGTAAAGTAATATAAAAAAATTGAGCTTCCTTAATCTTCTTATTAAGAAGTTTTATGAGAACCAAAGATCATAGGGTTACAATGAGAACCAAAGATTTTATGATAATATTTTTTTATTAAAAAAAAGCAAATAACACTTTTTCGATTATTATTATAACATTTTTTTTATAAATTAAAGACCAATACTTTCATTATAAAAACCAAAGAGCAATAGAATAACACTTTTTTATTATTTGTTTCCTTAATAATCAGGAGTTTAACTTTTTAAAAAATTAAATTATTTTTAAACAATCCACCAACAAATACTTTCCCACTATCGACTACCCTTTCTAATATATTTTTTCCCTGCTATCAACTAACCCTTATATATTTTCTCCCTGATCCTCATGAGATCAGGTGGTATGGTAGATCCAATTTCATTCTCTCTACACAGTGTATTACGAAAGATTATTCTTATTTGTTATGATCTGTGAAAACCTTTGTAATACAAATAAACATCGTATTCAAAACCTAATATTTTGGTGTGCAATTACCTCCAAAGCTGCCTGAATTCGAGGTACAACGAGAGGAATTAAAGTCTCTATCTCTGGCAATGTTTTCGAACTTAAAATGGACAGCAAATAATCGTTGGCTCCCATTTCGCCCATCACATACAAGGCTTTTGAAAAATGACCTTCGCATCCTGACGGATCAATTAAAATCCAATTTAGAAACTGTGAAATGAAATCCAATATAGAAACTATACAAAACATCAAACACCAAGCGCTCAAAAAAGCAACAACAAAAAAAAAACCCACAAAAAATAAAAGAAAAAAACAATGGGAACCACCAAAATTCTCGCTGCATGTGGCTTCTTTCAACTCTTGAAACCATTCGATCTCCACATCTAAAGATAATTCGGTTAACGTTACAATATGTTTGCTATTCAACAATGAAGGATCCAATGCAGTTCCTCCGGCCACTGCAAAATTAAGACCCGATGCCCTCGATTGGAATGGCAACTTCCTCACTGTAAGGAAGGGTGGGAGAAACGAAAAGCCGAGCGAATCCGCTGCAAGGCGAGTCCAACAATAATTGTACATCAGTTTTAATCAAATTTACATGAAGTCGTTACTAGAAAAGATTATGATATAAGGATAATATTGTTTACCTAAAAAGTCTATGACGAGACGCCCATCTGAACAACGACCAGTGGGATAGCCGAAATATGTTTCTCCGTATGGAAGAGAATCGATGGGATAGTAAAGAATAGGATTGGAGTCTACTGTATTTCCTGTGTCTGTCAGCGAATCGCCAAAACTATAAATTGCTGAAAAACAGTTTGCACCATTAGCGCCTCTAGTCGTATAAGACAACAACAAAGCTAGTGCTATGACCATCAAGGCTAATTGCATTGCGCCCATGCTAGCTATCCCTCCAAAGTTTCTTTGACTCTACGATGGAATTTCGTTCTACTGTAATACGAGTCCTTATATGCCTCAATCTTATAAATTGTTAGTATGTTGATCTCTGTCTCTATTTGTATCACGAATTGCTTTGATTGTTTTCTGAGATTGTGACCAGACAAAATTAAAATTAAAATAATGGTTATTAAAGGTTGAAAAATGTATGAACCGTTTGATGGGGAAGAAGAAGAGAGGTTGGTAAAGAGATAAGGTATGGGCGGTGTATAAATCCATCTTATTAAATTCAAGAAGAATCATTGGCTAGAGCTTTTGGGCTAGTTGGTCCATCACATTCTAAGACTTTGGACTGACAAAAATCTAAAACATTGGTAAGGGGACTGTAAATTAAAAGTAAATGATTTATTAACCGTTTTATAGGGAAAGAACAAGAGATATCTGTGAGAAAGATAAGGCTGTTAGAAGGAGATAAGGGGTATTTAATCCATCTCATTGGAAACTAAAATTTTTTAATCCACTTTCTAATGTTTATGGTAACACAAGTGTTAAAAGAAGGCTTTTAAGAAAAAACGTTTGTTTTTTTTTTCTTCTTTTGTTTCCCTTCTAGACCATGTAGTCCTATATTCAAAGCTGTCGGTGTGTCATCAATAATTTATGCACATTTTGCATCGCGTCGGTTTCATGCATTAATAGTGAGTGATTGAGGTTGTTAGAGTGGATGGATTCTAAATGAAAGGTGATGGTTTCTATTTTTATGTTTTGACCGTTAATATATGTTTAAAAAAATAAGTAAAATAAAAGTTTTATATAATTGTTTATATTTATATCAGCCATAAAAATATTATAATTAAAATAATATTAGTATTTTTTAAAAGTATAATAATATAATTAATTTTTTGGATCAAGACTTTTTTTAAAAAAATTGTGTAAACTTATAGTACATCGATAATATTCAAGTTTTTTTTTAATATCTGGTGATATATATTTGGGTATATTGGTTAGAGCTTTGGCTTCTTTTTGAAAGGTCTAAGTTTTCAACTACGATTTGTATAATTTTGTCTGGTTCAATGGTTAGAGCTTTGGCCTCTTTTTGGGGCTTGTGTGTAATTTAGCATGGTTCAGACTTTAGTTTTGGTGTACATCATAAAAAATCACTTGTTTTCATGTGATGGTACCAGTTGTCTATGTTAACAAAACAATAAAATATATTTAATTTTTATTTTAAAATATTTGTTTTAATTTATTTATTTATATTTAATTTTTAATATATAAAATATATTATTTAAAGTAGATAATAGGTTTTAAGTAATATATTATATAAAATAAAAGTTTTATATAATTGTTAGTATGTTGATCTCTGTTTCTATTTGTATCACGAATTGCTTTGTTTGTTTTCTGAGATTGTGACCAGAGAAAATTATAATATTGGTTAGGGGACGGTTACTAAAGGATGAAAGATGTATGAATGGGAAAGAAGAAGAAATGTTGGTGAGGAGATAAGAAGGTATGGGCGGTGTATAATTCCATCTTATTAAATTCAGGAATAATCATTGGGTAAAGCTTTTGGGCTAGTTGGTCCATCACATTCTAAAACTTTGGACAGACCAAGAAATAAATAAAACATTGGTAAGGGGACTCTTAATAAAGATTAAATGATTTATGAACCGTTTTATCGGGAAAGAACAAGAGATATCGGTGAGAAAGGTAAGACTGTTATAAGGAGATAAGGGGTATTCAATCTATCTCATTGGAAACTATAATTTTTTAATCCACTTTGGGTTATGGTATCACAAGTGAAAAACGCATTTTTTTTCTTCTTCTTTTGTTATTCAAAGCTATAAGGTGTTGATTAGTCATAAATTACATATTATGCATGAAGGAAATAAAATTTAAATCGCGTCAATAAAACACTTCGGGGATTTCTTACGCGAGGGAGGAGCTTCAGGGGAGATACTCCCGAAGTATGCACTTCGGGGAAAATAATCCCGAAGTAAACACTTCGGGGAAAATTTTGTCGAAGTAAATCTACTTCGGGAAATAATGTGTCGAAGTGAAACTGCTTCGGGGAAATTCTCAGCGAAGCAGTTGCTTCGCACGGTTTGCTTCCAAAGTAGAATCACTTCGGGAATTTTCCAGCCGAAGTGACTACTTCGGACGAGAAAGTTGCGAAGCTCTGCAGCTCACGGCAAGTTTGACAGCTTCTGTGAAATGGTTGCTGGAATCTACTTCGGGAAGACAGAGTCCCGGAATACTTCTTCGGCAAAACAGACAAACTCGATTCCCTTCTAGATCGAATGGGTATTCTGCCACTTTGGGGCAAACCCTAGCTGAGGAATGTCTACGGATAAGCAATACTTCGAGGCCGAGAACAAACATACACAGAGACCCAAATATGCAAATAATTTTTTTATATATTAAAATAATGCCGCATTTACAGAGCTTCCTTCTGAAGCGGTTACAAACTTCTGCAATATAAACATATGCAGGATAAAAACACGAGTTTTATTTGGAGACTGCTGCTCCACTCTCCGACTGTTGGTGGCTGCTGGTTCTGTTGCACTGCTGGTCTAAATCTTAGCTCTGCGGCTGCCCTGGGCTCGTTGTTCCTCTCTGCTGCTCTGCTCCTTCCGCTATCCTCTCACTACTTCCAACTCCCTTACTAAATGACAAAATGGCCCCGGTATTTATAGGCGAGGGATGAGGACAAAAGGCGAGAGAAGTTCACCGACCGACTGACAAAAAATAAATGCCGAGGAATGGTTCCTGTCCAATCGCCGAGCGACCCCAACTACTCACACGCTTAGTGTTAAGATCCTGCTATAAAATAAACTCAAACAACACACTCACACAATTGCTTGGAAATAACTCACATAAACATCACATTAATATAACAAAAATTTGCATAAAGAACAATCTCACAATAGAACTGAATCGCAGGCCTCTTCCGAGGGGCAACCTCCTTCAATACTTCATTAATTTTGCAAAAGATGGTTACATTGGTGCCCTTTTGGGTATTTAAGGAGTTTCCTTCCAAGGTTGGCTTACATGCAAAATGCCACCTGGATTACATGCATAATGCCACCCGAATTACATGCATAGTGCCACTTTGAATTACATGCACAATGCCACCCGAATTACATGCACAATGCCACTCGAATTACATGCACAATGCCACACGAATTACATGCACAATGCCACCTATCTACCATGTGTTACATAAAAAAGGGTGCCATTTGTCATAGGCACTACCTAAGCTAAAACTTAGAACATTACAAAATATTAATCATGGGTACTACCCACGTTCACTAGGAATTATTACATCAAGGAAGTTATTATATTAAGGGTTAGGATGAGATCCTAACATGCCCTTCTCCTTGAAGAAGCTTTGTCCTCAAAGCTAAAAATGAGGAAACTGTTGCTGGAGTTGATGGAGGGACTCCCATGTAGCATCCTCAGGTTGAAGTCCACGCCACTGAACCAGGACCTCTGTGATGGTACGGTTGCGAGTTCGACGATACAACAGCTGCTTTGGTGCAAGTAAGATGGAGCCTTCTTCATCCAATTCGGGAAGTGTTGATGGGACCTGTACCTTGGAGCTGCCCGAAATGTAGGAGGGAGGCGTGAGTGGAGGGTGCCCGTACTCTGCCTCTGGTGGCGGTATGATAGGAAGTGTTGTACCACCATTCGGCCAAAGAAAGCCATTTTGCCCAATGAGTAGGATGATCGGAGGCAAGCAGCGAAGATAGGTTTCCAAGCAGTTATTAACAACCTCTGTTTGTCCATCCGTTTGTGGATAGTAGGCTAAAATCATTGTGAGCTGAGTCCCCTGCAACTTAAACAACTCTTGCCAAAAATTTCTAGTAAGGCTGGGATCACGATCAGATACATTGGAGGTTGGCATGCCATGAAGGCGAAATATGGAGTCAAGGAAAATTTGGGCAATAGTGAATGTTGTGTAAGGATGGGTTAGGGCACAAAAGTGAGCATACTTTGAAAGGCGGTCCACTACCACAAAAATAACAGACTTGTCTCCAGATTTAGGTAGCCCTTCTATGAAATCCATAGAGATGTCAGTCCACACCTGATCCGGTATCGGCAAGGGTGGAAGAGTGCCCGAAGAGTGCACTGTTTCTCTTTTCATCCTTTGACCTGTGTCGCAGTCTGCCACAAAAGAGTGAATGTCCTGTTTCCTACCTTTCCAAAATAAGGTGCGCTTGAGTCGCTCATAAGGTGGTCTGATATTGGGAGGTGTACTATCCGGCAATAATGGAATGGCATGGTCGTGAGAGCGATGCAGTTGTCGTGTGATGGGTTCCGAAAAGATGGCCTCATGTTTGTGGAGAATCGGTTGCATGTCTTGTGGGATTTCACCCATTGGAGATGTGGAGGGCTGGATGGAGAATAGTTGTGCAATGACCCCACGTGATGATTTCTTTAGCAATTTCTCCATGCCGTTTGAACTGATAATTTGAGGTGTTCCTGTCGGGGAGCCCTTGATGATGTGTGTTTGTCCGTTCTGGAAGAACTGCATCCAAAGTTTAGCAAAGTTCCAACTGATAGTGCCCAACGTACTCAACCATTGACATCCTAAAACAATATCACATCCACCCAAATGGAGGGCAAACATGTCCTGCTTGAGTTCATAGTCCCCTATCTTGATTTTAACATTGTGACACTTTCCTTTACAAGATAAGGTTCCCCCATTGGCTACCATGACCTCAAAGGAATTACAATTGTGGATATAGCAATTTTCCCGTTGAGCAACTCTAGGGTCAATGAAGTTGTGCGTGCTTCCCGAATCCAAAAGGATGGAAAGACGTTGGCCCTTGAAACATCCTGTAACCTTCATGGTTTGAGGAGTAGTAATGCCTGCAAGGGCATGGATTGTAATTGATGTCTCAGGTTCCTGTTTCCCTTCTTGTGGAGGAGGTGTTTCTGGAGGGTCCTCATCCTCATCACTCTCGTCAACGGTATCAGGTTCTCCAACATCTATCAAGAACAATTTTTTGTGTGCACACTTATGCCCCTTGAAAAAAATTTCATCACAATTGTAGCATATTCCTTGGGCACGACGTGCATCCATCTCTTCGGTGGTGAGGCGCTTGGGTGCAGCAGGTTTATTATCATCTGGGTGTTGGGCTCTCAGGGTAAATGAAGGTCTATCTTGAGAAAACTTTGATGGGTGTCTTTGGGCAGAGAGTTTAGATTCGGCCAGACGGGCCAAACTGATAGCTTCCATCATAGTTCGTGGTTTCAACATTTTGACTTCTGCTTGGAGTTCCATCTTCAACCCACTGATATAACAACTCTGGAAGAACCCTTCACTCAATCCTCTTGTTCGATTGGCCAATTTTTCAAATTGAGCTTGGTACTCTCGAACTGACCCTATTTGTTGTAGTTTGGATAAGGCTCCTGTGAAGTCCTCAAACTCACTAGGACCAAATCGAGTGAGTATTTGGGATTCAAAATCCTCCCAAGAGAGATTTGGGTAGGTAAGACGCAACCATTGAAACCGATGTAGAGCCTTAGATTCCAAGTTAAAGGAAGCCATCTGGACTCGATGAAATACTGGTACATTATGAAGTCGAAAGAATTGGTCAACTCGACATAGCCACCCATCAACATCCTTCCCACTAAATTTGGGAAAGTCCAACTTCGACATTCTAAAGGGTGTATCATGGTCACGATTCCTTGTAGAACTCTCAGCTTGGTATTCTGATTTGGGTGGTTCTCTTCTCAGTTTGCTATCCACTTCTATCAATGCTTCTTCTAAGCGATTGCTAGTGGCCTCATGCTCTAGGCGAAGACCTTGGACTTCTTCCCTTATGGAGTGAAAAGCTGAGTTCAAGTTCTCAATGGCTTTTGTTAGGGACTCCAAGTGTTCTAGTTCTTTTTGGTGTCCACGGGTACCCTGGGCCATTTTTTGACCTTTTGTGACCAGTTACTAAAAATAGAATTGAATTTTTTGACTTACTATTTTTAGTAAGTGCCCAAAAACGTGCTTGGGTGCTATATATCAAAATGATCAGTAGGGGGAGGTGGTCACAATGAGCTATATCTCTCAACACTACTTTTTGGCACCCCAGACTTTTTTTTTTTTTTTTTATCTCCTGTTTTGCTGAGTCTAACGGTGTTTACAGATTCTGATTCTGAGCTACTGAGAAAAAGTTGGGTACTGGAGCACTATCTAAAATTGGTCGTGTTTCACACTCAAGATTCTCTGTATTTTGCAGGTGACTGATATGACAGTTCTGTTCTGACTCTGAAGACTGTGAATTCTCGCCTCGACCTCTCGACTTGATCGACTTGATCGTGATCGCCATCTGTAAATTTTCTTGTTACTCTCCGGACTTTCAACTTAAGTGTCACCCTCATGGCTTATCCCGAATGCATGTCCCTTCTGTTATTTTTTTGGTAGAGCACTCCTTTCTCATATGCTCACTTTTTAAATGCAGGTTTACGAACGGGGGTGTTTGGATTCTTATTTTGATTTTTATTTTTGCATTTTTTACAGGTTGCAGTTTTAACAGAACCAGGGAATGCTAAATATAGGAGTATGTACCACCCATAGGCCCTCTAATATACCGACAGTGACGAACAATAGTGCTCGGACCAATATTTCGGGCCACTACTCAAGGAGGATTCCACACATACCCTTGAGCACACTACCTGCCTCTCTGACAATACGGGAGGGTAATCGTCCAGGATGCTGTGTCCCGTAGACTATGAGTAATACAAGGCCGAAGAGCTTCCTAATGGCTAAAAGTTTGTTTAATCTTAGATGGTCTCCCGATATACCCGAAGATACGTGGGAGCTCAAGTTCGTGCGCGAGTTCTGTCTAAGGCCTGGGTATTGGAGCCTGATCGCCCCTCACTTCACTAGACGCTTTATGGGCTATCTAGCTTAGCCAATAACGACAGATCCTTCACGATATTTTAAAACCCCCGGTACAGGGTTTCTACCTACTCAACTAATAATATATATTTTTTGTTTTTGGTCTGGAAAAAAAACACTATATTTTTTTTTTGGATTTTTTTAATAAGGAAAAACATAATGGAAAAAACACACGGAATTTATACCTAACAGGCGGATTTGATGGCAAGAATCGTTGCAGTTGCAGCAGAACCTGGCCCTGGAAAGCGCTCTGATACCACTTGTTAAGATCCTGCTATAAAATAAACTCAAACAACACACTCTCACACAATTGCTTGGAAATAACTCACATAAACATCACATTAATATAACAGAAATTTGCATAAAGAACAATCTCACAATAGAACTGAATCGCAAGCCTCTTCGAGGGGGCAACCTCCTTCAATACTTCATTAATTTTGCAAAATATGGTTACATTGGTGCCCTTTCGGGTATTTAAGGAGTTTCCTTCCAAGGTTGGCTTACATGCAAAATGCCACCTGGATTACATGCATAATGCCACCCGAATTACATGCATAGTGCCACTTTGAATTACATGCACAATGCCACCCGAATTACATGCACAATGCCACTTGAATTACATGCACAATGCCACCTATCTATCATGTGTTACATAAAAAAGGGTGCCATTTGTCATAGGCACTACCTAAGCTAAAACTTAGAACATTACAAAATATTAATCATGGGTACTACCCACGTTCACTAGGAATTATTACATCAAGGAAGTTATTACATTAAGGGTTAGGATGAGATCCTAACACTTAGAAAGTTAATTCGTCGATTCCCGTGCCTCATTTTTGCTTCGACTGATTTCTGCTTCGGAGGGCAAATGTTTGTTGCTTCGCAGCGAAGTGTTTTTAGGGCGCGACTTGTTTTTACTTCGCAACGAAGCGTCATCCGTGAGAGGGTTGATTATGCTTCGCAGTGAAGCGCCTACCAAATACAAATAAATTGTGCTTCGCGGTGAAGCATTTTTCGAAGTCACTTTAAAATTGCTTCGCACCAAAGCGCTTGCAGGTGTGAGTTGGTTTAACATTTTTCCAACACCCTCCTTTAAACCAAACTTCACGAGTTCTCTAACGCCCAACATCTCTCGCAGTCTGGCGAAGTCCTCCTCCTTCAAGGGTTTTGTGAAGATGTCAGCCAGCTGCTCCTTGGACCTGCAAAACTGCAACTGTACTTCACCGAATTTCACCAGCTCTCTGATGAAATGATACCGGATATCAATGTGCTTCGTATGACCATGGAAGACTGGGTCCTTCGAGAGCGCAATGGCAAAGTTATTGTCACAAAATATTATTGTTGCTGCTTCCGACGGATGATGTAGTTCACTCAGAACTCTTCTTAGCCAGACTGCCTAGTAGGCGGCTGAGGTGGCAACAACGTACTCTGCTTCTACTATAGATAAAGCAACAATTGGCTGCTTCTTCGAGGACCAAGAGACAACTTCGGATCCAAAATGGAAGGCATATCCCGAAGTGCTCTTCCAATCATCTATGATACCGGCCCAATCGCTATCCGTGTAGCCAATTAACTCTAGCTGGTCTTGTCTGGCATAGTTAAGTCCATGATTTCTCGTGCCATTGACATACCGCAAATTTTTTTTTCCTGCTTGCCAGTGTCTTTTAGTGACTCCATAAACTGACTGATTAAACTCATGGCAAACATCAAATCTAGCCTAGTTGCGGTCAAGTACATCAGGCTTCCAACTAACCTTTTATAGAGAGTTGGATCAACACTTCTGCGATTGTCAGTCTTGCTCAACTTCAAACCAGTGGCTACCGGGGTGATGGCAGGTTTGTTGTCCTCCATCTTAAAACGCTTTAGGACATCCTTTGCATACTTGCCCTGAGAAATGAAGATGCCATCTGCTAATTGGACAACTTCAATGCCAAGAAAGAATTTCATCAGCCCCATGTCTGTCATTTCAAACTTGGTCTTCATGGTTGTTCTGAACTACGCAAATAGGTTGCTGTTATTGCCAGTATATATCAGATCGTCCACGTACGGGCAGACGATTATCATCTCACCCTCTGCATTTGTCTTCAGATATAGGGTGTGCTCATATGGGCATTTTTGAAACCCATTTTCTTAAAAATAGTCGTCAATTCGGTTGTACCATGCCCAGGGTGCTTGCTTCAGCCCATACAGGGCCTTCTTTAGCTTCAGAACCTTGTCTTCTTGCCCTTGTATTTCATATCCGGGTGGCTGGTCTATGTAGACCTCTTCTTCCAACACTCTATTCAGGAAGGCAGACTTGACATCCATCTAGTACACACTCTAGCCTTTCTAAGCTGTTAGTGCCAAAATCATTCTGACTGTGTCAAGTCGGGCTACAGGTGCATACACCTCATGATAGTCGAATCCTGACTTCTGCTTGTAGCCTTTCACCACTAATATGGCCTTATGCCTTTCAACTTCTCCTTGGGCGTTAAACTTTGTTTTATACACCCACTTGACCCCAATGGTCTTCTTTCCTGCTAGAAGATCTGTCAGCTGCCATGTCTCATTCTTTTCAATGGCTGTTATATCCTCATCCATTGCATTCACCCATGTGTGATTCTGACTTGCCTCTTCAAACTCTACTGGATCACATTCAGTAAATAAAGCAAAGTCAAAATATTCTTCATCTATCTAATTACGGGTTACCTCATAAATGTCTTACAAGCTCTGAGTCTTTGCAGATGTCCTCAAGTTTTGAATTCTGCTTACAAGTGGAGGTGATCGGGACGATGAGGCTGTGCTGCTGCTAGCACCACTGTTTCTGCTTGAAGGTACAGGTGGCTACACACTATCTTCCTCCAAGTTTATAGGTCCAACAATTGCTGGTTCGGGCTGACCAGTTTTTGACTTCCAGTTCCAGGCTTCATCCTCCAAGAACTTCACATCTCGACTGATGACAAGTTTCTTCGTCACTGGATTGTACAACCTGTATGCCTTTGCTTGTTCGTTGTACCCTGTGAAAATGCATTTTTTAGCTTTGTCATCCAGCTTTCATCTTTTCTCATCAGGATCATGTGCATATGCAATACACCCGAAAACTCGCAAATGAGCCACACTTGGCTTCAGATTGCTCCAGGCTTCCTCCGGAATTTTGTCCTTCACACTCTTGGTGGGACATCTGTTCAGTAGATAAACTACACATGACACAACTTCTGCCCAGAACTCATGTGGCAAAATTTTTGCCTTCAGCATGCTCCTTGCCATCTCCATGATCGTTCTATTCTTCCTCTCAGCTACACCATTCTGCTGCAGTGTGTATCTGGCAGTGAACTACCTTCGAATTCCATGTTGCTTGTAGAAGTTGTGGAATTCGTTGGAGATGTATTCTCCTCCTCCATCAGTTCTGAGAGTCTTCACGTAATACCTGCTCTATTTCTCAACCAGAGCCTTGAACTCCTTAAACTTCGCAAATGCCTCTGATTTCAGCTTAATGGGATAAACCCATGTCTTTCGGATAAAATCATCAATGAAAGTCAAGAAGTATTTGTTGTTGGCATATGTGCTAGTCTGCATTGGACTGCAAATGTCTGAGTGCACCAGCTCCAATGGCTGTGATGCTCTCCAAGACTATCCTACAAGGAATGCATCCCTGTGCTGCTTACCGACCAAGAAACCTTCACAAAATTGGTTTGGTTGCTCAATAAGGGGTAAACCCTTCACCATCTGCTTCTTGTACAGCAAATTTAGGTTACTAAAACTCAGATGACCAAATCTGAGATGCCACAGCCAGGTAGCATCTTTCACAACTACACTCAGAGACATTAAAGATTCATTCTGAATCTGCAATGATAACATTTTGTTTTTCGTCATGGACACGATTGCAATTTGTCCATGCACTTTGTATCTGATGGAACAGACATCGTCTTTAAACTACACAGTGTGTCCCTTCTGCACAAGCTATCCAACGCTTAGTAGGTTGTGTTTCAACCCAGGCACATAATACACATCATAGATTTGTTTTCTTTCTCTATGTCGAGTGCGGATGAGAATTTTACCTTTCCTCATCATGGGAACCTTGTTTTTGTTCCCCATATTGACTTTGGATTGGACTATTTCGTCCAATTGTGAGAACATCTCTCTGTTCCCAGTCATGTGGTTGATGCACCCATTGTCAAGATACCAAATGTTTTTCTTGCTCTCCTTTTCAACACTGCAAGTCAGCAACATATTTCCTCCTGTCGCATTTCCAGCTTCATCTGTATAATGGGCCTACTTCTAATTCTCGTTCGCCATCCTCTTTCTGCACTGTGAGTTAAAATGGCCAAACTTTTTGTAGTAGTAGCATTGGACCTTTGACATGTCCTTTTGCTGAGAGCCACTTTGTTGATTTTTTCCAGTGCCTCTTCCTTCTTGCTGATGAAAGTTACAGCTAGTCTCACTGACATGAGGGTTTGATCTTCCTCCTTGCTTGTTACTTATCCCACGTCTGCTTCTGCCTCTTCCACCTTGAGAACTAGAAGCGCCTTGGTGGGAGTCTTATCTGCTGATGTCTCGGACTGAGACTTGTTCCTTAAATGCTTGCTCCAGAGAGGACTGAGTTGAGCGGCTCAACCTCTGCTCATGTGTCTGCAGAGAACCCATCAGTTCATCCATATAGAGGGTTGTCAAATCTCTTGACTCCTCTATTGCAATTACAACAGAATCAAATTTTGTTGGTAGACTCTGCAGGATTTTCTCCACAACCCTTTGATTTTGCATAATTTCACCATTCAACCGCATTTGGTTGATGACATCTGTCGTTCGGGTGAAGAAGTCGCTCATCGACTTTGACTCACTCATCTGTAGGTTCTCGAACTCCCTCCTGAGCATCTACAATTTTACCAACTTCACTTTGTTGGTGCCCTGGTACGAGCTGGCTAGAATTTTGCAGGCTTGCTTGGCCTTGGTGGCAGATGCGATCCGCGGGAAGATGGTCTCTTCAACCTCTTGCATGATATAGAACAGGGCCTTTTGGTCTTTCTTCTGGTTCTCCTTCAGAAGATCTCTGTCAGCTTGGGAGAGGGCGGCCAGTGCTGCTGCATCTACCAGTTTTGGGTAACCATTCTCGACGAAGTCCCACAAATCCTGAGACCCGAAGAGAACCTTCATCTGGATGGTCCAGTAATCGTAGTTCTTGTCGTTAAATCGCGGGATCTACAACTGCAGTGATTTTTTTCGGAACCCATGCTTCTATCTCCGCGTCATGGCACCACAAGCTCTGATACCAATTTGAAGGAAATAAAATTTAAATCGTGATTTAAATCGCGTCAATAAAACACTTCGGGGATTTCTTACGCGAGGGAGGAGCTTCGGGGGAGATACTCCCGAAGTATGCACTTCGGGGAAAATAATCCCAAAGTAAACACTTCGGGGAGAATTTTGCCGAAGTAAATCTACTTCGGGAAATAATGTGCAGAAGTGAAACTGCTTCGAGGAAATTCTCAGCCAAGTAGTTGCTTCGCACGGTTTGCTTCTGAAGTAGAATCACTTCGGGAAAATTCAAGCCAAAGTGACTACTTCAGACGGGAAAGCTGTGAAGCTCTGCAGCTCATGGCAAGTTTGACAGCTTCCATGAAATGGCTGTTGGAATCTACTTCGGGAAGACAGAGTCCCGGAATACTTCTTCGACAAAACAAACAAACTTGATTCCCTTCTAGATCGAACGGGTATTCTGCCACTTCGGGGCAAACCCTAGCTGAGGAATGTTTACGAATAAGCAATATTTCGAGGCCGAGAACAAACACACAGAGACCCAAATATGCAGATAAATATTTTATATATTAAAATAATGCCGCATTTACAGAGCTTCCTTTTGAAGCGGTTACAAACTTCTGCAATATAAACATATGCAGGGTAAAAGCATGGGTTTTATTTGGAGACTACTGCTCCACTCTTCGGCTGTTGGCGGATGCTGGTTTTGCTACACTGCTGGACGAAATCTTAGCTTTGCGGCTGCCCTGGGCTCGTTGTTCCTCTCTGCTGCTCTGCTCCTTCCGCTATCCTCTCACTACTTCCAACTCCCTTACTAAATGATAAAATGGCCCCAATATTTATAGGCGAGGGATGAGGACAAAAGGTGGGAGAAGTTCACCGACCGACTGACAGAAAATAAATGCCGAGGAATGGTTCCTGTCCAATCGCCGAGCGACCCCAACTACTTGCACACTTGGAAAGTTAATGCGTCGATTCCCGCGCCTCATTTTCGCTTCGGCTGATTTTCGCTTCGGAGTGCAAATGTTTGTTGCTTCGCAGTGAAGTGTTTTTAGGGCACGAATTGTTTTTACTTCGCGACAAAGCGTCCTCCATGAGCGGGTTGATTATGCTTCTAGCGAAGCGCCTTCCGAAGACAAATAAATTGTACTTCGCAGCGAAGCATTTTTTGAAGTCACTTTAAAATTGCTTCACGTCGAAGCGCTTGCGGGCGTGAGTTGGTTTAACATTTTTCCAACAATGCATACCGTCAATCTATCTCATTGGAAACTATAATTTTTTAATCCACTTTGGTTTATGGTATCACAAGTGAAAAACACATTTTTTTCTTCTTCTTTTGTTTCCTTTCTATACCATTTCGGTAAAGTCCTATATTCAAAGCTATAAGGTGTTGATTAGTCATCAATAATTTATGCATATTATGCATATCGTCTGTTTCATGCATTAATAGTGAGTGATGGAGGTCGTTAGAGTGGATGGATTCTAAATGAAAGGTGGAGGATGGTTTATATTCTTATGTTTTGTGGGTTAATATATATTTTAAAAATATAATAAATAAAAGTTTTATATAATTGTTTAGATTTATAATAGTGATATAAAATAATATAATTAAAATTAAAATAATAATAATAATTTTTTAAAGTATGATGATATATTTAATTTTTTTGGTCAGACTTTTTAAAAAAAATTACTTAAATTTATTGGAAAAAAAAATTAAGTGATGTTAGTTGAACCAGTTAGATTCCTCAACATTTCATGGAAGAAACCTAGGTTCTAATCATGTCAAATAATACATGATAATATTCAATATTTGTTATAATACCACTACTTGATGTGGTGATGATGTAATAGGGATGGGACTAGTTTCAATCCCATATATATATATATATATATATATATTTGTTTTAATTTATTTATTTATATTTAATTTTTAATATATTTAAAATATATTATTTAAAGTTAATAATAGATTTTATGCAATATTAATTTTATAATAATAAAATATTAAGTATTAAAAAAAAAAAATAGGAGAGTCTAAAAAGTGGGACACATTGAGGACTTAACTACCAACAAGGATAAATTCAAATTTGGATAAATATAAACAAAGTTTTGAGCTCGAACTTCATTTATTCATATTTGTTAAATATATTTAATAAAATTATAGGAGCTTACAGGATTTTGTTCATTTCATTAATAAGGCTGAACTCCATGATTTCGATTTGAAAGGGGCGAAGTTTACTTGGAGTAATCGTAGATCGGGAAATAGTCTTATTTTGAGAAGATTGGACAAGATTTTTATCTCCAATTCCAAGTTCAATCTATTTGGTGATGCAACATTGTCCACTCTTCCTAAGGTCGGGTCTGACCATAATCCCTTATGGCTTGAGGTCTCTAATGGTCTTCCTTTCCTCCCTCAACCTTTTCAGTTTGAACTCATGTGGTGTTCCCATCCTGATTTTGAAGCCCGCTTGAAGGAATGGTGGCAGGAAGACATTCCTGGTGGCAGGAAAACATTACTGGCGAAGGGATGTATAAGTTGAGGAAACTCAAGTTTAATCTCAATATGTGGAACAAGCATACCTTTGGTAACATCTTCAAAGAAAAGGAGAGATTGATGTTGTGGCTTAAGGACATTGAAGCCTTGGTAGATGCTCAGGGTAGTTCTGATGAATTGCTCAAGGAAGAAAATTTACTTCTCTTTGATCTTCATAACAAACAGACGAAGGAAGAACTTTTTTGTAAATAAAAATCTAGGGAGCTTTGGTTGAAAGAGGGTGACCGCAATTCCTATTTTTTCCACACCTCTACTTTGCGTAGGATGATTCATAATAGAATCAAAGAGATTGTGAAGGTTTATGGTGGGGTTTCATCTGATGAGATGGAAATTAGGGAGGAGGTCATCGGTTTTTTTAGCTTGTTGTTGTGTTCCATTCCTGATCGTGATGCCCATGCAGAGAATTTGATGTTGGAAGCTATTCCAAGGATTGTATCAAAATAATGGAATGATAGGCTCTTAGCTCCCTTCTCGAATGGTGAAATCTAAAAAGCTATAAATTCAATGGGGTCTCTTAAAGCTCCGAGATCATATGGTTTTCCCTCAATTTATTTTATAAGTTTTGGCATGTTTATGGTGAAGACATTTGCTTGATGATCAAAGACTCCTAACTTTATTTGGTTATTTTGAAAGTGGTGAATTTAAACCTTCTGGCTCTCATTCCTTCAATTACTTTAGGTCGATAAGCTTATGCAACATGGTGTACAAAATTCTTACGAAAGTAATGGCGAATAGACTCAAGCTATTCCTCCTGCTGTTGATTGATTTTTCTCCTAGTGGATTCATTTTGGGGATGTAGATCCTGGATGGGACAATTGTAATTCACGAGTTATTGCATTCTATTCAGAAGAATAGTAGAGCGGTGTTCTTTCTTAAGTTAGATTTTAACAAGGCTAATGATCGGGTCTCTTGGTCATTCTTATTCAACGTCTTAAGGAAATTCATCTTTAGTGATGTTTGGATTAAGTTGGTAGAGGCATGTGTCTTGATAGCTTGGTTCTCGGTCCTTGTCAATGGCTCTCATGTTGGGTTCTTTAATTCTATTCGTGGAATACATCAAGGTGACATGTTATCTCCCTTCTTATCCTTAAGGCAAAAGCTCTTGGGAGATCTATTTCTTGGAGACGAGATGATTTTGGCTTGTTTCTAGCCTTACCTTGTAGTCCGATTTCACATTAGTAGTTTGTTGATGATACCCTTATCTCTTGTGTTGCTTTGGTGGTCCATTCTTAGGAAGTTAAGTCCCTTATGGACTGCTATGAAAGGGTGGTTGGTCAACAGATAAGTTTCTTAAAAAGCAACATCTTCTTTATCAATACTCTGGAGGCCCATCAACAAAAAATTGCCGGTATTCTAAACTGTAGGATTGCTTCTCTTTCAACCTCTTATCTGGGTCTTCCACTTTTTGTTGGTCATATTAAAGATTCTCTTTGGACTCCGATGGTTGAAAGAGTCCAATGAAAGTTGGCATCCTAGAAAGGGGTCCTTCTTAGCCAAGTTGGTAAGGTCGTGTTGGTTCAAAGTACTTTGTAGAGCATTCCTATCTATTTTCTATCCCTTTTTCATCTCCTTGGTAAAATTGTGGTGAAATTGGATAGTATATGCAAGGCCTTTCTTTGGGTTGGCCCTAAGATGAAAGGAAAATTCCACTTGGTTTCGTGGGAGAAAATATGCATAAGAAAGAAGGATGGCGGGTTGAATTTGAAGAATATGGCTAGGATGAACAAGGCCTTGGTGGTGAAGCTTGGTTGGAAGGTTACCTCTAACGATGACCACCTTTGGTGTAGGATCTTGAAAGCCAAGTACAATTTTGACTCCTTATCGAATTTCCTCCAAATTGGTGGTTCAATATTTTAGAATAACCTTATTAAGTCTTGTGATTTCCTTAAATGTATTTGTATTTAGGTTGTTGGAAATGGTAGGGCTATGAATTTTTGGGAAGATCCATGGTTCGGAGATTGTCCTCTAGTTGAGGATTTACGTGTCAGATATTTGAGTCTAAATTCTAGAATTGTCGGACTGTATAAGGTGGCTGATTTTATTATGGTTCATGAAGGCAAAAAGGTTTCATCCAGTCCCCCACCTATTGCGAGGAACACCATCGATATTCGAGCATGGAGTATTTTTATGGAGGAGCTTTGGCTCTATGTTATGCGGTAATAGGACGTTGAATATTTCTTGGTGTGGAATGGAGATAGTGAAGGGTCTTACTCTATTAAGTCGGCATATGAGCTTCTTAGCTCTGATTGGGATGGCCAATTCCCTATTAGATTGATTTGGCTAAAGAATTTAACCCCTAAGGTTAACATGTTTTTTTGGCTTGTGGTGCAAAATAAAATTTTGACCTTAGAAAATCTCCTTAAAAGAGGCCTGAATTTGGTTAATAGATGCTTCCTCTACAAGAAATATTGGGAATCATCTTCTCACTTGTTACTCAGCTATCAGGTCTTTCAGGAAGTGCTCTCGTCCATTCTCAGCTGGCTTGGGGTGTCATGGGTGATGCCTAATATGATTTTTGACTATGTTACTCAATGGGTATCTCCCTTTTCCTCACCTAGACTCAAGTGTTTTTGGAATTTCCTTTTACCTCATGTGTTGTGGGGTGTTTGGAAGGAGCGGAATGTGAGAGTCTTCAAAGACACAAAAAGGGAGGTCATTCGAATTAGTTTTAGAATATTATGGAAGGTGGTGGAGAATGTTTCATCTACCTTCAAGGATTTGAGTTCTTCTATGGCACTCCACCCGAGTGAAATTAGGCTTGAGGAGAGACTTGGATTTAGTTAGGTGGCTCAGCCTCCACCAGCTCCTGACCCTAGAAGTGTTGTGTGTTGGTCACCACCTCCTATCGGATGGTTTAAATTAAATTTTTATGGGTCATCAAAATGAAACCCTAGATTGGCTAGTTTTGGGGCGGTGATCCATGACATTAGTGCGAATCTTATTCTTACATTTGCAAAAATCCTTGGTGTCCAATCCTCTCAGTTTGTGGAAGTGAGAGTAGTCTTCTTAGGTGTTTTACTATTAAAAGAATTGTGGATTCAAAATGCTATCATCGAGGGTGACTCTTTAAATATCATTAATATGCTCAAGGGGACCTATCAGATTAGTTGGAAGGTGTCCAATCTGATCGATGAAGCAATCTGGAATATTTGATCTCTTGATAATGTTTTGATAGCACATGTGTTTAGGGAAGGCAATGTGGTGGCTGATTTAATGGGTAATATCAGATCTTCTCATCCAGGATTCTCATTTTGGTAGAGGAACCTGATCGAGGTTGTTCATCGCTCAAATGATGAGATTCCTTAATTGCTATTAGAAGGTTTTTCAATTACTACTATGGTGGGGGTTTGTTTGGTGCAGTAGGAGGTTCTTGATGGAGTATTGCATGGTTGTAGCTGGTACAACATATTTATTTTTATATCTGATCATAGAAGGAGCCATTTTTATTCAAAATTTAATTCATACTTGTTAGTTCTTCCCTTGGGATCAGTTTATTTTTAGATAGGTTTGTAGTGGGTTTGATTTCTTAGGGATTGCAAAGGTTTTTATTTATTTTCTATGTCAGGTGGGGTCTTTTCATTTTTAAATTTTGAATCCTTGGGGTCTCTCCCCCTCGATGTTTGCAATTTGGTCCTTTTTTGGGTTTCATTGGTTTTGGGTCTTCTTTCCGTTGGAAGTTTTATCTATGTTAAACCACTCTCCTTAGCCTTCGTAGTCTAATTTTGAAGTATACCTTTGGGATGTGGAATTTTCCTTTCATAGTGGTTTGGTGTAGGTTCACCCCTTTTGTGTCTCCTTTAGGGAATTTGTGGTGGTGGTGGAAGCTTTTTTCGAAGCTTCATAGGATGATTACTCGAATGTCTTCTATCTCCCTCTCTTGGGATGTGTTTTTGGGCAATGATTGTTGGGTAAGGCAGTTTTCATTGATTTTGGTGGCTCCTCATTTTGAAAATAAGGCATTTATTTGATATTTTACCATCGTGTCAAAAACCCTAGTGATTTCCTTTGGTGGTCTTGCACTTGTCTTCGGGAATGACATCTCTATGCTAGGTGGCCTTTCTTGGGGTTACCAAATTTTATGGCTTGAGGTGGGGGCCCTATTCATTCCTCCCTTTTTTGCACTTTGGAATTTTCTTGGTGTTGAAAGGGTGGGTATGGTTTCTAGGTTATTCTCTCATGAGCCTTGGTTTTTTGTGCTTCCTATGAATGGTGAGGCCTTCTTTCTTCTCTTGAGCACCTTTCTCTTTTTGAAAATTGGTCGAAAGTGCATTATTTCAGCTATGGTTCTTCCCAGGGTGCTTGGGTGTCCTTGGTTGCTAACTTTCGATGGTGTCTTTTGTGGCATGATTTTGATCGTGAAGATGGTGGATGTCTATTTCTTATCTGGTTTGCTTTGGAGTCTTCTACGTCTTTCTATTTATTTTGTGTCACTCTCCTTTGTTTTCTTCTTGTGGAAGAGCGGTGTCTTGAAGAGTAAGGAGGGGTGTTGAATATTTGAATATGGGAAAAGCTAAGATGTATTGTTCCAAGTCGAGGCTCACTAAATCTTGATTGGATCTCGCTTATCTGAATATTGATGATGAAGTTAAAGCTATTTTGAAGAATGGTGGTTTATTGGATTGTATTCAAAAGTTTCATGGGTACAACCCAGTGCTTTCCAAGTGGATGATGGTGATGTGGAGCGATGGTTGGGTGATAATTGGGTTTTGGTCCTTTGAAATCTATGTAGAACTGATTAACCATACAACTAGTCTAGCGTTGGATGGTTCCTATCATGATAGGGAAAGACATTCACTTCTGAAAGAGATAATTTTTTTCCTGAATTGGGAGAAATTTCTACCTAGAATTTAGAATAGCTTTAGTGCCAAGGCTTTATCTCCTCCATGGTATAGGATGGCTAAATTTATTATGGATTATTCTACCTTGGACTCTACGTATGAAGTCATATGTAGCTTCCATGCTATGTTTCTTAACCACCTACGGAGGCATATGTGGATGAACAATCCTTTATTTTTATTTCAATCAATGAAGAAATCAATGTTGGATGTGCAAGGGGGTCATGGCCAGCTCCCTCTCCACCAAGGTCTGGCCCTTTTAGTGTTTGAACAAGCAACATTGGAGAATGAGATGGTGGCAATGGAAATCCTGAAACCTTTAGTTGTGTTGAGTGGTGTTTTCACCCAATTGTGAAAGCACACTCTCCGATAGGATCTGAGTCCTAAAATCCTCTGCTTGCAAAGAAGGTAACTTCTCCAAGGTTCCTGTTATGCTGATTCTTTGTCTACCAATGATGTTATTCAAGTGAAATGCTAGGAATACCTTAGGGTTTGCAAGTGGATGTTAACAAGGGGCACTCGGGGTTTATATAATTTGAATTTACAAGTGGACTCAAAGTGAATAATTGTACTTTAATTTTGGATTTTTATGGATTTTTAGTTATTTATTTGGATACAGTAATTAAACTGTAGAAAATAAAGCAAGGGTTTGAACAATAAAGAAAAGTAAATGAAAGAGAAACTAAACTACAGTCAGAATGCTACCATCAATTCGATGAAACCGAAGATAATGAGGTTTTCTGCATGCAACCTAACCTAATGAACCTGCAAACTCGCACAATCCAAATAAGCTAGGTGCAGGCTTCTAAGGTTTCTACTATAATTCTAGATTCAGGCATTCACATGAAGCAACCAAGAGCACTTGCATTAAACTTCACCTAAAAGCCTTATAAATCTGAAATGAATGATATAACATTAAATCATGCATACAAAAAATGACTCCTTTCTCATCAATTAGATGCCAACTCTCTGTATTTTGTATTAAATGATATGTCAATTACATTCAAAGAATGTTCCAGGCATAAATATTCCAGAACAAAAGAAGGAAATTGCCCAAGTGTAATATTGTAAAGACAGCAAATAACATAATAATTGCAAGAAATAAGACTGAAAGTAACAATCTATTTTTCTATAAACAATTTATGAATATCATTAATAGGCTCTAGTTCTTCAGGAGTCATGAAGTGTTCTTCTTCAAATTGAAAGTTTTCTTTTAAAAATTTAATGAAAAGAGCTATAGTGATATTATCTGTCTCAGATCTTTGGTTGATAGAAGTAAAGCTCGTGGCAATACTCTTGATATAACACAGCTTGAGGAAATCTATTCCATCTTTCCCTATTTGTAAGAACAACCTCTTGGTCTTCTACACAACCTAGGAACTGTTGTACAATGGCTGCGTTCTTGAGGTATTCCTCGAAGGTGAACAATTTTGAAGATACAAGAGCTCTCCTATAGGCTAACCATCTATGGCAGGCTCTCTGAAGTTCATGATAAAAAACTAGTTGATGAGGATCCAGGATTCTATCTAGGACTAGCCTCTTGATTTGTTTAAGTTGTGTTGACCTAGATGAGATGACACTAAGTCTCTTATCAAGTTCGTACCACAAGAGTTGATTTCTATCTGTTTCAGGCACACTAAGTACAGAATTGACTTCTATGGCTGCCAATTGGTTTTCTAAATTTATAGTAACTACTAATATTTTCTTAGGAGCTACCATCTAAACATGATATTAAACTTAAATGATCTAAAATGCATCTATGTCTTAGTTGTTCTATTTTTTTTTTGGTTTTCAAAAGGTTATGATGCATTCACGTCGGGTTCACCAAAATGTATCGCTCAAAATTTTTCACACCCTTACCTTCAGGCTATAAGATCCATGCCTGGAAGGAGGATGGGAAAAGGATGTCGTGGTACCTTAGACTGAGAGGACTTGCGAAGGTCCCGCCTCTCAAGGGAGGTGTATTTTGATGATTTTTTGACGGATGGTGGGTTCACTAGGAAACATTTAATGGTAGTTTCCATGCCTAGGTTTGGAATGTATTTTTATGTGTTCGTTTTTAGCCTTAAGCATTCATATCCTAGGTTTGGCCAAATGAATCTAAATTAATCTATATGAAAGTGTAGATTTAATGAATACAGAAAGCAGAATTAAGACAGAAAAAGAGAAATTACAGAATATTAAAAGCAGAATACCTGATCCGGATGTCTGATGGAGATTCTAATGTTTGAAGCAGTCAGGATCACCTCTGATTTGACAAAATCATTTGAGATCAGACAAGATCGTCTGAGATCTGACGAATTCATCAGACGAATTCGTCAAAGACCTGCAAACAGAAAAACAGATGCAAAATACAGAGAATGCGACTATGATGACAGAGGTAAATAACACAAAATAATAATATGAATACTAAAAAATAGTTATGAATAGAAATTCAAACAAATTATGATATTATAATGACAAATTATGATCTTATCATGCAACTTAAGCTATATGGGTGAACTCCAAATGCAAAATAGTAAGAAATAAGGATACAACTAACTAAAATACAGAATAAAAGAGCAAAAGGAATAAGAGAAAGCACAAACTCTGGGCACTAATTTCCCCCAATGCAGATTGCAGTAAAAATCATCTGGAAGCAATGAAATCATCTCGAATTATGACAGGATCGTCCGAGATTTGAACAAGATCATCTACGATGATCTGAGCTTGCTCCGGTTGAAAATCAATGAGGTCCCTACAAGAAAACTTCAAAATAACAAATGCAAAATGATGCTCTAGGTATTCTAATGCACGCAAAATCAAGTTACAGGGAAATTTAGCCAGGGGTTGGGAAGGGAAGGTCCTAAGGATTAAATAGGCTTAGGGGAGTAGTTAGGAGGTTGGATATCATCCCTATTTGGGAGATCTCCAATGGGGGAGGGTCTCTAACGATGCAGACATGCTTCTGCCCGGATTAGAGGCCCATTGGAACAGAAGCTAATTGTGCAAAATCAGTTTTGCGACAAGATCGTCTGGACGTCCTAGCCCAGACGAAATCGTCAGATCTGGGGTGATATCATCTGATCGGTGACGATATCATCAAACGGTCAAAACAACCTCTAAAAATGGCATGAAAAATGGAGAAATGGATTACCCGACGGTTAACAAGCAGTTTGGGAGGTTAAAATTTGAATTTAAATTATTTACTAGGATGAATGTAATTATTATTACAATTTCACTGTGCCAATTTTAGGGTGCTACAAGACCCAATGTGATTCATAAACCTCATATAAGCATAAAGAGAATTGTTAGAGACTCAATATGTTCTATACTTAACTCCCAATCTCAATCTCAAATCTCATAGAAACATAAAGAGAATTGTTAGAGACCCAATATGTTCTATACTTAACTCCCAATATCAATCTCAACTCAATCTCAAATCTCAAAAGAATAAAATAGATGTAGTATGCTTTTCTTAAGAATATGAAAAACAACCCAACAATTGCCAACCATGCAATATCTCATATAACAATGATGCTTATATTCTTTTTACCAACAACTAGGGTTTCATCATATCAATGCAAGTAGAAAGACTTACTAACATAAACCCTAGTGCAAAAATGCTTCCTCTTACTCAACCAGAATTATGCATTTACCCAAAAATTCATCAAAGACTTTAATGCATAACCAATCTTCAATATCTAGAAAATAATACCTAGTAGACAACCTTTTCACTCCAAACTTAATTTCAGAAAATATACCATAAACAACATACATGGAAGAAGTTACTCATACCTTTACTTTGATGAAGAAGGAGAACTCAAAATCTGTCACAACACTAACTCTCAATTTGCCACCAATTAGAGTTAGCAACTATACAATAATACACAATAATAAAGATCCAAATATAACACCTTATTTATCCAACTTAGTAAAAACACCAAAGTACAATAACATACAAAGTAAAACTTCTTTACACCTTATTACTCCACATAAACATTAACCATCAATAACCCAATGTCAAAATAAAAAATGATACCTTAACCTTATACCTCCTGCGCAATCACAACCACCATTCTTTGCACACCGCGACCAAAAGGAAATTCCCAATGAAGAGAATCGAACTCAGCACCTCTGCTGTCTAGCGCTTTCGCTTAAACGCCACCGTCGTTGGGTCACAAGTGCCCAATGAAATAAAACATCGCTGCCCTCTCTTTTATCTTCCTTTGATGCCAAGAACCTAGAAAACGTAAACGTCTTCCACAAACCGCATGCAACAATCCACTGCCGTCAAATCAAAAGGTAAGGATGCAGCCCAAGCTCAAATCTGAGTTTGCCAAGCACAATCTCCAAGACACAGAACAAGCACAATATCAAAGACGTCAACGGAGATCAAAAACATAGAGCAAGCTCAACTCAAATATACCAAGTGTTGTTCGAAGGAAAGAGAACAATTGCAAATTGCGGATGCCAAGCACAAATCGAACGAAATAGTGCAAATGCAAATCACGGATGCCAAGTGCAAATCGAATGAAATAGTGCAAATGTAAATCACAGATGCCAAGTGCAAATCGAACGAAACAGAGTAGCCACAAATCACAGATGTCAACATTAATCAGAGGTGCTCACTTTTGAAAATCATGCCACCTTATATAGCAATTTTTCCTTCACTGTTTGACGTTAGTGCTCTTCCAATGATGGCAACAAATCGGCAAAAGAATTATTGTTTCTTCTGTCGCTTAAGGGTTGAAAGGCCCTTTAATAATAATTAAAATAATTATTATTATTATTTTATTAATAATAAATTAAACTTGGACCTTTGACAAAGGTTTGAGTTAATTTAATTATTAATAATACACATGGACCTTTGCATTAAGTTAAGCTTGGTTTTAATAAAAACCCTTAATGAGTCCAAATGGTTTTAAGAAAAACCTTTAGCCTTGCCACCATGGTTTTAATAAAAACCCTTTATTCTTGACATCACACTCTTTTGAAATCAACACAAAAATGCCTTTTGACATCAATGACAACTTATATATTTGAGCAAAGGCAATGTACCCAAGGTACCTAAAATTGCCAACAGATGGCAAGGTTGACTCGAGGATGAGCTATACCAAGTTATAATATTTGAAGGACTCAAGATCTATGGAAACAACATGTACTTTCTCTTTGTGAGTGTACTTAAAACATTGGTGAACTATGGATAGCATGCACTTCATGTTCCTAATCCAAGGTCTACCCAACAAGCTATTATAAGCCATTGCACCCACTAAGATGTGACACAATGTTGGTATGGTTTTGTGTCCCACCTGAATAGGTAAGATTATAATGCCAACCATTGAGCATAGAATATCATTGAATGCTCAGAGGGTATATGTAGATGCAACAATGTGGGATGCTATAAGACCTAGATGTTGGAGAGCATTTGTGGTGATGATATTGCTTGAAGAAATAGTATAAATTATAACTATTTTGTAAGTTATTCTATTTACACATGCAATTATGTGTAAGGGAGGATCAATTACATCATTTGATATTGGTTTGAGTTCATGTTCATGAAATGTGATTATTGGATCTTTGCATTACTGCCCATGAAATTGATAAAGGAGTTAGACTTCTGGGGTTGCAGTTCAATCAAATTAAGGATCTCTTTAAGAGCTTCTTGATGATGTGGAGACTATTGTATAAGATCATATATAGAGAGTTGGGTAGATGTTATTCATAAGCTTTAAGCAAGCTTACTATTTATGGTGACCATTGGACAAGGTGGAGGTCTTTTCACTAGAGGTGGTAGAGGCTGTGACATTGAGGAAATATCATTTGAAGATATAGGTGGTTCAACTTGATTTTGATAATTCCTATGCCTTGTCATAATGCTAATAATTCCAACGAATCCTTGTTGAGGGGGTGTCATATGGACCTTGTTTACCTATTTTTCTTGATTTACCTGTACCTTACGAGTGGGCAATAGGTATTTAAATATACCCATTTATTGATTACTTGTTGTAATAGGGTTATCAACTTGAAGATCATTCCTATAAATCATGTCTTGTACTAGGTGTTTGAATGAGTAGCATTGTTGGCAATCGAACCGGCCTAGATACAGGTTTTCTAAGTCTACAGCGCCCTAGGCCCACTTCCAAGCATTGAATGCCCGAAGGAAAGGAATGTCCTCCGTGGCAATCTCTAGTAGGGCTGGTTCCAAAAATAAAAATGGGGGATTGGAGATAAGGGATAGAAAGAATACTGAAAGAAATGGGAAATTACGAAAAGGAATGGGAAATGGCCAAAGGCCAGAGATTTGGGGTGATGGACCGGAAGCACGATAGACAACTTATCTATTTGAACCAACAACAATCAAAACAATGACTTTTAACAGAAACCAGTATAAAATCCTTAGAACAATGTAAACTCCAGCAAGTATTCCAGGGACTAGTATTCTATCAACAACAAAATCCAGAAAGCAGAATTAAACTGAATGAAAAAGATACTAACTTAATAGAAATCACAGAATAGAAGTCATACACAGATATTGAGAACTCAAACCAGAGCCAGAAGCCTTTATTTTGGGAGCATATTTCAAGTACACAACTGCTTTTCTAGCAAAAGTTATCCATATCGTGTTATAGGGAAGGAGCGATTTATATAGGAGAAAGTTGTCGCTTGAAACATTAATGCTCAACCACTTGCATGATGGGCTGATCCAATCCTGGTGATAGCCAAAAATAGTCTACCTTATCCTAATTTAGTATTAAAAGTAGAAGGTTTCGACGAAGACTTGGAACAGTCAGGCCAAAATTTACAGGTAACTTGATATTGAAGTTAGAAGTTTTTGATGACGATCATCGATCAGACGGTCTCAATGATAGCTTCAGAGCGGTGAAATAGAGGATGCACTATGGACCTCTCCTTTAGTTTGTTAGCTCCTTCTAACGAGATGCCCCTGGCTCTTTTAAACAAAGCGCTCCCTTGTGGAGCGCTTTTTAGCAAAGCACTCCCAAGTGGAGCGCTTTCTAAACAAAGTGAAGATTTAGCGCTTTGAAGACCTATAGGAGAAGTACTTCTAGAAAAGTGTAGATTTCACTAAGACTTAGCCATTTTATGGAGTCTACCCATGTAGTACTCTAGCTACCTTCTGATAAAGCTCTTTGGAGGGGACTTTCCATCAAAGCGCTCCAAGTGGAGCGCTTTTGAGCAAAGCGCTCCCAAGTGGAGCACTTTTGAGCAAAGCGCTCCCTTGTGGAGCGCTTTTTAGAAAAGCGCTCCCAAGTGGAAAAGCACTCCCTTGTGGAGCACTTTTTAGGAAAGTGCTCCCAAGTGGAGCGCTTTTGAGCAAAGCACTCCCTTGTGGAGCACTTTTTAGGAAAGCGCTCCCTTGTGGAGCGCTTTCTGCTTTAAGCAAAGGACTTGGAATTTTTGGAGGCATCCCTTTTTGGATAAGCTTAGATTTTATCTTTACTTAGTAACTTCATCCATTTTGCCACCTTAGCCTCTCAACTATCTTGCAAATAATCCTCTAGCTAAGAAAGGAAAAGAATCCTAAACAGAAGAGCTGGAAGTGAGAACTTAACATTTGATTGCCCATGCTAAAACATATACAATTTTGCATGCAACATACCAAGTTAAAAAAAACTTCAAAAGTATAGAAAAACTAAAATGTAAGAAAAGAAAAGTACAGGAAAGCTTAGAAAAACTAGAGCTTTTATGAGGAAAATCTTTAGAACCACAACACCTTAACCATTTTTTATGGAAAAAAAGGAGTTTTACAATGAGCGCTTTCAAAACCGTATCTACTATGCATTTTTACAAGGTGTGTCAAAATTGACAACACATCTGGTGGCTCGTGGGGTATTGAGCCCGTCTCAATGCAAAGATCCTAGGCCTTTATCCTTGGGCAACAGAGTCATCTTTCTTCTCTTGGTCTTCTTCTTTTGTGTCGTCTTCACTGAGTTCTTTATCTTCCTGTTTCTCACTGTCCTCAGACTCTTCATCCGTTTCTTCTTCCTGTTCATCTGAATCTTCATCTTCTGTACCAGATTCACTTTCTGTCTCACTTTCTTCGTCGGGCGAGGGGCGCTTAGGAAGAAACTGGTCCAATGACTTGTTAAAAACATGCTTATATATAGTTGCAGCATCATCCCAATGATCATAAGAATATGGGGGGTGCTTTTGAAGCTCAAAAATAAGACAACGATAAGCGTTGATTCGCTCTAGATCAACAAACACCATCATCCTATCAAATTATTTTAAACAAGATTCAATCTGAGAATACTTGGTCATAAGCATAATGATCTGTGCGTCTGAGCTAAAGGTATTTAAGGTGTCTACATCAGCAAAGTTGTCAACAAAATTAGCCCACATGGGTTCCAACTCCTCTATTGATAGAGGAGGATGCTCTAGATCTGTGAAACCCGAAACCTTAATGTCGATGAGAGCATCCAAGTATCGTAATGCAATCTGGCGCTCTTGCAAAAGGGTGTCTGAAGCTGAACGAGATTTTTTGGCCAGCTCAAATTTTGTGTAATAATACTGCAAGGTAGTCTTAGCATTAGCCCATGATCGGGCCAGATCACTCATAGGCTCAAAGTGAATAGGTACATCTTCTATCTTCCTAAGCTGGATAGCCAAGTCTAGCCAACAATTAACATCTGCCTGGGCTGACTCTAGAATTGGGTTCCCAACAAGAATAGCATCATGTGCTTCCTTATAAAATTGGAGAGCTTTGATTCCTTTGGCAGCTCTCTGAGGAAAATCCCTTAAGAAGTACAAGTGCATCTCTTGCAAGCGCTCCCTAGAAGGTAAGCCAGGCGGTTGTGCCTCAAGTGCTTGCTTGGATTCCAGCTCCCTAATATGAACAGTAAGCCATTGATTTATCTGATTTGCCTCTGCTACCTCCCGGATATGGTGAGCATTTATCATTTCAAGGTCAGCATTATATGCATCAAGTTCCTATACTTTCTTCTCTAGCTCTTCAACTCTAGAATTAAGCTTTTGAATCTGGCCTTGATGCTCTCATTCTAGCTCTTCATTCTTCCTCCTTGCCACTGCCAACTCTTCCTGTAGCTGATCAACCTCAGACTAGGCTTTAAAATATCAGAATCTGTAATGCTCTCCATGTGCATAGATTGAGCCAATGCCAACTTGAACCTCTTCCATTTTTTCTTGGGTATTCATCCTAGCCACATTGAAACTTGTATGCCTGAGAGCATAGTTAGTTGGGGTCATTTCTCCCAAAGGCTTGCTCACCAATGGTATCTTTTCAATTGTATGTAGGTCCATTGACTCAGGATCTAGAATATAAGCTTTGCGTGCCTATGCCAAAGCTAAAGCCTCTCTCTCCCTACGATATCTGAGCCATTTCATAGAATTCTTCCTAGCTCTGTGGACACTTTCAACTGTAGCTAACTATTGTGACAACTCCAGCTCTGACTCCAAAGGCTCAGGGACCCCTAATCCGAGAATAGGTGTTGATGAAAGGAATGGAAATTCAAACTGTAGGCCTGGGGCTATAGAGGGAGCTGAGAGGGAAGTGATTGCGCTAACCCTCAGAGGGGCTTGAGTTTGTACGGCTAAAATAGTGGGTTTGGGCATTACGAACGTGGATGAATCAAAAGATGTGGTGGGAGTGGGAGGAGTGGAGGAAACACCTGAGTCAGAAGCACCAAATAGGAGGGTAAGGGGAATATCTAAAAAGCAAGGGGAAGAAATGGTTGAAGCGGAGACTGCAAAAGGATTAGGGGCTTTTGCATAAGACATAAATGGGGAAGCTGAGGGTATAGGTGATTTGGTAGGAGATAGGAAATATGCCTGGGAAACTTGAAAGTTTAGATTGCTCAGCTCTAGAATAGGGGATGTACTCAATGCAGGGGCCACTAAAATAGGTATGGTGGAGACTACTAAAACTACTACTGTAGAGGCTACAAATACCTTCGAGCCCCATAGAGGAAGGGGTCGTGAGAGATTCTTCTAGTGCTTAGGTTCCACCTTCTTCCTTGTCTAGAGCATTGGTGCTATCCTCATTTGCTTTTTCATCACCTAGAGGCTCTTGAAAGGTCGTCTATCCTCCGTCTACCATGCTTTGTTCTTCAATTTGTTTTGCCACAGGTGCTCCTTGAACAGGCACTTCAATTTTAACCTTCTATTCTTCAATCTGCTCTATGACCGCTTTGTCTTCAATATGTTTAGTCATAGCTGCTTCAAGAAGTTTAGTGGCAGCTGCTTCAACTATAGACACCTCCTCAACCACAAATACTTCAAGTATAGCTTCTTCCTGTACAGATATCTCAACTCCCCTACTCCCTTGATCTTCTTGAGCAACTAGTAGTTCGATACTAAGAGGCTTTTATTGATCTACCTCTACAACCATGACCTCTTCTATTATAGCTACTTCATTAGGGTTCGGAAGGGTTGGAGCGCCTGAATGCACCACCATTCCAAAAGGCTTTTGGGCTCCAGTTCATGGTTTTTTTATGATTTGTTATAGAAGAGGCGCTTCAGTTTTTCTTTTCGATGGAGCGCTCTTCCTTTTAGGCGTGTGCTCAACAGAGGGAGGAGCGCTCATGATAGCTTTGCCCATGCTTGGTGAGTTATATCATGGATGAGCCAAGTCATCAACCTCATCAGGGTGGCGCCCTACTTTGGGCACAAAAGCAATGAAGGAAAATGGTTGGAAAACACCAAAGTTGTCTTCATAAATATCTAAAAACTGGTCATCAATCACCAGTTTATTAGCTGAGGGTTTGCCCTGGTGCACCCTCATGATCCACCATTGTTGTACTTTATGGTCTGACCATTTTGGGTACCTAACCTTTATGCTTGCTATGATGGATCTGGTCAGCTTCTACTCTGGATTTATAGTGGGATTGTACTCAAACTCCATAGTATAAAAATCTAACCAAGGTGGCAGTGGTTCCATCTCATCTACATGCCATTCAAGCTCCAAGCCAAGTGGGTTATTGCGTTGGTTTTCCATATCTGACCATGGGCAGCTGTGAAAAGCTTGTACCTTAAGATTTTTTTGTATTATACCTAGTGGATCCCATTTCCACCGATGGGGAAGCTCAATCAATCCAAACTAAGATAGTGCTATGGTTAGAACCGCATTTTGACCGCACTGAGCTATCTTGACTCCTCTGAACTCGAAAGGGGTGGAGATTATGACTTTTCTCCCATGACCCTTTCCATACTCTTGATTAGTGTGGTCCATCTAGTGGGCTACCTCCAAAGCGAATAGAAACGGAGTGGTGTAAAAAGGCAGTAAAAAAGGTTTTTCGAAAAACCCATATATTTTGATGACGTAACCCTATGTAAGGAAGAAAGTATCCCCCAAACGCTGTTCTACTAATTGTTCCCTCAACTCTATCGAGAAACGCTCATACTGGCCATAAATTAAGCTTAAAGCTGGACCTAGAAAAAGTTGATTGAAAACATAGTATGAATTACTTACAGTAAAGCTATCTATCCAAAGATAAACTGGTAGCGGCTTTCCCTCATCGTCTGTCTGCTACTTTTGGATGAAGCCAAACTTCTCATGTTGGTTCTAGAAAAATAACCACACCATTACGGAAGAGAGTCTAAACTGGTGGCTCTAATCATCATGGAGAAAATCCAAAGAGGCATGCAGCTATCGTGCGATGAATTCGGCCCAATCATAATAAATCGGGCTAGAACCTGGCCTAGCCTTGGAAGGAAAATAATCCAGGTTGTCTAAAATGGCCTTGGCCATGACAACCTGCCAGTCGGTGACCCACTCATCAGTTGCCAATCCTATCACCCATGCTAGGATAGAGTAAATCTCAGGCTATGAGAATTCATCCAAATACCTTGGGAGTGCAGGCAGGTTACCAGTCACCATTGTATCTTTTAACTGGTTCGACATGAAATCCTTCATCCAGGATGTAGGCTGATATCTGGAAGCTTCTTCATTGGTGTACAACCTTTGTGGAAAAATCTTGAAAGGATACTTTTCTCCTCTAGTGAATGCTTCCTGGACAGATTCAGTGGTAATCGCAAACAATGGAGCTCCTTGAGCATTTCGAACCGTCCATGTCGAAGGATCGTAATTCCTAGCCACTGCATGAATGAACTCAGGACAGGCATGAACAAGAGTGCACATGTAAAAATACAAGTGCGAGTAGAGCACAACTGCCAATGGGTTTTCAGATGGGTCCTTTCTATATGCTTCCTCAACATCTCGACGTAGTTGCTTTATATCCTTGTTCATCACTAGGTAGTATCTGTAGTGGACGAAAGGGTGCTGCCAAGGCACCAGCTCTTCAATGTTCTTCTTCTTTCAGAGTTTTTTTGAATCTGATGGTTCTGCTGAAGCAACTTCATTTTCTGGTTTTTTATTTCTTTGGACCTTTTCCTTATGCTTCTTCTCTTTTGGAGCTTCTTCAATTATCGTCTCTTCCGTTATTTGCTTTCCTTTCTTACCCATGGTGGTTGAGTGCTTCAGAAAGTTTTCAGATTTGTGTGTTACAGTGAAGATATTTGGAAATGAGCTTGAACCTTGCCAGAAAATATTATGTTTTTATAATGCCATTGCTTGGAACCACCACCTCTAATGCAGGCCACCCCTAATTAATGCCAGGGTGAACGTGCATGCAATCGGGCATTTTCAAGCTCCTTCATGAGGGTGGATTTCTCTTAAAAAACTAAATACTGATGGTGGACAAGTACGTTTCCATGAGGCGCACTATTATTGGCCAGAAAGGGTGTCGGTAGATTTGAAGAAAAGGTCAATTTTGGCTGACGGAGGATGAGGAATGTTTTGATTTGATGGGCGTACGACCCCTTCTCTTTTAAAACTCGTGCCAACCTAGGGTTTTGAAAATGACCTTTCATGATGCACAAAATCTTCCTGGACACTTGGCAAAATCAGAGCAGACAACTAAAATTTAAAATATTTTTAAAAAAGGTAGGACAACGAGGAAATAAGATTATTTTAAAAAGGCTAAAAAAATGGGAGCGACTCCCAATGGAGCGCCCCCGACATTTAATTATTTATTTATTTCTTTTGGGTGGAGCGCTCTCCATGTGGAGCGCTCCGGCTTTGGGCAAAGCGCTCCCTTGTGGAACGCTTTGCCTTTGGAGTGCTCTCCATGTGGAGCACTCTAGCTTTGGGCAAAGCGCTCCCTTGTGGAACGCTTTGCCTTTGGAGCGCTCTCGACTTTGGGCAAAGTGCTCCCTTGTGGAACGCTTTGCCTTTGGAGCGCTCTCCATGTGGAGCGCTCCGACTTTGGGCAAAGCGCTCCCTTGTGGATGCTTTGCCTTTTGCCTTTGAACTCTCCATGTGGAGCACTATGGATTTGGGCAAAGTGCTCCCTTATGGAGTGCTTTGCTCTCTTTTTTTTTTGAGACTCACTTAAAAGTGAATGAAGGATTATTTCCAGGAAAACCTCTCGGCCAATCGGGTGAGATTTTATTTCTAACTATCTCATCTTGGCTGCAAAATCCAAGCAAGGGCTTTCTTGAAGAAACTTCTTTTAGACCTCCCAAAAACATTTCAGCCTAGAGGGCACAACTCTTCTATTAACTACCTCATCCTGGATGCCAAAGGCCTTAGAAAAGGTATTTTTGAAGCAACACCTTCCTTCTATTTTTCAATTAAGCTTAGGGAATAAAAACACTAACCTACTATACAAAAAAAGGGACTCCATACGAGAAATACCTGATCAGCTAGAGAGGAGTGTCGGGTCTTGGTGGGTGGTAGAATTTTAATAAAAAACCATTTACTAGAATCGGGAGCATGGCACCTTCCATGTCTTCCAGCATGAATGAATTTATTTGATGAACACCAGAGACTCAAAATGGACCCTCCCAGAAGGCATCAAACTTTTTGTGGTTTCTCAACTTTGATTTCTTCACGTTCCATTTCAGAACTAAGTCTCCAACACTGAAAGCTTGCTCAGAAGTTCTCTTGCTGAACCAGCTCTTGGTAGTTTCGACATGCTTGGTGAAGACTTCATACGCCTTTTCTCTTTCTTCTTCTAACTCCACCATTTGTGCCAACCTTGCATCCATCAGACTGTATTGGCCTCCTTCGATGTCTAGCCATTTAAGAATGTAAGGTTAGTAGTTCAATGTGTAGGTAAGACCACATCTTTACCACACACCAGATAAGGTAAGTCCTGATAGACCCTTGATGGAAATTCGATCCACCGTATTTAAGAGTAGGTCCTTTTATTTTTCAACAAGGATTTCTTCAAAATTCATAGTAGGTTCTTGTTCATGGATTAGCTAACCCATTTCCCTGTGGTAATAG
Organism: Wollemia nobilis; assembly: GCA_028583015.1. Lineage (NCBI taxonomy): Eukaryota > Viridiplantae > Streptophyta > Pinopsida > Araucariales > Araucariaceae > Wollemia > Wollemia nobilis. The sequence goes on from JAQPPZ010001411.1 coordinate 8,661,568, forward strand.
TTAGATGAAGTTTTTAAATAGATTTCATACCTGACCGTAAATTCACAAATATTTGTAGTGAAAGGAGAACCATTGTCCGATACAATGGACTCTAGGATTCTAAAATGAGTGATCAGACCCTCGAGGAAGGAGATGACCACCTCCTGCTCCCTCTTTGGTCAAATCTTTCACCATCTAGTGAAGTAGTCATCAAGATATATTTGTTGGATAGAAGAATTAGGATTGATGATCCCAATGAAGTCCAAGCCCCACTATTGGAATGGAGTCTCCACTTGAATGGGGTGAAGAGGAAGAGATGCATTCCAAACTCTTCCGAGTAGCCCAACTATCACACCTGCTAGCTTTGAAGGTATCGAAAAAGAAAGTGGGCCAATAGTAACCTACTTTGATGATTTTTAACACCATCGGTCTACCAGCAAAATGCCCTCCCAAAACTCTAGAGTGAAACTCTTCCAAGATTTTAGTTTTTTGAGACTCTTTAATGCACCTTAAAAGGACTTCATCAATATTCTTATAAAAGAGTCCATTGGGCGGTGGGACATACCTTTTAGCTTGTAGGTGAAATATTCTTCTTTGAGAAGCGTCGAAGCGTGAGGGGCATTGACCTGTATCAAAATATCTGATCAGGTCTTCTATCCAATCTGAATCGCTAGTGGATGGGATAGCCAAGTTGCTATCAAAATTTAGGCTATCTGAGTCTAGAATCATAGCTTCAGCCACAACATTTTTGGCTAACTCTTGATAGAGTGCTCTACCTCAAACTAACTTGGTAGGGCGTATCTCGATATCAAACTCTTGGATTTTAGTAACCCATCCCACCCTTCTATTCCCCAACTCACCTTGGATGATAAAGCTTTGGACGTCGGGGTGTATGACATACATGATTATTTTGCTTTGAGACACAAAGTGCCTAAACTTTTAGAGAGACCTCATCACCGCATGCACCTGTCATTCAATGAAATTGAACTTCTCTTCGTGAGGCTGAATGATCTAGCTGTGAAACACGATTGAGCACTCATATCCATATTCACCTTTCTGAGTTAAGACAATGACATAACTCTCAAGTTCTTCGACCGCATACAAGATGAAATCTCATGAGTAGTCGAGGTTGATAAGGATAGGAGCTTGAGCAATCCACTCTTTAATCTCCTAAAAAGCTTACCTCCTTTCATCAGTCCACTTGAATTCGATGCCCTTTTTCAAGAGTTGGGCCATTGGTTTTATTACTTGGGAAAAATCGGTGATGAACTTCCTGACGAAGTTTATCTATCCAAAAAATGACTATAGGGCCTTCTTATTTGTGGGGGGTGAGAGTCGGAGAAGTGCTTCTGCTCGAGCTGGATCAATTGTTAATCCCTTTTTAGAGATAAGATGCCCTAGTAGCTTTCCTTCTTTCATCGCAAAGATTGACTTTTTGGGGTTGATAGAGACCCCAAACTCTCGATATTTTTCAAAAACTTATCGTAAATGTAGACCATGTTCTTCCCACTTGTGAGAAAAGATAGTCATGTCATCCAAGTAGATTACGATGACATGATTGAGTAGTTCACCGAAAGTGAGGTCCATCACCCTTTGGAAAGTAGCCCCAACATTTGAAAGGTCGAAGGGCATCCGTTGGTAGGTGAAAGTGCCCCACTTGGTCATGAATGTGGTTTTATGTTGATCTTCATCTTTAACCCATATCTGGTTATAGCCTGAGAACCCATCTAATAAGGAGAACCTTTGTGCTCCTACCACCACATGAAGGATTTGATCAATCTGAGGTAGTGGGTAGTGATCTTTGAGCGATGCTTGATTCAGATTTTGGAAATCTATACACAATCGGATGTCGCCATTCTTCTTTCGCACTAGAACCAGGTTAGCTACCCAGGAAGAATGCTTAATTGGATATATGATCTTAGCTTCGAGCATTTTCAACAACTCGGCCCTCATTAGAGCTTTGACTTTTGGATTTATGGGCCGTTGCTTCTGTCTGAAGGGTCTGACACCCTCTTCTAACTCGATGGTATGTTGGATGATGTTCTTGTCATACCCCTTTAGGTCTTGGTAACACCAGGCAATGATATCGGGGTATTCTTTACATAGAACCCAGATCTGTTGAAGCTCTTCGGCTATGCAATCGGTCCCTACCATGATGACCTTCCCTGATTCTAACTCCAAGTTGATGAATTCCTTCTGGTCCACCTTGATCTTATGGTTGATAGGCCTATCATTTCTGTCGAAGAGGCTTTCCAGCATGATCAGGCCTTTCGGGATATGATTGTTTTTCAATTGAATCAAACCTTCATGGTCTTCTTCATTCAGAGCCCGCTCTTCGATGGTTGACGCTTCATTGACCAAGAAGTTAACAAGTTGTTCGTCATTGTCTAACACCTGCCAATGGAGTTTTTTATCGGGAACAGAAGGTCGGTAAATTAATCTTACCATCTTTGGTTTGTGCATCATGTCATCAACTAGTGAAAATCGGGCACCGATGGAAGCTAGAACATCAGCCAGCTTGTTCTTCTCCCTTGAAATGGATTTGACATTTAGTGCATTGAAGGAATCAAAAAAATCCCATACCTTGTTGTGATACACCTTTAGGTAGTGTTGTTTGCTGACACACTTGCTGGTAATTTGATTACAGATCAGCTCGGAGTCCCCAAAAATCTGTAGTTGTTTGATGCCTAGCTTCTCATCTTTCTTGAGTCCGAGGCACAGAGCCTCATATTCAGTTGCATTGTTTGTACAGCTCCAAGCTAGTCTGTACGAGTAAGTCTTTTGTTCCCCAGTTGGGGAGATGAGAGCAATTCCTGCACCTGCACCATTTTTACATCGAGCACCATCAAAGTACAACTTCCAAAGCTGGTCTGAGGTTGGGAGCGCTTCTGGGTGTGCTTGCTTTTCTTTCTCAGGCTTAGTGAGCGTGTAGCATCCTAAGTCTGTACCATTAACTGCATTGAAATCCATTAAGGAGAAGTCATCCTCCAGTTGGAGTTCATCGAGAGCTTCTTCCATCAAGTCGACTTGTATTTCTTTCGCCATCAAGTTGACAGAGACTGAGCTTTTTTCTTCATCCTCAAGCTTCTCCACGTGAAAACCAGTAGGCTTCTCATTGAAGAGCTTGAATCTTCTTCCTTTGAAGGGGATCTCCAGGTGGGTGTAGTCGAGGGAGAGGTAGCCTCCCATATTTGCTATGAATTCTCATGAAAGACACATACTAAAATATGGCTCTAAGTCGACCACCATGATCTCCTGTATAACGGTGACTTGCGGCATTTTATGGAGTTGGATGGGAACATCCTTGATCACTCCTACTATCTTTACCAGAGTTCCATCTAACTGCAGCACCCCAGGGCTTGTTGTGGGTGTACTCCATACCCATGATCTCACAGACGGCTTTGGGCATGATGGTTGTAGCGGCACCTAAGTCGATCATGCAGTTATGTATGACCCATCCCTCCATTCGAAGAGAAAGGTAAAATGGTGGGGGCCTATTTTTACCTATGGCCAAAGTTGTTAATGGCTGAGAATACACAGTCTGAGTTGGCCTGCTTTCCTTGTATTGAGCGGACTTGAGAGATTCCTGCAATAGATCAACTTGACCTGGGAGTTGAAGGGCATCATATAGGCTTACCTTAGTGGGAGCCTTCTTCATTTCTTTGACTATACTGTATGTTGAAGCGGCGGGCTCTCCTGCTCCTCTTGTAGGTTCGCAGATCTTTCGATATTGTTGCATCGCGTCTACCCACTGGCATTTAGTCAGTGAGGGATATCGGAGCTTCTCCCTCGCCTGGTCTCGTGTTTTGGTTGGTGGCTGAGAAGTTGTAGCTTTAGGTTGAAGGACTCTTTCTCTAACACGAGGTGGTAGGTGGTCCTTCGATAGGTCAGACTGATGAGCGGTTGTCATCGGATTGAGAGCTTTTGCCTGGGGTTGAGCTTCAGTCGATGATTTAGCTATGGGCTTGGGTGTCGAGGGTACTTTCAGTGGATCCATATAAATTGGATCTACCTCGATAGGCCTTTTCCTAGCCCTGGTGAGAATGGAAACTTGCTCAGTAGATGATGTCATGAGATTTCGACCAACTTCCCTGATCATATTTACTTGTTCATATGGACCGCCAGCCAGTGTCTACACATAATTTAGATGCACCATGTAGTCTTCTTCATTGTGTGGATCATTGCATGTGGTGCACCAATATAAAGAATTAGAGGTGGTGGCCTCTTCACTATTCATTACCATTGAATTTCGCTCATATTGTCTATGAGGACCAGCAGATGCCTGATCTTTAGTGATCGGGGGAGGAGGGAACCTCCTCTGATGGAAGCCTTGATCATCTTATATTTTCCTTATGGCGCTCATCTGGTTTGCCATCATCTTCATGTAAGCCTTAACTTCTGATAGCTCTTTAGCTTGAGCTTTGATCACAACCACTTGGTTAGTAGCTACCTGACTTATAGGTAGTTGAGCCAGCATCGGCGGTGTCGATAAAGCTAGATACTACGTTGGAGCGGGTAACTGGGGAATAGTCGACGCTTGGTATTGAGGCACAGGCATAGGCTGGAGCTGTTGGGGTGGATTCCAAGATTTTTTAGACTGAGCATGAGAATTGGGTAGAGCAGATGCGCTCGGATACTGGCTCTAGGGGAAATTCGGGTAAATCGGGGTCATAGGTTTTGGAGGTAACTGCCCGATAGACACCAAATCAGTTTTTGCTTAGAGCGCCTGATGATATAGCTACGAGAATGTGTTAACATTGGCCTACCAAATTTTCATGCTAATACTAGGGTGAAAATCTCTTAAGTAATAAAATGTGGCCTACTGTGGTGTAGGCCACAGGCCTTCAGTAACCCTTTGCCAAGTTCTTTCGAACCGAACATTGAAGTCAATGATTTCTTCTTGAGGGTGGCATTGAATAGTTGTGAATTGGTTTAAGAGGGAGAAGGGGTCAACTCATTCATTGAAGCCCCTTACCAACTCACCTCCTAATTGATCCCATGAAGTAATAGTATCGGGTGAAAGTGATCGGTACCAGTATAGAAGCTTACCTCTCAGTGAAAGGACGAGCAACTTTATCATGACATCCTCATTGTTGATTTGATGGATGGTCACCAACCCTATGATATCTTGGATATGCTCTTGCACCATATTTCCCATGTCATCGTAAGTAGGTAGAGCCTTCAAAGCTATGGGAGGTACCGTGTGTTGGCCTGCAAGGGCAAGCGCTCTAGGATGGTTCCAGGTAGCGAACTTCTTGGGTGGTGCTGGCTGCGCCATATGAGCATGTAGAGGCATGTGAACTGGAGTAGTCGGGACACTCGAAATGCTTGAATGAACGTTTGGCGAAACCGAGATGTTCTGGTGATCTAGTGAATTTGATGGATTCGGAGGTAAGCTTGTTGTTGTGCTGTCAGGAGTGAGAGTAGGAGACTCTAAGACCGCTTCTTGTGATGATGTCCCTTCAAGCGGAATATTTGGCCTGACCACCCTAGGATGCTCTCCTAAAGTGTCGATATCAAGTTCGAAGAACTCTACTTCTTCTTTAGTTTGTTTAACTCTCCATCTCGTGTGCATGAGGGTAGGATTTTAGACTGGTCTACGAGATTTGGAGGTGTACTGGGTTCAGCTGAGTCACCAGATGTTCAGATTCAATAGTAGTAAGATGAACATCACTTCTTAAAACTAGATTAACGTGGAACGTTTGGGTCCCACTGGGCATGCCAAAAACTGTTGGCAATCGAACCGGCCTAGATACAGGTTTTCTAAGTCTACAGCACCCTAGGCCCACTGCCAAGCATTGAATTCCCGAAGGAAAGGAATGTCCTCCATGGCAATCTCCAGTAGGGCTGGTTCCAAAAATAAAAATGGGGGATTGGAGATAAGGGATAGAAAGAATACTGAAAGAAATGGGAAATTACGAAAAGGAATGGGAAATGGCCAAAGGCCAGAGATTTGGGGTGATGGACCAGAAGCACGATAGACAGCTTATCTACTTGAACCAACAACAATCAAAACAATGACTTTTAACAGAAACCAGTATAAAATCCTCAGAACAATGTAAACTCCAGCAAGTATTCTAGGGACTAGTATTCTATCAACAACAAAATCCAGAAAGTAGAATTAAACTGAATGACAAAGATACTAACTTAATAGAAATCATAGAATAGAAGTCATACACAGAGATTGAGAACTCAAACCAGAGCCAAAAGCCTTTATTTTGGGAGCATATTTCAAGTACACAACTACTTTTCTAGCAGAAGTTATCCATGTCGTGTTACAGAGAAGGAGCGGTTTATATAGGAGAAAGTTGTCGCTTGAAACATTAATGCTCAACCACTTTCATGACGGGCTGATCCAATTCTAGTGATAGCCAAGAAATAGTCTACCTTATCCTAATTTAGCATTAAAAGTAGAAGGTTTCGACGAAGACTTGGAATAGTTAGGCCAAAATTACAGGTAACTTGATATTGAAGTTAGAAGTTTTTGATGACGATCATCGATCAGACGGTCTCAATGATAGCTTCAGAGTGGTGAAATAGAGGATGCACTATGGACCTCTCCTTTAGTTTGTTAGCTCCTTCTAACAAGATGCCCTTGGCTCTTTTAAACAAAGTGCTCCCTTGTGGAGCACTTTTAAGCAAAGCGCTCCCAAGTGGAGCGCTTTCTAAACAAAGTGAAGATTTAGCACTTTGAAGACCTATAGGAGAAGTACTTCTAGAAAAGTGTATATTTCACTAAGACTTAGCCATTTTATGGAGTCTACCCATGTAGTACTCTAGCTACCTTCTGATAAAGCTCTTTGGAGGGGACTTTCCATCAAAGTGCTCCAAGTGGAGCACTTTTGAGCAAAGCGCTCCCTTGTGGAGTGCTTTTTAGCAAAGCACTCCCAAGTGGAGCGCTTTTTAGCAAAGCGCTCCCTTATGGAGTGCTTTTTAACAAAGTGCTCCCTAGTGGAGCGCTTTTTAGGAAAGTGCTCCCTTGTGGAGCGCTTTCTACTTTAAGCAAAGGACTTGGAATTTTTGGAGGCGTCCCTTTTGGATAAGCTTAGATTTTATCTTTACTTAGTAACTTCATCCATTTCGCCACCTTAGCCTCTCAACTATCTTGCAAATAATCCTCTAGCTAAGAAAGGAAAAGAATCCTAAATAGAAGAGTTGGAAGTGAGAACTTAACATTTGATTGCCCATGCTAAAACATATACAATTTTGCATGCAACATACCAAGTTAAAAAAACTTTAGAAGTACAGAAAAACTAAAATGTAAGAAAATAAAAGTACAGAAAAGCTTAGAAAAACCAGAGCTTTTATGAGGAAAAGCTTTAGAACCACAACACCTTAACCATTTTTTATGGAAAAAAAGGAGTTTTACAATGAGCGCTTTCAAAACCGTATCTACTATGCATTTTTACAAGGTGTGTCAAAACTGACAACAAGCACATTTGCACGTCATGCCCATTCTACCTATGGTACTTACAATATAGATTGTAGATACTAATATCACATCAATCCAATTAGACTACGATGATGACATAATTATAAACACCATATGGCCTCCTTGGGGAACCCTTAAGGATTAAATAGTGGTGTTAACCACTTTAGGAAAAGTTTACCCCACTTTTGGGAAGTTTTAGGCCATGTATCCATGGTCGCCCCACCCTAGGATGACCACAATTCATGGTCGTCCCACCCAAGTACGACCATCAACAACCATCTTGGGTGGGATGACCATGATCTAGGTCCCTCAAAAAGTCAAGGGTGGGATAAATGGAAATCAAATTTTGCCATTTATAATGCTCAATGATTTATGATAGTTGAGGGCCTATTAAAGCCATCACAACCTGCAAATTGGAGGCTCAAATTGAAGGTCTCTTCCACCCAACATATGGCAACGGTTTTGACAAGTGGAAACACCTACCTTGCATGCCCCAACTTGCTAATTTGATCCTATGACCCTCTTGGGCTACAAATTAGAGTCACTCCACCCAATTTCAAAAGGGAGGTCTTTGCAATAATTTGCAATGAAGTGCTATCGAGATTCACTCTCCCTTTAACCTATGTATTTTCTCTTGGAATCTTCATCAATCGAAATCCCAGGGATGACCATGAATCTACACATAATTTTGGGTCAATTTTAGTGTAGATTATTTCTAGAGTAGTTTATATGCATCATACTAAAATTTGGTGAAATTTGGAGTAGTTTTGAACCATCAATTAGATATTTCATTCTAACAGTCCCAATTGGAACACCCAAGGATGACCATGGATTCTACTTATGATTTCATTTAAATTTTTGTATAGATCATTCCTAAAGTAGATAATATGCATTATGCTAAGTTTTGGTACAATTTAGAATAGTTATTGCACCACCTATTTCACCTTGTGTCCAATTTTGCATGCATATTTTTTTATTTTATATTAATCCATACATGTTATTAATCAATATGATTTCTTTGTGTGTAGATCCAAGTATTTCAAAACACAAGGAAGGATCTAAAAATTCAAATATGGATATATCATCATAGCGGTAGCAAAATCCCACTCTTCAATTCGTGAGTGCAAGGAAGACACTAAAAGCACACCTTTAATTTTAAAAGGATTAGATTCTTTGAATGTTGTAATGTTTTTGGCCATTCTGGCCTGAAACAACCATTGATTTCCTAATTGGAATACCTAGGTATAGCTACAATAGTCATCCCACCCAGGGATGGCCCCCAAATTTGCAATTTTCCCACCCTGAGGCAACCACAAAATAGGGGTCTTGCAACTCAAATTGACATAAACAACATCATCTTAGGCTTTCAAGATAAGTATCTAACCGTTTAATATCTATGATTACTATTTAGAGAAGGTTAAATTTAGTTATTTTATGTATTTTCCTTGTTTTTTGAAGAGTAGATTTTGATTTTGATTAAAAACATCAAACATAAAAGAAAAACAAGAAAAGAACAACTTAAACATGCATTTTTGTGGTTTGATTACTTACAATCCACCTAATGGTTAGGTTGCCATATAGAGTAAGCATTTTTGTAGGTTCTATTATTCATGCAATACTTCTGAAAGTGAAACGTTCTTTTGCATTTAGTGAAGTATCATTGAGTGCTATTTTATTTTACTTTCTTTAATTATAAAAGGAATCACACACACCACATCACATTTTAACATTAGTGAGTTGGAAATTCATCCCCAACCACTAATAGATACTAATGATGTTGGGCTTCATCTCCACCCATTGGCTCACATGATACAGACCCTATTTTTTTTCCAAATTCGGATCCAAGAACCATCTTAGCTATAGAAAATAGCACGCATTCCTCTTCAAAGGGTGTATCACTATCCATAATAAATATATGTGAGGACTGGTAGGACCTGTACTCCCTAATAAGGTATGGGCTTCATTTCCATACTTTGGTTGGTTTACATGACCAAATTTTCATTGCCAGTTGTCGAGTTATGAGTATACAAGTGAAATCCTTTTAACAAATTTAGAATTACATCAACAATATTCAAACACGTGAAAAGAGATCTCTTTGCAAAACAACAAATAAAAAACACACCAAACAATTTTAGGAAACACACATAAAATATTTAAAAGAGATAAACACTTGTATTATTGTGTGTTTTCATTTTTGTGTGTTGCATCATTAAAATTTGTAAAGGAGATAATCACGTAGGGTTTAGAATACAACAATTATGGTATGCACCCAAAACCAAGCCCATTCAAGGTTTGACGCTAAGGATAGTAGGTAAGGATACATAGACCATATTCAATTTGACCCTAAGGATATGCTTATACCTCCTTGGTAGCCTCCTACTTGCCCAAGTCCTAGAATGTCAAATTAGGAACCTAACCTACAAGGAACCCCTACATGGGACACCCTTATAGGTCTTGGTCCTAATAAAGGAACATACTTTCTAGATATAGACACTTCACATGCCTTATTTCAAGAATAACAACTATGCATTGAGGCATAAAAAAATAGAGCAATACCATGCATCCGCATACCTAATCAATCTACCTCACACACCTACATGCAAGATCAAGATTACACACCATGGATAGGGCCAAATGATAAAAATATGCCCTTAAATCACCTTAAAATATCTCAACAATATAAGTACCAAGATGATTATGATACTCATCACCATGGATGAGAAAATTCAGTCCTTCCCTTCCTCATTGATGAAGGAAGACATGAGGAGAGTCTTGATTATCCTTAGTTTAATTATTCCATGCAAGCACGATGTGATTCTATGCTAGCTGAGTATAAAGAGCATCTATTTAGGTTTGAGCCTCAAGTGAACATGACCTCTCTCAATCAATATGATATCATAGTCGACCTTTCATATCCTCCTAAACAAGATAGGCATCATGGAAATAGTGCTAGGGATAATAGACCTCGTACAACTAATTAGATAAATAAATTTGTCAAAAGATATGCTGACTGCCAAGATCAATTCAATAAACTTTGGATAGATAAAAAAAACTTGGATCACTAGCATCAAAAGGCAAAAAATTAAACAAAAAAATTAAGAGACCTTACGTAATGGGGTCCCTATCCCAAGTACTCATAGACAAGAGGTTTATTAAATGCAACCTACTTTTAATTAAAATAGGCTTCCTCGGCCTAACCAAATGTTGCCTCCTCAACCTCCTAGGCCTAATCAGGAATTACCTCCCAAGTCAAACATAGATCACCTTACGTAGGTGTGTGTTCCTCCTCATAGGTCAATTCACGAAACATCTTATGGAGACTATGATGATCTAGAACCAGAAGAGGAATACCTAGAAGCACCTTATGGAGGTATGGTTGATGAAAATCAACCACCATACCATATGCTTGATATTCCTCACCCTCATCCATGAGGCCAAATCAAATAGGAGGATATCAAACTCTTTTATGCGTATAAAGCATTGCCTGAATACATGGAAACCATAGAAAACAAGACCTTTAAGTCCAGGCTTCAAAAGTCCACTTTGCACCAGCTTCATAGTCAACCACTTCACCCATAAATACCTTTCCCTCCATACCTAGAGCATTTAAAAATGCCAAAGTTGGATAGATTTAAAGGATAGGAAGATGCATAGGAGCATGTTACTAGGTTTATGAACCAATGCTTTAGTATCTAGGATAATGATATCTTACTTCTGAAAACAATTCTGATTACCCTCTCTGGCCCAATCATAGAGTGTTACAATAAACTCCAAAGACACAACATCTATAACTTTAAACAATTTGTAGATGCATTCTTGGAAAATTTCACTTTTAACACTAAGAAAAAGGTATCTTTGATAGACCTCATGGGGTTAAAGGAGTATGAAGATGAGTCAATCACAGATTATGGTAATAGGTGGTGAAAACTTCTTTCTAAGCTACCATACCTACTTCCAGTATCGAAGTTGATTCACATATTTTACAAGAGTTTTTTAAATCCAATTTCATTATTGCTACAACTCTAACAATACCAAAATCTTAAAAATGCTCTAGCATAGGCTAGAACAATCGAATAAATCAAAATTCAAGAGGGGAAGATCGTAAAACCCTATAAAAAGGAGTGGAATAAGAACACAAAGGGAAATCTGATACAACTAAACCTGGAAGTAGTTAATAAAGTTGCCATTAGCATTCCAGGGCCTATACAACCAATGCCACATTATAAGGTAAACTATCAGGCCCAAAATCCTCCTACAAGTTACACTAACAACACTTAAGAAAATCAAGGGAAAAACTAGCAATGTCACCCTAAGTGATAATTTACGCCCTTTGTTGAGTATATGGATTCCCTATTTGATCATCTATATGTAGCCAAAGTAATTACTCTACTTGAAATCTAGCCTATAGATCTAAGTACAGGTAAACCAAAGTCTATGGGACATCATGAAGACCTGTTGTGGGTAATCCACAACACACCCCAAAATTGGGGACCCACCTTTTTGCAGGCTTGCAGAGAAGAATCTCGGTGACCCAGATGCTAAAATTGAAGAAAAGAGGAAAAATGCCTAAGTGTTGAAAGTGTCGCGAAATCGCGACATGTCACGAAATCGTGACTTGTCACGCCATCGCTGCTGGAAACAGGAAAGTTGTCACGAAATCGCGACATGTAGCTCCATCGCTGCCGAAGAGGAGAGAAAAGAAAAATTGAAAGTTGTCGCGAAATCGAGACGTGTCGCTGAGAAGAAAAGAAAGTTGTCACAAAATCGTGACATGTCGCTGAGAAGAAAAGAAAAGGTGTCTTGAAATCGCGACATGCCGTTGAGAAGGAAAGAAGTGGTGTCGCGAAATCGCGACATGCCGTTGGAGAAAGAATGAAAATGGTCGTGATTTCGCGACGTGTTTTGTCGAAGCGTACGGATGATGAAAAGTGTCACGATTTAGCGACGTGTTTTGCCGAAGCGTACGGATGATGAAAAGTGTCACGATTTCGCGACGTGTTTTGCCGAAGTGTACGGATGATGAAAAGTGTCACGATTTCGTGACGTGTTTTGGCAAACTGTACGGACGATGAAAAGTGTTGCGATTTCGTGACGTGTTTTGGGAAAGCGTACGAAAAAAGAAAGCGATAGCGATATCGCGACAGAAAGTGGCATGAAGGTCCGAGGGTGAAAAACATCGCGATATCGCGACAGGTTTTGCCAAGGCGTACGAAACATAAAAGCGGTAGCGATTTTGCGACGTGTTTCGAGAAATCGTATGGAAAGAGAAAGCGGTAGCGATATCGCGACAGTTTTGTGAGAAGGAGGTTCGAAGGAGAAATGGTAGCGATCTCGCTACAGTTGGTGAAAGAAGGCTCAAAAGCAAAAATGGTCATGATATCGCGACAAGATGCTGCCGAGGATGTACGGTCGGGAAGAGCATCGTGAAATTGCGACATGTCACGATTTCGTGACATGTCACGTTTTCGCAGCCAAGAAGGTGAACAGGCGGCATGCAGTTTTTGTCGGGACTTTCATAAGAATGGCATTACAGAAGGCACAGAGAGCGTGTGACACGTGGCATGCGAGTGTCGAGTCTACGAAACATTACATGCAACGAAGGATTTTAGGCGTTTTGGCGTTAAACATGGAATAAAGACAAGGAAAAGGTGGGAATTTGAAGGGTCACATGCAGGAAGATGAAACAAATCGACACAGGGAGAATCGAAGAGCCGTTTTCGTTAGTATAAAGCCAAAAGTGCAGATTGAAAGAGGGGTTGGAAATTGCCGATTGCAGAGTTGCAGAGACAAGAGCTTCGTGCTATTCTGGGCCTGTACTTGGGCAATTTCCTTCTTTTTTGTTCTGGAATATTTTTGCCTGGAACATTCTTTGAATGTAATTGACATATCATTTAATATAAAATATAGAGTATTGGCATCTCATTGATGAGAAAGGAGTCATTTTGTGCATGCATGATTTAATGTTTTATCTTTCATTCCAGATTTTTGAGGCTTTTAGGTGAAGTTTAATGCAAGTGTGCTTGGTTGCTTCATGCAAATGCCTAAGTCTGGAATTACAGTAGAAACCCTAGAAACCAGCACCTAATTTATTTGGATTGTGTGAGTTTGCAGGTTCATTAGATTAGGTTGCATGCATAAAACCTCAGTATCTTTAGTTTCATTGAATTGATTATAGTATTCTGACTGTAGTTTAATATTATTTCTATTTATTTTGCTTTATCTTTCAAATCCTTATTTTATTTATTACAGTTTAGTTACAGTATTTTGAATAAGCAATTGAAAATCCATTAGAATTGAAGATTATAATAGATTTATTCATTTTGAGTCCATTGTAAATTCAAATTAGATAAACCCCAGTGCCCCTTGTTAACATCCACTTGCAAACCCTAAGATATTCCTGGCATTTCATTTAAACAACATTATTTAAGCATAACAGGAACCTTGGAGAAAGTTCTTTTCTTTGCAAGCAGAGGATTTTTGGACTCAGATCCTACCGGAGAGTGTGCTTTCACAATCGGGTGAAAACACCACTCAACAAGACCTATATTATAGGTACCATAGGCAAAATGAGTTATGAGCACCAGAAATGCTCATATTTTGTACATATTTCTTTGATCAATATGCGGATGTATAATAAGGATTGCATACTTTTATGAATGATTATATAGATATTTGATATAATTATGCGTGTTATCTAATTTGTGTGTTTTTAGTATTTTTTGTGGAATTGTAGTTGATTTAGTTAGATTTGGAATGGTCGAGGTCCTTTTGATGGACCTGGCACTTTATTTCATTGAGGGTTAATGAAGAGAATACGAGCGCCTCCCTGCAGTCGAAAGGTGCCAACTGAATACCAGCGCCTCCCTGCAGTCGAAAGGTGCCAACTGAATATGAGCACCTCCTTGCAGTCGAAAGGCACCAACTGAATGCCAGCGCCTCCCTGCAATCGAAAGGCACCAACTGAATGCGAGCGCCTCCCTGCAACTAGAAGGCGCCAACCAAAGACAAGCGCCTCCCCACAGCCAAAAGGTGCCAACAGAAGGCAAGTGCCTCCCTACATAGCTGGAAGGCACTAATAGAAGGCAAGCACCTCCCCATAATCAGAAGGCGCTAATAGAAGGCAAGCACCTCCCTACATCCAAAAGGTGTCGTGATAACAAGGTACCTTCCTCATAAGGAAGGTGCCACTGATTCTTTGTCTGTTGACCAGATTTGAATGACGTGGATGGCAGCGACTGGTGTAGTTCTAGCTCTACGTCATGTAGAGCTAAATTGGAGATAGCACCAACGTATCAAAATGTCTTACTAATGCCAGGCAAAGCATGAACCAAAACAAACATGCCGCCATCAAAACAGAATGCCAGACGTCAATTGCATTCACCAGACTGTTCTAATTTAGTCTGGGAAGAATCGACCGTTGTAACCACTTTTGTAACAGAATTTATGTGGGTGTGTTATATAAACACACGTAGATCGTTCTATGAAATATATAGAAATAATTAATAAAGATCCATTTAGAGTTATAAAAGATAGATTGTAATACGTTGATAAATATATTACAGTTCCAAAAGTTCTAAGCGCGTGTTCGATCGGGAAGAATCTGTTGGAGCCTGGGCCCACTCCAAGCCAGTATTTCTTCCCCATTTCCATTTTTTTTTATTTATTTTAATTAGTTTATTTCTTTCATAAGAACATTCATTAGTTTTCTAGTTCTAGTAATTGTAGTAGATTTATTTTTAGGAATGTGTACATGATTTATTTTTGTAGATTTAATTATGTTCTTCTTACGTAATTTATTAAGGAGTGCGGGAATGATTGAAAACCATTTCAAGAACACCCCCCAAATGTAGGATTAGTAGATTCACCTCTAGTGGTATTGTAGTAACCTAATTCTGACTCTTTGCAAGTTTATGAAGCTCCCTGGGTTGATAATTAAATGCACGGGCATGTGACAAAAATAGGAAACCATTCACCTTGTTTGGCCCGCAACATTTTGGCGCCGTTGTCGGGGAAGCATCTTAATTAGATTACTTACAATACCATAAAACCTTCCATATGACCTTGTATGAGTTCTTTGAGAAGAAGAGGACCTGACGGTCACTTTATAAGAACTAATCCATTAGGACCTGAGTCAACCGAGCATTTTGGATTTGAGTTAGACTCGCTCGACCTACCAGCAGTCCATTGGAGTGAGGAACCGCACTTTGTGCAAAGTGCCACCTCATCCCATCAACAAGGGGACGAACGAATCATCATAAATCCCCTATTTAATAGGACTCCTCTAGAGGAAGCCTTTTTGTGGAAGGCTGTGGAGGATCAGACGATCTCACCAGACAACCTTAGAGCATTGACTCAAAAAGTTTTAAATGATCGAAAGGCCATAAACGCTGCATTAGAAACCACATTTCCTAAAAAAATGGTAGACAATGATGAAGCCTCATCTAGCTTTAGTTTCCCAATAGAGGAGGGAGTAGGAGATACCAAAATGAAAAACATATCCCCTGCTCACCTTTCGTCCTTCAGAGGACACCCCACTGAGGACCCTGACCTATTTTTATTCAAGTTTGATGTTTTGTGTAGGTCTGTGGATTACAAATCAAACACACAAAAGTTGAAATTATTTCCTTCTACATTAGACGATGCAACTCTATGATGGTTCATCGGTCTGGGAGACAAACACATCACCACCTGGGACTAGATGAAGAAGCTCTTTCTAGAGCAATATCAAGATTTTGGGAGAGCAAGAGACTCCAGGGAGGAGGTCCTGAGCATGACACAAAGAGAAGATGAGTCTCTCAAGGAGTATTGGGAGAGATTTAGCTTTAATCTTCAATGGTCCCCTCACTCGAAGCTATCTGATAAGTCCCTCAAAAGCATCTTCTTGAGGGGACTTACCAATGAGTCACTGGAGGCTCTCAACATGATCTTTGGAGGTGATTTCTATCAGCATGCTATGGATGACATCTGGCAATTATGTTAGAACTACTCGAGAAGGCAAGGCAAAATCACTGCCAAGACCATGAAGGCGACTGCTTCAGTCACCAAAATAGAAATAGGCAACATTTTGGAGGATTTGAAGAGCGAAATGCTCTCATCTCTAGCATTGTAGATGGATACGCTACTATTAGAAAATAAGAAACAAGAAAATGATGCAACATTAGCCTATTTCTGCCCAAAATGTAGAGGAAGGCACGCAAAGAATGCATGTCCAAAAAACAAGGTCAGAGTATGCACAGTTTGTAGGCTGAATCATAAAACTCGATTGTGCCCACAATTGCCCAGTAACTAGGAAGTGGCTGAGAGCATAGAGGCCTACTTCATAGGCAATAGGAATAGTTGGCCATAGCCCCCCATGAGGAATATACCAACCGAAATGCCATCATATGGGGGAGGGCCATACATGCACCAAGGACCCCCTCAACCACCTAATATGGGGTGGTGGGGACCATCACCCTGGACTAACGCACCCCTAGTAGCATTTCCAAATCAGTAGCCATGGATGCCATATCCATATCCTGGGCAACAGTGGAGAGGCCACAATGCATGGAATCAAACTCCACAGAGTGCAACGCCTACTCACATCCAACAGAACTTACCAGCATTGCCAGCAGCGAGACCTGTGCAGCTACTAGCACAACCGATAGCAAACCCGAACAACAGAGTAAATCAGCCGGCATACAACATAGAAGGTGAGATGTATCATATGTACAATATTCATCTTAGATCAGGTAGGAAGCTAGGAGTAGAGACATCACCTCTGGTAGAAGAGGAGGAAGAAATAGTAGAGACACCTCCACTAGTAGAAGAGGAGGAAGAAATAGAGGAGACACCTCAAGTAGAATAGGGAAAAGCACTTGAGAGAGCGGAGGCTCCATTTCCTAGCCAGATGTAGGAACAAAGAAAAACAACACAACCAAAATTCGACATCTTGTCGAGCTTGAAGAATCTCACGATGACAATCCCATTATTTCAAGCAATTCGAGATGTCCCCATTTACACCAAGGCAATTAGAGAAATGTGTCTAAGGAGACCGGGATGAAAATCTACCTAGACTATCAACGTCGTGGGTAAACTGGAAGATCTAATGATGGGTGGAACACGTCATCCGAAGTATGCAGATCCAGGAAGCCCAGTGTTGATCATAAAAATTGGAGGACATTCCCTGTCCAACACATTGGTTGACCTCGGGGCAGCCATCAATATGATGCCTCAAGAGACCATGCAGAGGCTACAACTCACGAACCTGAAGCCAACCACGATAGTGTTGTAGTTAGTTGATCGATCAACCATGTCGTTGAAAGGGATGCTAGAAGATGTGATCGTAATAGTCAGTGCATGGGAATATCTAGCCAATTTTTTAGTTTTGCAAACCAAGACCAGGCTGGGTGGTTACCCGCTCATTTTGGGGAGGCCATGGCTGGCAACAGTTGATGCTTACATCAGTTGTCGAGATGGGCTAATGACCATCTCCAATGGGCAAAACTTCAAAAGGCTGACCATTTCACCGCCAACTCAGTCTATGGACTCAACAGAAGAACCCAGGATCACCGAGCATGGAACTACGGAGTTGTCCATAATCCAGCCGGTGATGACCTTGGAGGAGGTGGTAGAAGAGGACAAGGATGGTGCTATCATGGAGTTTCTCCATGGAGAATCGTCCACCCCCACACCTGGATCGCCGTTGACTGGAGCCCAAGATCAGCACATCCGACAAATACATGTTGGGCCAGGGAGGATATTAAACGTCAAAAACAGGTTGACGCCCACACAACTAGAAAAATTGGAAGAGCTTTTGGTAAA
Organism: Wollemia nobilis; assembly: GCA_028583015.1. Lineage (NCBI taxonomy): Eukaryota > Viridiplantae > Streptophyta > Pinopsida > Araucariales > Araucariaceae > Wollemia > Wollemia nobilis. Next base: position 8,679,779 of record JAQPPZ010001411.1, read on the forward strand.
ACACCAGTAAGCATTTGCATGGGACTACACAGATATGCACGACATCAACCCAAAAATATGTACCCATCGGATTTATTTAGATGACCAGGCAACTCCTAGTCGGCAGCCACATAGAAGGATGAACCCAGCAATGAAAGACATTGTCAGAGAAGAACCGCACAAAATTTTGGCTTTCGAACTCATATATCCAATTTTTGATAGTGAATGGGTATCACCATTAGTGGTGGTCCCCAAAAAGAATAAGAAATTGCGGATCTGCATGGACTACCAGGCATTGAACAAGGCGACTAAGAAAGACCACTTCCCACTCCCGTTCATCGATCAGGTCTTGGACACACTCTCAGGAAGAAAATACTTCTCCTTTCTAGATGGTTTCAGTGGTTACAACCAGATCCAGATAGGGGAAGAAGATCAAGATAAAACAACGTTCACCTGTCCATGGGGAACGTTTGCCTATAAGGTATTGCCTTTTGGACTATGCAACACATCGACCACCTTTCAAAGGGTGATGCTTAGCATATTCTCTGATATGATAGGATATGGGGTGGAAGTATACATGGATGACTTCACCGCCTATGGAGAAACCTTCGAGGAGGCAATGAAAAATCTGGAAAGAGTGCTCGACAAGAGCAAGGAAAATCATTTGTCCCTAAGTAATGAAAAATGTTTTATGATGATGCAAGAAGGCATCGTGTTGGGACACCACCTCTCTGCGAAAGGAATAAAAGTAGACAAGAGGAAGATCGAGTCTATCAGAGACCTACCTAGCCCCAAAACGTAGAAGGAGGTAAGAAGTTTCCTTAGATCAGTCGGGTACTACCGATGATTTATCACCGAATTTAGAAAGATTGCCAAACCACTACACACCCTACTTTCTAAGGACGTAGAGTTCAATTGGACGGGAGACTATGAAGAAGCATTCCAATTGCTGAAAGAAAAATTGATATCTACATCGGTCTTGAGAGGACCGAATTGGGCCATATCGTTCCATATTTACTGCAATGCATCTAACGGTGTGATCGGAGTAGTCCTCGAGCAGAAAGACGGCAAAGAATTTTACGCCATCTATTATGTCAATAAAAACTTGGCGGGAGCAGAGCTCAACTATACAGTTGTAGCACCCTAAAATTGGTGCAATAAAACCTTAAATAATTACAATTACTCTAGTAAATATTCAAATTCAAATTTTAACCCCAAAACCGCTCCCAAACCATCGTTTAACCCATTTCCTCCTTTCCCATGCCATTTTTAGAGTTTGTTTTGACCGTTTGACGATATCGTCGTCGATCAGACGATATCGCCTCAGATCGGACGATTTCGTCTGGGCTAGGACGTCCAGACGATCTTGTCCCAAAACTAATTTTTCACAATTAGCCTCTATTCCAACGACGTCTCTAATCCGGGCAGAAGCGTGTCTGTGCTCGTTAGAGACCCTCCCCATTGGAGATCTCCCAAATTGGGATGATCTCCAACCTCCTAACCTCCCTCCTAAGCCTATTTAAACTTAGGACTCCCCCTTGGCATCCCCTTGGCTGAAATTTCCTGTAACACAAGTTCTACGTGCATTAGACCATCTTAAATTATTATTTGCCTCCATATTTGTCCAAATTTATTTGTAGGAACCTTAGTATTTTTCAGTCGGAGCAAGCTCAGTTCGTCGTGGACGATCCTATTCAATTCGAGATGATTTCGCACCAATTCGAGATGATCTCGATTGCAATCTGCATTGGGGGCAATCAGTGCCCAGAGTTTGCATTTCCTCATTATTTTCTGTTGCATTATTCTGTATTTAGTTAATCTTATGATTATTCTTTATTATTTTGCATCTTGGAGTTCACCCATGTAGTTTAATTGCATAATAAGGTCATGATTAGCTATTAAAGTGTTGCAACTTACTTGCATTTCTATTCGAGATTATCTGTTAACATCCTTATTGTCATTTTACATCATTATCCTCTATTAGCATTGCTGCATTTTTTGTATTTTGTGTCTATTTCTCTGTTTGCAGGTCTCTGACGAATTCGTCTGACGAATTCGTCAGATCTCAGACGATCCTGCAGGTCGGAGACGATCCCGTCAAATTCTAGATGATCCTGTCTGCTTCAAGAATCAGAACCTCCATCAGACATCCGGATCAGGTATGGCTCTTTAATTTAGCTTTTTCTCTCTATTTTTGTTCAAATCTATTTGTTGTATTTCATTTAGTCTACATTTTCATAATAGAACAACTTAGATTCATTTGGCCAAACCTAGGACTCGAATGTTTAAAGATAAAACTGAACACATTAAACACATTCCCAACCTAGGCGTGGAAACTGCCATTCAAACGTTTCCTGGTGAACCCACCATCCATCAAAAAATCACCATAATACACCTCCCCCGAGAGGCGGGACCTTCGCAAGGCCTCTCAGTCCGAGGTACCGCGCCATCCTTTTCCCATCCTCCTTCCGGGCACGGATCCTATAGCCTGAAGGTAAGGATGCAAAAAATTTGGAGCGATACATTTTGGTGAACCCGACGTGAATAACATAGGCATCTTTCTGATTCAAAAATAAAAAATATATATATATAAATATATATATATATATATATGTATACAAAAAAAAAAAATAACAAAATCATCATTTCAAGTTTGTATGTTTTAGATTCAATTCTAAATAGTAGATACTAAATATTACTTTTAGAAGTACTAAAGAAACCATGAGTTTTTACTCAAATCAATATGAGCCCATCAGTAATGTTGGAAGAATTCAGCTAAATACATTTGTTGATTATGACCAACCTCATCCCTATTCAACATCACCTCCATCACACTTTTCTCATTTTTCATCCTTACCCCAACAGGACAATCCCTTTGCCAATCCTCTTCATAACGATATTATCTATTCTCCCATATATCCATATTATGTCTATCAATCCACATACAATCCTCCTCCACCCTTTCAATATTCTTCTTTCAATACAACACATCCATTTCAACAAGAAAATACTTATTCTTCCAATTCTACCATGCACTCACCTCATACTTCGCAATCTTCCTATCATCATTCTACCCATAATAAAGAAAGTAGAGGTGAGAAACCATTAGGCCCTTTTATGACTGAATTCCTAAGGCACGTATCAAAAACCTCTCGAAAACCTTCATCACGTAAATTTACTAAGCTCAATCAACCAATGGATATAATTCTCAAGTATTTACTTGATACAAATAAGATTGAACTCCCTTCCATAAGACAACTTGATACCACAACAGATTGGTTTAAACCTGAGCTACATTGTGAATATCATAGAGTAGATGGACATATGACACAAAATTGTAAAGATTTAAGATGTGCAATTCAAGATTTGATTGATGAGGGTCTTTTTAATATAAAGGAATTACAATCTACAACTGATTATAAATCTCCAGTAAACAATCAAACTCCTACACAACAAATACCAATAATCAATCAAGACATGGGGATCTCCCAAGAACCCCTATTCAATTATCAACAACAAGAAACCAATCAAATATTGCATGTTAATGTGTCCCATCATGATGATATTACTAATATTGTAACAGAAACTACAAATGAGCAACCTCAAGTTCAATCAACTCAATCCGATATTCAAGATATGGATTCCTCATTTGACCAACCTTCAAAACTATCTTTGGCTCTAGAGAATGATCCAAAATGGAATGTAAGCATAGAAAGCTCATCTTTAGAATCAAAATCTCAATCTGAAATCCACTTTGATAGCCAACAACAAGTGATTAATCCTCAAGCAAAGATATCCCTTTTAGAAGTATTACAAAGTTCTCATAAGGAAACTTTGTTCAAGATACCTAGCCAACAATTTGTTCCTCATCATATTTTCTCTAAGAACATAATTAATGGTGTAAACCCTCTTGAGGTTAACCATATTTCATTCTATGATGAGGAGATTCCTTCCTCTACTCCACAAGAAGACTCCTATCTTTACATTACAGGATCTAGTAAAGAAACACCTGTTAAAACTATCATGGTAGATAATGGCTCCTCTCTTAATTTATGCACTTATCAATTATTCCAAAAACTCAAATCAAAGGAAGAAGATCTTAATGAATCAAATGTTATTATAAAATCTTTTAACAATGAAATTCAAGAAGCTCAAGGTACTATAATTATTCCCCTTAATATTGGATCCAAGATCCTGGATACTTTATTTTATGTAGCATATTGCCCTTCACATTACAACCTACTTCTCCAAAGTCCTTGGATTCATACGATGAGGGTTGTCCCTTCCACTCTTCACCAATGTTTGAAGTTTGAACTTGCAAATAAAATTGTTACCATACATGGTGACCCAACACCATTTGAAGAATATTTAATGGTTGAAACATCAAGTTCTATACATTCTCTATTATCACAATTATCTTCTATCCATCACTTTTCTTCATCCATATATGATCATCCTTGTTTACCAAATAACACCCATGCATATCTTTCATATATGCTCCCTCCATCTTATCAAGACTTGGAAGATAGTGATAAGAATGAAGAACTTTCTTATCCTTCCGACATTTTATTTTGTAACATGATCAATTTTACACATATAAAAGTCAAATCTTTTGCTACATTATTCTACATTATAACAAAGCTTTTGTTATCACTACCTTTTATTCATCACCTTTTGTTCTTACCTTCAACACAACCAAATTATCCTTCAAAACCTCCTTTGATTTTGAAGCAACCTTAGACATGCTATACTCAAATAACCTTGTATAGTGTATATAGATCATCTTGTATATACCACCAATTCCATCTCTATAAATTAAAATCAAATACAAAAAAAATCAAAATCATCAAAATCTTCAAAAATATTTGTTGTATTTATTTATGGCACTTGTTAATTCTTTCAAAAAAAAAAAAACAAAAAAAAAATCAAAATCATCAAAATCTTCAAAAATATTTTTTGTATATATTTTCTTCTTCAAGTATTGCAGTTATATTTTCAAATTATTTTGGATAAATTAGCATTTATTTGGAATCCCTCACTTTCACAAACACAAAAATAAATATCTTGATTTTTATCTGGCATGATTACTAATCTCTCTTATATCAAAGTCCACAAAATTCAATTAAATAAAGTTTGAGCATAGAGAATTGATCTTGTTATTTACTTAAACCAAGCATATCCTTTCACAATAAAATGATTATATTTGTAATGTCCATGCTATGCTACATAGTAGAAGTGGTTTCTTGAGCGAAAAGTTTCCCTTGCTATCCTATCATGCACATGGTCTAGAATCTTTGAGAATTGGCAAAAGGACAAGCTCACCCCTACCCAGAATAAAAATCCCTTGCTCTACAGACTAATCCGAGCAAGTATCCCTAGCATAGGAAGAAAAGCAAAGTTCAAGAAAAAGAGAAAAAGAAAAATGTTATTTTATATCATTACAACAATGTTTCAAGCATTATCTCAAAAATCAAGCAAAAATACAAAAGAAAAGCAAAAAAAAGCAAAAGAAAGCAAAAGCAAAAGCAATAAAATCCCTCTCCCTACCCATTGAAAAGAAAAGAAGGGTTGATGAGCTTGAATCCCTGGAATTCTCAATTATTCAAAAACTGTGAGGTAAGCCCCATAACAGGTGGTTTGTGCCCAACTTGCTTGGCCTTGGGTAACTCCTAGCGTGGCGATATGTCTGTCACATTAGCGACCTTCTTTTGTACAGACCTATGTCTGCTTATGGATTAGCTAGCTCTTGATAATCCGACTTACATAGTAGTCTCGGTATGGTTATATGCATCTAAATCATGGTTAATGAACACTTATTTGGTTCATTCAAATCACTTGTATCAAATTATCTTGCTCAAAACTGGTAAACGAACATAGCAATTGCACACACATTTGTATTTGAGAGATTTTGTGTATCATTATGATAAATCAAGATTGGAAATGAACTCACATATGCACATGGGATTCCTTATAAATCTAACTTTTGTCTTCGAGATACTTTGAAATATCTTTGCAAATTGTCTGGAATAATTTCATTTTTCCTTTCTAGCATAAAGACAACTACATGCATAATCAAAAATCAAAATTTCTTTCAAACCATACAATAAAAACACAACACACACACAAAAAAAAAATTTTTTATATATATATATATATATATATATATATATTGTCGACTTTCGCGACGATGGTATAGTTCCAGAACTTAAATGGGAGTCTTATGCCTAGCGCAAGTCCTCCTCTTCATATTTTCTGTTTATTTTCAACAATTAAAAATCAACCATACAATAAAACTATTATATCAACTTTTTCTTTGGATTTCGTGATGATGGTATAAGTCTATACCTACATATTCTATGCCTAGCGCAAACCATTGTACCAATTTTTATTCCCCATTTATTTAAAATCATAAAAACATATGACTTAAATCATTCTGTTATACAATTATGTTTTTAAAAAGCATGCACATTATCACTATTTCATGTCATTATGTCAATATGCAAATTTGCAATGATGGTATAATTCCTAGGGAATTATCCAAAAAATTTATCACACTTAGGAATTTATGCCTAGCAAAAATCATTTTAAAATATTTCATGCATAATATTTTCATGAAAAGTCTGAAAACAAATCATCATCATCATCATCATTTGCATCATCACACCAAAGTCTTAAGACAGTCTCTTAAGCACTCTTTTACTTTTAACAATATTTCTATACTGGGATTAGCTTGACGACCGAGTGAGCGGCGACTCCATGAAATGGTCTATAATAGCGACAATGTCCTTTGAAATTATTGTTAAAAGTCCCTTTTATTTTTTATCAAATTATCATCACAACAACCAATTTGTTCCATCAGATTATTTCATTTAAATTTTAAAGCATGACATTAAAAACCATACATATTTCCAAACGACATAATTACATGAATCATCAAATCAATCACACCAAAACATTAAAAGCATCATACAAACGCATAAGACAAGTCATATGATCAAAAAATATCTCATCTATATATATATCAAATATATGTACATCATATCAAAAACTAGATTGGTATGCCACAATCTACATCTTGGCATACTCAATCCTCTCAATCAAATATACAATCTCTGTAGTGCAGTAGCCTCACCTCGAGAACCCCTCGAGCTCTCAGCCTCATCTCCTCCCCCACCCTGAGGTGGAGGAGGTGGCCCCATCGTAGTCCGTGTGGTGCCATGAGTCCTAGATGTCGATCGTGATGATGTCCTAGATGACCCCATCACGACAGGCTCTACAATATGAGCTGGTAATGGCACCCTCTGCTCTGCTGGCACCACCTAGTAATATAGAGCCTGATAGAATGTAACCTGGGCAATAGCGCATGCTAAATCCTGAGTGCTCGCTCCTTCGCCCCGAGCTCTAAGTCATGTAGCCTCATCCTGCAATGTCTGCACCTGAGCCCGTAGGCGGGCAACCTCAACTCGAAGAGTCGCTATCTCGTTGCTCTCCCTAGTGTCAACACCCTTGCCCTTATCGGGCGATGGTGGCCTCTCTCTCTATGGAGAAGGGGGTCTCTCCTCCCTCCTCTCCCACTGTCGTGGCCTCTGCTGAGCCTGTGGTCTCCTATGCTCTCTCCTGTCATGACCCTGTGCTGCCTCAATGGCTGCCTGGCGCCGCCTCCCCATCCGATGCACAACTGCATGAATCGGACCCTGAGCCCTCATCATCCGAGGAGGGTGGATGCCTATGTACCAGGCATCATAGCCGTCGGCTACCCCAGCGTCGTCCCCATCCACTGGCTGAATGGGGGCATCATCTGCGTCCTGACTCCAGAATCGTTGCATATCTGGAGCCTCGCTAACTGTAGTGTTATCCCGGATAGTCCAAGAAAACTCGTAGTCTCTGAGAGATGGGATCCCCTACTGTAGACCGAACTGCCTCAAAACTCGGTCGTACCGATGGAGCTCCACCTCTCCCCTCTCCATCCTCAGCCAGCAGACTCGCCTGATGCGAGCCAGCTCCTGTCCATCCTCGGCCCACCCTGGATGATCTCTCCAAGGCCTCCAGGTGATCTGGTCGGAGACAAGGTCGTCAAGTAGTCTCCGGGATGCTGGCAGATCTATCCGTCATTGTGCCCCTCTTCGGAGCCACCAATAGAAAACTCGGGGCCTCTCCCCATCAATCCCTATCAGTGGGAGCCCTACCGGCCTCTGCACCATGATGTGCTCCCAGCACCAAACCTGTAGTAGTGATGTCATAACCAGACATCGGCCGCCCTTGTATACGACCCCATGAAGGATCCTATACAATCGGCAGAGTACAAAGCTCCCCCAAGCAAACCTATACCCGTGGTCTCTCATGTCGTAGACCACATCTGTCAGTAGCCATGGTACCCTGCATCCGCTCTGGTGGCACAGCAGAAGTCCACCTACCACCCTAGCCAAAACCCGTGTGAGTCTAGATGCCCCAGGCATCTGGCGTAGTGACTCGATATTCACTCCGCCCTTCTCCAGGGCGAAGCTCGGATCGCCACACAGTCGCATCATCGCGTGGCCCTGATTGGTCATGGGAGTGATCAGCCGTCCTTGTATGGGGATCCTCAAAATCCTCCATACATCCTCCAGTGTGGGAGTCATCTCCCCTGTCGATAACCAAAAATAGGAAGAACCCGGATACCACCTCTCTGCTAGGGCTGTCAATAGCCCCATATCTATAGAAACCTGTGGCATCTCTGCCACATGCTGCAAGCCGACCTGAGCCAGCTGATCTCGCTCTGCCTGAGATAGAGCGGCCAAGTCATCCTTTAACCCGCCTTATTTCCATTCTCTGCTCTTTAGTAATCCTCTCTGCAACATAAACAAAATCAACAATAAAAATCATTAATAAATCATTAATTAAAAATGCAAGTCAAAATAAGTTCAATTTTATAAATGATGATATCGTCCACAATTGGACGATATCGTCCCCAATTTGAGCAAATTCGTCTCCGATTTCGCATGAGGAAATCGTCCCTTATTGGACGAAATCGTCCCCCTATCGTCGATTTCGCCCTTAGACGAAATCGACGATATCGAGACGATTTTGGCGAAATCGAGACGATTTCGTCTCGACGACGTCGACGGCCCAAAAATGGCCGCGATGCTCAAAAATCAATCAAATCTAATCTAAAAAGCATGAAATTCTAAAGTAAAGCATTCTAAATTCAGTTTAGACCCTTACCCGTAGCCCGCGTCGGACCTCTGTCGATCTGTGCGTTGTCTCGACCATCTTGTCTCCAGAGCTCTAAAAACTAGGAAAATGAACAGTAACAATGAATTAGGGTTTTACCCTATTTTTCTTAATTTTATTCAAAAACAATTAAAAACATTTTAAAATTTTGCTTTTTCGCGTTTTTACCTCAAACGTTCGATTTGGGTAAAAACACGGAGGGGGCACCATAGTAAGTTGTCGTACGATTCGACCTAGAATCGTCGCCTAAAAATGGGAATAATTTTTGCTTTCTCGTAGATCGAGAAGAACTCATCTTTAACGCATTTTCTTCAAAAAATTCGCTAAAGAGGGGGCAAAATGTAGCACCCTAAAATTGGCGCAATAAAACCTTAAATAATTACAATTACTCTAGTAAATATTCAAATTCAAATTTTAACCCCCAAAACCGCTCCCAAACCGCCGTTTAACCCGTTTCCTCCTTTCCCGTGCCATTTTTAGAGTTTGTTTTGACCGTTTGATGATATCGTCGCCGATCGGACGATATCGCCTCGGATCGGACGATTTCGTCCGGGCTAGGACGTCCAGACGATCTTGTCCCAAAACTAATTTTTCACAATTAGCCTCTGTTCCAACGGCGTCTCTAATCCGGGCAGAAGCGTGTCTGCACCGTTAGAGACCCTCCCCATTGGAGATCTCCCAAATTGGGATGATCTCCAACCTCCTAACCTCCCTCCTAAGCCTATTTAAACTTAGGACTCCCCCTTGGCATCCCCCTGGCTGAAATTTCCTGTAACACAAGTTCTACGTGCATTAGACCGTCTTAAATTATTATTTGCCTCCATATTTGTCCAAATTTATTTGCAGGAACCTTAGTATTTTTTAGCCGGAGCAAGCTCAGTTCGTCATGGATGATCCTGTTCAATTCGAGATGATTTCGCACCAATTCGAGACGATCTCGACTGCAGTCTGCATTGGGGGCAATCAGTGCCCAGAGTTTGCATTTCCTCATTATTTTTTGCTGCATTATTCTGTATTTAGTTAATCTTATGATTATTCTTTATTATTTTGCATCTTGGAGTTCACCCATGTAGTTTAATTGCATAATAAGGTCATGATTAGCTATTAAAGTGTTGCAACTTACTTGCATTTCTATTCGGGATTATCTGTTAACATCCTTATTGTCATTTTACATCATTATCCTCTATTAGCATTGCTGCATTTTTTGTATTTTGTGTCTATTTCTCTGTTTGCAGGTCTCTGACGAATTCGTCTGATGAATTCGTCAGATCTCAGATGATCCTGCAGGTCGGAGACGATCCCGTCAAATTCCAGACGATCCTGTCTGCTTCAAGAATCAGAACCTCCATCAGACATCCGGATCAGGTATGGCTCTTTAATTTAGCTTTTTCTCTCTGTTTTCTGTTCAAATATGTTTGTTGTATTTCATTTAGTCTGCATTTTCATAATAGAACAACTTAGATTCATTTGGCCAAACCTAGGACTCGAATGTTTAAAGATAAAACTGAACACATTAAACACATTCCCAACCTAGGCATGGAAACTGCCATTCAAACGTTTCCTGGTGAACCCACCATCCATCGAAAAATCACCATAATACACCTCCCCCGAGAGGCGGGACCTTCGCAAGGCCTCTCAGTCCGAGGTACCGCGCCATCCTTTTCCCATCCTCCTTTCGGGCACGGATCCTATAGCCTGAAGGTAAGGATGCAAAAAATTTGGAGCGATACAACAAGTGACAGAAAAATAATTCCTCGTAGTTTTCCATGCAATAAACAAATTTTACCACTATATAATGGGATACAAGGTCTTCATCCATACGGACCATGTGGCTATCAGGTATCTGATGAGCAAGCCGACCATTGGTGGCAGAATTATTAGATGGCTATTGCTATTGTAGGAATTCGACATCACTATAGTCGATAAACCGGGCAAGGACAACATCATGGTGGATTTTTTGTCTAGATTGATACCAAAAGATCATCAAGCAGTGGAAGATCAGTTTTCGGATGAACATTTGTTCACTATTAGTGAACAAAATCCATGGTATGTAGACATAGCCAATTACTTGGCCATTGGAAGGACCTCACCTGCTCTCTCCTACTAAGAAAAGCAGGCGATCATAGAGAAGAGCACATCATTCCTTTGGATGGATGGTCTCCTATTTAAAATAGGATGGGACAAAATTATAAGAAGATGCATAGCAAAATAGGAGTTTTCAAAAGTGCTCAAGGCATGTCATGATGAGCCATGCGAAGGACACTTTGCAGGGAAATGAACTGCCTACAAAATCCTACAGGCTGGGTATTTTTGGCCCACTCTGTTCAAGGACGTGGCAGTGTATACCAGCAAGTGTGATGAGTGCCAGAGGATGGGTAGACCAACCCACCGAGATGAAATGCCCCTGCAACCCCAGGTACACCTGGAACATTTTGATAAATGGGGCATGGACTTCGTGGGACCATTTAATCCACCTTTGATGGGAAGGAGGTTTATTCTGGTCTACACGGATTACATCACCAAATGGGTGGAAGTGTAGGCATTAAGGGACTCAAAGGAAATAACAATCGTTGATTTCTTATTTGCCCATATTTTCACACAATTTGGGGTTCCTCGAGAGATAACAACAGACCAAGGGCCCCAATTCACCTCTAAATTGATTGAGGAGCTAATGGAGCAGTATAGATTTCAGTACAATAAAACCATGCCCTACCATTCGTAGGCGAACAGGAAAGTAGAAGTGACAAACAAGGAGATAGAAAACATCCTGACCAAAAATGTGTAGCAACACAAGAAATATTGGGCCACACGGTTGTCGAAGGTAGTTTGGGCATACAACACCACGTGGAAATCCACCACAGGATGCACACCTTTCCAACTGGTCTATGGAAAAAATGTGATGATGCCCATCGAGTTCAAAATCAAAACTCTGAGGATAGCTTCAGAATTAAATTTGAGCTTGGACGAAGCTCAAAAATAGAGGATTTGCTAGCTATATCAGCTAGATGAAATTCGACTGGATGCTTTGCAGAGGACAAAGATTATACAAAAGTAGAGAAAGAAGTGGCATGATAACCACATCAAGCTGAAGAAGTTCCAGGTAGGGGAATGGGTACTGTTGTACGATTCTCGATTCCAGGAAAGGAAGGGTAAACTTATGTAGAGGTGGATGGGGCCGTATGAGGTGGCAGAGCTCATTAGGAATGGGGTGGTGTGCATTAAGACAATTGACGACAGCAACACCATGTTCACAGTCAATGGCCACCGACTATGCCCCTATAATAAGTTTGAAACATTATAGGTGGAATCCAGAGTAGGCATGGGGGAGACCCCATCTTGCCAGATCTGGACCAAACTCTCACAGGTGAAATGGTGGGCATGAAAGTGCTCACCCAAATTTTTTAGTTAATATAGTTTTTTTTTGTAATGTGTGTTTTTGCAGGGACGACACCCACATGCAAGCTACAGGCATCCTAATCTAGGGCCTAATAGGCATGAAACACGTCTAAATGCCTTTATTTTCCTTTATTTTTTGGTTTCTTTTTGCAAGTGGAGGACCTGACAGCACGAGGGATAGGTATCTAGGAAACCAGGCCTGATTCGGTTCAGAATTCTGACACCGGCTCGTAGGTAGAATCTGGGCAGTGCAAAAAACTAGGGAGGCTTGATCACCCTTTTTCTAGTTAAATCGCCATCCAGAAGAAGGTGCCTTACTACATCCAGAAGGTGCCAAGTCTAGAAGAAGGCGCATTACTACACCCGAAAGGTGCCCATCCAGAAGAATGCGCCTTACTGCATCCAAAAAAAGGCAACAAGTCCACAAGAAGGCACCTTACTACACCCGAAAGGTGCCCGTCCAGAAGAAGGTGCCTTACTGCATCCAGAAGAAGGCACGAAGTCTAGAAGAAGGCACCTTACTACATCCAGAAGAAGGTGCCAAGGTGCCTTACTACACCCGAAAGGCACCCATCTAGAAGAAGGCACCTTACTGCATCCAGAAGAAGGTGCCAAGTCCACAAGAAGGTGCCTTACTGCACCCAAAAGGTGCCCATCCAGAAGAAGGCACCTTACTGCATCCGGAAGGCACCAAATCGGAAGACAACGCCTTCCATCCATTCAAAAGTTCAACAAAAAATAAAAAAATAAATATAAAAATAAATAAATAAAAAATAAAAAAAATAAAAAATAAAAAAATATACATATGTAGGCGCCTTTCATGGCAGGAAGGCACCAAGTCAAAAAAAAAAAAAATCCAGCCGAATATGCCTTCCAACATCAAGAAGGCACATTCATCCAGCCAAGACGCCTTCCAACATCAAGAAGGTGCATTCATCCAATCGAATATGCCTTCCAATATCAGGAAGGCACATTCATTAAAACGAATGCCTTCCAACATCGGGAAGGTGCAAACCAGAAGGAGGCGCCCCCCACATTAGGAAGATGCATGCAAGAAAAAGTGCCTCCCACCAATCAGAGGCACCTCGTAGCATCAAAAGGTGTATTCGTTTGAAGAAGAGCACCGACAATGTCGTAAAGGCGCTATAAGGACACCATCCACATGGGAAAGCTACCAAAGAACGCCTCCTGCATGCAAAATTTACATCTATAGGATGCCTCGAGTGGAATGAAGCATCGCACGAATGAGCGGCATCAAAGGACCATACCCCTCCCTCGTGTCACAAGTCAACAAATCAGCGGCTACCACGACGACTGGAATGACGAATCAGGTATGTGAATACTAAATCAAATCATTTATATAATTGTTTATAAACACATAGTATCGAAAAAGATATCGTCGTCATAGAGATCATATCCCCCCATAGCCGGAATCACGTGCCAATGATAGGGCATCTTCCATAACTGCTAGGGTTAGGCATATTTTCTATAAGAAGGTGCCTTCCTGAAGAAGGAAGGACAGAAAAAATATATAGCAACAGAAGGTGCCATGGGAGGAAGGTCCAAGAACCACACAATCAAGAAGAATGAACCCAGTGATACTGATGGGATCAGAGGGGCAGTGAAGACCCAATTTGAAGCCGAGGGGTGGCTTGAATACTGCACCCTGGTCAGTTAGGGCCAGGACGGGGAGGCAGCTAGAGAATTTTCCACCTCTTTGAGGGGCGATGTGGCCCAAGTACAAGGGGTGGAAATTCTAGTCACCCCTGAGTTCATCTCATAGGCGACTGGATTGCCTCTCATGGGGGAATGTACATACAAGGGTAGAGTGTTAAAACTATACATCGAAATACTGCTACCAGGAGGAAATGTGTAGATAGACAGGGAGGGGTTACTCAAAAATAGTCTCCCCATGAATATGCGAAAGATGTTCGAGTAGATTGCTTGATTTTTCACATGCACAGGAAAGTATACCCATTGCACATTAATCATGTGCACTTCCTCAATCACCTAGTGCATGGGAGGAAATTAAACATACCTTTCTACCTGGAAAATGCTCTGAAAGATGAAGCGACTTGATACTAGAAGGGGGCACCGTCTGCCTTAGCCCACCATGGGTTGATATCGGCATTGGTCCACCACATAGAAGCATAAGGACAGAACCATGATGTAGAGGGAGATGGCGGCCAAATAGAGCAACACAATGCGGTTGCCAAATTAGGGCAAGATGAAGCATCCCCTGTAGAGGAGATAACAAACATCGAGCAATTAGCATTGCCCTATTTTCTAGGAGGAGTAAAGCAGTCACCGGTGCCCAAAGACATAGAGGACAGAGGGCATTCCCTAGTGCCCGAGTATGAGGAGGAAGGAGCGCCACTCATTGGTGGTGAGGACAAACCAATACCTAGGAGGAAATGTCTACGATGATTCCTCTTGATAGAGGAAGGACAGAGTGACCCGGAGATAGACGTTGCCGCCCAAACCCTCCAAGAATTAACAAACTAGAGCCCACAAAATGAAGGAACTTCCGAGAGTAACGACCAGATCGATGCAGCCTTGGAGGAGGCGCTTGAATGGCAAACCGATTGCTAGATGGTACAGCAGATTCTAGAATATTGCTAGAACCAGCATAAAAGGGAATTGGAGGAAAGAGATAGGCAAATTGCTTAGCTCGAGTAGCTGGTCCGATAGTTGTAGGAGGAAAATAAAATGCTCCAGGATAGAGGAATAGCAAGACAGGAGGCATCCACTCAGACTGATTGGGTAGAAGAAGTGTCGATGAACTCTCCCACATCCATCGAACAAGTATTCTCTTCGGGGGATATTTGATCGGATGCCTGACAGAGCAGCCCGAAGGCAGAGGAGGATTCCTCTTTTTTTAGGGGTGAAAAGAAAAGAAGTCCTACCATGCACCCTGTCATTGTCCTGAGTGACACAAAGCAGGACAAAGGTCTCCAGCAATAGATAAGACCAGAGTATAAGGAGGACCTCCCTAGTCCTGAAGAAGGACAAGAGCCTGAGGGGTCGACACCAGGTAGATAGGTGAACGAAGGATCACCCCTGGAGATAGCAGCACAGCCGATCCTTCAGAGCAAGGAAAAGTGCCCGAAGGAGAAAGAAGAGACCTTGGTATGAGCCATCACATTTTCTGTAGAGGCCAAGGCAAAGAGGCCTAGGATGGCTCGATAGAAGGTGAAAGTGACCTTCGTCGAGTCATAGGAGGACGAATGGGACATGCAACTGTTCGTCGAAAGGCAAAAATATTTTGAGCAGCTATGCAACAAAATGAAAGTAGCCAAGGAGGCCAGGAAGGCATCCTCGAGGGTAAAAGGAGATTCTGGCATCTGCGTCAATCCGATAGAAGATAGCCAGTTTTGGGACATCTATGGTTCATCTCGAGGATGGCCTTCCATGATGAGGAAGTACTTGGAATGGTGGGGAGTATATGGCCCACAATTGGAGGCCACTATGATTACAAAGGAGAATGCAGGGCTTACCCCTGAAGTAGCCAGATTATACAAGGCCCAAGTAGTGCCTTCCAGAGGGGATAACTTAGATATCCCTCTGGCAGTGGTCAGACCTCCAGACACCGACCTATGGCAAGCTGTAGAAGCTGCATTTCAATTGGTAGGAACAATGATGGCTAGACCACCACCAATAGTGGCCAAAAAAAGAAGAGGACAATTGACAACCGTAGTTTCCCATAGGCAAAGGAGAACCACACCTTCAAATTCCAGCACAAAAAGACAGACTCGGGCCATAGGGGCAGCAGAATCCTCCAAGATATGGCAATGATGAAAATTTAGAGGGCTACCTGCAGCTTGGATGCCATGAGGGCGTGGCATATGTTAGGCATGGGGGGATGATGAGCACCAGAAATTCTCATATTTTGTACATATTTCTTTGATCAATATGCGACTGTATAATAAGGATTGCATACTTTTATGAATGATTATATAGATATTTGATATAATTATGTGTGTTATCTAATTTGTGTGTTTTTAGTATGTTTTGTGGAATTGCAGTTGATTTAGTTAGATTTGGAACGGTTGAGGTCCTTTTGATGGACCTGGCACTTTATTTCATCGGGGGTTAATGAAGAGAATACGAGCGCCTCCCTACAGTCAAAAGGTGCCAACTGAATACCAGTGCCTCCCTACAGTCAAAAGGCACCAACTGAATATGAGCGCCTCCCTACAGTCGAAAGGCACCAACTAAATGTGAGTGCCTCCCTACAGTCGAAAGGCACCAACTAAATGCGAGTGCTTCCCTACAACCAAAAGGTGCCAACCAAAGACAAGCGCCTCCCCACAGTCAAAAGGCGCCAACAGAAGGCAAGCACCTCCCCATAGCTAGAAGGCGCTAATAGAAGGCAAGCGCCTCCCCACATTTGGAAGGCACTAATAGAAGGCAAGCACCTCCCTACATATAGAAGGCACCGCGATAACAAGGTACCTTCCTCATAAGGAAGGCACCACTGATTCTTTGCCTGTTGACCAGATTTGAATGACATGGATGGCAGTGGCTGGTGCAGTTCTAGCTCTGTGTCATGCAAAGCTAAATTGGAGATAGCACCAACATATCAAAACATCTTACTGATGCCAGGCAAAGCACAAACCAAACCGAACATGCCACCATCAAAATAGAATGCCAAACATCAATTGCATTCGCCAGACTATTCTAATTTAGTCTGGGAAGAATCGACTGTTGTAACCACTTCTATAATAGAAGTTCTACGGGTGTGTTATATAAACACACGTAGATCATTCTGAGAAATATATAGAAATAATTAATAAATATCCATTTAGAGTTACAGAATATAGATTGTAATATGTCGATAAATATATTACAGTTCCAGAAGTTCTAAGCGTGTGTTCTATCAGGAAGAAGCTGCTAGAGCCTGGGCCCACTCCAAGCCAGTATTTCTTCCCCATTTCCTTTTTGTTTATTTATTTTAATTAGTTTATTGCTTTCATAAGAATGTTCATTAGTTTGCTAGTTCTAGTATTTGTAGTAGATTTATTTTCAGGAATGTGTACATGATTTATTTTTGTAGATTTAATTATGTTCTTCTTATGTAATTTATTGAGGAGTGCGGTAATGATTGACAACCATTTCAATAATACCCCCCAAATGTAGGATTAGCAAATTCACCTCCAGTGGTATTGTAGTAACCTAATTCTGACTCTTCGCAAGTTTACGAAGCTCCCTGGGTTGATAATTAAATGCACGGGCATGTGACAAAAATAGGAAACCATTCACCTTGTTTGGCCCACAACAATAAGCATGACTTACATATGTGCTATGGATTCAAAAACCTAGTACAAGACATGATTAAGAGAAATTACCTTCAAGTTGATAACCCTCTTATGAAAAATAATAAATAAATGGGTATCTTTAAAGACCCATTGACCACTCATGAGGTGCAAGAAAATCAAGCAAAATAGGTAAATGATGTTCATACAACACCCCCTCAACAATGCTTTATTGGTATGGTTAGCATCATGACAAGGAATAGGTATTATCCAAATCAAGTTGAACCACCTGCAACATCAAATGATATTCCCTCAATGTCACAGCCTCCATCACCTCTAGTGCAAAGCCTTCCACCTCATCCAATGGTTACTATAAAGAGAAGCTTACTCAATGCTTACAAATAATATAGGCCTAAATCTCTATCTATGACCTTATTCAATACTCTCCACCTCATCAAGAAGCTTTGATGGAGATACTTAAGTTGACTGAACTGTAGCCTCAAGAGTCAAACTCCTTTATCAATTTTATGGGGCTTGTTTAGCAGTGCAAAGAGCTAGTAATCACATTTCACGAACATGAACTCAAACCAATATCAAATGATGTAGTTGATCCTCTCTTACACATCATTGCATGTGTAAATGGAACACCTTACAAAAGAGTTATAATTAACATTGGTTATTAAAGCAATATCATCACCACAAATGCTCTAAAACATATAGAATTTCCATAATCCCACATTATTGCATCCATATATACCCTTCGAGCATTCAATGGTACTACATGCTCAATAGTTGACACTATAATCTTACCTATTCAGGTAGGATGCAAAACCATACAAACATTGTGTTACATCTTGGAGGGTGCAATGGCTTATAATATATTTTTGGGTAGACCTTATATTAGGGATATGAAGTGTGTGCCATCCATAGCTCACCAATGTTTGAAGTACACTCATGAAGGGTAAGTACATGTTGTCTCCATAGACCTTGAGCCCTTCAAATACTGCAACTTGGTGTAGCATATCCTCGAGTTAACCTTGCCATCAAATTATGTAGACTTCCAACTAAACACATCCATTCAAGGTCTAAATACTTCACCATCATCTTCCATTGATCCATTAAAATATTCTTCTATACCATCATTTTCAATTGCACCTTTAGATACACTTTTGTCATTATCAAATACTTCATAGAGGAACATATCGAAGAGGCCTATTAATAAGATTCCTCCAATCATCTCTACCATTTCCACGAAAGAGATTCCTAGTCTAGCAGATGAGGAACCACCTCATGAGGTAAGCATTGAGTCATCTCAAGCCTTGCTTTCACCTTCTCCATCCTCATCATCATAGGTCACAATCCATTTGGCTACTACAAGTTTAGGAGAGTACCTAGTGAGGAATATTACAATAGTTTCAGTAATTAATACAATATAAAATATGGGATGACATTGTCTTCCCATAGGTACCATTGTACCTCTAGGTATACCTCCCAATAAAATGAATTTCATATATGGGGGTATTGAATATGGCACAAAACCATATTCTTAGCAAGAAGAAGATGAATAACCCTTTTCTAAGGACATTAATTATATATCCAATCCTGACTATGCCATGCAATATTTCCATTGCTGCCACTAGAATGGCTATGTTTTAGGGTTGTATGACCAAGGTACTTGCGTTCCTTGCTATATGCAATATCAAATACAATATGATAAATATAGCTTAGGACACAAGCCTATACCTCTCGATGTCCTCATAGAAATTTTAGAGCACCTAGGTTTGAATTATAGGGATGAGCTTGCATGTGATCCTTATACTAATCCTAATCATGTCCACTCTTTGGGGGATTATTTTCCCATAAATATGATAGATCAAGGGATATCTCATGATTTCACCAAATCCTATGAAGAAGGTGAAGGTTTGCATACTCTCCCATTCAAAAATGAGGAAGAGGATCAAGGCCCCACTTATGAATGGACAATTGATGATAAATTAGAGTGTAGCACCTATTAACTCCCCTAGTTAAAATGAAGAGTATGAGTAGATTATCTCATTAGATGATGAAGAAGAGTTATATATGTGTATTTTTCCATTGAAACATCCCATCTGGTGATAACTTTTACCACTCAAGGAGTAAGCTTGCTCCCTTCCACATCAACCACCTTCGGTCATTCCACCTCCACCACAACCACCTTCACAAGTCTTACGACAACCTCTTATCAATAGACCCAATCAACCTTCCAACATAGATCATCCATCCACCCAAAGGTACCTATAAACCCTTTGGTTACCAAAAAGCACCAAAGGTACCCATAAATCCTTTGGTCACCTAAAAAGCTCCAAAGATATCCTATAAATCCTTTGGTCTCCCAAAAAGCTCCAAAGGTACCTATAAACCCTTTGGTCACCCAAAAAGCTCCAAAAGTACCTATAAATCATTTGGTCACCCAAAAAGCCCCAAAGGTGTCCATAAACCCTTTGGTAACCCAAAAATCCCCAAAGGTACCCATAAATATTTTGGTCATCCAAAAAGCCCCAAAGGTACCCATAAACCCTTTGGTCACCCAAAAATCTCCAAAGGTACCCATAAATCCTTTGGTCACCCAAAAATCCCCAAAGGTACCCATAAATCCTTTGGTCACACAAAAATCCCCAAAGGTATCCATAAACTCTTTGGTCACCCAAAAAGCCCCAAAGGTACCTATAAAACCTTTTGTCACCAAAAATCCCCAAAGGTACCTATAAATCCTTTGGTCACCCAAAAATCCCCAAAGATATCTATAAACCCTTTGGTCACTCAAAAGCCCCAAAGGTATATATAAACCCTTTGGTCACCCAAAAAGGTCCAAAGGTATCTATAAATCCTTTTGTTCACCCAAAAAATCTCCAAAGGTACCCATAAATCCTTTGGTCGCCCAAACAGCCCCAAAGGTACCTATAAACCCTTTGGTCACCCAAAAAGCCCCAAAGGTATCTTTATACCATTTGGTCACCCAAAAAAAATCCCCAAAGGTACCTATAAATAGTTTGGTCACCCCAAAAGCCCCAAAGGTATCTATAAACCCTTTGATCACCCAAAAATCCTGAAAGGTACCCATAAACCCTTTGGTCACCCAAAAATCCCCAAAGGAACCCATAAATCCTTTGATCACCCAAAAAGCCCAAAGGTACCCATCAAATATTTGGTCACCCAAAAAGCTCCAAAGGTACCTATAAAAATTTTGGTCACCTAAAAAGCCCCAAAGGTACCCATAAATCCTTTGGTCACCCAAAAAGCTTCAAAGGTATCCATAAACCCTTTGGTCACAAAAAATCCCCAAAGGTACCTATAAGCCCTTTGGTCACCCGAAAATCCCCAAAGATACTCATAAACCCTTTGGTCACCCAAAAATTCCCAAAGGTACCCATAAAATATTTGGGCACCCAAAAAGCTCCAAAGGCACCCATAAATCCTTTGGTCACCCAAAAAGCCCCAAAGGTACCTATAAATTCTTTAGTCACCCAAAAATCCCCAAAGGTACCCCTAAATCCTTTGGTCACCCAAAAAGCCCCGAAGGTATCTATAAACCCTTTTGGTCCCCAAAAAAGCTCCAAAGGTATCCATAAATCCTTTGGTCACCCAAAAAGCCCCAAATATACCCATAAACCCATTGGTCACCCAAAAAGCCCCAATGACATCCACTAAGCTCATTGGTCAAATGTATGTATATATATATATAGATATAGATATATGTTTATCAAAATTCAAAAATATAATTAAAATATCAAAAACACAAAAAAAATTGCATTACATTTCATATCGTTGCATTATACGATCACTTGTAGTACACATACCCATCATTGCATTTTGCATTCTAGAGTTGATCATACATGTCTAGCACTAGGTCTGTACACTAGCCATCCTTAAAAATAAACTTTATCAAATGTTATTATTCATACCCATCTACATTACAATTATCATTTTCATACACATTCTCCACCTTTTGTATTTGTGTTTGTTTCTGAAGAACACAAGCTTATACTGAGAGAGGGGGGTGAACAGTATAAGACCACTTTTTACTTTCTTTCCAAATCAATATCAATTAATGTCCTTAATTGCAATAACCAAATATAGAAGTGTGCATTAATAACTCAGATAGCAGTAGTAAGCAAGAGCACAAGTCACCACACACAATTGAGACACAAGATTTAACGTGGTTCCCCCAATGTGGGGTACTCCACCAGATAATCTCCTTATAATATTTCACACAGAAATAAGGATCCTTATCCAATACAATGATTTCTTTGATCTGCTCAAAGCTAGGCAATAACAAGTTCACACAGAACTTGTCCAAATCTGAATAACAAGCTCACACAGAACTTGTCCAAAACTGAATAACAAGTTCACACAGAACTTGTCCAAATCTGAATAACAAGCTCACACAGAACTTGTCCAAAAATCTAACAAGCTCACCAAGAACTTGTCCAAATATGCTCTAACAAGCTCACCAAGAACTTGTCCAAATCTGCTCCAACAAGCTCACCAAGAACTTGTCCAAATATGCTCTAGCAAGCTCACCAAGAACTTGCCCAAATATGCTCCAACAAGCTCACCAAGAACTTGTTCAAATATTCTCTAGCAAGCTCACCAAGAACTTGCCCAAATCTACTCTAGCAAGCTCACCAAGAACTTGCTCAAATATATCCACAAATCTATCCCAAAACTATCCACAAAGTTGTCCAAAACTGTCCACAAAGCTGTCCCAAAACTATCCACAAAGGCCTTCTCAAAGGCTCAATCAATCATGCTCAAGTAGCACTCAAATCTCATCCACAAATCTATCAAGGCAAAGCTCAAATATGAACTCAACAATGAATGGCAATGTACTCTTCAATGGATGACAACAATGATCCACAATGATCTCAACTCAACTCAAATCAACTCATAGAAGCATAAAGAGAATTGTTAGAGACTCAATATGTTCTAAGCTCAATCTCTCAACTCAACTCAACTCAAATCAATCTCAACTCAACTCAAGTCAACTCATAGAAGCATAAAGAGAATTGTTAGAGACTCAATATGTTCTAATCTCAATCTCAACTCAAATCAGAATTATGGAATAGTTTGTTTCATGGAACTTGACCAATCACCTCACACAATCACTTGACTAGGCTCAATCAACTCAACTCAACCAATCACCACAAGGGACTACTCTTTCTCAACAAAACCCTAGTCCAAGCATGTATCAACCAACTCAAATGTTTCCAACAATGCTCAACCATAAATCTCACATAACAATGATACTCATGTTCTTTTCAAGTTCTTTCACAACCAATGGGCTTCAACAACTATGCTTATAAAACAAGGTTTAAACACAACTCTCAAACCAGAAAACCTTGAAGCATTCAACCAACCACTTTCGAAAAGGAAACCACAATCAATCCTTTTCACTCCAATGATATTTCAGAAATCAACCACCATAAACAATCAATAGGAGAATGTGCCCATACCTTTTTGATGCCAAGAAGTTGTCCACAAAATCTGCCACACTAAACACAACTTTCCTTTCCAATCTCAATAAGGGTTAGTGGACTTCAAATAATAATCACAAGATAAGCATAACTCAATTTACACCTTTTTACTCCAACTTAATAAACACATCCACCAAAGTCCTTTTTAATAAAAACCCTTATCAAAAATAATAATCAATAAGGCTCTCAAAAATATTTTATAACAACTCCTTATTTCTCCTAAATCTTAATTTTCAATTTCATGAATATCAAAATAAATCAACAACTCATCCACCTCTGAAATAATAATCACAGCCCTTATAAAAATAAAGTTTAATTAAAAACTTTAATTATTCCTTAACCACCTTATAACTCCTATCCTAGGGCATCAACGAAATTAATTAGAGCAAAACGTAATTACCTCCTCAAGGGGATTCGAACCCCCAACTTGCACACACCACGAGCGCCTTAGCCGCGGCTAAGGTTGCCACACGAGCTAGCCGCTCATTCGAAAGGAAAAGGCATGACGTGCCTTAAGTCCTTCCTCCCTTCCATGCAAACCAAAAGTGCTTCGAGCGCTTTCCTTCCAATGCCTTCGAATGCAGTCAAGGAGATTCGAACCTTGACGTAAAGCGCTGCCACACACCTTAACAAAAAGCCAATTGCCAATGCGCCACTCTGCCCACAATGTCTTGGGCTTTCGACCAACCTTGGATTTATTCGTTGTCTCCCTTTTCAAAATGATTTTCGCATGAGCTCTCTTCGGATGCTTAGCCAATGATTAACACGAGCAAGGATTAATTTCAAATGAACCTTAGGATCCCCCTTTATATAGTCTTCTCCTCATTTTCGATGACGTCGGTGCATTATTGATTTTCCCTCTTTCTTTAGACGTCGGCGCTAACTTTAATTTTAATTTTAAAATTTAAATTTTAATTTTAAATAATTAAAATTTAAACTAAATATTTAAAATTAAATATCTCCATCACCGGGGCACCTTTTTCGATGAAACGAAAGGCCAACCTAGGTTTTAAGAAAAACCCATTTCAAATCTGCCATCCATGGTTTTAAATAAAACCTTTTATTTTGCCTACCTTGGTTTTCACAAAAACCCTGAATTTATCCATGCTTTCCAAAATATCATTTGCCCATCAAAACTCAATGTGATCCATATGACATCAATGATTCATGTGACATCAATGACAACATAAAATAACTCAAATTTCCAACAATCTCCCCCTTTGTCATTGATGGCAACACCTCTAAAGCAAAAACCACAATCACTACAAAAACCATCTCTGAGAATCAAAGTTGCTCCCCCTGACTCAATAATCTCTATGGAGGCTGCTCCCCCTAACTCAATGCTCTCTTTGGAGGCTGCTCCCCCTAACTCAATGCTCTCCCCTTACTCAAATCTCTCCCCCTTTGACATCAATGGCAAAAGGGACACCTATGGGGCTAAAAGATATGACTCTTAAACTTAGCCCCCTCACCACCTTCTCTCTTGAGGTGATTAATTTTGGGGTGGGAGTACTTTTACTCCCATATCACATTGTTTCTTTCCTCTATCAACTTCCTTCCATGTTTTTCTGATATCCTTCTCTTGATGAATTACTTGATCTTCTTGTCTAGAACCTGTTTGACCTTCTTGCCTTGAACTTGTTTGACCTTCTTGCCTTGAACCTATTTGACCTTCTTGCCTTGAACCTATTTGGAATTGAGTCCTACACCATTTTGCAATATGCCCAAAGTTATTGCAATTAAAACACTTGATATTGTAGCCTTTGGATGGTGCCCATGTCCTGAATTCATTCTTAAAATAATTTCCATATCCATTCCTTTCCTGAACCCTGTATTGTGAAGCTCTATTTTCATGACCATTATGACCATGACTTCTAAATTGTGAAGCTCTAAAACCAAAACCATGTTGCTCATTTCCTTTGCACTAAAAATCTCTATGACCAATCCTATTACATGAGAAGCAATGCCCCTAAAAACCATACCTTCTTCCTTTGAAGTTTCTTCTAGAAAAATCAAACTTCTTTGATCCATGGACCCTGCAATGTATAGCCCTGTGTCCAAATCCATTACAAGAAAAACAATGTCCTTGAAAAGCCCTTTGTTCATGCCTTGGTTCCTCATACCTTTCTTGACCATTATCCTTATGATCATTTTCAACTTGTGCATTGCATCCTTGAACCTTCTTTGTAGCATCTAAAACCTCTTCCTTAGTTTCTTCCTTGCTTTCCTCTTCAAGAATTTCTTTTTCTTTTGAACTTGATTCACCTATCTCAAAACAAGATCCAAACTGAATATTTGGAGCCATAGGAACTTTGGAACTTTCCTCACAAATCTTAGGTGCTTCCTTGCTTTCATATTTTAGAACTTCCTTTCCTTTTGAGTGTGATTCCCCAAACCTGAAATATGAGACCTTTGGTGCTTTGGAATCTTCCTCTTCTTTTTCTTTATTTGTGTCAAGTAGCAACTTGGCATCCATCTCTATAGCCTTTGAAACACATGTTTCCTTCTTAGTGAAAATATCTTGACCTTTTGAGTCATGTGATGGATCAAATTTCTCAAGTAAGGAACATTTCAATTCTTTCAGATTCTCTTTAACCTCTTGTAGTTGCTCATGGATAACATTGAAGTCTTCCTTTAGATCAACTGAGACATTATCCTCTTGCTTAACTTCTTCTATTTGGAGTGAATTTTCTTCTTCTACTTCTCTTATTCCATAGAAAAAACCTTCTTCATCTTCACTGTCACTAAGATCATTATAATCTTCTATAGCAAACAAACTCTCAAGATTTCTTTGACCATACTTGTTTCCTTGATGTGTCATCTCATCTTCACTATCACTGAAACCATTGCAATATCCTGATCTGTGATCTCTTTGACCACACACAAAGCATTGTTCTCTTTCACCTTCTATTCCTAGGAATAGATGTTCTTCCTTTTCATCATCTGACTTGTCTCTATCACTATGATCTGAGCTATCACTTGCTTCTACAATGTAGTAAGATTTCTTTGCCTTACAAAAAATTTCTTCTTCTCATACCTGTTTTGCTTGTATCTGTCATCTTTGTCATGCTTATGCTTTCCATATTCTTTTCTTCTGTGACCCTATTTTTCATCATCACCATTTTCTTCATGTGGACACTTGTATGCATAGTGACCAAGATCACCACACTTGTAGCATCTGACTTTCCTTATATCCCTAAAATTCTTTGAGTCCTTATTCCTTTTGATGAAGTTAGCTTCCTCATCATTATCTGAACCTCTACTTGTTTCTGAAACTTTCCCTTTCTCTTTTTCTGAAGCCTTGAATGCAATCTCTTTTATTGGAACCTGATGCTTACTTACCCTCATCTCATAAGTTGTGAGAGTTCCTTGCAATTCTTCCATTGTTAGCTTGTTGATATCCATTGTCTCTTCTATTGCTGAAACCTTAGCATCATATTTCATGGGAAGTGATCTCAAAACCTTTTGAGTAACTTCTGATTCTTTCATCTCAAAACCTAGGCCTCTCATGGTGTTAGTAATCTCATCAACACGAAGTAAAAACTTTGCAATATCTTCAGAATCTTCCATTTTCAATTCCTCAAATATTTTTCTATGAGTTTGTAGTTTTGCCAACTTTACCTTGGAATCTCCTTCATAAGTATTCCACAACTTGGTCCACATCTCATTAGCTGAATTACATACCATGACCTTTGCAAAATCTATCTCACGAAGCCCACTCAAAATACAATTCATTGCTCTTGCATTGATCTCAACCAATTTCTTGATAGTCTTATCTACCTCGGGATCACCTTCAACCCTATACTCTTTTTCAACCATTTGCCATACCTCATATCCTTGTGATATCAAGTAGTTCTTCATCCTCATGCTCTAGAAAGCATAATTGTTACCATCAAACAATGGAGCCTTATTTGTAGATGATCCATTCTATGAAGCCATCTGTGTTCTTGTAGAATCTACCCTCAAGTTGTTAGCCTTTTCGAAGGAACCCGCTCTGATACCAATTGAAGAACACAAGCTTATACTGAGAGGGGGGTGAATAGTATAAGACCACTTTTTACTTTCTTTCCAAATCAATATCAATTAATGTCCTTAATTACAATAACCAAATATAGCAGTGTGCATTAATAACTCAGATAGCAGTAGTAAGCAAGAGCACAAGTCACCACACACAATTGAGACACAAGATTTAACGTGGTTCCCCCAATGTGGGGTACTCCACCAGATAATATCCTTATAATATTTCACATAAAAATAAGGATCCTTATCCAATACAATGATTTCTTTGATCTGCTCAAAGCTAGGCAATAACAAGTTCACACAGAACTTGTCCAAATATGAATAACAAGCTCACACAGAACTTGTCCAAAATTGAATAACAAGTTCACATAGAACTTGTCCAAATCTGAATAACAAGCTCACACAGAACTTGTCCAAAACTGCTCCAACAAGCTCACCAAGAACTTGTCCAAATATGCTCTAGCAAGCTCACCAAGAACTTGCCCAAAATCTGCTCTAACAAGCTCACCAAGAACTTGTCCAAATCTGCTCTAGCAAGCTCACCAAGAACTTGTTCAAATATGCTCTAGCAAGCTCACCAAGAACTTGCCCAAATATGCTCTAGCAAGCTCACCAAGAACTTGCTCAAATCTATCCACAAATCTATCCCAAAACTATCCACAAAGTTGTCCACAAAGCTGTCCCAAAATTGTCCACAAAGGCCTTCTCAAAGGCTCAATCAATCATGCACAAGTAGCACTCAAATCTCATCCACAAATCTATCAAGGCAAAGCTCAAAGATGAACTCAACAATGAATGGCAATGTACTCTTCAATGGATGACAACAATGATCCACAATGATCTCAACTCAACTCAAATCAACTCATAGAAGCATAAAGAGAATTGTTAGAGACTCAATATGTTCTAAGCTCAATCTCAACTCAACTCAACTCAAATCAATCTCAACTCAACTCAAGTCAACTCATAGAAGCATAAAGAGAATTGTTAGAGACTCAATATGTTCTAATCTCAATCTCAACTCAAATCAGAATTATGGAATAGTTTGTTTCATGGAACTTGACCAATCACCTCACACAATCACTTGACTAGGCTCAATCAACTCAACTCAACCAATCACCACAAGGGACTACTCTTTCTCACAAAAACCCTAGTCCAAGCATGTATCAACCAACTCAAATGTTTCCAACAATGCTCAACCACAAATCTCACATAACAATGATACTCATGTTCTTTTCAAGTTCTTTCACAACCAATGGGCTTCAACAACTATGCTTATAAAACAAGGTTTAAACACAACTCTCAAACCAGAAAACCTTGAAGCATTCAACCAACCACTTTCGAAAAGGAAACCACAATCAATCCTTTTCACTCCAATGATATTTCAGAAATCAACCACCATAAACAATCAATAGGAGAATGTGCCCATACCTTTTTGATGCCAAGAAGTTGTCCACAAAATCTGCCACACTAAACACAACTTTCCTTTCCAATCTCAATAAGGGTTAGTGGACTTCAAATAATAATCACAAGATAAGCATAACTCAATTTACACCTTTTTACTCCAACTTAATAAACACATCCACCAAAGTCCTTTTTAATAAAAACCCTTATCAAAAATAATAATCAATAAGGCTCTCAAAAATATTTTATAACAACTCCTTATTTCTCCTAAATCTTAATTTTCAATTTCATGAATATCAAAATAAATCAACAACTCATCCACCTCTGAAATAATAATCACAACCCTTATAAAAATAAAGTTTAATTAAAAACTTTAATTATTCCTTAACCACCTTATAACTCCTATCCTAGGGCATCAACGAAATTAATTAGAGCAAAACGTAATTACCTCCTCAAGGGGATTCGAACCCCCAACTTGCACACACCGTGAGTGCCTTAGCCATGGCTAAGGTTGCCACACGAGCTAGCCGCTCGTTCGAAAGGAAAAGGCACGACGTGCCTTAAGTCCTTCCTCCCTTCCACGCAAACCAAAAGCGCTTCGAGCGCTTTCCTTCCAATGCCTTCGAATGCAGTCAAGGAGATTCGAACCTTGACGTAAAGTGCTGCCACACACCTTAACAAAAATCCAATTGCCAATGCGCCACTCTGCCCACAATGTCTTGGGCTTTCGACCAACCTTGGATTTATTCGTTGTCTCCCTTTTCAAAATGATTTTCGCATGAGCTCTCTTCGGATGCTTAGCCAACGATTAACACGAGCAAGGATTAATTTCAAATGAACCTTAGGATCCCCCTTTATATAGTCTTCTCCTCATTTTCGATGACGTCGGTGCATTATTGATTTTCCCTCTTTCTTTAGACGTCGGCGCTAACTTTAATTTTAATTTTAAAATTAAAATTTAAATTTTAAATAATTAAAATTTAAACTAAATATTTAAAATTAAATATCTCCATCACCGGGGCACCTTTTTCGATGAAACGAAAGGCCAACCTGGGTTTTAAGAAAAACCCATTTCAAATCTGCCATCCATGGTTTTAAATAAAACCTTTTATTTTGCCTACCTTGGTTTTCACAAAAACCCTGAATTTATCCATGCTTTCCAAAATATCATTTGCCCATCAAAACTCAATGTGATCCATATGACATCAATGATTCATGTGACATCCTCAAACTACCAATAGTTTCCCTTCACTAGTTATTTGTTATAAAGGCATCATTAGGGTTTTTGGTCACCCAACCATCTCTAGTTTTCTTTTCAAATTTTGTAGAAGGTAGAGTCTTTCTTTTATTGTACCTTGTATACATTATAATACCAACACATTTTCACACTAATAAATCCAAGTTTTGCACAAGAAAATATGAAGCCTACAAAGTGGTCCTGGTTAATTTAAGAAAAAAGTTTACCTTGCTCATCCCCATATGTGCATGGTTCAAAAATGTTGAGAATTTACAAAAGGACAAGCTCATCCCCACACAAAGCAATAAAAATACCTTACCCCATGTAAAATGTGGGTAAGTATCCAAAGAAGCAACAATACAAGAGAAAAATAATAATAAACAATGGTTTTTACCACTAACAAAAGCAAAAATTCCCAAAAGAAAAAGTGGTTTTCACCATTAACAAAATAAAAATAAATAATGGTTCTCACCCCTAGAATTCTCAGAATTTTGACTACCATAAGGTGATACTCATTATAGGTCGGATGGCATCAAGCCTTCATGGCAATGGTGGTATCCTTATGCATATAGATATATATGTCACATTAGCGACCTACTTTTATACATACCAATGTTTGCATGCAGATGAGCTAGCTTTTGGTAGCCTATATTACCTATGGTCTAATACAAATATGTAAAAAACTCAAGATAATGATATACTCACAGGGTCATATTCAATACAAATGAGCTGCATAAATACTATTTTGCACTCAAGTAACTTTAAGTGTTATCATAACAATGAACTCACACACACACACATGGATATAAAATATCTTGGTCATCCTAGCATATATATATCTTGCCAAAAAGTCTTGAATGGTTAATATACATATTTTGACTAGGTCACTAGAGTATTTGAGTCTCATAAAAACCTCAAGGATATCCTATAACATCTTACTATGCATTTCATTCCATACTATTTTATCACATGTTTTCCAGTTTACATTTCACAATTCATTACATAGTCTTATGATAACGTTAAAATGAATTGATGAATTTTGTACAGTCTATGGTGCTAGCATCTAGTGTGTCAAATAGTATTCATAATTCTCCATATAGATTAAAAAATCATCCATTTTATTTTGCATATACACATGTACATATCATCAAATAACATCATATTACAATACATGCATCCATGATAAGCATCCATAAAAGCATCAGTTTAGTAAACATAAACATTGCATACATATAATAAAGCAGTAGGGAAACACATGATGACATTAGAAAAACTTATATATATATATATATATATATATATATATATATATATATATATGTGTGTGTGTGTGTGTGTGTGTGTGTGTGTGTGTGTGTGTGTGTGGGTCTAAAAGATACATCATAATCCAAAAGCTACCCATAGGCTACAATCAAGTGGGTTGATGAGCCTAAAAAATGGTCATATTTTGTATAGGTTTCATAAATTATTATGCGGAAATATATTAGGAACTTTGTACTTTTATGAATGATTATGTAATTATTTAATAGAATTATTTGTGTTATCTAATTTGTGTGTTTTAGTGTGTTTTTGTAGAAATGTAGTTGGTTTTGACAGATTTTGATCAGTCGAGGTCTTTCGTGGACCTGGCACTCTATTTCTTTTGGGATCAAGACATGAAGGTAGATTCCTTCCTCTTCAAGGAAGGTTCCAATAGAAGGCAGGTGCTTTCCATATAGAGAAGGTGCCCAACATACTTAGGCATCTTTCATATAAGGAAGGTTCACCATACAAGGCAAAGTGTCTTCCATATAGGGAAGGTGCCCACATTAGTAGGCACCTTCCGTAGGAAGAAGACACTCAACTTTAGTATGTTGCTTCCGCATATAGAAGGCACCCCGCCAGAGCACATGAGGAAGGCACCTTCCTCATAGAGAAGGTGCCTCTCTATTCTTTACCTATTGACCAGACAAAGCTACGTGGGTAGTGTTGACTAGTGCAGTTTTAGTTCTACATCATGCAAGATAATTCTAGGAGCTTCACCAATGAATAGAAATGCCAGGCGAAGCATGAACCAATCATTGAATATGTTACCATTAGGAACAATGCCCGCTTTAGCAGATGTCGATTACATTTACTAGATTGTCCCAGTTTAGTCTGAACTAAACTACTATTGTAACTTATTTGTAACAGAAGATCTATGTGTGTGCTATATAAACACACACAAACCTCTCTGATAGAATCCAGACTAAGCATTATTTATCATTCTAAGGATATAGAAGCATTTTAATAATTCTTTTGCAAGTACAATAAAGCTTGAGAGTTCTTAACTATGTATTCAGCTGGAAGGGAGCTACTGGAGCTTGGGCCCACTCCAAGCCAGTATTCCTTCCCTTTTATTATGCTTTCAAGATTAATTTTCCTTCTTTCATAGGTTTATTTTCTGCACTGTTATTTTCACTTCTGTAGTAGGTTTATTTTCATTATGAATGTATGAATATTTATCTTCTCAAGATTTAATTATTCATTCATAAATTATTGGTGTGGATGAAAGACTAACAATCCTTTAAACCCCCTAATAGTAGAATTAGTCGAACTCATCTCAAAGTGGGTATTGTGAATGATCTGATATGAGACCCTTCTAAAGTTTACGAAGCTCCATGGGTTGACAATTTAAATAATCGGGCAAGTGAAAAAATAGGAGAAAAATTAACCTATGTTTGGTCCATAGCATTTTGGCACAGTTGTCAAGGAAATGCCTCTATTAGATTAATTACAATATGTAAAAACCTTCTATCTGACTTTGTATGAGTTCTTCAAGAATAAGAGGACCTGACGGTCGGTTCATAAAATAAATTCCACCAAAATTTGATTCAGTCGAACATTCTGAATTTGAACTACATTCGCCTGAATCACATCCAGCAGTCCACTGGAGTGAGGATCCTCACCTTATGCAAAGTGCTTCCTCATCCCATCAACCTGAGGGAGAATGAACTATTGTAAACCCATTTTTTAAGAGAACACCCTCAGATGAAGCTCTATTATGGAAAGCTATAGAAGATCAAACGATAACACCAGCCGATTTTAGAGCCCTAGCTCAGAAAGTTTTGAATGATCATGAGACCATAAGAACTGCATTAGAGACCACATTTCCTAAAAAAATGGTCGATGAAGAGGCTTCATATGGATTTAGTTTCCTGATTGAGGAAGAAGTAGGAGAAACCAAAATGAAAAACATATCCCCTGCTCACATTCCTACCTTTAGAGGATACCCGACCAAGGACCCTGAGCTATTTTATTTAAGTTTGATGTTCTATGCAGGTCTGTGGACTAAAAACATAATACACAAAAGCTAAAGCTCTTTCCTTCCACATTAGATGATGCAGCTCTGTGGTGGTTCATTGTTCTGGGAGACAAACACATTGCCACATGGGATCAAATGAAGAGGCTCTTTTTATAGCAATATCAAGACTTTAGGAGAGCAAGAGACTCCAGAGAGGAGGTCCTAAGCATGATACAGAAATAAGATGAGTCTCTTGAGTAGTACTAGGAGAGATTCAATTTCAATCTTCAACGATCTCCTCATGCGAAGCTAGCTAATAAGTCTCTTAAAAGTATCTTTTTGAGAGGACTTAACAATGAATCACTAGAAGCTCTCAACATGATTTTTGGAGGTAACGTCTACCAGCACACTATGGAATATATCAAATAGTTATGCCAGAACTACTCAAGGAGGATAGGCAAGACCACTTCTAGAACCATGAAAGCAACTGCTTCGGTCACAGAAATAGAAATAGGTAATATGTTGGAAGATTTGAAAAGTGAGATGCTTTCATCTCTAGAATTATAGATGGACACACTATTGTTAGAGAAAAAGAAGCAATAAAATGATTCAACATTAGCTTATTTTTGCCCAAAATGTAGAGGAAAGCATGTAAAGAATGCATGTTCGGGGAACAAAGTTAGAGTATGCATGATCTGTAAGCTAAATCATAAGACCCGATTGTGCTCGCAATTTCCCAACATCAAGGAGGATGTTGATGTTACAGAAGCCTATTTTGTAGGCAATCAAAGGAGTTGACCATAAATCCCTATGGGAAATACGCCGCCAGCAATGCCATCATATGGGGGAGGACCGTACATGCCACAAGGCCAGCCTCAACCACCTAACATGAGGTGGTGGGGGCTATCTCCTTGTTCTAATGCACCCCTAGGAGTGGCATATCCGAACCAGTGGCCTTGGATGCAATATCAATACCCTAGGAAATAGTGGAGAGGCCAAGCTCAATGGAATCTGACTCCACAAAACGTAGCACCAAATCACCCCCAGTAAAACCTGCCAACCTTGCCTGCAGTGAGACCTACATAGCTACCCACACAACCGATGAAAAATCCAAACAATAGAGTAAATAAGCATACATATAATGTAGAATGTGATATGTACCCGATGTATAATATTAGTTGTAATCCTATGTAGCTTAGATTAGGTAGACATCTAGGAGTAGATATACCTCCCCTGGTAGAAGAGGAGGCAGAAGTAGAGGAAACAGCTCTTATAGAAGAGGTGGAAGAAGAAGTGGTTGAGAGAACAAAGGCTCCATTTCCTAGTCAACTACAAGAATAGAGGAAATTAACGCGGCTAGAGTTTGATATTCTTTCTAGCTTAAAAAATATCACGGTGAAAATTCCACTTTTTCAAGCTATTTGAGACACCCTGATATATTCTAAAGCAATAAAAGAGATGTGCCTAGAAATTTAGGCTGAAGAGTGACCCAAAATATTAATGTTGTGGGAAATTTGGTTGATTTAATGATGGGCAAGATGTGCCACCCTACGTACATAGACCTAGGTAGCCCAGTGTTGACAGTAAAAATTTAGGGGTATTCCTTGACCAATACGTTGGTCGATCTTGGTGTAGCCATTAATGTAATGCCTCAAGAGACCATGTAGAGGCTAAAACTCATAGACTTGAGGCCAACCTCAAAAATTTTATAGCTATCTGATCGATCAACCATAGCACCGTAAGGAATGCTGGAAGATATAATTGTGATGGTTGATACATGGGAATATTCGATCAACTTCCTGGTGTTACAATCTAAAACCAGGCTAGGTGGCTACCCACTTATCTTAGGAAGACCATGGTTGGTGATAGCTGACACCTAAATTAGCTATCGTGATGGGATGCTGACCACCTCCAATGGGTAGAACATAAAAAGGCTGACTATTTCACCTCCTGTGTAGTCCATTGATTCGTTGGGAGGGTCTACATTGACCAAGCACAAAGAGGAGGGGTTGTCCATCATCTAGTCGATGATGGCATTGGAAAAAATGGTGGAGGAAGAATATGAGGATGATGTTATCATAGAATTCCTCCAAGAAGAGTCCTCTAGTGTTATGCCTAAGTCACCATTAGCTGGCACCCAGGACCACCAAATCCGATAGATAAATGTTGGGCCAAGAAAAACGTTGAATATCAAAAGTGGGTTGACCCCCACATAGCTAAGGAAGGTAGAAGAACTCTTGGTTAGACACCAACAAGAATTCGCATGGTATTACTCAGATATGAAAGGTATCATCCTAGAAATTTACACCCATCAGATATACCTTGAAGAGCAGGCAACTCCAAGCAAGCAGCCACAAAGAAGAATGAATCTGGCAATGAAGGACATTGTCAAGGAGGAATTGTAAAAACTATTGTCAGTTGAATTCATATATCCAATTTTTGATAGCAAGTGGGTATCACCGCTAGTGGTGGTCCCCAAGAAAAATGGGAAGTGGTGGATTTGTGTAGACTACAGGGCATTGAACAAAGCGACCAAAAAGAATCACTTCCCACTCCCATTCATTGATCAGGTCTTGGATACACTTTCGGGGTGAAAATACTTCTCCTTCCAGGATAGATTTAGTGGATATAACTAGATTCAGATAACAGAATAATATCAAGATAAAATGATGTTCACCTGCCCTTGGGGAACATTTTCTTATTAGGTATTGCCTTTTGGGTTATGCAACGTGTTGTGGGCCAAACAAGGTGAATGGTTTCCTATTTTTGTCACATGCCCGTGCATTTAATTATTAACCCAAGGAGCTTCATAAACTTGCGAAGAGTCAGAATTAGGTTACTACAATACCACTGGAGGTGAATCTGCTGATCCTACATTTGGGGGGTGTTCTTGAAATGGTTGTCAATCATTCCTGCACTCCTCAATAAATTACGTAAGAATAACAAAATTAAATCTACAAAAATAAATCATGTACACATTCTTGAAAATAAATCTACTGCAAATACTGGAACTAGAAAACTAATGAACATTCTTATGAAAGCAATAAACTAATTAAAATAAACAAAAATGAAATGGGGAAGAAATACTGGCTTAGAGTGGGCCCAAGCTCCAGCAGCTTCTTCCCGATCGAACATGCGCTTTAGAACTTTTGGAACTGTAATATATTTATCAACGTATTACAATCTATCTTCTATAACTCTAAATGGATCTTTATTAATTATTTCTATATATCTCTCAGAATGATCTATGTGTGTTTATATAACACACCCATAGAACTTCTATTACAGAAATGGTTACAATAGTCAATTCTTCCTAGACTAAATTAGAATAGTCTGGTGAATGCAATCGATGTCTGGCATTATATTTTGATGGTGGCGTGCTCGTTTCAGTTTGTGATTTTCCTGGAATCAATAAGACATTTTGATACATTGGTGCTATCTCCAATTTAGCTCTACATGATGCAGAGCTGGAACTGCACCAGCTGCTGCTGTCCACATCATTCAAATCTAGTCAACGAGAAAAGAATTAGTGGCGCCTTCCTTATGAGGAAGGTACCTTGTTATCACGGTGCCTTCTGGTTGTAGGGAGGTGCTTGCCTTCTATTAGTGCCTTTCGAATGTGGGGAGGCGCTTGCATTCTATTAGTGCATTCTGGCTATGGGGAGGCGCTTGCCTTCGGTTGGTGTCTTTCGGTTGCAGGGAGGCACTCGCATTCAGTTGGCGCCTTCCGACTGCAAGGAGGCACTCGTCTTTGGTTTGGCACCTTTCGATTGCAGGGAGGCGCTTGTTACCTTGGTGCCTTTCGGTTGCAGGGAGGTGCCTATGTTCTCTACATTGACCCCCGATGAAATAAATTGCCAGGCCCATCAAAAGGACCTCGACCGTTCCAAATCTAACTAAATCAACTGCAATTCCACAAAACATACTAAAAACACACAAATTAGATAACACGCATAATTATATCAAATATCTATATAATAATTCATAAAAGTACACAATCCTTATTATACAGCCGCATATTGATCAAAGAAATATGTACAAAATATGAGCATTTTTGGTGCTCATCATCCCCCCACGCCTAACATATGCCACGCCCTCATGGCATCCAAGCTGTAGGTAGCCCCTGAATTTTCATCGTCGCCATCTCTTGGAGGATTTTGATGCCCCTGCGGCCCGAGTCTATCTTTTCATGCTGGCATTTGAAGGTGTGTTTTGCCTTTGCCTATGGGAAACTACGGCTATCAATTGTCCTCTTCTTGTTTTGGTCGCTACTGGTGGTGGTCTAGCCAGCGTTGTTCCTATCGATTGAAATGTAGCTTTGGCAGCTTGCCAGAGGTTGGCGTCTGGAGGTCTGACCACTACCAGAGGGATATCCGAGTTATCCCCTCTAGAAGGCACTACTTGGGCCTTGTATAATCCGGCCGCTTCAAGGGTAAGCCTTGCATTCTCCTTTGCAATCGTAGTGGCCTCCAATTGTGGGCCATATACTCCCCACCGTTTCAAGTACTTCCTCATCATGGAAGGCCGTCCTCGGGATGAACCATAGATGTTCCAAAATTGGCTATCTTCTGTCGAATTGACGTAGATGCCAAAATCTCATTTTACCCTCGAGGATGCCTTCCTGGCCTCCTTGGCTACTTTCATTTCATTGCGTAGCTACTCGAAATATTTTTGCCTTTTGATGAACAGCTGCATGTCCCATTCGTCCTCCTCTGACTCGACGAAGGTCACTTTCACCTTCTATCGAGTTGTCCTAGGCCTCTTTGGCTTGGCCTCTACATAAATATGGTGGCTTGTATCGGGGTCTTTTCTTTCTCCTTTGATTCCCTCGTGAGAGGCAATCCAGTCACTTGTGAGATGAACTCAGGGGTGACTGGAATTTCCACCCCTCATACTTGGGCCGCATCGCCCCTCAAAGAGGCGGCAAATTCTCTAGCTGCCTCCACGTCCTGGCCCTGACTGACCAAGGTGCAGTATTCGAGCCACCTCTCAACTTCAAATTGGGTCTTCACTACCCCTCTGATCCCATCAATATCACTGGGTTCATTCTTCTTGATCGTGTGGTTCTTGGACCTTCCTCCCATGGCGCCTTTTGCTGCTGTATATTTTTTTTTTGTCCTTCCTTCTTCAGGAAGGTGCCTTCTTATAGAAAAGATGCATAACCATAGCAATTATGGAAGGCACCCTATCATTGGCATGCAATTCTGGCTATGGTGGGATATGATCTCTATGACGACGGTATCTTTTTTGGTACTGTGT
Source organism: Wollemia nobilis (assembly GCA_028583015.1). Taxonomy (NCBI): domain Eukaryota; kingdom Viridiplantae; phylum Streptophyta; class Pinopsida; order Araucariales; family Araucariaceae; genus Wollemia; species Wollemia nobilis. Next base: position 8,718,311 of record JAQPPZ010001411.1, read on the forward strand.
ATTTATAAATAATTATATAAATGATTTGATTTAGTATGCACGTACCTGATTCGTCGTTCTAGTCATCGTGGTAGCCGCTAATTTGCTGACTTGTGACATGAGGGAGGGGTATGGTCCTTTGATGCTGCTCATTTGTGCGATGCTTCATTTCTCTTGATGTGTCCAACATATGTAAATGTTTCATGGGGGAAGTGTTCTTTGGTACCTTTCCCATATGGATGGTGTCCTTGTAGCACCTTTTCGATGTTGTCGGTGCTCTTCTTTGAATGAATGTGCCTTTTGATGCTATGAGGTGCCTTTGATTGGTGGGAGGCGCTTTTGCCTGCATGCATCTTCCCAATGTGGGAGGCGCCTCCTTCTGGTTCATGCCTTCCCGATGTTGGAAGGCGTTCGTCTTGATGAATGTGCCTTCCTGATGTTGGAAGGTGTATTCGACTGGATGAATGCGCCTTCCTGATGTTGGAAGGCATCTCGGCTAGATGAATGCACCTTCTTGATGTTGGAAGGCGTATTCGACTGGTTTTTTTTTTTTCATCTTGGTGCCTTCTTGCCACGGAAGGCACCTACATATGTACTTTTTTTGTTGCATCTTGGTTCCTTCCTGCCATGGAAGGCGCCTACATATGTACTATTATTATTATTATTTTATTATTATTTTTATTTTTTAAGAACTTTTGAATGGATGGAAGGCGTTGTATTCCGATTTGGCGCCTTTCAAATGCAGTAAGGTGCCTTCCTTTGGATGGGTGCCTTTCGAGTGCAGTAAGGCACCTTCTTCTGGACTTGGTGCCTTCTTCTGGATGCATTAAGGCACCTTCTTCTAGACTTTGTGCCTTTCAGGTGTAGTAAGGCGCCTTCTTCTGGATGGGCACCTTTCGAGTGTACTAAGGCACCTTCTTTTGGACTTGGCACCTTCTTCTGGATGTAGTAAGGTGCCTTCTTCTAGACTTGGCACCTTCTAGATGCAGTAAGGCGCCTTATTCTGGACTTGGCACCTTCTGGATGTAGTAAGGTGCCTTCTTCTGGATGGCGATTTGATTGGAAAAAGGGTGATCAAGCCTTCCCAATTTTTCATGCTGCCCAGATTCTACCTACGAGCCGATGTCGAAATGCTGAGCCAAATCAGGCCTGGTTTCCTAAATACCTATCCCTCGTGCTGTCAGGTCCTCCACCTGCAAAAACACAACCAAAAAAGAAAGGAAAATAAAGGTAGTTAGATGCGTTCCATGCCTGTTAGGCCCTGGATTAGGATGCCTGTAGCTTGCATGCGGGCGTCGTCCCTACAAAAACACACATTACAAAAAAAAACTATATTAACTAAAAAAAAAATTGGGTGAGCATTTTTGTGCCCACCATTTCACCTGTGAGAGTTCGGTCCAGATCTAGCAATATGGGGTCTCCCCCACTCCTCTAGATTCCACATGTAATGTTTCAAACGTATTATAGGGGCGTAGTCGATGGCCATTGACTATGAACATGGTGTTGCTGTTGTCAATCGTCTTAACGCACACCACCCTATTCCTAATGAGCTCTGCCACCTCATACAAACCCATCCACCTCTTCGTAAGTTTAACCTTCCTTTCTTGGAATCGAGAATCGTACAACAGTACCCATTCCCCTACCTGAAACTTCTTCAGCTTGATGTGGTTATCATGCCACTTATTTCTCTGCTTCTGTATAATCTCTGTCCTCTGCAAAGCATCCAATCGTATTTCGTCCAGCTGATCTAGCTAGTGAATCCTCTATTTTTGAGCTTCGTCCAAGCTCAAATTTAATTCTGAAGCTGTCCTTAGAGTTTTGATTTTGAACTCGATGGGCATCATCGCATTTTTTCCATAGACCAGTTGGAAAGGTGTGCATCCTGTGGTGGATTTCCATGTGGTGTTGTATGCCCAAACTGCCTTTGACAACCGTGTGGCCCAATCTTTGTTGTGTTGCTGTACGGTTTTGGTCATGATGTTTTCTATCTCCTTGTTTGTTACTTATACTTGCCCATTCGCCTGTGGATGGTAGGGCATGGTTTTATTGTGTCAAACTCTATACTGATCCATTAGCTCCTCAATCAATTTAGAGGTGAATTGGGGCCCTTGGTCTGTTGTTATCTCTCGAGGAACCCCAAATCATGTGAAAATATGGGCAAATAAGAAATCAGTGACCGTTATTTCCTTTGAGTCCCTTAATGCCTGCACTTCCACCCATTTGGTGACGTAATCCATGCAGACCAAAATAAACCTCCTTCCCATCAAAGGTGGATTAAATGGTCCCACGAAGTCCATGCCCCATTTATCAAAAGGTTCCAGGTGTACCTGGGGCTACAAGGGCATTTCATCTCGATGGGTTGGTCTACCCATCCTCTGGCACTCGTCACACTTGCTGGTATATGTTGTCGCATCCTTGAACAAAGTGGGCCAAAAATACCCAGCCTGTAAGATTTTGTAGGCTTTTCGTTTCCTTGCAAAGTGTCCTCTGCATGGCTCATCGTGACATGCCTTGAGCACTTCTAAAAACTCCTGTTCTGCTATGCATCTTCTTATAATTTTGTCCTGTCCTATTTTAAATAGGAGACCATCCATCTAAAGGAATGATGCGCTCTTCTCTATGACCGCCTGCTTTTCTCGGTAGGAGAGAGCAGGTGAGGTATTTCCGGTGGCCAAGTAATTGGCTATGTCTGCATACCACAGAGTTTGTTCACTAATAGAGAACAAATGTTCATCCAAAAACTGATCTTCCACTACTTGATGATTTGCTGGTATCAATCTAGATAGAAAATCTGCCATGATGTTATCCTTGCCTGGTTTATCGACTATAGTGATGTCGAATTCCTGCAATAGCAACAGCCATTTGATAATTTTTCCACCAATGGTCAACTTGCTCATCAAATACCTGATAGCCACATGGTCCGTATGGATGAAGACCTTGTATCCCGTTATATAGTGTTAGAATTTGTTTATTGCATGGACAACTGCGAGGAATTATTTTTCTATCACTGTATAGTTGAGCTCCACTCCCGCAAAGTTTTTACTGACATAATAGATGGCGTAAAATTCTTCACCGTCTTTCTGCCCAAGGATTGCTTCGATCGCATCGTTAGATGCATCACAGTAAATATGGAACGGTATTCCCCAATTTGGTCCTCTCAATACTGGTGTAGATATCAATTTTTCTTTCAGCAATTGGAACACTTCTTCATAGTCTCCCGTCCAATTAAACTCTATGTCCTTAGAAAGTAGGGTGTGTAGTGGTTTGGCAATCTTACTAAATTCGGTGATAAATCGTCGGTAGTACCCGACTGATCCAAGGAAACTTACCTCCTTCTACATTTTGGGGCTAGGTAGGTCTCTGATGACCTCGATCTTCCTCTTGTCTACTTTTATTCCTTCCGTAGAGAGGTGATGTCCCAACATGATGCCTTCCTGCATCATCATAAAACATTTTTCATTACTTAGGGACAAATGATTTTCCTTGCTCCTGTCGAGCACTCTTTCCAGATTTATCATTGCCTCCTCGAAGGTTTCTCCATAGGTGGTGATGTCATCCATGTATACTTCCACCCCGTCTCCTATCATATCAGAGAATATGCTAAGCATCGCCATTTGAAAGGTGGCCGATGCGTTGCACAGTCCAAAAGGCAATACCTTATAGGCAAACATTCCCCATGGATAGGTGAATGTTGTTTTATCTTGATCTTCTTCCCCTACCTGAATCTGGTTGTAACCACTGAAACTGTCCAAAAAGGAGAAGTATTTTCTTCCTGAGAGTGTGTCCAAGACCTGATCGATGAACGGGAGCGGGAAGTGGTCTTTCTTAGTCGCCTTGTTTAATGCCCGGTAGTCCACGCAGATCCGCCATTTCCTGTTATTTTTGTGGACCACCACTAATGGTGATACCCATTCACTATCAAAAATCGGATATATGAGTTCGATAGCCAGAATTTTGTGTAGTTCTTCTCTGACAATGTCTTTCATTGTTGGGTTCATCCTTCTCTATGGCTGCCAACTAGGAGTTTCTTGGTCATCTAAATAAATATGATGGGTACATATTTTTGGGTTGATGTCGTGCATATCTGCGTAGTCCCATGCAAATGTTTGCTGGTGTTTTACTAGAAGCTCTTCTAATTTTTCTAGTTGCGTGGGTGTCAACCTGTTGTTGATGTTTAATATCCTCCCTAGCCCAACGTGTATTTGTCGGATGTGCTGATCTTGGGTGCCAGTCAACGATGATCCAGGTGTGGGGGTGGACAATTCTCCATGGAGAAACTCCATGATAGCACCATCCTCGTCCTCTTCTACCACCTCCTCCAAGGTCATCACCGGCTGGATTATGGACAACTTCATAGTTCCATGCTCAATGATCCTGGGTTCTTTTTCCGAGTCCATAGACTGATCTGGCAGTGAAATGGTTAGCCTTTTGATGTTTTGCCCATTGGAGATGGTCATTAGCCCATCCCGGTAGCTGATGTAAGCGTCATCTGTTGCCATCCATGGCCTCCCCAAAATGATCGGGTAACCACCCATCCTAGTCTTGGTTTGCAAAACTAAAAAATCAGTTGGATATTCCCATGCACTGACTATTACGATCACATCTTCCAGCATCCCTTTCGGTGACACGGTTGATCGAGCAACTAACTGTAGCACTGTCGTGGTTGGCTTCAGGTTCGTGAGCTACAGCCTCTGCATGGTCTCTTGAGGCATCACGTTGATGGCTACCCTAAGGTCAACCAATATGTTGGACAAGGAATGTCCTCCAATTTTTATAATCAGCACTGGGCTGTCTGGATCTGCATACTTCGAATGACGTGTTCTACCCATCATTAGATCTGCCAGTTTACCCATGACGTTGATAGTCTGGGTAGCTTTTCATCTCGGTCTCCTTAGAAACATTTCTCTAATTTCCTTGGTGTAAATGGGGACATCTCGAATTGCTTGAAATAATGGGATTGTCACTGTGATTTTCTTCAAGCTCGATAAGATGTCGAATTCCAACTATGTTGTTTTTCTTTGTGTATCGCTCCAAATTTTTCGCACCCCTACCTTCAGGCTATTGGATCCGCTCCCGGAAGGAGGATGGGAAAAGGATGGTGCGGTACCTCGGACGAGAGGACTTTGCGAAGGTCCCGCCTCTCAAGGGAGGTGCATTTTGGTGATTTTTCGACGGATGGTGGGTTCACCAGGAAACATTTGACGGCAGTTTCCACGCCTAGGTTTTGGGAATGAGTTTTGATGAGTTCGTTTTATTTTTAAACATTCATCCTAGGTTTGGCCGAATGATTCTAACTTAAACTACATGAAAATGCAATTTAAATGCATACAACAAACATAAAGGAAAACAAAAACAGAGAATTTGCAGGAGGCCAATGAAGATTACCTGATCCAGAAGTCTGATGGAGTTTTTGAAGCTTGAAGCAGTCTGGATCATCCGCAATTCAACAGAATCGCCTTCAATTTGATAAAATCGTCTGAACTGACAAGATCGTCTGAAATCTGACGAATTCGTCAGACGAATTCATCAGAGACTTGCAAAACAGCAAACAGATGCGAAATACGAGAAATTCTATTTTGCAAACAGGGGCAAACTATGTAAAATAGTAATATGAGTGTTGAACAATATACAAGAACATAAGTAAATGCAAATAACTGTGTTTAGATAGCAGAATATGATCTTAATCTGTAAACTTAGACAAAATGGGTGAACTCCAAATGCAATATAATATAAAAACTGAATAAACAATCTAATTTACAACATAAAATGACAGAGAAAAGAGACAGAAGAACAAACTCCAGGCACTGATTGCCTCGATGTGCGTTGCAGTCGAAATCGTCTCGCATCAGTACGAGATCGTCCCGAATTTGACGAGATCGCCTCCGATCTTGACAGGTTCGTCGACTGCGATAGGTACTGGCTCCGGCTGAAAACCAGTGGTGTACCTGCAATGAAATGACTATAGGACTAATGCAAAATATGAATTACGATGTTTTAGAGCATAAGGGTTCAATTTGCATAAAAATTCAGCCAGGGGTTGGGGAGGGAAAAGTCTTAGAGTTAAATAGGCATAGGATAGTTGTTGGGAGGTTGGAGATCATCCCAATTTGGGAGATCTCCAACGGGGGAAGGGTCCCAACGGTGCAGACACGCTTCTACCCGGATTGGAGACCCGTTGGAATGGATTCCAACTATGCAAATTCAGTTTTGCGATGAAATCGTCTGGACGTTCTAGTCCAGACGAAATCGTCAAATCTGGGGCGATATCGTCTGATCGGAGACGATATCGTCAAACGGTCAAAACAACTCGCTAAAAATGGCACGGAAAAAGGAGGAAACGGGTTTCTCGGCGGTTAACGGGCGGTTTGGGAGGTTAAATTTGAATTTAAATTTATTTACTAAGGTGAATGTAAATTTTCCAATTTTATCGCGCCAATTTTAGGGTGCTACATTTTGCCCCCTCTTTAGCGAATTTTCTGAAGAAAATGCGTTAAAGATGAGTTCTTCTCGATCTACGAGAAAGCAAAAAAATTATTCCCATTTTTAGGCGACGATTCTTGGTCGAATCGTACGACAGCTTACTATGGTGCCCCCTCCGTGTTTTTACCCAAATCGAACGTTTGAGGTAAAAACGCGAAAAAGTAAAAATTAATTTGAATTATTTTTGAATGAAATTATGTTTGATATATGATATGTTTTTGATCATATGACTTGTGTTATGTGTATGTTTATGATGCTTTTATGTTTGATTGATTGATTTGATTGATGTAATGATTGGATTGATGATTCATGTAATTATGTCGTTTTGGAAAATATTATAACTTGGATGTCATGCTATAAATATTTTAAATGAAATAATCTGATGTAACAAATTGATTGGTTGTAATGAAATGTGATAAAATAAAAAGAGATTTCTAACAATAATTTCAAAGGACATTGTCGCTATTATAGACCATTTCATGGAGTCGCTGCTCACTCGGTCGTCAAGCTAGTCCCAGGATAGAAATATTGTTAAAAGAAAAAAGTGCTTAAGAGACTGTCTTAAGACTTTGTTGTGATGATGCAAATGATGATGATGATGATGGTTTGCTTTCAGATTTCCATAAAAATATTATGCATGAAATATTGTAAAATAATTTTTGCTAGGCATAAATTCCTAAGTGTGATAAAATTGTTGAATAATTCCTTAAGAATTATACCATCATTGCAAAATGCAAAGGTTGACATAATGATATGAAATAATAAAAATGTGTTTGCTTTTGAAAAGCATAATTTGTGTAATAGAATGAAGTCATATGGTTTTTATGAATTTTGATAAATTGGAGAAAATATTGTTACAATGGTTTTCGCTAGGTATAGAATATGTAGGTATAGACTTATACCATCATCGCGAAGATCAAAGAAAAGATAGTTTTATTGCATGGTTGATTTTTAATGAACAAAAAAGATGAAAATGAGGACTTGCGCTAAGCATAAAACTCCAATTTTGGTTTTGGAATTATACCATCGTCGCGAAAGTCGATAAGATATATATGATATGTTTTAATTGAAATTTTTGATTTCTTCTATTATATAGTTGTCTTTGTGGTAAATAATTGTACTTGATTATTCCAAACAAGTTGCAAAATAATATTTCAAAGTATTTTGAAAAAATTAGATTTATAAGGAATCCCATGTGCATAAGTGAATTCATTGCCAATCTTGATTTATCATAATGATAGACAAAATCTCTCAAATACAAATGTGTGTGCAATTGTATGGTTCAATTTACCAATTTTGAGCAAGATACTATGATACAAGTGATTTGAATAAACCAACTAAGTGTTCATTAACCATGATGTAGATGCATATAACCATACTAGGCTACTATGTAGATCGGATTATCAAGAGCTAGCTAATCCATAAGCAGACATAGGTCTAGTACAAAAGAAGGTCGCTAATGTGACGGACATATCGCCACGCTAGGAGTTACCCAAGGCCAAGCGGGTTGGGCACAAACCACCTGTTATGGGGCTTACCTCACGCTTTCGAATAATTGAGAATTCCAGGGATTCAAGCTCATCAACCCTTCTTTTTTTTTTCAAAGGGTAGGGAAAGGGATTTTATTGCTTTCTTGCTTTCTTTTGAACTTTGCTTATTTTTCTTTTGCTTGATTTTTGAGATAGTGCTTGAAATATTGCTGAAGTGATATAGAATAACATTTTTCTTTTCTCTTTTCTTTTTCTTGAACTTTTCTTTTCTTTTTCTTTTTCTAGGGATACTTGCTCGGATTAGCTGTAGAGCAAGGGATTTTTATTCTGGGTAGGGGTGAGCTTGTCCTTTTGCCAATTCTCAAAGATTCTAGACCATGTGCATGATAGGATAGCAGGGAAACTTTTCACTCAAGAAATCAGTTCTACTATGTAGCAAAACATGGAAATTACAAATATAATCATTTTATTGTGAAAAGATGTGCTTGGTTTAAGTAAATACCAAGATCAATTCTCTATGCTCAAACTTTATTTAATTGATTTTTGTGAACTTTGATATAAGAGAGATTAGTAATCATGCCAGATAAAATCAAGATATTTATTGTGTGAGTGTGCAAGTGAGGGATGCCAAATAAATGCTAGTTTTATCCAAAATAAGTTGAAACATATAATTGCAATAATTGTAAGAAAATAATGATTTTGAGAAAGTTTTGAGAATGTTGACTCTCTCTTTATTCTATATATTGTTTTGGTTTCGAAAGAGTCAAGCATATAGTTGTTTTTGGATTTTTATGTTGATTTTTGTTTTAGAGCAAAAGGAACTTTACAAGTGCTTTAAATAAATGCAATAAATATTTTTGAAGATTTTTGAAGATTTTATGAATGTTTTTGAGGTTTTTGAATAAATTGAAAGAAATACACGATAATGATTTTGAACAAATATATACATGGATGAAATGATCAAATTTATGCATAATAACGTTTGAGATGTAAAATATTCATGGGTTCTTTAAGTTCTTTACCATCTAAGGTAGATAATTTATATGCTCCTGATTCAAATTTTGCAGTAATGATGTATGGTCCAAGCCAGTTGGGCTCAAATTTACCTTTAAGTTCCTTAGTTGCATTTGTATTTTTTTTAATATTTTGAGGATTTTGATTTTTTTGTATTTTGATTTTAATTTATGAATTGAAATTGGTGGTATATACAAGATGATCTATATACACTATACAAGGTTTATTTGAGTATAGCATGTCTAAGGTTGCTTCAAAATCAAAGGAGGTTTTGAAGGATAATCTGGTTGAGGTGAAGGTAAGAACAAAAGGTGATGAGTAAAAGGTAGTGATAACAAAAGCTTTGTTATAATGTAGAATAATGTAGAAAAATATTTGACTTTTATATGTGGAAAATTGATCATATTACAAAATAAAATGTCATAAATATAAGAAAGTTCTTCATTCTTATTATTATATTCCAAGTTTTGATAAGATGGAGAAAGTATATGTGAAAGACATGCATGGGTGTTATTTGGTAAACAAGGATGATCATATATGGATGAAGAAAAGTGATGGATAGAAGATAATTGTGATAATAGAGAATGTATAGAACTTGATGTTTCAACCGTTAAATATTCTTCAAATGGTGTTGGGTCACCATGTATGGTAACAATTTTATTTGCAATTTCAAACTTCAAACATTGGTGAAGAGTGGAAGGGACAACCCTCATCGTATGAATCCAAGGACTTCGGAGAAGTAGTTTGTAAGGTGAAGGACAATATCCTACATAGAATAAAGTATCCAGGATCTTGGATCCAATATTAAGGGGAATAATTATAGTACCTTGAGGTTCTTGAATTTCATTGTTAAAAGATTTTATAATAACATTTGATTCATTACTATCTTCTTCCTTTAATTTGTGTTTTTGAAATAATTGATAAGTGCATAAATTAAGAGAAGAGTCATTATCTACCATGATAGTTCTAACAAGTGTTTCTTTACGAGATCCGATAATGTAAAGATAGGAGTCTTCTTGTGGAGTAGAGGAAGGAATATCCTCATCATAGAATGAAATATGGTTAACCTCAAGAGGGTTTATACCATTAATTATGTTCTTAGAGAAAATATGATGAGGAACAAATTGTTGGCTAGGTATTTTGAACAAAATTTCCATATGAGCAATTTGTAATACTTCTAAAAGGGATATCTTTGCTTGAGGATTAATCACTTGTTGTTGGTTATCAAAGTGGATTTCAGATTGAGATTTTGATTCTAAAGATGAACTTTCTATGCTTACATTACATTTTGTATCATTCTCTAGAGCCAAAGATAGTTTTGAAAGTTGGTCAAATGAGGAATCCATATCTTGAATATCGGATTGAGTTGATTGAACTTGAGGTTGCTCATTTGTATTTTTTGTTACAATATTAATAATATCATCATGATGGGACACATTAACATGCAATATTTGATTGGTTTCTTGTTGTTGATAATTGAATAGGGGTTCTTGGGAGATCCCCATGTCTTGATTGATTATTGGCATTTGTTGTGTAGGGGTTTGATTGTTTACTGAAGATTTATAGTCAGTTGTAGATTGTAATTCCTTTATATTAAAAAGACCCTTATCAATCAAATCTTGAATTGCACATCTTAAATCTTTACAATTTTGTGTCATATGTCCATCTACTCTATGATATTCACAATGTAGCTCAGGTTTAAACCAATATGATGTGGTATCAGGTTGTCTTATGGAAGGAAGTCCAATAATATTTGTGTCAAGTAAATACTTGAGAATTATATCCATTGGTTGATTAAGCCTAGTAAATTTACGTGATGAAGGTTTTTGAGAGGTTTTTGATAAATGCCTTAGGAATTTTGTCATAAAAGGACCTAATGGTTTCTCACCTCTACTTTCTTTATTATGGGTAGAATGATGACAGGAATATTGGGTTGTAGGAGGTGAGTGCACGGTAGAATTGGAAGAATAAGTATTTTCTTGTTGAAATGGATGTGTTGTATTGAAAGAAGAGTTTTGAAAAGGTGGTGGAGGATTATATGTGGATTGATAGACATAATATGGATATATGGGAGAATAGATAATATCATTATGAAGAGGATTGGCAAAGGGATTGTTTTGTTGAGTTATGGATGAAAAATGAGAGAAGTGTGATGGAGGTGGTGTTGAATAGGGATAAGGTTGGTCATAATCAACAAATGTATTTGGCTGAATTCTTCCAACATTACTAATGGACTCATATTGATTTGAGTAAAAACTCATGGTTTCTTTAGTACTTCTAAAAGTAATATTTAGCATCTACTATTTAGGATTGAATATAAAACATACAAACTTGAAATGATGATTTTGTTTTTGTTTTTCTTGTATATATATATTTTTTTGTTTTTTTTGTTTTTGTTTTCAAAAGGTTATGATGCATTCACGTCGGGTTCACCAAAATGTATCGCTCCAAATTTTTCGCACCCCTACCTTCAGGCTATTGGATCCGCGCCTGGAAGGAGGATGGGAAAAGGATGGTGCGGTACCTCGAACGAGAGGACTTTGCGAAGGTCCCACCTCTCAAGGGAGGTGCATTTTGGTGATTTTTCGACGGATGGTGGGTTCACCAGGAAACATTTGATGACAGTTTCCATGCCTAGGTTTTGGGAATGAGTTTTGATGAGTTCGTTTTATTTTTAAACATTCATCCTAGGTTTGGCCGAATGATTCTAACTTAAACTACATGAAAATGCAATTTAAATGCATATAGCAAACAGAAAGGAAAACAGAAATAGAGAATTTGCAGGAGGCCAATGAAGATTACCTGATCCGGAAGTCTGATGGAGTTTCTAAAGCTTGAAGCAGTCTGGATCGTCCGCAATTCAACAGAATCGCCTTCAATTTGATAAAATCGTCTGAACTGACAAGATCGTCTGAAATCTGACGAATTCGTCAGACGAATTCATCAGAGACCTGCAAAACAGCAAACAGATGCGAAATACGAGAAATTCTATTTTGCAAATATGAGAAATACATTAACAGCAAACTTTTGCGTGTTTGATTTGTAATCCATAGACCTGCACAAAACATCAAACTTGAATAAAAATAGGTCAGGGTCCTCAGTCGGGTGTCCTCTGAAGGACGAAATGTGAGAAGGGGATATGTTTTTCATTTTGGTATCTCCTACTCCCTCCTCTATTGGGAAACTAAATCCAGATGAGACTCATTGTTATCTACCATTTTTTTGGGGAATGTGGTTTCTAATGCAGTGTTTATGGCCTTCTGATCATTTAAAACTTTTTGAGTCAATGCTCTGAGGTTGTCTGGCGAGATCATCTGATCCTCCACAGCCTTCCACAACAGGGATTCCTCTAGAGTCCTATTAAACAGGGTATTTATGATGATTCGTTCGTCCCCTTGTTTATGGTATGAGGTGACACTTTGCACAAAGTGCGGTTCCTCACTCTAATGGATTGCTTGTAGGTCAGGCAATTCTAACTCAAATCCAAAATGCTTGGTTGACTTAGGTCCTGATGGATTAGTTCTTATAAAGTGATCGTCAGGTCCTCTTCTTCTCGAAGAAATCATACAAAGTCAGATGGAAGGTTTTCAGGGTATTATAAGTAATCTAATTAAGACGCTTCCCCGGCAATGATGCCAAAATATTGTGGGCCAAACAAGGTGAATGGTTTTCTATTTTTGTCACATGCCCATGCATTTAATTATCAACCCAGGGAGCTTCGTAAACTTGCGAAGAGTCAGAATTAGGTTACTACAATACCACTGGAGGTGAATCTGCTAATCCTACATTTGGGGGTGTTCTTGAAATGGTTGTCAATCATTCCCGCACTCCTCAATAAATTACATAAGAAGAACAAAATTAAATCTATAGAAATAAATCATGTACACATTCCTTAAAATAAATCTACTACAAATACTGGAACTAGCAAACTAATAAACATTCTTATGAAAGCAATAAACTAATTAAAATAAAAAAAAAGGAAATGGAGAAGAAATACTAGCTTGGAGTGGGCCCAGGCTCTAGCAACTTCTTCCCGATCGAACATGCGCTTTAGAACTTCTAGAACTGTAATATATTTATCAATGTATTACAATCTATCTTCTATAACTCTAAATGGATATTTATTAATTATTTATATATATCTCTCAGAATGATCTGCGTGTGTTTATATAACACACTCATAGAACTTTTGTTATAGAAGTTGTTACAACAGTTGATTCTTCCCAGACTAAATTAGAATAGTCTGGCGAATGCAATCGACATCTGGCATTCTGTTTTGATGGCGGCGTGTTTGTTTTGTTTTGTGCTTTTCTTGGCATTAGTAAGACATTTTGATACATTGGTGCTATCTCCAATTTAGCTTTGTATGATGCAGAGCTAGAACTGCACCAGCCGCTGTCATCCACATTGTTCAAATATGGTCAACGGGCAAAGAATCAGTGGCGCCTTCCTTATGATGAAGGTACCTTGTTATCGCAGTGCCTTTTGGTTGTAGGGAGGCGCTTGCCTTCTATTAGTGCCTTTTGGCTATGGGGAGGCACTTGCATTCTATTAGTGCCTTCCAACTGTGGGGAGGTGCTTGCCTTTGGTTGGCGCCTTCCGGTTGCAGGGAGGTGCTCGCATTCAGTTGGTGCCTTTTGACTGTAGGGAGGCGCTCGTCTTTGGTTTGGTGCCTTCTGATTGCAGGGAGGCACTTGTTCCCTTGGCACCTTCTGGTTGCAAGGAGGTGCCTATGTTCTCTACATTGACCCCCAATGAAATAAAGTGCCAGGTCCATCAAAAGGACCTCAATCGTTCCAAATCTAACTAAATCAACTGCAATTCCATAAAACATACTAAAAACACACAAATTAGATAACACACATAATTATATCAAATATCTATATAATCATTCATAAAAGTATGCAATCCTTATTATACAGCAGCATATTGATCAAAGAAATATGTACAAAATATGAGCATTTCTAGTGCTCATCACAACGCACCTACCACCTTCCAAAGGGCGGTGCTCAACGTATTCTCAGATATGATAGGAGATGCGATTGAAGTGTACATGGACGAATTAATTGTTTATGGAGAAACATTTGAAGAAACAATGACGAACTTGGAAAGAGTGCTCGAAATAAGCAAGGAAAATAATTTATTCCTTAGTAATAAAAAATTATTTATGATGATGCAATAGGGCATCGTATGGGGACACCATCTCTCCATGAAAGGAATAAAGGTTGACAAAAGGAAGATCGAGGTCATCAAGGACCTACCTAGCCCTACAAAAAAGTGAGAGGTGAGAAGTTTTCTCAGATATGTTGGGTATTACCGATGATTTATCATCGACTTCAGTAAAATTGCAAAGCCACTGCACACTCTATTGTCTAAAGATATGGAGTTCAATTGGATGGAAGATTGCGAAAGAGCATTTTAGTCACTCAAATAAAAGCTAATATCTGTACCAGTTTTAAGAGGACCAAATGGGGCCATATCCTTCCATATCTATTGTGATGCATCCAACAATACTATTGGAGCAGTCCTCAGGTAGAAGGACGGCAAGAAATTTTATGCCATCTACTACCTTAGTAAAAACTTAGCAGGGGCAAAGCTCAACTATACAGTGACAAAGAAATAATTTCTCATAGTTGTGCATGCCATCAATAAATTTTACCATTATATCACTAGGTACCAAGTGTTTGTCCATATGGACCACGCAACCATCAGGTATTTAATGAGAAAAACGACTATTGGTGGAAGAATTATTAGATGGATTTTGATGTTGTAGGATTTTGATATAATAATATTTGACAAACCTAGTAAATACAACGTAGTTGTAGATTTTCTATCCAAACTGATACCAACAGATCATGCGACAGTGGAAGACTAGTTACTGGTGGAGTCCATGTAATCTGGACCATACTCTTAGCAAGGAGAATGGTGGACATGGGAGTGTCCACCAAAATCAATTAGTTTAGGTTTTTTTTATTTCTTATGGTGTGTTTTGCAGGGATGACACCCGCATGCAAGTTGCAGGCATCCTAGTAGAGGGTCTTCCAGGAATGGAATGCGTCTAACTTCCTGTAGTTTTCTTTTGCAAGTGGAGGACCTATCAGCTTACAAAATAGGTATCTAGGAAACCAGACCTAAATTGAATCAACACCCTAACACCTGCACACATAGCTTAGAAGTAGCATCTATTCAATCTTGGATGAAGGCAATAAAACTCTCATTCAAAGGAAAATCGCATGCCAGGCTCAACAGGAGATTGCTATAGCAGTATGAGGGAAGTCTGAGAAGGCTTGATCACCCTTACCCAGATGATCATGACGTGCTACTAAGAAAAATGCCTTACAGAAGGATTTCCTCTTCAAAGAAGATTCTCCACTTGAGAAAAAATACCTTCCTCCTCGGAGAAGGCACCTAACTGAGGTGGACGGTGTCATGGGAAGAAGGTATCAAGCTAGAGGTAAGGTGCCTTCCTTATAAAGAATGCGCCCAACTAGAAATAAGGTGCCTTCCTTATAGAGAAGGCACCCCATAGAAATAAGGCACCTTCCTTATAGAGAAGGCATCCCACAGAAATAAGCCACCTTCCTTATAAAGAAGGCACCCCAGAGAAAGTAGGTTCCCTCCTTCTAGGGAAGGTACCCAACTGAAAGAAGGTGCCTGTGAGAGTTCCTAAAAAAAAAAAAAAATTGAAAAAAAATGATGATAAAGATCAAAGTGCCTTCCATTCCAATAAGGCACATCCAATTGAAAATGCCTTCCACAGCGGGAAGGTGCCATTCTTCAAAAAGCACCTTCCACGACAGGAAGATGCCATTGTTTAAAAAAGTGCCTTCCATGATAGGAAGGTGCAACTATTCAAATGAGTGCCTTCCACAATGGGAAGACGCCATTCTTCAAAAGTGTCTTCCATAGCAGGATGGTGCCATTGTTGAAAAATGCCTTCCATAGTGGGAAGGTGCCATAATTTAGAAGTGCCTTCTGTATCAAGAAGGTGTCATCAAGGCAGAAGCACCTTCCACAATAAAAAAGTGTTTACTAGAAGAAGTACCTTCCATCTATGGAAGGCACCATTCATTTAAAGTGCCTTTCGCATCGGGAAGGCACCAAACAACACCTTTTACATACAACCCTCACATGTGCCTCGATGCAAACGATGTCAACACACGGTTGGGCAGCAATAGATTACCACCATCACTCCACATGATGGAAATCTACTCCAATTGAAAATTATGCAAAGTTATGGGACGAGATCCTCGTGCACGCCTCAATATTGATGGATAGACAATTTTTTCAAAACCAATCAGGAGCTTTTCTATGGCATAGAACCTCAAATGATGTAGCAACAAAGTCCAAAGTAATATGCACATGTGAAATACCCATCCTCCGTGCCACAAGCTGATAAATCACTACCCTCTATGATGCATGAAGCATCCAATCAGGTACACGTATAATTTTTTAAATTTTTATATAATCTTTTATAAATTTTTGTAGTATTAAAAAATAGTGCCACCATAAAAATCATGCACTCCCCATGGCTGAAACATCGTGCCAACGTTGTGGCTCGAGAGGTATACCTCGCTAACCCTAGAATTGAATGCTAGGGTTAGGTGCCTTCCTAAGGGCGTAAGGTAGAAACAAAAGAATAGTTAGGGAAGGCGACATGGGAGGATGATTGAAGAACCACATCATCAAGAAAAATGAGTTGAGTAATACAGAGGGAATCGGGGGCGGTGAGAACCCAATTCAAAGCTGAAGGGTGGCTCGACTACTATATCATGGTTCTGACATCCCTCTTGCAGTGGTCAGACCTCTAGATGCTGGTCTATGGCAAGCTACAGAAGCTACATTTTAGGAAGCAAAAACTACACTGGCTATACCACCTCCAGGAGTAGCTGAGGTGGGAACCTCAAACAGGAAGAGCTAGCAAATCAAGCAGAGGTAGACAACTGTAGTAGTTTCCTACCCCACTACTATATCTTCGCATAGAAAATAGAAGACCACAGCTCCTAATGTCGGTCAAAAGAACCAACCACATGTCGTAGGTACAACCAAAAAATAGCGATGATGAAGAGAACGAAGGGGCTACCTACAGTTTTTATGCCACAAGGGCGTGGCATATATTAGGCATGGGGGGATGATGAGCCTAAAAAATGCTCATATTTTGTATAGGTTTCATCAATTATTATGCGACAATATATTAGGAACTATGTACTTTTATGAATGATTATGTAATTATTTAATAGAATTATGTGTGTTATCTAATTTGTGTGTTTTAGTGTATTTTTGTGAAAATGTAGTTGGTTTTGACAGATTTGGATTAGTCGAGGTCTTTCGTGGACCTGGAACTCTATTTCTTTTAGGATCAAGGCATGAAGGTAGGTGCCTTCCTCTTTAAGGAAGGCACCAACAGACGGTAGGTGCCTTCCTCTTCAAGGAAGGCACCAACAGAAGGCAGATGCCTTTTGTATAGAGAAGGTGCCCAACATACTTAGGCACCTTCCGTATAAGGAAGGTGTCCCATACAAGACAAAGTGCTTTTCGTATAGGGAAGGCACCCACATCATTAGGCACATTTTGTAGGAAGAAGGCACTCAACTTTAATATGCACCTTCCACATATAGAAGGCACCCCATTAGAGCACATGAGGAAGATGCCTTCCTCATAGAGAAGGTGCCTCTATATTCTTTGCCTGTTGTCCAGACAAAGCGACATGGGCAGTGTTGACTAGTACAGTTTCAATTCTATGTCATGCAGGATAATTCTGGGACCTACACCAGCGAATGAAAGTGCCAGCGAAGCATGAACCAATAATTTAATACATTACCGTTAGGAACAACATTCGCTTTAGTAGATGTCGATCATGTTTACTAGATTGTCCTAGTTTAATCTGAACTAAACTACTATTGTAACTTATTTGTAACAGAAGATATGTGTGTGTGCTATATAAACACACACAGATCTCTCTGATAGAATCTAGACTGAGCATTATTTATCATTCTGAGGAGATAGAAGCATTGTAATAATTCTTTTGCAAGTACAATAAATCTCAAGAGTTCTTAACTACGTATTCATCTGGAAGGGAGCTGCTGGAGCCTAGGTCCACTCCAAGCCAGTATTCCTTCCCTTTTTTTATGCTTTCTAGATTAAATTTCCTGCTTTCATAGGTTTATTTTTTGCACTGTTATTTTCACTTCTGTAGTAGGTTTATTTTCATTATGAACGTATGAATATTTATTTTCTCAAGATTTAATTATTCATACATAATTTTTTGGTGTGGATGAAAGACTGACAATCCTTTAAACCCCCTAATAGTAGAATTAGTCGGACTCATCTCAAAGTGGGTATTGTGAATGATCTGATATGAGACCCTTCTAAATTTTACGAATCTTCCTGGGTTGAAATTTTAATTGATCAGGCACATGATAAAATAGGAGAAAAATTAACCTGTGTTTTATCCACAACATTGGTCCTCATATCTCATTCTCCCAAAATCCAAAAAGAACCACAGTCTTAAAAACCATGGTCACGTAGGACAGATGCCATGACTCTTACCTCCACCCTCAGTCATTTCTCCTCAAGATATCTTAGATCTACTCTTCCTAGCTCTATCTGGTCTTCTCACAGAGCTAGGAGCACCCATCCTCATAAATGAATACCTTTTACCACTCCTCCTACTCTGTTGGGACCCACTAGAATAAGGACGAGCTGGTAAGCACCCTCTAAGGCATGCTATCTCATCCTCAAAATCCTATGTGTATATTGTATCCTCTTGGTGATGATCCTGGTAGTCACTCAGTAAGGTTTAGAGCTATATCAAATTCTCCCATAGCCTTGCTACCTTGCCACTACTAGATGCATCATGGCTTGAGCTCCCTACTCTAACCTATGACTGAAGAGTAGCTAACTCTGCCACCTACATCTCAATCACTAATACCTACCTATCAATATATACCTATGTAGTCTGCACCTGTGCCTATATAATGGCCCTCTCCTCTACATAATACCTCCTCTCCTACTCCTCACCTCTTAATCTGCCAAGTCAAAAGTTTGCAAATGAGCTCATTTTGCCAAATTAGAGCTTAAAAAGGCATATAATAAGCATGGTCATACTAGGGTGGTATGGATAGAAAATTGGTTGACCATCCCAACCTAGGATGGCCATAAACTGTGTAGTTGTCCCACCCTAGAACATCCACCAAAAAATACCAAAAAAAGAGAAGAAAAGGCAAATAAAATGGCCTAAAAACCACTAAAAATAGGTCAAAACTGATAAAATTCATAAAGGATCAAGATTAAACCCAAATTGTTTATTTATGAATGGGAAAGTATCTACTTAAATTACTAATAAGGCCATTGTGGTTGGACCACTCCACAGGAACAAGGTATTCATTTCCTTTCTTCCATGAAATATCAACAAAACATCAAAATACTAACAAAATTGATAAATTTTACAATGGGAAAAGTTGAAGGAACCCTAATCAGGGCATATTGGTCAAGCGACTTGTTTCTTTTATCACTATTCATGCCTTCATCGAATCGTCACTTGAGGGGGTAGTCATAATTAATTATTTCATAATAAAAATTAACACTCAAACACTCAAAAGTGTAACTTGCATACATTCAAAAGAATCATTGCCAAAGACAAATTTCAAGCCCATGTTGGGGCATATAATTCAGCACCAATTCAACAAAAAAAGTCTTGGTATCATTGAATCCTCGAGAAATGTATCCCAAAATAGGCTTATAAGCCAAATAAGGAATCAATATCAAATATGCCCTAAGCCCAAAAATATGTCAGTACAGTACATTTGAAAGGTATACCAAAATCAAATACTTCAATTATGTCAAAAGCAAGGATTCCAAGAATGTATGCTCCTTCCACAATGGAGGCATCTAAATTTGGTTAGGTTACTGAGTAACCCTAATCATTTGATAGTTTAGTCATCTATTTTTGCTCCACACTCTTTTTTCATACAACACATCTCAAAAAGGGGCATTTGTAGACACTAAAATTGCATCAATCCAATTAGACTATGATTGTGCCATTATTATCAACACCATATGACCCCCTTAGGAAATACTCAAGGGTTAAATAGTGGTCATAACCAT
The DNA here is from genome assembly GCA_028583015.1 of Wollemia nobilis. NCBI lineage: Eukaryota > Viridiplantae > Streptophyta > Pinopsida > Araucariales > Araucariaceae > Wollemia > Wollemia nobilis. The sequence continues at coordinate 8,738,380 of JAQPPZ010001411.1, forward strand.
TTTGGGAAGGTTTACCCCAATTATGGGAAGTTTTGGGCCATGTAGCCATGTCATCCCACACCAGGATGAACACAGTTCATGGCCATTCCACCTAGGGATGACCACTAGAAACAATCCTTGGGTGGGAGAACCATGGTCTAGGCCCCTCAAAAATTAAAGGATGGGACAAAAAACAATCAAATTCTTCCATTTATCCCACCTATTGATATATGATATATTGAGGACCTATCAAAGCCATCACAACCTATAAATTAGAGGCCCAAATTGGAGGTCTCTTCCACCCAATGCATGGCAAGGATTTTGACAAGTGGCGAAACCTACCTTGAATGCTCCAACTTGCCCATTTGACCCTATGGCCATCTTGGGCTATAAATTGGAGTCACGCCACCTAATTTCAAAAGAGAGGTCTTTGCAACAATTCACAATGAAGTGCTACCAAGAATCACTTTCCCTTTCACCCATGTATTTACCTTTGGAATATTCATCAATCGAAGGAGGTTTACAAGACATCCCAAAATATGTAAATAGATTCTAAAACCCACCCATTTTTATGAATTAGATCATCAAATTTGACAACACCCCTAAGAGTAGTTTGAACTAGATCACATAGGAATTAGTGGTAAAAACCACTAAGTTTGGTGGCCATCCCCACCTAGGACAGTTAATAGTCCCAACTGGAACACCCAGGTATGACCATGAATATACACACAATTTTGGATAAATTTCAATGTAGATCATTTCTAGAGTAGTTTATATGCATCATACTAAAATTTGATGGAATTTGGAGCAATTTTAAACCGTCATTTAGATCTTTCATTCTAATAGTCCCAATTGGAACACCCAAGGACAACCATGGATTTTGCATATGATTTCATTTCAATTTCTACATAGATCATTCCTAAAGTAGATAATATGCATTATGCTAAGTTTTGGTACAATTTAGAATAGTTTTACACAAACTATTTCACCTTTTGTATCTAATATTGCATGCATATTTCTAATTTCATATTGATTCTCACATGTTATTAATAAATCCAATTTATTTGTGTGTAGATCCAAGTATTTCAATGTACAAGGAATGATATATAAATTTAAATATGGATAGATCATCGCAGCGATAACAAAATCCTGCTCTTCAATTTGTGAGTGTGAGAAAGACACTAAAAGTGCACCTTGAGTTTTTGAAAGGATTAGATCCTTTGAATGTTGTAATGGATTATATCAATTAAGAGCCTTCAAGGGGATGTTTTGTAATTGTGTAATTGAAAATTTAATTAATATAAAGAGAACCCTCCATTACTTTCACTTATTTATCATTATGCTTACATTAATGTCACTTTTGAATGCTTAAATTGAACAATAGATGCATTTCATTTCCCTTTGCTAGGTGCACCATTTTTTTCACTCTACATAGATCTTCATGACATCCCATGGACTTTGGTTTACTTGGATCTATAGGCCAAATCTCAGGTAGAGTAATTACTTTGGCCAAACATAGACACTCAAATAGGGAATCCATAGACTCAGTGAAGGGTGTAAATTGTTGCGGAGGGTGATGCTATTGGTTTTGCCCTTGATTTGTCTGTGTTGTTATTGTAATTTATAGGAGGAGTTTAGACCTGATAGTTTGCCTTCTGAGGTGGCATTGGTTACACAGGTCCTAGAATGCTAATGACAACTTTATTAACTACTACCAAGTTTGGTTGTGCTGGATTGAATTTTGTGTTCTTATTCCACTTATTTTTATGGGGTTTTATGATTTTCTCCTCTTGAATTTTGATTTCTTTAATTGTTCTAGCTTGTGCTAGAGCATATTCAAGTGTTTGGTATTGTTGGAGTTGTAGCAATAATAAAATTGGCTTTAAAAAACTCTTGGAAAACATGCATGTCAACTTAGATACTGGTGGTAGATATGGTAGCTTAGCAAGAAGTGTTCACCACCTGTTATCATAATTTGTGATTGACTCGTCATCATACTACTTCAACCACATGAGGTTTGTCAAAGTCACATTTTTCTTAGTGTTAAAAGTGAAATATTTCAGGTTTGTATCTGTAAATTGTTCAAAGCTATGAAAATTATGCCTTGGGAGTTGATTGTACCACTCTACGATTAGGCCAGAGAGGGTAATCAAAAATGTTCTTAGAAGTAAGGTATCATTATCCTAGATACTAAAGCATTGGTTCATGAACCTAGTAACATGCTCTTGTGCATATTCTTCTCCTTTGAATCTATCCAACTTGGGTATTTTGAAATGATTTGGGTATGGAGGGGAAGATATTGATGGGTGAAGCGGTTGACTATGAAGTTGGTGCAAAGTGGGCTTTTGAAGCCCATACCTAAAGGTCTTGTTTGCTATTGTTTCCATGCATTCAAGAAATGCTTTATACACATAAGAGGATTTGATCTCCTCTTCTTTGCTTTGGCTATGTAGGGGAGGGCAAGGAATATAAATCATATGGTGTGGTGGTTGATTATAACCAACTATGCCTCCATTAGGTGCTTCCAAATATTCCTCTTTTGGTTCAATACCATCGTAGGCTCTGTAAGGTGTTTTCTGATTGGCCTACAAGGAGGAAAAAATACCTATAGAAGGTGATCTATATTTGGCCTAGGAGGCATATCCCGATTAAGACTAGGAGGTCAAGGAGGTAATATTTGGTTAGGCCTAGGAAGTCTATTTTTATTAAACGTAGGTTACCTCTAGTGAACCCCCTGTCTATGAGTACTTGGGGTAGGGACCCCTTTATGTAAGGTCTCTTGAAATAGCTCATGGGTTTGCTACTCAATTATTTACTTTTTAAAATGATGCTAGCAGTCCAAGAATTGTTTATCTAGTTGAAGCTAATTGAATTGAGATTGGTGATCAATATATCTTTTAACAAATTAGTTTATCTAATTAGCTATGCAAGGTCTATTAGCCCTAGCACTATTTCCATGAGGTCTATCTTATTCAGAAGGATTTGAAATGTTGACTATGAGCTTTCCTCGATCAAGAGAGATCACATTCACTTGAGGCTTAGTCCTAAACAAACATTATTTATACTCAAATAGTACAGAAGCACATCGTGATTGGATGGAATAATGAGATCGAGGATAATTAGGATTCTCCTCGGGTCTTCCTTCATAAATAAGGAAAGGAAGGGCTAAATTTGCTCACCCAGGGCGATGAGTATCATACTCATCTTGGTACTTATATTGTTGAGACCTATTAGGGTGATTTAAGGGTGTAGTGTGATCATTTAACCCTACCCATGGTGAATAATATTGATCTTGCATGTATATGTGCAAGGTAGATTGATCAGGCATGCAGATGCATGATATTGCTCTATTTGTTTACATCTCAATGTGTGGTTGCCATTCTTGAAAGAAGGTGTGTAAAGTATCTATATCTGGAAAGTATGTTCCCTAATTAGGACCAAGACTTGTAGGGGTGTCCCACATAGGTTTCCCTTGTAGGTTAGGTTCCTAATTTGACATTCTAGGACATGAGCGAATAGGAGACCATCAAGGAGGTATAATCATATCCTTAGGTTCAAATCAGAGATGGTCTATGTACCCTTGCCTACTCTCCGTAGCGTCAAATCTTAAATGGGCTTGGATATGAGTGCATACCATAACTACTTAGTTCCAAATACTACGTTATTATCTATTTTACAAATTTTAATGATGCAACACACAAAAATGAAAACACACAATAATACAAGTATTCATCTCTTTTAAAGATTTTATATGTGTTCCCTAAAATTGTTAGGTGTGTTTTTGATTTGTTTTTTACAAAGATATTCTCAATGTTAAAAGGATTTCACTTGTATACTCACACACCAAAATATAGATATGAAGCCCATATCTAATGAGGTAGCACAGGTCCTACCAATCCTCACCCAACACATCGTGATCAGCAATACACCCTCCAAAGAGGAATGTGTGCTATTTTCCATGGATAGAAAGGTTCTTGGAGCTGGCATTAGCCATAAACAAGTTCAAAAATCACAATATGCAAGCCAAAATAAGTGGTGATTAAACCCATCATTGGTACTGATTAGGTGTTGGGTATGAAGTCCAACTCCCTGATGTTTAACATGAGATGTGGTGTGTGTGGTTCATTTATAAAATACTAAAAACAAAAGAGCACTCAATGATAACTTCACTAAATGCAAAATAATGTTTCAATTTCAAAAGTATTGCATAAATATTGAACCTACAAAATGCATACCCTATATGTCAACCTAACCATTATGTAGGTCGCAAGCAATCAAACCACACAAATGCATTCCTACTTGGTTATTTTCCTATTTTTTCTTCTTTTTGTTGTTTTTGAGATTAAGGAAAGGTGAAATTTACTTTTCAAGCAAACAAAGAAAAGAAATAAAAGCTAAAATTAACTTTCTCTAAACAGTAAGAATGCAAAGTAAGTTCCAGATACTCATCTTGAAAGCCTAAGATGCTACTATTTTTATCAATTTGAGTTGCAAGATCCTTGTTTGGTGGTCATTCCAAGGTGGGATGGTTGCCAATTTGGAGGCCATCCCTCGATGGGATGGCTACAATGGTCATCCTTGGGTGTTCCAATTAGGAAATTAGGGGTCATTTTAGGCTAGAACGACCAAAACCTATAAAATTTTAGAGACAAAAATAGAGTTAAAACTTACCTAAATAAAAAAAGATAAGGGCCTCACTGTGATCGCAACTGTAGAGGGAAACAATGGTACACATAACAAAGGGAAATGAAATACAACTATTTATGTAAGTACTAGAAAGAGATATTTAATGTAAGCATGATAACAAATAAGCGAAAGAAATGGGAGTTCTCTTTATATTAATCGATTTGTCAAATCCACAATTGCAAAACATCCCCTTGAGGGCTCTTAGTTGATATAATCATTACAGAGATATCAAAGTATCTAATCCTTTCAAAAACTTAAGGTGCGCTTCAATGCCTTCCTTGCACTCACAAATTGAAGAGCGAGTCTTCGATACTACTACGATGATCTATACATCATCGAACTTGTAACTCCTTTCTTGCATGCTAAAATATACATGGATCTACACACAAAGGATTTAGATTTATTAATAGCATGTGCAGATTGAAATGAAATCAAAGATATGCATGTAATAATGAATATAAAGAGTGAAATGCATAATAGATGATGCAAAACTATTCCAAATTGTACCAAAACTTAGTATAGTGCATATATTATGCTCTAGAAATGATCTATGCTAAAATATAGGTGAAATTATATGCAAAATCCATGGCCATCCCTGGGTGTTCCAATTGGTACTATTAGAATAACAATCCTAATAGAAGGTGGAAAACTACTCCAAATTGCACTAAATTCTAGTATGATGCATATATTCTAATATGGAAATGACCTATGCTAAAATTGAAATGAAATTCTATGCAGATTCATGGCCATCCCTAGGTGTTTCAATTATGATTATTAACCATCCCAAGTGGGGATAGCCACCAAAACTGGTGGTTTTTACCACCAGTTCCTCTAGGATCTAGTTCAAACTACTCCTAGGGGTGTTGTCGTTAGATTTTTTGATCTGATTCACTAAAATTTTTAGGTTTTGGAATGGTTTTGCATATTTGGGATCCCTTGGGAACCTCCTTTGATTGATGGATATTTCAAGGGAAAATAAGTGGGTGAAAGGTTTGATTGAATCTTCGCAATACTTCATTGCAAAATATTGTGAAGACTCCCCTTTAAAAATGGGTGGATTGACTCTATTTTATAGCTCAAGAGAGCCATAAGGTCAAATTGGTAGGGTTATGCATAGTGGTGAATATTCACAAATTGGGCAAATATTAGGATTTTTAAAATTGAAAATTGGCGAATATGAGGACCCTTGACGTCGGCCCATTCACCTAAAATTTTCAAGATCAAATTTTTATTAGGGTCAATTTACCACAATATATATCCAAACATAGGTATATTTGTACTCGTTGGAAAGCTCTATTTGAGTCTGATCTAATAGTGATGTTTTTATGAAGATATAAGATGATTTAATAGGTCAAAATGTGTCCCAAATATGACCTTATTTTTTAGGGCTTCAAATACCCCAAATTTTGGTGTGAAGATGATTTATTTGATTTAATTTGGATTCACCATAATTCACCTTGATTTCAACTAGGATTCACCATTTTTTTACAAGTACATTTTGAGTCCAACCCCTTATGGGTAAGTTAAGGCATGCAAGGCAGGTGTGACCATTTATCAAAACCTTGAAATGCATGGGGTGGGAGACATATCCAATTTGGGCCTCCAATTTATAGGTTTCTAATGGATTTGATGCACCCTAAATCTATCATAAATAAATGGGTGGGATAAATGGTAGAATTTGATTGCCATTTGTTCACCCTTGAATTTTTGAGAGTCTAGGGGCTTGGCCATCCTACCGAGGGATGGTTTTTGGTGGTCATATCATCTAGGTATGGCCATGGTTGGTCATCCTTGGGTGGGATGACCATGAACTGGTGGTCATCCTAGGGTGGTATGACATGGTTGCATGGCCCAAAACTTCCCAAAAGTGGTATAAAACTTCCCAAAAGTGGTAAGGACCACTATTTAACCATAGAGGGTTTCCTAAGGAGGTTATATGGTGTTTATAAGAGCATGTATTGGTATTCTACTTGGATTTATGTAATTTTAGTGTCTACATAACCAAGGATGTCAATCTCTACCAATATTGAATATTTAGATAAGGGTATTTTTAGAGGCTTTAGATTGGTCATTTCCTAGGGTATAATAAAGGGTGGATTATTTGTGCTATATATTGTACTTGGAATAAATATTTTTGATATTGTTGTTCTTAAAACATATTCTATTATATAATATTATAATAGAAGGTATGCTATAACGACTAAGAATTTTGATAAGAATAAACTTGGTGATTTGCAGTCTAGTGGTTAAGGCTAAATTATGGCTTTGACCTATTTTTGAAGTATTCAATAGTCATGGTGGTAAATTATATCTTTTATATGATACATAATTTATCTACGTAATAATATCCAATCCCCAAAGGGAGAAATACCATAGTAAGGTTAAGAATTGAAAATATTGAGTGTGGATAAGGTTATCATGATTCTAAAATTTGTCACAATTATTGATATAGTTAAAAGAGTTATTTTCCATGGAGGGTCTAAAATATATCATCTTGAGAATTTTATTCACAATAGTGATACTACTAAAGTGACCACCATATTATCCATCATGAGCCTCTTGAATTAATATTTAGGATTTCATAGAGTATAGATATCTGAGCAAAATACCATCAAGAGTGTAATGATATAAAATATCAATAGTGATGGCATGCCTATAGGCTCATTGCATGGGGTTCTTACACTTATTGAAATTCAAACAATCAAACAAACTATCATCCTTAAGGTAAGCAAGATGTCATTGTACAGTAGATCAAGGGATGAAATTGCTTCTACAAAGATATCTCTAAAGGAATTTTCCTAGATAGTAGGGTTAAAGGCTCCCTAACTTATGCAATGATGATAGAAGCTTGGTCATCATCCAAATCTAAGGGTATGAGGGATGTAGACAAGTCCATAGCATTGAAATGATAATTACTAGATCTTGTGATAGCATCAGTGGTGATTTTATCATAAGCATCCATTATCTTGTTGATAATATCTTTATATGAGTTTAATGTTTTATCCTTTATTTGATAAAACCATTAACTTGGTTGAAAACTAGTTGGGAATCCCTAAATATAGATAGAACTATAAAATTGATAGTTAATATCATCTGTAGACCTTAGTTAAAGTATTTATATTATATGATGTTGTTGGTGTAGGTAAACGCTAGCTTAAAAGATAAAAAGATCAATTGTTGTTGAGGAGTGACCAAGATAACTCCCACCCCTAGTCCTTTGACATGTTGTGCCATTGAATTACAAGGTCCAAGAGTCTACTTGATGTGCTTCTATGATAAGGACTAACTCATAAAGAAATTCTACCACTAGGGGTTGGCCGACTTCTAAAGGTGTAGTTACAAACTAGTTAGGGATAGTCTAACCTTTCATACACTTCTAATTGATAAACTCAAGATCAATTTTTCTAAGCATGATAACCCACTTAGTAATTCTTCCCGAGAGGTGATGGTTGAACATTAGATATCCTAAGGGATAAAATATTGTGATTACAACATATAAAGTTTAATATTTCCTAAGGGTGTATATCAAACTTTACAATTAAACAAAGTTCAACTAATGTAGAAGAAATCCCTTTCTTTATATTTGTCATCATATTCCAATAAATTGTTGAAGGAACCAAATGCTATAATCTTTACAAAATCTAAAAAATAACAATTATAAATTTAATTTTAAATATATTTTACATTCGATCAATACATTCTTTAAAGCAAAGGTACTCAACCTAATCCAAAATTTGACAAAAACTATTTTTTTTTCATAATTCATAAATGGTAAGGCAACAAACTAGTTATAATTTCTTCACAATTGAGCCATAAAGAGAATCTAGCATGTCCAAAGATTATTTTTTAGTAAATATTTCTAAGTTATTTTTTTGTAACTACCCACCAATTATTGTAAATAAATTAAATTGCATAAAGTTACGTTATACCAAACTTATTTTTAAGGATAAATAGCGTTGATGTAGTTTGATGTATCTAGGAATTAATGTTGATATACTACCTTTTAACATTAAAAAAACCTCTTAAGAAGATAAATAGTTTTGAATACTAGATAAAATCTTAATTAGAATGGAAACCTTGGTCTTTTTAACCATAGTAATGAATTACTTTCATTTTTAATATTACTCTTTTATATAGTCAATCACATGATTTCCAAATATACATGTGTGTAATCCTAACTTGGATTTGTAGTGGTCATTGGTCAAATATGTTTATTTTTAATTGATGTAAAGATCCATTGCAAACCAATAACACGAATGCAAAATTCTTTCCCAATTAAAATCATGTAACAATAAAAATAGAATGAAATTAAAAATATTTAAAATAAATTGATTTATAAACCTAAATCAAAGAAATCAAATATTCTTATTCGTCATATATATATATATATATATATATATATATATATATATATATAATTTAAACTTTTCAAACCAAATTATAGCTAATAAAACTAAATTAAAAAAAAAAGGAATGAAAGGCTTATAAAAAAGCTTCTATGTTAGTAAATGTAATAGTTAGTGTGTATATATATATACTATAACAATATGAAAAGATCACAAATATCATATATATTAATAAATCATCTATAAAAAATGAACTTTACAAACCAAATTAAAACCACTCAAACAAAAATAAATAAATAAATAGAAGTCTAAAAAATAACTTTCATTTATATCAACCAAAGATTTAAATATAGCAATATAAAAATGCAAAATAGCTATTATTAGCATATATGATAAAGAATCATATATAAAAATAAAAAATAGGATTTTTAAACCATATTAAAACTAGTCAAAACTAAAAATATATTTTTGGAGCGATGTGGTATTCTGGAGCGGTGCCTGCTAATGGTGAAGAGGAGGAGGCGGTGGAGATCATTGTGGAGGATCCATTTTGGACAGGTAAGTCCTCGACCTGTGGTGTTTTCCCTTGGTGGGATCCTGGGGTCTCTCGTCGAGGGTTTGCTGATTTTTGTGTTGAGAAGAGCTCTCTGTCCTACGCCAGTGCGGTTTCGGGAGCTCATGTTGAGGGAGAGTTCCCTCCTTGTTTGGTGGATGGTAACTCCCTCAAAATCCATGTTTCGGATGCTACTGTGGACTCATTGCTTAAGAATGGGACTTGGGATTTGATAGGCAAGTTGGCTGGGGGGCACCCTGAGTTAGACTCTCTGAAATGATGGGCCCTTTCTAAATGGAGGCCGAAGGGCTCCCTGGACTTAGCGTTGCTCCCTCAAAAATTTTTCCTCATAAGGCTTTCATGTGAGGAGGATTCGAGGAGAATTCTTGAAGGTGGCCCTTGGTTTTTTGGGAGGCGGGGCCTTTTTTTGAGAAGATGGAGTCATGATTTCAATCCTACCACTCAGAGAGTTAATATTGTCCTGGTTTGGGTTCGTCTTCCTGAGTTTCTGACTCACATGTGGCATGAAAGTGTTTTTCGTGGAGTTGTTGAAGTGATCGGGGATTTTGTTGCTTTCGACAAAATCTCTTTATCTCATTCTCGTCGCCAGTTCATTCGGATGTGCTTATTGGTTGACATTGAGAAATCTCTCCCTACTTCTGTGGAATTGGTATCTCGAGTTGGGACTGTAATTCAGTCTGTTGTTTATGAAAATAAACCTCAGGCTTGTCAACATTGTGGTATGGGTGGCCATCACCAGAACTTATGCCCAAAGAAACGTAAAGCTGATCTTTCCAATTCTGGTAATGCGGATAAGTCTGGTCCTTTACCCTCTGATGTATCTTTTTTGGAAAAGTAGAATGTATGGCAAACCCTGGAAAAAAAGAATAGAATCTAGAAAAAGAAGACTCCTTATGCTTTTCAAGGTTCGAAAGGAAAGAAGATTGTGTCTTCTGGCCCTGTTGTTGGCGGTCCTGGTGTCGCTTCTCTTAATGAGAATTGTCACTCTCCTCCTCCCAAGTCCCTCCCCTGTGGGGGAAATTTAGAGGTTATTTTGGTGGGGAATTTTGTTGATGTGGGGAAGGATAGTCCTCTCTCGAATTCATTTTTGGGTTTGGAATGTCTCGAGGTGGAAGAAGCTCCTATTCAAAAAACTCCTTTGAAGGTGGCCTCTCCTGTTGTTTCAAAGTCCTCTCCAGTTGGAAGTTTTTTGGAGATGGCTGGGTCTCCTAAGATTGTCATTGAAAAGGGCTCTTCGGGCCCTAAAACTATAAGTCTTCGTAAAAGACCAGTGGATGTCGGCTTTCCCAAGAAGGTTGGTAGACCTCCTTCTAAGTCCGGCAGGAAGAGGTCCACTGATGTGGCATTGGCAGATGGTGGTCAAGTCCGTCTTATTGTTGAAGGTGATATTGGAGAGAAACAACTCAGATTGGATGGGTTTATTTCCCCACAAGCTGGGGGAATTGGCAAGAAACTTTCTTTTTAATTGGTCATGAAGATATGCTCATGGAATATTAGGGGACTCAATAGTGCCTCTAAAAAGCATCTTCTTACGTCTTTACGTAAGGAGAAACTTCTTGATATTTTATGTATTCAAGAGTCAAAACTTGAGGCTTCGGATTGGGATGTTACCCATAAGTTAATTTGGAAAGATGCGGGTTTTATGGCTTCTGAGGCTATTGGCTCTGCTGGTGGTCTCCTTTTCTTTTGGGATGCATCCAAGTTTGAGGGCCATGTTATTTCGTCATCCAGTAGAATTATTAATATTCTTTCTTGGAGTAAATCCTCTCGCAGATGTTGGGTGATGTCAAACATCTACGCGCCTAACTCTTTTTCTGATAGACGCAGATTTTGGTCCCTTCTTTTGGATATGAGGGCTACTTTTCAGCACGAGTCTTGGCTAGTGGTGGGAAATTTCAATTCTCCTATTTTTACTTCTGAAAAGTGAGGTGGTAATGTCATGGATGAGATAAGCATGTCGGATTTCCATGATTTCATCAATCAATTTGTTCTTCGTGACATTGACCTCTCGAGAGTCAAGTTTACTTGGAGTAATCGGAGGATAGGTAATGGCCTTATTTTGAGTAGATTGGACAAAATGTTAGCTTCACATTCTTCTATGGAATTATTCGGGGATGCCTCTTTACATGCTCTTCCTCGCATTGGATCAGATCATAATCCTTTGTGGCTTGTTATTCCTAAGGGGCTTCCTTTTCTTCCCCGTTCATTCTGATTCAAAGTTATGTGGTGTTCCCACCCTAATTTCAAAGCTAGAGTTTTGAGTGGTGGTAAGTGCCTGCTCCTGGTGCTGGTATACACAAATTGCTATTTAAGCTAAGAAGGATTAGAGATAACCTCAAGTTGTGGAACAAATTCTCTTTTCAAAATTTGTTTTAGGAAAAAGAAAGGCTAAAGTCTCTCATGTCTTCCATTGAATCCAAGATTGAAAGTCAGGATCTCTCTGAAGATTTACTTTCTAAGGAAATATCTGTTCTTTGCACTTTCCATGACATTCAGGCTAAAGAAGAACTCTTTTGGAAGCATAAGTCCAGGGAGTTGTGGCTCAAGGAAGGTGATAGGAATACATGTTTTTTCATTTTTCTACCCTTCGATGGTGGTAGTTCTACTGATATCTTAGAAATCATGCAAGAAGTGGTGGATTTCTTTAGTTCGTTGTTGTGCTCCTTGCCTCCCCGTGACTAGGTGGTAGAGGTTAAAATGTTGGAGGCTATTCCCTGTTTGGTTACGGGTGAAATTAATGATTCTCTTATTACCCCGCTTACGGATGATGAGATTCTTTCTACCACCAAGTCTTTGGGCCTGTTAAAGGATCCTGGTCCAGATGGTTTCCCGCCCATTTTTTTCCAAAAATATTGGCATATCTGTGGGAAGGATGTTTGTGAAGCCATTAGGCATATCCAAACCTCGAGGACTTTCCCAAGGGCGTTGAATTCTACATTTCTAGCTTTGATTCCCAAGAAGGATTCTTCATCTTTGTTCAATGACTTCAGACCAATAAGTTTGTGTAATATAGTTTATAAAATTTTCTCCAAGATTATGATTAATAGGTTAAAACCCATTTTGTCTTCCATTATTGACGAAACTCAAAGCGGTTTTGTTCCAGGAAGATAAATTTTGGACGGGACGATTGTTATCCATGAGCTTCTTCATTCGGCTTAGAAAAGCGGACGGGCAGTTTTTTTCCTTAAATTGGATGTTAATAATGCTTATGACAGGGTTTCTTGGCCCTTTTATTCTTTGTCCTTAGAAATTTTAGCTTCTGTGATGCTTGGGTTAGTCTAATGGAGGCTGCTATTTCTTCAGCTTGGTTCTCAATTTTGATAAATAGATCCTCGGCCAGTTTTTCAACTCGTTGAGAGGCTTGCGCCAGGGTGATCCGATCTCCCATTTCTCTTTATTATTATGGCAAAGGCCCTCAGGTGCACAATTAAGGTGTGGGGTTCAAAGTTTGGTGCCAGTCCGGCTATGCAGATCCCCCTATTTTGCATCAATAGTTTGCTGATGACACAATGATTTCCTATTTGGCATCAATTTTCCATGCTAGAGATATTAAAAGAATTTTAGATTGTTACGGGAGAGCCTCTGGTCAGCTGATTAACTTCCTTAGAAGCAGCATTTTCTTCACTAATGCTCCTAAGATTCGTCAGCATAGGATTGCATCCTTATTGGGATGTTGGATTGTTTCTCTCCAAATCACGTATTTGGGTCTTCCTTTGTTCTATGGGCATTTGAAAAATGAGTTTTGGACTCCGATTGTGGAGAGGATTCAACAGAAACTTTCTTCGAATAAGGGCGCTCTTTTAAGTCAGGCTAGTAAAGTTACTCTCATCCAAAGTACTCTTCAAAGCATTCTGATTTATTTTTTGTCCATTTTCAATGTTCCTGCTAAAGTGGCGGTAAAATTTGATAGTATTTGTAAGGATTTCTTATGGGTGGGCCTGAAGCTAAAAGGTAAGATCCATATTTGTTCCTGGGAACAAGTTTGTCTAAGGAAAAAATATGGAGGTCTTAACTTGAAGAATTTCGTGCTCATGAATAGGGCCTTGGTTGCTAAACAAGCTTGGAGAGTCGATTCCGGGGTGGATAGTCTTTGGTGTCACATTTTGGCTGTCAAATACCAATTCATAAATTTTTTATCCGATCCTCTCCCCTCAGATGGTTCTGCCTTCTGGAAAAGCATCATAAAATATAGGGACTTCATTAAATTTAACAGTTCCTGGGTGGTTGGAAATGGCAGATTAGTTTTATTCTAGGATGATCAGTGGCTTAGGGATCATCCCTTGGTGGAGGATCAACGTTACGGTGATTTATGTGTGCTCTCTAAGGAAGCCAGTTTTATCAAAGTGGAGGATTTCATTATTTTCCAAGACAATCAAAGGACCTGGTTGCTGGCCTCGCCATTTATTCGAACTATTCAGGATCACAGGGACTGGAGTTCTATTCTGGTGGAAATTCACCATTATGTGCTTTGTAGAGAGGAAAGGGGGGATAGGTTGGTTTAGAACAGTGATAGTGAGGTCAGCTTTATAGTGAGATCTGCTTACTCTATTTTATGCCCTCAAGAAAATGATGCTTGGCCCTGGGATAAAATTTGGGTGAAGAATCTGACGCCTAAAATCAACATCTTTTATTGGCTGGCTGTCCAAAATAAAATTCTAACGATTGACAATCTTCTTAAGCGGGGATTCAATTTGGTCAATCGCTATTTTTTGTGTAAGTAGAGATGGGAATCTGTTTCTCATTTTCTTCTCATATGCAGGGTGTTTCAGAAAAATTTATATTTTTGTCTTCAGCAAATTGGGTTATCTTGGGTGCACCCAAATTCCATTATTGATATGTTCAATCAGTGGTCATCTCCTTTTCGGTCGCCTCATATGAAATACTTCTGGAGATTCCTATTGCCTCATATTTTATGGGGAGTGTGGAAGGAATAAAATGCTCGAGTTTTCAAAAATAAAGAGGGTGACCTGACTCATATTTGCTATAGAATTCTTTGGAAGGTTGGTGAAAACGTTATTGACTCATTGTAAATTATATGTTAATATGGTTTATATTATAAATCATGAAATAAGAGCAAGTACATGGTCATTATACAAGATTTTGGAATGAGGGTTGCACCAAATAATATGTCTATATTGTTACATTATATCACATATCTCTAGGAAAAAAATATTATAATATCAACCAGTCAAAAAACAAAATCAAGGTCGTTTGTCACCAAGTCAAATAGAAGAATTTTTTTTTTCTATCCTACTCTCTAATTTTTGAATACTCATAATACTATCCTTTTTAGCCTTATTAGTAGGTGTCATGAACTCATTAAATTTGATGATCCTACTTTGATTGTATTCTCGTCAATCTTTATTAGCATGAACTAAATTAGAATGTTTATAAATTATTCTTTATCTCTTCATTATTAGCTACCTCTACAATTTTTAAATAAAAGTAGCAATCTAATCAACAATAAAGTCAACACAAATATTTCTAACCTCTAGTGACAAGTACACTATAAATAAAATTAAAATATTGATAAATAGAAAATGCTTGAGAACAGATTTATGATGAAGTTTAAGATCTATTTAAATTTATTTGATACAATCAACAAAGAAAATTTTAAATAGTGTTTGCAAAATATGGTTAGACAAACAGAGAATCATGACTCAAATTTTCTTGGGCCTTCTAAAAACACACAATTTTTTTTTGTTTTGTTTTAATTGAATCCAATATTCATAGATATTTTAATTAATAGGATTAATTTTCAACTTAGCTAAATTGATTTCTAAAAGAAATTTAGCATGAGGAATGCTTTAGTTTAGAATTTTTAAAGCTTAATTGACCTTATATTTTAACATAACTAGGTTGAGATTATGCCATGTTTCTCCATAAAGCATGCAATTTCAGTTGTCATTAAGGATTGAATCTATTAAGAAAGAAAACAATATTATAATCATTAGGTCACTTTGAATTCTTAATAAAGTTACAAGAAATACTAGTGGATAACATGATTTACAATTATCATGTTTTAAAATATAAATATTCAAGATATTCTCTTTGTGCTTGCTATTTTGAGAAAATTGTTAACACAAATTTTATCCAATCATTTTATTTTTGTTGATAGTATAATAAATATAGATAAAGCGTTACAAGAGAATATATCAATGGTTCGGGCTTTGGTTCTTCGTCAAGAGGTCCAAGGTTCAAACCGCGATGTGGGTGAGTGTGTGAGGGTGCGGGTGTGTGGTTGCTGTGATGAAAATTCACTGCAGGAGACCGTCAATGGACTCCAAGGATAAAATTACAATATAAGACATCATACAAAATACACCAATAAAATAAACCTGCAAATTTTTCTTTTCATTAACTAAATTTCCATACCCCTTACAATAGAGTCTCCAACTTCTTATACTCCCAAAGAGAAAAACCCTAGCCTACGCTACCCCGTTACTATTTTTAGTAAATTTCTATTTTTAGCAACTTGCTTGCTATTTTTAGTAACCCTTAAAAACAAAACTCAGATGGTATCCAAAATGGAATCATCCACCCATTATTCAATAAAACCCACTACCCCAAGATAGCAACCCCACTCTAGTTCTACACTAATAGTTATGATAAATTTTTAGTTGTGAAAATTGAAAATTACATTAAAAGCTAATTTTGGGTCTCCTAGAGGCATTTTCCTATCAAAAAACATATGGGCCACTTTCCATAGGTTCTTCATGCCATTCAACACATTCTAAAAAAATAATGGGGCAAAACAGACACTCAAAGCAAAAGTTATGGCCCTGGCAAGGTGCATCAGGTTGTGTGTTAAATTCCCTATTGATAAGCATATCTCTTGTGTTTACAAGGGGTCATGGTTGGGAGGATACTACTTAGCCCTGTGCGTTGGTCGCAAGGGTTTCTCATACTAACCAAATCAAAAAAATGTATTACAAGAGAATGTTGATATTATATGCTTCCATATAAAAACAGCTTATAGATTTTATTATTCATGATGACTATCATGATAATTCATACATTTTCTATCAAAACTTATCCTTGTTTTACGTAACAATGTTCTTCATCTCTTTATTTTTTGAATTTTATAAAAAATGTTATGAAAAGATTTGTTATTAAAAATTAAAATTAAAGTGAACCTAGAGATATTCAATTTCTTGTTACAATTAGAGTGCTATAATGATTACAACATTTGTTAACTTATATGTTCTTAAGAAAAATTTGACAAAAGAATTCAAGGATATCATTAAAATTATTTGACAAGATCAATAAAGCAAACTTCCAAGTCATGTTTTCATGAAACATATTGAGAAAATATATAATCATAAGTCATTTTTCCTTTCACATTATAGAATAATAAAAGAGATATATTCTAATCAAGTCCTTCACAGTCATGATAACTAATATCTATCAACTTAGGTAAATGGAATTCTAAAATCAAAATAGAATAAAGAGTCCTTTAGTTTTTTAATAGTTGATATATTCATCTAGTCTACATGAACGCTAAGGAGACTTGTAATTTCATTTTTTATTATACCTTTGATCTATTAAGAAAGGAACATGGCATATCTTGTGTGTGGTTCTAAATTAGAAGGAAACACTGCCATGGCTAGTAGACCATATCCAATCCTTGAAGAAGTTAACAACTAAGGTGAAGAGTAACATGATCTAAAAATTCATTTCTATTAAAATTTGAAAATAAAATAAAATAAATTTTATCCTTAGTGTTGAGGAAAAACTTAATGTGTAAGATAAATTAATCCTTTTATTATTAATAGAAACTATTCCAAAAATTAGTAAAGCAGTGCTAGCTAGAATTTTTATTATGTAGTTTTATGAATATAATTAATACATTTTATTATTTAGGTCAGTGAATAACATAGAATCTATAGTCATTGGTTCACATGTATTGTATGGGAGAGGAACTTAGAATTAGTACAATGAACAACAATAAACTAGATGTTTATCAATTATTGTAATAGATGCCACCTACTGGATATTGTTTTTTGTTGGAGAGCAAGAGCTTGTATTCAGATCCCTCACCTTTCACAATCCACAACTCTCTCCTTTAGAGATTAAGATTTTACAAATGGATTCAATTATCATCTCAACTGGTATGCTATAGCTAGATACCTACATCTTTCTTCATAAATGGTTTAATTCTTGATTTCCATTTTCTAGATATTCTTGAACTTTTTTTGTGAGTACAAATATTCTAGAATTCAACATCATTCTTGATATTTTCCTACAATAGCCTTCACAATACCAAAAATCCACCCCTATTACCTATGCATTGCATATTTGTAGAGTAATATTTCCAAAACGTCGCACATCGTAGTCCACCTTACCAAATTTAGATTGCTAGTTTCCTTCTTGAAGAATAAGTGCAACCACAAAAATTATAATAATTTTTTTATATGAAAATACATTAATGTTATAAAATAAAAAATAAAAAAAATATTACCAATGAAAAATATTAATCATAGTAAATATTAATCTTGTCAAATATTCTAGAATTCAACATCCTTCTTGAAATTTTCCTATAATAGCCTTCACAATACCAAAAATCCACCTGTATTATCTATGCATTGCATCTTACTAGAGTAATATTTCCAAAACATCACACTATCATAGTTTGCTTTGCTAGATTTGAATTGAGGGTGATTTGATAACAATCTCTAATAAGACGATTGTGACCAATCCTAAATCGATGCTTTCTAGCAGAGATAGGGTTATACAATCATCATCTTAACCTCTTGCTATTCCCATGCATCCTGTCTCAGCTCCTTAGGCTACTCTTGCTAAGAAATCTCTACAGCATAAATCCACCTTAGAGGAAAGGGAAATCATACGCAGTACCTCCACCCTCTAGGCATTCATGTAGTCCATCTCAAGACCGCTTGACATCATCGAGGAAATATCAAGAGGCTAAGTTTCATCCTTTGAATGTTGGTGATTTGTAGTAAATATTAATCTTGTCAAATATTTTAAAATTCAACATAAAATTATGATTTTCAAACCAAATTACAACTAGTTAAACTAAATTAAAAAAGCAAGGATGGAGGTTTAAAAAATAGCCCTCATGTTAAGTATATATTAATAGATCATCTATAAAAAAATGAACTTTTCAAACCAAATTAAAACTAGTGAAACAAAAATAAATAAATAGAATTCGAAAAATAGCTTTCATCCTAGTTTGTGTAATCATCATCTATATTAACTAAATATTTAAATATAGCAATATAAAAATGCAAAAATAGCTATTATTAGCATATATGATAAAGAATCATATATAAAAATAAAAATTATGATTTTCAAACCAAATTAAAACTTGTCAAAACTAAATTAAAAAAAGTAGGGGTGGAAGGTTTAAAAAATAGCCCTCATGTTAAGTATATATTAATAGATCATCTACAAAAACGAACTTTTCAAACCAAATTAAAACTACTCAAACAAAAATAAATAAATAGAATTTGAAAAATAGCTTTCATGCTAGTTAGTGTAATCATCCTCTATATTAACTAAAGATTTAAATATAACAATATACAAATGCAAAAAATATATATATATATATATATATATATATATATATATATATATATATATAAATAGAAATTAGGATTTTCAAACCAAATTAAAACTAGTCAAAAACTAAATTAAAAAAGCACAGATGAAAGGTTTAAAAAATAGCCCTCATGTTAAGTATATATTAATAGATCATTTATAAAAATTGAACTTTTCAAACCAAATTAAAACAAGTCAAATAAAAATAAATAAATAAAATTTAAAAAATAACTTTCATCCTAGTTTGTGTAATTATCCTTTATATTAACTAAAGATTTAAATATAACAATATAAAAATTTTAAAATAACTATTATTAACATATATTATAAAAAATTATATATAAAAATAAAAACTAGGATTTTCAATCGTAAAAACTAAATTTAAAAAAAAAAGCACGGATGAAAGATTTTTAAAAATAACCCTCATGTGAAGTCTATATAAGTGTGTATAAGGAATCCACCACATAGCACATAGGACATAGGACACTTAAAAAATTGGTGCGGACTAAGATGGCCGCAACACAATTAACCTTGGCCGTCGCAGTAGTCTGCTTGCTTGCTCATACAGCTGGAGGTGTTGGCCATGCTGGAAATTGTTTTAGGTTAGAAGTTTGAAAGTTTAATCAACCTTATATTTTCACAGATTCTTTTAATCAACCTTATATTTTCACTGATTATTTAATACAATTATCTTTTTTATAAAATATAAATATTCAACAGATGTTTTTGTTTTTGAGAAAATTGTTAACACAAATTTTATCCAATAATTTTATTTTTGTTAAATAGTATAAGAAATATAGATAAGGCATTACAAGAGAATATATTAATGGTTCGAGCTTTGGTTCATCTTAGTGAGGTTCAAGATTCAAAAACCATGACGTGGGAGAGTGTGTGAGGGGGTGGGTGTGTGCTGGTTGTGTATTAAATTCTCTATTGATAAGCATAACTCTCGGCTTTATGAGAGATCATGGTTGGAAGGAGACTGCTCATCCTTGTGTGTTGGTATTAGGAATTTCTCACACTAACCAAATAAAAAAAAACATTACAAGAGAATGTTATATTATATGCCTCCACATAGAAATAGCTTATAGATTGTATTATTTAGATGACTATCATCATACATTTTTATGTCAAAATTTATCCTTGTTCCACGTAACATTGTTCTTCATCTCTTTATTTTTTAAATTTTGTAAAGAAGTTAATGAAAAAAGTTGTTATTAAAAAATAAAAATTAAAGTGAACCCAAAGATATTCAATTTCTGGTTACAATTACGAGTATTAAAATGATTACAACATTTTTTAACTTATATGTGCTTAAGAAAAAATTGACAAAATAATTTAAAGATATCATTAAATTTATTCGACAAGACCAATAAAGCAAACTTACAAGTCATGTTTTCATGAAACATATCGAGAAAACAGATAAACATAAGTCATTTTTCCTTTCACATGATAGAATAATAAAAGAGATATATTCTAATCAAGTCCTTCATAGTTATGATAACTAATATCTATCAAATTAGGTAAATGGAATTTTAAACTCAATTTAGAATGAAGAGTCCTTTAGGCTAGCTTTTTAATAGTTGATATATTCATCTAATTTACATGCACACTAAGGAGACTTGTAATTTCATTTTTTATTATAACTTTGAGCTTTTAAGAAAGGAACATGGCATATCTTGTGTATGGTTCTAATTTAGAAGAAAACACTACCATGGCTAGTAGACCATATCCAATCCTTGAAGAAGTTAACAACTAAGGTGAAGAGTAACTTGATCTAAAAATTCATTTCTATTAAAATTTGAACATAAAATAAATAAATTTTATCCTTAGTGTTGAGTAAAAACTTAATGTACAAGACAAATTAATCTTTTTATTATTAATAGAAACTATTCCAAAAATTAGTAAAGCATTGCTAGTTAGAATTGTTATTATGTAATTTTATGCATATAATTAATACATTTTGTTATTTAGGTCAATGAATAATATAGAATCTCTAGTCATTGGCTCGCACATCACGTATGGGAGAGGAACTTAGAATTAGTGCAATTAGCAACAATAAACTAGATGTGTATCAATTATTATAATAGAAACCACCTACTGGATATTTTTTTTGCTAGAGAGTAAGGGATTGTATTCAAGTCCTCCACCTTTTACAATCCACAACTCTCTCCTTTAGATATTAAAATTTTACAAATGGATTCAATTCTCATCTCAATTGATATGCTATAGCTAGATACCTACATATTTATTAAAAAATGGTTGAATTATTGATTTTTATTTTCTAGATATTCTTCAATTTTTTGTGTGAGTACAAATTGTAGACACTAAAATCACGTCAATCTAATTATACTGCCAATACACATTCTAATCGACACCATATGGCCCCTTGAGCAACCCTATGAGGTTAAATAGTGGTCCTAGCCACTTTTGGGAGGTTCTACCCCACTATTGGGAAGTTTTGGGCCATGTAGGCATGGACGTCCCACCCTAGGATGACCATAGTTCATGGTCATCCCATCCAAGGATGGCCACCAACAACCATCCCTGGGTGGGATAGCCATGGCCTTGGACCCTTATAAAGTCAAAATCAATACAAATGACACCCAAAATTTGCCATTTACCCTACCCATTGAAACATACCAGTCTGAGGGTGCATAAATCTCATGCCAAGTTGTAAATTGGAGGCCCAAATTGGATATTCTTCCCCCTCCAATGCATGGAAAGGTTTGGAAAAATGGCAGTCCCTGTCTTGCATGGCCAAGCATGCCCATTTGACCATATTATCACTTGAGCTATAAAGTGAAGTCATTCCACCCAATTTATCAAAGGATTCTTTACAATATTTTACCACGAAGTACTACAGAGATTTTCCCAATTCATCGTGTGTTTTCCCTTAAGATCTCCATAGAGCAAAGGAGGTTTTAAAGTGATTTCAAGACATGCAATACGTTTATAAAACCAGCCCATTTGAGTGAATTATATCCCATTTTTTTATGACAACACCCCTAGGAGGAATTTAGACCAAATCGTAGAGGAATTGGTGGTAAAAACCACCATATTTGGTGGCCATCCTCACCTGGGATGGTTAGTAGTCTTAAATGGCACACTCAATTATGGCCATGAATCTGAGCATAATTGCTCTTCTATTTTTGTATAGATAAATTCTAGAGTATATTTTATGCCTTCTATCAAGTTTTGGTGCAATTTTGAGTTGTTTTGCACCTGTTATTATGCATTTCTTGTTTTGTAGTCTTGAATGGCACACCTAGGGATGACCATAAATTTGTGTGTAATTTTCTTTCTTTTATTACTTAGATAATTTCTAGAGAATATTATATGCATGATCCTAAGTTTTAGTAGCATTTGGAATAGTTTTGCATCATCTATTATACATTTTCTCTTTTAATATAATTATCGCATATATCGCTTTGATTACCTTTCAATCCACACATGCTATTAACAAATATGATTTATTTGTGTGTAGATCTAGGTATCACAGTGTGCAAGGAAGGAGTAGTAATTTAGAACATTGGTAGAACACCACGACGGCATCGAAAGCCCACTCTTGAAGAATTTATGAGTGTAAGGAGGATGTTAGAGCGCACCTAAGTTTCTAAAGGATTTATTCTTCTGACATATTTGTAATGAGTATATCAATTTAAATTCCTCAAGGGGATGTTTTGTAATCATGAATTTGAAAAATAAAATAATATAGAGAGGACCTCCATTTCTTTTGCGTATTTGTCTTTTATGCTTGCTTAAAATATCACTTTTGTAGTGCTTAGATCAATAGATAAATAGATGTATTTCATTTACCATTGTTAGGTGCACCCTTTTTTCTACTCTACAGTGGCGATCATGGTGGGACCCCTATCCCATTTCATTTTTTCAAGTTTTGAATTGGTTTATGCTTTTGAAATGTTGTAGGTTTTGGTCATTTTGGCCTAAAAAGGCCCCTGATTTCCCAATTGGAACACCTAGGGATGGCCACAACAACCATCCCACCCAGGGATGGCCCCCAAATTTGTAGCTATCCCACCCTAGGATGGAAACAGAACAAAGGATCCGCAACTCAAATTGATAAAAATAGAAGAATCATAGGGTTTCAAGTTAAGTAATTGCACCTTACTTTTACATTTTTACTGTTCAGAAAAGGTCAAATTTAGTTTTTTTTCTCTCCTTGTTTTCTTGAAAGATTAATTTCACTTAAAAAAAAAAACAAAAAAGAATCCAATAGGAATGCATATATATGGTTTGATTTCTTGTGATCTACCCAATGGGTAGGTTACCATTTAGGGTATGCATTTTGTAGGTTTAATTTCAATTTAAATTTTTTGAAAGTGAAATGTTATTTTTACATTTAGTAAAATCTCATTGAGTGCTCTATTGTTTTTAAAAAAATTAAATATAAAATGAACCACACACACCATGTCCCATGCAAACATTAGTGAGTTGGACTTCATCCCCAACCACTAATCGAGACCAAAAACGGTGGGCTTCATCTCCATCCGTTGGTTCACATGATTGATATGAATCCTATTTTATTGGCCAAGGCTGGCTCCAAGAACTGTCTTAGCCATGGAAAATAACACGCATTCCTTTTCAGAGGGTGTATCATTGCCCATGGTCAATATGGGTGAGGACTATTAGGACCTGTGCTCCCTGATTGGGTATGGCATTCATATCCATACTTTGGTTGGTACATGTGAGCAGACTTTCATTATCTTTGTCAAGCTACGAGTATACAGGTGAAATCCCTTTAACATAAAAATATCATACAATAAAAGCAAAATATGTGATATAAGGTCTCCTTGCAAAAAATGAATCAAAACACTTAAAACAATTTTAGGGAACACATAAATATTTAAAACAGATAAACACTTATCTTATTGCCTGTTTCCATTCTTGTGTGTTGCATCATTAAAAATTGTAAAGGAGATAATCACATAGGATTTGGTAGAAAGTAGCTATGGTGTGCACCCGCAGCCAAGCCCATTCAAAGGTTGATGCTATAGAGAGTAGGCAAGGAGACACAATTCATCTCTTATTTAGCCCTAAGGATATGTTCATACCTCCTTGGCAGCCTTCGCCCATGTCCCAGAATATCTAGTTAGGAACTTCACCTACAAGGGACCCCTACACAGGACACCCCTACAGGTTTTGGTCCTAATCAGAGAATATATTTTCCATATTTAGACACTTCACATGCATTATTTCAATAATGACAAATGCACATTGATGCACTAATAGATAGAGCAATACCATGCATTCACGTGCCCGCTAGATCTTATATGCCCACATATGGGAAAGATCAAGAGTACACACACTAAGTAGGGCCAAATGATCAAACTATACCCTTAAACTGCCCTAATAGGTTATAGTAATCTAATTACCAAGATGTATGATACTCATTGCTCGAGGCAAGAAAATTTAGCCCTTCCCTTACTCATCAATAAAGGAAGACATGAGAAATTTTTTATTATCCTCCTATCCATTATGCCACACAAGCATGATGTGCATCTATGCCAGTTGAGTACAAAGAACGCTTGTCTAGGACTAAACCTCAAGTGAACATGACTTTCCTCGATTGAGGGAAGCTCATAGTAGATATTTTAGACTGTCCTAAATGAGATAGGCCTTAGGGTGATACTACTAGGGATCATAGGCCCTGCATGGTAGAACAGATAAATTAAGTGGTCAAGAAATATATCGAGTACCAAGCACAATTCAATCAGCTTTGGAAGGATAAATAATGCTTAGACCACCAACATCAATTAAAAAATAAAATAATTGAGCAACAAACCGATGAACTATTTCAAGAGACCTTACATGATAGGGTCCCTACCCCATGTACTCATAGATAGAGGGTTTTGTAGATACTAAAATAGTATAAATAGGATAAGATTGTCATGGTGCCACTCTTATTGACACCATATGGTCCCATTGGGCAACCCTCAAGGTTTAAGTAGGGGTCCTAACCACTTTGGATAAGGTTTACCCCACTTTTGGGGGGTTTTGGATCATGTAGCCATGGCCATCCCACTCTAGGAAGGCCATAATTCATGGTCATCCCATCTAGGGATGGCCATAAGCAACCATCCCTGGGTGGGATGTGTTGATAAGCAACACACCCCACTGAAAAATGAGATTCCATCCTTAGAAAATTATGAACTTCCATTTTTGCAGCAGGGACCCTCTTGGTCATTTTCAGTTTTAAATCCATATTTTGCTTGCCTCCTTTTTAAAGTTGTGCTTTTTCTTGCATTCTAGCTGTGTTATCCAAGAATTCACTTTTTACATGCTAGAATCATTCATGCACAAGAAAATCTTGCACCATTACCGAGAAAATCCAGAAAACAGTTGCATAATTCACTGAAAAATCAAACTTTCCATTTTTGGTAGTGTCGCGATATCGCGACACTTCCATTTCGGAAATGTCGCGATATCGCGACGGGTAAGTCAAAATGCGGCTAAGTGCCGAGAAGGTCGCGATTTCGCGACATGTCGCGAAATCGCGACGAGTTTTGGGAGAGAGAAGCAAGCTGTACGGAGGGCGCGATTTTGCGACATGTCGCGAAATCGCGACATGTCGTATTTTCGCGGCGGGAGAGAGAAAGTGGGCTGCGGGATGAAAAATCGGCTAAGTCAGAAACATGTTCCAAAATCGCGGTCCAACGCGGTCCAGCGCATGCAGGTAAGGGAACTGTCGCGATATCGCGACGTGTTCTAGAATCGCGGCTGAAAATCAAGAAGCGTACGGAGGCCAGGAAGGGTCGCGATTTCGCGACATGTCGCGAAATCGCGACATGTCGCGTTTTCGCGGCAGACGAGGGAGGAAGTTGCCGATGCTGCGCGGGGTCGCGATTTCGCGACATGTCGCGAAATCGCGACATGTCGCGAGAATCGCGGCAGGAGAGAGAAAGTCATAGTTGACATGAAAGTGCATTCCGGCGGGAAACGAGAAGGCTTCACTGGGGTAGCGACACGTGTCAAAGCGTGAATGGGACAAACGAAGCCGACATGCAAGCTTATTTTGCGGATTTAATCTGTTTTTAATGTTTTAAGCTTACGATTTAATTAAAATGCTAATCTAATGCATCTTTTTGTCTTTCATGCGGGATTCCACCTGGCACTTACGGGACAACCGGGAAAGACCATAAAGGCGAAGATAAAGTGCGGATTTAGTCAAGGACCGCCATGCTAGGAGAGAAGGCTGCCGGTGAGAGCATTCAACGACAAATTTATTGCAGACTTGATAGCATGAAGACCATTTCAACTCAGATAATGGATCTGCGGAGACCAATTGCTTGGAGAAGTGGTGACTCATCCGGCTCACCCGTAGGAATTAATGAAAGCATTTATTTGCAGTGCGAATGAATGCAAGTTGCATTTTATTTTATCTTCTCCATTTATGGCGGTGATCTGCATGATTTGCCGAAGGGTTAAGTTCTATCCGGACTTTGATTTTTAAATGGATTTTTATTGTAAAACCCGGGTCCTAGGGTTTAAGTGCGATAAGATTTAGGGTTTGAGCAAGATATTTTGGAAAAGATCAGGGTATGTCACTGAGTCTATAAATACAAATTCTAAATGTAATCGCGGGGAGGCGGAGACTTAGAAATAAAGGCTTATAAGCAATTTCTTGCAAATTTTGTGAAATCCTTTGTTTACGGACTTGGAGTTGATGTGCTTTAGCTTTTACGTGATAGCATGGCCGGGAGCCTAATCTTTTGCGAGTGTGATAAGTGTATTTTCTTTTGTTATCCGTTCCATTTAAAGTTTGTTAGATATATCTTGTAAATCTGCCATTGTCAAGATTAAATATCTTTGTTAGGCTTCGGTTGTTCTATTGTACTGCTAGGGAAATTACGATTTGAGGTGTAAGTTTGTTCTAATTGCTCTGTCTTCCTTTGTGCGAGCTAGGCTGCAGGTGAAAGATACCGATTTTAACCAGTTGCCCTTGGATTTATGATTTTCTGCTAGATCTGTTTCACTCTGCCTTGTGCTCTTAGTTGAAAGTGATCTTAGGTAGTGGACACTTTCTTCGGGATTTGTTACGTTGTGAAGGTGATAGCATAGATAAGATTGACGAGTTTGGGTTTACAATTGATGTTTGATAAACTTCTCTTTTACGCCTTACCCTACCCTCTCTTTGCTTTCAGTGAATGATCCATTTTTATTTTCTTTGTTTGCCTTTTATTTAAATCTGCTGACCCATGAGAGCTAGATCAAAGAATTCAAGTCAAATCTGATTGTCAACAACTTTTGCAACTACTGAACAAGTTCAGGAACCCCCTGTAAGGTAACGGAGCAGTCCATATCGAAATCTATTCCGGGAAGTGGAAAAGAGTGAATTGCCATTCGACCCAACTATGTAACTCGCACCTTGGATAACCAGCTAGATCCTAAAGATGAGTGGGATCAGTCCCGTGGGTGTCTCCGGAGCTTTCCTTGCCTTCATCCTTTTTCCCGGGGTGTGCATGAAAGCCGGACCAACACCTAATTGGCGCTAGAAGGAGGGCCACAGAACATCTATTCTTAGTGCACTTGAGTTGAGAAATCCAACTGTATGTGGAGCTGTAAAACTGTATTTTATCCAAAGTCTGGTAGCCAATTTTCCCCTCCTCCTACCAAAAAATATTTTCAATGGTAGCCAATTTTCCCCTCCTCCTCAGCCAACACCTAATTGGCGCTAGAAGGAGGGCATGAACTCAGTTCAAGTATTGTAAGGGCATAACAACAACATTTGAAGGACCCACAATGAACTCCGGACAGTTTTATAAATTGTCAGTACAGTTTTTAAATTGTCAGTGCAGTTTTAAATTGTCAGTGCAGTTTTTAAATTGTCAGTGCAGTTTTGAAATTGCCAGAGAAGGCCTTAAGTTCAGTGGTTTGTTAAGAACAGTTCTATCATCACTTGCAGTTATCCAATTACAAATCAGAACATCACTGTCAGCCAAGTATTAATGGCAAATTGGTTGGGCTCCACCGCTTTGAACATTTCGGGTATAGCCCATGACTTGCCCAGAAGTCCAGAAAGGTATCTCCCTAGGTACAAACATGATGGGACAAGAACTGCAGAAGAACATCTGCTAGCTTTTAAAAATGCTTTAAGATTGTTGAATATACAGCATGAAGATGTTGCCTGCAGATTGTTCCCGTTCACTCTCCGGGGAGGGAGCTTATGACTGGTTTTTAAACCTCACCGGCAATTCCATTACTAGCTGGGATGATCTAGAGAAAGCTTTTATATCACAGTTCGGTGAAGTGATAGATCCCGACATTTTATATCAGCAATTTTCCAGCATCAAGAGAGAGTCGGGAGAAAGCTGTCGGGTCTTTCAATATGAGGTTCCAAAGAGCTTACGGTAGAATGGTTGGCCATTACATCCCAAATGCAAATCCGGCCTTAGAAATCTACAAGAATGCATTGGATTCGGTGACCTCTATTTTCCTCAAGAGAGACATTAATATTACAACCACTGGCGGAGGCTTATAAAGAAGCCTTAATTCTTGAAAGACAGTTAGGGCCTCAAATTTTGAGCAGTCCTTTGATATCCTATGTTACACAGAACATGCATGTTCCAGACCCCATTCCACATCATGAGTTAATGCCAACATGTCATGCTCTACCCAAGGAGACTCCGTTAACTGTCACATCCACTCAGCATGTGCAAAATACAGAGAAGAGTTCTGACAAATTCAAAGTGCGGGTGCTTGAGGTGAACGGTTGTGATACGGCACCACCCAAATCCGAAGTTTTTCCTGGTGAGTTAAATTTTCCTAGAGATCAAAGAAATATTGATATTTCTAGTTCACCCAAAAATAGTACAACCGGGGTTTCGGATTCTGTCACTTTTCCCGAAGAGACGAGAAAGTCTTGTACTGAGACTTACGTGGATGAAATGCAAGATTTTCAACGAGTTCAAAATGGACGAGTTATGACTTGAAATGTGAGAGTCGAGAACTTAATAATGATCCTTCCTCATCGAGAGGATGATGAAAGTGAGATTCAATCTCACTATGCGAGAAATGGCGAGGAGGATAACATCATTGAGGATATGAGGGAACTTAAAGATGACATCACCCTCTATGAACTGCCTCAGATTGTTGGACAAAACATTAACTTGATTGAGGCTTACTCTGGACCACCTGTTGAATTTCAAGAAAAGGAGGAAAAGGTGGTAAATATGAATGTGGTCAGCCAACTTGGAATTGATGAGCTTGTCTCAACATAAGCACTGCAACTTACGAACATAATGTCAAAGAGGAGGCTATAAAGCGTGTTGATGCGAGATATTGGAGTTTATGATTTGGCAAGCGAAAAGGTGAGAACAATTATAGCCCTAATCAATAACAACAATGATGTTTGGACATTGCACATTGATGAGGTTAAGTCTAAGCAAGGCTCGGGTGAAAAGGAAAATTGTAAGCATTATGCTAGAGGGATAAAAATTGAAGTCCTGGATATTGAAGCGGTGCGGCAACCACAAAATGTTCAAGTTGTTAAGAACCGGGGCATACGAGATAAAACATGATTTCTTTCGGTTGTCACATCAATTTGAAAATGTGGTGGTGCAGGTCTGTCAAGGTTTTAAAGTATTTGATCCTGGGGGTTTTTTACATTCGAGTCCTTTTGAAAGAACTACGCAAACCCTTTAATTAGAAGCATAAACATGTTATCATATGATTTGTTATTATATGATTTGTTTAATTTGAAGGAGTTGCGGATTTGTTTTTCAAATGGGACGGGGAAGACGATAAACCCAAGTCTTTCCCAGGATAGCAAATTTTTGAAGCACGATCCGGAGTGCATTTCGTCAACGGGACATGAAAGGTAATTTTTTTTAAATTACTTGCATGGTCAAAATTTTTTAAAGCACCATTTCTCTGCTTTCCCAAGCTGCTGCATTTTTTGAGTATGAAGGGAAGTTGTAACATATGTATGCATTGTAAATAAGCTTTGAAGTTTTTCGGTTTTATTTCTTTGTCGGTGCAGTTTTTATTTCAATGTACGTGCGGTTTAATCATTTCGAGTTTAATTTTAATGCTCTGCGAGTTTTAATTTATTTGTTTTTCAGTTTATTTCTTTGTCAGTGCAGTTTTATTTTTAAATGTACGTACGATTTTCAGTTTTCTTTAGTTTTTTTTCAGTTTTAGCTTGTGCGGTTTATTTCTTTTGTCAGTGCTTTTTATTTCCTTTCTTTGTCTTTTTATTTTAGCTTGTACAGTCTTTTCTTTATTGCATTTCTTTTTCTTTCTTTCATTTACTTCGTTTTTTTTTTATTTTGCTTCGATTCTTTTAGTTTATTTCTTTTATTGCTGTACGAGTTTTATTTTCTTCCTGCTTTTCCTTTTCTTTGTTGTCTGTCGGTTTATTTAGTTTTTCTTTGCTTGTGCGGTTCTGCTTTAGTCCGTGCGGTTTTATTTTGTTTTTGCTTTAAAGCTCTGTGCTGTCCTTGGAAGCCTGTACAAAGTCCTTTGGCTTCTAAAATTTTTTGTCCTTTGCCTCTGCCTGAGCAATCAATGAAAAGTCAGCCTGCTGAAAATTGTTTTATTCCTAGCTGATAAATCCTCAATCCAGTGCCCCCATTATGTTCATTATTCTAATTGAGATAGTCTTCTTGCACTGAAGTTGTGGAACTATTTTGTTATCCGGGATGAAGGTAGAGAGATGATTGGATCTTGTGTCTTACTTGCCACAGTTGTTTTAATGATAGAAAAACTGTTATCTTTGTTTAGTTGGAGGAACTCCGGGGAATCCAAGAAAAGTCTGGTTATAAGAGGGGACTATGGTTCATGCAATTATTTGGGTGTCACCGGAGGCTATCAATGCCTAGGCTGAAGCAGTTCCAGTTGATCAAATATTAAAAGAAAATTGTAATTTCTCTAAGGTCTTCGAGATAGTGATATATTTCAAAAAGAAGAGAGAAAAAAAAAGAGAGATAAGAAAAAAAAAAAAAAAAAAAAGAGTTATATGATCAAAAGAGGCAGCCAATATTAGATTCTGCCCTACAGTTGTAAATTGGGTCGTGTAAATCTAAAGGGTAACTCTGTCTAGGCTGTAAAAAGCTAAACTAGTAAACAGAGCTCTACTCGGTTTCCCCTTTTACAATCTAGAAAAGTTGATTAATCCAAGTTTATCATTCAATTCAGTCATCCTTGAAGAAAGTTCTATACCCTTTGAAATTGCACATCAGAAATCTTCCTTGAAGTAATCCGACCTAGTATGTCCTTGGGAAATTTTAACGAGTTGGCGGTTAGCGAGTCAATTTATTGTGAAGAATGTCCGTGGCAAGGCATGATGCATGGTCTTTTTGTTTTGAAACCGGAGTCTTGGGTTCTAAAATAGTGCTACTATTTTACCCGCGGATATCGCCATTTGTTGATAAGCAACACACCCCCATCTGAAAAATGAGATTCCATCCTTAGAAAATTATGAACTTCCATTTTTGCGGCGGGGACCCTCTTGGTCATTTTCAGTTTTAAATCCATATTTTGCTTGCCTCCTTTTTAAAGTTGTGCTTTTTCTTGCATTCTAGCTGTGTTATCCAAGAATTCACTTTTTACATGCTAGAATCATTCATGCACAAGAAAATCTTGCACCGTTACCGAGAAAATCCAGAAAACAGTTGCATAATTCACTGAAAAATCAAACTTTCCATTTTTGGTAGTGTCGCGATATCGCGACACTTCCATTTCGGAAATGTCGCGATATCGCGACGGGTAAGTCAAAATGCGGCTAAGTGCCGAGAAGGTCGCGATTTCGCGACATGTCGCGAAATCGCGACGATTTTGGGAGAGAGAAGCAAGGCTGTACGGAGGGCGCGATTTTGCGACATGTCGCGAAATCGCGACATGTCGCATTTTCGCGGCGGGAGAGAGAAAGTGGGCTGCGGGATGAAAAATCGGCTAAGTCGGAAACATGTTCCAAAATCGCGGTCCAACGCGGTCACCGCATGCAGGTAAGGGAACTGTCGCGATATCGCGACGTGTTCTAGAATCGCGGCTGAAAATCAAGAAGCGTACGGAGGCCGGGAAGGGTCGCGATTTCGCGACATGTCGCGAAATCGCGACATGTCGCGTTTCGCGGCCGACGAGGGAGGAAGTTGCCGATGCTGCGCGGGAGTCGCGATTTCGCGACATGTCGCGAAATCGCGACATGTCGCAGAATCGCGGTAGGAGAGAGAAAGTCATAGTTGACATGAAAGTGCATTCCGGCGGGAAACGGAAGGCTTCCTGGGGTAGCGACACGTGTCAAAGCGTGAATGGGACAAACGGAAGCCGACATGCAAGCTTATTTTGCGGATTTAATCTGTTTTTAATGTTTTAAGCTTACGATTTAATTAAAATGCTAATCTAATGCATCTTTTTGTCTTTCATGCAGGATTCCACCTGGCACTTACGGGACAACCGGGAAAGACCATAAAGGCGAAGATAAAGTGCGGATTTAGTCAAGGACCGCCATGCTAGGAGAGAAGCTGCCGGTGAGAGCATTCAACGACAAATTTATTGCAGACTTGATAGCATGAAGACCATTTCAACTCAGAGATGGATTTACGGAGATCAAATTGATGGAGAAGTGGTGACTCATCCGGCTCACCAGCGAAAATTAATGAAAGCATTTATTTGCGGCTGCGAATGAATGCAAGTTGCATTTTATTTTATCTTCTCCATTTATGGCGGTGATTGCCATGATTTGCCGAAGGGTTAAGTTCTATCCGGACTTTGATTTTTAAATGGATTTTTATTGTAAAACCCGGGTCCTAGGGTTTAAGTGCGATAAGATTTAGGGTTTGAGCAAGATATTTTGAAAAGATCAAGGTCTGTCCTGAGTCTATAAATACAAATTCTAAATGTAATCGCGGGAGGCGGAGACTTAGAAATAAAGGCTTATAAGCAATTTCTTGCAAATTTTGTGAAATCCTTTGTTTACGGACTTGGAGTTGATGTGCTTTAGCTTTTACGTGATAGCATGGCCGGGAGCCTAATCTTTTGCGAGTGTGATAAGTGTATTTTCTTTTGTTATCCGTTCCATTTAAAGTTTGTTAGATATATCTTTGTAAATCTGCCATTGTCAAGATTAAATATCTTTGTTAGGCTTCGGTTGTTCTATTATGCTGCTAGGGGAAATTACAGATTTGAGGTGTAAGTTTGTTCTAATTGCTCTGTCTTCCTTTGTGCGAGCTAGAGCTGCCGGTGAAAGATACCGATTTTAACCAGTTGCCCTTGGATTTATGATTTTCTGCTAGATCTGTTTCACTCTGCCTTGTGCTCTTAGTTGAAAGTGATCTTAGGCTGACTGGACACTTTCTTCTGGGATTTGTTCTGTTGTGAAGCTGATAGCATAGATAAGATTGACAGTTTGGGTTTACAATTGATGTTTGATAAACTTCTCTTTTATGCCTTACCCTACCCTCTCTTTGCTTTCAGTGAATGATCCATTTTTATTTTCTTTGTTTGCCTTTTATTTAAATCTGCTGACCCATGAGAGCTAGATCAAAGAATTCAAGTCAAATCTGATTGTCAACAACTTTTGCAACTCCTGAACAAGTTCGGGAACCCCCTGTAAGGTAACGGAAGCGAGTCCATATCGAAATCTATTCCGAAGTGGAAAAGAGTGAATTGCCATTCGACCCAACTACGTAACTCGCACCTTGGATAACCAGCTAGATCCTAAAGATGAGTGGGATCAGTCCCGTGGGTGTCTCCGGAGCTTTCCTTGCCTTCATCCTTTTTTTTTTCCCGGGGTGTGCATGAAAGCCAGACCAACAGGATGACCATGGTCTAGACCCCCAAAAATGTCAAATGTGAGAAAAATGGCAATAAATTTTTGCCATTTATCCTACCCAATCACTCATGAAAGAGTGGGAGACTTTCATGGCCATTAGGGACTACAAATTGGAGGTCCAAATGGGCAGCCTCTTCCACCCTATGCATGGCAAAGGTGTTGACAAGTGGTGGCATTTGCCTTGCATGCCCTAACTTGCCCCTTTGCCCCCTTTGCCATATTGGGCTATAAATTGGAGTGTTTCCACTTAGTTTTAAATAGAACTTTGCAAACATTAACCACAAAGTGCTACCAAGATTTACTCTCACCTTTTACCCTCGTATTTTCCCTTGGAAATATCATCAATTGAAGACATTTTAAAGGCATCCCCAAATACGCTTATCCTTTTCAAAACCTATCAATTATTGTGAGTTAATTCACAAAATTCAACGACAACACCCTTAGGAGGATTCTAGACCAAATCCAAGTGGAATTGGTGGTAAAAATAAGCTTTTTTAATGTTTGTCCTCACCTATGATGGTTAACAGTCCCAATTGGAACTCTCATGAATAGCCATGAATTGGCCCACAATTTTGAACCAATTTTAGTGTAGATCAATTTTGTAGCATTATATTAGCATCATACTCAATTTTGGTGAATTTGGGAGTGGTTTTGAATTGTTAATTAGGGTTTTTGTGATTACGGTCCTAATTGAACCTCTTAGGGATGACCATAGGTTCTGCTCATAATCTCACTTCAATTTCTTCTCGTAGCATTACAAAATCATATAATATACATCATGTCCAGTTTTCATGTTATTTGGAGTAGTTTATACTTGTCGATTGCACTTTTTACATTCAATATTGCATGCATTTCATTGATTTTATCATCATATGCATATTCTATTAACATATTTTAATTCCTTGTGTGTAGGTACATATATTTTAGTGCATGAGGAAGGATCTAAGGAGTTGAATAAAGATAGCTCAAAGCAATGGTAGCGCAAGCCCTCTCTTCATCGTGAGTGCGAGAGGAACATTGAAAGCATGCCATAAGTTCATGGAGGGATTGGATCCTTCAACTTTGTAACTTGAATTGTATTACATTGAAAGCCCTTAAGGGGATGTATTGTAATATCTTATTTGAAAAATGAATAAATACAAATAGAACCCCCTATTTTCTAACTTATTTTTCATTTACTTCCTTAATTTATCATCTCTTTTGAATGATTGTTTAGAAAATTATATGCATTTAAATTTCATTTTTTAGGTGCATCATTTTTCTTCTCTTCAGTGGTGATCACGGTGGGACCCTTGTCCCTTTTAAATTTTGCTATTTTTAACCTTTTCTTGCACTTTAGATATTGCAGGTTCTAGTCATTCTGATCTGAAATGACCCTTGAATTCCTAATTAGAACACTCAAGGATGGCCACAACAATTGTCCCATCTAGGGAGGGCCCCCAAATTTGCAGTCGTCCCACCTAGGGACGGTCACAAAACAGGGATTTTTCTGCTCAAATTTCCATAAATAGTAGTTTCCTATATTGACAAGGTAAGTACCTAAACATTAAATTTACAGTAAGGTTGTACAGAAAAGGGTAAATTGGATTTTTTCATGTCTCTCTTCATTGATTGAAAGCTAGATTTCCTCTTTCTTAAATTCCAAAGTAATGAACAAAATAAAAATAGGAAAAAAATAACAGTCTTGGATATGCATTTCAATGGTTTACCTATGTGTGACCTGCCTAAGGTTTAGGTTTTCATATAGGCTAAATATTTTATGGGTTCCTTATTCATGCATCTAATTATAAAAGTAAAATACTTCTTATGCATTTAGTGAAAATTTATTGAATGCTACTTTGTTTACTTTCATTAATTATAAAAGGAACCACACACACCACATCACTTTTAAATGTTAGTGAGTTGTAATTCATCCCAAAACACTAATAGAGTCCAACGACGGTGGGTTTCATCTCCAATCCTATTTTTGCTGAAACCAGCTCCAAGAACCATCATAGAGCGTGGAATAGAACATGTATCTCTCTTAGAAGAGGTATATCACTAACCATGGTGAACTGGGTGGGGGTTGGTAGGACATATTCGCCCTGATCAAGTATGGGCTTCATCTCCAAACTTTGATTGGTTTACATGATCAAGTTTT
This sequence comes from Wollemia nobilis, assembly GCA_028583015.1. NCBI lineage: Eukaryota > Viridiplantae > Streptophyta > Pinopsida > Araucariales > Araucariaceae > Wollemia > Wollemia nobilis. The sequence goes on from JAQPPZ010001411.1 coordinate 8,774,460, forward strand.
CATTTTTGGTTGTCGAGCTGTGAGTATATAGGTGAAATCCCTTTAACAATTTGAGTATTACATCAACCATTTTAAAATACAATAAGGATTGAAATTATATTGAAAAATGAATCAAAATACACGAAAAAGCTTAGGGATTCACATCTAAAACTTAAAGGAGATAATCACGTTATTTTCTTGTGTGCTTCTTTAATCAATTTATTGTGTGTTTCTAAAATTTAAAAGAGATAATGATGTTATCTACTTTGTGTGTTTTTTTTAGATAATCAACATAAGCTCCTACTTTTTGTGTTTTACTACTTTTTGATTTTGCATCCAGCAAATAAAAAATCATGCAAATCAGAGCTATATGTTGGTTTTATGATTACTCTATTCTTGAGTGATTCTAAAGCCAAAGAGAAAAATTGTACTAAAATGGTCATAAAAAGCTCTAGAAAACCCAAAAAATTACCAATTTTTTTTTGTATTAGTTAGCCCCTTGTGCACCTCTCACATAAATTCTGAGTCTTAATGCTTTATTTCTCAAAAATTCCTGAAAATTCCTAAAATTGGGTATTTTTCCAAGAGCCTCGGTTGGCCAAAAATTCCAAAATTACAAATTTTGACTAGGAAGTCATTTTTAAAGCCCTAGCCCATTGTGATTAGCTCATCATGCTAATATTTCTGGTATACAATACCCATAACCTTTCTGAAAGTCATAAATTTCTATTATGGCTGAGGGACCCTCCTTTTATGGATTGTGTCCAAATGAGGTTGAAAACAAGACCTCCAATTCAGAGGTAGAATCAAGCTCCATAACCATTGAATATATCCAAGTAAGTCTATAGGACATGCCCATCCCTGAATGGTATTCCAGGATTTATCATAACAACAATACCATCTCCAAGGGAGCAAACCTTCAAGATATCCCTACTAGGGAAGCACCCATAGGTCCTCTAGGAAAAATTCCTAACTTGGATACCTTGATATAATTCTATATAGTGAATAATCTACCCATTGAGGGGTCTAGTAGGTTAATATCATGGATTCATACCATAGCTTGATTTATACATCAATCAAAATATGAACATGAGAGTACACTATGGCCTAGCCTAGATGAGCAAACCACCTTGTTTGATTGAGTAAGTCACCTTCATACTCCTCAAAGAGAGCACTCAACTCGTGCTTCTGCACAGATTGCATATACAGAGCTTACATCTAAACCTGAATATGAGTCTTTCCTTATAGATGAGGGAGAAGACTCAAGTCATCCTTCTACTCCTTGTGAAGAGTACTTGGAGAAATCATGTTGCATATCTGCATCGTTAGACTATACAGAGCCCATTCATAAACCAAGGTATCATGTCAATGCAACCTTTAGGGAGCATGGAAAACAAGTAATAGATCCTACTTGGGGAAAGACATGATAAATCCATCTTTATTTCAAATACAAGGGCACACAAACCCAATGAAACTGAGCAACAAGATCATACTCATTAGGCACTTAGGCCAAATCTTAATAAAAAACAACATACAAATCAACTCTAGTTGGATCAACAACAATTAAATCAATAATGGGTTGACTCACAACGAGCACACCTACAAAGGTTGTATCAACAAAAGATACAAGAACAACAAAAGATATAGCAAGAGCAATTGCAAAATGCATTACATAAAGTGGTGCTTACACCTAGCACCTATAGAATGCAACAACATGCAAGGCATCCAATACAGTCTCAAAATATTCCCCCTCAACCATGCCAAAATTATGATCAACATCAAATGCCATTGTCTGGTTATCATCAAAAACCTTATACTCCTCAAAAATACCAAGATCAAGACAAGGAATAATCATATGAAGAGTCCCAATGGGAACATTAGGATCAAATAGATGCTTGCCTTGAATCCAATTATGATGAGGTACCTAATAATTATACTTATCGTCCACCTCAACATCAAAAGTGGCCTTTGTTGTCTAATAAAGGGCAACAATAGGATGATCATATCATTTCATCAGGGCCTTACAAAGCACTAGCTGATAAGATAAATTCATTCAAAAAATAAGATCAAAGTTTAGTTTATCAAAAACCTACACTAAAGCAACTTATCAATCAACCTTTGCATCCATCAGTGTCATCACTAACGTACCCATCAAATTTCAAGATGCCTAAACTTGAAAATTTCAAATATGATGAAGACGTACAAGACCACATAACAAGCTTCATCCATATGTGATATCATCTTCAATACAATTACCCTTTGATGTTGAGAATATTCCTTACAACATTAGTTGGGGATGCTTTAGAATGGTATAATCATCTACCACATCATAGCATAAACACCTTTGAGCAATTGGCTGATCTGTTTCTGGGATGTTTTGCCTCTAATGCTAAGAAAACCTCAAACTTGACTGACTTATCTAGCCTTCGTCATTTTGATGATGAGCCAGTCATAGAGTATGGAAATAGATGGAGGAAGGTGATATCAAAACTACCTTTCACCCTACCCACAATTAAATTCACCCAATTTTTTACTATAAGTTGTTCAAAGAAGATTTCACTTCTCTTACAATTACAATGGTTTCAAAAATTCGAGGTCTTAGCACAAGCCAAGATCATTGATAACATCAAGGTCCAGGAGGGTGATGTTCAAATCCATAAAGGAGAATGGCCAAACAAGAATATTAGAGGTGGTAACATGCAATAAAATATGGCCCCAATAAATCAAGTGATTTTGAGTATCCCTAAACCCTTAAACTGGGCTCCACCACTGGAATTACTAGTGCAGCCTAATTACCAAGCTCAACCTCCATTGGCCAAAAATCATACACAAAAAAAGCAAATATAAGGCCAACCGCATCGATAATATACTCATTTGTCAAAGACATTAGCATCGATCTTTAATTGATTGTATGAGGCACAAATAATCATGCTTCCCGAGATCCATCTATTAAAACCTAATAAGCATAGATCAAAGGTGCACAGGGTAAACTTGTATTGTATTTACCATTAACAAATGGGTCATGACATACAAACATGTCTATTAGAGTTACTATGCTACAATAACTATAAATTATTACCTCATTTGGTAATTTGTAAGATTCACCTAGGTAGATTTAATTTACCACATGGTAAAAAGTAGTTTGTTACTTTTTACCACTAGTATTTACTTTTTACCTTTAACCTAGATATTATCTTGGTTAGTAGTTTAGTAGTCATAGTCAATTTGACTACGTAGTTAGCTGTTAGTAAGTTAGTGCTTAATTTTCTAAGCGCATAGTTATTAGCGTGGTTAGGGGATATTATTTCCCAAATATTCCTAAATTCTATTGTTAATTTTTCTAAGTGTTATTTACACACTCAACTATTGAATAATATTGTTAATGCTTTTGCACCAAATTCCTACATTGGTATCAGAGCAACGTACCTGGGAGAGAAGAGTGAGGTGACCCAGTGGATAGTTTTTTAGAGAAGTAGTTAAATGGGTAATGGGCATAAATACTACAGGTCCCCATATTGATGCTTGCATCCCCATTCTGATGCTTGCATGGAAGACCTAGATTTGGTTCTCTTCGGCACTTCAGCATGCATTTCGAAGCATTTGCGATATTTTCATGGCACATCAAAATTTTATTCTAATCTTGTTTTTCTCATAATTTTATTTTCTTAATGTAATATTTTTTTGTCACATATTCGTGACTGGGGACAGGTTGACCTATCATATCACTGACAGAAGCATGTTATTTTATGGATCTTACTTGGATCATGATCGTCGAGCGCATGACCCTATCCTATTCTGTAGAGCTTGACATCAATGCACATGAAGACTGTATTCTTCCAGATAGATCTAACACAATGGTGCAGTGACTGATCTGGGTCCCTCACATCCCAATGGATATTCTCGACAGGCATGGACATCAAATTATAGGTTCTCTCCTTGAACCTGATAGCCAAATTCGATAAAAATGGTCTTTACCTCTTTTTATTATTTGTGAGGCCAACCTTATTTTCAAGATCCTACTTTAGATCCCCAAAACATAGACCTTGATAGTGAAGACTTAGAAAGTCTGGGTGCCCTCTATTTTGAAAGCACGCCCCACCTCCCCACCTCTTTGAAGGAAGATAGGAAGATGAGTCACATTTTTGATGGAGGAAACCATAGACATTAATGTGGGGATACTAGACAAACCCCAGATCCTTAATCTAGGCAAGGTTTATCACTGACGCAAAACTCGATTGATTAATGGTGCGTATTATAAGGATAGAGAATATTTCAAAGTATAGTCTTCATAGGTGGTGCTCATTCCCATGCAATCCAGACCCTAATAGTATGGAACACAATTTGAGATCAATATGGACTTCAAGTTATAGATCCCATGATGATCACTAACACCTACAAACCTTACTTGACACTTGCAAACCTTACCTGACACACAACCTGGGACATGTGGCATCGATCGATGAGTTGACCTGGATGACATGGTGGGTGCAGATTCTAAAGTACACCTAGTGAATGGACACATGGAAGATCTATGTGGCAATACAACTGGCTATAGCATCTAACATGGCATGTGTGTGTTGGTCCACCTAGCGCTGATTGTGAATGCAATGGTGTGATTTTTTTGAGTCTGTATGACATTTGTGATGCCATACCAGTTTCTTGAGAATGACAACTTTTGACTGCTTTGCTTTTACGACCAGATCAACATGGTCCAAAAGTATGAATAGGACAAAAGCCTATCTAAATTTTTGTTGTTGATTGATTGATGAGAACATGGCAACAAGTGTTAAACCATTTGAGTTAGTTAACATTTGAATTATTCAAAATGTGTCATTCATTGTGCTCCATAAATGCCAGAGTGAAATCCTTAAAATGCTACACTGGATTAGTCACTTGTGTCATTCATTGTGCTCCATGAATGCCAAGGTGACCTTTCCATTGTCATGCATAAATCTCGTGATATAACCCATGTCTGGTTGTGATTGAGATTATTTCGTATGATAATCTTCAGCAAAAAATTTCATAGACAAATGTGCTAATCACACTTTTGGAATTTTGATTTTGTGGTTGCATGCAAACCTGATATTGGATATGAATACCCCCTCAAATGAGGAATCAACAATGAGGCGAATGCAGTGTGGTGAGTTGATGCAACGATTGATAAAATACCAATTCATGATGAAAATGATAAAAAGAAACAAAGTAGAAGCAAGTTTTATGGGGTTCCTAGGGTTTTGTAAGAAGTTTTCCTACTTTCCTAGGGTTTTGGGGGCAACTTGGTTGATTTTGGGGTGTTTTGAGTGAATTCACCACCAAAGGGGTGATTTTGACCTAAATTGCCACTCGGGGTGAATTGGGTCTGGGTTCGCCCCTCAAGGAACAAGTCGGTGATTAAGACCTATTTAAGAATAAATTTGTTGGAATTGGCTCATTTTGATGGTGTAGAGCATGGGAAAACAAATCATGAGAGCATTTGACAATGCGAGGAGAAGGTGGTTGATGAATTCAGAGGCAATGATGATGAGGGAATGTAGAGCGACTGGCAGCAGGTGTGGGGATCCACTAGTAAGTGTCCTTTGTTCTTGTTTTAGTTTTGTTTTGTTTTTCTTGAGAAACATGAATGAGGGGGGGAGGTTTTCGTCTCGTTTTAAAAAATTTAGTAATTTTTAATTAAAATTTGAATATATAGTGATAAAAAAGTCAAATGGGTACCCAAAAACGTAATCAGTTTCTGAATTGGACTTGTTATGTCGCCAACTTGATCGGGTGAAGGGTAGAGTAGGTGTGAGGTTTGCCTGTCAGTTTTTGAAGTAACAGTGTATTGACATTGACATGTTATTGCATTTTGTTCGCTAAATTTGGAAATGGGTATCCCATTATGTGACTGTTTTATTTTTTTGATTGCATTTGGTATGATTTTGAAACTTGTTACTTGTAGGTGTAATTGATTAAAATTGGGCTGTTAGATTTGTCGTGCTAGAGGTAGTATTTTTGGAAACTGATGAAAATTTCACTATAGAAGGGCAAAATGGGTATCCAAAAATATTAATTGTTTTTGTTGATGACTTTTTTTGGCCTAAATTTGATTTACGTGCCAAAGTGTAGGTAATATTAAACTGAAAATGAGCTGTAGGGAGCCTGATTGAGACTGTATTCAGCATCTGTTTGAATTTTTACCGCTAAGTGGGCAAATGGGTATTCAAAAATGTGACTGTTATTTTTGAATTGTGTCGTATGATGTGTTTTCAATTTTGGTATATTTATGGTAAAGTTGGCTTTGAATTTCGTGTTGATTTGTGCATTGTTTTCGAATTTTTTTGAAAATTTTACCACTAAATTAGCAAATGGGTATTCAAAAATACATTTTTTTTCTGTATGTTGAATGAGTTGATCATGTTTTGAATTTCATTCCACATGGGTGACTTTGTTTTTGGTTGTTGGAAGCCAAATATGTACTATTTGTCATATTTGTTCAAACTTTTGCCATAAAATGACAAAATGGGTATCCAAATATGTGACTGTTATGTTGATGTGTTTTGTCATTTGGTTTGTGCACTATTTTATCTTGAAGTGCATGTCAAATTAAATAGGTTTTAATTTGTAAATTTTGATTGATGAAGTTTGATTTGATTGCATTGTTATGTGGATGTCTAACATATGTTTTATTGTGTTTTGTTGTGGATGAACAGGTGAAGATGCTCGAGCCCCATCATCAGGTGCAAAAAATGAAGGGTGCTATTGACAATGTGATGAGTCAAGAGGATGAGTTGAAGTGGTTAGATGATATATGGTTTCGAGGTGTGTGGGAGTGTACCAGTATACACACCAATAGGGCCTATGTATCTGCACTGTGTGAGCGGTGGGATGCTAACAGGAACACATTTCATTTTCCTACTAGGGAAATGACTATCACTTTAGAGGATGTTTACCAAATTTATAGGTTGTCGATTAAGGGTGTTCTTGTGAGAGCAACAACTGATGAGAGTAAGGAGGCTATGCTAGAGTGGTTCTTTGGGACAAAGTGGAGGGCTATAGATATTTAAAAGATGGATTATGAGTGGTTGTGGTTGTAGAATAAGATATCTGATCGACAGTGTGTAGCCATGATGATGATCTCCATGCATGTACTGCCTGATAGTTTCAAGGTTCTATTTACCTGGAATATGTTAGATGTGGTGAGTGATATGGTGGAGCAGAGGTTTGTATTTGCATGGGCACCTGCATTGTTGGCCCAAGTTTATCGAGAGTTGTACGAGGCTGTTCATGGTAGGAGGATAGGATTGAGTGCGATCCCCTTGTTACAGGTGTGGGCATGGGAGAATATATCTATCGAGAGACCATATTTGTTGCCTTGCCCTATGCATGTTGAGGGTAAGGAGTATTTGCCCTATGCTTTGTGATGGAGTATGGTGGTAGAGTAGGGTATCAAGAGACCACATGAGGGTGACCCGCTATTTTGGAGGGGTAAGTTTGGAGACTTGACTCTTGATGATATTAGATGGAGGCCCTGGTTGGGTGGGATGATTTGGGATGAGGATGATGAGTAGTTGTGTGCCATCCAATAGGGTTGATGAATTGTAGGGATATATACTCAGTAGATCGAGTATTTTTAGTTTGATCAAGTCATGCGACAGTTTGGTTTATGGCAGGATGCTCTCGGGGCTCCTGTAATTTACTTTAAGCAACAAGGGGATAGAGGAGAGAACCTATGGTCTTGCCTTTGGTTGGGGATAGGGACCCTCCTATGGATATCCTGGATGTCGAGGATGCTAGGATGACTAAGGCGTTTGATGCCTGGTGGGCATGGTAAAGTTGGGTGTCTGGAAGAGGTGTGGTTGATCGATGGGTGGCATCTGATGCTAGGGAACCTCCACCAATGAGGAGATCTAATAGAGAGGCTCGAGCTAGGACAAAGGGTGCATTGGGCAATAAGGAGGAGATTCCTCTACGGCAGTCATGATGACGCTTGGGTGAGGGAGCGAGCACCCAAGGCACAAGAGTGGAGGAGGTAGTGGCGGGTGTTGATGTGACGATGGAGCAGGCCATTGGAGTGCAAGAGGAGAGAGATGGGGCTTCTGATATAGGTGGTATGGATGATACCATTGATGTTGGTTTTTTTATTGGTGTGGCCCTATAGATTCCTGTTGATCTCCTAGAGAGGTAGAATGTTGAGGAGGAGGTTTAGGTGCTATAGGATAGGTTTCAATAGTTGGATGCTGAGCTCCATAGGCAGGAGGAGGCTGCTTAGATTAGATATATCAAGGTAGTAGTTAAGATGGATCATATGAGGGCCATGAGGGGGAGGCAGGTTTAGACTATCATGGGGTTATCTGGTTAGTTGGCTATGGATACTGCTAGGAAGATACTATGTGAGACTACTATTTCGATGCATGATATCCCTCTTCCTAATTATGATCAAGTGGTGTCGTAGTCGAAGACTTGATTGTGGGTGAGGGTCTCCTCACATCATAGCCATCTTAGTGCTGCTACAATGGGCCAGGTGGGTGCTAGGGTTGAGGTGCAGGATCAGCCTATCATGGATCTAGTTTTGAAGTCCATGGTAGATTCGAGCAGGGCTGTAGAGAGGTGAGTGAGTCATGGAGGCTGTGGGGAGACTCGTGGTGGTAGTTAGGCTTTCTATGTTTTGTATCCTACTGGGATTTTTGATGTTATATGATGATGTGCATGGTCCCAGATTGTAGCCTTCGGGAATTTTGTATTGACAATACATATATATATATATATATATATATATATATATATATATATATATATATATATATATATATATATATATATATATTTTTTTTTTTTTTTTTTTACTGTGCTATATATATGTGTCATTTTTAGGATTTGAAATGTGTTCTTTTTTATGTTTGCTTAGATAGCGTAACATAGTTTGTAAGTATGTATGATAAATAGATATACATGTGCGACATGGTTTAGATCTATTATCGTTCTATGGTATAAATGATCTTGTAGAATAGTATGATGATTGTATTTTGAATGCGATATGATATCATATCCAATGTGATTTTGTAGTGAATGCATGTAGGATGAATGTAATGATGTGATTTATTATTTAAATGCATGTAGAATGAATGCATAGCTATAATGTGTACTGAATATATATGACATAGATGCATGGATGCATGTATGGATGTACTAGAATGCGCCAAGGAAGCACTTGTAAGATAACATTTACCTGTATGGATGCTATCCATCCCATGATTTCAGGGAAGTTGGATAATGTAAGGCATGTGTAATGGCTTTGACCAACATAGTTGTGATAATCAAATCTTAGACCCTTAGTTATACAAGTATTGTGGTAACTTATAATTAATCGGGCTAGTTCATAATCTATCATGGACCTATGTGTGTGCATGTGTAAGGTTCATTTATGCTAATGATATGTAGCACTCATGATGGTGAATGTGTTTGTGCATCATGCCTTGAATGCACAAAGGTGCAAGATGTTGATGGGTTCAGGTTCATTACGACCTTCAATATTGGCCAGACGATATGCTCCTAAATCGTATTTGTGTGTGATGATGAATGGCCCTAATGAGTTTGGGGTGAATTTATCGTGCTGCTGGAGAGGTTGACTTGTTATTTGTTGGTTCTCTTTGAGAACTAGTTTGTCGATTGTGAACTCGTGCTAATGTACCTACTTTTGTAGGCACGATGAAGGTGATATTTCTAGACTCATGTGTGCTCGATTGCGTGATTGCGATGCTCATAGAGAAGTGTTAATTGGTCTAAGAGAGCTTGGCGAGCAGTGTCATTGTCAATGAAATCATTCATAGATATCCTTAAGGAGGATATCTCAAGCTCAAGGGGCATGATAGCTTTTGCCCCATATACAAGTGAAAAATGGGTTGCCCTAGTAGGCATATGAATGCTCATATGATATGCCCATAATGCTAGGGGCATTTGATTATGCCAGCCCTGGTGAGACTCTGCTAAATTTTTATGGAGAATGGAGCAGATGGTTTTGTTCGTGTCTTCTACTTGGAAATTTACTTGAGGATAATATGGGATAGAAAATCTAGGGTGTATGTGAAATCTATCACACAAGGCTCACACAGTCTTGTTTTTAAAGGATTTCTCATTATCAAAAATGATTTGTGAGGGAATTCCAAAGAAGCATATGATATGCTCTGTGATGAATGATACTATTTTGACTCCTATGGTTTGAGCCAGTGGGATGTCTTTGACCCACTTGGTAAAATATTTTGTGGCAGTGATGATGAACTTGTGATATCTTGAGGAAGCTGGTGTAATTTATCCAATTATATCTAGGCCCCATTGGGAAAAGGGCCACATGGACTGGATTAGTTGAAGTGCTTGGGAAGGTAAATGTGTTAGATTGGCATATTGTTGGCATTTGATGCAATGTTTGACATACAATAGTCTTGCTCCATTTTGGGCCAGTAGTAGCCCATACAGGGGATGCATTTGGTGATTGCCATACCACTAAAATGGCCACAAGTACCATCATGGGTTTTTTGTACAACCCGTTGTGATTCTTGTAGTTCTAGACAATGCAAGAGCATGTCATTATAGCTATGGTGGTAAAGGATGCCCCCCAACAAGGTTTAGTGAATCACTCTTTTTTTAAAGGTTCGATGTTGGATGTGGGGCAAATCATATGGTAGGAATCCCAGTTTGATATACTTTTTGATCTGTGAGAACCACGGGTCATGAGGTTCAATGTTTACCACATACACACCACCATCATCTTTGGTTGGTGTGGGTGATATAGTAGATTGCGTAAGTGTATGGATGGATATGAATGTTGTGTTAGATGTTAGGTTTTTCAGAATGAGGGATCCTAAGGATGCCATAGTATCTACAAAATGGTTTGACGATCGCAGAGTGTCTTTGAGGTCGTACCACTAAAATTGAGATAGGATTTGTTGTGTGATCTTCCTGTATTACTGGAGAACTAGGCAGTTGCATAGCCAAATTTCCTACACTTGATTTACTAGAAAGAGTGAATCACCTATGATGTGGATGCATTTGATATGCATGGAATGTGCTTGTTTCAGTCATAGTATTAGGGCTTCATATTATGCATTTTTTTTGGTATAAGGAAAGTCTATTTTGAATGAAAATGGGAGTGGCTCTCCTTTTGGTGTAAAGAAGATAATGCCTACACCTTCAGCATGGAGACATCTAGAACCGTCGAAGAATAGGGTGAGTTCGGCTTTGATTTTGGTTTTGACATATTCTTCAGCTTCGATTATATGGAATATGGAATCATCAGGGAGCTGGATGATGAGGGGTTGATTGTTAAAACAAAACCTTTGAAGAAGACCAACACACATTATTTTCATCTTCATTTTGCAAATTGAAGACTTGGGGGATATAATTTTGCAAACATGGGGGGTATAATTTTGTAAAAACAAGGGGGTATAACCTTGTAAAGGTGTATTTTTAGCAGCGATAGACATCTTAGATATTTTTTTTTGCAAAATTTTATTGTAAAAGGTACATTTTTGGCAGCGATCGACACCTTAAAATGGGTAGATCAAAGAAAAATCAAGCCTAAAAAAAAATTGATGTTGCTAAATCATTTAAAGGTCCTTATTTTCCACCTGAGATGGATGGACCTAATTTTTATGATAAGGGCACATTTCTCACACTAAACAATGGTTTAGTCGCCCTACTCAAAGATTCTAAGTCTTGTAAAGACCTTCAGAAAAATGGTGCTCGATTTCCTATTAGTGTTATAAGTGGCATATACATGTCATTGGTTGCCCTTGACCTTTCCCAATGCAAAGTGAAAATGGAAATAAATGATGAAAAAGAGGTCCTAATGGTTGGTTCTTGTTGTGACACAAGTAATCTTCTACCCATTGTGGTAAATGCTTGTTGTGACATGAGTGACCTTCATCTAGTTGTGGCAAATGCTTATTGTGATACAAGCGACCTCATACCTTCAATGGTAAATATCAGTTGTAACATAGGCGATCTCATTTTAGTAGCAGATTTTGCTTGTGACATTAGTGACTTGACAACTAAACCTCATCAAAAAAATCTCAATAATCTCATCAATAGCAACAAATGCAATATTATTAGAATCATTGATGAATATGACAAAATTGGGTGTTTTTAACAACACACCAAAGGATTTGGTTCCAAACTAATGAAGAAAATGGGATTCAATGGTGAGATATTAGGTAAACAGGAACAAGGCATTAAAACTCCTATAATGCTAAATGTCAAGGCAAAGAATGAAGGCCTTGGCTATACTAGACATGCAAGTACCAATAATACCATGTTTGTAAAACCTAAATATCCTACAACTCCTAAAAAGCATTATTGCAGTCATTGTGGAAAGATAGGATATGTTGCAACTAGATGTTGGAAATTGCATCCTTGTGATTCATGTGGATGTACGAATCACTCTTCTTCCAATTTTTGGTACAAAGTGAAAATGGCCAACAAGGTTCATATCGATTATGGATGGACAGATCTCACACAATGGACCATGATAAAATAAATGTTGTATGGCTTCTACCAAAAAGATAAAACCTATGGTAGAACCCAAGGAAAATCTAGTGACAAACCAAGTGGCAGTCCCAAAGACAATGACCTAGAGACAAACCTAAATATAGACCTAGAGATAAAGTTCTAGAGGTAGGTCTATAGGCAGATCTAGAGGCAATGATCCAGAGGTAGATTCACCGGCATATCCAGAGATAGACCCAAAGGTACAAATCCAAAGGTATGCTTAGAGCTAGAGCCAAAGCCAAAGATAAAGCATGAGCCAACATTCTTTCATTTCTCTTCTTCTTCTTCACTATATTGGGGTAGTTATATACTTTACCCAAATATTTTTGTATAGGAGGATGTATATGTATTACCCAAATAATGTAATAAGGGGGGATGTTAGAGTATTATTACCTCATTTGGTAATATGTTAATCCTCCTAGGGTAGTTAGTTTACTTACATTTACTTTCTACCTAGGTTAGTTTACTTTTACTAGTTACCTAGGTTAGTTACTTGCCTTACCGATATTCCTTATGGTCGGCAGATATTGTTGATGGCAAGTATGTTGTTAGGATATTAGTAGGATATTTATTTCTTGTTTTCCTAAGTCTATCTTTAGACTTAGCCAATGTATATATCTCCACTATTATCAATATAATTTCAATCACCTATTCCTAAGTCTATTACATCAAGCTTAAATATCAAGTTGAGGAGTAGAAAAAGAAGAATGAAGATTAGGCCAAGGAAATACAATATTTGAAGCACCAGATTCAATTTGAGAAGGCCAAGTCCTTAGGCTTATCAAAGGAAGGAGTAAAGAAGTTAAAAAATAGTTATGGTCCAAAGTCATGGAAAAATGCTTTGATATACATCCCATAATAGATTTTATGGATGATGCTAGCCATATGCTTCAAAACGTCAAAGAAGACCTGGATAAGTTCACTTAGGAGCTGCAACCTATGGTGATTCGAGCAGAAAAAATTTATAAGTTGTTTGATAGTAGGTTCAATGAGGATATTAAGCTAATCCTCAACAAGGCATGGAATGTTTCTAGACTAGCTACTAGAGTGGTAGTCAATAAGAATATATTGTTACAAAATATTTGGTTGTTATATGACAAAGTGGAAAGCATGATCTAAGATGTAGTTGACATCAACCAAGATATGACTTGGTATGGTTTTGAAGGGCTCTAGGTCAAAAATAACACTTTATTGTATGAGAAAGAGATCGAATAGAATGTAGCTGCAATCATCCAAGATGAACCTGAGATAGATGCCTAAAAGTAGCCCACTGATCAAGAACAAATATCTCAAATGATAAAATATTTAACCAAGCTCAAGGATTTGATGGAAGACCTGGTGAATAAAGGAAACTTTGCAACTTATGAGGAAACCTCTAAGTTGGAGTTCATTCATAAATAGCTTAAGGAGACTTCCAACCCTTCTGAGGTAGTTTGGAGTCAATCTTTGCAGACTCTAAAACTAATGATTCAACTTTTTGGGACTAATGCAAAGCCTAATGATCGACAAGAGGTTTTACCATAAGAAGAATTTGATCAAGAAGAAGAAGCTTCCTAAGAAAAAGAAGCTGACCAAGAGTAGGAAGGCAATTATGAAGAAGAAACTTGGTAGGAAGAAGAACAATGATATAAGGTTTCCAAAGATGCTGAGGAAGCATAGAAAGAGCAAATCAATGGTCAAAATGTAGTGAAGAAATAGCTGGGATTGAAAGTCCTGTAACATAGTCATTTTTTGTATTCATGTAAAAAGTGTTGTATATTATTTTTTGATTCTAACACAGTGAGAGAAAAACTATAAAAGCATAAAGCAAAAAAGCATAAAAAAATTCCATGAAGATATTTTTATCATATCAGTTGGGCTTATAAGGGAGAGTATAGCTCTATTTTGCTTGACATGGAGCAGTTTTTAGTCAAAATATGTGGTGAATATCCTTATTTCCAATATGATCTCCATATGAGTCATTACCCTCTGAATATCTTCATAAATATCATAGAGGGTAATGATCATATAGAAATTATTCTATGAAGCATTACTTACAGACTTAATTTTTTTACTCCTGATGCCCAATGGATAAGATTTTGAGTTCATTGGCTTTGCAAGCAAATCCACCTAGGAGGTGCTAGAATTTAGGCCCAAAATGGCCACATTCTTAGAAAATTTTGAAAAAAAAATTCCAAGGCATGAAGATGCACCCAACCTCTCAACACACATTGTATTTTGTAGCAGTGCAACATAGGATGTTTCATGCTACTGGCAGAATAACCTAACTTTCATTGTGACCACTTCAACAGAGTGGAATACAATATATTTTGCTAAGGTAGCAAAGATATTCTCAACCGCTTAATACTTAGTGTATTTTGAAATGACACAACAAATATGTTCTTAGCCACTCAAAAATTAGTATATTTTGTAGCAACACTACGCAGATGTTCCCAGCCGCTCAACACTCAGTGTATTTTCCAACAACACAATGTAGATGTTCCACATCACTATCAACTCAGGTCAAAGCAAATATCAACGTTCTTTTAAGAGCGACCTAGTGCACATTGTCCCAACCCATGCAATAAAGTGACTAAGTTTTGATATGTTCCACACTACTAAGGTACACATTCATTTTAGAGCATATAAGAACACATGCTCCATGTCATTGGTCAAAGAGATCAAGATGCCCGAAATGAAACACAAGGTAGTGGTACAATGCATACTTTCACAAAACATCATTTAACACTCTTTCTTGAGAGAGCTGTTGACATGCTATATTCCATGATTAGATTTGTTCAAGACTTAAAGGAGAAAATTTTGAATAGTGGGCTACAAAGTGTTCTACACCATAGACGTGAAAGTGGATTAAAAAAATTTAAGAATAAAAGGGAGTGTCCTGGAAATATACTCTATTCTACTCATATTATAGTGTATCTCTTGATATACTCCACACCGTTGGTCAACATGGTTAATTAAATCCACAAGCCTTTATGAAGAGTGGCCTAGCAACATGTTATACACTGCCCATCACAAAGAATTTTTTAGATTTATAGTCATTCATGAGTGAATCAATAGCTAAGTGTATGCTAACATTTTCTTAGGCATACAAAAGCAAAGTCTCTACAAACAAAAACCATTTAATTTGAGCATTCAGACAAAGAATCCATGGATCCAAGAAAACAAGAACTAGAGTAGTTACAGATCTATAGCCAGATGAAGTCCCCAAGAAATATAGATGACTAAGATGTGGAATTTAATGGAACGAAGCCTAACTACCATTATAGAGTGAGCAATTTGCAGAGCTGAACTGCTATGGTGTGCAATATTGCATAAATTTTTTAGACTTCAAATATGAATGAAGTGATTCCACTTCAGCATTCTACCAATCTAGCATGGTTTAATCCTTGTAATGTTCCATATTTTTTCTTCATTGTAAAATTATTAATAGAGGTTGAACCCTCAATTTTCAGGGTTGGCTCTAGAGTGTTTGCTTGCCCTACTATGTAATATATTTTGCAAATCAATAGAAGGAACATTACTTGGATTTTTGACTCAAGAATTGATGTCTTCAATATTTCTTTGAGATATTCAAGCTATGAATTATTTTTTTGTGGATGTTACTATGGTTAGTTTACTCTAATTTTGAGTTACCAACTTTAGATCAGTTGAAACCTTTTAATAATTAAATATATGCTCGCAAGGAGTTTATTTCTGTTAAAGCTAGATACTAATTTTATTCTGCTAAATTGGATTATTAGTATTGTGGATGTTGAAATAGCTTATTGGAGTATGCCTCTATTTTGTATTTTCTTGATGAAGATTACTTTTTTTTTGGGTACTGTTAAGCTTGAGTGTGGGACACTAGAAATAATTTGTTGAAAGGTTTTCCCTGTGGATGCCTATAATGTCAACTCTATCTGAACATTATTTTCTTTATAATTTCTTAACCTTAAACCATTTTCTATCCCTATATCTTAAACAATTACTAAAATTAATTGATTCAACACCCTGTTAGTTGACAAGGAACTAACCTACTCTGGAGGTTGGATTAGAGTAATATTTAGTCCATCCAATGATAAGTTATGATCTGTGACTAGCGAGTGCAAGCCTGGTAAAAAATCTAGAAGATAGATAGTCATAGTATCAAGTTTTGTTTGATGTCAATTTGGATCCCAACAATTATGATACTGGGTAGTACGGGACAAGTGAAATAATAGATCCTAGAATTAACATGGGACCCATGAGGTAAAACAACCAACAAAAACCATACATGGGAAGAAATTGATACTAAACACCATCGATCAATGCTCCCATAGAAGAATATGGAGCATATGGTTAGGCCATGATTCACTCATTTGAGGGGTTGGGTCATGGTTCACCTACTTCCACTTGGACCTTTCACCCAAAAGCATGCTTCCTAATTTACAAAGCTCAATGTGGGTGTTGTATTTTATATACCACCATGAGGCGTATCGTGGGATACATGTGGGATAATGGCTTAGGATTCTCACAATTTTGCTTAAGGTAATTTTAGATTTTTTTATTTGAGAAATTATGATACTTGGTAGTATGGGAGGAGCAAAATAATGGACCCTAGAATTAACATGGGGTCCATGAGGGAAAAAAACCAACGAAAACCACACATGGGGATAAATCCACACTCACCACCATCGAGAGATGCTCCCACAGGAGAGGATGGAGCATATGGTTGGGCCATGATTTTCTCATTTGAGGGGTTGGGTCATGGTTCACCTACTTCCACTTGGGAATTTCACCCAAAATCCTACTTCTTGATTTGTAAAGCTCTATGTAGATGTTGTACTTTATATACCACCATGAGGGCTATCATGGGATACATGTGGGATAATGGCTCAATAATCTCACAACATTTCTCAAGGTATTTTTAGAATTTTTTTATTTGAGAAATTATGAGACTGGGTAGTATATGAGGAGAAAAATAATGGACCCTAGAATTAACATGGGGCCCATGAGGGAAAACAACCAATGAAAACCACACATGGAGTCCATGAGGAAAAATAGCCAACAAAAACCACACATGGGGAGAAATCCACACTCACCACTATCGAGTGATTCTCCCACAGGAGAGTATGGAGCATATGGTTGGGTCATGATTAACTCATTTGAGGGGCTGGGTCATGGTTCACCTACTTCCACTTGGGCATTTCATCCAAAAGCTTACTTCTCAATTTGCAAAGCTCTATGTGGGTGTTGTGATTTATATACCACCATGAGGGCCATCATGGGATACATGTGGGATAATGGCTCAAGACTCTCACAACATTGCTCAAGGTATTTTTAAAATTTTTTATTCGAAAAAATATGAGACTAGGTAGTATTAGAGGAGCAAAGAATGGACCCTAGAGTTAACATGGGACCCACGAGGGAAATAAACTAATAGAAACCACACATGGTGAGAACTCCACACTCACTACCATTGACTGATGCTCCCACAGGGGATGATGGAGCATACGACATGGCCATGATTCACTTGTTTGAGGGGTTGGATAATGGTTGGCCTGCTTCCACTAGGGCATTTCATCTAAAATCTTGATTCCTGATTTGCAAAGCTCTATGTGGGTGTTGTGCTTTATCAACCACCATGAGGGCCATCATGGGATACATGTGGGATAATAGCTCAAGAATATCATAGCATTGCTTAAGGTATTTTTAGAATTTTTATTTGAAAAACTATGAGACTAGGCAGTACAAGAGGAGAAAATAATGGACTCTAGAGCTAAAATGGGACCCATGAGGAAAATAAACCAATAGAAACCACACATGGGGAGAACTCCATACTCACCACCATCGAGTGATGCTCCCACAGGAGAGGATGGAGCATATAGCATGGTCATGATTCGCTCATTTGAGAGGCTAGGTCATGATTGGACTACATCCACTAGGGAATTTCACCCAAAATCTTGTACCCCATGGGAAATAAAATTAAACCTCACTGACAAGGGTTAGGAAACAAAGTCACAAAAAAATACAAGTTTACCAATCATGATCATTGTCAGGGTTATGCATAGTGGTGAATATTCACAAATTGGGTGAATAATAGGATTTCCAAAATTGAAAATTTGCGAATATGAGGACCCTTGATGTCGGCCCATTCACCTAAATTTTTTGAAATCAATTTATTTTTAGGGTCAATTCACCATAATATATATCCAAACATAGGTGTATTGGTACTCATTGGAAATTTTATTTTGAGCCTGATCTAATGGTGGTGTTTTTATGAAGTTATAATGTGATATAATAGGTAAAAATGTATCCCAAATATGACCTTACTTTTTAGGGCTTCAAATGCCTCAAATTTTGGTGTGAAGATTGATTTGATTTGCTTAAGATTCACCTTTATTTTTATTAGGATTCACCATTGTTTTACAAGTACATTTTGATTCCAATCCATTATGCATAACCTTAATCATTGTTGATCATTACATCAAAGAAACCATATCATATGGAGTAATGTGTCCTTGTATATTTTCCTGAATAAATTGCTAGTGATTATAGGATGGGAATCCATGCCTCTGCATCATGATTAAGGCATTCAGTACTTGCATCACTCCAACCAACAATTAGACTAGGTGAAATTAGTTGAACATCATCCCACCCCCTAGCTTGGTAGGATGAAAAAGCAATATAAACATTAGGTTACTTCCTAATTGGTGATGGTTGGGACCAGTGCTTGTTTATGAGAGCACTTCTTGCATATGATGAAGGTAAAAAATAAGAGTAAAATAAAAAATACTCCTGAGAAGAGCGCTCTAGGGGGATCTTGTTGATTGTACATGGAGCATTGGACAAATGCACCAGAAGAACTTGTAGGTTATCCAACTCCATAGCAACTTTGTTGGATTGAGTACATACATGTAGCAACATGTCATTAAAAACTTCTAATTTATTAGCATGAGTAAATATGATAGAAGGTGTATACTATTTAAAAACAATTCCATTATAGTTCTTCCAAATATGGAGTAGGATAATCTTGAAAACCTACCACACTTCAAAAAGTTGGAGAGACAAAGTAAAAGAGTCTCCAATAAGAGTGTGGGGCCAAGAAACTCTTACAACTATAAATGGGGAAAAAGGAAATAACCCATTCCCAAGCTTACCTAGATCTTTTGCAATTACAAAATAGGTGAGTACTTAGGTACACCATAAAAAGGACATTTAGGATCAGGAATTCCAAGGTGCTTCAAACATTTTCCCAAGGGAAGGCCTTGACACAACAAGCTCCACGCAAAAAAAGATTGCTTGGGCTCAATATAAGCCCAAAAATTTTGAAATCTAGAATTTCATCTAGTCCTTAAATAAAATAATTCCCAACACTAATTTAGCTTAGGCACCAATGGAATATAAGGAGATAACCATTTATACCCCAAACGAGCCATATAATTAAGCAAAGAAGTATCAAAATACCATCTGACCACCAAGGATGCTGCGAGCACACACCAATATTGTGCAACATAGAAAATGGGTGAGAGAAATAATAACATCATAAGTATATTTTTCCACACCATTTATTTTTAAGGTGCATTTGCACTCATTCCATGGGATCCAATCCTTGGTCTGGTGAGAAAATAAATCAGCTATTATAACAATACCCTTTTTGAAAAACCGTTGAGCATGAATCCATTGCATCAAAGCTAAGGGAGAACCTTGATGAAGAAACATGGGGGACCACCAAATATTCATATATTTTATGGATAATACTTTACAGAAGCCATATCATCTCCAATAGATCCAAGGAGTGAGTTGCTTTCAGGATTTCCATATACTTTCAATAACAAAGGAGCCATAAATCTTAACAAAAATTGGAAACAATGATAGAGAGAAAATCCAACCCTATCCATGCTCTATTTTTTAAGGGAAGACTAGAGGAAATGAAATGTCAAACCTTCCAAGCTGTAGCTCCCCTCAAAGCCCTAACCACCCACTTAGAATACAGAGCAATACCTTACCATCTACAGTCCAGTAGACCCATTTTGCCAAATTCTATGGGAAGACAACAAATATCCCAGGAAACTCTATGAAATCCCTTTGTTTTAGAAGAATTATTCCAAAGAAAATATTGAAGGAGTTTCTCAAGCTTATTATAGCAAGTCTATGAAGGACCCAACAAGAGGAATAGTTCACATGAGTGGCAACTAAAACTTTAAAGTCTAAAATTTACCTGCTAATGATAGCTTCTTAGTAAGACAAAAAATTAAGTTTATTTTCAACTCTTTGATGCACATAATTTCAAATCTAAGAAGGGGAGCCTTGAAAGGAAAAATGAATACCAAGAAAAATAAAAACTTATCTAAGAGAGATCCAATTCCAATGATACCCTTGAATCCAAGGAAACATAGGCAAGGGAGACTTTCTGAAGTAGGAGATCTTCCTTTATTATATGCTAGAACCAAAGGATGTGCAAAATGTGTTTAGATAAAATAGAGCATTAGAAACATATTCCTCCTCTTCCCTTATAGTAAGAAAGGAGGCATCAACAAAGTGACCATTAATAATTTGTCCTTGATCATTTGAAAGAGCAATTTATTTAATAAGACATGTAGAAGCTTGAATAGATAAAATATAGTTGAAGACTTCAACAACAAGCACATATAAAGAGGGAGAAATAGGACACCCTTTTTGAATAGACCTAAAAAGGCCCACTACTTCAGACTGAGAATAGCTAAAGCATCTTTGAATAGGATAATAATAATTTGATTGAAAACTAACTTGAATCCTAAAGCTTTGAGCATAGCAAGAAAGAACCTCCATTCAATGTAGTCATAAGATTTCTCAAAATCAATCTTAATAAAAAGCATATTCTGGTTTGACATTCGAGTATATTCCATGCCCTCCCAGATAGCCAAAATATTGTTCAGGATGTACCTTCCTTGAATAAATCTAGTTTGATCTAATATGACTATCAAATGAAGAAGAGGCCTAATGCAAAGAGCCAAAGATTTGGAAATGATCTTGTAACTAACATTCAATAAAGTAATAGGCCTCCAATTAGTGATCAACTCTAGGTTCCCCTGGTTAGGTATGAATTTGATATTACTCTTGTTAATAATTGCTCTCAAAGAGCCTATGCAAAAAGCATCTAGATAAACTTTATGCAGATCAAAACCATTTAAGTTCCAAATACCCTTGTAGAAATCAAATGGAAAGCCATACAGACCTGGTGCTTTATCATTTATCATTTGAGACAATGCATCCTCTATATTTGTAGAGGATAGTAGTTTATCACACCCCACTCTTTGAGACTCTAAAACCTTAACTGGTTTAACTACCATACAAGTTTCTAGTACTTGCTCCTGCTTATGAGAATAAGCTTGTGTTAAAAACATTAGTATAGTGCTTGACAAAAGCATCAATAATCTCATAAAGAGAGGTAAGACTTATTCCATTGTCTTGAATGAACTTGAATTGAGTAGCTTACCTGGGAGGGTGAAGTCTTTGAAAAAATTCTTTGGTGACCCTATCACCAACTTTAAACCAATGACTTAATTTGAGATCCTTGAACCTCATAAATTTTAACAAGTTTAAGTTCATGCCTCAGTTGGGCAACATGATACTAAAGTTTAGGATTAAATGAATGGCCTCAATCTTGAGAGAAGCTTTGGCAAGCTCATCATGTTAGGATCTTATCCTAACATTAATTAATAATAATAATAATATATTTTATCCTAAGTTTATAATAATAAAATAATATAATAATAAATAATATAATAATTAATTATATTAATTATTATATTATTATAATATTAGGGTTAGGAAGCATTGCAACCTTTCACCTATAACCCTAGAGTGGGTATAAAACACTATACAACTCTATCATTCGAAATATCGATGAAATATAAATTATCAAAACATTTAAGAGACTTCCCGAACAATCCAAAAGTGATTCTTTTAGTTTTAGGTTTATTTAATTATTTATTTATTTATCAATTCATTGTGCTAGGAACCCTAGGTTCCTACCATCTGGTATCAGAGCCTTATGGATCCAACCATATGGGACATAAATATCAAAGGAATGAAAAATGACATCACAGAAATTTTAAGAATAAATTAACAACAAATGGAATGTTTTGATCGTATTATAGAGTATTTAATGAAAATGTAAGAGGAGGAGACCCTAGCCATGGAATCTCAAATAGATGAGGAGCCCATATTCATGGAATATCAGGTGGAGGAGGAGCCCATAGCCATGGAATCCCAGTTGGAGGAGGATCCCATAGTCATTGAATCTCTGGTGGTATCCATTTCATCTTCTGAGAAGAAAAAAATATATCAAAACCCTAGAAACAATTTTCGAAAAGAAACAATTTTCCTTTCGAAAAGTGAGAATACAAATATTTTCAAAGGAATGGCCTAATAGATAGGAATGTCAAATATGGGAAAATAGCAGATACATACCATAAATTTAATAATATGGCATACAAAAATATTATATCACATAATGTAATAATTTCATGTTATGTTAAATATGGTGATAAGAAGGGGGTAAAAGATGTATTTAACAAAATAAATGAACGAAAAATATCTTCATTAAATACTAAAACCACCAAGTTGGAATGGGCACTGGTGTGCCTACTAAACCAACCAAATATATGCAGAAATACACAACAAAAACTGGATGATATTGCAGGTAGAGAGCAAATGATGAAAGAAACGACCTTCCAAACACTGCCAGCAATACCTGATGTCACCACCTATGCACATCTATTTTCTATGAGGCCTCCACCATGGCCACCACATTTAGAGTAATATTTTTCTACATATAAGCTAGACAAAAAATAAACAACGCACCTACCACAACTTTAGATAGTGGCAAACATTTCAAGTTCCTAAAAATTTTAATTAAGGAGTTTGTAGAGGTATAAAAGTGTAGCAGGTGCAGCCAGCAGTAATATAGGCTTGGTTCAATTCCATAAGCATTGAGAAGCTTCCAACATTATACAAGAAACAAACAGGAATGGGTGAAGATCATCATTCTTCCTCCTCCTTGGCTCATCAACATGTTGATGTTAAAATATTCATTTGCAATGTTCATCTTCCATTATTGGTTACAAGATGGATACCAAGGAATCTCTAAACTATAAAGAATACAAGAACCAGTTTTGTAGGGCAAGGTATGTCAATTACAAGACAAATGCCACCAGAGAAACTACCATGGTTTTCCTTAACAACTTAAGCTTGGTGGAGACATTTATGAACGTGGTATGTGTTTCAAAAGTATTCATTCACTTGTTCAATATTGGGGTTTATAAAATTATTTAAAGCAGGTGATATTACTACAACTGACAAGTGTAAGAAACTAAGTTATGGCTGAATCGATGGAGGGAGATGTTTTTCATGTATAGTATCTAGGGCAATTACTGTTGATATTATATCTAATGGAGTTGCCGACACTTTAAATGGTGCCATCCTACTGGTATATGCAGAGCTACAAGTTATCTCAGTATTAGTGCCAACTAGGGAGGCTTACTTCATTAGGTTTTGCAAGCAATATGAGGACAGTGTCTAGGAAGTGGTGGATGTATCCATTGAAAGCCTCACTGAGAGCCCATCTAAGAAATACATTAGGATATCATCTGGTTTCTTGATCTAGGATAGGGCTAACAGATATTCAAAGGTCTGTCTTTTTTCAAATCAATCAACTAGATAACACATACCTTGGTGTTGACGATCGGTAACATGCTTTATGAACATTTGAAAGAATACTATATGACAATAAATTTGGAATTTTGATTTTGGGTTAGTGAGACTCAAAATAAAATAGACACATCAATGTTGAAGATCAATATTGGAAAGGTAGAAAACAACACAAATAAAATTGGATTCATAGACATCATCACAGAGTTTCCACGGACTTGGTGTGATGTGAATCTATGGCGATGGGCAAGGGATTATTTTCCCAGTTGTTTGATGACGATCGATGAAATCGACAATAAAAATAACCCTCGCAGGTCATCGACGAACACATATTTGCATGGGCTTTGGTGAACTTGCCACCGCACTCACATCCTCCGAAGACGATGTCGTTCCTGTAGACCTCAAATTTGCCATTGACGATTCTAAGCCATTGAACTCAATGTGATAATGATAATTGCCCTTTCCAGAGCCCATTTTGCACAATATATCATTCAGATCTCCATTAAAATCTATTTTTTAAATTAACAAAAAATTGGTAACAGGGATCCAATCATGAATTGTTGCTACTGCACCATGTGTCTAGGATTCCTGTTGATGCATTGGGGAACTGACTTAGTTCAAAAAAATTGATGCTTCATTTTATTCATAACGATCTCAAAACTGACATGGAAAAAAGTAAATTCTTTCAAAAATTACAGAACACACCAACGACCGAGAAAATGTTGCATCTACCTGATAAATATAAGAGAGAAATATTACTCAAAATTCAATGTTTCTAACATAAAATTAAAACTACAAAAATTTTAAAACCTAAATCTTTATTTCAACCAATGCTTGACACCTGGTGGTTGATCAGTTTACTTTGAGAGCAACACAATCATCTTGTGTGAGAGGAGTGCTAAGAATGAGTGAAAATGGGATGAAAGAGACTCAAGAGGCTTAGAAGAAGAATATTGTATACCTATTTTATCTCAGAATAGAGACAATATTGTCTTGCATCTTCTATTTTTGATGCTCTACTACTCAAAACTAAGGTCAAGCGCAAGGACCTCAGCAGTATGCATTGGTGCCTGGGCCTATCTCCAAGAGAAGACCATGGAATTTTGACGAGTAGTGGACATGACCTCTTAATAATCTATTCACGAGGGGGGGCATTACTAGTAGGAGGAGATATCCATGATTTTATTTCCATAAGAGTCCTTTTTAGATGAAGAAATGCATAGCATGATACAAATGTTGTGCAAGTTTTCTAAATGTATAGAGACTGCTTCACACTCGTACGCCCATTAAATAATTAGAGGGATTCCAAGCCACAAGGTAATTTATTTGTCGCATTATGTAACTTGCACAAATAAATTACAAGTTATAATTTTTTTGGTCATTTACAGTACAATTACAATTACAGATGAAATTGGGATTCCATTTCTAGAGATAAGTGCCAAGAATGCGACAAATGTGGAGGAAGTATTCATGACTATGGCTGCTGAAATTAAAAACAGAATGGCAAGTCAACCTGCGATGAACAATACAAGACCAAACTATTTGTATGCACTGTTGTTCCAAACTTTTATAGTATTACAGTATAAGCTACAGTGCCAAGAATCATAATTATTCCAGAAGAATTCAATTAGTTATTATTACGGTATATGACAAGGTGCTTACATGCAAATTTAGGGTTACTCTCTTTAGTTAACATTATGACAAAGATAAAAATGATATACAATTTTCTTTTATCCATTGGATGAACTTTCCATTGCTTCGGAGCTTACAAGGGCAGACGCTTTGAGACTTACACACTACAACTCCAAGCTTTGAGGACAAATCTTGTTTTAAGGAGGATGGAATGTTAGGATCTTATCCTAACATTAATTAATAGATAGATAGGTAGATATATAGATAGATAGGTATTAACATGGAATTAAATTTTAATAATATATTTTATCCTAAGTTTATAATAATAAAATAATATAATAATAAATAATATAATAATTAATTATATTAATTATTATATTATTATAATATTAGGGTTAGGAAGCATTGCAACCTTTCACCTATAACCCTAGAGTGGGTATAAAACACTATACAACTCTATCATTCGAAATATCCATGAAATATAATTTATCAAAACATTGAAGAGACTTCCCGAAAAATACAAAAGCGATTCTTTTAGTTTTAGGTTTATTTATTTATTTATCAATTTGTTGTGCTAGGAACCCTAGGTACCTACCACATCATGAAGGACAACATTGGAATATATTATGAACTATGCCATATTTCTCCTCAAAGTATAGTGCAATATAGTTGTACAAAAAATGATATCATTCCACCATTCTATCCAACCCAACTCTCTAGTAGGTCTAGGAGCCAGATTCCAGACTCTACGGATATGACAAACCATGGAAGGGTGCTAAAGAAAGGAAGTATTGAAAACAATTGTGACTTGTAGTGTATTTGGGGTAGGGATTTCATCAGCACATTAAACATGATGGGTGAATGGTTGAAAAGCAATGATCCACTACAAATACAATTTAGGATTACATACATGTATATTTGGGAATCATGTGGTTGACTATATAAAAGAGTAATTTAAAAAATGAAAGTAATTCATTACTATGGCTAAAAAGACCAAGGTTTCCATTCTAAATAATATTATATCCAATATTCAAAACTAATTATCTTCTTAAGAGGTTTTGTTAATGTTAAAAGGTAGTATACCAACATCAATTCCTAGATACGTCAAACTACATCAACACAATTGATCCTTAAAAATAATTTTGGTACAATGTAACTTTATGCAATTAAATTTCTTTACAGTAATTGGTGGGTAGACATAGAAAAATAACTTAGAAATATTCACTAAAAAATGATCTTTGGACATGTTAGATTCTCTTTATGGCTCAATTGTGAAGAAATTATAACTCATTTGTTGTCCTACTATTTATGACTTATGAAAAAAATAGTTAGTTTTTGTCAAATTTTGGGTTAGGTTGATTACCTTTTCTTTAAAGAATATATTCATCGAATGTAAAATATGTTTAAAATTTAATTTACAGTTGTTATTTTTTGGGTTTTGTAAATAATATAACATTTGGTTCCTTCAAAAATTTATTGGAATATGATGACCAACATAAAGAAAGGGATTTCTTCTACATTCGTTGAACTTTGGTTAATTGTAAAGTTTGATATACACCCTTAGGGAATCTTAGGATTTATATGCTTAGCCTTAATACCTTTGTAATAACATGATTTTATCCCTTAGGATATCTAATGTTCAATCATCACCTCTCGAGAAGAATTACTAAGTGGGTTATCATGCTTAGAAAAATTGATCTTGAGTTTATCAATTAGAAGTGTATGAAAGGTTAGACTATCCATAACTAGTTAGGAACTACACATTTAGAAGTCGACCAACCATTAGTGGTAGAATTTCTTGATGAGTTAGTCCTTAACATAGAAGCACATCAAGTAGACTCTTGGAACTTGTAATTCAATGGCACAACATATCAAAGTACTAGGGGTGGGAGTTATCTTGGTCACTTTAAAAAAATTGAACCCTTTATATTTTAAGCTAACGTGTACCTACACCAACAATATCATATAATATAAATACTTTACCTAAGGGCTACATATGACATTAACCATCAACGTTACAATTCTATCTACCTTTGGGGATTCCCAGCTAGTTTTCAACAAATTGAATGGTTTTATCAAAAAAATGATAAATCATTAAAGCCATATAAATACATTATCAACAACATAATGGATGCTTATGATAAAATCACCATTTATGCTATCACAAGGTCGAGTAACTATCACTCCAATGTTGTAGACTTAGCTACATCCCTCATCACCTTAGAGTTGGATGATAAGCAAGCTATTGTCATCATTGCACAAGTTATGGATACTTTAACCTTACTATATAGAAAAATACCTTTAGGGACCTCTCTCTAGAAGCAACTTCATCCCTTGATTTATTGTACAAGAACATATTTGCTTACCTTAAGGATGACACTTTGTTTGATGGTTTGAATTTCAATAAGTGTAAGAATCCCATGCAATGATCCTATAGATATGTTATCATTGTTGATATTTTACACCATTGCACCCTTGATAGAATTTTTTTTAGATGTCTAGACTCCATATAGTTATAAATAGTCATTCAAGAGGCTCATATGGATAATATAGTGGTCACTTTAGTAGTGTCACTATCACCAATAAAATTCTCAAGATGAGTTATTTTTTATCCTCCATAGAAAATGACTCTTGTGACTATGTCAAGAATTGTGAGAAAGTTAGAATCATGATTACCTTATCCTTAATACTCAAGCTTTTCAATTCTTAACCTTAATGTGGTATTTTTTCCTTTGGGTATTGGACATTATTAGGCAAGTAAATTATGTATCATATAAAAGACATAATTTACCACCATGACTATTGAATAATTCACAAATAGGTCAAAGCCATGTTGTTATACTTACCCACCAAAGTGTAAGTTGCCAAGTTTATTTTTATCTAAATCCTTAATCATAATAGCATACTTTATATTCTAATATTATATAATGGAATATATTTTAAGAAAAAATGTCTACAATCTTTATTATAAGTACAAGACAACACAAACGGTGCACCCTTTATTATTCTTTAGGTAATAGCCAAGCTAAAGCCTCTAACAAGACCCTTGTCAAAATCCTAAATATTGGTAGAGATTGGAATATTTGGTTATATCCATCCTTATAGACATCTCATAATAATTTAAGGAATATTAATAGTGTGATACCATATTCTTTGGTATATGGTATTGAATTTATATTCCCTTATGCACTCTTTGGACATGAAAAATATATTGTCTATCTTAGCCAACTAAAAAAACTTGATGAAAAGTAGATCCACATATTAGAAAACCTATAAGTCTACCAAAAAAGGCTTAAACATGCCTATGGAAAGAAGGTATGATATTTATATTTTGAAGTTGGCGATCCACTTATCATAGAGGAATAGATGCACACCAATGCTAAAACCAATATCAAAGGTCATTTAAAGCTCAATTGGTTAGGTCCATACATCATAATTGCATAGTATGGTTTTGTTTCCTATCATATTGCCACTCGACAAAAATACATTGAATAAAATATTTTTTTTATAATTTAGCAAAAAATCCCTTGTAGGGATACCTTGGTCTAAGAAACCATGACCAAGGGGTTCTACATCATCAAAATCACCTAGGATTCATGCCTAGCCCTGATAGCACCAGTATTATCAACTAGATTTTGGGTACCCAATGTGTGTTTAGTAGGGTGGAAATTTGAACCAGGGATATCCTTTGGAGGATTTCCCTGCCCTCTCCAACTCACCTAAAACACGTGGATAACTGAATAAAATAATTAATTTAATACATCTTAAAAGATATTGTCTAAAATACAAGTTGTTGTCTACATGATTCTCCTTGTCTACTTCACATATGCATGTTTACTTAAACTAACTTGTTTTTACTTGGATTGCTTATAACATAGAGATTCAAGGATCTATGATGACATACAATGATGATACTAGATGGGATAAATTATGTTTCTTTTACTAGGTGACTGATGTGAATGGATCCTCCCTTGTCCTATATTAAACACCATTTGCATTTCTCTTTATATGCATGCTAGTATCTATAGTTATTATATAAGCAAATTTTATTTTTCAATTAAAAATCCTCTATTTTCATCACTAAATCAAAATATTATTCTCTTGATTTGTCTATATCTATCATGTCTTTGTACACAAGTTCAACAAATATTTCCAATAATCATCTCCACATCCATGAACAAAATGATGAAAGAAATGCATCTAGTTTATCATATATCTCATCTCATACAATCTAATGTAACTAGCCATATTTCATCTTGTCCCATTTACATATTATGATTCTAATCAAGTTAGATATTTTTTTATCTACTATTTTTATCTACTGTTAGCTATGGATTTGATTTTAATTGGACTCTATCACCATAACTTTAATAAACTTGTCAATCTTCTAGATGTGTACTTAGGTGAAGGAACCAACTTGAGTTTTGTGTGCAAATCCCTAGGACAAACAACACTATAAATATATTTCCCTATCTTTAAATATTTCATATCAACTCCTCTCCATATTCCATGTGATGAATATTTTGAGTTTAAACCACACTCATATTTATATTAGACATATGTAAAATGTGTTAGGATCCCATACTAACACTATGATGTAATAATACTTGTTGAACATGGGGGACACCCATGATAATGTTTTGTAATATTTTGTAAATGTGGGGGACACCTATGATAGTGTTTTGTAATATTTTGTAATAGTTGTGGCTCTAGAAGAACCTAGACAAGTGTTATCATTATATGTAATTGTTATCAAGAATGTAACTATTTTTCCTAAGGATATACCTAAGGACAAGGCTAAGGAAGCAAAGAAGGAGGATATTAATGAGCCTTTTATTACATGAGTGGCTTTTTTTCTAATGTTTATGTCCCTTTTGGGATTTTTTTCCTTATCTCTTTTTGGAATGTTTTTTGTTGTCCTCTGTTTAGTCTGGTCCTCAAGGTTGCTTTTTTTTTTTTTTGTTTACGCATCCTTTTTCTCTTCTGATGTACTAAGGCATTAGGGTGCATTTCAAATGCCCTATTTAATAAAAAAAATTTAACTTACCAAAAAAAAATAATGTAACTATTTTTTAGATAGGAGATTCTAGCTTGGGTGGCATTTTGCATGTAACCCAACCTTAAGAGTTAGGTGGTAGATGAAGTATTTAAATTTATGAGGGGTAGGAATGAATGTATACTTTTACATAATTGAAATATAGTATTGAAGGAGGTTTCCCCCTCAAACTATCCTATGATTCTATGTTACTTTTATGAGATTTTTTTTTCTGCACTTATATTCTGTATTGCAATAGTTTGTGTTTCAAGCATTTATGTTTATTTGCAATATTTGTGTAAATGTTTTGATTTTAATGAGAATTTTCCTAACAAGTGATATCAGAGCCCTTTATAGGACTATGTTCTACTATAACTACAATAGTTTCTACCATTTTGACTATTAGGTATAAGATTTTATATTTTGCTTTTCACCAATTTCTTTATTTAAAAAAAATCAACTTTGTTTTTGCATTTGTTTATTATATTAGAAATATTATGTTGCGGTTTTTTAATATCATGAAGTATTTTTCATAATTGAATAAGCTATATTACTTGTAAAGCATATAGTAAGGTGAGGGGTGATCAGGATCTAATACACAAGCCTCAAACAACACTTGCCTATGAAATTGAGCTCCCACATATCTTTAGGTATATTAGGAGACCCTCTAGGATTAGGATAAATGTTTAACCCTTAGGAATATTTTTGACCTTGTATTATCCATAGTAAATATAATAAATTATGATGACACATTTGCTAATGAAATATAGAAGAAAAGAAATGTGCAAGATAAAGTAGACTTTGTATTTGTATTAAAATGTACAAGGGTCTGATTACAATAAGATTGCTTTGCTTGCTTACCTCAAAATATAATGATCAAAATAGGGAAGAAACCCTTTTGCATAATCAAAATAATGTGGTGCTAATGGTCTTCTTTGTTACATTCAATTTTTCAAATGGTCTTTTGTATCCTTGCAGGCCATAATTTGCTTTAATAGCTCTTCAAAGACTTGTCACCTATACATGTATGGATGTAAACAAGAAAAGGGGTTAGTAGCACGTATTTGATACACATAAAATAATTCTATAAAAACCTTGAATGAAAATTTTATAGAATACAAAAATCATGCACAGAAGATAGAAAACAATAAAACTCGATACCTTGCTAATTTACCTACTCTTATCCATGACTGTAGATGGTTGAATCTGCTCCTAGGAAAACATGGGAATGCATTTAGGGATGGTCAAATGTAGGGCTATGTTTGTGGTTTCCTTTTCAAATATAGGGATACATTTTTTTAAACTTAGGGCTATGTTTCTACTTGTGTAAACATAGTTCTTTGTTTAGGACTGACTAGTAGAAGGCTTGGGATGGCTCCTCAATTTTGATGGCTCGACCTCCAAGAATGTTGATGTACTTTTGGTACAATTTTGGCAACGTGATGGTATGTTTTCAATACTCATTTTTTTAGTCAAATGATGGTACCTTTATAAGCTTTTAGGAGATGAGGGAGGAAAGGATAGGTGGCAAGCCAAGGTTTCCAAGTGGTAAGGACTGTACAACCACCTATCCTATATAGTTAGAGTCACCCAGGGTGTCTCACATAGGTGGAGTGGTGTCATGTGGGTAGGTGAGAGTGGAGTGAGGTGTGTGATATGTGGCAAGGGGAGGGGTAGTGGTGGTAGGACACATGTCAAGGAGAGATATAAGGTATCAAGGTTATGCATAGTGGCTATTTATCACCAAATTGGCTAAAATTAGTATTTTCAAAATTTGGAATTGGCTAATATTTGGGGTTGGGTGCACATTTTTTTGGCTCGATTCACCCCATTTTTATAATAATTTGACCATTTTAATTTTAAATAGCCAACATTACCCCTAATAATAGTGAACCTATTACATGCGTTTGGACACTATTCACTTGGATTTCAAAATTGATTCACCAAATTTTTATAAATACATTTTGGGATTGACTAGGGGGGTTAGCTTTTTATGTAGTATGAAATGGGATATAGAAATCACAAGATGTATAATAATATGAAAGAAAGTAAATCTACAAGATGATTGAAATATGCTATAAATAGAAATGATGGAAATGAATACAATGTAGCTATGGAGGAAATAGACACTCCATGAACAAAGCTATTGGACTACATTGCATCCATAACCAATATATGGTGATATACACAACACTATGCTACTACCTATGAATATGCTTTGAGCTTCTATATTCTACTTGTTACAATGAGTTCCTTTTATATATAAAGATAGGTTTCTTGACCAACACTCTACCTAGTTGTGCAAGGGATAGCTTGCACATATACAACTTGCACATTGAAACTTGTGAATTTATTATATTGCATGAAGTAACTAGATAACTTACCCCTAAAGTAATTTAATGTCCTAAGTTTGTACCTAGGAAGGTACATTTACATGACCTAAATTATGTAATATAATCTATTTCTAACACCCCCCATATTACATTATTTAGGTATTGAAGACTTTAGTCTTGAATGTGTATCTTCTTCCATTCGATCTTGAGATTTAGATTCTTCTTCTCTATTTTTTGTAACCTATTCAAGCAAGTAATTAGTGTCTTCATAACTTGTCATTCTTGTTGAAAGATATTTGACTTCATAATCATCTGTAGATTATTCTAGTTCTTTGATTTCTTCTATCCTCTGAATTAGATGTCCTTTTTTATTCATTTTTCAATACTCCATTTAAGGATAATTGGTTGGATGCTAGAATTGTTGTTGACGAGGATTTTGATATTTTCGTGACTAAAATTGGTTCCCATTATTCATATGATTTCCTTGATTCTAATTTTTGGTATTGAACCTACAATAGTTGGTACTATGACCTTTTTATCTTCCATATTTAAAAATATATGTTGTACCATGGTTTTCATCCTTTTGATGAAGAAGCAATGTTTACCTATGGATTATCTTTATATGCCAATGCAGTATTAGTCATTTCATATTTAACTATATTTTCCACCTCATATTCCTATAGAATATTGACTAAATCATCAAAATGTGTATCTTTACTTAGGACTTGTAGATATGTTACCAAATTTTTATAGCTATCTGGAAGTGCTCTCATGGTTACTTGAGTAAGAAGTTCATCCTTAATTATTTCTCCTAAGGTCAATAATTTCCCTTTAATATCTACTACCTTTCTTAGGAATAATTCTATGCTTTCTCTTTTATTCATCTTTAATGAGTAAAATTGAGTTTGAAGATGAATAATAGTTGCCTTATTATTTTCTTCAATATTTTTTCTAGGCTTGTCCATGCATATGAAGATGTTTTTGAAGAACACGGGATTATACTAAGAGAGGGGGTGAACAATATAAGATCAAATTTTACTTGCCCTCAAGCCTTCTCAAAGACTTGATCAAATTTTTCCTCAAGCCTTCTCAAAAGACTTGCTCAATTCTATCCTCAAGCCTTCTCAAAAGACTTGCTCTAATCTATCCTCAATACTGCTCATAAAATTGTACCAAATATTTCCAAACCTTGCACACAAGCAAAGCTTATATCTTTTTCAAAAATGATTTCTTCAAACAAAATGTATTCTACTCAAAATTATTTTAACCTCTGGAACATATAGAGAATGATATGCACTTACAAATAGCTCAATATTTTCTACTCAATCATTAATTCTGTTACTTTCACATGTCTCAAATTTATTGCTCTTTTAAAGATAGATCTAGTCTAGCATATGACACCTATTTTATTGATGCACACACTTGCTTTCACAAATATGATTTCTAATATCTACACATTCACTTTCAATATCACTCAAAACCAATGCTCAAGGGTTTCACAATTCCTAGTTTTATCCTAAAAAGAAGATCAAACTTGATCTTTCCATAAATGGTGGCTTTGGTCGGCAAGGATGACAAAGTCAGATCTAAGATATTTTCCCTTACCCTTTTCAATATTTATTTCCCTTTTTCCAACATCATAAGCAGGTCAATAAGTCAAAAAGCACATTCTGTTTTCATTTCGAAGATAAGTGGCTCATTTCGAAGATACTACAGTTCTCATTATGAAGATCTGCTCATTTCGAAGATACTACAATTCTCATTATGAATATCCGCTCATTCTAAAGATATTACAGTTCTCATTTCAAAGATACGCTCATTTCAAAGATATTAAAGTTCTCATTCTGAAGATCTGCTCATTTCGAAGACACTATGTTTTCTCATTTCGAAGATATCTGTTCATTCCGAAGACACTGTGTTTTCTCATTTCAAAGATATCTATTCATTTCGAAGAGACTTTGAAATGAACAAATGTGGGCTCCTTAAATGATTTATTTTGCATTTCTAATGTAGGTTACTTCTCAGGATCAGATTCCAATGGTCTTCATCTCTTTCCACATGTGAATTCCATGCCTTGCCATTCATTAGCGAAATGTGTCGGAATTTACATGGGAAAACCCAGTTTTTGCTGCAAAACCCAGTTTTTGTGCACAGTAACAATTTTCTTGAACTGTTGCCAGATTTAGATAAAATGAATGCTTGAGACATATAAAAACATGATTAGTGAAATGCTACTATCAGTCTAAGCATATCTCATTTAGCAAGTCATAACAAAACAACATAAAACTTATACAAAAAGCTATAAAAATTAGAATATAGTATTTCAGATACATTCATCATGCAAATAGTTAATACACAACATATTGAATTAACTTAACTAGCATATTAGATTAAAAATAAGAGTTTAAAGGCAATTTTAGTGTTCAAAACATGTTATGATTGAGGCATTTCTAGGCCTCATCACGAGGCATCCAGGAGACTTAAGTGCTGGCTTTATGTGGAAGGTGCTCTTTGGTACCTTTCCAATGTGGAAGGTGCTTATGTGGTGCCTTCCGGATGTGGAAGGTGCTTATATGACACCTTCCCAATGTTGTCGGTGCTCTTTGAATGGATGTGTCTTATGGTGGTGGAAGGCATCTCTGATTGGATGCGCCTTCTGGTGGTGGAAGGCATATCTAATTGGATGCACCTTTTGATGGTGGAAGGCACCTTTTTTATGATGGTGCCTTCTTGCTACGGAAGGCACAAGCATCTCTAATTGGATGCGCCTTCTAATGGTGGAAGGCACCTTTTTGATGATGGTGCCTTCCTGCTACGGAAGGCGCTTCTGAATGGGTGCACCTTCTCAATGTGGAAGGCACCTCGGTCTATATGTGCCTTCCCAATGTGGAAGACGCCTCGGTCTATATGCGCCTTCCCGATGTGGAAGGTGCCTCGGCTTGCATGCACCTTCCCAATGTGGAAGGCACCTTGGGCTTCTTTTTTTTTTGTTTTTTTGTTTTGTTTTTTTTTTTTTGTGGTGCCTTCCAGCCACGGAAGGCACCTATATATATATATATATATATATATTGTGTGTGCCTTCTCTATAAGGAAGGCACCTTCTTCTGGCGGGGCGTCTTCTTTATAAGGAAGGCACCTTCTTCTAGCAGGGCACCTTCTTTATAAGGAAGGCGCCTTCTTCTGGTGGGGCACCTTATTTATAAGGAAGGCACCTTCTTCTGGATGGGTGCCTTCTTTATAAGGAAGGCACCTTCTTTTGTGCCTTCTCGATGTGGAAGATGCCTTATTCTCGGCAATAATGTTGTGATTGAATGGGAAAGGGTGATCAAGCCTTCTCAGTCTCACTTCACGCTACCTTAGCTTCTACCTACTAGTACCAGTGTCAGAATATTGAGCCAAATTAGGCTTGGTTTCCCAGATACCTATTCCTCATGCTGTCAGGTCCTCCACCTACAAAAAGCAAATGAAAAGAAAGAAAAATAAAGGCAGTTAGACACATTCTGTGCCTGTTAGGCCCTGGGTTAGGATGCCTGTAGCTTGCATGGGGGTGTCATCCCTACAAAACACACTATAAGAAAAAAACTAAATTAACTAATTTTTGTGAGCACCTCCATGCCCACCGTTTCGTCTATTAAGAGTTTGGTCCAGATCTAACAAGATGGGGTTTCCCCCATGTCTATTCTAGATTCCAAATTTAAGGTTTTAAATGTGTTATAGGGGTGCATTTGGTGGCCATTGACCATTAACATAGTGTTGTTGTCATCAATTGTTCTAATGCGCACTACCCCATTCTTGATGAGCTCTACCACCTCATACGGTCCCATCCATATTTGCATTAATTTACCTTTTCTTTCCTAGAATCGAGAATCATACAACAACACCCATTATCCTTCTTGGAACGACTTCAGTTTAATATGGTGATCATGCCATCGCTTTCTTTGCTTTTGTATGATTTCTATTCTCTGTAGAGAATCCATTCAAATTTCATCCAACTAATCTAGCTACCGAATCCTTTCTTCTTGAGCGCCATCCAAGCTCAAGTTCAATTTTGAAGCCGTCCTCAATGTCTTTATTTCAAATTCAATGGGCATCATCGCACTCTTCCCATAAACTAGTTGGAAGGGTGTGAAGCCTATGGTGGATTTCCACTGGTATTATATGCCCAAACTGCCTCCAAAAAATGTGTAGCACAATATTTTCTATGTCGCTACACGGTCTTCGTTAGGATGTTCTCTATTTATCTGTTCATCACTTCCACTTTCCCATTTGCCTGCGGATGGTAGGGTGTAGTTTTATTATGCCAAAATCTATATTGCTCCATCAGCTCTTTGATCAACCTAGAGGTAAATTGAGGCCTCTAGTCTATTGTTATCTCTCTAGGGACCCCAAATCATGTAAAAATATGGTCAAATAGGAAATCGACAACTGTTATTTCTTTTGAATCTCTCAACACTTGAACTTCAACCCATTTGGTGACGTAACCTGTATAGACCAAAATAAACCTCCTCTCTATTGAAGGTGGATTAATTTGTCCCATGAAGTCTATGCCCCACTTATCGAAGGGTTCCAGGTGTACCTAAGGTTGGAGGGGCATTTTGTCTTGATGGGTTGGTCTACCCATTCTTTGGAATTCATTGCACTTGTTGGCGTATGCAGTCGCATCCTTGAACAAAGTGGGCCAAAAGTACCCAGCCTATAGGATTTTGTAGGCAGTTCATTTCCCTGCAAAGTGTCCTCTACATGGTTCATCATGACATGCTTTGAGTACTTTTGAGAACTCTTGCTCTGCTATGCATCTCCTTATAATCTAGTCACGTCCTATTTTGAATAAGAGGCTATCAATCTATAGGAACGATGTGCTTTTCTCTATGACCACCTGATTTTCATGGAAAGAGAGAGCAGGTGAGGTTCTTCTAGTGGCCAAGTAATTGGCTATATCTACGTACCATAGGATTTGCTCACTAATGGTGAACAAATGTTCATCCAAAAACTGGTCTTCCACTACTGTATGGTCTGTCGATATTAATCTAGATAGAAAATCTTCTACAATGTTGTCCTTGCCTAGTTTGTCGACTATTGTGATGTCTAATTCCTGTAGTAACAAGAGCCACCTGATAATTCTTCCACCAATGGCTAGCTTGCTCATCAAGTATATAATGACCGCATGGTCCGTGTGGACAAATACCTTATACCCAATGATATAATGGCAAAATTTGTTTATGGCATGCACAACTGCAAGGAAATACTTCTCCATCACTATGTAGTTGAGCTCGGCTCCTACCAAGTTTTTTCTGATATAGTAGATGGCATAAAATTCTTCGCCATCCTTTTGTTCGATGACTGCTCCAATCGCACCATTGGATGCATCACAGTAGATATGGAATGGTATGGCCCAATTTGGTCCTCTTAAAACTAGTGTGAATATTAGTTTCTCTTTAAGCAACTGAAAAGCTTCTTCGCAGTATTCCGTCCAATTGAACTCCACATCTTTGGATAATAGAGTGTGCAGTGGATTTGCAATTTTGCTAAATTTGGCGATAAATCGTCGATCGTACCCGAATGATCAAAGAAAAATACTCACCTCTCTCTGCATTCTAGGGCTGGGTAGGTCTCTGATGACCTTGAATTTCCTTTTATCAACCTTTATTCCTTCTGTGGAGAGGTGGTGTCCCAGTACGATGCCTTTTTGCATCATCATAAAGCATTTCTCGTTGCTTAGGGAAAAATTGTTTTCCTTGCTTCTTTCGAGCACTCTTTCCAATTTCGTCATTGCTTCATCAAAGGTTTCTTCATAGACGGTGAAGTCATCCATGTATACTTCGATCGTGTCTCCCATCATGTCTTAAAATATGCTAAGAACCGCCCTTTGAAATATGGTAGGTGTGTTGCACAATCCGAAAGGTAAAACCTGATAGGCAAACGTTCCCCATGGGTAGGTGAATGTTGTCTTGTCCTTATCCTCTTCTCCTATCTAGATCTGGTTTTATCCACTAAATCCATCTGGGAAGGAGAAATACTTCCTCCCTGAGAGTGTATCCAAGACTTGATCAATGAACGAGAGCGGGAAGTGGTCCTTCTTGGTCGCTTTTTTTAATTCTCTGTAGTCCACATCAATTCACCACTTCCCATTCTTTTTATGGACTACCACTAAAGGTGATACCCACTCACTATCAGAAATTAGATAGATGAATTCGATAGTCAAAAGTTTTTGTAGTTATTCCTTGACAATGTCTTTCATTGTCAGATTCATTCTTCTCTGTGGTTGCCTGCTTGGAGTTGCTTGATCATCGAGGTATATACGATGGGTACAAATTTTGGGGCTGATACCCTACATATCTAAGTAATCCCATGCAAATTCCTATTGGTTTCAAACCAATAGCTCTTCTACTTTCATCAATTATGTGGAAGTCAACCCACTACTGATATTGAACGTTCTTCCTAGCTCGATGTGTATCTGTTGAACATGGTGATCTTGGGTGCCAACAAACGGTGATCCAAGTGTGGATATGGAGGACTCCCCATGGAGGAACTCCATAATGGAACCATCTTTGCCTTCTTCTGCCATATCATCCAATGTCATCATCGGCTAGATCATGGATATCTTAGGATTTTCATGCTTAATCAACATGGGTTCTCCTACTAAGTCGACGGACTACACTAGGGGTGAAATAGTCAACATTTTAACGTTTTGTCCATCGAAGATGGTCATCAACCCATATTAGTAGCTTATGTAAGCGTCAAATGTTTCTATCCATGGCATTCCTAAGATGAGCAAGTAACCGTCCAGCCTAGTTTTAGATTACAGGACTAAAAAATCGATTGGGTATTCCCATGTGCTGACTGTCACTATTATATCTTCCAACATTCCTTTTGGTGCCATGGTCAATCGATCGACCAGCTATAGCACTATCATAGTGGGTTTTAGGTTCATGAGTTGTAGCCTCTACATGGTATCTTGAGGCATTACATTGA
Source organism: Wollemia nobilis (assembly GCA_028583015.1). NCBI lineage: Eukaryota > Viridiplantae > Streptophyta > Pinopsida > Araucariales > Araucariaceae > Wollemia > Wollemia nobilis. The sequence continues at coordinate 8,814,582 of JAQPPZ010001411.1, forward strand.
TGGCTACTTCGAGATAGACCAACATATTAGACAGGGAATGTCTCTCAATTTTTATAGTCAACACTAGGCTGTCTGGGTCTACATACTTTGGATGGCACATTTTGACCATCATCAAATATGCTAGTTTACCCATGACATTGATATTCTGGGTTGCTCTTCATCCTAGCTTCCTTAGACACATCTCCCTTATCACCTTCGTATATATCAAAACATCTCAGATGACTTGAAATAATGGAATTGTCATGATGAGGTTCTTCAAGCTAGACAATATATCAAACTTCGGCTGCGTTACTTTCCTCTATTCTTGCAGCCGATTGGGAAATGGAGCCTTTGCTCTCTTAGGCATTTCTTCTATAACCTCTTCTACAAGAGGTATTTCTCATACCTCTTCCTCCTCTTCTACCAATGGAGGCATTCCTACTCCTATCTATCTACCAGACCTAAGCTAAATATAGTACATCAAATACATCTCACCCTCCACGTTGTATGTTGGCTGGTTCACCTTGTTATTCAGATTTACCATCAGTTATGTGGGTAGCTACGTAGGTCTCACTACTGGAAACATCAATAAATTATGTTGGGATTGAGCTAGTGCTACATTCTGTGGAGCCCGATTCCACAGAGTGTGGCATATCCATTGCTGCCCAAGATATGGATATGGCATCCATTGCTTCTAGTTCGGGAATGCTATTGGGGGTGCATTGGACCAGGGTGATGGCCCCCACCACCCCATGTTAGGTGGTTGAGGTGGGCCTTGGTGCATGTATGGTCCTCCCCCATATGACTACATTCCAATTGGCATGGGGTTGTGGCCAACTCTTCCAATGAAATAGGCATTCGCACTTTCAGCATCCTTTTGATTACTGAGCAGTTGTGGGCACAATCGAGTTTTATGGTTCAGCCTGCAAACTGCGCATACTCTGACTTTGTTCTCTAGGCATGCATTCTTTGCATGCTTCCCTCTACATTTTGGACAAAAATAAGCCAATGTTGCTTCTTTTTCTCTAACATCAGTGTATCCATCTACAATGCTAGAGATAAGAGCATTTCACTCTTTAAATCTTCCAGCATGTTACTTATTTCTATCTTCATGACTGAAGTAGTTGCTTTCATGGTTCTAGAAGTGGTCTTGCCTCTCCTTCTTAAGTAGTTCCAGCATAGCTGTAGGATGTCTTCCATAGCATGCTGGTAGATGTCACATCCATAGATCATGTTAAGAGCCTCCAGTGATTCATTGGTAAGTCCTCTCAAAAAGATGCTTTTGAGGGACTTATCAGATAGTTTCATGTGAGGAGATCATTGAAGATTGAAGTTGAATCTCTCTTAGTATTCCTTGAGAGACTCATCTTATTTCTGCATCATGCTTAGGACCTCTTCTCTAGAGTCTCTTGATCTCCCAAAATCTTGGTATTGCTCTAAAAAGAGCTTCTTCATTTGATCCCAAGTGGCAATGTGTTTATCTCCCAGACCAATGAACCATCGCAGAGCTGCATTGTCCAATGTGTAAGGGAAGAGTTTCAGTTTTTGTGTATCAAATTTATAGTCCACAAACCTACATAAGACATCAAAATTAAATAAAAATAGTTCAGGGTCCTTAGTTGGGTATCCTTTGAAGGTCAAAAGGTGAGCAGGGGATATGTTTTTCATTTTGGTATCTCCTACTCCATCAATCGGGAAACTAAATCTAGATGAGACTTCTTCATTGTCAGCCATTTTTTTAGGAAATGTGGTCTCTAATGTAGTATTTATGGCCTTATCTGGTTGAGTCAAGGCTCTAAGGTTGTCTGGTGTTATCGTCTGATCTTCTACAGCTTTCCACAATAGGGCTTCCTCTAAGGGTGTCCTATTAAACAGGGGATTTATGATGATTCGTTCTTCCCAACATTGATGGGATGAGGAGGCACTTTGCACAAAGTGTGGCTCCTCACTCTAATGGATTGCTATAGGTGGGTTAGGTGAGTCTAATTCAAATTTAGAATTTTTAGCTGACTCAGGTTCTGATGGATTGGTTTTTATAAATTTACTTTTAGGTCCTCTTCTTCTCGAAGAACTCATACAAGGTGAGATGGAAGGTTTCTAGGTATTGTAGATAATCTAGTTGAGATGCTTTTTTGGCAACGACACCAAAATTTTGTGGGCCAAACAAGGTTAACTTCTTTCATACTTTTGTCAAATGCCCGTGCATTTAATTTATCAACATAGGGAGCTTCGTAAACTTGCAAAGGGTCTTGAACAAGATTGCTTACAATACCACTTGAGATGAGTCCGCTAGTTCTCCTATTTGGGGGTGTTTCAAATGGTTGTCAATCATTCTTGCACTCCTCAATAATTTACGTAAAAATAATTAAATCTACAGAAAGGAAATATTCACACATTCCTGGAAATGAACCTACTCCAAATACTAGAAATAGCAATGTAATAAACAATATTATAAAAGTAGTAAACTAATCTAGAAAACATAGGAAAAATAGGGGAAGAAATATTGGCTTGGAGTGGGCCTAGGCTCCAGTAGCTTCCTTCCAGCTGAACACGCACTTAGAAATTCTTAGAACTGTATTATGATTATCAAAGTATTACAATGCTTCTTCTGTATATCTCTCTATAATTACTATCAAAATATTTTATATCCTCTATATTCTCAGAGAGGTCTGTGTGTGTTTATATAGCACACCCGTAGAAATTCTATTACAAAGAAGTTATAATAGTCGATTCATTCAAGACTAAAATAAGATTTTCTGGTAAATGTGATCGACGTCTACTAAAATTAGCATTTGGTTCTAACGGTGGCATGTTCACTGATTGGTTTGTGCTTCACTTGGCATTGGTAGGACATTCTCATATGTTAGTGTGATCCCCAATTTAGCTCTACATGATGTAGAGTTGGAATTGCACCAGTCACTGTTGTCCATGTCATGCTTGTCTGGTCAATGGGTGAAGAATAGGGGTGCCTTCCCTATGAGGAAGGTGCCTAAGTATGTCGAGTGCCTTCTCTATGTGGAAGGTGCCTTACTACCATTGGTGCCTTCCTGGAAGAGGAAGGTGCTTATCTTCTAATGGCACCTTCCTGTGAGAGGAAGGCGCTTGCCTTCTAGTGGTGCCTTCCTTATGAGAAGAAGGCACTTTCCTTCTAGTGGTACCTTCCTTATGAGAGGAAGGCTCTTGCCTTCTAGTGGTGCCTTCTTGTCGATGCATTTCTTATGAGAGGAAGGCACTTGCCTTCTAGTGGTGCCTTTATTATGAGAGAAAGGTGCTTGCCTTCTAGTGGTGCCTTCCCGTCGATGACTTCCTAGGAGAGGAAGACACTTCTTTTCCTTTGGTGCCTTCCTAGAAGAGGAAGGTGTTGGCCTTCTATTGGTGCCTTCCTAGGAGAGGAAGGCACTTGTCTTTCCTTGGCACCTTCTTGGAAGAGGAAGGCACCTACTTACACTTGGTGCCTTCCTGGAAGAGGAAGGCGCCTACCTTCTCTGCATTGATTCCGAAAGAAACAAAGTGCCATGTCCATGAAAAGACTTTGACTGATCCAAATCTAACTAAATCAACTGCAATTCCACAAAAATGCATTGAAAACACATGAATTATATAACACATATAATTTCATCAAATAATTATATAATAATTCATAAACATATGTAATCCTTATTATACAGCCACATAATAATCAAGAAATTGTATACAAAATATGAGCATTTATGATGCTCATCAGTGTGTTTTTAATTGAAGGTTTTTTGTTGCGTGAGGCTCAATAAGGACTTCTTTTACGACATGAACATAGGTGTGCCAAACATTCAGGCCCTTCATGAGCACTTGTCACTCTCTTTTATGCTTTGGGTGCTGCAGTAATGGCCAAAATATACTTTATATGGGCCAAAATGTTTTTATATATGACAAAGTAAGGGGGGATTATCTTTTTTATTGGGTGTTTTTTAATAACAACACTCAATTTCTAAAAATATATGGTCCACATGGCCCATTATTTTAAAAAGGGGAACTAAACATTTTTCTTAATGTCTTTTTTTATTTTTCTTTCAATAGCAAAATGGAGAGGCCACTTTATATGGGTTTCAATATAAAAATTACAAAGCAAGGGGAGTTTTTTTTTTAATATTTTTTCCCACTTGAAATATTGAAAACCCCTAATTATTCTCCTGTGAGGGAATTATTCTGGATATTTCTCTTGTGAGAGAAAAATAAGAAGACGATTGTTTTTACTGCAAATAAATGTCTTTATATGACTCGTATATAGGGGTATTTATAGTCGTCAGAAAGGTTTTTTCGAGCTGGAAAACATGGTGCAGTATTTTTTCAATTTTGAAACTATTTTTTCACACTTTTTTGTGGCTCAAAATATTACATCATGAAGTGCAATATCGGTTGAACCCGAAACTCCCAGACATTTGCTTAAAATATTATATCATGAAGTGCAATATCGGTTGAACCCGACACTCCCAGACATTTGGTTAAGTGATCCTGGTATCTAGTCATCTCCTCTATATCACCTAGAAGTTGCAGCGGCTGGTTACCCATGCATTTTGAGAGGATGAGGAGGTCACCATAAGGACGTATTCAAACACTAATTTGGTACCCTTTTATTTATAGATTCCCTTGAAGAAAGTTGTTTGTCCATAATTTTTGGACATTATTATCAGTCCATAGTGTTCATATAGGTGGAAACCACTACTTATGCTTGTGGAGTCAACTTGGACATCCCTTGTGATTCTTGTGGTTCTTTCTACACTATATTCACACTCTTTTTTGTGAGACACTTTGGTTTCAAAGGGTTTTCTTTAGTGACCTTTTTTCATGGTTTACAACCTTGATATGTGTCACAAGCACCAATCTAGGAGTAAGTTTTCATTCAGTTCGGTGATGAGGCTTCTCTACTTTTTTTGAGGTATCATATGGACCTTTGCATGCTTCTTTATGGAATTTGTCCTTGGGGGGTTGAAGAGGACATATTCCTCTCCATCCTCATTGCACATATTCCTCCTCCTTCTTCTTCTTCTATTATGGCAAGTGGTTTTTTTCCTTGTGGTTTTTTCATCATCTCTCCAACAAGTTTTTCTTATGCATATATTGTACATGAGTATCTTATCAAGCCTTGTTGTTGAGACTCATATTTGTGGATATGCCACTTATTTGGTTTTGTTGTTTTTCACTACCTCCTAGTACTACTTAAGGGGGGTTGCTAGTATATCCTAGTACCACTTATTGGTTTTATTGTTTTTCACTACCTCCTAGTACTATTTAAGGGGGGTGTTAGTATATCCTAGTACCACTTAAGGGGGGGTGTTAGAATAATTTATTATATCCTAATTTTTTACTAGAATAATATGTGTGGTTGAGATTAGCTCAGTTAGTTATGATCCAATGTATTAGATTGTATGCCTTTGAAATTTAAGCAAAGATCCTTTCAATGAATAATATCAAGCATTTTCTTTTCTAACATGTACTTCTCCAAATCTATTCACAAATACCTCTTGGAACTATAAAATCAACCAACACTTTAACCTCAAAGTTATGCCTTCCTGTCAAGTTCTTTTCTTACTATAATGTGCTGATTTTCTTCTCCAATTTTGGAGGTAGTGTCACCCTTCTTGATGGTTGTTTTCCGGTTACTAATTTCAGCCTTTAATTCCTTCACTAAATGTCTAAAAATTCTGCCTTCTATCCACTTGTTTTAGGCTGAACTAGGGTGATGTTATGGCTACCTTCAATTCTTGGCAAAGCCCTCCTTTGCTTAGCTACTCTTTCACTTATAACTCCAAGCTATTCAATGTATTAATCTACATTCTAACTTATGCAATTACAGTCTTCTTTTCTTTAGAATAGGCAATAGAATGTTGCTATATTTATTTCACTTGAACTATACCTAACTTTTATTTTCTACTATGTGCAGGTTTGCTCCTTGTAAACTATAACTTCTGCACTATTTTTAAGACTTGAAATGAAACTATTTAATGCAACTCTTTGGTACTTTGAAAAATAGTGCTTAATAAAATTTAATATAAAACCAAATTTGAAAGCTCAACTCATGAAATTTTTGCACCTCATTGTTGTATATCTTTTTCTCTCATATATGATGAATATAGTTATGATTCAAGTCACCTCAATGGCTGCATTTTATGGTTGATTTTGTAGCTCTTCTATGCTATCCAAAAATAGCTCTTTACTTACCTTTATGGCTTCAATACTTTATCAACTTGCTACTCTAAACTCTGATTTGGTGGCTTCAAAACTTCTTCAAAATGTGCTTCCAAAATATTATTTTTAGTAGTCACTAACTCTACCCATAATTCTGAAATTTTCAGCACTAAAAAATCTTCACTATTGCTTTTAATTTCTTTGATTTGCTACCTTTTTTTCTGTCCATGAACTCGGTATTTTGCAGCTCTAAGTGTTTTTAATATTCTGCCATTTTCTTTATATTTAAATATGAATTTTTTCTAAATTTTAAGGCAGTAAATATCATCACTAAAATACTATCCTTGAATCCCCCAAAAATTGGTAGGATTTTCCCAAATTGTAGCTGAGATGTTGCTCAAGAACCTCCTTCAATGATGGCCCCCAAATCTCATATATTCGGTGGTTCTTCTATCTTTTATTTTTCCAAATACTAACTTTAAAGTAGATATCCTCCTCAAATAATCTCTCAATCTTGAGATCTATTCAATACTACCTTTTTGATCTGACAATCTTCTTGCCAAAATTTCTCCTTTGGGCTTGTAGTAGTATGATGATGATTAGCCCAATTTCTTAGTTTATTCTTTGGTAGTAATTTATTCAATGAGTCCTTTTATGAACTCCTTAAATGAGGCTCACCAAGCCTTCTTCTTGAGACCTCTCCAAGGTTCTCAATCTTACAGCTTCTAAATATTCAATGAGACCTTCCTTGGAATTTTCAATTTTCAACTATAGAAATGATATCTTCTTCTAGGATCTCCTCAATATACTGCTACTAAAATATATTTTTCAATAGGGCCTTCAATGGACCTCTTATTCAATAGTATCTGTTTTGAGCCTTCAATGGACCTCTTCTTCAATAGGGTCTTCAATGGACCTCTTCTTCAATCAAAATTTTTTAGTCTTCAATGGAGATCACCAATCTCCAATATTTTGCTATGACTATTCTCCTTGAGTCTCTTCAATATTCAATGGGATATTCTTCCTAGGACCTCCTTTATTCAATGGGTCTTCTTTCTAGGATCTCCTTCCTAGATATGTAATCTTCAATATGGCTTCCTTGGCCACTAGCTCTCTCCTATATCTTTCAACTAGGAGCCTTCAATCTGCAAATATTTCAATAGGACCTTTCTCCTTAGGCCTCAAAATTTTCAATCCTCATTTTTTACAACAAATAATCAATCTCTACACAAGGAAAGTAACTTCAACTTTTAGGAAACAAAGATAAATTTGTTATGTATCTATTGTAGGAAGCTTCCCACCTTCTGAGAGTTAATTTTCTACAACAATATAAAATTAAATGATAGTAACCAAATGGTTCTCCTAAAATATTTTTTTCTCTCTTGCAATAAAATATTAGAGATAATAAAATTTCTATGACTATATGAGAAATAAACTTCACTAATTGGATTTCCAATCTAGTGGACAAATGTTGAGTTCTAGTATTCATAAGTGTTACAACTCTTGTGGAAAAACTCTAGCTAAATCTATCATGTGGCTTTCTCTATTTTATGTTCTTTTATTTAGAGCTACTTATATAAAAAAATCTATTGTTATGGTATTTGCATGTAGTGGTGCACTATGGCTGATCCGGTTTACAAATACTCAACAATAGTACTTGTGGCTTTCCTTTGATCCACCATGGCTTTGATACTACTTTTAGCTTTTAGAGATTTAAACATAAAGGAAATTCATTCACAAGTATAGAAATAAATACAATAATATAAATATGATAATAGCAAAAACCATGCATGAAAATATGATAGAAAACTTGATACAATGCTCTAAAAATGCTCAAATAAAAAGCTCATGAAAATTACAATGCTCCTGTCATGGAGTTTGTAACTCCTCCATGATAACAAAATGGATCTACATTGTGCCTACTATTACTTACACATTTACACTACTCTTGCTCTCTTACAATAACTCACAATAATTTTTTATAAATAGAAAGGTTACTTGCCTCTCACTCAACCCTAAGACTCATGTACATGTGGACTACATGAACATTTACATCATTGCACATTCTAAAACTTGTGCATTTATTCTATTACACTAATTAATAAATAACTCCTATTATAATCCTAAACTAAATATGCACCCATGAGGGTACATTAGAAAATAACAAAATGATGTAATAGCCATATTTTCCAATACTAGGTTGGGACTTTTCTAGGTATTAGAGCCCTAGTGAGAGTGCAACGCATGTGAGATATGACCTAACTAGGTGTCATAACTTGTCATTATCACAAATCCCAAAAAAATCTATATGATCAAGCAATCATGCACAAGCGACCATGCAATTATGATAAGCAAAAATGCAAGAGAAATAGAATGTTAAGCAACCTTGTAAAATATGACAAGCAATTATGTAGTTTAAGCAAGCAATCTGAATGTAGTATGATCTATTCTAAATGTAAAATGTAATGTAAAATGATGAATCATGCATAATATCTCTTGAGATGCATTATATTCACTGGTTCCTTATGTTATTTACCACCTAGAGAAGCCAAATGATAGACACCTAAGCCAAAATTGGTCATTATAACAAAAAGCCCTAACCAATTGGGCTGAAATTTACCTCAAAGATCAGCACGAGCATTAGTTTTATTTTGGTTTTCCTTGAGGAAAATATCCCCAACCTCAAAATAATTATTGTAAAGTTTATTAGAGGAATATCGCCAGAGCCTATCCTGATAGGCTCACAAATGCTCTAAGGCATGAATGTGCTTTTCATCCAACAACTCCAATTGGTACAAATGGTTGGCTCAAAACTCATTGTCGATTGAGGCATCTTTCAACAATATGCACAATGAGGGAACCTCAAGCTCAAAAGGAAACACCACCTCAGACCAATATACCAAGACATATGGTGAGGTGTATATGGGGGTATGCACGCTAGTGTGATAGGACCAAAATGTAGGATAAAGTTGGATATGCCATTCATGACTGGTCTTATTATGTAAATTTTTCAATATCCAGATCAAGGACTTATTGGATGATTCATATTGTACATTACCTTGTGGGTAATAAGGAGTTTACCACCTATGTTGAATCTTGTACTTAGCATAAAGATTATGGATATCCTTATTCTTGAAAGGAGTGTCATTATAAAAACCAATCACTAAAGGAATCCCATACCTACAAAGAATCTAATTGAAGATGAATTTAGAAACCTAGGATCTAGTCACCATAGCCAAGGATATGGCTTCGATCCATTTAGTGAAGTAATAAATCGCTATAATGATAATATTATGATCATCAAATGACACTGGATTAACCTTCCCTATAATTTCCAATCCCCACATGGAGAATAGCCAATTGAAAGATTTAATTTGAAGGTCTTGAGAAGAAGCATGAACAAGATGGTCATGGCATTAACACTTGTCACAACAACATACATAGTCACATGCATATTTCTCCATGGAAGGCCAATAGTACCCCATTCAAAGGAGATTTTTGGAAATAGCATTACCACTAAAATTACCTCCACATGAGCCTTTGTGATCCTCACTACGATCAAGCCAGGATTCATCAAAGTTAAGACATCACAAGAGGATGCTTTCAAAAGAACATAAATATAAATTATTTCTGATTATGATGAATCAACATGCTATTTTGAACAAAATATTATGCTGATTGTGATCCAAACCACATGGTATCGAACCATCCTAAAGAAAATTAAAGATGTTGGTATACCATGGCTTAGATGGAAAATATCTAATGGTCAAACAATATAATGGAATAAGACAAGAACCAAGTGACATGGGCTCCCAAAGTTGTCTAATGGTCACTAAAACTTGATTATCTTACAACTCTAAAGGTGAAGAAGCTAAATTCACGATATCGCCTTAAGGGCATTTACTTGCAATGTATATCAATTATAAAGCATTCAAAGGAAATATGGCATAAGCATGTAATCTACTGAAATGAAGCAAAATAGGCAATCCAAATGATGAAATTCTCTCTCTATTCATTCATAAGTAGCTTCAAAACCAGATTACAAGGCATCCCCTTGAGGGCTTTACAAAAGTGATACATTTCAATTACAATAACCAAGGGATCTAGTCCCTTGGAAGGAGGCCTTTAAGGCGATAAATAATGGTGTTGTGAATTCCTACTTCCCACACTCGAGAGCTATTGTTGGGCTGATAAGCTTATGCCTCCTTAGCTCCTCCTCTTGCCTAGAATTCCTGTTCCTGAAGACAAGGGATTGAAAGGGGATTAGTAGCACCTGTGTTATAGAAGAAAGCCATAAAACCATGAAAAGGAGAGCATATTCTACAACCATAAAAAGTGATCTACATGCATGAAAACTGATCTACATTAAGCATAAACATGTTATTAACTAATATAAATACAAATAAGCAAATTTGGAAGCAATATCAAAGGTGAAACTATGCAGAAATGGTGACCGTTCCTGGGTGAGCCAGATAAACCTGCAACATTGGGGACCTCAAATCCTGCATCAAAACTCCTCCAAATTGCCTCAAATTTGGACCAGAGGTTCCTCTAGACATTCCTAAGGGGTCTATGGAGGAATTTATCTGAAATTCCAATCTATTTTGTGGCCATCCCTAGGTGTGCCATGCATAGACTATTGACCGTCCCCAGGTGGGACGGTTACAAAACTGACTTAGTTTTGTCACCTATGGCTATGGAAATTGGTCCAAAACTTGGGTAAGGGTGTTGTCGATAGATGGGGCCAAAGAATACTTCAATTTGGCTAGTTTGGATTTGGTGGATCGAGCCTATTTCCCCTAAAATCACCTTCGAATGAAGAGGGTTTCAAGGCCAAGGAAAGGTGGGTTTTGGTTTGCAAAAGGTGGGGTTCAATTTGGGCAGCACTTCATGGTGTAATTCTCCAAATTCTCCTCTTTGAAATTGGGAGTTTGGACCTCCTTTTATAGCCCAAAAGGGCATCTAGGGAAAAATGGCATCTTTTGCCATGCGAGGCAGGTGATGCCACATGTCCTAATCGTGTCATTGATTGATTGGGAGAAGGTTGCCCCTTTGGTGCTCCCAATCTACTACCTTACAATCCATTAGCAGGTCCCCAATCAATTTGGGGTGATTGGATGCGCTAATGGTAGTCTTTGATTGCCATTTAGTGCATCCTTTGAATTTTTCAAGGGTCTAGTTAGGGGTCATCCCACCCAGGGATGGTTATGGATGGTCGTCCCTGGGTGGGATGGTCACCAACTATGACCATCCCTAGGTGGGACGGTCACCAGTAGGAGCCCCAAAACTGCCCTAGACTACTAGGAACCCTCCAAACTAAGTTTTGGAGCCTTTTGGAAGCCTTTTTCTAGCCTAGAGGGGTGCCCAATAGGGCCATATGTTGTCGATAAGAGGGCATATGTGATGCACCGATAGTCTTATCCGATTTACGTGATTTAGGTGTCTACAGATGCCCCATTTTTGGGATGCATGATGTGAAACAAAGCGTTGAGCAAAAATAGATCACTAAATCATCGAATGATCAAGGTTGTTCATTAACCTAATCAAATTTGGATGCCTCCATTATGGAAAAGCATACATTCTTAGAATCCTTTCTATTGACATAGTCGAAGGATCGATTTTAGGTATACCTTTCAGTCATGTTGTAATGACAGTCTTATGGGGCTTAGGGCATACTAGGTCTTGGTGCCTTGTATTCTTGTAAACCTTTACATGGGTCAATTCCTAAGGTTTCAAGGAGGTCAAGCCTATTTTATTTGCTTCTTATGCTGATTCTTTGCCCCAACATGGGCTTGAAAATTTATCTTTAGCCAAGATTCTTTTGAATGCATGGAATTTACACTTTTGAGTGTTTTAATGTTGATTCGATTTTTGAATTCATTATTATGACTACCCCCTCAAGCGATGAGTCGATGAGGGCATGAAAAATTCTAAAGCGATGAGTCACTTGACACATATGACTTAATTGGGGTAACTCTTTATTTTGCCCATGGTACTAAATACCTATTTGGAGGTGATTTTTGACTATTTTGATGAATAGTTTTGGAAGCAAAAGGCCAAATATCTCATTCCCGTGGAGTGGTCCAGCCATGGAGGCCTTCTTGGGGACTAAAATAGAGTCTTATGATGCATCCAAAAATATTATAGGTTCAGTCTTGATCCCTCCTATTTTCTTGACCATTCTGTCTTGTTTTTGGTGGGTTTTTGGCCCATTTTTTGATGTTTTTTAGTTGTTTTTTTTAATTTTGATTTTTGGAGTGTGAGGTCTAAGGACCCACTTTATTGTAGCCCATAGGCAATTTTTGGATTATGATGTATCTTTTGGTCCCATACATATATATATATATGAGTTTTCTATTATCATCATGTGTTTCCTTATTGCTTTATGAGATGTATGCAATGCTTATATTTGCTATATGATGTTATGATGGATGTCTAACATGGATGCATGTATTTATCCTATGATGTGATTTGATGATATGTAGATGTGGATGCTTTATAAAATATGCAATAGATGATGTGATTTAATTTTGTATGATGGATTTATGATGAATATTTGATGCATTATATGCTAGCACCATAGACTATACAAAATGTATCTTTATTATTTTCATGTTATTATAACACTTTATGTAATGGATTTTGTAATTTTGACAAACATGTGACAACATGATGTAAAATGAAATGGATAATGTAATGTGATATGATATTATTTGATAGTTTTGAAGAGACTCAAACACTCTAGTTACCTAATCAAAAGTCATATACTAACTATACAAGATCTTTTGACAAAGTATGCACCTACTAAGATAACCAAGATAATCAATATCCATGTGTGTGCATGTGAGTTCATTACCATGATAACACATAAGATTACCCTAGTGCAAATGGGATTCACTCAGCCCATCGACATTAGAGATCATTCTATGAGTCTCATTATCTTGAGTTTTGTACTTAGTTGGATTAGACCACTAGGTAATCTAGGTTACAACAAGCTAGCTCATCCACATTCAAACATTGGTCTATACCTAAGCAAGTTGCTTAAGTGATAGACATATCATCATGCGGGAGGCTACCACCATTGACAAGTAGGCTATCCACCAAACCTGTAATGAGGATCACCTTATGGTTCTCTAATGCTGAGAATTCTAGGGATTCAAGTTCAAGACTCCCTTCTTTTCTTTTAACTTTGACTTTCTCAAGGGAGTTGCTCATTTTGATTTGGTGAGCAAGGGATTTTTGTAGTGGTGAGAACCACTATTTCTTTTTGCTTTTCCTAGTGATAATAATCACTGTTTCTTTTTGCATATTTTGAAGTGATAATAATCACTATTTCTTGTTGGAGTACTTTGAAGGGATGATAATCACTATTGATTTTTCTCTTTGGGATACTTGCCCTAGTGTAGGGCAAGGGATTTTTGGGTAAGGAGGAACTTGTCCTTTTGTCAATTCTCAGCATATTTGAACCATTCACATAGGGGGATGAGCAAGATAACCTTTTCGCTTGAAAGTAACCTAGACCACTTCATAGTTTTCATCTTTCCTTGTGCTAGACTTGGATTTATTAATGTGAAAATTGTGTTGGGATTTTGATGTATACCAAGCATTATCCAAGCAGGATTCTACCTTCTAAATATCATGATAGCTTTCTACAAATTTGAGAAGACAACTAGATATGGTTGAGTGATCGAAAACTTTAACTATGTTTTACTAACAATGGCTAAGTGATGGAAACATACATATAATGTAAATGGTATATGTAATATAAACAGGTGGTAATATTTGACTTATAATAACAATGAATTTTAATAGATGCCTAATGTACAGACCTGGTGCTAGACATATATGATCAATTTGGAATGATGCATAATGCAATGATGAGTATGCCTAATGCAATTATTATAATGCAAGTGATGATAAATGCAATACAATGCAATATTTTTGTATTTTGATGATTTTAATGATTTTTTTGATATTTTTGATATATATATATATATACAGGTTGACCAATGGGCTTAATGAATGCCATTGGGGATTTTAGGTGACCAAAGGGCTTATAGATGCCTTTGGAGCATTTAGGTATGACCTAGATAATCGTAGACTACCTAGGAACATTTTAGCTTGACCTAGATGGTCATAGACCACATAGGTTTTAGGTTGACCTAGATGATCATGGACCATCTAGGAGCATTTGAAGGTGACCAAAGGGCTTATAGATGCCTTTGGAGCTTTTAGGGTTGACCTAGATGATCGTAGATAGTCTAGGAGCTTTTTATTTGACCTAGATGGTCAAAAACTGCTAGGAGCATTTTTGGGTGACCTAGATCAACAAAAAGTTTCTATACTACCTAGGGTTGAATTTTTTAAAGGTTATAGATACCTTTGAGCTTTTAAGGTTGACCTAGATAGATAGCTAGGGGGACACTAAAAGTCAACTACTAGGTATTTGATTATGACCAAAGGGCTTATAGATACCTTTGGAGCATTTAAGGTTGACCTAGATGATCGTAGATAGTCTAGGAGTTTTTATTTGACCTAGATGGTCAAAGACCGCTAGGAGCATTTAGGGTGACCTAGATGGTCAACGACACTTAGAAAGTGTCTATGACTACCTAGGGGTATTTGGTTGTGACCAAAGGGCTTATAGATGCCTTTGGAGATTTTAAGGTTGACCTAGATGATCGTAGATAGTCTAGGGAATTTTTTATTTGACCTAGATGGTCATAAAACCACTAGGAGCATTTTAGGTGACCTAGATGGTAGGACACTTAGAAGTGTCTACGACTACCTATATATGGACAAAGGCTTATAATGCCTTATGCCTAGGGGCATTTGATTGTGACCAAAGGGCTTATAGATGCCTTTGGAGATTTTTGTAACTTTGATTACTTTGTGATTCTAGGAGGAAGGTGCAATACCTTGTGTACCCCCAACATTTGTGGTGATCAAAGGAAGCGAGGAAGGTGCAATACCTTTAGGATCCTCAATTTGCTTCATTTTTTGTGATGTAAATAGTGGGGAAGGTGTGACACCTTGGATACCCCCAGTATGTACTATGTTTGATGCAATATTATTGGCTTGGCTAGGAGGAGTGATAGAGACTAACTCCCCCTATTGTGGCAAGGGATTATGGGTAATACCACTATCTTGATGGGGTAACATGAGTGACCCGCTTGTGGATACAACTTCCCTATCAATAAGATCTTGGACCACATGTCTAAAATTATGACAATTGCTAATGTCATGCCCTCTTATTCGATGATAGAGGTAAGAATGATCCTCCCTGTATCATCTAGATCTAGACCTATTTTGATTGATTAGGGGTATATCTGGCAAGATGATTGCCTTTGCTTCTTGCAAGTTGTGAAATATGGTTGACATGGACTCAGCTAATGGAGTCCAGGTATGATGTTGAGGCTTTAAATGAGGTGAACATGATCACCACATTTTATGAGGTGATGGGGTTGTATGCATCTTAGTCACCTATTTAGGTTGCTCTTCTTGAATCTTATCTATAGGTAACAGATTTTGAACTATGTCAATTTGTTGATTGTTGATTTGAAGATCATTCTTGTCAAGCATATCTTGTACCTTATTCTTGAAGGTGATACATGACTTAATGTTATGACCATTCACTTGATGATAAGGATAGTGTTGACTCTCTCGATACCACATTGGTTTGTGTCTATTAGGATCCAAAGGGTGGATATCTGGCAATGTGATAACCTTAGCCTCGCATAATCGATTAAAGAGTGACACCAAAGATTCAGGCAATGGTGTATACATGCGAGGTTGATGGTGTTGTTGCCTTTGCCCCTGCTTCTATTGAGACTTAACATTGGATTGCATAGGAGGAGGTTGGTCCTGAAAATCAAGGGGTTGATATTTTGAATGACTCAACTGTAGCTCAATGCTTGCGAGTCGATTCAAGATCTGTTGTGAGTCATTATGTTGGTGACTCACTTGTAACTCAACATTGGCTAGCCTATCCAAAATCATCTGAGTAAATGCAGATGGTTCATGATGATTGTGGGTAGTGAGTATATCCACATGCTCTTGTTCTTGATTTAGCTCATGCTCTTGTTCTACCTCATAGTGTTCAATTGTGGTAGCTAGATTATCTCCACTTTGTTGTAGTGGGTACACTTGTTCTTGATTTTGTTGAGATGTTGAATGAGATGGAGTAGGTGTGACTGAATCCATCAATGATATCTCTTGTGTTATGGATGGAATGTTGGATGGAGTCACAAGTGGTCTAGATGAATTAAGAGGACTTTGGTTCTCCGTCATCACATTGATCATTCCCACAAACTCATGGGAAGATGCATTGGCACTTGGACCAGTCATGGCTACCTCATCAACTTGTTCAAGGTGATCTACTTGGCCCCCATGCTCAGGGGGTGCATCAGAAATGCTATCAATGGGTGGCGACTCGATAGGAGGACAACCTAGATCCTTGATCAATTCAATGATATGCATGAATTTAACATCAGGTTCTATGCATTCATCAAGTTCAGGATTGGTCAAGTGACTTGTGTCCTCAAGTTTGGTGGATGAAGATGGTATGATATGATCTAATTCTTCTGTATCCACCATTGGTTCCTCCTTGTTGGTAGGAGTGGGAAGGTCTTCTTCTAATGTGTCAAAAATGTCTAAGAGAGCTTTTGCGGTTAGCCTTTTTGACTCTCCCTCGTTTGAAGAAACAGGGGATGGTACTGGCGATGGTGGTGAAGGTAACTTCACAACTAACCATGGGGTTGAATCTAGACTCTGGATAAGGTCATTGAGTTTAGTATCCAAAGGTGTGGATGGATGAGTAGACTCTTGTGGATGATCATCCTTATTGTAATACTTGAAGGGGTCTGGGTCGGCATCAACCACATGGACCTGACCTTCATGAATGTATTTAAGGCATTGATGTACAAGAGAGGGGATGCACTCCATGTCTCTTATCCAAGGTACTCCTAACAATATGTTGTATATTATTTCACCTTCCAAGATATAGAATAATGTAGGCATAGTCTTCTGTCCAACTTGAATAGGTAGGATTATCGTGCCCACAGTGGAGGATAAAGCATCATTAAATGCTTTCAAGGTGAAATTGGATCTTGCAATGTGCGAAGATGGGATTTTGAGATGCTTTAGTGTGGTTGTGGTAATGATGTTTATTGTGGAACCTGTATCAACCAACACTCACTTATAGGGGATCCTATTGATGCACGCGATGATGTGCAAAGGAGAGTCTGGTAAATTGGCAGACCTAGGTTTGATATCCTGATTCCAAAAGGATATAACAGGATCTTTGTGCATTTGTATGTATCCCACAAAGTTGGTGAAAGCATCAGAATCATGAGGTTGTACCTCAATGGAATCTAAAACCTTCAGGAGAGTTTCCCAATGCTTGGGGGATCTTTGTATTAACTCCCCCATGGTCATGTTGGTTGATGACGTATGCGAACTTCGCATAGGCCTCTTTTGGCTTGCTACCACTTGTTGGATGGGAGTTTTAGGTGGTGTAGAGGGAGTGTAGACTTCCCTACTAGGCCTCTTGGTAGGCTTATTATCTCTAGTTTGGGCTTGGACTCGGTGTTGGCTAACCGAAGAGTCCACTTGATCACATGAATAACCCATTGGTGTTCTCTTGGTAGAGGTACCTCATGGTTGCATGGAATAATGTGATCGAGGGTAATTAGGATCTTCCTCAGGTCTTATTTTATAAGTGAGGAATGGTTGGGCAGAATTGACTTGCCCACTATGACGAGTATCATACTCATCTAGGTTTTGGTACCCTAGGGAAGGGTTCCTTGGAAGCTTAAGATGATCATTTAACCCTACCTTAGGTATATAGTCTTGTTCCCTACATGGGGGGAGATCCTCATACTTATAACTATGATGCTCATGGCCTCTCCTATAGTTTTCAACTTCATAGGCTCGTGATTGAGCTTGGCTATGCATAGTTGTCATGATGCATTGACTAGGCAAACCCTGAAGGGAACCCTACACTAAAGAAAATTTTGACTTCCAAAAAAGGTTATAAGTGTTATATATCAAAATTATCAGTGTGATGAGCTGATCACAATGGACTAGGTCTCCAAAAACTGATTTTTGGGTCAAAATTTTGTATTTTTGGAATATTTGGCCAACCAGGGCCTGTGGGGAAATGCCCACTTTTGGGATTTTTTGGGAAATTTTGAACCATGAAGAGTTAGGACTCAAAATTTCTATGGGAGGTGCAGAAGGAGCTAACTAAGACAACAAAACAAATTTGGCAAGTTTTGGAGTTGTCTAGACCATTTTATGACTATTTTAGTGTGGATTTTCTCAATTTTTGGGGTCGAAAATAGAGTAAAAATAAAACCAAAATAACTTTTTTGTTATAGCTCCATTTTGCACGATTCTCGATCCGTTGGATGTAGAATAAAAAAGTAGATTTTTTATTATTAGGGTTTGACCCCTAGATAGAGGATCTTGGGTTGATTACCCAAACAATAAAGAAATACCTAAAGTAGACAACATGATTATTTCTTTTAAGTTTTATAGATTCAAATACACAATCAATAGAAACACACAAGAATACAAATGATTATCTCTTTTAAATATTTAAATGTGAATCCCTAAACTTGTTTGATGTGTTTCAAGATGTGTTGCTTTGTAAAGAGAATCCCACCGTGATCGCCACTGAAGAAGCTAAATTCATGATATCGCCTTAAGGGCATTTACTAGCAATGTATATCAGTTATAAAGCATTCAAAGGAAAGATGGCATAAGCATGTAATCTACTGAAATGAAGTGAAATAGGCAATCCAAATGATCAAAATCTCTCTCTATTCATTCATAAGTAGCTTCAAAACCAGATTACAAAATATCCCCTTGAGGGCTTTACAAATTGATACATTTTCATTACAATAACCAAGGGATCTAGTCCCTTGGAAGGAGGCCTCTAAGGTGATAATTAATGGTTTTGTGAATTTGTTCTTCCCACACTTGAGATCTAGTGTTGGGATGATAAGCTTATGCCTCCTTATCTCCTCCTATTGCGTATAATTCCTATTCCTGAAGACAAGGGATTGAAATAGGATTAGTAGCACCCGTGTTATAGAAGAAACCCATAAAACCATAAAAGGAGAGCATATTCTACAATAATAAAATGTGATATACATGCATAAAAACTGATCTAAATTAAGCATGAGCATGTTATTTATTAATCTAAATACAAATAAGAAAATTTGGAAGCAAGATCTAAGGTGAAACTATGCATAAATGGTGATCGTTCCTGGGTGAGCCAGATAAACCTACAACATTGGGGATCACAAATCCTACATCAAATCTACTCCAAATTGCTTCAAATTTGGACCAGAGGTCCTTATAGCCATTCCTAAGGGGACTATGGAGGAATTTCTTTAAAATTCCAACCTATTTTGTGGTCGTCCCTAGGTGTGCCATGCAAAGACTACTGATCATCCCCAGGTGGGATGGTTACAAAACTGCCTTAGTTTTGTCACCTATGGCTGTGGGAATTGGTCCAAAACTTGGTAAGGGTGTTGTCAACAGATGGGGCTAAAGAATTCTTCAATTTTTCTAGTTTGGAATCAGTATATCGATTCTATTGCCCCTAAAATTGCCTTCAGATAAATAGGGTTTTAAGGCCAAGGAAAAATGGGTTTTGGGTTTACAAAAGTTGGGTTTCAATTTGGGTAGCACTTCATGGCGTAATTCTCCAAATTCTCCTCTCTAAAATTGGTAGTTTGAAGATATTTTTATAGCCCAAAATGGCATCTAGGGCAAAATGGCATCTTTGGCCATGCGAGGTAGGTGGCACTATGTGTCCTAATCGCGTCATGGGGTGATTGGGAGAAGGTTGCCCCTTTGGTGCTCCCAATATACTACCTTGCAGTCTATTAGCAGGTCCCCAATAAATTTGGGGTGATTGGATGCACTAATGGTAGTCTTTGATTGCCATTTAGCATGTCCTTTGACTTTTTCTAGGGTCCAGTTAGGGGCCGTCCCACCCAGGGACGATTGTGGATGGCCATCCCTGGGTGGGATGATCACCAACTATGACCATACCTGTATGGAACGGTCACCAGTAGGAGCCCCAAAACTATCCTAGACTGCTAGGTTCCCTCCAAATTGAGTTTTGGAGCCTTTTTGAATCCTTTTTCTACCCTAGAGGGGTGCCCAATAGGGCCATATGTTTTTTATAAGAGGGCATATGCAATGCATTGATAGTCTTATCCGATTTACACAATTTAGGTATCTACAAAAGGAAATAAGGATGTAGTAGCAACAATGGAATTAGCATGGTGGTTTGATGATCTAGGGATAGATTCTATGGTTACTTGATCGAACAAGGACAACTTGGTGATAATATCCATGTAGGGATTAAGTTTATCATCCTAATTCTAATAAAAATTATTGATCTAATTGACCACAAGTTGAGAGTCACAAAATATTGAAAGGAATCTTACCTACAAAGTTGAGGCTACTCTAAGGCCAAGGATCAAAGCTTTATACTTTATATTATTGTTTGTTCAAGAGAAAAAAAAATTGAAGGACAAGAGGATGAGTTATTTTTATGGGGTGACTAGAACAACTCTAGAACTAGTGCCCTTCATGCATCAAGATCCATCAAAAAACAAAGTCCAAGACTCTAGCTCTTTAACTTCAATGTTGAAGCACTCATTAGGAAACTCAATGACTAAATAATGGTCAGCTTATAAGGGAGAAAAGGCTAACTGATAAGTGATTACTTGACCTTTAATAGCATTATGAACTATGAAATTTAGGTCAAACTCACTAGGGTCCAACATCAAATTAGTAGCTCAAATTGAAAGGTGGGGCTTATATATCAAATATCATAAAGGGTCAAACTTTGCAAATACCAATATCTTATGGCTGAGTATGTAGTGCCTAAAATTTTGGGAAGCGAACACTATAGCAAGGCAAAGCTTATCTAGGGGAGTGTACCTAGTTTCATAACTAACCAAAGTTCTACTGATATAGTATATAGCTCACTCTTTTTTTTATCATCATGTTCGATCAACATGGCTCCCAAAGCGTGAGTAGTGACTGCTATATAAAGCATAAAATTCCTACCAGGTACAAGGGGAAATAATATAGGTAGGGAATTGAGATACTGCTTGAGAACATCAAAAGATTTCTACCACTCAAAATCCCATCTAAAGACCACATATTTCTTAAGAAGCTTAAGAAAGCTATGAAAATTATTGAATAACTAGGAAATTAACCAATGATTAGACTAAATTTTACCTTGTAGACTATGCAATTTGATCATGGTGTAGGGAGGAGGTATGCTAATGATAGCCGCTATCTTAGTAGGGTCCACCTCAATGCCTTACCTAGAAACTATGAAGCCTAACAACTTGCTAGATGTGAATCCAAAGACACACTTAGAGGGTTTAATATGGACCTTGAAATATTGAAGCCTTTCAAATATCCTTCTTAGATCTCAAACATTATCCTTTCATTCTATAGAGCGACCTAAGATATTGTCCACATACTCCTAGAGAATATCATGCATCATGTCATGGAAAATATAAGTCATGGCCCACTAATAGGTAGCTCCTACATTTTTCAAGCTAAAAGACATGACTTACTAGTAGAAGGTTCCCCATGGAGTGATGAATGTTGTCTTAGACTGATCCTTAGGGGTAATCAAGATCTGATTGTATCCTGAGAAACCATCCATGAGCAAAAGTATTCCATATTTAGTGGTAAAATCTATGATCTAATCTATGTTGGACAAGGGAAAAATATCCTTGGGACATGCTAAGTTAATATTCCTAAAGTTTGTACATACTCTGATTGCTACTTCCTTCTTAGCTACAGGAATGATATTGGATATCCAATCAGAATAGCCAATGGCTTTTATAAAACTAACATCAAGAAGTTTTTGGAGCTCCTCCTTCACTAAAAGGGTGGCATTAGGATGCATATTACTAATTTTCTACTTAATAGTCTTGGAACTAGGCTTAGCTACCAAATTATGCATAACAAGGTAGGGATCAAGCCTTGGCATGTTAGTATATGACCAAGAAAAAATATCCTAAAATTATTTTAACAACTAGTCAATTGATCTTGCTCATCCATGGACAAGGCTTTACCTAGCTTAAGTATTCTAGGAACTTCCTCCAAAACTAACATCTATGGTCTCATTTATGATAATGGATAACTCATACTCAAGACGAGGTGGTGTAGGAATCACTCCTAGTTGCTCAAGGTCCTTGAGAGACATAGAACAAAAGTCTCCTTGAGAACTAGAAGACACAATCTACGAAGCACAAGGGACATAATCATTTAAGTAGATGTTATTCTGAGTTACATCCTCATCAGTGGCATACTGCCCTATGGTTGAGACCAACAAATAAGGAGAGGGTGGCCCCTCATCCTTGACACTCTAATCTAAACCTTGATGATATTTATCCAAAATAGGCTCTTGATGAGAAGAATTGTCTTAATCCCAGGATGATATTTTGGTTATGGATTCCTCTCTTATATTTAGGTTTTCAAATTGTTTAGTTATGTTAGGCAAGGAATCTAGTAAATAAAATTGAGCTAGGTCATCTGGTGAGCAATATACAAATGGATGAGGATTGCCTAAAATAGTAACAAGTTGGTTTTTAAATTCAAATTAGCATTGATGAAAGGTATATGGGATGACCTTCATTGCATGCATGCAAGGACATCCGAGAAGTAGATTAAAATATGAAGGGTGAGATACCACATAGAGCAATGTATCTAAAATATTGGGTCCAACCTTAAAATATTGTGATATGGTACCACAAGCTTCTTGGAACTCGTTGTTGAAAGTTTTAATGATACCATAAGATTTAGTTAAATATTCCTCTTTTAATCTAAAATTTTGAAAGAAAATATATGTGCATAAATTAAGGGAAGAACCATTATCAATAATAACTCTCTTGATAAAAGTATCCCCAATAAATGCGGTGATGTAAAGGTAAGAATCTTTTTGCAAATTTGAGGAATAAATATTATCATATGAGAATGTGATAATATTGGCCATAACACTAAGGGAAATATCTTGGAGAACAAATTTTTGTTTTAGAACATTTAGCAAGGCTTCTTTATGAGTAGGAGAAGTTTGCAAAAATTCTAAGAGGAAAATATTTGCTGAAAAATTCATCTTCTATTGATACCGTTGGATCTGTCGATTCTACACCTATTGTTCTAAAGTTGTTCCTATTATACCAAGCATGTTACCATAAGGAGGTGGAATATTATTATAAGATACCTAATTTGTTGTTTTTTGATCTTTCTTACGTACATTCTGGTTAATAATGGACCCGTGTTGACTATTTAAAGATTAAGAACTTCCTACATCAAGATATCCTACATTGAGGAAGCATCAAGAAACTCAAGGGGGAGTGGGGAGGCCTCCTGCTTTGGGTGGGAGGACCCTATCCCAAATTTTCTACTTTCCTCCTCCCTTCTTGTGTATTCCCAAATAGGGATGACAGTGTGTCAACCCTATTGCACTTCTTAATCCATTATAGGATCATCCTAGGACATTCTAGGTGGTGTTTCCAATATCTATAGAATTGTTGGAGCTTGGCTGGATCATCCCTACATTTTTCATAGTGGCCTTCGTTGGTGGTCAGTTTTAGGTGGACTGAATTGAGAGTTGGAGTTTTAGAGACTATCTCAATAATCCTTTTGGCTTTGGGAGGGACCTATGCTTTCTTGCTTATCATTGATTTGTTTCCTTTGCTCTATTCTTGGGTTTGGTATATAAAGGGGTTCCCACTTTGTTTGGTCTTGTAGTCTTAGCTTGGGGTTTGCTCTCTGTATCTTTCTTGGTCTTTGGGTAGGGCCACAATTGTTTCATTCATAGTTGAATGGATCTCAGTTATGGCTGGTCTAGTCCCTTTGAAGTTGGGTTCAGTATCTATCTTGGGTTTTTTTGTGGTTCCTCTCCCTACTGTATCTTTCTAGCCTTTGGGGTGGAGCCTTGTATTTTTTGTGCTACTATAGGTGTTTAGGTCCATATATATATATCCTATGGATGGATATTTGGTGGGGTTACCTTGGAGTGCCATAGTGGATTAATTTTTGGGGTTATCTTGCCTGCTGATGTGATATTTATCTCCTTTGCAATGAGACCTCAATGCTTGAAGAGATCTCTCATGGTTGCTTGCTCCTTTTCTAGGTTGGTCCCATGCCTTATTGGATGGGTTTTTGTTTCTTGGTTGTCCCGTTACTTCTTGGATAGGTTTCTTCTCCTCCAAGCTATTATCAAGCCTTCTTAGAAGGGTTTTTTATTTTTAGCTTTTCCTGGTGCCTTACTAGATGGTTTTATATCTTTCTGGCTATTCTCATGCCTTCCTGGATAGATTCTCCATTCGTTGGTTGTTATCGTACCTTATTGGATGGGTTTCTTCCTTTAATATAGGTTCTAGTTTTTCCCAGGTAGTTTTCTAGGGTGCTGTAGACACCAAAATAGCACCAATCCGATTATGTGACGACAAGCACTGATCGAATTGACATACATAGCCCCTAGGGCAGCCCCCAGAGGTTAAACAGTGGTCCTAACCACTCCCACAATAGTTTTGGAAGGTCAGAGGTCAATTTGGCACCTTTCAGGCACTCTGCTCCCTACTCGTTCCACCCTGGGATGATTACAAACTGGTATTCGTCCCACCCCGGGATGATTAGCAGCATTCGCTCCAGGGTGGGGTGAATAGCAGGTTTGATGGGCAAAAGGTCAAACCTTGACAAATGGCAGCTCAGATCCGCCACTCAACTCCACCTTCAATGCATGGGAGTGCGAGTGAGCATTTTTGAGCTCAAAGAGGCAGTCATAGAGGCAGTCATGGAGCCCTTAATCAGGGAGGAATCTTCTCTCCCCTGACAAGGCATGATGGCCAAGTGGCGCCTCTGCATGCTCATTCACAAGAGACCCTCAGGTCTATAAAATGGTGAGTCTTCTCACCCCAAAAAAGGAT
Source organism: Wollemia nobilis (assembly GCA_028583015.1). NCBI lineage: Eukaryota > Viridiplantae > Streptophyta > Pinopsida > Araucariales > Araucariaceae > Wollemia > Wollemia nobilis. The sequence continues at coordinate 8,839,706 of JAQPPZ010001411.1, forward strand.
AGAGCAGGAGCATTTGGAGCAATGGAGTGCTGTCGAATTACATCCTCACCCATCGCTTGTGCTTCTTACATCCTTGATCTCTCTTTTGGAAGGGAGGTTATTGGGTGATCATTGGAAGCGCAATCCGGACCCAAAACCCAAACATTTGGCCATAATACCCCACCCAATTTTTTGACACAACCCCCTAGGAGGTTTTGGACCCATCCCAAGTGGATTGGTGCCGAAACCAAGCCCCAAACGGTGGGCGTCCTACCCTCGGGTGCCCCTGCTGTAGTCCTAATCGCCCCACCCCGGAGTGATTAGAAATCTGTAGTATATTTCTTTACTATTTCATTTGCATTTCATTTTAGGTCACTCATATAGGCTGCCATTCAAATTTCATGTCATTTTGATGAATATTGGTTGTGTTTTCAGTGTTTTTCGTTTTCATTAACATACAGGGAGCATCATCGGATACAGGGCGATCGAGGTAGAATTTGCAAAATCCGACCTTTCGAGTCATCTCAAAATGCCCCTTTTTGCCTAACCCCAACTTTGTAGGTGTTTTGGAGGCCCCTGGATGGGACATTTAGGAGGTCACTTTCGACATCTTGTGACAGTCCTAATCGTCCCACCCCGGAGCGATTAGAAATCTGTGGCAGATTTCTTGACTGTTCCTTTTGCAGTGTGTTCTTGGTAATGTTTTCATGCCTCTATCCAAATTTTAGCTCATTCTGATATGTTTTGATTATAGTTTTAATTATTTTATGCATGCATTAACCGGAGGCCTTGGGGATCGCATGTTTCCCTCCATCCGCAGGTGCTTTTAATCGTTTGCTATTTTTTTGAATGTAGGATCTCGACACCGAAGGGGAAGCAAGGAAGCACAGATGCATTCACGCAAGTGGCGGTGATGTTTGGCCCGCCCATTTCACATGTGGGCACGCGGAAGAAAGCGTACCATCCGTGGTGTGACAAAACTATGTTTAACGCTCCTAGCCCCTGAAAAGGGAGGAGACGTATTGTAACCTGATCTCGAGAAAATTAATAAAATAAAGGGCTGCACTTTACATTTGCTTTACATCTCATTTCATTTCGCTTGTTTTCCCCTTTTCATGCATTTTCGTTCGTAGGACTTAGCGTTACGTTTTGCTTTTGTTTGCATCGCACCCGGTACGCCATTTTGCTTCCGTATCCTCGTGCTTTCAGTGGCGATCATGGTGGGACCCTGTCCCTTGATTTTGAGATCAAATTTTTGATCAAAATTGTGTGTTTTTGCTTTCAGGTGTTAATCCTTCAAGCGTTGGACTACTGCTCGTGCCACCCTATGACGAATACAGACTAGAATTCATGCCACCCTAGGATGAATAAGGCATTCATCCCACCCTATGATGAATACAGATCTGCTATTCATCCCACCCCGAGATGATTAGCTCTCTATGCAATTTTTGAGCAGAAACTCAGGGGCATCTAGTGTGGGCAGAGAAGAGGTAGGTTGTCTGAACACTCTCTATCATTTTCTATTTTCTATCTCTATAATTTTTAGTTTCTTTGCTTGCATAAAAAAGTTTTACTGCATGTTTTCTTTCTTTGTGCAAGTAAAAAGAACCCCACACACCACGTGGTAATTTAAACATCAAGGAGTTGGTCGTAAAACCCCAACACTTGATCAAGACCAACGGTGGATTTCATCACCACCTTGGCTTGAATTTTTGCATACATAACCCCGATCGCTACTATTGCTAGACGTAAATCCTGATGAAAGCTGACCAAGTGTAGTTGGGGTGATTCCCAGTGCATGAGGATAAGTCTTCTATGGTAGGTGTCAAAAATAGAGTGATTCCCCTTTCATACCGACCTATGTTCCACGTACTATTATGCTCTCGCGTACCAATAGTTTCCCTCACGTAAGGGCGGGTATATTGAGAGGTTCGGTATAATGGCCTGGCAGTGGTATATTGAAGGGGCGACCATTTTGGGAGACATAAGAGCCCTCATATTGCATATACAACAAAATTTTCTTTACAAAGTTTTCAAACAAAAATCAAAACACACTGAACCAGATTTAGGGCACACATTTAATCTATAAACGAGATAATCACTTCTTTGTTTGTGTGGCTCCTATTTGTTTAGTGTAGCATAAAAAATTGTAAAGAAGATAAAAACCTACGTATCTTGTAGAGAGACACCACCATGGTGTACACCCGTAGCCAAGCCCAATCATGGGAAGAAGCTATGAAAAGTGTACAAGGGGGCACAAGTCACCTCCGCTATAGCCCCAAGGACTTGGTCATACCACCTTGGTGGCCTGACCCACAAAATAGTCCACATCATACCATGACGGAATGGGACTATAGAGGCACCCCTTCGAGGGGCACTCCCATTCAACATAGACCCTTTCAGGAAGAGTCCTTACACGTGGCACTCAACATAAATGGGAAGGCTCCCTTAGACACTCGTTATGAGTGGCCACCATGCAATGAAGTGCTAGAACAACATAGGGTCCATAAGGAGGGGCCACATGATTACATCATCCCTCCTCTGCCCCTTATTACTGTCAAAAACAATAGGCCAAATCCAGAGCACAAGGCTCTTCAGACAGGGCGAGCCAACTCTGCCCGCCCCTTTCACATATATGAAAGGGAGCATGAGGAAGACCACTACATTCCTCAAGAGCAATACACAGCATGGGAACAATGCACTTCCACACCTGCTATTTATCAAGATCACCTACTGAGGCCAGAGCCTCGGGTGAATGTCGCTAACCTCGATAGAGGGAAGCGACCTATAGAGATCTCGGATCACCATGACCGAGATAGATGTGTAGGGGAGGCATCTAGGCCTCCTAGACTCAAGACGATGGAACAAATTGACTTGGCATTTGCCAAACATGCCGCCCACCGAGCGCAAATCATGTAGCTTGAGCAAGATCAACAATAGTTAGAGCACCTGTATCACCTTAGCAAAGAGTGCATTAGGCATCAGACAGATGAGTTGCTCTAGAACACTATGCCTGAGAGGGTCCCAACCCCTCACATGCATAGGACAGAGTTGTATGAGAGGCACAACCCCTTGGTGTGAGATAGGTCTCCATGACCTTATCAAATGTTGCCTCCAAGACCTCCTAGACCTGAGCGGGAGACCACCCCTAGAGCCAATGATGGGCACCCTCCGTGGGCACCCACCCATGTTTATAGGTCACGCCCAAGAACTCCTCAAGAAGCCTATGAGGAATTTGAGCAAGAAGAAGAGTGGGCTGAAATGCCCTACCAAGGCAGGGGGTGCTACCCGATTACCCCTCCATAGGCCTCAAGTTCCCCGCAATTCGCAATGGGAACAAACCAAGGAGGAAGAGATCAAATCTTTTGATGCATACAAAGCGCTGCTAGAGCGCTTAGAGTCTATGGAGACCAAGACTTCTGGGCCCCAAAAGCCCACTTTATGCCAGCTCCGTAGTCACCCTGTGCATCCTTCAATGCCTGCACCCCCATACCCTGAACACTTTAAAATGCCTCAATTGGAAATATTTAGAGGGGAGGAGGATGCCCAAGAGCACGTGACAAGATTCCTGAGCCAATGCTTTGGCATTCAGGACAATGATGCTTTGCTTCTAAGAACATTTATAACCACGTTCGCAGGCCCTACCTCGGATTGGTTTACCCAGTTGTTGAAGCATAGCATCAGTAACCTGGACCAGCTAGTGGACACGTTCCTCGAATGTTTCACCTTCAATACCAAGAAGAAGGCATCATTAAGTGACCTAGCTAGCCTCAGGCAAGTATGAGGAAGAGACCATGGTGGCTTATGGAAATCGGTGGAGGACGTTGCTTTCAAAGCTACCTTACCTCCCTCCCATGGCCGACCTGACCCAAATGTTCTCGAAAAGTTGTTTGAGGTCGATCTCCATGCTATTGTAGCTACAGCAATATGCCACTCTCGAGGAAGCCCTGGCACAAGCCAGAATCATTGAGGAGATCAAGATACAGGATGGCGAGATTGCCAAGCCACGCAAGAAAGAGTGGCCCAAAAATGCCAAAATAGGGACCACGCAACCGAAACCCATTATGGTCAATCAGGTTGCTATCAACGCACCAAAGCCTGCACAAGCAACACAACCCCAAAAGGCTAATTATCAGGCAGTGCCTCTTGATAGCTATGAAAGAGAAAATCATAGGCAAGAGCAAAATCAGCAGCGTCACCCTAGGCGACAATTCACACCATTCACAGAGTCTAAAGACTCCTTGTTTGACCGCTTGTCCATGGAAAACTTGATAAACCTACCAGAGAGTCGACCCGTAGACCCCAACATGCCAAAACCCAAGGGTTATAGGGAAGACTTGTACTGTAGGTTTCATCGATAGAAGGGACATGACCTTTATGCATGTTGGAAGTTCAAAAGCTTAGTGCAAGACCTAATAGACAACAAGATGCTAGCGGTGGATAATCCCATTGTGCCAAACAACCAATAGATGGAGGTCTTCAAAGACCCCCTGCCTGCCCATGATGTGCAGGCAAAGACCCTTCAAGTCAATGAGGTGACACAGAACTGCCCCATGCAGGGGTATGTAGGGATGATAAGCATAGTGACTCGGAACAAGAGGTACCCAAGCACAGCTACCCCCGTGGTGGCTACAGGAGAGGTTCCATCAATGTCACAACCTCAACAGCACCCTACACAACCTCCCTCACCTAGACCAGTGGCCACGATTCGGACTAAACTTACCCAAAGTTTAAGGACCATGTCGGCTAGGCTCTCCATCTACGAGCTCATCCAATAATCATCGCCCCATCGAGAGGCTCTAATGGAGATATTAAAAGCCATCGAGCTGCAGCCCCATGAAGCAAACTCTTTCAACAACTTTGTGGGACATGTAAAATGATGTACAGAGCCAATCATCACCTTTAGAGAAGATGAGCTAAAATCGATGACTGGTGATATGGCGGATCCACCCCTGCACATCATTGCATGGGTCAACGAGATTCCATATAAGAGGGTGTTGGTGGACACTGGCTCATCCAGTAATATAATCACAATAGCGACATTGAAACACCTCAAGTTGCTAGCATCTCACATTGTGGCCTCCACCTATACTCTTCGAGCATTCAATGATGTGATATGCTCGACGGTTGGCACAATTGTCCTACCCATCCAAGTGGGACAAAAGACTATTCCTACGTTGTGCCACATCTTGGAAGGTGAGATGGCCTATAATATCTTGTTGGGCCGGCCTTGGATCAGGGACATGAAGTGTGTCCCTTCGATAGCTCATCAGTGCCTAAAGTACACATTCGAAGGGCAGGTGCATGTAGTCTCGGCAGACTTAGAGCCCTTCAAGTATTGCAATGCGGTGCAGCTGATGCCGCAATCGACCCTTCCATCGACACATTTGGATTTTTAGTTGAATCCATCTAAACAGGGTCCGATTCCGCATGCATCCCCATTGTTAAGTCCCTCAAATCCCCAGTCGGGTCCATCTTCATCATCTGGTCCTTCACCAATGATGCCACCTACGGTGGCCACATCGAAGGACAATGGGAAGAAACCCCTGGAAGAGGCACCACCATTAGTCTCAACCATATCTATCGAAGAGATGCCTAGCCGAATGGAAGTCGAGATGCCTAGTTCACCCGACATGGAGTGGACTCAGGAAGAACTCCCATTCCCTCCCCCTCAACCACCAATGATCACCATTGAGATGGCCAATACGGGCCTAGGGGAGTACCTAGTGTGGAACATTGTAGCAACACCCGCACTTGAGTCCATGCAGGACATGGGGAGACCTCGCCTCCCCATCGACACTATTGTTCCTCTAGGCTACCCGCCAAACCAGACAAATTTTGTATATGGGGGCCTCGATAATGGCATTGAACCTTACCTGCAAGAGGAAGAAGATGAAGAGCCCTTTGTTGAGGATGTCAACTATTTGTCCAACCCAGACTTCGCTTTGAGATATCTTGGCCAATGTAATTGGCATGGATATGGGTTAGGCAGATATGAACAAGGAGTGCGCGTTCTTTGCCAACCAAGATATCAGATGCCATACGACAAATCAGGAGTAGGGTTCAACCACCCTTTGCCCCTTGACATCTTGGTGGAGAACATGCAAGGCCTAGGGATAGGCAACAAGGATGGGTTGGCACAAGATCCATATGCCAATCCTAACACAACATATACATTGGGGGATTATCTCCCATTGTTAACAACCAACCTTGTTGACTTCAACAACCCTTTCCCTTTGATCGAGAAAGGAGAAAGTTCGAGAACTCACCTACAAGAGGGATATAGACAAGGTCAAGAAGGATCTTCGGAAGATGAGTCAGAGTATGAGGTAGCACCGTGGGACCCTTTCGAATCTGATAGCAATCATTCGCAAGTGACCCCCATGGATGACTATCAAGAAAGCTTATTGGCAATGTTCCCCTTGAATGCTCCAATCGAGCAAGTGCCACCTCAAGAGAATCAGGTCCTCCCGTAGAGAGCGGAACAACCTCGATGGGACCAGATCAATTTGCTCGAGCAAGACGAGCCTCACATGTCGCAAATAGTTGTCGGAGCCAATGAAGGCCTATGGATCTCCGATAGTGATTATGAAGATGAGACTGAGATGGCATATCTCAATCATATGCGATAGCAACAATACCCCATGGACATTGATGACATGTTTGAACAACTAAACATGGGGCCAAGGCATAGGTGGCACCTAAACCAAGCACAGTTGGACCAAGTGCTGCACCCGCCACTTTGGGTATACAGAGAGCACCTTCCACCCAGAGACCCTATAGAGCCATCAGTGCCAAGGGTAGACCCTATCCTATTATCCACACATAGGGCTGATCCATTTGTGCCAATACCCCCAGAGCCAGATCCGGAGCACAAAGATCACCAAGGAAGTCCGAGTCACCACACCCATGGTAATGGAGACCAAAATCATTTCATCAACATGATCTCCATTGACTTAACCACCCCCATCCGCAATCCAACCGACCCAACATGACCATTGTATCTAGACTTAGATGCTATAGACTGGGATCATGCTGACTCACCACCATCCCCATCAGAGTACTGGCCTTGCGGTGAGATGCTTCATTTCACCCCAGGACCAACTCAGGATATCTTCCATGCTGAAGAGGAACCCGACGTTCCAAACGTAGATCTAAATTCAGCGAATGATATCCACCTGATCCCAACTCCACACTAGTTGGAGGATGGGTCCCACATGTCGGTCGAAGAGACGACTGACGTAGACATCGGCTCTGATCCAATGAATCCACAAATCATCAAGCTGGGGGTAAGTCTATCCCCCGAAGAGCAAGCCGATTACATTGCCCTTCTCAAAGAGAAGAAGGAGGTTTTTGCATGGTCCTACAAAGACATGTCGGGGCTAGACCCATAGCTAGTCATGCATAATCTAACGCTTGATCCGACAGTCAAGCCAGTCAAGCAAAAACTACGTAAGATGCACCCAACAGTAGCCTTAATGGTCAAATATGAGCTACAAAAGCTGTTGGATGCACAGTTTGTCATCTGCGTGGATTACCCACCATGGTTGTCCAACATGGTACCCATCAAGAAGCCCGATGGGAGGATTCGCATATGCACCAATTTTTGAGATCTAAACAAAGCGAGTCCCAAGGATGATTTCCCCTTGCCTAGCATCGATGCATTGGTAGATGCTACAATAGGCCATGAAATGCTTTCCCTCATGGATGGTTTCTCGGGATACAATCAGATTCGTATCAATCTCGATGATCAACTAAAAATGGCATTCACAATGCCTTGGGGGACATTTTGTTATAAGGTCATGCCCTTTGGCCTTAAAAATGTTGGTGCCACCTACCAACGTGCTATGACATACATCTTCCATGATCACATGCATAAAACTTTGGAAGATTATATGGATGATTTGTTGGCCAAATCTCTTTTGTGCCCAGATCATCTCGATGACCTAAGCAAGATCCTCGATCGCCTCATCGAACATAAAGTCAGACTAAACCCCAAGAAGTGCGTATTTGGCATCACATCTGGAAAACTCTTGGGTTTCATAGTCTCAAAATGAGGAATCAAGGTAGATCCAAACAAAGTCAAGGCAATCCTTGAAATGCTTCCCCCAACCACCATCAAGCAGCTCAGAAGCCTGCAGGGAAAGGTCACGTCAATCAAGCGCTTCATAGCGCAGCTATCTGACAAGTGCCGACCCATGAATAAATTATTACACAAGGGGGTAGCATTTCACTAGGATGATGAGTGCCAGTCAGCCTTCGATGACATCAAACAATACTTGGCTTCACCACCAGTATTGGCACCACCTAGACCAGGAGTGTCATTCTACTTATACATCTCAGCTACTGAGGTGGCACTGGGCGCCATGCTAGCCCAGAAGAATGAACTACACAAAGAGCAGGCTACTTACTATCTTAGCCGCACCCTGGTCAGTTATGAACTTAACTATGCATACGTCGAGAAGCTATGCTTAGCGGTGGTATTTGCTACCAAAAAGCTATGCCATTACATGCTGAGCAATACGACGTATGTTGTGTCTAAGGAGAATCCATTGCGGTACATGATGAGTCATACTTATCACAGTAGCCGCACGGAGAAATGGATCATGTTGTTGACGGAGTTTGACATCGAATTCATTGGAAAAAAGTCCATCAAAGGTCAAGTCATCACCGATCAACTAGCAGAGGCTCCTCTCGAAGACGATCAGCCTCTGACCATAGAGCTACCCGATGATGGGGTCTTCCATGTCTCAGAATCGCCAGATTCTGATGTGCCTGAGTCACAAGCTGACATAACCCTATTTTTTGATGGTTCTAAATGTGAGCAAGGGGGTGGCACGGGAATTGTATTCTTCACACCACAAGGGGCTCCAATGCCTCTATCATTTAAACTAGATTTCCCGTGCACCAACAACAATGCCGAATACGAAGCCTTGCTCATAGGTCTTCAGACAACAATCACCATGAACATCAAATGCTTGAACATCTTTGGTGATTCACTATTAATTGTCAACCAAGTAAAAGGGGTATTCCAATGTAAATGCCCAGTTCTGCAGGCCTACAAAGCCCTTGTGGACAAATTCTTGGCAAATCTTGAATGGTACGACATCGAGGCACTCCCTCGATCATCGAATCATTTTGTGGACACTATGGCCTCCTTGGGGTCACTAATCCCGCAAGACCCTTCCGGTGAGATGACAACCATTCAAGTCAAAACATTATCGCAATCCATGATGGAGCGTGCAAGCTTTGACCTAACGCTAGGAATCCACCTGATCCAGATTGAACCATCTCAGGATAAGTTCTCTCGAATCCATGATAGTCTGAATCATGCCAACTAGGGGTCCTTGTTCTCCCCGACCCCTCTTAATAGCAACACAATGCTATTCTTACAGGTCCATTCCCGCTCAAATTTTGCTAGGGATGAACTTCAAGAGGGATTGGCAGTTCATACCATCGAGGTTTCTGATCAGCAGGATTGGTACACACCCATAAGAGACTACCTCAAGCTAGGTAACCTCCCACTTGGATTGATGCATGCCGTAAAAATATCATTCAAATAGAAAGTGGCAAAACATGTCTTGCTAGGAGACATTTTGTACCGTTGAAGCTACGAAGGGATCCTCCTCCATTGCTTGGACCAGCAAGAGTCCACTTGGGCGATCACCCAAGCGCACGATGGTACATGCGGTGGCCACTTCAGCGGTATGGCCATCACAAAGCGCATTCTTTGCATGGGCTATTATTGGCCATCTTTAGAGCGAGATTGTTGCACGTATGTAAGGAAGTGCATGAAGTGTCAACACCATGCCAATTTGACACATGTACCTTCTCAGGCCTTGCAGCCGATCCAATCGGCTTGGCCATTTTCATAGTGGGGCTTAGATCTAATCGAAAAGATCTCCCCTATGTCATTAGGTCATCACACGTTTATCATAATGGCCACAGAGTACTTCACCAAGTGGGTGGAAGCAATTTCGCTTACCTCTATGACTGGAACCCGCATTGTGGAGTTTATTTTACATAACATCATATGTCATTTTGGTATTCCATCCAAGATCATCTCGGATAATGGGACGTCATTTAAGAACAAATATGTGCATGCTTTGACAACAAAGTACAAAATTTAGCATAGTTTTTCAACACCCTATTATCCATAGGCAAATGGGCAAGCAGAGGCGTCAAACAAAATGCTAGTTGCCATCCTTAAAAATATGGTCATAGATAGTCATAAGGATTGGCACATTCAAATCCCACTTGCTCTTTGGGCTTATCGCACTAGCATTCGGATGCCCACTGGGGCAACTCCATTTTCGTTGGTGTATGGCTCCGAGGCGGTCATGCCTCTCGAGTTGGAAATACCTTCCCTACGCATATCAATGCAAGAGTTCATCGATGATGACACTGCATGGCAGGCCTGGTTAGACCAGCTTACATTGCTCGATGAACGATGCATCAATGCTCTCGAGCATTTACGTATCTATCAAGAGTGACTTAAGAAAGCATACAACATGAAAGTTCACCCGAGGGACTTTCAGGTTGGTGACTTGGTCTTAAAAGAGAACCAACAAAATTCTAACTTGCCGCCCCATCTAAGGGACAAGTTCATGGCAAATTGGTTAGGTCCCTATGTAATTGATAGTAAAATAGGACCTGGAACATACCGGCTCGCCTCTCTTGAAGGAATCAAGGAACTAGAACCCTTGAACATCAGTCATTTGAGGCCATTCCACATTTAGAGAGCCATAGCCCACCCCAAAATCTCCAAGGATTCCACAATCACTTGGTCAACCCAAAAGCTCCAAGGATTCCCACAATCGCTTGGTCAACCCAAAAAGCCCCCAAAGGTATCCATAAACCCTTTGGTCAACCAAAAGCTCCAAGGATTCCCACAATCACTTGGTCAACCCAAAATGCCCCAAAGGTATCTATAAACCCTTTGGTCAAACCCCAAAAGCTCCAAGGATTCCTATAATCACTTGGTCACCCCAAAATGCCCCAAAGGTGTCTATAAACCCTTTGGTCAAACCAAAAGCTCCAAGGATTCCCACAATCGCTTGGTCAACCTAAAATGCCCCAAAGGTATCCATAAACTCTTTGGTCAAACCAAAAGCTCCAAGGGTTCCCACAATCGCTTGGTCAAAAACAAATATTCAAAAACAAACAAAAACAAAAGATAATAAAAAATAACAAAAAAATTGCATCTCACTTCCATGCATACTCTTAAAAATCAAAACACAAAAATATAATAAACTGCATTAGGCATCACATCCATACATGGCATATTTGCTGGTCATACACGTCATAAGCACCATAGACTGTAATTGCTAGGCAATTCCATCATTTTCTACATTCATTCCATTTTGTAAACACATCCATCCAAAATAACGCCATCCACATTTTCTATCATAGTCAGTTGTCTCCTAATGTATTTAGGGTTTTCGTCATTCAGCTGTCTTTAGATTTCTAGCCAAAAACTATACAAAGTCAGACAGATTTTACAAAGGTAGAGTTTTACTTGGATCACACCTTGTTACGTAGCATCCCAACACAAGTTAAAACACATAAAAAATTCCCAAGTTGTGTGAATGCAAGAGAAACCTACAAAGCAGTCTAGGGTACCATAGGTGAAAGGTTAGCCTGCTCATCCCCCTGTGCGAATGGTTCGAGAATGCTGAGAATTGAAAAAAGGACAAGCTCTTCCCCATCCAATTCCCCATAATAAATAGTGGTTAAAATCCACTATCAAAAACCCCAAACACCTTTGGTCCCCAAAGTCATAAGGATTCGTACTACACACCCCTGACAAGGATGGGTAGTCATCCCCAAGGCCTAAAAGATCAATGCCATTACATAATCATATCCCCAATCACCTTTGGTCCCCAAAGTCATAAGGATTCATACTACATGCCCCTGACAAGGATGGGTAGTCATCCCCAAGGCCTAAAAGATCAATGCCATTACATAGTAACATCCCCAATCACCTTTGGTCCCCAAAGTCGTAAGGATTCATACTACACATCCCTAAACAGGATGGGTAGTCATCCCCAAAGCCAAAAGGGATCAATTCCATTCACAAGCCAAAAACCTACGAGCTCAACTTTGAAACCTAAAATGCAAAATCAAATAACAGTGGTTATCACCACTATTCAAACCCCTTGCTCAAAAAGAAAAACAAAAGAGAAAAATAAACAGTGATTTTTATCACTATGTATGAGAGCAAGTATCCCAACAAGTTGAGCAACCGAAAGACGCCTGAGCTTGAATCCCTAGAATTCTCAGCATTCAAAAAACCATCTAGGTGATCCTCATTACGGGTTTGGTGGACAACCTACCTAGCAATGGTGGTATCCTAAATGCATGACGATATGTCTATCACATTAGCTTTGCGTGTGAGCAGACCAATGTTTGCATGTGGATGAGCTAGCTTATGGTACCTTAGATTGTCCTATGGATTAATCTTACTAAATACAACAAAGGAGTTAGTGGAGCTAATTAGGTGATCCTCAATACAGGTTTGGTGGACAGCCTACCTGGCACTGGCGGTATCCTGACAAATACCACATAAACGAATTCAATTGCACACACAAGGATGTGAAATAACTTGGTCAAACTCAAGTCTGATTCATACCTTGTTCAAAAGTCTTGTAAGATAAATGTACAGTCTTGGCTAGTTAGTTAAAGCATCTGAGTCTCAGAAAAACCTTAACTACATTCTAAAACAAATGTTGTACATGTCCATTCTTACATCACCATCAAAAAATACAAAAAAAAAAAATTCACACATGCAAAGTCATTCCACAAAGTCATCACATAGTACAGAAAGCCAGTGAATCCTGTACAGTCTATGGTGCCACCGACAAGTTATCAACAAATCATTCCATCCATTCCATATGCATACATCATATAATTAGAAACATCACATTCATAATAACACATGCATACATCAACTAACTAAAATGTGCATAAAATTAAACCATAACAAGTGTATAAACACAAAGAAAGTCATGTATATATATCATCAAAAAGGCCCTCAAGCTACAATAAAACGGTCCTCTGACCTCACAAACAAAATCAAAAACTCAAAAACCCCCAAGCCTAGGGCATCGGCCACCATGATCACGCAGGATCGGTGCGACTGGAACTACCCCCAATGGTGTGGGTCCTATGGGACCTCTCAAGATGGCTGCTGCCAGCCCCCGCATCATGCCCACTAGCGCTACCCTCACCCACCCACCTGCGATGAGAGGAAGCAGACTGCTCAGTCTCACTATCTCTCATTCGGTGTGAAGATCCACCTCCAATGAGCTCAGGTAACCGCCCATCGAGGTGGATAATCTCTGCCTCCAACTCCATCCGATGTCGGACCAAATCCATCTCCCATCGATGGTACATAGCCAATGCATCATCACGCTATGCCAACTGAGTCCGTAGGAGATCCCTCTCCCATGAAGCATCTGTGTCCCCATCCCACTAGTGGTACGCAGCCAATGCATTCTCCCACTCTACCAACTGAGTCCATAGGAGATCCCTCTCCTACAGAACCTCCCCATGCTCCTCATATCATCTCCATAGTAGATCCTCCAATCGTGCTATCTCAGCATGATACCTAGCCTCCATGTCCCCTGGGACTACTTGAGGCATGGGCATCTCCGGGATGGTGGGCTACTTCGGCACCCACTACTCTAGAACATCCTATATATCCAGTTGCTCCGAAACCCCTAGGTCATCCCAAATCAAGTCGTCAACCTCCACCATATCCGCATCATCAAGTGGAGCTCCCCAACCCTCCCTCGATGCCTCCGCATCCTCACCACCTACTACTACTGCATCCACGCCTCCTAGAGGCCCCTCACCCCACCATCACCGCATCGTCCACCACTGGTCGTACTCTATAGTCACCCCGACATTGTCCATGTCAGGGACATCAATCACTACATCCGACTCCTCACCCAATGGCTCAATGATCGACCAGGCCAGAGTCCTCTCATCACCCCGACATCGATAGATCAAAGGCTCACCAAGCAATCCCTGGTGCACCCCAAACTATCGAGTCACCCGAACGTACGAGAAGTACTCCTACTCGATCCCTTGTCACTCGATCAGCCACCTCCCCTAGTGCCCATCGAAGCCACTCCCTACCTCAGGCTGACATCTCGGTATGGATGCAAGAACACCTTCACTAGAGCAAGACGCGAGAAGGCATCGACATAGTGCCCTACGACACCTGCCCATCTTGACTCTGCCCATGCTCCTCTGACCTCCACCATAGAGCCGCATACCCTATCTCCCTATCCACCATCTCTGCCCGAGTGGTCCAAGGCAATCCCTATGGCCACTCCATAGCTATGTGCTGCCACCCCAACACTGCAACAGATAGCTGCACCCAATCCCCTTCCACCTTCAATAGTGGACCTCGTACAACTCATCATAAAGCTATGCCAGTAGTGTCTGACCCCACCTCATAATCAAGGGTGCCTCCATCGGACACTCAACAAGTCTGAAAACTACCTCCAATAGGTTCCAAGGGAACCTCACACCAGATGAGTCGAGCAACAACATGTTGGAGATGAGGGTCATGAGCAGTGCATGCCTCACCCCCAACACGCCCTTCTCCAACCACCACCGCACCAAAATCTTGCCAATCAGGCAGTCCCCCTCTGCCCTCTCCACCAAACTATCCACCCCCATCTCCACCCCATGCCCAAAGCACCGTGTCAGCACCACCATCCGCTGATCATGAGGAGTAGTCCGAATGGGCAATCCATCTATCAAAATCCATAGAATCTGATAAACATCCTCAAGAGTCACTATCATCTCCCCTATTGGGAGATGAAAGGTGTTGGTGCGAGGATCCCACAAATTGATCAGGGCAGTCAGATATGCCCGATCCCCCACCACAGGCTCTAACCGAGTCACCTGCTTGAGCCCAAGGGCATCAAGCCACTCCCAGTCCACCATAGTCAGCGCCTCCCATGCATCCAAAAACATCGTCGGCACACGGTACCGACTCTTCACCACCTGCAAAACAAAAACAACACAAAAACATTAAAAACATGATAACCAAAAAAATGTACAGCTAAAACATTTAACAAATGTACAACATAAACATTTAACAAATGTACAAAAAACACTTTTAATAAACTGTACAGCACAAACATTTAACAAATGTACAACTAAAACATTTAACAAATAAATAAAAAAACAAAATACACAAATTTCTTAACTAGGGTTTCTTAACCTTAGTTTAAACAAAATAAAATAGTTTAACCTAGTTTAAAAGAACAAAATACAAAAACAAAATAAAATATTTTAACCTAGGGTTTTCATCTTAGTCTAAATGAACTAAATACAAAAACAAATAAAAATTTAACCTAGGGTTTTATTCTAGTCTAAACGAAAAAATGAAATATCAAATAAATTACGACTTTTGAAAATAAAAACAAGCAAAATAAAGAGAAGGAGCACTCACGGGTCTCGCCTCGGCTCTGCCACTGGATGATCCGGTCCATGAACTCATTGTGTCCATGAAAATTTGATAGCGCTCCGCTACGTGAACTCGACCTCCTCCTCCTCACAACTCCAAATCGCTAGAAAAACAAAGTGCAAATGAGCCCAAAACCTAGTTTTGGCCCTTATATAGGCTTTTAGGCCTGTAATCATTCCACCCTAGGATGAGCGCTCTAGTTAGCGCTCATCCCACCCTAGGATGATTACTAAACTGGTATTCATCCCACCCTAGGACGATTACAGAGCAAGAAAATCAAAAACAACCAAAACTGCATCCAAAATGCACCAAAAATAACAATAAAATTGCCGAACAAAGGCGCCTTTGCGCCTAAGATTCTTGGCATCCAAAACCAACATTGGGGTCACAAATCCTCACTATCCTACTCCCTAAGAAGGCTACCATAGCCGGACCACTCCACGGGAGGACGAATTTTTGAGAATTTCATCCCCAAAAGACGTCACAAAAGGGTCCAAACCCACCCAAAAATAGCAATAAAATTGCCGAACAAAGGCGCCTTTGTGCCTGACATTATTGGCATACAAAACTGATGTTGGGGTCACAAATTATCAATATCCTACTCCCTAAGAAGGCTACCATAGCCGGACCGCTCCACGGGAGGACGGATTTTTGACAATTTCAGCTCCAAAATGCGTCACAAAAAGGGTTAAAACCCACCAAAAATAGGTCAAATTGTTCGGAAACTGCATAAGCATTCAAGGAAAACAACTGAAGGCACCCTTACTAAAGTCATCTTGGGTCAAGCGACTCATCGCTTTTCTCATGTCGGTCATTCCCTCATCGATTCGTCGCTTGAGGGGGTAGTCACACTTAGTCACCAATCAACAAATACACACCCAATCAAGGAAATGGCATGCATTCAAAGAATCATTGACAAAGACAATCACGCTCCTGCTTGGGGCAGCAAACAAGCAATAATCACAAGCTGATCAAACACTTGGCATTCATGAATCATGAACTCAAGGTTCCCACAGACAAAAGGTTGCGCCCTTTGCCTATTCATGACTGAACAATGTCCAAGATCAAGTAACACCTCACCGAAAAAGGTTAACACTTGAATTAAGCTCCTTAGCTCGTCAGAAGCAAGGATTCAAGAATGCGTGCCCTTTCCATACTTGGGGCATCAAAATTTGGTTAGGTTATTGAGAAACCCTAATCATTAGTGCTTTGGTTATCTATTTTTGCTCAGCACTGCGCCACGCACAGCGCATCCCAAAAAGGGGCATCTATAGACACCAAAACAGCACCAATCCGATTATGTGACGACAAGCACTGATCGAATTGACATACATAGCCCCTAGGGCAGCCCCCAGAGGTTAAAAAGTGGTCCTAACCACTCCCACAGTAGTTTTGGAAGGTCAGAGGTCAATTTGGCACCTTTCAAGCACTCTGCTCCCTACTCGTTCCACCCCGGGACGATTACAAACTGGTATTCGTCCCACCCTGGGATGATTAGCAGCATTCGCTCCAGGGTGGGGCGAATAGCAGGTTTGATGGGAAAAAGGTCAAACCTTGACAAATGGTAGCTCAGATCTGCCACTCAACTCCACCTTCAATGCATGGGAGTGCGAGTGAGCATTTTTGAGCTCAAAGAGGAAGTCATAGAGGCAGTCATGGAGCCCTTAATCGGGGAGGAATCTTCTCTCCCATGACAAGGCATGATGGCCAAGTGGCGCCTCTGCATGCTCATTCACAAGAGACCCTCAGGTCTATAAAATGGTGAGTCTTCTCACCCAAAAAAAGGATAGAGCAGGAGCATTTGGAGCAATGGAGTGTTGCCGAATTACATCCTCACCCATCGCTTGTGCTTCTTACATCCTTGATCTCTCTTTTGGAAGGGAGGTTATTGGGTGATCATTGGAAGCGCAATCCGGACCCAAAACCCAAACATTTGGCCATAATACCCCACCCAATTTTTTGACACAACCCCCTAGGAGGTTTTGGACCCATCCCAAGTGGATTGGTGCCGAAACCAAGCCCCAAACGGTGGGCGTCCTGCCCCGGGCGCCCCGCACACTTCTGTAGTCCTAATCGCCCCACCCCAGAGTGATTAGAAATATATAGTATATTTCTTTACTATTTCATTTGCATTTCATTTTAGGTCACTCATATAGGCTGCCATTCAAATTTCATGTCATTCTGATGAATATTGGTTGTGTTTTCAGTGTTTTTCGTTTTCATTAACATACAGGGAGCATCATCGGATACAGGGTGATCGAGGCAGAATTTGCAAAATCCGACCTTCTGGGTCGTCTCAAAATGCCCCGTTTTGCCTAACCCCAACTTTGTAGGTGTTTTGGAGGCCCCTGGATGGGACATTTAGGAGGTCACTTTCTGACGTCTTGTGATAGTCCTAATCGTCCCACCCCGGAGCGATTAGAAATATGTGGTAGATTTCTTGACTGTTCCTTTTGCAGTGTGTTCTTGGTAATGTTTTCATGCCTCTATCCAAATTTTAGCTCATTCTGATATGTTTTGATTATAGTTTTAATTATTTTATGCATGCATTAACCGGAGGCCTTGGGGATCGCATGTTTCCCTCCATCCGCAAGTGCTTTTAATCGTTTGCTATTTTTCTGAATGTAGGATCTCGACACCGGAGGGGCAGCAAGGAAGCACAGATGCATTCACGCAAGCGGCGATGATGTTTGGCCCGCCCATTTCACATGTGGGCACGCGGAAGAAAGCGTACCATCCGTGGTGTGACAAAACTATGTTTAACGCTCCTAGCCCCTGAAAAGGGAGGAGACGTATTGTAACCTGATCTCGAGAAAATTAATAAAATAAAGGGCTGCACTTTACATTTGCTTTACATCTCATTTCATTTCGCTTGTTTTCCCCTTTTCATGCATTTTCGTTCGTAGGACTTAGCGTTACGTTTTGCTTTTGTTTGCATCGCACCCGGTACGCCATTTTGCTTCCGTATCCTCGTGCTTTCATGGTCTACTTTCATCTTGGGTGGTTTTATTTTCAGTGGGATGCCATTTTAAAATTGTTCCAACTCGTTTTATTTTCATAAGCCTTTTTGGATGGGGTGTTATTTTTTTTAATTTTCAAATTTTGTTCCTGTTGTCAGGTTTTCCCATCTTGGATGGGTATCTTCACTTGTTGATTATCACGAAATACCAAAAGTCGAGTTTCTTAAGTTTTTTTTTTTCATTTATCCTGGGCTCCATTTATCTGGGTTTTAGTCTTGGTTTTTTTATTTATATTAGGCTCCCATAATCCGGTCTTCCTTGATTGTGTTGTGTGGGATGGTCATGTTGTTTGATTTATGAGATTGTCCTATCGAGACTATCTCTTGTTCTATTATGGAGACCCTCTCCTTGACCCATATGTATAATTTTTTGTGGTCCTTTAAAAATCTAATTATCAATAAAAAAATGTATCCTACATCAATCAAATCGTGAACCAAATGCTTCAATTTTTTACAAGAATTTATCAAATATCCTTCCACTATGTGATATGCATAATGTCGACCTACCTTGTACCAGTTAGTTGAAGTATATGGTTACCTTATGGGAGGTAACTCAATCATATTAGCTTTCAAAATTTGCCATAGAACTACTTCCATGGGTATTCCAAGTCTTGTGAAATTTCTTTATGGAGGTTTTTGAAGTATTATCTTCTATAGACTGTTAGAAATGCTATTAATAGGTTTACTATCTATTACACCATCACCTAGAACATGCTTATTCTTATACTGTGACTTAGTAGATTTTTCTTCTTTTACTTTGAGTTGTCCTCTTCTTATAAGAGCTTGTTCCACTTTCTTTGCTAACTCAACTGCTTGTTCAAAGGATGTGATAGTAGTTGTTTCTAGTGCATAGGATAGTTGTTATTGCAAATTTCCAATAAATATATCAAGCATGGCTTGAGGAGGTAAAGTATATCTTAAGCATCCAACTAGACTTCTCCAATGAGATAAAATTTCTGAAAATATTTCCTCTTTATATTATTTCAAATTATAAACATCTTTCATGGTCACATCTTCTCAGTGTATGCACCAAATTGTTGAATAAATAATTCAATTATTTCTTCAAAATTCTTCAAGGAATATTTAGGTAGCTTATAGTACTACTCCAATGCCATGACACCAAGACTTGTAGGAAATATTTTTAGTAACAACATGTCATCATATATGAGATCATGGCATGTTGTTATAAATATTTTTAAATGCTCTAATGGATCTTTTGTTCCTTTATATATGGGTAAAAACAACATGTTAAATTTCTTAGGATAAGGTCTAGCAACAACAATGGGATCTAATAGTTGATTACACATCTCTTTATAACTATAAGTGAAACCAAAATAATGAATCATATCCACTTTTGAAACCAATTATTTTACCATGTTTGTCAAGCTCTGCACCTCTGGATAATTTCTATACAATACCCCAGATTCCCTAAGGGAGGTTTTTGAAGGGATACTTGAACCAAGTTGGAAATATTGTTACTATTGTGATATGTGGCATCTTGCTGGGGAGGATAATGAATAATTGGTGGAACATAAGAAAAATTATTAAGATAAGTAGATTTAGGAGGAAATTAAATACAATGTTGAGTGACACTTCTAATTGGAGGATCTTATGGATTATCTCCAACATTGGTGGTTATAGTAGCAGCATAATTTGGGTGATGGACAAGATTACCATGATTCAAAGATTCAATCATGGAGTTATTATGAACATCTCAAGGAGGAATAGTTTGATCATAAGATGATCTAACTTCCTCAAGTTGGGCTTCTTCCTCCATAGCTTCATCCAAGGTATGCTTATGATGCTTGTAAAAGCTCCACATATGCTCAAAATATTTAAAGGTAAGGTTCCCATTGGGTCCTCTAATAGGATCAATACTATTATCAATCTCTTCATTTTTCTCTTCCTCAAGATTATGATTTTCTCTATCAATATGATCATTCTATTGGAAATCTCATCAAAATTTAAAAGGATTTATCCATTCCCAAGATTGGAATTCATTAGGAAAGGAAAGAAGGGTAGAGTGGAAAGGAAGAATACCAATGAAAATAAGAAAAATATTTTAAGATAGTTATTAAATGTTTTCTAATCTAGATAAATAGAATTAGTGATCTTGTTTAGAGTTTCCAAAATAAAAGGAAGTGTTCACATTGGGTTCACCAAAGAATGTAGAGGGGTAAAACTACCATACCACATAGAATTCTCAGTTAGATCAACAAATAAAACCAAGGTGACCGTGGCGGTATGTTATTCTCTACACCTCAGTGTGAAAGAGGGGGGAAGGATTCACAAGAAATGATTTTAGAACTCACTCTAAGTTAGGGGGTTTTAGAATATTTGATGTGTTTTGTTTCAAGACAATCACCTATGTTTGGCCTATTCTAGATTTAAGCTATGAAAGATAAAGAATAATGTAAAAATACAAAGTGTAAGGATACAATATATAACCCTAGAATTATTATTTGCTTAAATTATTTCTAACCTAGGATTGTAAAGTAAAATACTTTTGAGCAAGGGTTCAAGAGAGGATAAACAAGCAGTTATAAAACCTAAGTGCACACTATATGCTTTTTTCCTTTTAATGCCTATAAGATTAAATAAAATATTTATCCTTTTATGATTTAGGGTTATGATGAAAATAGAAATCACACAACAAATAGCCTAAATATTTTTTGCTTGAATGATTGATCCTAGATTTATATTTCATCCAACAATATCCTTTTAGTCAATATTTTTGTAATTCCTACAAGATAACTTTGTAAACACTTGAAAAATATGATTAATATTATGGGACCTACTTAGGCCACTATATAGATATGCTTGGAGGCACAGTCATAAATACCCCTAGATATTTTAGATGACCTTTGAAAAAAGTGAAAGTTGACCTTTGGAAGATGAACATGCATAATGAAATGCAACAAAAAAGATTGATAAAACAAAGCACAAAATGCACTAATATGGTTCAAATGCAATATATAACCTTTATCTAGGATTTTGGAGCAATAAGTTACTCCTAAATATGGTCTATGTGAAATCATGCCCTACATGGAGTGATTGCAATTTTGTAGATAAATCATGCGATTTCTTAGAAGTGAAGGTAAAACTCAAAAAATGTAAAATTAATAGATGTGCAATAAAAAATTAATCAAATATAGATGTAGATAAGTAAAAACACCTAGTATATAGCACAAAAGTAGTTATAAGAGTTAATATCTCCAAATATTTGATCTCTCCTTAGGGCTTCAACACTTGTTCACCAAATATTCATGACACACAATCCAATATAGTAGAAAGCAGAGCTTCAAAAGATCATATTTTGCACTTGCAAGTTAGCTTGCTTATAGAAGAGAACACATATCATTTAGAGATAACTTTAGAATTTAAAGCACTACTTACTTGTCACTTGGAAACTTCATTGGATCACTTGGGAAAAAATAAGACTTCAAACCCTCATTTTATAGCGGATTTGAGAGAGGAATGGGTGGGAAAAACCAAGACAAGCCAATGTAAAATGATGTCAACTTTGAAAATTAGGGTTTCCTTAAGAGAAAATCCTAGAAATGCAAAATTACACCCTAAAGAGTCGACTGCATTTTCATAACACCTAAAAACACTTAGGAATGCAAAATCGCACCCCTAGAAACTTGATTGTGATTTTATAACATGAAGATCCATGTGTAGTTTTAATGCACTTTGGAGGACCAGATGAAGTCAGAACAGGATAAATCATATACCATTGGAAATATCTTTCCAAGATTGATCAAATGATATAGGATTTGAGGGGAAAGAAAAAAATTTGGTAGGGAAAAAATTGGCTCAAATATGACCCTCCTTTTCTAAGGAGAAAACAAGGGATCTAGGGAAAATGACTCACCTTAGTGGATCAATTTTTTGTGTCTACAATTTATCCCCATGCAACTCATCAAGTAATTCATAAATCACTAGAATAGATAATCTATATTTTAAAGTGATATTATTGAGGTCCTAATAATCCACACACAAGTACCAAGTGCTATCCTTTTTCCATACTAATAATACTAAAGAAGAATAGACACTAACACTAGAAAGGATAACCCTAGCAACATTAAGCTCTTGGAATATTTTCTCAATTTTAGATTTTTGAGCATAAGGATATCTGTAAGGATGGATATTTGGGGTAAGACTACCAAGAAATAGTTGAATGGCATGGTCATTAGAGCAATGAGGAGGTATTTTTTGGGTTCCTCAAATACGAGCATATTTGTTCAATAAACCCTACAATTGCACTGGATGGCCCTTTTCGCCTTCCTCCAAAGCATCGATAGCAAAACATTTTATCACAAATATGGCTTGGAAAAAAAATATGGCTATGATTGAGGAAACTTAGAAGTGCATCCTTGAGACTTGAATTTTTCTTCTGCCAATATAGCCAAATTTATTGCCTATTGTAAGGTTTGGGGTCTTAATATTTTAAATATCAACCCTAATGTCATCCTTCAAACCACTCATAAAATATCTTTAAAAGAAGTTAGCATTGATTGGTTAGTTTTTCAAATTGATTTTGATAGTCATGAATAATTAAGGTTTTTCTAATTTTATAAAGAGATCCTATAAATATTCAAACTCATTAGGACCAAAGTGAGTGAGTAGATGTTTCTCAAATTCTTGCCAAGAAAGGTCAGGTTTGGTATTCCTAAGCCACTGAAACCAAGGTAACACATTTTATTCAAAATTGAAAAAGGTAATTGTCAAATGCATGTATCATGGGATATTATGAAGATTGAAATATTGTTCTACCTTACAGATCCACCCCTCAAGATATTTTCCATAAAATTTTAAAAAGTCTAGCTTGGGCAGCTTAAATCCATTATTATTTGGTGTGTTCCACTAGTGGTGACTCGTACATGTATCTTGTTGATCCTATTGACCCAATCTATCTTGTGAGAGAGAATCAATAGAGAGATAACTATCCAATTCTTCCTTCATTTCCCTTTGTGTCTTGGTGACCACATTCATAGATTCAAGAAAAATTTTGAGTTGTCTTTATCTTGTCTAAGTTGTTGGCTAATTGATACCATAGTTGTTTAATCATATGATCTACTTGATTAGAAAAATGTGCCTCTAAATATTGTTGTTGAGTACCTATGTTATCAAAGTTATGACATGTTGTTAATTCCGACTAAAAATAGAAATTTGATTTTAGGGGTTACTATTTTCAGTAAGGAGCCTAAAAAGTGGTTTTGGTGCTATATATCAAAATATTCAGCTTGAAAATATGGTTGCAATGAGCTATATACGACAATACTAGTTTTTTTATATTGTTTTGTTACCAAGGTTATCAGTTTTCCTCTTGGAGGATTGGTTCAAAAAATAAGTTTTGGATCAACCAATCTCTTACTGTATTGTCTATTCTAACTATTGATCAATATTGATATTATGTTGTCACTTTTCTAGTCTAACCCCCTATCTATTTTAAATTTTGACTGTCATAGGTAATTATTATTGACACTAACAATTGATGATCATATACTGACTGTTACTAACTAAATATCTCGATTGTTACTGACACTGTCCACCTTGTTCCCACTATTTTTACTTTGGTGGTTTCTATTATGACTGTTATGTCTTATATAAACTCTTTTGACTATTTTCATGCAATAATTCTAGAATAGGGATGTCTTCTTTGTATGCTCAATTTTTATGGTAAGGTTATGGTGATAGGTTAAACATTCATAGAATATGGTTTGTTGTCATATGTTTGATATTCAACACAGTAGAGCATTCTAATCCAAGTTGTATGCACTTCCCATAGGTCCTATGTTATACCACAGTGATGAAAAATAGTGCTTGGACCATATTTTAGGCCACTATTAAAGGAGGATTTTGCTCATACCTTTGAGCATACTGCTTATCTATTTGATAGTATGGGAGGATAATCTCTTCTTGAATGTTGTGTTTGATGTACTATGGAGAATACAAGACCAAAAATCTTCCTAAGGGCTAAGCATTTCTCCTAATCGTAGAAGGTCTCCTAATATACCTAAAGATATGTGGAAGCTCAATTTCATAGATAGGAATTATCTAAGGCCTAGGTATTGGAGTCTAATCACCCCTCACTTTACTTGATGCTTTATGGGTAATCTAGATTAGTAAATAATTATGGATCCTCCGTGATATTTTAAAACCCCAAACATATATTTTCTAACCTAATAAACTAATGCAAAAACAAGGTTGAAACATGAAATCTTATCCCTAATAGTCAAAATGGTAGAAAAAATCATAGTTGTAATAAAACATAACCATAGAAAGAGATCTGATTATTCCTCTATTATTTCTTATTATTTCTTCTCATGTTTCTCTGCTAGGGTTTGGGTCTATTTCTATTCATAAATTTGGTTGCTTGGGTACTGAATACTCTTACTACATCTAGTTAGATGACTGGTCTCCTTTCAATGGCCTCACCATCCATATATATAATGACTATTATATATAGTGGTATTCATGGTGCCAATGTGAGCTTGAATGTTTATTTCAAAAGTAGTGTATAAGATAATCAGTCTTCTCTATATATTGTACTCTATCTTGATGATATGTCTCAAGTTGTAAAATGGTATGAGAACCAATGTCTTATTGCTTATTTTATTGGTTGAATCCCATCATAGGAATATCTTTAGAACTAGCTTAAAACTCACTGGGAAGCTCATGGTATTGTGGTTATAGGTATTAGTAATCTTACCAAAGTTTTTATTTTATTTCCTTTAAAGAACCCTCAAAAGTGCAAACTATGGTTGCTAATTCCAATTGTTGGTTTGTTCATAATACTTTGATGGTCCCTTCTTCTTGGAATCCTTACTTTTGAGTTTCAGAATAAGTTGCTAAAAGCATGTCTATGGAAGCACAGGCGCACCGGGTGCGATGCAAACAAAAGCAGTTGTATTAACGAAATGCTAAGTGCATGAAAAAGGGAAAGCCAAGCATGAATGAAATGAGATGTAAAGAAAAAACAAAGGTGTAGCCTCTTTTATTAATTTTTCTTATGATCAGGTTACAATACATCTCCCCCCTCTTTTTAGGGGCTTGAAGCGTTCGATACAATTTTGTTACACCAACGGACGGTATGCTTCCCTTCGGGATCTTTCGTGTGCCCACATTCAAAATGGGTAGGCCAAACATCATCACCGCTTGCACGAATACATTCTTAGTTCCTTTCTGTCCCTCTGGTGTCGAGATACTATGTACAAATAAATATAAAATGATTAATAGCACATGCGGATGGAGGGAAACATGCAATCCCCAAGGCCTCCGGTTAATGCATACATGAAATAACTAAAACAGTGATCAAAACATATCAGAATAGAATGAAATTTAAAAAAACGCATGTAAACACCATCAGGGACACATTACAAAAATAACAGTCAAGAATTTTCTATAGATTTCTAATCGCTCTGGGGTGGGATGATTAGGACAGTCATAAAACGTTCAAAAGCGACCTCCCAAATGTCCCATCCAAGGGCCTCCAAAACACTTGTAAACTTAGGGTTAGGTAAAATGGGGCATTTTGAGATGACCTAGAAGGTCAGATTTTGCAGATTCTGCCCCGATTGTCCTGTATCTTAAGGTTCTCCTTGTATGTTAGTAAAAGAGAAAAATAATGAAAACATGGTCAAAACAAGTCAGAATGCATTCAAAATTGAACAACAACATATATGAGTCACCTAAAACAAGATGCAAAAGAAATAGTGAAGAAATATGCTATATATTTCTAATCACTCTAAGGGGGGTGATTAGGACTGCAATAGTGTGGGGGGCGCCCAGGGGCAAGACGCCCACCGTTTGGTGCTTGGTTTTGACACCAATCCACTTGGGATGGGTCCAAAACCTCCTAGGGGGTTGTGTCCACAAATTGGGTGTGGTATTGTGGCCAATTGTTTAGGTTTTGGGTCTGTATTGTGCTCCTGATGTTCACCCAATAACCTCCCTTCCAAACGAGAGATCAAGGATGTAGGAAGCACAATGAGGGTGAGGGTATAATTTGGCACCACTCCATTGCTCCAAATGCTCTTGCTCCATCCTAATTTTGGGGTGAGAATACTCACAATTTTATAGACCTGAAGGTCTACTTTGAATGTGCATGCAAGGGCGCCACTTGGCCATCATGCCTTGTCAGCAGAGAGAAGATTCCTTCCTGATGAAGGGCTCCATGACTGCCTCTATGACTACCTCTTTGAGCTTTGAAATGCTCACTCGTACTCCCATGCATTTAAGGTGGAGTTGAGTGGCAGATCTGGGCTGCCATTTGTCAAGGTTTAACTTTTTTCCCATCAAATATGCTATTTTCCCCACCCTGGAATGATTGCTACTAATCATCCCGGGGGTGGGGCGAATAGCATTCTAATTGTCCCAAGGTGGAACGAATAAGGAGTAGGGTGCTTGAAAGGTGCCAAATTGACCTCTGACCTTCAAAAACTACTTTGGGAGTGGTTAGGACCATTTTTTAACCTCTGGGGGCTGCCCTAGGGGCTGTGTATGCCAATTTGGTCAGTGCTTGTAGCCACATAATCAGATTGGTGCTATTTTGGTGTCTACAAATGCCCCTTTTTGGGATGCGTTGTGCATGGCACAGTGCTGAGAAAAAATAGATAACCAAAGCAATTAATTATTAGGGTTTATCAGTAAAATAACCAAATTTTGATGCCCTAAGTATGGAAAGGGCATGCATTCTTGAATCCTTGCTTCTGACGATCTGAGGAGCTTAATTCAAGTGTTAACCTTTTTCGGTGAGGTGTTACTTGATCTTGGAAATTATTCAGTCATGAATAGGCAAAGGGCGCGACCTTTTGTCTATGGGAACCTTGAGTTCATGATTCTAGAATGCCAAGGGTTTGATCATATTGTGATTATTGCTTTTTTGCTGCCCCAAGCAGGAGCATGATTGTCTTTGTCAATGATTCTTTGAATGCATGCCATTTCCTTGATTGGGTGTGTATTTGTTGATTGGTGACTAAGTGTGACTTCCACCTCAAGCGACGAATCAATGAGGGAATGACCAAAATGAGAAATGTGATGAGTCACTTTACCAAAGATGACTTTTGTAAGGGTGCCTTCAGTTGTTTTCCATTGAATTCTTATGCAGTTTCCCAACAATCGGACCTGTTTTTGGTGGGTTTTAACCCTTTTTTGTGACGCTTATTGGGGCTAAAATTGTCAAAAATATGTCCTCCCGTGGAGCGTTCCAAATATGCTAGCCTTCTTAGGGAGTAGGATATTGATAATTTGTGGCCCCGAAGTCATTTTTGTATGCCAAGAATGTCAGGCGCAAAAGTGCCTTTGATAAGCAATTTTATTGTTGTTTTTTGGTGGGTTTTGACCCTTTTTGTGACGCCTTTTGGGGATGAAATTGTCAAAAGTCCGTCCTGTCATGGAGTGGTCCAGCTATGGTAGCCTTCCTAGGGAGTAGGATAGTGAGGATTTGTGACCCCAACATCAGTTTTGTATGCCAATAATGTCAGGCGCAAAGGCGCCTTTGTTCGACAATTTTATTACTGTTTTTTGGTGCATTTTGGATGTAGTTTTGGTTGTTTTTTATTTTCTTGCTCTATAATCATCCCAGGGTGGGATGAATACCAATTTTGTAATCATCCTAGGGTGGGATGAGTTCTAAATAGAGCACTCATCCCAAGGTGGAACAATTACAGGCCTAAGAGCCTATATAAGGGCCAAAACTAGGTTTTGGGCTCATTTACAATTGTTTTTTCTGGCGATTTGGAGCTGTGAGGAAGAGTTCGAGTTTGCGAAGCGGAGTGCTACCAAATTTTTGTGGACACCATGAGTTAAATTACTGGGTCCTTGAGTTGCAGAGCCAAGGCGAGACCGGTAGGTGCTCCTTCGTTTTTTTTGTTTGTTTTTATATGAATTTTTAAAACTCGCATTTTATCATTGTTTTTTGTCACATTAAGGTTAAAACCCTAAATGAATGTTGTGGTTTTATTTGTTTTATTTTGTGCATCATAAGGTTAAAAAAACCCTAGTTTGAATTTTTATTGTTTTGATTTGTTTTTTGTTCATAATTAAGGTTAAAAACCCTAGATGATTTTTGTGTTTTAATTTGTTTTTTTGTTTACACTTAAGGTTAAAAACCCTAGTATAGTTTTAATGTTTTTTGCTTGATTTTTTTTTCCACACTTAAGGTTAAAAACCCTAGTATGATTTTGTTTGTTATATTTTATTTTTGGTTCACACTTAAGGTTAAAAACCCTAGGTTAAATTTGTTTTATTGTATTTTTTGATTGTACAGTTTAGTTGATTGATTTGTACTTGCCTGTACAGCTTTGTACTTTTGTTTTTCTGTACATTGTTTGTCGTCTGTACAGTTTATTTGAATATTTTTGTTTAAATTAAGGTTGAAACCCTAATTTGTTTTTTTTTTTGTTTTGACTAAGATGAAAAACCCTAGTTAATTTGTTTTGGTTTTTGTATTGCATTGTTTATTTGATTTTTTTTTAATGTTTGTACTATACATTTTGTTAATGTTGTTGCGGTAAATTTGGTTAATGTTTTAGCTGTACATTTTGTTAATGTTGTTGCGGTAAATTTGGTTAATGTTTTAGCTGTACATTTTGTTAATGTTTTTTTGTGTTGTTTTTGTTTTTTAGGTTGTGAAGAGTCAGTACCGTCAGTCGATTGTATTTTTTGATGCATGAGATGCATTGACTATGGTGTATTGGGATTGGCTTGATGCCCTTGGGCTCAAGAAAGTGATGCGACTAGAGCCTGTGGTGGTGGATCAGGCATATTTGACTACCTTGATCAATTTGTGGGATCCTCGCACCAACCCCTTTCATCTACCAACATGGGAGATGGCAGTTACTCTGGAGGATGTGTATCCGATTCTATGAATTCTAACAGATGGGCTACCCATTCAGATGAATCCTCGTGATTAGTAGACGACGGTGCTGACACGGTGCTTTGGGCATGTGGTGAAGATGGGGGTGGATAGGATGGTGGAGAGGGTAGAGGGGGCCTACCTGATTTCCAAGATTCTAGTGTGATGGTGTTTTGAGAAGGGCATATTAGGGGTGAGGCATGCTCTGATGATGACCCTCATCTCTAATATGTTGCTTCTCGACTCCTCAGGTGCAAGGTTCCCTTGGAATCTCCTGGAGGTGGTGTTCATACTAGTGGAGTGTCTGATAATAACATCACTTAATATGAGGTGGGGTCAAAAACTATTGGCACAACTTTACGACGAGCTGTACGGATGGCCAATAATAACCCATGCGAAGGATGCGCTTTGTGATGTCCATACTATTGAAGTGGCCATCGCATGTACCATCGTGCGCTTGGGTGATCACCCAAGCAAACTCCTACTGGTCTAAGTAATGGAGGAGGATACCTTTGTAGCTTCGATGGTACAAAATGTCTCCTAGAAAGACATGTTTTGCCACTTTTTGTTTGAATGATATTTTCACGGCATGCGACAATCCAAGTGGGAGGCTACCTAACTTGAGATAGTCTCTTATGGATGTGTACCAATCCTATTGATCAGAAACCTTGATGGTATGAAAGGCCAATCCCTCTTGAAGTTCATCCCTAGCAAAAGCTGAGCAGGAAAGAACTTGTAAGAATAGCATTGTGTTTCTATTACGAGGGGTTGGGGAGAACAAGGACTCCTAGTTGGCATGATTCAAATTATCATGGATTCGAGAGAACTTATCCTAATATGGTTCAATCTAGATTAGGTGGATTCCTGGTGTTATGTCAGAGCTTGCACGCTCCATCATGGATTGCGATAATGTTTTGAATTGAATGGTTGTCATCTCACCAGAAGGGTCTTGTAGGATTAGTGACCCCAAGGAGGCCATAGTGTCTACAAAATGATTCGATGATTGAGGGAGTGCCTCGATGTCATACCATTCAAGATTTGCCAAGAATTTATCCATAAGGGCTTTGTAGGCCTATAGAACTGTGCATTTACATTGGAATACCCCTTTCACTTGGTTAAAAATTAATAACGAATCACCAAATATGTTTAAGCATTTGATGTTCATGGTGATGGCTATCTGAAGACCTATGAACAAGGCTTCATATTCGGCATTGTTATTGGTGCATGGGAAATCAAGTTTAAATGATAGAGGCATTGTAACCCCTTACGGTGTGAAGAATACGATTCCCATGCCACCCCCTTTCTCACATTTATAACCATCAAAAAATAGGGTTATGTCAGCCTGTGACTCAGGCTTATCAGAATCTGGTGATTCTAAGACATGGAAGACCCCATCATTAGGCATCTCTACAGTTAGAGGTTGATCGTCTTTGAGAGGAGCCTCTGCTATTTGATCGGTGATGACTTAAAATTTGATGGACTTTTTTCCAATGAATTCGATGTCAAACTCCATCAACAACATGATCTATTTTGTTGTGTAGCTACTATGATAAGTATGACTCATCATGTACCACAATGGATTCTCCTTAGACACAACATATGTCGTATTGCTCAACATGTAATGGCATAGCTTTTTGGTGGTAAATACCACTGCTAAGCATAGCTTCTTGATGTATGCATAGTTAAGTTCATAACTGAACAGGGTGCGGCTAAGATAACAATTAGCCTGTTCTTTATGTAGTTCATTTTTTTGGGCTAGCATGGTTCCCAGTGCCACCTTAGTAGCTGAGATGTATAAATAGAATGACACTCCTGGTCTAGGTGGTACCAATACTGGTGGAAAAGCCAAGTATTGTTTGATGTCATCGAAGGCTGACTGGCACTCGTCATCCTAGTGAAATGCTACCCCCTTGTGTAATAATTTATTCATGGGTTGGCACTTGTCAGATAGTTGTGCTATGAAGCGCTTGATTGACATGACCTTACCCTACAAGCTTCTGAGCTGCTTGAGGGTGGTTGGGGGAAGCATTTCAAGGATTACCTTGACTTTATTTGGATCTACCTCGATGCCTAATTTTGAGACTATGAAACCCAAGATTTTTCCAGATGTGACACAAAATATGCACTTCTTGGGGTTTAGCCTAACTTTTTGTTCAATGAGGCAATCAAGGATCTTGTGCAAGTCATCGAGATGATCTAGGTGCAAAAGATATTTTGCCAACAAATCATCCATATAATATTCCAAATTTTTATGCATGTGATCATGGAAGATGTATGTCATAGCCCATTGGTAGGTGGCACCAGCATTTTTAAGGCCAAAGGGCATGACCTTATAACAAAATGTCCCCCAAGGCATCCTGAACGTCATTTTGAGTTGATCATCAAGATTGACACGAATCTGGTTGTATCCCGAGAAACCATCCATGAGGGAAAGCATTTCGTGGCCTACTGTAGCATCTACCAATGCATCGATTCTAGGCAAGGGGAAATCATCCTTAGGACTCGCTTTATTTAGATCATGAAAATTAGTGCATATGCGAATCCTCCCGTTCGGCTTCTTGATAGGTACCATGTTGGACAACCATGGTGGGTAATCCATGCAGATGATAAATTGTGCATCCAACAACTTTTTTAGCTCATCTTTGACCATTAAGGCCACTTTTGGGTGCATCTTACGTAGTTTTTTCTTGAATGGCTTGACGTTCAGATCAAGCGTTAGATTATATGTGACTAGCTACAGGTCTAGCCCTGACATGTCTTTGTAGGACCATGTAAAAACCTCCTTCTTCTCTTTGAGAAGGGCAATGTAATTAGATTTCTTTTTGGGGGATAGACTTACCTCCAACTTGATGATTTGCAGATTCATTGGATCAGAGCCGATGTCTACGTTAGTCGTCTCTTCGACTGACATGTGGGACCCGTCCTCCAACTGGTGTGCAGTTGGGATCAGGTGGATATCATTTGCTGAATTTAGATCTATGTTTGGAATTTCAGGTTCCTATTCAGCATGGAATATATCTTGAGTTGGTCTTGGGGTGAAATAAAGCATCTCACCGCAAGGCCAGTATTCTGATGGAGATGGTGGCGAGTTAGCGCGATCCTAGTCTATGGTATCTAGGTTTAGATATGATGGTCATGCTAGATTGGCTGGATTGTGGATGGGGGTGGTTAAGTCAATGGAGATCATGTTTATGAAGTGAATTTGGTCTCCATTACCATGCGAGTGGTGACTCGGACATCCTTGGTGATCTTTTTGCTCTAGATCTAGCTCTATGGGTATTGGCATAAACGGATCGACTCTATGTTGTTGAGCAAAGTGCAGCAAATAGTATTGTCATTGTTGTCAACACAGTCAGACAGATTTATTGATGTAATGGATAAGAGTTTATTAAACAGCAAGGTGCAGCCAAAGTACAATGGATAGGAGTTCAGTGTTGAGCAAGGTGTTGCAGGAGGATTGTCATTGTTGTCAATACAGTCAATTAGATCTAATGATGCAATGGACAGGTAGTTTAGAAGTCACTCAGATGCAAAGGATAAAGTTTAGAAGTTAGTCAGATCATGAGTCCTTAAATGATAGATGCATAGAAACAGAAAACATAATTCAGAATGAGAAGAAGTCTTCAGATCCTGAGATGTCAAGAAGCGGAAAGGTTTTTTGTGAAAACCAAGGTAGTCAGAATAAAAATTTTTATTTAAAACCATGGATAATAGATTTGAAATGGGTTTTTCTTAAAACCCAAGTTGGCTCTTCGTTTTGTTGAAAAAGATGCCCCGGTGATAAAGATATTTAATTTTAAATATTTAGTTTAAATTTTAAAGGTTTTTTGTGAAAACCAAGGCAATCAAAATAAAAAGTTTTATTTAAAACCATGGATAACATATTTGAAATGGGTTTTTCTTAAAACCCAAGTTGGCTCTTCGTTTCGTTGAAAAAGATGCCCCGGTGATGAAGATATTTAATTTTAAATATTTAGTTTAAATTTTATTTTATTTAAAATTTAAATTAAAATATTAAATTAAATTAAAAGGGCCGACATGTTACTATTTCACGGAAATAAGCTACAGGAAAGTGACGAAGGTGGAAGAAGTGTTTGAGGCCGACAAAGTTAAATCTAGGCCGACGGATTTTAGGGTTTGGCAGCTGACAAATTCTAGGGTTTCTCAACCGACGTTCTTTTAGGGTTTGTTCCTAAAACTTCTTCTATAAAAGCAAGGGTACTTCGAGTTTGAAAAGTGGGGTGAAAAGATAAAGTGCGAATGCGAGCATAGTTTTTGTGAAAGTGAAGTTCGTGTTGAGTAGAGAGTAGAATGTGAAACGACACAGAGTGTGAGAAGCGTGTGCGCAGAGAAAGCAGAGTGTGCAGAGAAGCACGAAGGGCAAAGTTGATTGCAAAGTCTGGCTGTAGCAGTGCAGCAAACTATGTGAAGTGATTGTGCAAGAGAGAGTAGAGTGCACAGAGATTGCAAAGGTGATGTAGACCAGTTAGAGTCTTGCAATAACAAAGGTATATGTCAAACATTTTTTATTCAATATTGAAGTCCAGTTGGTGCTGGAAAATTAAGGGGTTGGTGCCTCTTTCCAGTTGGTGCTGGTAAACAATTTGTCCAATTGGTGCTGGAAAATTAAGGGGTTGGTGCCTCTTTCCAGTAGGTGCTGGTAAAATAGGAGTTGGTGCTCCATTCTATTGAAGCAGATAAAGTTAAGGGGTTGGTGCTCCTTCCAGTTGGTGTTGGTAAAGGATTATGTAAAGTTGTAGCTTTGCATTGACTGGATTTGGATGGTAGTCCAAGCAGTCTTTTTGAGGAGTAGCCACATTGGTGAACCTCGTTAAAATGTTGTGTTATGTGTGATGCTTTCTTGATGCATTTAGTATCTCTTTTATCTGCTTTAAACTATTACTGGTTTTATAATCTAATTGTTTTAGAAGTTTTTAAAGAACACACTGATTCACCCCCCCTCTCGGTGTCATTGTGATTACAACAATTGGTATCGGAGCCAAGTTCCCAATTTTGGCTAAATCAGTCAAGGTTGATCTTGGATTAGTACACAATGGCTAAGAAGAATAGATCCTCATCCAAAAAGGCATCCCAGTCAGTTTCGGTTCCTGTAGAAGAGAAATTTGAACCGAAAAAGGTAGAAGAAGTGAATCCTGAAGTTTGTGATGAAAATCTTGAGGCTGAAGTAGATTTTGAAGGAGAGTTGATATCTACTCTTGAAGAGTGGAGAATAGAAAAGAAAAAGAACAAAATACTATCCAAGAAATTAGAAGAATATGAGGATGAGATTGAAGATCTCTTCCTACAAGTTCAAAAGGCCAAGAAATTAGAAGAAGCCTTGAAGACACAGCTGGATAATAAGAATGATGTATACAGCACAAGTGAAGAGGAATATAAACAGGTTATTGTTGATCTAAAGCTGCAAGTAGAACATAACAAAAGGATTGAAGATATTCTTAGGTCTCAGATCAATGAGAAAGAGACTGTATGCTGCCAACAAGAAGAAGAGATTGTTTCATTGAAGAAACAACTAAAAGAGGCCAATATAAATCTCAAATTTGAGAAGAGCACAGAGTTGCTAGATACAATGATAAATCAACAAAGAAGCTCCACAACTAAGTTTGGTCTTGGATATGAAGCTGAACAACCTTCATCCTCCAAATATGCAGAGAAGAAGAAGTCCTCGATTGAAGGATTGAAACAAGAAAAGTCTGAAGTTGAATCCTCAAAAGGAAGAAAATATCAAAGAAGATCTACAGACAAAGCAACCACAACAAAAGAGGTTCTCTCACTCTCACTCTTTTAATAATAATGCTTTTTATGGCTATTGTTCTAAATGCAACCACTTTGGTCACAAGGCAATTTATTGTGGACTAAACAATAGATCAAAGAGTTATGCTGATAAAAATACTTTTGTTTTTTTGAGTGAACACCCTGTGCAATGTTTTAAATATAATGGCCATGGGCACATAGCAAGGTTTTGTTCAAGCACTTCTGTATCCAATCTAAGGCAATACCATAGATTTCATCATACACATAGAATGCAATATAGACAGGGAATAAAACATGTGCAATGTTTTAAATGCAACGGTCAAGGGCACATAGCAAGGTTCTGTCCAAGCACTTCTATATCTAATCTAAGGCAAAACCCTAGATTTCATCAGACACAAAGAGGACAACACCGACAAGGAACATATCATGTGCATAAAAGAAAAGAAAATAATCATCCATCAAGAATGCACAAGAGACAACCCCACAAGAGAAATGTTCAAGTTCATGAACAAGAGCAAAATAGGGATGTTGTTGAAAAACCCAAGCCCAAGTTCAGGAAAGTCTGGAGAAAGACAGAAGAAAGGAAATTGTGTCTCCTTGGACTGAAGGAGGCTACTCTGCCATTGCTCTAAGCAACTCCAGGTGGCACATCCTCAGGAGGAGCAATATTAAAGTTTTATTTTAATGCTCCTATGTATTTGTCTAGGTATCTGAGGATGAAAGTCCAAAATGTTGGTTGTGCTGTGGTACATTGTTTGGTACTTGCATAGAGTTGAAAGTGGATTGAGGTAGCCTACTGGATTCTCACTACAGAGAGAGACAAACAACTGTCATTGGGTTCAAGCTTGTTGAGAATATATCCAAGATGCATGGTGAAGTTGTATGCAGATGTTGCTGGCATTGCAGAACAAAAAGTTGGCTATATAAGATTATTGTATGCCTTCACTAACAATGGACAAGTTTGAGTTTGCAAAGCAACATAGGGTAGTTGCATAGAAGACAGTGGTTCAATCATGTTCTTACACATGTTATAATGGTGAAGTTGACGGTGATGGTGTCATTCACTCAGTTATTGTCGCTATTCACATTGTTGATTTTATTGATGCCTATTATGCTTATCATGATGTTGTCAATCAGTGAAATGAAGTGGTCTTGGACTCAGGGGGAGCATTTGTGTACTTGTTTTTCTTCTTGTTCATGCTTGGAATATTTGCTAATTGTAATAATTTGTGTCTAAGAATATTGTGCATAGACTCAGGGGGAGTCTGCAGCAGCCCTTTGGTATTATTGTCAAAGGGGGAGAAGATTTACAAGAAAATTGCACATGTGTTGCCAACAATTCCAAAGGGGGAGATTGTTGAGCAAAGTGCAAAAAATAGTATTGTCATTGTTGTCAACACAGTAAGACATATTTATTGATGCAATGGACAAGATTTTATTGAACAGCAAGGTGCAACCAAAGTACAATGGATAGGAGTTCAGTGTTGAGCAAGGTGTTGCAGGAGGATTGTCATTGTTGTCAATACAGTCAGTTAGATCTAATGATGCAATGGACAGGCAGTTTAGAAGTCACTCAGATGCAGAGGATAAAGTTCAGAAGTTAGTCAGATCATGAGTCCTTAAATGATAGATGCACAGAAACAGAAAACATAATTCAGAATGAGAAGAAGAAGTCTTCAGAACCTGAGATGTCAAGAAGCGGAAAGGTTTTTTGTGAAAACCAAGGCAGTCAGAATAAAAAGTTTTATTTAAAACCATGGATAACAGATTTGAAATGGGTTTTTCTTAAAACCCAAGTTGGCTCTTCGTTTCGTTGAAAAAGATGCCCAGTGATAAAGATATTTAATTTTAAATATTTAGTTTAAATTTTAAAGGTTTTTTGTGAAAACCAAGGCAGTCAAAATAAAAAGTTTTATTTAAAACCATGGATAACATATTTGAAATGGGTTTTTCTTAAAACCCAAGTTGGCTCTTCGTTTCGTTGAAAAAGATGCCCCGGTGATGAAGATATTTAATTTTAAATATTTAGTTTAAATTTTATTTTATTTAAAATTTAAATTAAAATATTAAATTAAATTAAAAGGGCCAACATGTTACTATTTCACGGCAATAAGCTACAGGAAAGTGACGAAGGTGGAAGAAGTGTTTGAGGCCGACAAAGTTAAATCTGGGCCGACGGATTTTAGGGTTTGGCAGCTGACAAATTCTAGGGTTTCTCAACCGACGTTCTTTTAGGGTTTGTTCCTAAAACTTCTTCTATAAAAGCAAGGGTACTTCGAGTTTGAAAAGTGGGGTGAAAAGATAAAGTGTGAATGCGAGCATAGTGTTTGTGAAAGTGAAGTTCATGTTGAGCAGAGAGCAGAATGTGAAACGACACAGAGTGTGCGAAGCGTGTGCGTAGAGAAAGCAGAGTGTGCAGAGAAGCACGAAGGGCAAAGTTGATTGCAAAGTCTGGCTGTAGCAGTGTAGCAAACTGTGTGAAGTGATTGTGCAAGAGAGAGCAGAGTGCACAGATATTGCAAAGGTGATGTAGACCAGTTAGAGTCTTGCAATAACAAAGGTATATGTCAAACATTTTTTTATTCAATATTGAAGTCCAGTTGGTGCTGGCAAATTAAGGGGTTGGTGCCTCTTTCCAGTTGGTGCTGGTAAACAATTTGTCCAGTTGGTGCTGGAAAATTAAGGGGTTGGTGCCTCTTTCCAGTAGGTGCTGGTAAAATAGGAGTTGGTGCTCCATTCTGTTGAAGCAGATAAAGTTAAGGGGTTGGTGCTCCTTCCAGTTGGTGCTGGTAAAGGATTATGTAAAGTTGTAGCTTTGTATTGACTGGATTTGGATGGTAGTCCAAGCAGTCTTTTTGAGGAGTAGCTACATTGGTGAACCTCGTTAAAATGTTGTGTTATGTGTGATTCTTTCTTGATGCATTTAGTATCTCTTTTATCTTCTTTAAACTGCTGTTGGTTTTATAATCTAATTGTTTTAGAAGTTTTTAAAGAACACACTGATTCACCCCCCCTCTCAGTGTCATTGTGATTACAACAATTGGTATCAGAGCCAGGTTCCCAATTTTGGCTAAATTAGTCAGGGTTGATCTTGGATTAGTACACAATGGCTAAGAAGAATAGATCCTCATCCAAAAACGCATCCTAGTCAGTTTCGGTTCCTGTAGAAGAGAAATTTGAACCGAAAAAGGTAGAAGAAGTGAATCCTGAAGTTTGTGATGAAAATCTTGAGGCTGAAGTAGATTTTGAAGGAGAGTTGATATCTGCTCTTGAAGAGTGGAGAATAGAAAAGAAAAAGAACAAAATACTGTCCAAGAAATTAAAATAATATGAGGATGAGATTGAATATCTCTTCCTACATGTTCAAAAGGCCAAGAAATCAGAAGAAGTCGTGAAGACACAGTTGGATAATAAGAATAATGTATACAACACAAGTGAAGAGGAATATAAACAGGTTATTGTTGATCTAAAGCTGCAAGTAGAATAGAACAAAAGGATTGAAGATATTCTTAGGTCTCA
This sequence comes from Wollemia nobilis, assembly GCA_028583015.1. Taxonomy (NCBI): domain Eukaryota; kingdom Viridiplantae; phylum Streptophyta; class Pinopsida; order Araucariales; family Araucariaceae; genus Wollemia; species Wollemia nobilis. The sequence continues at coordinate 8,878,343 of JAQPPZ010001411.1, forward strand.
GATCAATGAGAAAGAGACTGTATGTTGCCAACAAGAAGAAGAGATTGTTTCATTGAAGAAACAACTAAAAGATGCCAATATAAATCTCAAATTTGAGAAGAGCACAGAGTTGCACAGAGTTTCTAGATACAATGATAAATCAACAAAGAAGCTCCACAACTAAGTTTGGTCTTGGATATGAAGTCGAACAACCTTCATCCTCCAAATATGCAGAGAAGAAGAAGTCCTCGGTTGAAGGATTGAAACAAGAAAAGTCTGAAGCTAAATCCTCAAAAGGAAGAAAATATCAAAGAAGATCTACAGCAAAGCAACCACAACAAAAGAGGTTCTCTCACTCTCACTCTTTTAATAATAATGCTTTTTATGTCTATTGTTCTAAATGCAACCACTTTGGTCACAAGGCAATTTATTGTGGATCGAACAATAGATCAAAGAGTTATGCTTGATAAAAATACTTATGGTTTTTTGAGTGAACACCCCGTGCAATGTTTTAAATGTAATGGCCATGGGCACATAGCAAGGTTTTGTTCAAGCACTTCGTATCCAATCTAAGGCAATACCATAGATTTCATCATACACATAGAATGCAATACAGACAGGGAATAAAACATGTGCAATGTTTTAAATGCAACGGTCAAGGGCACATAGCAAGGTTCTGTCAAAGCACTTCTATATCTAATCTAAGGCAAAACCCTAGATTTCATCAGACACAAAGAGGACAACAACGACAAGGAACATATCATGTGCATAAAAGAAAAGAAAATAATCATCCATCAAGAATGCACAAGAGACAACCCCACAAGAGAAATGTTCAAGTTCACGAACAGGAGCAAAATAGGGATGTTGTTGAAAAACCCAAGCCCAAGTTTAGGAAAGTCTGGAGAAAGACGAGGAAGAAAGGAAATTGTGTCTCCTTGGATCGAAGGAGGCTACTCTGCCATTGCTCTAAGCAACTCCAGGTGGCACATCCTCAGGAGGAGCAATATTAAAGTTTTATTTTAATGCTCCTATGTATTTTTCTAGGTATCTGAGGATGAAAGTCCAAGGATAAGAAGCTTGAGGCTGAGTAAGGTGCACTACGGTTGGCCATAAAGTGTTTGAAAAAATGTCTTCTTCCGACAGCATAGTTGAAAGTAAGAGTTGGCAACAAAGTTGCTCTTTGACAAAAATTGGTAAGATGTGAGTCCTTGTCAATTCTATTGACAAAAGTGAAATCCATGTTGAATGGGAAGATTGAAGAAAAAAGTTTTTTAATGAGCAGCCAGATGATTTCCAGCCTGGTGATGAATAATTTTGGTTGTGTTGTGGTACAATGTTTGGTACTTGCACAGAGTTGAAAGTGGATTGAGGTATCCTACTGGATTCTCACTATAGAGAGAGAAAAATAGCTGTCATTGGGTTCAAGCTTGTTGAGAATATATCCAAGATGCATGGTGAAGTTGTATGCAGATGTTGCTGGCATTGCAGAACAAAAAGTTGGCTATATAAGATTATTGTATGCATTCACTAACAGTGGACAAGTTTGAGTTTGCAAAGCAACAGAGGGTAGTTGCACAGAAGACAGTGGTTCAATCATGTTCTTACACATGTTATATTGGTGAAGTTGGCGATGATGGTGTCATTCACTGGTTATTGCTGCTATTCACATTGTTAATTTTATTGATGCCTATTATGCTTATCATGATGTTGTCAATCAGTGAAATGAAGTGGTCTTAGACTCAGGGGGAGCATTTGTGTACTTGTTTTTCTTCTTGTTCATGCTTGGAATATTTGCTAATTGTAATAATTTATGTCTAAGAATATTGTGCATAGACTCAGGGGGAGTCTGCAGCAGCCCTTTGGTATTATTGTCAAAGGGGGAGAAGATTTACAGGAAAATTGCACATGTTTTGCCAACAATTCCAAAGGGGGAGATTGTTGAGCAAAGTGCAGCAAATAGTATTGTCATTGTTGTCAAGACAGTCAGACATATTTATTGATGCAATGGACAAGAGTTTATTGAACAGCAAGGCGCAGCCAAAGTACAATGGATAGGAGTTCAGTGTTGAGCAAGGTGTTGTAGGAGGATTGTCATTGTTGTCAATACAGTCAGTTAGATCTAATGATGCAATGGACAGGCAGTTCAAAAGTCACTCAGATGTAGAGGATAAAGTTCAGAAGTTAGTCAGATCATGAGTCCTTAAATGATAGATGCACAGAAATAGAAAACATAATTCAGAATGAGAAGAAGAAGTCTTCAGATCCTGAGATGTCAAGAAGCGAAAAGGTTTTTTGTGAAAACCAAGGCAGTCAGAATAAAAAGTTTTATTTAAAACCATGGATAACATATTTGAAATGGGTTTTTCTTAAAACCCAAGTTGGCTCTTCGTTTCATTGAAAAATATGCCCCGGTGATAAAGATATTTAATTTTAAATATTTAGTTTAAATTTTAAAGGTTTTTTGTGAAAACCAAGGCAGTCAAAATAAAAAATTTTATTTAAAACCATGGATAACATATTTGAAATGGGTTTTTATTAAAACCCAAGTTGGCTCTTCGTTTCGTTGAAAAAGATGCCTTGGTGATGAAGATATTTAATTTTAAATATTTAGTTTAAATTTTATTTTATTTAAAATTTAAATTAAAATATTAAATTAAATTAAAAGGGCCGACATGTTACTATTTCGCGGTAATAAGCTACAGGAAAGTGATGAAGGTGGAAGAAGTGTTTGAGGCCGACAAAGTTAAATCTGGGCCGACGGATTTTAGGGTTTGGTAGCTGACAAATTCTAGGGTTTCTCAACCGACGTTCTTTTAGGGTTTGTTCCTAAAACTTCTTCTATAAAAGCAAGGGTACTTCAAGTTTGAAAAGTGGGGTGAAAAGATAAAGTGCGAATGCGAGCATAGTGTTTGTGAAAGTGAAGTTCGTGTTGAGTAGAGAGCAGAATGTGAAACGACACAGAGTGTGTGAAGCATGTTCGTAGAGAAAGCAGAGTGTGCAGAGAAGCGCGAAGGGCAAAGTTGATTGCAAAGTCTGGCTGTAGCAGTGCAGCAAACTGTGTGAAGTGATTGTGCAAGAGAGAGCAGAGTGCACAGATATTGCAAAGGTGATGTAAACCAGTTAGAGTCTTACAATAACAAAGGTATATGTCAAACATTTTTTATTCAATATTGAAGTCCAGTTGGTGCTGGCAAATTAAGGGGTTGGTGCCTCTTTCCAGTTGGTGCTGGTAAACAATTTGTCCAGTTGGTGCTAGAAAATTAAGGGGTTGGTGCCTCTTTCCAGTAGGTGCTGGTAAAATAGGAGTTGGTGCTCCATTCTGTTGAAGTAGATAAATTTAAGGGGTTGGTGCTCCTTCCAGTTGGTGCTGGTAAAGGATTATGTAAAGTTGTAGCTTTGCATTGACTAGATTTGGATGGTAGTCCAAGCGATATTTTTGAGGAGTAGCCACATTGGTGAACCTCGTTAAAATGTTGTGTTATGTGTGATGCTTTCTTGATGCATTTAGTATCTCTTTTATCTGCTTTAAACTGCTGTTGGTTTTATAATCTAATTATTTTAGAAGTTTTTAAAGAACACACTGATTCACCCCCCCTCTCAGTGTCATTGTGATTACAACATATGTTTGGATAGAAGGATAGGGTCTGCCTTTGGCACTGATGGCTCTATAGGGTCTCTAGGTGGAAGGTGCTCTCTATATGCCTAAAGTGGTGGATGCAACATTTGGTCCAACTATGCCTGGTTCAAATGCCACATATGCCTTGGCCTCATGTTTAGTTGTTCGAACATGTTGTCAATGTCCATGGGGTATTGCTACTATCGCATATGGTTGAGATATGCCATCTCAGTCTCATCTTCATAATCACTATCAAAGATCCATAGGCCTTCATTGGATTCGACAATTGTTTGCGGCATGTGAGGCTCATTCTGTTTGAGCAAGTTGATTTGGTCCCATCAGGGTTGTTTCACTCTCTTTGAGAGGATTTGATTCTCTTGGGGTGGCAATCGCTTGATTGGAGCATTCAAGGGGAACATTTCCATGAAGTTCTCCTGATAGTCACCTATGGGCATCACTTGCGAGTGATTGCTATCAGAATTGAAAGGGTCCCAAGGTGCTACCTCATACTCTGACTTGTCTTTGAAAGATCCTTCCTGACCTTGTTTATATCCCTCTTGGAGGTAATTTCTTGAACTTTCCCCTTTCTTGACCAAAGGGAAGGGGTTTTTGAGGTCAACAAGGTTTGTTGTTAACAATGGGAGATAATCACCCAATGTGTATGTTGTGTTAGGATTGGCATATGGATCTTGTGCCAACCCATCCTTGTTGCCTAGCCCTAGGCCTTGCAAGTTCTCTACCATGATGTCAAGGGGTAAAGGATGGTTGAATCCTACTCCTGATTTATCATATGGCATTTGATATCTTGGTTGGCAAAGAACGTGCAAGCCTTGTTCATATCTGCCCAATCCATATCCATGCCAATTACATTGGCCAAGGTATTTTAAAGTGAAGTTTGGGTTGGACAAATAGTTGATGTTCTCAGCAAAGGGCTCTTCGTCCTCTTCCTCTTGTAGGTAAGGTTAAATGCCATTATCGAGGCCCCCATATACAAAATTTGTCTGATTTTGTGGGTATCCTAAAGGGAGAATAGTGATGATGGAGAGGCGAGGTCTCCCCATGTCCTGCATGGACTCAAGCCTAGGTGTTTCCATAATGTTCTGCACTAGGTATTCCCCCAGGCCCATATTGGCCATCTCAATGGTGATCATTAGTGATGGAGGGGGAGGGAATGAGAGTTCTTCCTGAGTCCACTCCATGTTGGGTGAACCAGGCGTCTCGACTTCCATTCGGCTGGGCACCTCTTTGATGGAGATGGTTGAGACCAATGGTGGTATCTCTTCTAGGGGCTTCTTCCCATTGTCCTTCGATGTGGCCATCGTAGGTGGTGTCGTTGGTGAAGGACCAAAATGATGAATATGGGCCCGATTGGTGATTTGAGGGACTTAATAGTGGGTATGTATGCAAAATAGGACCTTGTTTGGATGGATTCAACTGAAAGTCCAAATGTGTTTATGGGAGGGCCGATTGTGGCATCAGCTACACCGTATTGCAATACTTGAAGGGCTCTAAGTCTGCTAGGACTACATGCACTTGCCCTTTGTATGTGTATTTTAGGCATTGGATGGGCTATCGAAGGGACACACTTCATGTCCCTGATCCAAGTCTAGCCCAGCAAAATATTATAGGCCATCTCACCTTCCAATATGTGGCACAACGTAGGAATAGTCTTTTGTCCCACTTGGATGGGTAGGACAATTGTGCCAACCGTCGAGCATATCACGTCATTGAATGCTCAAAGAGTATAGGTGGAGGCCACAATGTGAGATGCTCACAACTTGAGGTGTTTCAATGTCGTTGTTGTGATTATATTGTTGGATGAGCTAGTGTCCACAAACACCCTCTTAAATGGAATCCTTTTGACCCATGCAATGACAATGAGGGGTGGATATGCCATATCACCAGTCATCAATTTTAGTTTGTCTAATCTAAAGGTGATGAATGGTTTTGTACATCATTTTACATGTCCCAAAAATTTGTTGAAAGAATTTGCTTTGTGGGGCTGTAGCTCGATGACTTTGAGTATCTCCATCAGAGCCTCCCGATGGGGCGGTGATTGTTGGATGAGCTCATAGATAGAGAGCCTAGATGATGTGGTCCTTAAAATTTGGGTAAGTTTAGTCCAAATTGTGGCCACTGGTCTAGGTGGGGGAGGTTGTGTAGGGTGTTGCAAAGGTTGTGATGTTGATGGAACATCTCCTGTAGCTACAATGGGGGCAGCTGTGTTTGGGTACCTCTTGTTTTGTGTCACTATGCTTATCATCCCTACATACCCTTGCATGGGGCAGTTTTGTGTCACCTCATTTACTTGTAGAGTATTTTCCTGTGCATCATGGGTAGGCAAGGGGTCTTTGAAGACCTCCATCTATTGGTTGCTTGGTGCTACGATATTATCTACCGCTAGCATTTTGTTGTCTATTAGGTCCTGCACTAAGATTTTGAACTTCCAACATGAGTAAATGTTGTGTCCTTTCTGTTGGTGAAATATACAGTACAAGTCTTCCCTATAGCCCTTGGGTTTTGGCGCGTTGGGGTCTATGGGTCAACATTCTGGTAGGTTTATCAAGTTTTTCATGGAAAAACGGTCAAACAAGGAGTCTTTAGACTTTGTGAAGGGTGTGAATTGTTGCCTAGGGTGATGCTGCTAATTTTTCTCTTGCCTATGATTTTCCTTTTTATAGCCGTCAAGAGGGACTACCTAATAATTAGCCTTTGGAGGCTGTCATTTGTGCAGGCTTTGTTATGTTGATGGCAACCTGATTGACCGTAGCAAGTTTCGATTGCGTGGACCCTATCTTGGCATTTTTGGGCCACTCTTTCTTGCATGGCTTGGCAATCTCACCATATTGTATCTTGATCTCCTCAATGATTCTAGCTTGCGCCAGGGCTTCCTCAAGAGTGGCATATTGCTACAGCTACAATAGTACAAAGATCAACCTTAGGCAACTCTTTGAGAAAATTTGGATCAGGTCGACCATGGGAGGGAGGTAAGGTAGCCTTGAAAGCAACGTCCTCCATCGATTTCCATAATCTGTTGTGGTATCTTCTTCATACTGCTTGAGGCTGGCTAGGGTGCTTAATGATGCCTTCTTGGTGTTGAAGGCGAAACATTTGAGGAACGCATCCACTAGCTGGTCCAGGTTCCTGATGCTATGCTTCGATAACTGGGTAAACCAATCTGAGGGATGGCCTATGAACGTGGTTATAAATGTTCTTAGAAGTAATGCATCGTTGTCCTGAATGCCAAAGCATTGGTTGAATAATATTGTCATGTGCTCTTGGGAATCTTCATCCCCTCTAAATATTGCCAATTGAGGCATTTTGAAGTGTTCAGGGTATGGGGTTTTCGACACTGAAGGATGCACAGGGTGACTATGGAGCTGGCATAAAGTAGGATTTTGGGGTCAGAAGTCTTGGTCTCCACAGACTCTAAGCACTCTAGCAGTGCTTTGTATGCATTGAAAGATTTGATATCTTCCTCCTTGGTTTGTTCCCATTGTGAATTATGGGGAACTTGAGGCCTATGGAGGGATAGCCGGATAGTGCCCCCTGCCTTGGTAGGGCATTTCAGCCCACTCTTCTTATTCGAATTCCTCATAGGCTTCTTGAGGAGTTCTTGGGCATGACCTATAAACATGGGTGGGTGCCCGAGGAGGGCGCCCATCATTGGTTTTGGGAGTGGTATCCCACTCAGGTCTAGGAGGTCTTGGAGGCAACGCTTGATAAGGTCATGGAGACCTATCTCATACCAAGGGGTTATGCCTCTCATAAAGCTCTATCTTATGTGTGCGAGGGGTTGGAATCCTCTCATGCATAGTGTTCTGGAGAAACTCATCCGTCTGACATTGAATGCGCTCTTTGCTAAGATAGTATAGGTGCTCTAACTATTATTGATCTTGCTCAAGCTGCGTGATTTGCGATTGGCAAGTAGTATGTTTTGCAAATGCCAAGTCAATTTGTTTTGTCGTCTTAGGTCTAGGAGGTCTAGATGCCTCTCCTACATATCTACCTTGATTGTAGTGATCTGATATCTCTATAGGTCGCTTCCCTCTATCGAGGTTAGCAACATTCACCCGAGGCTCTGGCCTCAGTAGGTGATCCTAATAAATAGTGGATGCGAAGGCGCATTGCTCACGCACTGTGTATTGCTCTTGAGGAATATAGTGGTTTTCCTCATGCTCCCTTTCATATATGTGAAAGGGGCAGGTAGAATTGGCTCACCCTATCTGAAGAGCCTTGTGCTCTAGATTTGGCCTATTGTTTTTTACAGTAATAAGGGGTAGAGGAGGGATGATGTAATTGTGTGGCCCCTCCTTATGGACCCTATGCTGTTCTAGCACTTCATCGCGTGGTGGCCACTCATAATGAGTGTTTAAGGGGGCCTTCCTATGTATGTACTCCTCTTGAAAGGGTCTATGTTGAATGGGAGTGCCCTTCGAAGGGGTGCCTCTATAGTCCTGTTCCGTCATGGTATGATGTGGACTATGTTGTGGGTCAAGCCGCCAAGGTGGTATAACCACATCCTTGGGGCTATAACAGAGGTGACTTGTGCCCCCTTGTACACTTTTTGTAGCTTTTGCCCATGATTGGGCTTAGCTATGGGGGTACACCATGGTGGTGGTCCTCTAAAATATATGTATGTTTTTATCTTCTTTACGATTTTTTTATGATACACTAAACAAAAGGGGCCACACAAACAAAGAAGTGATTATCTCATTTACAGATTAAATGTGTGCCCTAAATCTGGTTCAATGTGTTTTGATTTTTGTTTTGAAAGCCTTGTAAATAAAATTTTGTTGTACATGCAATATGAGGGCTCTTATGTCTCCCAAAATGGTCGCACCTTCAATATACCACTACCATACCATTATACCGAACCTCTCAATATACCCGCCATTACATGAGGGAAATTATTGGTATGCGAGAGCAGAACATTACGTGGAACATAGGCGGTACGAAAGGGGAATCGCTTTGTTTTTGACACCTACCATAGAAGACTTATCCTCATGCGCTGGGAATCACCCCAGCTACACTTGGTCAGCTTTCGTCAGGATTTACATCTAGCAATAGTCGCTATCGGGGTTATGTATGCAAAATTCAAGCCAAGGTGGTGATGAAATCCACCATTTGTCTTGATCAAGTGTTGGGGTTTTACGACAAACTTCTTGATGTTTATATTATCATGTGGTGTGTGTGGTTCTTTTTACTTGCACAAAGAAAGAAAACATGCAGCAAACTTCTCTATGCAAGCAAAGAAAGCAGAAAAATCATAGAAATAAAGACAAAAAATTATAGAGGATTTTCAAAAAACCTACCTCTTCTCTGCCCAAACCGGATGCCCCTGAGTTTCTGCTCAAAAAATGCACAGAGATCTAATCATCCCGGGGTGGGACGAATAGCAGATTTTGCCCCTGAGTTTCTACTCAAAATCTAAGTTTTCTATCTCCAAAACACATGCAAACTTGGGGTTAGGCAAAATGGGGCATTTTGAGATGACCGAGAAGGTCAAATTTTGCATATTCCGCCCTGATCACCCTGTATCCGAAGGCGCTCCATGTATGTTAGTAAAAGCAAAAAATAATGAAAACACAATCAAAACAAGTCAGAATGCATTCAAAATTGAACAACAACATATATGAGTCACCTAAAACAAGATGCAAAAGAAACAGTGAAGAAATGTGCTATAGATTTATAATCACTTTGGGGTGGGGCGATTAGGACTGCAACAGTGTGGGGGGCACCCGAGGGCAGGATGCCCACCATTTGGTGCTTGTTTTTAACACCAATCCACTTGGGATGGGTCCAAAACCTCCTAGGGGGTTGTGTCAACAAATTGGATGTGGGATTGTGGCCAATTTTTTAGGATTTGGGTCTGAATTGTGCTCCTAATGTTCACCCAATAACCTCCCTTCCAAATGATAGATCAAGGATGTAGGAACCACAATGAGGGTGAGGGTATAAATAGGCAAAACTCCATTGCTTCAAATGCTCCTGCTTCATCCTCATTTTGGGGTGAGAAGACTAACCATTTTATAGACCTAAAGGTCTACTTTGAATGTGCATGCAGGGGCGCCACTTGGCTATCATGCCTTGTCAGGGGAGAGAAGATTCCTCCCTAATTAAGGGATCCATGACTACCTCTATGGCTGCCTCTTTGAGCTTTGAAATGCTCACTCACACTCCCATGAATTGAAGGTGGAGTTGAGTGGCGGATCTGGGCTGCCATTTGTCAAGGTTTGACTTTTTTCCCGTAAAACCTGCTATTCGTCCTACCTTGGAGCGATTGCTGCTAATCATCCAAGGGTGGGGCAAATAGAATTCTAATCATCCCAGGGTGGAATGAAAAAGGAGCAGGGTGCTTGAAAGATGCCAAATTGACCTCTGACCTTCCAAAACTACTTTGGGAGTGGTTAGTACCACTATTTAACCTCTGGGGGCTGCCCTAGGGGTTGTGTATGCCAATTCGATCAGTTCTTGTAGCCACATAATCAGATTGCTGTTGTTTTTGTGTCTACAGTTGCCTTGAAAGTCCCAGTTTGGCTTGAACTTGTTGGAAATTTTGAGTAGTTGAGTTGTCATTTATGTCAAGAGTGAGTTGTCATTGATGTCAAAAATATGCATGGTTAAAATCTAGCAAGGTAAGGTTTCCTCCAGAGTAGTTAGAACCATGGGTTCTAAGTTGGTAATTAACAAGCTTGAAGAAGGTCTGATGACCAAATTTTGAGATCAGGTTGCAAAGGAGTGCAAGTAAAAATTAATATTATAATAATTCATTATTATAATATTAAAGGCCATTAAGGCCATTCAAAGAAGAAAATTGATTATGCATTGGCCGAAGTATTTTAAAATAAATAAATTTATTGTTTTAACCCTAAGGTTAAATAATAAAATTAATTTTATTTATTCTTATTTAACCTTAAGGTTAAATATCAATAAAATTAAATATTTCATTAAGTACCATTTCTAAAATCTAAATAGGCTGACATCATGCAAATTAGAGTAAATATATTTAAGGCTAAAATGCCTAAGGTGGGCTTCACCAAGCTAATTGGATAAAGGTGGCTAATTATTGTCGATACCATACTGGTAATTCAAAGGTTGGTAGATATTGGATCCCTATTGAGGACTGGCCTATTCAAATCCTATAAAGGCAAAGACAAGATATCCAAGGCATCCTTCATATGATATCCCTCTCTTGGTCCCATGAAAAAGATTGTTTTGGATGGAACAACACTACTAAGGGTGAGTATTCAGTTGCTCAAGGTTATTTGACCTTATGCCATAATAATCCCCACCATTCTTCTAACATATTTTATCTATTGTGGGCTCAAAAGCTTTGGCCTAAGGTGAGGTTCTTTAATTGGATTTTATTGCATCATAGGGTGCTTACTGATGAGCAACTTATGAAGCATGGTTTTCATGGCCCTTTTAGATGTGAAATGTGTGAAGAGAATGTATAAAATATCAACCATATTTTTATTGAGTGTACTTTAGCCTCTGAGCTATGGAGGAGAATGACCACTTTACTTGGCTTATAGTGGTACAATTTATTTACTTTTGAACAACTTTGGAGGGATTGGCCTAATCAAGAGGGTGTTGATCATTTTATTAGGCAATTAGTTTGGATGGGTTCTACCATTCTTCTTTGGAATATTTGTAATGAAAGGAACAACCAAATTTTTAATCAAGATAGGAAGGATATTCACTATATTTGGAAAAATACCATAGCCAACTTAGTTGAATCAGTCCATCAACTCCTTAATCACCCCCAAAACTCCCACCAAATATGGGATCAAGGGATGCAAAGAGTGAAGATTAAATATTCTAAGGGCAACCAACTTAAAGGGAATGTGAGTATTAGTAAGATGGATAAGACTAGAAATTTGCAACCTCCTCCTAAGGATTTTGGAAAAGTCAATACTAATGGAGCCTCTATATGGAACCCTGGAAAAGCCAGTGGGAGGAATTGGTAGACTTTCAGATGGCTCCCTGGTTTTTACTTTTACTAATAATTTGGGTATTCTTTCCAATAACCTTGTTGAGGGGTGTGGTATCCTCAGAGGCCTTCAGGAGGCTACTAAGGTTGGATGGGAAAAGGTGTTAGTTGAGTCTGACTCAACTTATGATTAATCTCTTGAAGACTCCTTCTAAGAATCATAAGGTAGACTGGAGAATAAAAAGAATTATTGAGAAGATTCAATTAATCCAGATGGAATTTTTTAAATTTGATTACAATCATGTGGTCAAATATCAAAACAAAAGTGATGATGCTTTAGCTAATTGGGCTTTGTACAAAGGTGATCTTAATTGTTATGGCCACCCTCCTATATGGTGGGCTTATCAAATTAGGGAAGCTCTTCTTTTTATCATTTCTTTGGATGGCTCCAATTCTGAAGGTACCTAGTTTCTTCTTGCTTTTTTTTTTTTTGCTTCTCTTTGGTTCATTCAATTTTTTTTAGTTCCCTAGCTCATTCTATTCTTTATTTTGTTTCCTCTGTTGATTCTTGCCTTAATAGTATTTTGGTCTAGATAGGTCATTGTTATGTTCAATTTTTTTTTCTTTTTTCTTTTTTGTTTTTTTGTTTAGTTTTTTAAGGTGGGTGGGTTCTTTTGTTTTGTTTTGTTTTGTTTTTGTGTTCTTTGTGTTGTTTTTTGTTGTTCATGTGTTTTTGTTGTTTTGTGTTTTTTTTTATGTTTTTTGTTATCGTTCTTGTGTTTTTTTCGTTCTTGTTCTTGGGTTTCTCTTTGTTTGTGTTATTTCGTGTTTTTATGTGTGAGTGTTTTCTATGTTTTTTGTTTTTGTTTATTGTTTGTTGTTGGTTGTTTTTTTTTTTTTTTTTTTTTAATTTTTAGGTTTTGGTTGTGTTTATTTTTCATGTTTTTTTGGGTTATGTCTTTGTATTGTTCTGTTGTTTTTGTCTTGTTTGTGTTTTATTATGTGGTTCTTGTGTTTTTCTATGTGGTTTGTGTTGTGGTTTCTTTTATCTTATTGTGTGTGTTTGGTTGTGTTTTTGTTTTTGACATACTCAAGGAGCATGTTTTTTATTTTATTTTATTATTTTTGTTGTTATTTACTTATTTTTAAATTGGTTTTGTGTGTTTGTTTTCTCCTTGAGTATGTCAAAGGTGGTAGTCCAGGTCTGATTCCTGGGTGTTTTTGGTGGAATGGATACCCCTGCCTCCTTGGGTCTTATCGAAAGTGGCATCCCTTTTGGGATGTTTTCCAAAAATAAAAAAAAATAAAGTGCCTAAGTTGGAAAAAGTATGTTATTATTAAAAATTATTTTTACACTTGCTCGACTTCGTCTTCGAATGCGATAGAAGGAGATAGTTGGTTTCATGAATTTTGAAAGAGGAAGAAGAAAAAATAGAATAATTTGATCCCTACTCGACCACCATAGTATCCAAACTGGGAAGTAAGGATTGCACAATGTTTTTGGGAATAGTGAGTGCAGAGTTTGATCCGCGTAAGGTTTGTTTTTGGTAGAAGGATATTTTGCCCTCATGTGCCAATGGGAATACTGAAGAAGGAGCAAGCACTCCTTGGTTTACGAGGGTGTCTTAGCCCATATAGTTGAGGCCCTAGTGCTATGGTGTGCACAATGTGAGAGGTCATGGGTTCGAGCATTGGCGTAGACTTAAATTTTTACTAAGGTATGTCCTATGTTTTATCTAATTATACCTATAATCGCTATAGAACTATTAGAATTTGGGGATTCATAAGGAGTCTTGGTGCTAGGTATATAGTGTTTATTTGATGCGTAAAGTATTGTTTAGACTATTATGGTGCATTCTTGGGCAGTGAGCACCATTGACCTTGGGAGACATAAGGGTTTATTTTATAATTTTTATTTAGCATTAAGTTTTTAAAAAATAATTATTGTGGATATTGTAAAAGTTATTTTAGGATTGATAAGGGTTTTATTTATTTATTTCTTTTTTTGAATTTACATGGTGTAATCGATAGCCACCACGAATCCAGGCAGGTTGTCCAACTTTTATGGCTGCCATAGTATTCTGTGTTGTCCGCCCCAGAAACCGCCACATAGATCTTCATGCAATCCGCCCCTATAACCACCATACCATAATCATTTTAAACCTTTTACGTCACTAAAAGCACTAGGAAAGGGACAAGCATTCAGTCCGTCGAGGCCCGAGATTTGAACCTTGGACCTCCACCCCCTTATGGGGTTTGGATGAACCAATTGGTATACACCTCGAACCTTATAAGGGTTTTATTAAATCTATTTTTTGTGAGTGTTTAAAAATTCAGAGGGATCTATAAGGTGTACAAGGGAAATTGATATGTATGTTATTTTTGATAAAATTATTTGAGTTAAAATATTAAGTTTGGAGATTATAAGGTGTATAAAAGGACTTGATGTTTTGTGAATAAATTATGGTAACCTAACCCTTGAGATTGGCAAAAGGTTTGATCTTGTTAAAAAAGGTTTTGAAGTCTACTCTTCATCAAGTAAAAGATATGGGCACATTCTTCTTTTGTTGAATTAATTGATTGGTTGAGGTTTTCTGAAAAAAATATTGGAGTGAAAAGGACTTAGTTAAGTTTTCCTTTGTTGGTTTGTTGAGTTGATGAGTTTTCTAAAATGGAAGTAAATACTATAAACTTTGTTTGATAAGCATCATTGGAGATTTTGAGTGAGTGAATGCATACTTCATTGTTGGGTAATTGAGATACCTTGTTGTTGAGTTTGAATATTGGATTAGGGTTTGTGCAAGAACATGAGTATCATTGTTATGTGAAGTTGTGAACTATATTGAACTAGGGTTTGTGAAAGAACATGAGTATCATTGTTACATGAAGTTGTGAACTATCTTGAACTAGGTTTTGTGAAAGAACATGAGTATCATTGTTATGTGAGATTGGTTAAAAAGAATTGTTGGAAATAATTGAGTGAGTGTTCATTGGTTGGACTAGGGTTTGATAACAAGGATTGTTTCATTAAGTGATTGATTGAGTGGAGTTGGTTAAGCCTATTCAAATGGATGTATTGAAGTGATAGTTCAAGTTCTATGAACCAAATTATTCCTTATTCTGAATTGATTTGAGAAAGAGTTTGAGTGTTAGTGAATGTGAAGCATATTGAGTCTCTAACAATTCTCTATATGTTTCTATGAGAAAAAGAGAGATTGAAAGTGATTGAGCATTATTGTGAGTAAGAAGCATATTGAGTCTCTAACAATTCTCTATATGTTTCTATGATATTGGACAAGTTCTAGTAAGGACTTGTTGAGCATATTTGAGGTAAGTCTTAGATAAGACTTGTGGATAGATTGGTGTGAGATTTTGTGGAAGCTTACAATACAGAATTGAGGACATAAATTATTGAGCATATTGGACAAGTTATAGTGAAGACTTGTTGAGCAGATTGGACAAGTTCTAGAGATGACTTGTGGATAAATTAATGTGAGATTTTGTGGAAGCTTACAAGGAAGATTTGAGATAAGTCTTTGAGAAAACTTGTGAGCAGATTTTATTGATTGATTTATTCAAACTTTGAGTTAAGTTTTAGGGTAGATCTAGCAGAGTTGATTTTAGATTAAGTCAAGCTTTGTGTTAAGGGTTGAGAATAAATATTGAGGATAGATTTGTGCTACATCGAAGGAATGTATTTAGTGCAAATTTATGGATAGAGTTTTGTGCATATTTGAGGATAGGTTTGTACCATATGAGAGACAAATATTGATCAAATTTATGCTAAAATAAAGGAATTTGTTTAGTGCATATTTGAGGATAGAGATTGAGCATATTTGTGTTAAACCAAAGGACTATGTTTAGTACATATTTGAGTATAGATGTTGAGTAGATATGTGATATATTGAAGGACTATGTTTAGTATAGATTTAAGACAAAGCTGAGTGCAAGCTTTAGACATGACATAGTATAGAGGATGACAATCTCTAGTGGATATAGATCCATTAGCCAGCGTAGTGAGGAAATATCTTCTAATTGAGGATATGAGTCTTCAGTGGATAGAGATCCATTATCCAATGTAGTGGATCTCTCATTGTTATGTGAGATTGGTTAAAAAAAAAAATTGGAAATAATTGAGTGAGTGTTCATATGGTTGGAATAGGGTTTGATAACACGGATTGTTTCATTAAGTGATTTATTGAGTGGAATTGGTTAAGCCTAGTCAAGTGGATGTGTTGAAGTGATATTTCAAGTTCTGTGAAACAAATTATTCCTTATACTAAAGTGATTTGAGAAATAATTTGAGTGTTAGTGAATGTGAAGCATTTTGTGTCTCTAAAAATTCTCTATATGTTTTTGTGAGAAAAAGAGATATTGAAAGTGAATGAGCATTATTGTGAATAAGAAGCATATTGAGTCTCTAACAATTATCTATATTTTTCTATGATATTGGACAAGTTCTAGTGAGGACTTGTTGAGAATATTTGAGGAAGTATTAGAGAAGACTTGTGGACATATAGGTATGAGCTTTTGTGGAAGATTACAATACAAAATTGAGGACAAAAATTATTGAGTAGATTGGATAAGTTCTAGTGAAGACTTGTTGAGAATATTGGACAAGTTCTAGTGAGGACTTGTTGAGCAGATTGGACAAATTCTAGAGAGGACTTGTGGATAGGTTATTGTGAGATTTTGTAGAAGCTTACAAGCCATATTTGAGATAAGTCTTTGAGAATATTTGTGAGTAGAGTTGATTGATTGATTTGTTCAAACCTTGAGTTAAGGTTTAGCGCAAATCTAGCAGAGTTGATTTGAGATTAAGTCAAGATTTGTGTTAATGCTTGAGAATAGATATTGAGGATAGATTTGTTCTAGACCAAAGGACTATGTTTACTACATATTTTTGGATAGAGTTTGGTACATATTTGAGGACAGGTTTGTGCCAAACCAGATATAGAGATTGAGTAGATTTATGCTAAATAAAAGGACTATTTTTACTGTAGATTTAAGGATAGAGATTGATCAGATTTGTTTTAAACTAAAGGACTATGTTTAGTATATATTTTAGGAAAGAGATTGATGAGATCTGTGCTAGATCAAAGGACTGTGTTTAGTATAGATTTTAGATAGATCTAAGTGCAATATTTAGAGGTGATAGAATATAAAGGATGATAGTATCCAATGGATAGATATCCATTAGCTAGGGCAGTGAGGATAGCTCTTTCGAGTGAGGACATGAGTGTTCAGTGGATATAGATCCATTATCCAGTGTAGTGGAGTCAGTAGTTTTTCTTTAAGATCACCAACTATATTAGAGGATAAATGAGTTCTCCTATGGATAGAGATCCATGAACCAGAGCTAAGGAGATTGGTATCTCTTATGGATAGAGATTCAAAAACTAGATTAGGGGATTGGTGTCTCCTTTGGACAAAGGTCCATAAGCATTGTAATAGAGAAAGGTTTTCCAAGATATTTGTTTAGAAAATATTAGTGAAATATTTTCTCCGTGGAGTAGCCCACATTGGGTGAACCACATTAAATTGGTGTCTCTATTGTGTGTGATGATTTGTGCATTACTTTAGTTACTATTATTGATATTACCATTGATTATATTGGATAATACTATTTGGGAAAGAAAAGTAAAAAGTGGTCTTATACTATTCACCCCCCTCTCAGTATAATCTTGTGTTCTTTAATTTGTATCAGAGCTAGTTCCTTCAAAAAAGGTTTAACAGCTTGAAGAAATATCTTACAAGAACACAAATGGCAAAGAAAGGCAAAATTAGAACCATGATACACAAGAAGAAAATAACACACATGGTCATGAAAGAAAAGGAAGATGAATTTCATATTGTTGTTTTGGGAGGAAAAATAGAAATATATTCAAGAGATGAATCAAGCAGAGGAGAAAAGGCTAGATTAATAAATGTTTGTACATGATGTGGGAAGATAGGTCACATTACAGCTTATTGTACACAAGAAGGTGAAGAATATTTTGTTTGTGGTTAAATCAATCATGATGCAAGTTATTGCAATGGGTTTAGTAGCAGTGAAGATGAAGATGGTATTTTTAGAATTGAAGTATTAGAGGATGGTTCAAAAAAATATAATAGGGATAGTCAAAATAGGTATGAAGAAGATGATATTAAATTAAGTCCCAATTGTCTAGTGGGAGGGACTAGAGAGGGCTCTGCTAGGATTTGATGAGGAAAAACTACTCTGCTAGGGTTTGATGAAGAAAAACTGCTCTACGAGGATGGCAGCAACTTTCGAAGAAGGTCTAAAAAATTGGAGGAATGTCGTGATGGCATCGAGTCTGGCACAGATAGTGCATGCTCGTGATGTTTTTAATCTGAAAATGACTGTAAGGAACAAGATTTTATAGTTCATGTCGAGAACCACTTTTTAAAGAACAATGGATGTTTGGAATGATGTGAAACCAGACCAGTTCTAGTGGTTCAACCAGACTTGATGGCAGAAGATGTGGAGTATCTAACCAAACATGCCCTTATTGGAAAATTTTTGGGCATCCAAATTTCTCTCCCCTTTATGGAGGCTTGGGTCAGGAAGACTTGGAATCTTGAAGGCGATGTGGAGGTGATGCTAAGTGCGAACAATTATTTTATGGTGGTTTTCTATTGTATTGCAGATCGTAACAAAGCATTTGAAGGGGGTCCTTATTTCTATAACCAAGTGGGACTCTTTATTAAACCCTGACATGTGGGTTTCAACCCATCAGAGGAGTTGTCGTCATGGGTTCTAGTATGGGTACGACTTCCATGGCTCCCGTTGGAATTCTGGAGAACTAATATCTTGCATAAGATTGCCCTTCTGCTTGGGAAGCCGGTTGGACCATCACAATAGACAATGGATAAAAATGTAATCTCTGTTGCTCGTATTTGTGTTGAAATTGACTTAAATAATACTATTCCAGATTCTATTGAAATACAATTTGGATCAACTACATGGGTTCAAAAACTTGACTATTAAACTCTTCCATTTTGTTGTCAGATTTACCATGAATATGGCCACCTACAAAGGAAATGCCCTAATTTTATCCTACCGGTGGCTTAAAATCTTGGGCCCTCTCAATCTAGACAGAGTTTGGATAAAGGAAAAGCCTTTATAAGAAGGGGAATGAGATAAGGAAGGTTTTTTCTAGTAAAATCCTAAAATAGAGGATGAAGGGCAAATAAAGGCCTTAAGGATAGCCAGCCAGATGCTCTTCTCAATCGTTTTAAAATATTATATGATCTTGATCAGTGCAAGGATATACTTGAAATGTTGCTACCTGATGCAAATATAATAAGGCTAAATTAGATGTCTCTTCTTGAGGGGGAACTTAAGGAATCAGATCTAGGGGGTTTAAATGAAGAATAAAGGGCATTAGATATGAGTATATGGGACATGGTTGGGTCTAGCCCTATAAGGGAAACTATTTTGGAAAGTGGTAAAAATTTAGTTATACCCTCTCCTACTCAGGCACTGATGCAGTCATCCTTGGACTACAAAACTCCTACGATGTTGGGATTGTAGTAGAAAATAATTATAAAAAAAATTCGGATAAGAATATGAAGGTGGGTCGGAAGAAGGACCAGGATAAAATTAAGTTAATGGGGGAGACTTTGGTGGAGTCAGGATTGGTGATAACATTGGACTCCCATTTTTATAACCCCCAAAAATGATTATCCTCTCATGGAATGTAAGGGGCTTGAATAGCATCCTCAAAAAAAAAGTTGTTCGTGATTTGGTTCATGTGCATTCTCTAGATGTGGTGTTTATTCAGGAGACTAAATTTTTTATTGATAGTATGTTCAATATTACTCCCAAGTTGTGGATAAGGGGATAATGCCAGTGTATTGGTGCATGTGGATATGCTAGTGGCGTTGATTGCTTATGGGATTCGGTTAAGATATCCCCTCTTACTTGGATTTCTATCAAATGGTCTATTTCGATGGTCAGGCATAATAATGAATTTGGTGAAACCATCCTACTTACAAATGTGTATGCTCCTGTTGATTACAATGGTAAAGAGTATTTGTGGGAGCACATTTATTTTGTGAGAAGTTTGGTTCCCGTGTACCCATGGATTTTGGCTAGAGACTTCAACTCTATCACTTGTCTGGAGGAGAAACATGGTGGGGTGGACCGTCTCGAGCCTTTTTATTCTATCTTCAGTGCTCATATCCAGGACCTAAACTTGGTTGTTATCAAAACCAGATAATGGGATATTTACTTTGCATAATAGAAGATGTGGGGAAGCTTCCATATCAAAGAGACTAGATAGGTTTTTGATATCCAGTTATTGGATGGGTAATAACAGAAGTGGTAGTTCTATGATTCTGGAGGGTAGGGGATCTGATCATTGGCCTATAAAACTCTTTTCTTTGGAGTTAGGGCTAAAAAATAATCCCTCCTTTAAGTTTCAACTTATGTGGTTTCATGATCCTAATCTTCACGATTTCATGCGAGGCTGGTGGACCACTAACAAACCTTCTCATGGCACTGCTATGTATTCCTTTATGAAGCAACTACAATTTGTAAAACATAAATTGAAGAGATGGAATAGACTAAATTTTGGGAATATTTCCTTGGCTAAGTTGGCAGCTCTTAGGAGGATGGAATAATCTTAAAGGAATATTATAGATCAGGGATTCACAAAGGAGCTTCTTATTCAGGAATATGAGGCTGTGAAAGACCTTGTTGAATGCGAACTGAGGGAAGAATTTTTTTGGAAACAAAAATCTCGAGTAGATTGGCTTCAGGAAGGGGATAGGAACACAACCTTCATTTATAACTTAGTTAAGGCTTGTCATAATGGTAACCTGATTACCTCTCTTGTGAATTCTTAGGGTGCCCTGCTCTCTTCTTGCAGGGATATTTTAGAAGAGACTAAGAGGTATTTTTTCTCTCTCTTCAAGGAGGACTCCCTATCATATGATGAGAATGAAAAGCTTATTCTAAAATGTATTCTAGAAATATTTTCTAGAGAGATGAATAAGCACTTGATGGGTCCAATTTCCCTTGAGGAGTTGGAAAATGTTGTATTCAATATGAAAAAAGGAAAAGCCCCAGGCCTAGATGGATTCTTGATTGAGTTTTATCAGGAGTTTTGGGATTTAATAAAATTTGATCTTTTGGAGGTGGTCCATGAGTCCCAAAAGAACAAATAGATGCTAAGGGCCCTAAATGATACCTTTGTGGTGCTTATACCCAAAAAAGAGGGAGCAAATTCGTTGGATATGTTCAGGCCTATTACTCTCTGCAATGTTGTGTATAAGATCATCACAAAAATTATTATTGAGAGGTTGAATATATGGTTGAGCAAAATCATCTCTGAGGAGCAAGGAGGGTTTGTTGCTGGCCGAAAAATCTTGGATGGGGTTTTTATTACTATAGAATCTATTCACTCGATGGAAACTTCTAAGGAGAAAACTATGTTCATTAAGTTGGACATGGCCAAAGCCTATGATTGGGTCAGATGGTCCTTTCTTTAGAAAGTTCTTACTGCTTTTGGATTTGAGGAGGAATGGATTAGATGGGTGATGAGTTGTGTTTCTTCTTCCTCATTCTTTGTTCTTGTTAATAATGAGCCATCAGAGCTATTTGAGGCCTCAAGGGTATTGAGGCAAGGATATCCTTTATCTCCTTATTTGTTTATCATTATGGTGGAAGGGTTGGGAATATTGCTCAAGTCTCAAGTCATGTAGGGTCTCATTCAGGGGTGGAAGTGGGATAGTAGTTTGCCACCTCTTTCCCACCTTCAATTTGTTGATGATACTATTTTGTTGGGAGTTGCCACTATCAGGGAAGCTGGCAATATTAGACAGTCTCTTGACATATATCTTGGTGCTTCTAGACAATTGATTAATGAGGACAAGTCTTCTATTTTCTTCTTCAATACCCCTCCTCTTATTCAATCCAGGATTGCTCGTATTCTAAGATTTCAGGTTGGGACTCCCCCCTTCATTTATCTTGGTATTCCAATTTCATCTCATCCTCTACCTAGATCTTCTTGGCATTATATGCTTGATAAGTTTAGAAGGAAGGTGAATCACTGGACTTTCAAATGGCTATCCACTGTATGTAGAGTGTTGCTTTTAAAATATGTTGTTCAAGCTTTACCCATTTATAGATGTTTTGTACAAATAGCTCCCTCTCACTTCATCAAGGACATGGATGCTTTGTCAAGATATTTTTTATGGTCTATAAAACTTGATCAATCTAAATGGAGTTTGGTTAGGTGGGATTCTATATGTATGCTGGTGCAATAGGGAGGTCTTGGGTTGCGACAGACATCTCTTTTTTGGTAGGCTTTGGCTACAAAAATTTATTGGAGATGGTGTACCTATCAAGATCAGATTTGGGCTTAAATATTATCTTGTAAATACTTGAGAGGTATTTCTGAGGCTGAGATCCCTAGAGTCAGCTTGGTTGGGAAAGGTTCAGTTATCTAGGACACTCTGAAAAGAGGAGCTAATTCAATCAAGTAGGGTTTTTTTTGGATTTGCAATTAGGGATTAAATGCTCTTTTTTGGGAGGATTCTTGGGATGGTCACCCTCCTATATTGAATCAATATCCTAGGTTATGTTCCCTAAGTATTTTTTTCTTGGAATTAGGTTGGTCTCATGTGGAGGACTTTAAAAAAATCTAGTCTTTTGGAAATATGGATATTTATAGGTGGAAAGATCTACAAGAATGGGCCCAAGGGTACTGGACAAGGACAGAGAGGTGCTTGCTCTTATTCTTATGGGGTGGCTTTGTTCTTCATTGAGGGGTAAATATATTCTAGCTTGGAAGCTTGATCCTAAGGGAACCTACTTGGTAGCCTATGGTTATCAGGTTCTTGATAAGAAAAAGTATGGGAGTCTTCCTATCACTTGGTGGAAAAAGGTGTGGAACAAATTTGCCTAGCCAAAATATAATTTCTTTCTGTGTTTGGTAGCTCGTAATAAATGCCTCACTTGGGATAATGTGAGGAAGAGGGGATTTCAGGGTCCCTCTTTTTGTGTCCTTTATAGTAAGAATTAGGATGACTCTTCTCATTTATTTTTCCAATGCTCATTTGCTAGAGACATTTGGCACCATTGGTGGAACGCTTGGAACCATCCATGTTTTCATGTGCTATCCCTGGTGGATTTTTGGAGTAGTCTGGGAAGACCTCTGGCCAAGGCCCCCTTCCTTCGGATGTCTTGGAATTTGGGCCCTTCTTTTATCATCTGGAAAATTTGGATTGAATGAAACCGACACATATTTATGGGCAGTTATTTTGTTGTTCAATAGATCTGGCAAAGGATCCTGTATATGGTTTAGGAAACCATCCATAGCAAATGTGATGTGGACCCTCTTTTGGATTCTAGGGATGAGAATATACAACAATCCCTTGGTATCTTTGGGGACGGTGTGAACTCTTCTAGCCTTAGTAGGGTTCCTTAGCTTAGCAAGAAGGTTAGGAGAGATGGTAGGTGGAGGCCACCCCCTAGAGGAGTTTTAAAAATTAATACTAATGGATCGTCCATGGGTAATCCTGGACATGCTAGCATTGGCGGTGTTGGGAGAGACTCTAATGGTGGTGTTAGTTTTTTATTTTCAATTTATAAAGGTGTTCACTCCAACAATTTTGTGGAAGCTCTTGCAATTATTGAGGCCTTGCGGAGGGGGTTTTATCTTGGCTGGCATAGGATTATCTATGAGTCTGACTCTCAAATTATGGTTAATATTTTAAATAGTAAAATTGTGGAGAAAGTTAATTGGCAGTTGGCCTCTGTAGCCATTCAGATTCTTATAATGAGTGAAGAGTTCAAATTTATATCCTTTGTGCACATTCCAAGGGAATGGAATGTGGTTGTTGATTACCTAGCCAAAAGGGCTTCTGAGCTGTTGGATCCTTGAAGTATCGATAATTGGGAGAGTCTCTCATCTAGGGACTCTCAACACCTGTGGGAGTTTATCCACAAGGATGTACAGACTTAATGTGGTTTGTTCTTCTTTGTCTTTTCTAGGTGTCATTCTAGTCTAGTGGTTTTAGCCTATTTGGTTATTTATTTGAGTCCTGGTTGGAAGCTTAGTTGTACTATGTAATCCAGACTTTTTATCAATATTTTTTTACCCCTTTATTTAAAAAAAAAGGTATGAAGAATAAACTCTACTTTGGACAGTAAAATAAATTGAAGACCAAAGAAAAGAAAAAAAATTAGAAAAATAAAATGAAGAAGCCACACTTAAGGAACTTGTTGAGTTGAAAAAGGAGAACTTATAATTAAAGGCTCAAATACAAGAGGATGAGAAATGTAAGACAAATATTCTACAATATCTCTCTGACTTGAAAGTTAAGGTTGAAAAGACAAGGAAAGCTAAAAAATATATGGTTGAACAGTCAAAGGTAAAAGAGCTAGAATATGAAAGACTTATTGTTGATCTCAAAGAATTAAAAATAGAGAACTCATGATTAAGGGTTCAAGCTCAAGAAGATACAAAAGTAAAAGTAAATCTTCTACAAGAGCTTACTAAATTCAAAATTAAGGTTGAAGATGCAAGAAAAATGGAAGAAGGTATAGCTGAAGAATTAAAGATAAAATATCTAGAGTGTGAAAAATTAGAACATGAGATAGTTTCACTAAGGATGGAAGTAAAATTCTCTAAGGAAAACCTACATAATTTTGAGAAAAATTCAAAGAATTTGGACATTATTATCAATAAACAAAGATCATAAATCACCAAAACATGACTTAATTTTGAAGAATAACAAGGAAAATAGGAAGCAGAAACAACAGAGTCAAGCTCAAGCATGAAAGAAGAAGCTTCAATACAAGAGAGTAAAAGAAAAAATGAGACTTCTACAGATAAGTTGGACAATATAAATTTCAACAAGGAAATGAACAATGCACAAATAAGGGACAAATGGAACATGAAACATGATAGGGTAGAAGAGACTAAGAGACGAATGAGTTCAAGGTAAGGTTTCTTCAATAGATGATGCTTCTCATATCACAGGTTTGGACATAAGGCTACACAATGCAGGACACATGAGGAATATGGAAATTTTATAAATAGGCATCACTTTCAAGGGTATTGCTACTCTTGTAATCAGTTTGTTCACAAGGGAGTAAATTGCAGGGCACATGATAGGAATGGATATGGATTCATTGGGAGAAACTACAAGATATTTGCACCTTCTAGGAATCACAACATTAAGTGTTATAAATGCAATAATGTTGGGGATATAGCCAAGTGGTGTAGAGAAAAATTTCTAGATATTCCAAGGATAGGCAAGAAAGAGGATTCTCAAAGGGTTCAAAAAGGTATGACTTCAAAAGTATGGAAAGAGAAAGTTGACAAAGGAAAAGAGCTTTGCAATATGGGAGTATATTTACTCCCACCCCAAAATTAACCACCTCAGGAGGAGGTGGGGGAAGAGCTAAGCTAAGAGTTTCATTCTTAGCCTTGATCCCCAAAGGTGATCCTTTTCCATTGATGTCAGAGGAGGAGAGATTTGATTTAAGAAGAGAGTATTGAGTCAGGGGGATCAATTTCCCAGGGGTAGCAGATTTGAAAAAGGTTAAGTAAAAGGTAAAAGGTAATTGGGTTGTCATCAATGACAAAGGGGGAGATTGTTGGACATTTTGAGTAGTTGAGTTGTCATTGATGTCAAAAAGGTGCATGGTCAAAAGTTAGCAAGGCAAGGTTTCCTCCAGAGTAGTTAGGACCATGGGTTCTAAGTTGGTGATTAACAGGTTTGAAGAAGGTTTGACAACCAAAGTTTAAGATCAGGTTGCAAATGAGTGCAAATAAAAATTAATATTATAATAACTCGTTATTATAATATTCAAGGCAATCAGGGCTACTCAAATAAGGAAATCAATTATGCATTGGCCAAAGTATTTTAAAATAAATTAATTTATTATCTTTAACCCTAAGGTTAAATAATAAAATTAATTTTATTTATTCTTATTTAACCCTAAGGTTAAATATAAAAAAATTAAATATTTAGTTAAGTACCATTTCTAGAATCCAAATGGATCGACATCATGCAAATTGGAGTAAATGTATTTAAGGCTAAAGCACCTAAGGTGGAAAATGTATGTTATTATTGAAAATCACTTTTACACTTTCTCGACTTCGTCTTCGCATGTGATATAAGGAGGTAGTTGGTTTCACAAATTTTGAAGGAGGAAGAAGAAGACAAAAGGGAAGATTTTGATCCCTACTCGACCACCAAAGAAGCTAAATTGGTAAGTGAAAGCATGAGATTCCGGAAGCTTTTTAGAAAGAACAACTACTTCGATGCATTCAAATCAAAATAACGCCTAAGTCCTAGAACACGAAATGCATTAAACGAAAGAGGCAAATAGATCGAAACCAGTTACAAGAATTTAGAGAGAAGTCACAGCCCTTTTATTAAACTTGTTAACCACGGTTACAAAATCGCCTCCTCCCCTTTTAGGGGCTAGGAGCGTTAAATGGATTCGGTTACAATCTTGATCATTGATCCCTCTTCCGCATGCCCACGTTTGAAATGGGCGGGCCAAATGTTGTCGCCGCTTACACTGATGAATCCTCACTTCTTGTTGCTCCTCCAGAGGGCCACTGCCATTGAAACAGTCGGCCAATCTGCTCTCACTGGAATTCGTCCCTGGGTAGGACGAATTCTGTTGTTATTCGTCCCTGGGTGAGACGAATTCTACTGTGTTAGAACGCCGAGTTGCTGCCGCTCCAATGTCGAACCTCGGGACCTCCAAAACACCTGCAAACAGAGGGGTTATGTAATTGGGGCCATTTTGGGATGACCCAGATGGTCGGATTCTCCCAATTTGGCCTCTATCCTCGAGAATTCGATGTCGCTACCTGCAAGTTAGAGGGACCACAAAGCGACAAAAAGCATGGTGAAATCTAATCAAAACATCATGGAAATGGAGCTATGAGTTAATTAAATAGAATAACATAAGATGCAACATGAACTAATAATCTAGAATGCTTTTAGAACAAAACTTAGAAAATGCGGGGGTGCCCAAGTGGGCCTCCCACCGTTGGCACTTGATTTCGGCGCCAATCCACTAGGGATGGGCCCAAAACCTCTTAGGATTGGGGTGTCGGCAAATTGGTGGTTTAAGGTGGTCAAATGTTGGATTTGGGTTGGATCCACGCTTCCAAAAGCCACCCAATAACCTCCCTTGCGAAAGAGATTAGTGGATGTGAGAAGGTGAATCAAAAGATGCAAATGGGTGTTCAATTGGACAGCACTTCGTTGCTTGAAATCGCCTCCAATCTGTCCTCTTTTGGGTGGGAAAGTCCACCATTTTATAGACCCATGGGGTCTCTTTGGAGGGGCATGCAGGGATGCCATGTGGCGGCCATGCCTTCCCAAGAGGGAGGAGACTCCTCCCTGACTTGGGCTTCCATGACTGCCCTTGTGACGATCCATCAACCGCCAACCTACCCACCTACACGCGCATGCATGGCAGGAGGCAATAATTGACTGTCCTTGGCTGCCACTTGGCGGCATTTTTCTTTTTGCCCGTTAAACCTGGAATTCGTCCCGACCGAGAGACGATTTCAGAATTCGTCCCTGGGTGAGACGAATCCCAGTTAGTATTCGTCCCTGGGTGAGACGAATACTTGGACAAAGTGCCTAAATGTGCCAAATTGCTTCTTGACCTTACAAAATTGCTATGAAAGTGGTTAGGACCACTGTTTGACCTCTGAGGGCTGCCCTGGGGGCTGTGTTTGTCAAAGCGATCAGTGTTTGCAGTCACATAATCGGATTGGTGCTGTTTTGGTGTCTACAGATGCCCCTTTTTGGGATGCGTTGTGCATGGCGCAGCGTCGAGCAAAAATAGATAGCCAAAGCACTAATGATTAGGGTTTCTTGGTAACCTAATCAACTTTTGATGCCCCAAGCATGGAAAGGGCATGCATTCTTGAATCCTTGCTTCTGACGAGCTAAGGAATTTGATTTCAAGTATTAACCTATTTTGGTGAGGTGTGACTTGAGCTTGGACATTGATCAGTCATGATTAGGCAAAGGGCGCAACCTTTTGTCCACGGGGGAACCTTGTGTTCATGATTCACGAATGCCAAGTGTTTGATCAATTTGATTGTTGCTTGTTTACTGCCCCAAGCAGGAGCGTAATTGTCTTTGTCAATGATTCTTTGAATGCATGTCGTTTTCCTTAATTGGGTGTGTGCTTGTTGATTGGTGACTAAGTGTGACTACCCCCTCAAGCGACGAATCGATGAGGGAATGACCTTCGTGAGAAAAGCGACGAGTCGCTTGACCCAAGATGACTTGTGCAAGGGTGCCTTTAGATGGTTTATCGTTAAGCATGTGCAATTTTTCCAACATTTGGACCTATTTTTGGTGGGTGTTAACCCTTTTTGCGACGTTGCTTGGAGCTGAAATTGGCAAAAATCCGTCTTCCCATGGAGCGGTCCGGCTAAAGTAGCCTTCTTAGGGAGTAGGATAATGACAATTTGTGACCCCAACGTCTATTTTGTATGCCCGGGATGTCAAGTGCAACAGCACTCTTATCGGGCAAATTTATTGTTTGTTTTTAGTGCATTTTTGTTCATTTTTTGATGTTTTTGAAGTTTCTGGCCTGAATTCGTCCCAGGGTGGGACGAATTCCAGCTGTAGAATTCGTCCCTGGGTGGGACGAGCGCTAACCAGAGCGCTCATCCCAGTCAAGGATGAATTCCAGCTCAAAAGGCCTATTTAAGGGCCAAAACTTGAATTTGGGCTCATTTGTGTCAAATTTTTCTTGCGATTTTGGAGCTCTGGGAGGAGGAGGTAATTCTGCGAAGCGAAGCGCTGCTGAAATTCTCTCTGCCATCATGAGTGCACAAACTGGTTCGAGCGGCGGAGCCGAAGCGAAACCTGTAAGTGCCTCCTAGAGTTTATTTTTGTTTTTAAAGCTGTAAGTTTGTTGTTTTTCTGTACAGTTTTTTTTTCTATGATTTTAATTAATTTTTTTGTTGAATTTTTTTCTTTTTGTAGGTTGTTAGGAGCCGGTACCGTGTACCTGCTGCTTTTATTGAGGCATGGGGAGCACTGTATGATGATGACTGGGAATGGCTTGATGCCCTTGGGCTCAAGAAAGTGGCTCGACTGGAGCCTGTGGTCCCGGATCAGGCTTATCTGACGGCCCTGATCAAACTTTGGGATCCGCGGACCAACACCTTCCATCTTCCGATCGGGGAGATGACTGTGACTCTAGAGGATGTCTATCGGCTTCTTCGGATTCCGATAGATGGACTGCCTATCAAGACATCGCCGCGTGATCAACGGACTGTTGTGCTGACGAGATGCTTCGGGCATGGGGAGCGGCTGGGTGTAGAAAACCCAGTGGAGACAGTCGAGGTGGACTGCAAGGCTAGAGGGATTTTGGTTGGATGGTGGCAGGAGAGGGGGGTGTTAGGAGTGAGGCACGCATTCTTGATGGGCCTCATTTCTAACATGCTACTACCTGACTCGTCAGGTGCGAGGTTCCCGTGGAACCTGCTGGATTTGGTGTGGCAGTTGGTAGAGTGCCCGATAGAGGCACCGCTGATTTTGAGATGGGGACAGACACTGTTGGCACAGCTCTACGGGGAGCTGTACGGGGTCCGCTGTCGGCAGCGGAAGGGGGTCAGCTATAGTTATCTACTGTAGTGCTGGGGTTGGCAGCACATAGCAGTTGAGAGGCCGACCGGGTTACCATGGATGACTCGGGCGGCGATGGAGGATGAGGAGATAGGCTATGCAGCTCTGTGGCGGCGGTCTACGGAGCAGGGGCAGAGTCGGCGATGGGCAGGTGTCGTAGAGCACTATACTGATGCCTTCTCTTGGCTCACTCTAGGGGAGGTGGTTTGGCACCCTTATCGAGACTGTCCAGCCTAGCCGGAGGCTGGAGAGTGGCTCCGACGGGTACGTAGGGAGCGGTGGTTGATTGGGCGGCATGGGACCGAGCATGAGTTATTCTCATATAGCCGGGTTACACGACAGTTTGGGGTGCGCCAGGGGTTTCCTGGTGAGCCCGTGGTCTATCGACATCGGGGAGATGAGAGGGCTCTAGATCGATCGGTCACCGTGCCATTGGGCGAGGAGTCAGATGCGGTGATTGACGTCCCGGACGTAGATGACGTCGGGACTACCACTGAGTATGACTC
Organism: Wollemia nobilis; assembly: GCA_028583015.1. Taxonomy (NCBI): domain Eukaryota; kingdom Viridiplantae; phylum Streptophyta; class Pinopsida; order Araucariales; family Araucariaceae; genus Wollemia; species Wollemia nobilis. The sequence continues at coordinate 8,908,020 of JAQPPZ010001411.1, forward strand.
GTGGTGGGTGCTACGACGATGGAGAGGAGAGGGGCCACTAGGAGGCGCGGAGGTGGCAGTGGATGGTGCTGAGGCAGTAGGGGATGATTGGGGAGTTCCAGTGGATGACGCGGACATGGTTGAGGTGGGGGATGAGGATGTAGATTTGGGAGCTCCGGATCAGCCGGACATGCGGGACATGGAGGAGTAGTGGGAGCCAGAGCAGGCTACTGTTTCGGAGAGTCCTGTACGTCAGGCAGATACAGAGGAGATGGAGTCTGAGGTACGTGCTGAAAATGCATGACTGACAGAGCTGCTACGGATACGGGATCTGGAGCTGGGGGACGCGCTGCGGGAGAGGGATCTCCTACGGGCCCAGCTAGCAGAGCGGGATAGGGTTCTGGCACAGCGTGATGATGCGGTATCTTACTATCATCGATGAGAGGTAGAGTGGTTTCGGCATCGGCTAGACTTGGAGAGGGAGGTCATCCGCCTTGGTGGGCGGCTACCTGAGCCCTCGGGAAGTGGATCTTCACGTCGGACGAGGGATAGTGTGATTGAGCAGTCGGCATCATCTCGTCGCAGGCGATTGGATGAGGGAGGCGATAGCAGGCATGATGCGGGGGCTAGTAGTAGCCGCCCTACAGGGTCCCATAGGACCCACACCACGGGGGGTAGTTCCCGTCGCACCGATCCTGCGTGATCATGGTGGTCGACGCCTTAGGTTGGGTTTTGTTATATGATTGCGGGGTCTGAGGACCAGTTTTGTAGCCTGCGGGCATTTTTTTTTGATAATATATATATATATATATATACCGGTTTTATTTTGGTTGTGTACATGTGATGATTTGATCTTTATGCATGCTAGCTAATGACTATGGATGTATGCATGTTTATTTATTTTGATGAATGCATATGTTATGATGAATGCAAATGTTTTTGATTTTTATGTGATATGCAGAATGGATGAATGGAATTTTGTGATGGTTGGTTATGACACCATAGACTGTTTAAGATGCTGTTTATTTTTTAGGCGATTGCTGTGGTAACTGACTTTGTATGTATACATGTGGTTTTTCTCTTTTTTGTATTTTTTGATGGTATTGTAAGGATGAAAAGTAGCGCAGTTGGTTTAGAAATGTAGCTAAGGTTTTCTGAGACTCAGACGGTTTTAACTCACTAGCCACGATTGTACTTTATCTTACAAGACTTTTGAACAAGGTATGAATCGGACTTGTTTTTGACCAAGTTATTTCACATCCCTGTGTGTGCAATTGAGTTCATTTATGTGGTATTTGTCAGGATACCACCAGTGCCAGATGGGCTTTCAACCGAACCTGTACTGAGGATCACCTAATTAGCTCCACTAACTCCTTTGTTGTATTTAGTTAGATTAATCTGTGGTGTTATCCAGGATACCATAAGCTAGCTCATCCTTATGCAAACATTGGTCTGCACACACGCAAAGCGAATGTGACAGACATATCGTCATGCGGGTAGGATACCACCATTGCCAGATAGGCTATCAACCAAACCTGTAATGAGGATCACCTAGATGGTTTTCGAATGCTGAGAATTCCAGGGATTCAAGTTCGGGATATTTGTTGGCTGAATGATTTAGAAAGTTGCTCGTCTATATAGTGATGAAAATCATTGTTTATTTTCTATTAATTCTTTTTGAGCAAGGATTTTGAATAGTGGTGATAACCACTGTTATTTGATTTTGTATTTTGAGTATTGTGAGTTTGAACTTGTGAGTGGCCTTGATCCTTGTGGCCTTGGGGATGACTATCCATCCTTTGCAGGGACGTATAGTACGAATCCTTACGACATTGGGAACCAAGGGGTGATGGAGATTATGGAGTAAGGGCATTGATCTGTTAGGCCTTGGGGATGACTACCCATCCTGGTTAGGGGCGGATAGTACGAATCCTTACAACTTGGAGACCAAAGGTGAATGGAAAGTGTTAGGATGATGATTTGTTGGAATTTTGTTTGTGAATGGTGTTGATCCTTTTAGGTCTTGGGGATGACTACCCATCCTTGGCAAGGACGTGTAGTACAAATCCTTACAACTTTGGGAACCAACTATGATTGGGATTTGGTAGTGGTGAAAACCACTGTATATGGAGGTGAATGGATAGGAAAGAGCTTGTCCTTTTGTGAATTCTCAGCATTCTGGAACCATTCGCACGGGGGGATGAGCAAGATAACCGTTTCGCTTATGGTGACCTGGATTACTGTGCAGGTTTCATCTTTCGTTCACACAACTTGGGAATTTTTATGTGTTTTAATTTGTGTTGGGATGTTACGTAACAAGGCGTATTTCAAGTGTAACTCTACCTTCGTAAAATCCGTTTGACTTGATACATTACATGGCTAAAGAGCAAAATGATGACTGAATCACGAAAACTCTTGATACATTAAAAGGACCACTGACTCTAGTGTGGTAAAAAGCAATGCATGGTGTTTTTGTTGTTTTTGTAACATGGAACAGTGTGGAACAAGATGGACTAGCAGAGCAATTACAGCCTATGGTGCCTTTGACCTATACGACCACAAATATGCAATGTATGGATGCAATGCTTGATGCAGCTACATATTTTTGTATTTTTGATGGATTGATTTTGGTGAATATGAAGATGAGATGCGAGAAAACTCTCTATTGATGAATTTGAGCATGCCTAGAAATGAAATGCAAATTTTTGTTGTTTTTGATGATTTTTGTTGTTTTTGAATTTTCTTGATTTTTGACCAAGCGATTGTGGAAATCCTTGGAGCATTTTTGGGATTTTGACCAAGCGATTTTAGGAATCCTTGGAGCATTTTGAGATTGACCAAGCGATTTTTAGGAATCCTTGGAGCATTTTGGGATTGACCAAGCGATTTTTAGGAATCCTTGGAGCATTTTGGGATTGACCAAGCGATTTTAGGAATCCTTGGAGCATTTTGAGATTGACCAAGCGATTTTAGGAATCCTTGGAGCATTTTGAGATTGACCAAGCGATTTTAGGAATCCTTGGAGCATTTTGGGATTGACCAAGCGATTTTGACAATCCTTGGAGCATTTTTGGGATATGGCTCTCTTAGATATGAAATGGTCGCAAATGACTGATATTCAAGGGTTCTGTTTCCTTGATACCATCAAGAGAAGCTAGCCGGTATGTCCCGGGTCCTATTTTGCTATCAATGACATATGGACCTAACCAATTTGCCGCAAACTTGTCCCTTAGGTGGGATGGCAAACTGGAGTTCTGCTGGTTTTCCTTCAAAACCAAATCACCAACCCGAAAGTCCCTCAGGTGAACTTTCATGTTGTAAGCTTTCTTAAGTCGCTCTTGATAAATACGTAAATGCTCGAGAGCATTAACGCGTCGTTCATCAAGCAACGTAAGCTGGTCTAACCGGGCCTGCCACGCAGAATCATCATCGATGAACTCCTGCATTGATATGCGCAGGGAAGGAATCTCCAACTCTAGAGGCATGACTACCTCGGAGCCATACACGAGCGAAAATGGAGTGGCCCCAGTGGGTGTCCGAATGCTAGTGCGATAGGCCCATAGGGCAAGTGGGATTTGAATGTGCCAATCCTTATGACTGTCTGCGACGGTCTTTTTAAGGATGGCAACTAGCATTTTGTTTGACGCCTTTGCTTGCCCATTCGCCTGCGGATAATAGGGTGTCGAAAAGTTGTGTTGAATCTTGTACTTTGTGGTCAAAGCACGCACGTCTTTGTTCTTGAAAGGCGTCCCATTATCCGAGACTATTTTGGATGGAATACCAAAATGACATATGATGTTATGCAAAATGAACTCCACAATGCGGGGTCCTGTCGTAGAGGTAAGCGGAATCGCTTCCACCCACTTGGTAAAATACTCTGTGGCCGTTATGATAAACGTGTGACGGCCTGACGACGCAGGGGAGATCTTTCCAATTAGATCGAAGCCCCACTGTGAGAACGGCCAAGCAGATTGGACTGTCTGCAAGGCCTGAGAAGGTACGTGCATCAAATTGGCATGATGTTGACACTTCACGCACTTCTTGACATAGGTGCAACAATCTCGCTCTAAAGATGGCCAATAATAGCCCATGCGAAGAATGCGCTTTGCAATGGCCATACCACTAAAGTGGCCACCACATGTACCATCGTGCGCTTGGGCGATCGCCCAAGTGGACTCTTGTTGGTCCAAGCAACGAAGGAGGATTCCTTCATAGCTGCGACGATACAAAATGTCTCCTATCAAGACATACTTAGCCGCTTTCTGCTTGAGTGCTCGTTTTGCGGCATGAGTCAATCCAAGTGGGAGATTACCTAACTTGAGGTAGTCTCGGATGGGTAAATACCAGTCCTGTTGATCAGAAACCTCGATAGTATGAACAACCAATCCCTCTTGAAGTTCATCCCTAGCAAACGCTGAATGGGATAGAACCTGTAAGAATAGCATTGTGTTGCTATTAATGGGAGTAGGGGAGAACAAGGACCCCCAGTTGGCACGTTTCAGATGATTTCGGATTCGAAAGAACCTATCCGAGGATGGTTCAATCTGGATCATGTGGATTCCTGGCGTCAAGTCTGAGCTTGCACGCTCCATCGCGGATTGCGATAAGGTTTTGACTTGAATGGTTGTCATATCACCGGAAAGGTCTTGCGGAATTAGTGACCCCAAGGAGGCCATTGTGTCCGCAAAATGATTCGATGATCGAGGGAGTGCCTCGATGTCATACCACTCAAGTTTTGCCAAGAATTTGTCCACGAGGGCTTTATAAGCCTGCAGGACTGGGCATTTGCATTGATATACCCCTTTGACTTGATTGACTATTAACAACGAATCACCAAAGATATTCAGTCTTTTGATGTTCATGGCGATTGTTGTCTGAAGACCTAGGAGCAAGGCTTCATACTCTGCATTATTGTTGGTGCACGGGAAGTTTAATTTAAATGACAGGGGCATTGGAGCACCCTGCGGTGTGAAGAATACAATTCCCGTGCCACCACCTTGCTCACATTTAGAACCATCGAAGAATAGGGTTATGTCGGCTTGTGACTCAGGCTCATCAGAATCTGGCGATTCCGAGACATGGAAGACCCCATCATCGGGTAGTTCTATGACCGGAGGCTGATCGTCTTCAAGAGGAGCCTCTGCTAGTTGATCGGCTATGACTTGTCCTTTGATAGATTTTTGTCCAATAAACTCTATGTCAAATTCCGTCAACAACATGATCCATTTCGCCGTGCGACTACTATGATAAGTACGACTCATCATGTATCGCAATGGATTCTCCTTAGACACAACATACGTAGTGTTGCTCAGCATGTAGTGGCGTAGCTTTTTGGTAGCAAACACCACTGCCAAGCAGAGTTTCTCAACGTATGCATAGTTAAGTTCATAACTGACCAGGGTGCGGCTAAGATAGTAAGTAGCCTGTTCCTTGTGAAGTTCATTCTTCTGGGCTAACATGGCGCCCAGTGCCACCTCAATAGCTGAGATGTATAAGTAGAACGACACTCCTGGTCTAGGTGGTGCCAATATTGGCGGCGAAGCCAAGTATTGTTTGATCTCATCAAAGGCTGATCGGCACTCGTCATCCCAATGAAATGTAACCCCCTTGTGCAATAATTTGTTCATGGGTCGGCACTTGTCAGATAATTGCGCTATGAAGCGTTTAATCGACGCGACCTTTCCCTGCAGACTTCTGAGCTGCTTGATTGTAGTTGGGGGAACCATTTCAAGGATTGCCTTGACTTTCTTTGGGTCCACCTCGATTCCTCGCTTTGAGACTATGAAACCCAAGAGTTTTCCAGATGTGATGCCAAAGACGCACTTCTTGGGGTTTAGTCTAACTTTATGCTCCATGAGGCGATCGAGGATCTTGCTTAAGTCAGCGATATGATTTGAGCGCAAAAGAGACTTGGCTAACAAATCATCCATGTAATCTTCCAGAGTTTTGTGCATGTAATCGTGGAAGATATATGTCATGGCACGTTGGTAGGTAGCGCCAGCATTTTTAAGGCCAAAAGGCATGACCTTATAACAAAATGTCCCCCAAGGCGTTGTGAACGCCATTTTTAGTTGGTCTTCAGGATTGATACGAATTTGATTGTATCCTGAGAAACCATCCATTAGGGAGAGCATTTCGTGACCTGTTGTAGCGTCTACCAACGCGTCGATGCTTGGCAAGGGGAAATCATCCTTAGGACTCGCTTTGTTTAGATCTCAAAAATCGGTGCATATGCGAATCCTCCCGTCGGGCTTCTTGACGGGAACCATGTTGGACAGCCATGGCGGATAATCCACGCAGATGACAAACTGTGCATCCAACAACTTTTGCAATTCATCTTTGACCATCAAGGCCATTGTTGGGTGCATCTTACGTAGTTTTTGCTTTACAGGCTTGATTGTCGGATCAAGCGTTAAATTATGCGTGACTAGCTGCGGGTCTAGTCCTGGCATATCTTTGTACGACCATGCAAAAACCTCCTTCTTCTCTTTGAGAAGGGCAATGTAGTCGGCTTGCTCTTCGGGGGAAAGACTTACCCCCAACTTGAGAATCTATGGATTCATTGGATCTGTGCCGATATCTACATCAGTCGTCTCCTCGACTGACATGTGGGATCCGTCCTCCAACTGATGTGGAGTCGGGATCAAATGGATATCATTAGCTGAATTTAGATCTGCATTGGGAACCTCGGGTTCCTCTTCAGCTTGAAAAATATCCTGAGTTGTCCCTAGGGTAAAATGAGGCATTTCACCGAAAGGCCAGTACTCTGATGGTGATAAAGGTGAATTGACGCGATCCCAGTCGATGGCATCTATGTCTAGATGCAATGACCATGCTGGATCGGTCGGATTGCGGATGGGTGCGGTCAAATCAATGGAGATCATGTGGATGGAATGAATTTGGTCTCCATTACCGTGGGTATGATAACTTGAATCTTCTAGATGCTCCCTATACTCTGGATCTGGCTCTAGGGGAACGGGCACGAACGGATCGGCCCTATGTGCTGAAAGGAGGACAGGGTCTTCCCTCGACATTGATGTCATGATAGGGTCTCGAGGTGGACGGTGCTCATCATGAATTTGGAGCCATGGATCCAACACTTGGTCCCACCTCGCTGGGTCTACCCACCATTCATGCCCTAACCTTATGCCCATCTGTCCCATTAGATCTTCATGAGTTAAAGGGTGATTATTCCGTCATGCATGTCTGAGATAGATCATCTCAGTCTCATCTTCTGAATCACTTTCGGAGATCCAAAAATGTTCATTCTCTTCAGCAACTGTTACTTGCGACATTGAAGGTTCTCCTTGTTCCAGTAAGTTGATCTGGTCCCATTGCGGTTGTTCCACTCTTGGTGGAGGGACCCGATTCTCTTGACACTGTATTGATTCAACTGGAACCTCTAAGGGGAATAGCTTCAGAAAGATGTCTGGACACCGTCTATGTTCTCTTTGGGGGTTATTGTCTGAACTTTCACCTCTCTCTAGCAAAGGAGAGGAGTTACTGTTGTTGCCAAGGGTGTTTGTTGACCATGGGAGGTAGTCTCCCAATGTATATTCTGTATTTGGGTTGGCATAAAGATCTGGTGCCAATCCCCCCTTGTTGCCTATTTCTAGGCCTTGCATATTTTCTACCAAGATGTCTAAGGGCAGGGGGTGGTTGAACCCTACTCCTGACTTATCATATGGCATCCGATATCTTGGTTGGCAAAGGACCCGCATCCCTTGCTCATATCTCGCCTAGCCCGTATCCATGCCAATTGCATTGGCCGAGATATTTTAGGGCGAAGTCCGGGTTTGACAGATAGTTGATATTTTCAACAAAAGGCTCTTCGTCTGCTTCCTTTTGCTTGCATGGTTCAAGACCATGATCAAGGCCCCCATACACAAAATTTGTCTGGTTTGGTGGGTGACCTAGAGGAACAACTGTTCCTATGGGAAGGCGAGGTCTCCCCATGTCCTGTATTGATTCTAATGCGGGCGTTGCCACAACATTCTGCACTAAATACTCCCCCAGGCCCGTGCTGGCCATTTCAACAGTGATTGTTGATGCTTGGGAGGGAGGGAACGGGAGTCCTTCCTGAGTCCATTCCATGTTTGGTGTTTTTGGAGTCTCAGCTTCCGTTGTGCTAGGTATTTCCTCTGTTGATACCGTTGAAATTGTTGGCAACCCCTCTTCTAGGGGCTGAGCCTCTTCCATGATCTGTTTTCCCTTGTCCTTCTATTTAGCCATGACAGGTGGCATTGGTAGTGAAGGAGCAGATGATGAAGATTCACCTGGCTGGGATTTTGTTGTTTTGGTCACCAGTGGTGCCTGCGGTGTTGGACCCTGTTTGGATGGATTTAGCTGGAAATCCAAATGCGTTGAAGGGAGGGTCGATTGAGGCATTAGTTGCACCGCATTGCAATACTTGAAGGGTTCTAAGTCCATCGGGACTACATGTATTTCTCCTTCAAAAGCATACTTTAAGCACTGGTGAGCGATCGAAGGGACACACTTCATGTCCCTGATCCAAGGCCGCCCTAGCAGTATATTGTAAGCCATCTCGCCTTCCAACACATGGCACAATGTTGGTATTGTCTTTTGTCCTACCTGGACAGGCAGAACAACTGTGCCGACTGTCGAGCATATTGCATCGTTGAAAGCTCGCAGTGTGTATGTGGAGGCTATGATATGAGAGGTTGGCAGCTTCAAATGTTTTAGCGCTGCAGTGGTAATGATGTTACTGGACGAGCCAGTATCTACCAACACTCTCTTGTATGGGATCCCGTTGACCCGCGCGATAACGTGCGGGGGTGGATCTGCCATGTCATTCGATATTGTTTTGACTTCATCCTCTCTGAAGGTAATGACCGGCTCCGTACATCGTTTCACATGTCCCACGAAGTTGTTGAAAGAATTTGCTTCGTGAGGCTGTAATTCGATGGCTTTTAAAATTTCCATAAGAGCTTCTCTATGAGGTGCTTACTGTTGAATAAGCTCGTAGATGGAAAGCCTAGCCGATGTGGTCCGCAAACTCTGCGTGAGTTTGGTCCGTATCGTGACCTCGGGTCTAGGCGGAGGCAACTGCATTGGGCATTGTGGAGGTTGCGACGTCGTTGGAACTTCCCTCGTAGCTACCTCGGGGGCAACTGTTGGGTACTTTTTGTTCCTGGTCACTATGCTAATCATTCCCACAAATCCTTGCATGGGAAGATTCTGTCGCACCTCGTTAATCTGGAGAGGTTTTGCCTGTGCCTCGTGGGCAGGCAAAGGGTCCTTGAATACCCCCATTTGTTGATTATTTGGCGCTATGGGGTTGTCCACGGCCAATGTTCTATTGTCGATCAGATCTTGGATTAACCCTTTGAATTTCCAGCATCCATTCAAGTCATGTCCCCTTCGCCTATGGAATCTACAATATAATTCCTCTCTGTATCCCTTAGGCTTGGGAGCATTAGGGTCTATAGTTTGGATCTCTGGAAGGGTGACTAAATTTGCCGCTGACAAGCGGTCAAATAAGGAGTCCCTAGACTCCGTGTAAGGGGTGAATTGTCGCCTAGGGCGACGCTGCTGATTCTGCTCCTGTTTCTTATTATCTTTTTCATAACTAGGAGGCACTTGCACGGTAATTAGCCTTTTGGGGCTGCATTTCTTGCACAGGCTTGGGAACATTTATCGCAACTTGGTTAACCGTAGCGGGTTGTGATTGCGTATTCCCAGTCTTAGTGGTTTTATTCCACTCTTTCTTTTTAGGCTTGGCGATTGCGCCTTCGCCTATCTTAATCTCTTCTATAACTCTGGCTTGCGCCAAAGCTTCTTCTAGACTGTCGTATTGCTACAGCAACAATAGACCAGAGATTGATTTTAAGCAACTCCGTGCAAACATCTGTGTAAGATCAGACATAGGGGGACGGTAGGGTAGCTTAGAAAGCAAAGCCCTCCATCGATTCCCGTATGCTGCCATTGTTTCTTCCTCATATTGCCTAAGGCTGGCCAGATCACTAAGTGATGCCTTCTTCCTTGTGTTGAAGGCAAAGCGTTCAAGAAACGCATCTACTAATTGATCTAGGTTGTTTATGTTGTGTTTGGGTAATTGTGTGAACCAATCCGAGGCAGGGCCTACGAATGTGGTTATGAATGTCCTAAGCAACAATGCATCATTATCTTGGATGCCGAAGCATTGACTTAGGAACCTTGTGACATGTTCTTGTGCGTCCTCTTCACCTTTAAAGACCGCCAATTGAGGCAACTTGAAATGTTCGGGGTAAAGAGGTGTGGGCACTGAGGGATGCACTCGGATGACTACGGAGTTGACGTAATGTGGGTTTTTGATGCCCAGAAGCTTTTGTCTCCATAGACTCCAAACGCTCTAATAGCGCTTTGTATGCATCGGAAGATTTTATTTCTTCCTCTTTTGTTTGCTCCCGTTGTGAGTTATGGGAGACTGGAGGCCTATGGGGGGGTGGCCGAGTGGCAGCCCTCCCGCCTTGATGGGGCATTTTGGCCCGTTCTATTTCTGGTTCATACTCCTCATAAAATTCTTGAGGAGTCTCTGGGCGAGGCCTATGACCCTGATCGAGTCCCCGTTGAGGGTACCCATCATTGTTTCGGGGAGTAGCCTCCCTCTCGGGTCTATAAGGTCTCGGAGGCAAAGCTTGACGAGGTCGTGGAGACTTGTCCTGCACCAACGGATTATGCCTCTCATATTGTTCTGCTCTTTGGGTGCGAGGGGTTGGCACCCTCTCAGGTAGTTTATAGCGTAACTCATCCACTTCGCGTTGCATGCGCTCTTTATTCAGGCGGCATAAGTACTCTAACTCCTGATGACCTTGCTCAAGCTGCGAGATTCGGGCTTGGCGAGCGGCATGTCTGGCGACTGTCGGGTCAACTTGGTCTGCCCTCTTTTGCTCAGGAGGCTTAAATGTTTTTCCTATGTGTTTGCCTTGATCTTGATGATCTAAAATTTCAATGGGTTGCTTCCCTCTATCGAGGTAGGCGACATTTACTTGAGGCTCTGGCCTCGATGTATGATCATGATACCTAGCGGGTGCAGAAACGCAAGGTTCCCATGCTGTTTGTTGTCCTCGAGGAATGCGGTGGCTTTCCTCGTACTCCCTTTCATGGGTTTGAAAGGGGCGGGCGGAGTTGGCTCGCCCTGTGTAAAGAGCCCTGCGCTCTGGATTTTGTCTTTCTGTTCGAATGTGAGGCAAGGAAGAAGTAGCGTATTCATGTTGTCTCTCCTCATGGACACTATGCCTCTCTAGCGCTTCATCGTGCTGCGGCCACTCAGATCTAGCCTCAAGAGGCGGTTGTCTACTTACATTGAGATCTACATGTAAAGCATCTTCCCGAAAGGGGCTGTGTTGAATGGGCATACCCCAATGAGGAGGGTCCCAATAGTTCCTTTTTGATGTGGCCTGATGTGGACTTTCTTGTAGGCCAGGGCGGTATGGCCAAGTCCTTAGGGCTAAAGCGAAGGTGACCAGCGCCCTCTCTTTGTGCACCTTCCGCAGCGTCCGCCCTTGATTGGGCTTGGCTACGGGTGTACACCATTGTGGTGCTTCTCTACTATCTAAGCAGATTTTATCTCGTTTATGATGATTTATCTTTTTGTTTACACTAAGCAGAAATGAACACACACATACACAAAATCATGATTATCTCTTTTAAGGATTAATAGTGTGTCCTAAACTGGTTTAGTGCATTTTGATGTTTTGTTTTGTTTTTGCAAGTTTGGAAGAACGTTTAAATGCATAATGTTGGCTCATATGACTCCCATAAATGGTCGCCCCTTCAATATACCATTGTCGGACCGATATACCAACCTCTCTATATACCCGCCCTTACGAGAGGGAAACTATAGGTACGTGAGAGCAGATGGTACGTGGAACATAGGCGGTACGGAAGGGGAATTGTCCTGTTAATGACACCTACCATAGAAGACTTATCCTCGCGTGCATGGGAATCACCCCAGTGACACTCGATCAGCTTTCATCAGGATTTACGCCTAACAACAGTGACAATCGGGGAAATGGATGCAAAGCTAAGCCAAGGTGGTGATGAACCCACCGTTGGACTTGCTCAAGGGCTGGGGTCTTACGACCAGCTCCTTGGTTTAAAATGTGCCACGTGACGTGTGTGTGGTTTATTTTACTTAGAAAAATGAAACATGCAATCAACCACTATTTTCTTTAAGCACGCAAGAATTGACAAAAAAATGAAAGCAAAAAATCAAAAAAACTGACAAAGACAGTTTAGAACTTTACCTCTTTTCTGCCCGGACTTGCTGTTTCTGATCTTCTATTCTAAAAATTCACAGGCAGGAATTCGTCCCTCTGTGAGACGAATTACAGAACAGAATTCGTCCCTGCCAGAGACGAATTTAAAATTCGTCTCAGGGTCAGACGAATTACAGTCAGATATTCGTCACAGTCAGAGACGAATAACAGTCTGCGTTAAAAACTTGTACCTGTCAAGCACAAAAACACAAAAAGGATCAGTTATTTGATCTTAAAACTAGGGGACAGAGTCCCACCGTGATCGCCACTGAAAGCACGAGATTCCGGAAGCTTTTTAGAAAGAAAAACTACTAGCTATGCAATATAAGACAAAATGTAACGCTTAAGTACTAGAATACGAAATGCATTAAACGAAAGAGGAGATAGATTGGAAATGAATACAAGAATTTAGAGAGAAGTCACAGCCCTCTTTATTCAAACTTCTTATCCACGGTTACAAAGTCGTCTCCTCCCTTTTTAGGGGCTAGGAGCGTTAAATGGATCTCTGTTACAATCTGTGACTCGTTGATCTCCTCCTTTCGCATGCCCACATGCAAAATGGATGGGCCAAAGTGTTGCCGCCACTTACATTTGATAAATCCTCACTTCTTATTGCTCCTCCAAATCAAAAAAAAAAATTATAAAAAAAAAAAAAAAATTTTTTTAAAAATAAAAAAAGGGAGATAAAAAAATTTAAAAAAAAAAAAAAAAAAAAAAAAAAAAACAAAAAAGAACAAAAAACAGAGGGCCACTGCCATTGAAACAGTTAGCCAATCTACTCTCAACTGGAATTCATCCCTGGGTAGGACGAATTCTACTGTTATTCGTCCCTGGGTGAGACGAATTCTACTATGTTAGAACGCCGAGTTGCTGCCGCTCCAATGTCGAACCTCGAGACCTCCAAAACACCTACAAACAGAGGGGTTATGTAATTGGGGCCATTTTGGGATGACCCAGATGGTCGGATTCTCCCAATTTGGCCTCTATCCTCGGGAATTCGATGTCGCTACCTGCAAGTTAGAGGGACCACAAAGCGACAAAAAGCATGGTGAAATCTAATCAAAACATCATGGAAATGGAGCTATGAGTTAATTAAACAGAATAACATAAAATGCAACATGAACAAATAATCTAAAATGCTTTAGAAGAAAACTTTAGAAAATGCGGGGGTGCCCAAGTGGGCCTCCCACCGTTGGCACTTGATTTCGGCGCCAATCCACTAGGGATGGGCCCAAAACCTCTTAGGATTGGGGTGTCGGCAAATTGGTGGTTTAAGGTGGTCAAATGTTGGATTTGGGTTGGATCCACGCTTCCAAAAGCCACCCAATAACCTCCCTTGCGAAAGAGATTAGTGGATGTGAGAAGGTGAATCAAAAAGATGCAAATGGGTGTTCAATTGGACAGCACTTCGTTGCTTGAAATCGCCTCCAATCTGTCCTCTTTTGGGTGGGAAAGTCCACCATTTTATAGACCCATGGGGTCTCTTTGGAGGGGCATGCAGGGATGCCATGTGGCGGCCATGCCTTCCCAAGAGGGAGGAGACTCCTCCCTGACTTGGGCTTCCATGACTGCCCTTGTGACAGTCCATCAACTGCCAACCTACCCACCTGCACGCGCATGCATGGCAGGAGGCAATAATTGACTGTCCTTGGCTGCCACTTGGCGGCATTTTTCTTTTTGCCCGTTAAACCTGGAATTCGTCCTGACCAGAGACGATTTCAGAATTCGTCCCTGGGTGAGACGAATCCCAGTTAGTATTCGTCCCTGGGTGAGACGAATATTGGACAAAGTGCCTAAATGTGCCAAATTGCTTCTTGACCTTACAAAATTGCTATGAAAGTGGTTAGGACCACTGTTTGACCTCTGAGGGCTGCCCTGGGGGCTGTGTTTGTCAAAGCGATCATTGTTTGCAGTCACATAATCAGATTGGTGTTGTTTTGGTGTCTACAGTAAGCAAGGATTGCACAGTGTTTTTGGGAACAGTGAGTGGGTTTGATCCGTGTAAGGTTTGTTTTTGGTAGAAGGATATTTTGTCCTCATGCACTGGTGGGAATACTGAAGAAGGAGCAAGCACTCCTTGGTTTATATGGGCATATTAGCCCACATGGTTGAGGCCCTAGTTCTAGGGTGTACGCAAAATGAGAGGTCATGGGTTTGAGCATTGGCATAGACTTAAAGTTTTACTAATTTATGTCCTATGTTTTATGTAATTATATCTGTAATCATTGTTTGAACTATTACAATTCGGGGAGTCATAAGAAGGCTTCATGCTAGGTATATAGTGTTTATTTGATGCCTAAAGTATTGTTTAGACTATTGTGGTGCATTCATGGGTAGTGACCATAGTTGAACTTGGGAGACATAAGAGCTTGTTTTATTATTTTTATTTTGAATTAAGTATTTGAAAAATAATTATTGTGGATATTGTAAAAGTGATTTTAGGAGTGATAAGGGTTTTATTAAATCCAATTTTTGTAAGTGGTTAGAAACTTAGAGGGATCTATAAGGTGTACAAGGGAAATTGCTATGTATGTTATTTTTGATAAAATTATTTGAGTTAAAATATTAAATTTGGATATTATAATGTGTACAAAATAACTTGATGTTTTGTGAATAGAATGTGGTAACCTAACCATTGAAATTGAAAAAAATTTTGATCTTCTTAAAATAGGTTTTGAAGTCTACTCTTCATCAAGTAAAAGGTATGGGCACATTCTTCTTTGGTTGAATTAATTGATTGGTTGAGGTTTTTGGAAAACAAGATTAGAGTGAAAAGGACTTAGTTAAGTTTTCCTTTGTTGGTTTTTTGAGTTGATGAGTTTTCTGAAATGGAAGTAAATTCAATAAACTTTTTTTGATAAGCATTATTGGATATTTTGAGTGAGTGAATGCATGATTCATTGTTGGGTAATTGATATCCCTTGTTTTTGAGTTTGAATATTGGATTAGGGTTTGTCCAAGACCATGAGTATCATTGTTATGTGAATTTGTAAACTATCTTGAACTAGGGTTTGTGAAAGAACATGAATATCATTGTTATGTGAGATTGGTTAATAAGCATTATTGGAAATAATTGAGTGAGTGTTCATATGCTTGGACTAGGGTTTGAGAACAAGGATTGTTTCATTAAGTGATTTATTGAGTGGAGTTGGTTAAGCCTAGTCAAGTGGATGTGTTGAAGTGATAGTTCAAGTTCTATAAAACAAATTATTCCTTATATTGAATTGATTTGAGAAAGCATTTGAGTGTTAGTGAATGTGAAGCATATTGAGTCTCTAAAAATTCTCTATATGTTTATGTGAGAAAAAGAGATATTGAAAGTGATTAAGCATTATTGTAAGTAAGAAGCATATTGAGTCTCTAACAATTATCTATATGTTTCTATGAGATTGGACAAGTTCTAGTGAGGACTTGTTGAGCATATTTGAGGTAAGTATTATAGAAGACTTGTGGATAGATTAGTGTGAGATTTTGTGGAAGCTTACAATATAGAATTGAGGACAAAAATTATTGAGCAGATTGGATAAGTTCTAGTGAAGACTTGTTGACAATATTGGACAAGTTCTAGTGAGGACTTTTTGAGTAGATTGGACAAGTTCTAGAGAGGACTTGTGGACAAATTAGTGTGAGCTTTTATGGAAGCTTACAAGGTATATTTGAGATAAGTATTTGAGAATTGTGAGTAGAGTTGACTGATAAATTTATTCAAAACTTGATTTAAATTTTGGAGCAGATCTAGCAGAGTTGATTTAAGATTAAGTTAAAATTTATGTTAAGGCTTGAGAACAGAGATTAAGAATATATTTGTGCTAGACCGAAGGACTATGTTTAGTGTATATTTGTGTATAGAGTTTGGTACATATTTAAGGATAGGTTTATGCCAAACCAAAGATAGATATTGAGCAAATTTATGCTAAATCGAAGGACTGTGTTTAGTGTAGATTTGAGGATAGAGATTGAGTATATTTGTGCTAAACCGAAGGACTATGTTTAGTATAGATTTAAGGAAAGAGATTAATGAGATCTATGCTAGATTGAAGGATTGTGTTTAGTATAGATTTGATATAGATCTAAGTGCAAGATTTAGAGATGATAGATTATATAGGATGATAGTCTCTAGTGGATAGAGATCCATTAGCTAGGGTAGTGAGGATAGGTCTTCTGAGTGAGGACATGAGTGTTCAGTGGATAGAGATCCATTAGCTAGTGCAGTGGAGGTAATAGTTCTTCTAGAAGATCGCCAGCCAGAGTAGAGGATAAAGGAGTTCTCCTATGGATAGAGATCCATGAACTAGAGCTAAGGATATTGGTGTCTCATGTGGATAGAAATCCATAAACTAGATTAGGGGATTGGTGTCTCCTTTGTAAAAAGGTCCATAAACATTGTAATATGGAAAGGTTTTCCAAGATATTTGTTGAGAAAATATTAGTGAAATATTTTCTTCGTGGAGTAGCCCACATTGGGTGAACCACGTTAAATTGGTGTCTCTATTGTGTGTGATGATTTGTGCACTTATTTGGTTACTGCTATTAATACTCCCATTGATTATATTGGATAATACTATTTGGGAAAGAAAAGTAAAAAGTGGTATTATACTATTCACCCCCCTCTCAGTATAATCTTGTATTATTCAATTGGTATTAGAGCTGGTTCTTTTAAAAAAGGTTTAACAGCTTGAAGGAAGATCTTACAAGAACACAAATGGCAAATAAAGGCAAAAGTAGAACCATGAGACACAAGAAGAAAATAACACACATGGCCATGAAAGAAAAGGAAGATGAATTTCATATTATTGTTTTGGGAGAAAAATAGAAATAGATTCAAGAGATAAATCAAGTAGTGGAGAAAAGGCCAGATTGATAAATTTTTGTACAAGATGTAGGAAGATAGATCACCTTGCAAATTATTATACACAATAAGGTAAATAATATTTCATTTGTGGTCAAATCGTTCGTTATGAAAGCTATTGCAATGGGTTTAGTAGCAGTGAAGATGATGTTAGAATTAAAGTGCACTATGCATCTATTTTGACACTTGTCAGTTTATATTGACACTTGTCATTTATCATATAGGCCTCCTGCCTATATATGTAACACATTTTCATGTACAATATATCTCATCAGTTTTCCTCCTAACATTTGGTATCAGAGCCTAGTCACTCTCCTACCCTGTGTAAACCCTTGAGGTGGGATTTCCCTCATAAAAATCCTCCCTCCTTAATTTTTTTTAGATCCCTCATAATTTTTTTAGTTTTCTCTTAAATTTTTTTTTTTTAGATATTGTCTATCAAATGTGTATCAAAGCTGGGAGGAAGTATCCTCTTACCCAAGGTCAAAATGATCCAGAAGGTTGCAAAGGGCTATGATAGTGAAGCAGAACGAAAGGGGGTTGACACTATAGAACAAAGCACTTGCTATGAGGAGCCACTGTTGATGCCTATCCATAATTGTTCCACATTAATATTAGATGGGTGAAATTGTCGCGATCTGTGTTTATTTGGAACGGATCTCACCGATGCTGCTACTGAAAGATCATTGATCATGTAGTCCAAGATAGTGGATCCACTAGAGTTCTAATGGTGTGATCATGAAATGAAGGTAGACTATGGCAACGATGTTGATAAATAGAAAGAGTTTAAAAAAAAAAAAAAATTGGCCATGATCATTGTTTATCAAGTAGGCAACAATTTAAAATTTTTTATTTTTGTGTGTTAATAGTGCCACATGTCACGTTGCTCACAGTTGTCTGTGTCATGTTGAAGCGCTCCAAGCAGTTTAATAGTGGAGATAAAATATGGCATGCTAGCCAAAAAAAAATTATGAGGATTTAATCATGGCGAGGGATGCGCTTGTCTGGTGCTTTGATGGGCGTCATTTCCTTTCTCATCATGCAGTATTAACAACGAGACAGTGGCTACCATTGGATGATTCCTAGTTTCAAATGGGCTCACAATGATCGGATTGATGCATATGGTAGTCCAATAGTGCAGATTTTTGGGTGACCACGTTTTCCCAAGGGCCCCATTTCCAACCACCGTGCTCCCGACTAGTTTTTTTCAGTGGTGCGGTGAGCATGAAGCTATGTTTTTTAGTGCATTGTCTTCATCAATGTGTAGATTCACCAAAGATAAAGTGGCTACAACAAAAGGCGTACCAGTCAGAATGTGACGAATTGAAATCTGATCGCTTATGGGAGGGTTGTGTTACATTTTACGGGTGCCACCCAACATCAAGCTCCATGACGTAAATACCAACTTTGTGATGTGCACAACCATCTGAGTTTCCATCTTGTTATAGTTAAAAATGTAGTTTATAGCGATGTTTGAGGCATTATATTTTATTTGTTGAAAGACGTGAAGATTTATTTGTTTTGTTGTTCAGCCTTGTGCCTCTTGACAATATATGTTAATGGAGAGTGGCATCGCCAGTATAGTGGATAGTTTTTGAAAAAATTGGTGGTAGCACCGTGCTAATCAAAATGACACCTGATACTCTACAATTTTGTCATCTTGATCCAGTGGAGAGTTGCATGTTGACGATCGCTGATGGGGCATGCATCGAGTGATGTATTGAAAGCACACGAAACTGCCCATCTTCTTAGTGCAAATTTGATAATGGTGCATACTTTGCATGCTATTCTGCAGTATTTAGCATTTTTGCAATCATGAAATGTGGATCATGCTCAAATTTCTATGGGATTTTGTTTTTTGATGTTTTGGCTTGTACGTGGTGTTTAGGATATTAGCACTGTAGAACGACTAAATTTATTTTTTAATAGAAGGTGAATTGATTAGTGATGATGACCATTGGAGTAAAGGCTCACAACATGAACTGTTCCATGCTGACCAGATTGCCATGAAAAGAAGATGCTCCATTTGAATACATCATTTATGTCTTGATGCACACGATGAAAAATCCACCAGACATAGCCAGATTTTGATGTTGTTGATGAAGTTATTTTATTTTTTTGATCCCACCAAGTGTTTTGTGGGAGAGTTTCTTTAGTTTTTCTACCAGAATATAGTTGTACCAGTGTGAATAATGTGGATCATGGCGTGGACATGTTGAGGACGTCTGTTCGAATCTATGATAGTTTGAGTAGGAGATGCTGACTATACGACATCTATCATAAAAGTTTTTATTAATGAAGAAGTTGCACTCAGAGATGTTGCTAGAAGAATATGCCATAGGAGTTGCCATCAAGGTCATATCATTTGTGGCTTTATTTGGTAATTTTTGTTTAATTTTTGCTTTTGGAGGCGCAGACTAGTGACGAGGAGGAGGACCTGTTCATATTTTTCTATGTGTTTTTACTCGAGTGTGAAGTGGAAGTGATTTGGCACGTGGTGTTTATTTTGAGTTATTGATTAACTATGTGATGCAGGCCTGTGTATTATTTTTTAAATGAATACAATAGTTGGATGATGCCTTGTTGTGGGGCCCACTGCATATTGTTTTTTGTATTCTTGACGGTGTCATCATAGAAGGAGGAAGTGAGAAGCCAATGATAGAAAGTAGCATAGAATTAAGAAGAACAAGATCAGCAGTCTTCGATGTTACCATCACAACCTAAAAAAATCTCTCATAACTGGTACATCACGAGCCTCTTGGAAGGAGTAATGATTGATGGAGGTGGAATAATTCATTTTGTGACCACACAATTGATCCCTACATGCAGAGTGGAAGTGGAAGAAGGCCTACATGGTCTGTTTATTGTACCTTATTGCATTTTTTAGGTGATGGTCTAGATGGCCCATGTAATTCCCCTACGATGGAACATTTAAGATGATTATTTTTTTTCCCATGGATGGACCTATTGAGATCTGACTATAGCCATGTTTATAGTCGTCGAAAATATTTTTTCAAGATGGACATATTGGTGGTGTCCATTTGTAATTCTGAGGCTATTTCATTTGATTTTTTAAGCCTCAAATTTTTCTACCTTGGAGTGCACTCTCGGTTGAACCCGACACTCCCAAAGGCACTTGTAAGTGAACCTAGTATCTAGTAATATCCTCTTTCTACTTGGCGAATGCAATGGCTGGTTACCCATGCATACCGATAAGATGAGGTGACTACCATAAGGACACTTATTCTAGAGACTACATACATAGACACCCTAGACTATCCAAGTTTTTTTTGGATCTACTTCTAAAGACTATAGACGAAGACACTTCAAAAGATTCTCTTCTATTCTTCTTTCTTCTTCTCCTCCATATTTGGATCTATGGCTCAATTTTATTGTATTTCATGGCTCTTATTTATTTTGTATTAAGGTGCATTTTCTACAAAGACCGACACCTTCTAGATTGAGTTCACCATGGTGGAGATTTGATATTTATGGTGAATCTAGTCAGTGACCTATGAGAGGCAACATCCTCTGAGGATGACCTACAAAGGCAACAGACCTAGAAGTGGTTGACCCTGAGGCACCCATGATGACCCTAAGGCACTTAGACGACTGACCTAGTGGCAATAGACCCATGGAAGTGGCTAACCCTAAGGCAACAGATCGATATGTATATACAATTGATCTAGAATTATTCATAGTTGGAGAGCCAAGCATAAAAAGCACGAGCCTAGACCAAATCAGCAATAAAAGAAGATGATAGGTTGCTTTTAGAGAAGTCAACATTAAGGGGGAATGTTACCTAATGTTGACTTGTTTTTTTTCTTTAGTTAGGATAGTGCACTTTAAGGGGGAATGTTAGAATTAAAGTGCACTATGCCTCTATTTTGACACTTGTCAGTTTATATTGACACTTGTCATTTATCATATAGGCCTCCTGCCTATATATGTAACACATTTTCATGTACAATATATCTCATCAGTTTTCCTCCTAACAGATAATGATGATACTTTTAGAATTGAAGTTCTAGAGGATGGTTCAAAAAAATATAACAGGGATAGTAAAAATAGGTATGAAGAAGAAAATCTACTTTGGACAATAAAAGAAATTGAAGACCAAAGAAAATAAAAAAATTTAGAAAAAGAAAATGAGGAAGCCACACTTAAGGAACTTGTTGAGTTGAAAAATGAGAACTTAGAATTAAAGGCTAAAATACAAGAGGATGAGAAATGTAAGACAAAGCTTCTACAAGATCTCTCTGACTTGAAAGTTAAGGCTGAAAAGACAAGGAATTCTAAAAAATATATGGTTGAATAGTCAAAGGTAAAAGAGCTAGAGTATGAAAGACTTATTGTTGATCTCAAAGAATAAAAAAGGTAGAACTTAGGATTAAGGGTTCAAGCTCAAGAATATGCAAAAGAAAAAGCAAAGATTCTACAAGAGCTCACTAAATTCAAAATTAAGGTTGAATAGGCAAGGAAAATGGAAGAAGATATGGTTGAAGAATTAAAGACAAAATATCTAGAGTGTGAAAAATTATAACATGAGATAGTTTTACTAAGGATGGAAGTAAAATGCTCTAATGAAAACCTACAAAAGTTTGAGAAAAATTCAAAGACTTTGGACAAGATTACCTATACACAAAGATCACCAGTCATCAAAATAGGACTTAGTTTTAAAGAAGAACAAGGGAAACAGGAAGCAAAAATAGGAGAGTCAAGCTCAAGCACCAAAGAATAAGCTTCAATACAAGAGAGTAAAAGAAAGAGTGAGACTTCTAAGAATACGTTGGACAATAGAAAGTTCAAAAAGGAAAGGAACAATGCATAAATAAGGGATAGATGAAACATAAAACATGATAAGGTAGAAGAGACTAAGAGATCAATGGGTCAAGGTAAGGTTTCTTCAATAGATGATGCTTATCAAGTCACAGGTTTGGATAGAAGGCTACACAATGTAGGACACATGAAAATATGGAATATAGAAATTTCATAAATAGGTATCACTTTCAAGGGTATTGTTAAACTTTTAATAAGTTTGGTCATAAGGCAATAAATTGCAGGGCACATGACAGGAAAGGATATGGCTTCACTGGGAGAAACTACAAGATATTTGCACCTTCCAGTAATCACAACATTAAGTGTTATAAGTGCAATAATGTTGGGCATATAGCCAAGTGGTGTAGAGAAAAAATTTTAGATCTTCCAAGGATAGACAAGAAAGATGATTCTCCAAGAGTTCAATGAGGTATGCCTTCAAAAGTATGGAACGAGAAAGTTGTCAAAGGAAAAGAGATTTGTAATATGGGAGTAGATTTAATCCCACCCTAGAATTAACCACCTCAAGAGGAGGTGGGGGAAGAGCTAAGCTAAGAGTTTCATTCTTAGCCCTAAGCCCTAAAGGTGACCCTTTGCCATTGATGTCAAAGGAGGAGAGATTTAATTTAAGAAGAGAGCATTGAGTTAGGGGGAGCAGTTTCCCAGGGGGAGCAGATTTGAAAAAGGTTAAGTAAAAGGTAAAAGGTAATTGGGTTGCCATCAATCAAAAAGGGGGATATTGTTGGACATTTTGAGTAGTTGAGTTGTCATTGATATCAAGAGTGAGTTGTCATTGATGTCAAAAAGGTGCACGGTCAAAATTTAGCAAGGCAAGGTTTCCTCTAGAGTAGTTAGGACCATGGGTTCTAAATTGGTTATTAATAGGATTGGAGAACGTTTGACAACCAAAGTTTGAGATCAGGTTGCAAAGGAGTGCAAGTAAAAATTAATATTATAATAACTCATTATTATAATATTCAAGGCCATCAGGGCCATTCAAATAAGGAAATCGATTATGCATTGTCCAAAGTATTTTAAAATAAATTAATTTATTATTTTAACCCTAAGGTTAAATAATAAAATTAATTTTATTGAATCTTATTTAACCCTAAGGTTAAATATAAATAAAATTAAATATTTCATTAAGTACCATTTCTAAAATCTAAATGGGTCGACATCATGCAGCTTGGAGTAAATGCATTTAAGGCTAAAGAACCTAAGGTGAAAAAAGTATGTTATTATTGAAAATCATTTTTACACTTGCTTGAATTCATATTTGCATGCGATAGAAGGAGGTAATTGGTTTCATGAATTTTGGAGGAGGAAGAAGAAGATAAAAAGGGAAGACTTTAATCCCTACTCGACCACCATAGCAGCCAAATTGAAAAACAATGGTTGCACAACATTTTTGGGAACAGTGAGTGTGGATTTTGATCCATGTAAAGTTCATTTTTGGTAGGATATTTTATCCTTGTGCACTGGTGGGAATATTGAATAAGGAGCATGCACACCTTGTTTTACGTGGGTAGCTTAGCCAACATGGTTGAGGCCCTAGTTCTAGGGTGTGCATGACGTGAGAGGTCGTGGGTTCGAGCATTTGCGAAGGCTTAAAATTTCACTAAGGTATGCCCTATGTTTTATCTAATTATATCTATAATCATTGTTCGAACTATTAGAATTCAGGGAGTCATAAGGAGGCTTGGTGCTAGGTATATAGTGTTTATTTGATGCCTAAAGTATTATTTAAATTATTGTGGTGCATTCATGGGTAGTGAGCATCGTTGACCTTGGGAGACATAAGGGCTTGTTTTATTATTTTTATTTAGCATTAAGTATTTGAAAAATAAATATTGTGAATATTGTAAAAGTGATTTTAGGAGTGATAAGGGTTTTATTAAATCTAATTTTTGTAAGTGGTTAGAAACTTAGAGGGAGCTATAAGGTGTACAAGGAAAATTTCTATGTGTGTTATTTTTGATAAAATTATTTGAGTTAAAATATTAAGTTTGGAGATTATAAGGTGTACAAAAGGATTTGATATTTTGTGAATAGAATGTGGTAACCTAACCCTTCAGATTGGAAAAAGGTTTGATCTTGTTAAAATAGGTTTTGAATTCTACTCTTCATCAAGTAAAAGGTATGGGCACATTATTCTTTGGTTGAAGTAATTGATTGGTTGAGGTTTTTTGAAAACAATATTGAAGTGAAAAGGACTTAGTTAAGTTTTCCTTTGTTGGTTTGTTGAGTTGATGAGTTTTCTGAAATGAAAGTAAATGTTATAAACTTTGTTTGATAAGAATTGTTGGAGATTTTGAGTGAGTGAATGCATACTTTATTGTTGGGTAATTGATATCTCTTGTTATTGAGTTTAAATATTGGATTAGGGTTTGTGCAAGAACATGAGCATCATTGTTATGTGTAGTTATGAACTATCTTGAACTAGGGTTTGTAAAAGAACATGAATATCATTGTTATGTGAAGTTGTGAACTATCTTGAACTAGGGTTTGTGAAAGAACATGAGTATCATTGTTATGTGAGATTGGTTAAGTAGAATTTTTGGAAATAATTAAGTGAGTGTTCATTGGTTGGATTAGGGTTTGATAACAAGAATTGTTTCATTAAGTGATTGATTGAGTGGAGTTGGGTTAAGTCTATTCAAGTGGATGTGTTGAAGTGATATTTCAAGTTCTATGAACCAAATTATTCCTTATGCTTAATTTATTTGAGAAAGAGTTTGAGTGTTAGTGAATGTGAAGCATATTGAGTCTCTAACAATTCTCTATATTTTTCTATGAGAAAAAGAGAGATTGAAAGTGATTGAGCATTATTGTGAGTAAGAAGTATATTGAGTCTAACAATTCTCTATATGTTTCTATGATATTGGACAAGTTCTAGTAAGGACTTGTTGAGCATATTTGAGGTAAGTCTTAGATAAGAATTGTGGATATATTGGTGTGAGCTTTTGTGGAAGCTTACAATACAAAATCGAGGACATAAATTATTGAGCAGATTGTACAAGTTATAGTGAAGACTTGTTGAGAAGATTGGAAAAGTTCTAGAGAGGACTTGTGGATAGATTAGTGTGAGCTTTTGTGGAAGCTTACAAGGAATATTTGAGATAAGTCTTTGAGAAGACTTGTGAGCAGATTTGATTGATTGATTTATTCAAACTTTGAGTTAAGTTTTGGGGTAGATCTAGCAGAGTTGATTTTAGATTAAGTCAAGCTTTGTGTTAAGGCTTGAGAATAGAGATTGAAGATAGATTTGTGCTACACCGAAGGAATGTATTTAGTGCAAATTTATGGATAGAGTTTGGTGCATATTTGAGGATAGGTTTGTACCATATGAGAGATAAATATTGATCAAATTTATGCTAAAATAAAGGACTTTGTTTAGTGCATATTTGAGGATAGAGATTGAGCAGATTTGTGATAAACCAAAGGACTATGTTTAGTACATATTTGAGGATAGATATTGAGTATATATGTGATATATTGAAGGACTATGTTTAGTATAGATTTAAGACAAATCTGAGTGTAAGCTTTGGATGTGACATAGTATAGAGGATGAAAATCTCTAGTGGATATAGATCCATTAGCCAGTGTAGTGAGGAAATTTCTTCTAAGTGAGGATATGAGTCTTCAGTGGATAGAGATCCATTATCAAATGTAGTGGCAGTAGCAGTTCTTCTAGAATATAACCAACCAAAGCAAAGGAGAAAGGAGTTCTCCTATAGATAGAGATCCACGAACTAGAGCTAAGGAGATTAGTGTCTCATGTGGATAGAGATCCACAAAATATATTAGGGGATTGGTGTCTACTTTGGATAGAGGTCCATATGAATTTTAATAGGGAAAGGTTTCCCAAGATATTTGTTGAGAAAATATAATATTTTCTCCATGGAGTAGCCCACATTGGATGAACTACATTAAATTAATGTCTCTATTATATGTGATGTTTTTTGCATTATTTTAGTTACTGTTGTTGATATTGCCATTGATTATATTGGATAATACTATTTGGGAAAGAAAAGTAAAAAGTGGTCTTATACTGTTCACCCCCCTCTCAAGTATAAGCTTGTGTTCTTCAATTGGTATTAGAGATGGTTCCTTCAAAAAGGGTTTAACAACTTGAAGGAAGATCTTACAAAAACACAAATGGTAAAGAAAGGCAAAAGAAAAACCATGAGATACAAGAAGAAAAGAACACACATTATCATTAAAGAAAAATAATATGAATTTTATATTGTTGTTTTGGGAGGAAAAATGAAAATAGATTCAAGAGATGAATCAAGCAGTGTAGAAAATACCAGATTGATAAAGTTTTGTACAAAACATAGGAAGATAGGTCACCTTGCAGATTATTGTACATAAGAAGGTGAAGAATATTTTGTTTGTGGTCAACTCGATGATGATGTAAGTTATTGCAATGGGTTTAGTAGCAGTGAAGATGAAGATGATAATTTTAGAATTGAAGTCCTAAAGGATGGTTCATAAGTATATAGTAGGGATAGTCAAAACAAGTATGAAGAATAAAATCTACTGTGGACAATAGAAGAAATTGAAGACCAAAGAAAAGAAAAAAAATTAGAAAAAGAAAAGGAGGAAGCCAAACTTAAGGAACTTGTTGAGTTGAAAAATGAGAACTTAGAATTAAAGGCTTAAATAAAATAGGATGAAAAATGTAAGACAAAGCTTCTACAAGATCTCTCTGACTTGAAAGTTAAGGTTGAAAAGACAAAGAAATCTGGAAAAGATATGGTTGAACAGTCAAAGGTAAAAGATCTAGAATATGAAAGACTTATTGTTTATCTCAAAGAATTAAAAAGGGAGAACTCAAGATTAAGAGTTCAAGCTCATTAATATGTGAAAGAAAAAGTAAAGCTTCTACAAGAGCTCACTAAATTCAAAATTAAGATTGAAGAGGCAAGGAAAATAGAAGAAGGTATGGTTGAATAATTAACGACAAAATATCTAGAGTGTGAAAAATTAGAACATGAGATAGTTTCACTAAGGATGGAAGTAAAAGGCTCTAAGAACAAGCTATGCAAATTTGAGAAAAATTAAAAGACTTTGGATATGATTATAAATGCACAAATATCATCAGTCACCAAAACAAGAATTAGTTTTGAAGAAGAACAAGGGAAATAGGAAGCAGAAATAGGAGATTCAAACCCAAACACCAAAGAATAATAATCTTCAATACAAGAGAGTAAAAGAAAGAGTGAGACTTCTAAGTATAAGTTAGACAATATAAAGTTCAACAAGGAAAGGAACAATGCACAAATAAGGGACATATAGAACAGGAAATAGGATAGGGTAAAAGAGACTAAGAGACCAATGGGATCAAGGAAAGTTTTCTTCAATAGATGATGCTTCTCATGTCATAGGTTTGGATACAAGGCTACATAGTGTAGGACACATGAAAGTATGGAATATGGAAATTTTAGAAACATGCATCACTTTCAAGGGTATTATTACTCTTGTAATCAGTTTTGTCACAAGGCAGTAAATTGTAGGGCACATGACAGGAATGGATATGGCTTCACTGGGAGAAACTACAAGATATTTGCACCTTCTAGGAATCACAAAGTTAAGAGTTATAAGTGCAATAATGTTGGGCATATAGCCAAGCAGTGTAGAGTAGAATTTCCATATCTTCCAAGGAAAAGCAAGAAAGAGGATTATCCAAGGGTTCAAAAAGGTATGACTTCAAAAGTATGGAAAGAGAAAGTTGACAAAGGAAAAGAGCTTTGCAATATGGGAGTACTCCCACCCCAGAATTAACCACCTCAATAGGAGGTGAGGGAAGGGCTAAGCTAAGAGTTTTATTCTTAGCCTTGAGCCCCAAAGGTGACCCTTTTACATTGATGTCAAATGGGAAGAGATTTGAGTAAGGTAGAGAGATTTGATATAAGAAGAGAGCATTGAGTCAGAGGGAGCAATTTTCTAGGGGGAGTAGATTTGACAAATGTTAAGAAAAAGGTAAAAGGTAATTGGGTTGCCATAAATGACAAAGGGGGAGATTGTTGGATATTTCGAGTAGTTGAGTTGTCATTGATGTCAAGAGTGAGTTGTCATTTATGTCAAAAAGGTGCATGGTCAAAATATAGCAAGGCAAGGTTTCCTCAAGAGCAGTTAGGACCATGGGTTCTAAGTTGGTGATTAACAACCTTGAAGAAGGTTTGACAACCAAAGTTTGAGATGAGGTTGTAAAGGAATGCAAGTACAAATTAATATTATAATAATTCATTATTATAATATTCAAGACCATCAGGGCCATTCAAAGAAGGAAATCGATTATGCATTGGCCAAAGTATTTTAAAATAAATTAATTTATTATTTTAACCCTAAGGTTAAATAATAAAATTAATTTTATTGAATATTATTTAACCCTAAGGTTCAATATCAATAAAATTAAATATTTTATTAAGTACCATTTCTAAAATCTAAATGGGTTGACATCATGCAAATTGGAGTAAATGTATTTAAGGCTAAAGTGCTTAATATGGAAAAAATATGTTATTATTGAAAATCATTTTTACACTTGCTCGACTTCGTCTTCGCATGTGACAGAAGGTACTAGTTAGTTTCATGAATTTTGGAGGAGGAAGAAGAATAAATGGAATAATTTGATCCCTACTCGACCACCATAGTAGCCAAACTAGAAAGCAAGGGTTGCACAACATTTTTGGGAATAGTGAATGTGGAGTTCGATCTGCGTAAGGTTATTTTTTGGTAGAAGGATTTTTTATCCTCATGCACCAATGAGAATACTAAATGAGCAAGTGCTCCTTGGTTTACATGGGTGGCTTAGCCCACATGGTTGAGGCCCTAGTTCTAGGGCATGCATGACATGAGAGGTCATGGGTTCGAGCATTAGTGGAGGCTTAAAGTTTTACTAAGGTATGCCCTACATTTTATCTAATTATACCTATAATCACTATTCGAACTATTAGAACTCAGGGAGTCATAATGAGGCTTGGTGCTAGGTATATATTGTTTATTTGATGCCTAAAGTATTGTTTACACTGTCGTGGTGCATTCATGAGTAGTGAGCATCATTGAACTTGGGAGACATAAGGGCTTGTTTTATTATTTTTATTTAGCATTATGTTTTTGAAAAATAATTATTGTGGATATTGTAAAAGTGATTTTAGGAGTAATAAGGGTTTTATTAAATCTAATTTTTGTGAGTGGTTAGAAACTTAGAGGGATCTATAAGGTGTACAAGGAAAATTACTATGTATGTTATTTTTGATAAAATTATCTGAATTAAAATATTAATTTTGGAGATTATAAGGTGTACAAAAGGACTTGATTTTTTGTGAATAGATTATGCTAACCTAACCCTTGATATTGGAAAAAGGTTTGATCTTGTTAAAACATGTTTTGAAGTCTACTCTTCATCAAGTAAAAGGTATAGGCACATTATTATTTGGTTGAAGTAATTGATTGGTTGAGGTTTTCTGAAAACAAGATTGGAGTGAAAAGGACTTAGTTAAGTTTTTCTTTGTTGGTTTGTTGAGTTGATGAGTTTTTTGAAGTGGAATTAAATACTATAAACTTTTTTTGATAAGCATTGTTGGATATTTTGAGTGAGTGAATGCATACTTCATTGTTGGGTAATTGAGATCCCTTGTTTTTTAGTTTGAATATTATATTAGGGTTTGTGCAAGAATATGAGTATCATTGTTATGTGATGTTGTGAACTATCTTGAATTAGGTTTTGTAAAATAACATGAGTATCATTGTTATGTGAAGTTGTGAACTATCTTGAACTAGGGTTTGTGAAAGAACATGTGTATCATTGTTATGTGAGATTGGTTAAAAAGCATTATTGTAAATAATTGAGTGTTCATATGCTTGGACTAGGGTTTGAGAACAAGGATTGTGTGATTAAGTGATTGATTGAGTGGAGTTGGTTAAGCCTAGTCAAGTGGATGTGTTAAGTGATAGTTCAAGTTCTATAAAATAAATTATTCCTTATACTAAATTGATTGATTGATTTGTTCAAACCTTGAGTTAAGGTTTGAGGCTGATGTAGCAGAGTTGATTTAAGATTAAGTCAAGCTTTGTGTTAAGGCTTGAGAATAGAGATTGAGGATATATTTGTGCTAGACTGAAGGACTGTGTTTAGTGCAAATTTGTAGATAGAGTTTGGTGTAGATTTGAGGATAGATTTGTGCTAGACTAGAGATATAAATTGAGCATATTTGTGCTAAATCAAAGGACTATGTTTAGTGCAAATTTGAGGATAGATATTGAGTAGATTTGTGGTAAATTAAAGGATTGTATTTAGTATAGATTTGAGGAGATATATTAAGCAAATCTATGCTAGACTAAAGGACTGTATTTAGTACAAATTTGAGAAAGAGCTAAGTGTAAGCTTTGGAGGTGATCGAGTATAGAGGATGACAATCTCTAGTGGATAGATATCCATTAGCCAAGGTAGTGAGGACAAGTATTTTGAGTGAGGACATAAGTATTTAGTGGATAGAGATCCATTAGATAGTGTAGTGGAGGCAATAGTTCTTCTATAAGATCAACAACCAGAGTAGAGGAGAAAGAAGTTCTCCTATAGATAGAGATCCATGAACCAGAGCTAAGGAGATTGGTGTCTCATGTGGATAGAGATCCATAAAATTGATTAGGGTATTGGTGTCTCCTTTGGACATAGGTTCATAAACATTGTAATAGGGAAAGGTTTCCCAAGAGATTTGTTGAGAAAATATTAGTGAAATATTTTCTCTATGGAATAGCCCACATTGGGTGAACCACGTTAAATTGGTGTCTCTATTGTATGTGATTATTTGTGCATTGCTTTGGTTACTACTATTGATATTTCCATTTATTATATTGGATAATACTATTTGGGAAAGAAAAGTAAAAAGTGGTCTTATACTATTCACCTCCCCCTCTTAGTATAAGCTTGTGTTCTTCAAAACTTCCTGATATTTCATTACCCTTATGGATGTTTATTTCTAATATTTTCAAGCCCATTGGTCAAGTGATCTATCAAGAAGAAGAATGATTTTTATTGGCACAACTAAATAAGAGAATTTGTATTGAGTTTGACCTTGCACATGATCTTAAAGAATTTATGGACATTTAGGTTGGAATAGAGCATATTATGCAAAAAATATTTACTTTAATTTGAATAATACTTGATTTACATGTCAATCTAATTTGCATTTTATCAAGGACTGTTTCCTAGTTGCTTGAAAGCCTTCGATGGTTGTCCTTGCTCCTCTTGCTATGTTTGCACCAAAAAAATCCTTTGCTGAGGGTGATTGTATCACAGTATCTAATAAGAGGGGGGTGACCAACCCTAAATCAATGCTTTCTAGTGGAGATAGGGTTATTCAACTACCATATCAAACTCCTATTATTCCATACATCCTATATCATATCCTTAGGCTCCTCCTAATAAGAAATATCTAGAGCATAAATCCACCTTAGAGGAAAGGGAAATCATAGAAAATATATCCACCCTCCAATAATTTGTGTATTCCATATTGATATGGCTTGATGTCATCGAGGGGAGATCAAGAGGCTAAGTGTCATCCTTTGACTATTGGTGATTTATTTCACCCTTCTCAAACATCTCTATTTAATAGTTTTTTGGTGCTAGCTTACAATATGGGTAGTTATTTGGGAGGTGGTTCCATGGATATTATTCCTCCATAAATTTCATTTCATGGAATGTTCGAGGACTCAAAAAGTCCTCAAGAAAATTTTCTACTAAATTTTCTTTGCAAAGTATTGGCCATGTTGATATTATTTGCTTATAAGAAGGTAAAATATTTATTTTTTATTAGATATTTCTCTCAACTGTATTGTAGGATCATTTGTGCACTTCACTACTTACCATGAACATGGTCGAGGTAGTGCTTCTATCTTAATATCCTCTAAATTTGAGGATTGTCTACTAGGGTTTGGTGAGAATCCCTATCATCATGTGATTTGGATTCTATTGAATATTAATGGGAACACCCTAGGCAATGCCAATATTTATACATCTAATGATGGTCCCAATCATTTTTCCCTTTGGTGGTACTTGGTTGATCATTTTTCAATGGTATATTAGCTTATTTGTAGTGACTTTAATATGGTTGAGCATGCTAAAGATAAATATGACCACCTCTAGATGCATTGATACACCGGTGAGCATGAGGCCTAGTTTTTTCTTAGGCACAAATGGTGTCTTTTTTATCCCATTTTTTATTGAAGAAAATACACACCTCTATATTGGTACATGTAGTCCAATTTTTGTGGTGGTAATGACAGATTCTATAAGCACCTTGATCAAGTTATGATGTCAGAGAAATAATTTTTCCTTATCCACCACAAATAATAATATTGTGATGACCTGGAATCAATTTCTCCTATCATATCATTTCTCAATTTCCTTCTAGATTGAGTGGAGTGGTCCTAATTCAATTTTTTATACAATAAATTTTATTTAAATACTTATTTATTAGAACATCCTGGAATGATTTCTACGATTGAGAAAATCTAGAATTTATAACCTCAGTCCTCATTCTATCAGTTGGATTTCTTGGTGGAATGAGATGATTGTTTGTACTACCTCTTTTGTAACATGTAAGTTCTAACTAGATTGCTACTATGTATAGTTTGGACAATCACAATAGAGCAATGTAATTATTCTTAAGAATCAAACAATAGACACATTTGATGGATGGAGCAAGAAAATAAAGAAAGAATAATAAATCTGCCACTTTAGGAGGGCTAAGTCCTTCACCACTAAGGAGGGCTTAGTCCTTGCGAAATGCAAATGAAATGAATGATGATAGATAATCAAAAGTAAATCAACCTACTTCTATTTGTAATAAATCAATGATCAAATAATGACAATAATAATATAGCTAACTAAGCTATATTAGGGTTGTAACATGGCTCCCCTCATCGAAAAGCTTTGTTCTCAAAGTTAAAAATAATTGGAAAATACTTTCTGGTTCCCATGTAGCATCTTATTCTAGTAGGTCCTACCATTTGATGAGAAATTATTTTATGTGATGGGATCTTAGAATACGTACTCTACTCTGTAAAATTGCTTCAGGCTAGAGATATATACACCCTTCTTTATCAAGTATTGGTAATTTCAATTGAGAATGTACTTTTTGTGTGATCACCTTCTTAAGACAGAAAATATGAAATATTGGATGTATACGAGATGAGGGAGGAAGCTCCAGTTGATAAGCCACTTTATCTATGCAACACACTATTTTTTAAGGACCATAAAATCTTGGAGCCAAATTCTGACTGGTCTTGATATTTAATGACACTTGTTTGTAGGGTTGCAACCTTAGGAACACCATATCACCTATATTAAATTATCTTTTAGAATGGTGTGTGTCTTGTTGCTACTTCATGTGATTCTATGCTTGGACCAAATTATATTTGAGAATGTTGAGCATTGATTGTCGGTGTTGAAACCAATCATCTACTTGGACCACTTTGGAAGAACCTGGAACATAATTTCCTATTGTTGGTGGTTTGACTCCATACAATGCTTCAAATGGAGAAATATTAATGGAATAATGATACAAAGTGTTGTACCACCATTCTACCATTTAAAGTTAATGGCTCCATTGATACTATTTATCTTGAGCAAAACATCTTAGATAGGTACTTAGACATTTGTTAACTATTTTTTTTTGACCATTTGTTTAAGGATGGTATGCATAAGACATATTTAACTTGGTACCACTTAGATGAAATAATTATTTCTAAAATTTTCTAGTAAAGACGGGATCACGATCACTAACAATATTTTTAGTCATTCCATGCAATTTGAAAATTGAGTCCATAAATACCTTAGCCACTTTGCTTGCAAAAAATGGATGTTGTAGAGCATTGAAGTGAGCATATTTGGAGAGATGATCCACTACCACAAAAATTACTATCTTGCCTTCTGATTTAGGAAGACCTTCAATAAAGTCCATTGAAATGTGTTTCCATTGATGATATGGAATGGGTAGTGGTTGAAGAAATCCTAGAGATTTGATTGTTTCACCCTTATTACACTGGTATATTTCACATTCAGCCACCCATGTTTTGACCTCATATTTTAATCCCTTCCAATAGAAGGATTGTTTTACCCACATATATGTCTTCAATAAACCTAAATGTATTATTGTCGGAGAAACATGTGATTCTTCCAGAATCCTGGATTTGATGGTAGAATTGTGTGGAATGTAAATACGATTCTTTCTTCTTAATACCTTGTCATCATAGGAAAATTGGGGATACTTAGATGACCCTAACAACAATTCCTAAATTATTTGAGCTGTTTTTGCATTTGAAAACCATTCCTCTTGGAGTTGAGAAACCCATTGGAAACAAGGACCTGAAATAGCATTGATAACTACTTCATCTTCATATTTACACGATAATGCATCTGATACGACATTTTCCTTCTCTTTATTACACTTGATAACAAAATAATATCCCAAAAATTTTGTTAACCACTTGTTTTTATCTGGATAAGAAAATTTTTGTTCTAGAAAGTGCTTGAGACTACTATGATCTCTTTTAATAATAAAGTGGCTACTGATTAAGTAGTGTCTCCATTTATCAACCTCATGTAGAATAACCAACATTTATTTATCATATGTGTATCTTCCCAAATTTTTACCTAAAAGTTGCTTACTTTTGAATGCTAAGGGATGTCCTTCCTACATTAGTATGGCCCCAATAGTTATTCCTAAAGTGTCATATTCAATCACAAATGGTTTATGAAAATATAGGGTTGCCAAAATTGGATTAGTACACATTGCTTCTTTCAGAGCATTGAAGGCTTGAGTGGCTACTTCTAACCAATTAAAAGCATCATTTTTTGTGAGAGCTATGAGGGGGCTGCAATTTTTCCATAGTTGCATGCAAACTTGCCATAGTAGCTGATAAGACCCAAAAAACCATGAAGTTTCTTTATGGTTTTAGGTAAAGGCCAATCTTGAATGACCTTAATATTATTAAGATCCACTTTAACACCTTCATGCAAAATGATATGACCCAAATACTCAACTTCTTGAACACCAAAAGAGCATTTAGAATGTTTGAAAAAAATATTTTCCTTGTGTAAGATATGAAGAACCTTTCCCGCATGCATCAAGTGATCATTCCATGTTTTATTATATATGAGAATGTCATCAAATAAGACAGACAAATTTATGAAGGAATGGACAAAACACATGGTTCATGAGACTTTGGAATGTGGACGAAGCATTAGTGAGACAAAAAGGTACAAATAAGAATTAATAATGACCTTTATGAGTACGAAAGGTGGTTTTGGAAATATCCTCATCCCTTACTCTGGTTTGGTGAAAACCAGAGCGTAAATCCAACTTTGTAAAAAAATTTACACCATGCAATTCATCTAATATATCATCAATGACAGAAATAGGGAATTTATCCTTGATGGTGATTTTATTGAGAGGAAAAAAATCAGGACACATATGCCAAGAATTATCCTTACGATGAGCCAAAACCACTGGTTAAAAATAAGGACTAGTGCTATGACAAATGACTCCATGTACTAAAATTGGAAAATTTTCTTAATTTTTATTTATTGAGGTTGAGGGTAACGATAAGGAAGGAAATTAGGAGGAAGACTTCCTGGAACTAGGTGTATGGCATGTTCATGAGATCGTTTGAGAGGTAGTCCTTTTGGTTCTTGGAAAACATCATCATAGTTAGCCATAATATCCTCAAGATCCTTTTATTGAATTTGAGGGTTATCTTGTGCTTTCTTTTCCACATAATTGATTTGAGCTATGAATCCATAACTTCCTTTCCTTAATATTTTATTCATGCTGTGAGAAATCACTAACTTTGATGGAGAAGTTGTAATTCCTTGGAGGTGAATAGTCCTTCCATTTTCTTTCCATTCCACAAATAGTTTTCTAAAATTAAAACTGACCATGTCCAATTTTTCTAACCATTCAACTCCTAAAATAACCTCTAAATTTCCTAAAATCATAACAAAAATAATTCCTTGCCAAGTATAACTTCCCATTTGTATCGATACTAAAGATGTTCTACCAATACATTGAGCATTTTCTCCATTTGCAACCAAAACTTGAAACTTATCTTGATTAGAGGAGTGAATGTATAAGTTCAATGCCTTTGTAGTTTTTATGTCAATAAAGTTATGAGTACTACCTGAATCTATTAACACATTTATCCTCTTATGTTGAATGAATCCTGGTACCTTGATTGTATGGTGAGTTGTTAATCCCATAAGAGCATGTAATCAGATAACCATAGTGTATTCGTCATATGTTGCTTCATTCTATTCACTTTTTTATTTGATCATGAGAGAGTCATGTGAAATGATATCCTCTTCTTCTTCTTCATATTCCCTATTATCATATTCTATTTGGAAGTTTTATCTTGGTACACATGCTTGATATTTTGGATGGTGATTGCAACATTTATAGTAGTAATATCTTGATGGTTGCTCATTTATACAAAAGGAATTGTTGTTTTTTTTAGGATGATTATAGGAGTCATGTCTTAAGGGTGTTAGATTTTGCACCTTTTTCTTAACCAACTTAGCAATATTTATATTATCATCTAAAGAGTATGGATCATGTAGGTCTACTTCAATTTGAATATTCTCTTTCAAACCATGTCTAAAAGTTGATACCACCACATCGAATGGTAAGTATCCTGTATAATAGAGAAGACTAGTGAATTTTGAAATATAATCCCTTACTGAACCCATTTGTTTAAGTACCAAAAAACAAATCATGTATGAGGATGAACTGCATTCATCAAATCTCTTGAGAAAAAACTTCTTGAATTCAGGTCATATGATGGGTTGACTATGCTGACATTTTTGCTAAGCAAACCATTCATAAGATTTTGCATCCAGTTTGATGGAAGCATAAGGAACTTTTTCAGATTTGGAAACCTGATATAGTTCTAAAATACCTTCTATTTTAGCTATCCCACCACATGGATAACCACCCTAAAATGTAGGCATATCAGCATGTGGGATATTAAAACTTGTAGGTCATCTTTCTTATTGATAATCTTCCTCTGTATCCTGATCCTCAATAGCATACCTTATATGGTAGTTATGTGGGAAATGAGGGGCTTCTTAGTTTTATCTCCCTAAAACTTGTCACAATATTATATTCATGGCGTTCATACTAGTCACTAGTTGAGATTATTGGAGTGGACATCTTGGTTATTAGCATTGGTGTTTTCCATTTCCTCATTTGTGATATTTTCATGGGATGAGTTGGAAGGAGCCATGGAGTTAATAATGGGATGGTTGGGATAAAAGTTGTTAATGTATAAAGGAGAGTTGTATTTTGTACCTTTATTTCTTGGAGGTCTTCTAGGTGATTTTGAAAATCCTTCATTTGGATTATTTGTGCTAGATAGTCACCCATTTGGTTCTTTAGCCCACCTGCCACTCATGCACTTGCTTTATCCAACTTGAATTACTGCTACAAGCTATCACAAAGAACTATAATTTTACTGCCAAGTTATGCTTGTAGTGTTAATCCCTTCAAATTTTTTGTCTTTAATATAAAAATTTGAAATTTTCTACAAAACATTGGTTGTTATCCGCTTGCTCATTGCCCCAACTATGATGCAATGTTATGTTTTGAGAATTCAACTTCAACGGCTAGTTCCTTGTCTCTCACAACTAGCTAATCTTTAACAATGGATTGACTATGTGATTCAATGGCTAGATGACACTTTATTGGGTACTGACCAATGACTATTAGAAGGATTTGGTACATAGTAGACCTATTTTAATGGTTAGTTGATAATTCTAGTAAATGGACGAGACCAAGGTAACGATCCTATAAAGGTAATCAATCAAAATGACCTAACTTGATAGACGAAAGACATGACACCATGCTAAAAAGACCTAACAAGACCTAACTCGAAGGACATGAGGTAACCAACAAAGACTAACTTGACTCGAAGGGTGAAAGATATGACACCATATAAACAAGACTTGATGCGAATACATGCTAAGAAACACATGAATATATATCACCATGCAGACAAGGTAGGACCCATGGAACAGAAGACACATTACAATGAGAAGGAGACCAAAAGAGACTATACAATGTAGACTAGACAGAACTTGAAGAACGATGACATGAAACTCAACTACAAAACTAACACACGTATGGGGCATATGACACTTGTAGCAGGTAGACCCAATAGTTTGTGAGGATGGATACACATGGAGTAAGGATTCATATGGCCTAAGACATAAACTAATTAGTGTGTGAAAGTGAATATAAAGTGCAAACACCCAACTCTCTAGCCAATGTGGGATAAATTAATATACCTGGTGCTAAAATTTAATCAACTACCTTAGGAAATTATGAGGTTTTAGGGTTACCTGGTGTTTGATTGAATGTTGTATTTTTTGAATGCATTGTTTGAAGCAACACCCTAAGAATAAATACAAAGAAATTACCTTGCTTGAATGCGTGACTTTATTCCACATGATGCCCAATCTTGATTCAACTCCAATGGACCTTAATATATTTCAATCCTTGCAATTTTGTCCATTGTCATCCTTTTTATGACACAATAGTCTGCTTTGGTGATGGTAAATTAATCGTCTACTTCCTAGACCATGGTGAAAATAGAGTGATGATGTGTTTTAGATTTGTGACTTCCTTCTGCCCTATGGTGTTATGAAGAAAACCTTGCTTTAATGATGTTTTGATTGGATTTTTTTTTTCAAATCAATGTCGACACTTTTAATTCCTTTTAATTCCTTTGTTTTGCCTCCTTGTCATGTTTCTCTTGGATATAATTGAATTACCTTTGGTACTTTATTTTTTTTTTCCACCTTGCTTGAAGATTTTAATTCACTACTCATTCTTTTCAGCCTGCGCTCTTTCTTTTAGAGATTCCAAATTTATTTAATCGCATCGAGTCGCCATGCAATGATGCCTTGGATAGATGAGTTGAAAGGTAAGTGTAAGCTTAATTTTTTTAGGGTTCCTAGCAAGTTGAAATATGTCTTTTGATGTTGTGCTCATTCTATTGTTACGAATGGATAGAACTGGATTTGCCACAAGTCTATACCAAGACCGCTAAATATGATACCACTTGTAACATGCAAGTTCTAACTAGATTACTACTATGTATAGTTTAAAAAATCACAATAGAGTAATTTAATTATTCTTAAGAATCAACCAATAGGCACATCCAATGGATGGAGTGAGCAAATAAATAATAAATAATAAATATGCTACTTTAGGAGGGCTAAGTTATTCACCACTAAGGAGGTCTTAGTCCTTGCAAAACGTAAATAAAATGAATGATGATAGATAATCAAAATTATATCAACCTACTACTATTTGTAATAAATAAATGATCAATTAATGACAATAAGAATATAGCCGACTAAGCTATATAATAGTTGTAACATCTTTTATGTGGAATTTTGTCAAACAGATGGTACATGTCAAAAATATTAGAAAATATGGCTATTAAATTATTTGGTTATTTACTAATGTATCCTCATGGGTGTATATTTAGTTAAATATTATATTAGGAGTTATTGTTTTATTAGTGTAATAGAATAAATGCACAAGTGTTAGAATGTGCAATGATGTAAATATACATGTAGTCCACATGTACATGAGTCTTAGGGTTGAGTGAGAGGCAAGTAACTTATCTTTCTATATAAAGGCCTCATTGTGAGTGATTGTGTGTGAGCAAGAGTAGTGCAAAGGTGTGAGTATTAGTAGTTATAATGTATCTCCATATTTATATCATGGAGGAGTTGCAAACACCATGCGAGGAGCATTGTAATTTTTGTGAGATTTCTATATGAGCATTTCTAGAGCATTGTATCAAGTTTTCTATCATTTTTTCATGCATGGGTTTTTTCTATTATCATAGTTGTATCATTGCATTTTTATTTCTATACTTGTGAATGCATTTACTTTATGTTTAAGGCTCCAAAATTTAATAGTGGTATCAGAGCCATGGTGGATCAAAGGAAATCCAGAAGTACTATTGTTGAGTATTTGCAAACTGGATAAGCCATAGTGTGTCGTTGCATGCAAATACCATCATAGTAGATTTTTTTATAGAAGTAGCTCTAGAAATAAGAATAGAAAATAGATAAATTCACATGATAGATTTAGCTAGAGTTTTCCATAAGAGTTGTAACACTTGTGAAGACTAAAACTTAGCATTGTTCCACTATATTGGCAATCCAACTAGTGAATTTTATTTCTCATAGAGTCATAATTTTTTTTATTATCTCTAATAATTTATTATAAGAGAGAAAATAAATTTTCAGGAGAATCATTTGGTTACTATCATCTAAGTTTTTCTTGTTGCATAAAATTAACTCTCAGAATGTGGGAAGATTCATACAATAGATAGAGAAGAACTTCATATTTTTTGCCTATATGTAAGTACATATATTTCTATATAAAGACCTCATTATGAGTTATTGTGTGTGATAAAGAGTAGTGCAAAGGTGTGAGTAGTATTAGGCACAATGTAGCTCCATTTTTCTATCATGGAGGAGTTGCAAAATCCATGATAGGAGCACTATAATTTTTGTGAGCTTTCTATATGAGCATTTCTAAAGCATTGTATCAAGTTTTCTATCATATTTTTAAGCATTTTTTTTTGCTATTATCATAGTTGTATCATTGCATGTTTATTTCTATACTTGTGAATGCATTTTCTTTATATTTAAGGCTCCAAAAGCTAACAATGGTATCAGAGCCATGGTGGATCAAAGGAAAGCCACAAGTATTATTATTGAGTATTTGTAAACCAGATCACCCATAGTGCACCGCTCAATGCAAATACCATCACAATAGATATTTTTGATAGAATTAACTCTAGATAGAAGAATATAAAATAGAGAAATCCACATGATAGATTTAGCTAAATATTTTATACAAGAGTTCTAACGCTTGTAAAGACTAGAACTTAGCATTGTTCCACTAGATTGGTAATCCAACTAGTGAAGTTTAATTCTCATAGAGTCATAGAAATTTTTTACTATCTCTAATAGTTTATTGCAAGAGAGAGAAGAATTTTTT
The DNA here is from genome assembly GCA_028583015.1 of Wollemia nobilis. Classification (NCBI taxonomy): domain Eukaryota; kingdom Viridiplantae; phylum Streptophyta; class Pinopsida; order Araucariales; family Araucariaceae; genus Wollemia; species Wollemia nobilis. Next base: position 8,949,014 of record JAQPPZ010001411.1, read on the forward strand.
AGGAGAACCATTTGGTTACTATCATCCAAGTTTTTCTTGTTGCAAAAAATCAACTCTCAAAAGGTGGTAAGATTACTACAACATATAGATAATGTGGGATTGATTCTTTGTTGCATATAAATAAGGATTTATAATTTTGAGGCTTAAGGAGAAATGTCCCATTAAAATATTTGCAAATTGAAGGCTCCTAGTTGAAAGATAGATGATAGAGCTAGTGGCCAAGGAAGCAACATTGAAGATTACAAATTTAGGAAGGAGGTCCTAGAAATAAGACCTCATTGAAGATCAAAGAGACTCAAGTAGAAGAGTCCTAGAAAAATATTGGAGATTGGTGATCTCCATTGAAGACTAAAAAATTTTGATTTAAGAAGAGGTTCATTGAAGGCCCTATTGAAAAAGAGGTTCGTTGAAGGCCCTATTGAAAAAGAGGTTCATTGAAGACTCTATTGAAGAATAGGTCCATTGAAGACCCTATTGAAGAACTTCCATTGTGGAATATTAATCATTGAAAAGAACTAACAAAATGTTCTATTAAATTTTTTAATAGTAGCGGATTGAGGAGATACTAGAAGAAGATCTCATTTCTATAGTTGAATATTGAAGAGTCCAAGGAAGGTCTCATTGAAGATTTATAAGTTGCAATATTGAGAACCTTATATAGGTCTCAAGAAGAAGTCTTGGTGAAAATAATTGAAGGATATAATAGAAGGACTCATTAAAGAAATTACTATCAAAGAATAAAATAAGGAATTGGGATAATCATCGCCATCTGACAACAAGCCCAAAGGAGAAGTTTTGGCAAGAATATTGTCAAATTAAAATGGTAGTATTGAATAGATATCAAGAGTGATAGATGTTTTGAGGAGGAGATCTACTTTGAAGTTAGAATTTGGCAACAAAAAAAAGATAGAAGAACCACCAAATTTGTAAGATTTGGGGGCCATAATTGAAGGAGGTTCTTGCAAAACATCTTAGCTGTAATTTGGAAAGAATCTTACCAAATTTTTTGGAATTCAAGGATAGCATTTCAGTGACGGTATTGACTGCCTTACAATATGGAAAAGTTTTAGATTTGAAGACAAACAAAATGCTAGAATATTAACAACACATAGAGCTACAAAATACAGAGTTCGTGGATGTCAAAATAGGCAGTAAATCAAAGAAATTAAAATATTTTAGAAATTATGGGTAGCGTTAATGATTGCTAAAAATAAAATTCCATAAGCACATTTTGAAGAAATTTTGAAGCCACCAAATTAGATTTTAGAGCAGCAAGTTGATAAGGTATTGAAGCTGCAAAAAAGGTGAGCAAATGAGCTGTTTTGTACAGCCTACAAGATCTGAAATAACATCTATAAAATGCAGCCATTGAGATGACTTTAATCACCACTATATTCATCATCTATGAGAGAAAAAGGCATGCAACAATAAGGTGCAAAATTTTATTAGTTGAGATTTCATATTTGGTTTCTTATTAAAGTTTATTAAGCACTGATTTCAAGGTTCAAAGAGTTGCATAAAATAGTTTCATTTCAAGTCTTCAAAATAGTGTAGAAGTTATAGTTTACAAGGAGCAAACCTACACATAGTAGAAAACAAAAGTTAGGCATAGTTCAACTGCAATAAATATAACAACATTCTATTGCCTATTCTAAATAAAATAAGACTATAATTACATAAGTTAGAATACATATTAATACATTGAATAGATTTGATTTATAAATGAAAGAGTAGCCAAGCAAAGGAGGGCTTTGCTAAGGATTTAAGGCAGCCATAAAATCACCCTAGTTCAGCCTAAAACAAGTGGATAGAAGGCAGAATTTTCAAACCTTTAGTGAAGGAATTAAAGGCTGAAATTAGTAACTGGAAAACAACCATCAAGAAGGGTGACACTACCTCCAAAATTGGAGAAGCAAATCAGCATAGTATAGTGAGAAAATAACTCAACAGGATGGGATAAATACAAGGTTAAAGTGATGGTTAAGTTTACAGTTCCAAGAGGTATTTGTAGACAGATTTGGAGAAGAGAAAAATAGTTTTGAAGACACTCTTGGACAGCAAAAACAAAGGGTCATATTAGCCAATTAAAGCCCACAGTCTGAGTAGGTTAAAAGAAGGTTTTTTAAGTAAATGGGGGAAGTAATAGTGTACATCTGTAAGTAATCCAAAGGACTCTAAAAGTGCTAGAAAAAGAGTAGGTTTAACAAAAAGAAAAGGTGTAAGAACTTCACAAAAAGAGCACTCAATAAAAACCCTACAAAATAATATCTAAAAAGCAATATAAGGTCCCATTCATAGAAGTTAATTTTTTTGATTATTTGAGGTGTCAAAATACACCAAAAGGAGTGCCATAAACCAACAAAGTTGCTACCTAGATATCAGACCTACAAAAGAAATAAAACAATAAAGAAAAAATTTTGATGTTAAAGTCATAGAAGAGGAACCATTCCATTTGAATCAAGATACAAAACAAGTTTTCTCTCATCCAAGAGCACCATTTAAGGAAGAACCAACATACTATCAAAAGGAAACGTATGCACCAAGAAGAGTTTGTAGAAATAATACATTGGAAAGCACTAGAAATATTTAAGGGAGGTTAAAAAGCAAGTTAGAAATTTTATTCCATGTTGCAAAACATGTTTGAGCACCCAAAATTTTAAGTGTAATATACCCCAAGAAAGAATAGGACAAAGGAGTTGCATACTCCATAATGTAACATCCCTCCAAGGTAGAATAAGACCAAAGAACACTCAACAAAGTTTCATGAGACAAAATAAGTTTAAATATTAACCATACATGAGTGCCCAACATGGACGAAGGAGGTAATAGCTACCATAAAAACCATCAACCACCAAAGTGTAAGAACTAAGGTGCCACTTGTCACAGGTACTTAAAGAAAGAGATATACCACAACATTTGAAATATTAGAAAGAAAAGACAAGCATCACATATCATGAGCAGTTCATAAGGTGTAAGAGCAAATATTTTTTTTCAATAATGGTAGTAATACAAGTTCCACTTGGCACTCTCATCCCACATTATACCAAACAAATAAAGTGACCACGCACATAGATACAAAGGAGAGCTAAAGGAGTGTTAAGAAGCTAATTAAAGTTGTTGTTTGTGAAGATACACAAAAACTAGAAAAAGGAGACATCCACTTGCAAGAGAAAGACTTATTTGAAGAGAATTCAAGCTTCACATAGAACACATAAGAGAATTCAAGCTTCACATAGAACACATAACAACAAAGGACATAGTGGAGAAGATTAGTGCACATACTCAACCACTTGCAATAAGGAGAGCAAGGTGAAAGGAAGAATATTGAAGAACCATATTCAACCATTCCAAATAGCATTTACTCCAAACAACTTGCAAATTAGAAATCAACATTACAGAAGTGAGAAATATCCATTACTACATTACAAGTTTGTTATTAAATTTTATTATATTTTCTAGAGATATTACTAATAGGAGTTATAAGGTGTTTAAATACTCTAAAAAAACTATTGGTTGTATAGAATAAAGAGGCAAAAACCTAAAGCATTCAAACCATTTTCATTTGCTTCAAAATAATATTTGCAAAATCTTAACATAGGGAGATATAAGAAGTAGTAAATAAAATTTAGTTTGCAAAAACTTTAATATCTCTAAAACTTCTAATTAGGGATATATAAAGAATCCTACTTCAAATCAAATTTTAAAAAGTTTAGAAACCAATTATTGTACCAAATCAAAGTTATTAAAATATTGAGTGCATCAAAATTTTTAGTTGGAATATTGAATCAAAATGACATATTGAAAAATACTTTTATAAATAAAATCCCAATGTGGTTTAAAAATAAACTGGTCTCAATAGAAATCATAATTAACAAGTTAGGAAAATATGAAATTAACAAAGAAGATCAAATTGAATATATGTCTAAATGTTTAACTGAATTCTATCCTTTAGAAACTTTATCCAATGAGACACTAATCAATTTTAAAAAGTTCAAAACAAAGTAACTCATGCAAATTTTGAGAAAGTAAAATAATATATAGCTACAATTATTCAAAAATGGTTTAATCATATCATCATAGAAATTAACAAACATGATATTCCTAAAACTAAGGAAATAGAGATACATCTACTGTAACAAAATAGGTCATGAGAAGGAATATTTTTGGAGTCTACACCCATGTAGATATTGTGAAGGAAAATCTCATTCATCCTACTTTTGTTATTACAAGGACAAATACTATAAGAAATTTGAATAAAATTTAATATTTAGATTACATTGCTTTCTTCAAATTCTTATTTCATAAATATCTACTGACCACAAATTCAAGCTTGATATTTTTGAAGATCAAAGATATAGGTCACACAAAAAACCAGAGGAAATAAAAGAAAACAATCATGATTCTCTCATGACTAGCAAGATTATCAGGTCCTTAGTTCATCAAGGATATCCAAAAGATCTCAAGAAGTTTGCCAAGCATTCAGGATCAAAGGGAATATTGGAGAACCACATAAAGATAGAAGTAGCATATGGAAAAGAATTCCATCAAGATGAAGACTACTCAAGAGTCAAAGGTCCACATTGAAGACTAATGTCTTCAAAACCAAATAATATAATATAGGGGGGTGTTGGAAAATATGGCTATTACATCATTTGGTTATTTCCTAATGTACTCTCATGGGTGCATATTTAGTTTAGGATTATATTAGGAGTTATTGCTTTATTAGTGTAATAGAATAAATGCACAACTGTTAGAATGTGCAATGATGTAAATATGGATGTAGTCCACATGTACATGAGTCTTAGGGTTAAGTGAGAGGCAAGTAACCTATATTTATATATAAATACCTCATTGTAAGTGATTGTGTGTGAGCAAGAGTAGTGCAAAGGTGTGAGTAGTAGTAGGCATAATGTAGCTTTATTTTCCTATCATAGAGGAGTTGAAAATTCCATGAGAGGAGCTTTGTAATTTTTGTGAGCTTTCTATATGAGCATTTCTAGAGCATTGTATCAAGTTTTCTATCATATTTTCATGCATGGATTTTTACTATTATCATAGTTGTATCATTGCATGTTTATTTCTATGCTTGTGAATGCATTTTATTTATGTTTAAGGTTCCAAAATCTAACAAAAAAGCATGCTCATCTGGCTATCATGAAGGAGTATCAATGGAATTTTTCTTTGTTAGAAAATAACTCGTACGATAAAAAATTTCAATCTAGGGTTGTTGGTTTTTACCACCAACTTATTCTCCATGAATGACATGAAGTCAGGGGCTCAAATTTATGCTCATCTACATTGTATGAGGATGGGTGATCGGTCATCCAAAGAATTTTTAAAATATCTTCATTCTAGGTAGGCCAGAATCTAGATCAAGGCTATTCAAGTCTCTCATGATAGGCTGATTTTACTTCCTAATATCACATCGACCTTTGTAGATCATTATAATCTTGTATTTCAAGCACAACAATATTCTATGGAACATCAAACGTTGATCTAACAATATCTTGATTTTTTTCTTGCTAAGTTGTCTGCTTATAACATACATCTATGTGAGGCTCCTATTTTACTTGTTGAGCTTCATAATTCTCTTATGACTATGTCAGATGATAAGTCCCCTGGTCTTGATGGAATTTCCTACAATTTTTATAAAACCACTTCGAATTTTACTAGGCCTGATTTCAATGTCTATATTAAAGTATTAACCAATAACTCTTTGGGAAGTATTATCATTCATGGAAACATTAAGTTCATTTGTAAAGTGGGCAATCGTGAGCTTACGAAAAATTGGAGACCTATTACTCTACTTAATATTCCTTTTAATATCATGGTCAAGGATTTAGCTCTTCGTATTTGAAATATTCTTCTTGTGATTATCAGATCAAAGTAGATGGGTTTCATTAAAGTGTATTATATCTTGGATAATATTATTGCTATATGGGAAGGTTTAGAATGAGTGTGTATATCTAGCCAAAAGTTGTTTTTATTTAAGCTTGAATTTGATAAATATTATGATTTTATTGAGTGTCCTTTTATTCTTGCCATGCTTAAAGCTCTCAGGTTTGGGCTCTTTTTTATTAAGGTTATCAATATGTTGTTTTCTAATGCTTAAGCTTGTTTTACTATTAATGGACATAAGTTAGAGGATTTAAGTTTGTTTCATTCTATTTATTAGGGTTTTCCTTTGCTCTCCTCACTTTATATCATTACGACTAAATATTTTGGCTATCTTCTTACTATTCAAGCATCTAATGGGTTGATCAAAGGTATTATTTTTCTTTATATATCCACTCAGCTTATTAATGGGTATTTTATAGATGATTGTTTTCTCACTATTAGCGAGGATGAGGTTTTTGTTTTGACTACTTTGGTTTGTCTGGACACTTTTTGTAAGGCCTATGGTTCCAACATCCAATGTTTTAAGTCTCTTTTTTTTTACCTTGCTTCTTCTGATCTACCTTCTTGGCTTAGATATTTCTCATGGCTAATGCAAGCCAATTCCACGAGAAATATTGGAACACCATATAAGCACAATACAAATGTAGAGGTTTGTCTTAACACAATATAATCACAATACAAATGCAAAGGTTTGGCTTAATACCACATAAGAACAACATGAATGTAGAGGTTCAACTTAACATCACATAAGCACAACATGAATGCAGAGATTCAACTTAACACCAAATAAGCACAATACGAACATAGAGGTTTGGCTTAACACCATATAAGCACAACATAAACACAAAGATTCATCTTAACATCATATAAGCATAATATGAATGCAAAGGTTTGGCTTAAAAATACAGTCACAATGATGCTTACATGGCAGTACCTATAGACTTACAACCTTAGACCCAAGTTGACGATCATCCACAAGTCCAGCATCATAAAAAACCAACTACAAGGGGAGTCACGTTCAAAGGATATTCTCCAACAACAACATAGTAACCAAGGAGAGATAAGAGAATATATAATCAACTTTGGTGAATGAGTTTTTGGCTAGAGAGAACCAATCCATGGCATCTCAAGAATGGACATATACATACACAACCAAGAAAGAGCAGACCTGGTCAAACCAAGCATAGGGGTTATTTTACTTGAAACACTTAAATAACTAATGTAAAGGTTTCAAATCATTAGTTTCTAAATATCAACCTGTATTTTTACTTGAGGCTCAACTCTACTTGTATTTAGTTATTGGTTGCCTTTGCACAGTTAACAACCTCCTTTATTTTGTATTTGTGATAACCTCATTTTCTTAGTAAACCAACCAACCCACTCATCTACCTCTACCATATTTAAAGAGGGGATGGAGTATTCATTTTCCTTCCTTTCCACTTGCTATATGTTCCCTATGTCTTATCCCTTCCTGCCAACTTATGCATCTACCATTACTTCTCTCATCATCACTTAAGACAATACCAAGCTTTTCAAATTTTAAAAATATTATTTACTTATCCCAAGGATCCTTTTTTTAATGGAGATCTGTGAACAACGCACTAGGGAGTTCCCTTAAAACTGAACACATACCCAACGTTAAAATGATTAGACATAAATTCCTTTTAATATTCCCTTGAATAAGGTTTTAAGATTATTTAAATGGAAGCTCTTCTTTAATTTATATAGAATACTTATCATGAGACTTTATTGCCTTTTTAAATAAATTCTATTTTCTTTTGAATGAAATTCTACTATCATTAAAATAAATTTTATTATTAATTAAAACAAAGCTTTCTATTGTTTTTAAATGAAGATTTTTATTGCTTTTAAATGAAAATTTATTATCATTAAAATAAAAAAAATTTCATTGATTTTTAAATGAAAATCTATTATCATTAAAATAAAGCTTTCTATTGCTTTTAAATGAAAATCTATTATCATTAAAATAAAGCTTTCTATTGTTTTTAAATGAAAATCTATTATCATTAAAATAAAACTTTCTATATCTGCTTGTTGTGGTGCAGTGGTAAATTCCCTGAGTGTCGGTAGAGGCCAACCCAGGTTCCATTCCCCTTGTCTCCATCCTGCAGATATATGGTATAGTTAGGAATGTCCTATGTGCTGGTAGAGGCCGACAAGGCTCCATTTCTCCTATGCCCAACCTGTTGAAAGTGGCACCCCAAAAGGGGTGTTTTCCACTATAAATTAGTTTTAAACCCAGGTGTTGTAGGTGAGTTGGAGAGGAGAGGGCAATCCTCCAAGGGAGGTCCCAGGTTCGAATCTCCACCCTACCAAAAAGCTGAATTGGGTACCCAAAATCCAATTGATAATGTTAGTGCGGGCAGGGTCGGGTGCGACTCCTGGGTGACTTTGACGGTGTAGAACCCCCTGTTCATGGTCTCTCAAACCAAGGCGGCCCCGCAAGGGGTTTTTCGCTTAAAAAAAAGAACTAACTTTCTATTGCTTTTCAAATGAAAATATCTTATCATTAAAATAAAAATTTCTATTATTCTTAAATGAAACTCTATTATCATTTAGAATAATAATTTATTATATATATGTAAGAAGAGTTCTTTGATCCTATACTGTCATCATGCTATATTTTATTTTTTAAACAACATAAGGGGTTTCAAGAAGGGTAACCAACTTATGCAAATTTTAACAAAACTAGTGATGAAGTAAAAGAAAATCAATAATATACAACAAATAAAGAGGGAGTCTTTCCCTCAATCCATTCACCTATCTCAGTCTCGAGATGTTACGATTTCTACTAGGATATCAATGTAATGCTTAAGGTGGCTGGCTAGTTGACGATTATCCCTATCCGATAATGCATACCTATATAAAGGTATCCATCCATGTTACCCTCGAGTTTCCTTAATGATCACTTACCCAACCTCAAGTACCCCATTTCTAGTGGATAATTCTACCTCTTCCACCCACAAGTGTACCTGATTCTACACATTATCAATATGTCAGTAATATCATGATATTTCAAGAGATTAAACTAAGCATTGCATAGTTTATTCATTTGCATAAAACTAAGCATCAAAGTATCATAAATTAGTACATAGTTTTCATACCCAAAATATTTATAAGGAGGGTCATGACATATAGTGTTATCAGTCTTGGGGATTTGCACATAAACCTCAAGTTAGTTTCTTCACCTAAGTACATATCTAAATGACCGACAAGGTTATTAAAGTTATGATGATAGATAATAATTAAAATAAAATCCATAGCTAATAGTAGATAAAAAATATCTAACTTGATTAGAATCATATTATGTCAAGGGGACAAGATGAAAGATGGTTAGTTACATTATATTGGATAAGATGAGATATATGATAAACTAGATGCATTACTTTCATTCTTTTGTTCATGGATGTGTATATGACTATTGGAAATAATTCTTGAACTTGTGTACAAATATATGATAGCTATAGAGAAATTAGGAGAATAATATATTGATTTAGTGATGAAAATAGAGGATTTTTTAATTGAAAAATAAAATTTGATTATGTAGTAACTATAGGTACTAGCATACATATCAAGAGAAATGCAAATGATGTTTAATATAGGACAAGAGAGGAGCCATTCACATTAGTCACCTATTAAGAAAATAATAATTTATCCCATCTAGGATCATCATTTGTATGTCATCATAGGTCCTTGACTCTCTATGTTATAAGCAATCCAAGTAAAAGCAAGCAAGTGCAAGCAAATATGCAAATGTGAAGTAGACAAGAAGAATCAAGTAGACAAAAACTTGTAGTTTTAGATATAATATATTTTAAGATGTATTAAGTTAATTATTTTATTCAGTTCATTTTTGTCAAAATTGGCAAAATGATAGGAACCTAAACCATACTATGTAGTTATTATGTATGGACCTAACCAATTGAGATTAAAATTATCTTTGAGCTTGGTTTGACATTGGTGTGTTTCTAGTCCTATATGAAAAGTGGATCACCAACTTCAAAGGATAAATATCATACCTTCTCTCCATAGGTATGTTTAAGCTTTTGTTGATAAACATATAGGTTTTCTAATATGTGGATCTACTTTTCATCAAGTTGTTTTAGTTGGCTAAGATAGACAATATAATATTCATGTCCAAAAAATGAATCTTATAACAGAATGCATGAAGGGATATGAAATCAATACCATATACCAAAGCATAGGGTATCACACTATTGATATTTCTTAATCTATTATGATATTCCTATAAGGATGGATATAACCAAAGATGCCAATCTCTACCAATATTGAGGATTTTGATAAGGGTCTTGTTAGAGGCTTTAGCTTGGTCATTGCCTAGGGTATAATAAATGATGGATAATTTGTTCTATATCTTGTACTTAGAATAAATATTTTATACATTTTTATTCTTAAAACGTGTTTCATTATCTAAGGTTAGAATAGAAGGTATATTATAGTGACTAAATAATTAGATAAGAATAAACTTGATGACTTGCACTCTGGTGGTTAAGGCTAAAAATATGGCTTTGATCTATTTGCGAAGTATTCAATAGTCATGGTGGTAAATTATATCTTTTAGATGACACATAATTTATCTACCTAATAATGTCCAATCCCCAAAGGGAGAAATACTAAAGTAAGGTTAAGAATTGAAAATATTGAGAAGGAGTGTAGATAAGGTAATCATGATTCTAACCTTTCTCACAATTCTTGACACAGTTAGAAAATTCATTTTCCATGGAGGGCCAAAAATATCTCATCTTGAGAATTTTATTCACAATAGTGACACTACTAAAACGATCACCATATTATCCATCATGAGCCTCTTGAATAATTGTTTAGGATTTCATAGAGTCTATATATCTTAGCAAAATACTATCAAGAGTGTAATGATACAAATTATCAATAGTGATGACATGCCTATAGGCTCATTGCATGGGGTTATTACACTTATTGAAATTCAAACCATCAAACAAACTATCATCCTTAAGGTAAGCAAATATGTTTTTGTACAATAGATCAAAGGATGAAATTGCTTCTACAGATATATCTCTAAAGGAATTTTCCTAGATAGTAAATTTAAAGGCTCCCTAACTTGTGCAATGATGATAGTTGTTTTCTCATCATCCAACTCTAATGAGATGAGGGATGTAGCCAAGTCCATACCATTGGAGTGATAGTTAATCAACTTTATGATAACATCAGTGGTGATTTTATCATAAGCATCCATTAGCTTATTGATAATTTATTTATATGGCTTTAATTTTTTATCCTTTATTTGATAAAACCATTCACTTGGTTGAAAACTAACTGGGAATCCCCAAACGTAGATAGAATTGTAAGGTTGATGGTTAAGTCATATGTAGCCCTTAGTTAAAGTATTTATATTATATGATGTTGTTGGTGTAGGTAAACGTTAGCTTAAAAGATAAAGGGATCAATTGTTGTTGAGAAGTGACCAAGATAACTCGTACCCCTAGTCCTTTGAAATGTTGTGCCATTGAATTACAAGATCCAAGAGTCTACTTGATGTTATTTTATGTTAAGGACTAACTCATCAAGAAATTCTACCACTAAGGATTGGCCGACTTCTAAAGTTGTAGTTACTAAATAGTTAGGGATAGTCTAACCTTTCATACACTTCTAATTGATAAACTCAATATCAATTTTTCTAAGCATGATAACCCACTTAGTAATTCTTCTCGAGAGGTGATGGTTGAACATTAGATATCCTAAGGGATAAAATCTTATGATTACAAAGGTATTAAGGTGAAAGCACGAGATTTCGAAAGATTAAAAGGAAAACTAATGCGATGTATTCAAAACCCAAAATTAACGCTTAAGGTCCTATAAAGTGAAATGCATGAAATGAAAGAGACGAATTGAACTGAGATAAAAGAAAGTACAAAAAGCACAACCCTTTTTATTTAACTCTCTTAATATCAGTTACAAAGATGCCTCCTCCCTTTTCAGGGGCTAGGAGCATTAAATGAGTTTTGGTTACAATCATGACTTAGTGTTCCTCCTTCTGCGTGCCCACATGTAAAATGGGCGGGCCAAAGTGTTGCCGCCACTGGTGTTGATGAGTCCTTGATGCTTGCTGCTCCTCCTACGTTCAAAGAAACAACAAATCATTAGTAGCACCTATGATAAAAGATAATGCATTTGATCCTAAAAACCAATGGAGGATGCATGCATAAGATTAGCTAAATCAATAAATAAAATGACTCCAAATAACCTGCAAATTTGACAGAAACCAAGGAACATTACCAGAAGATCACTGCAAATGAAACAGTCAAAAAATCCTTCACCGATTCGAATTCGTTTCGGGGCGGGACGAATCCGACTGTAATTCGCTCCAAGGTAGGATGAATTCACCTGTAACAAAGTGTCGAAGTGATACTGCCCAAAATGTCGCATCTCGGGAACTCCAAAAGACCTGCAAACTTGGGGGTCAGCTAATTGGAGGCATTTTGGGAAGACCCAGATGGTCAGATTTCCCCAATTTGGCCTCCATCAACGAGAATTAGATGCTGCTACCTGCAAGTTAGTGAGGACTACAAAAAGCGACAAAACATGATAAGATTTATCAAAGCATTGTGAAATCAGAATTATAAGCTATTTAAGCAGCATAATATGGAATGCTAAGTAAACAAATGACAAAAAGGACAATCTGCCACAAATCCCCAATCGTTCCTAAAAAGGAAGATTAGGCTCGTAGGAGTGCGGTGCGCCCAGGCGGGCCACCCACCGTTGGAACCTGATTTCGACACCAATCCACTTGGGATGGGTCCAAAATCTCCTATACTGTGTTGTCGATGAATGGGTGAGATAATGTGGTCAAGTGTCGAGTTTTGGATCCGGATTCACACTTCCAATAACCACCCAATGACCTCCCTTGTGAAAGAGATCAAGGATGTGGAAGAAGTGAATCAAAAGGGTAAATTGTGATATCAATTTGGTAGCACTTCGTTTCTTGAAAATGCTTCCAACTTGTCCTTTTTTGGGTGAGAAAGCTCACCATTTTATAGACCCAAGGGGTCTCTTTGGATGGGCATGCAGGGGCGTCACTTGGCGGCCATGCCTTCCCAAGAGGGAGGAGATTCCTCCCTAACTTGGGCTTCCATGACTGTCCTTGTGACAGTCCTCTAATGTTCAATCTGCCCACCTACGCATGCATGCAAGGCAGGGAGCATTAATTGACTGTCCTTGGCTGCCATTTGGCCCAATTTGTCTTTTTGCCCGTTGAACCTGGAATTCGTCCTACCTTAGAGCGAATTCTGTATTCGTCCCAGGGGAGGACGAATCCCATTTTGAATTCGTCCCGGGGAGGGACGAATTCTGAGCAAAGTGCCTAGAAGGTGTCAAATTGATCTTTGACTTCCCAAAACTGCTGTGAAAGTGGTTAGGACCACTGTTTAACCTCTGTGGGCTGCCCTTGGGGCTATGTGCGTCAATGTAATCAGTGTTTGCAGTCACATAATCGGATTGGTGTTGTTTTGGTGTCTACATAAGGCTAAGCATATAAAGTTTAATATTTCCTAAAGATTTATATCAAACTTTACAATTAACCAAAGTTTGACTAATGTAGAAGATATCCCTTTATTTATGTTGGTCATCATATTCCAATAAATTATTGAAGGAACCAAATGTTATATTCTTTACAAAACACAAACAATAACAATTATAAATTTAATTTTAAACATTTATTACATTTGATCAATACATTCTTTAAAGCAAAGGTACTCAACCTAATCCAAAATTTGACAAAACTATTTTTTTATAAGTCATAAATGGTAAGGCAACAAACTAGTTATAATTTCTTCACAATTGAGCCATAAAGCGAATCTAGCATGTCCAAAGATTATTTTTAAGTGAATATTTCTAAGTTAGGTTTTTGTGTCTACGTACCAATTATTGTAAAGAAATTGAATTGCATAAAGTTACACTGTACCAAAATTATTTTTAAGGATAAATAGTGTTGATGTAGTTTGACGTATCTAGGAATTGATGTTGATATACTACCTTTTAACATTAACCATACCTCTTAAGAAGATGAATAGTTTTAAATACTGGATAAAATATTATTTAGAATGGAAACCTTGGTCTTTTTAATCATAGCAATGAATTACTTTCATTTTTTAAATTACTCTTTTATATAGTCAACCACATGATTCCCAAATATACATGTGTGTAATCCTAACTTAGATTTGTAGTGGATCATTGGTCAAATATGCTTTTCACACCCAATATTCGTCCATAGGTCAATATTGTTAATTGATGTAAAGGTCCATTGCAAACCAATAACATGAATGCAAAATTCTTTCCCATGTAACAATAAAAATGAAATGAAATTAAAAATATTTTAAATTATATATATATATATATATATATAAAAGTTATATATAAATAAAATTTAAACTTTTCAAACCTAATTAGAGCTAATAAAACTAAATTAAAGAAAGGTTTAAAAAATAGCTTCTATGTTAGTTAATGTAACAGTATATATATACTATAACAATATAAAAATACAAAAATAACAAATAACATATATATTAATAAATCATCTATAAAATTGAACTTTACAAACCAAATTAAAACCACTCAAACAAAAATAAATAAAATAGAAGTTATAAAAATAGCTTTCATGCTAGTTAGTATAATCCTCGTCTATATTAACTAAAGATTTAAATATAGCAATATAAAAATGCAAAAATAGCTATTATTAGTATATATGATAAAAAATCATATAAAAAAATAAAAATTATAAATTTTAAACCGAATTAAAACTAGTCAAAACTAAATTAAAAAAGCATGGATGGAAGGTTTAAAAAAGAGTCCTCTAAGCATATATTAATAGATCATAAGCATATATTAATAGGTCATATGTAAAAAATTGAATTTTTCAAACCAAATTAAAACAACTCAAACAAAAATAAATAAATAAAATTAAAAAAATAGCTTTCATCCTAATTTGTGTAATATTAATTAAAGATTTAAATATAACAATATAAGTTCCAATCCCACGGGCTTGCCCATGCACAGACAGTAGCCCAGATCCGATTCTTCTGAGTGGTGCGTTAGATTGATGACGACGGTGCAACCCCTGTGCATCCGGTGGTTCCCATCTCACGTCGGGTTACCATGTACCGAGACGATGGAAGTCCTGGGAGCCTTTGTAGATAGTTTGAACCCTACCAGCTGTGCTTGTAGTTACTAAGAATCGTGATTGTAACCATTGCTTCTAAAAAAATAAAAAAATAAAAATAAAAATATAATAATATAAAAATGCAAAAATAACTATTATTAACATATATATGATAAAAAATTATATATAAAAATAAAAATTAGAATTTTCAAACGTAAAAACTAAATTAAAAAAAAGCACGAAGAAAGGTTTTTAAAAATAGCCCTCATGTTAAGTCTATATAAGTGTGTATAAGGAATCCACCACATAGCACATAGGACACTTAAAAAATTGGTGCGGACTACGATGGCCGCAACACAATTAACCTTGGCCGTCGTAGTAGTCCGCTTGCTTGCTCATACAAGTGGAGGTGTTAGCCGTGCAAGAAATTGTTTTTCAACAATGTATAGTTTTGGTGATTCGTTCACGGACACGGGGAATGCAGTGGACTCAAATCCTTTAATTTTCACTCTATCAACTCTCTTCCGTACGATGTATCATACTTCGGCCATCCCACCGGTCGTTGTTCCAATGGACGCTTGGTCATAGATCTTTTAGGTAAGCACCGTTGATGTTGAGGTTAAATTATATTATATTCTAAAAGTTAAATCTAGCATCCATATAAATATCATAGGCTTTGGTCATGTCCAACTTAATGAACATAGATTTCTCCTTAGAATTTTTCATCGAGTGAATAGCTTTTGTGGCAATAATAATCCCATCCAAGATTTTCCAGTCAGCAACAAACCCACTTTGCTCCTCAGAGATAATTTTTCTCAAACATATCTTTAGCCTCTTAACAATAATTTTATAATGATATTATACACAACATTGTAGATAGCAATAGGCCTAAACATATCCAAAGAATTTTCTCCCTCTTTTTTAGGAATAATCACCACAAAGGTAGCATTTAAGGCCTTAGCATCTATTTGTTCTTTTGGGACTCATGGACCACCTTCGGAAGATCAAATTTGATTAAATCCCAAAACTCATGATAAAAATCAATTGGGAATCCATCATGGGTTGGGGCTTTCCCTTTTTTCATCTTGAGTACAACATTTTCCAACTCCTCAAGGGAAATTGGACCCATCAAATGCTCATTCATATCTCTAGAAAAAATCAACGGAATACAATTTAGAATAAGTTTTTCATCCTCATCCTCTGAGAGGGAGTCCTCCTTGAAGAGAGAGGAAAAATACCTCCTAGTCTCTTCTAAAATATCCCTAAAAGAAGATAGCAGGGCATCCTAAGAATTCACAAGAGAGGAAATCAGATTACTATTATGGTGAGCCTTAACTGAGTTAAAAAAGAAGGCCGTGTTCCTATTTCCTTCTTGAAGCCAAGCTTTTTGTTTCCAAAAACATTCTTCCCTTAGCTCCCATTCAAAAAGTTCTTTTGCAGTCTTAGATTCCTCAAAGAGAAGTTCCTCCGTGAGTCCATGATCTCTAATATTCCTCGAAGCTTCTTCCACCTTCTTAAGAGCCGCCAACTTAGCCAAGGAAATGTTACCAAAATTTAGACTATTCCACCTCTTCAATTTATGTTTGATAAATTATAGTTGCTTCATAAAGGAATACATAACGGTGCCATAGAAAGGTTTGCTATTGGTCCACCAACCTCTCATAAAATCATGAATCTTAGGATTTCAAAGCCACATAAGTTGAAACTTAAAGGAAAGATTCTTCTTTAACCCAAACTCAAGAGTAGAGAGTTTGATAGAACAATGATCAGATTCTCTACCCTCCAAAATCATAGAACTAGAGCTTTTGTTATTACCAATCCAAAAACTAGAGATAAAAAACCTATCCAATCTCTCTAAGATGGACTCTTCCCCACATATTCTATTGTGCTAGGTAAAGATCCCATTATCTAACTTGATGTCAACCAAGTTTAGGGCCCAAATATGAGCACTGAAGGTAGAAGAAAAAGACTCGGTATGATTAAATCTACTGTGTTTCTCCACCATACAAGTGATAGAATTGAAATCTCCAGCCAAAATCCACGGGTATAGGGAGCCAAACTTATCAAAAAGCCAATGTGCTCCCACAAATTTACTTTACCATTATAATCAATAGGAGCATACACATTTGTAATTAGGATGGTTTCACCAGATTCATTATCATGTCCGATCATCGAAATAAAACATCTACTAGAAATCCAAGTAAGAGGAGAGATCTTAATCGAATCCCATAAACAAGCAATACCACCAACATATCCATATGCACCAATACACTGGCATTGACCCCTTCTCCACAAATTGGGAGCAATATTGAACATACTATCAATAGCCAATTTAGTCTCCTAAATAAAAACCACATCCAAAGAATGTACATGAATCAAATCATGAACAAATTTTTATCTGGGGATGTTATTCAACCCCCTTACATTCCATGAGAGGATAATCATTTCTAGGGGTTAGAAAAATATGAGTCGAATGTTCTCATCAATCATGACTCCATCAAAGTCCCCCCCGTTAACTTAATTTTATCCTAGTCTTTCTTTCGATCCACCTTCATATTTTTATCTAAAGCACCTTTTTTAATTGTTTTCTATTACAATCCTAGCACCATAGGAGTTTTGTTGTCCAAGGATGTCTGCATCAGTGCCTAAGTAGGAGAGATCACAACTATATTTGTGTTACTTTCCAAAATAGTTTTCCTTCCAGGGCTAGAGCCAACCATATCACCTATACTCGGAGCCAAAGCCATTTGTTCTTCATTTAAACCCTTTAAATTTGATTCCTTAGGTTCCACATCAAGAAGACACATCTGATTTGGCCCTATTATATTTGCATCAGGTAGCGATATTTCAGGTAACTCTATACACTGATCAAGATCATATAGTATCTCAAAACAGTTGAGTAGAGCATCTGGATGGCTATCCTTAAGGGCTCTTTTTATCCTTCTTACACTATTTTAGATTTTTACAGGAACAAAGCCTTCCTTATACCGATCCCCTTCCTATATCGAGGCTTTCTCTTTATCCATATTTTGTACATATTGAGAGGGCCCATGATTTGAAGCCATGAGTGGGATAAACTTAGGACATTTTATTTGCAGGTGGTCGTATTAATGATAGATCCAATAACAAAATAGAAGAGCTTCATAGTCAAGTTGTTAAACACATGTAGATGATCCAAACTATATTTTAACAAAATCTAGAATATGATTGTTTAAATCAATTTTGATATAGATACAAATAAAAAAAATATATTTTTCTTCATCATTTGTTGTGATGGTCCAACCAGCTTCCCAAGAAGAAGGGCAATCATATGCTGTTGAGCAAGGTGTAGGAACAGTATTGTCATTGTTGTCAACACAGTCAGACAGATCGGTTGATGCAGTGGACAGGAGTTAAGAGGTTCTTCAGAGTATGTACAGTGATTCTCCAAAAGATCGAAGTGGCCCATATGTTAAAAATCAAAAGAAAATCACAAGGAAGAAAACCGTCGCGATATCGCGACATGTTCGGAGAGAGTGCAAGCAAGCAAAACTGTCGCAATTTCATGACATGTTCGGAGAGAAAGCACAAGCAAGAAAAACTATCATGATTTCATGACATGTTCGGAGAGAAAGTGCAAGCAAGAAAAACTGTCGTGATTTCGTGACATGTTCGAAGAGAAAGCGCAAGCAAGCAAAACTGTCGCGATTTCGTGATATGTTCGAAGAGAAAGCGCAAGAAAGCAAAACTATCACGATTTCGCAACATGTTCGGAGAGAAAACTCAAGCAAGCAAAACTATCACGATTTCGCGACATGTTCGGAGAGAAAGTGCAAGCAAGCAAAATTGTCACAATTTCCTGACATGTTCGAGGAGAAAGCGTAAGCAAGCAAAACAGTCACGATTTCATGACATGTTCGGAGAGAAAGTACAAGCAAGCAAAACTGTCATGATTTCATGACATGTTGGAATATAGAAAGACAAGTAGAAAAAGTGTCGCGATTTCATGACATATTGCAGGAGAGAGAAGCAAAAAGAAAAAGTGCCACGATTTCATGACATATTGCAAGAGAGATTGTACAAAAAAAAAAGTGTCACGATTTCATGACATATCGCAGGAGAGAGAGTCCGAAAGAAAAAGTGTCGCGATATCATGGCATGTTTGGTTTTCACGACTCGAAGGCAAGAGAGAGAGTCCAAGACAAAAAGTGTCGCGATATCGTGACATGTCGGGTTTTCGCGACCCGAAGGCAAGAGAGAGAGTCCAGGACAAAAAGTGTTGCGATATCGCGACATGTCGGGTTTTGCGACCCGAAGGCAAGAGAGAGAGTCCAAAAGAAAAGTGTCACGATATCGCGACATGTCGGGTTTTTGCGAACCGAAGGCAAGAGAAAGAGCAAAGGAGAGAAAGTGTCGCGATTTCGCGACATGTCACATTTTCACGACTAAAGGATGAGAGAGAAAGTAAGAAGGCAAAAGTGTCGTGATATCACGACAAAAGTAAAGAGGAAGAGCAAGGAGGCGAAAGTGTCACGATATCGTGACATGTTGTGTTTTCGTTGGTACAAGCCAAGAAGAGTAGCAAGGAGGCGAAAGTGTCGCGATATCGCGACATGTGTTTTCACTGGTACAAGCCAAGAAGAGTAGCAAGGAGGCAAAAGTGTCACAATATCACGACATGTGTTTTCACGGGCGAAAGCCGAGAAGAGGACAAAGAGGCAGAAGTGTCACAATTTTGTGACAGGTCGCTTTGGCACGAGCTAAGAAGAGAACCCAACCGAAATAAGATATGTAACAGTTAACTGAAGTTATACGACAGTTATAGGTGCTATTGCAGAAGAAAATTATGCAGCTAAAATAAGAAGAGTTAACCGAAGTCAGTACGTCGATTATGAGTGCGATTACGAGAGAAAAATCATGTAGCTAAAATAAGAACAGTGAACTGAAGTCAGAACAATAGTTACAAGGCCAGTTACGGAGTGAAAGCATCGAGCAGGGGTTTAACCGAAAGTCATCGATCGAAGACCAAACAAAGAGCCGTAACTATTAATAGGATGCATGAGAGAATACTGTGAGATAAAGGAGTTACATATAGAAGTTTCTATTAATAAGTTGCATGCAAAAATATGGAAGCTAAAAATAGAGTCAGAACTTTGTTATAAAAGGAAGTCTACGTGAAGAATTACTTGCTGCTCTGAACTAGAGAGAAAGCACTGATGAATAGAGTGAAAGTGCTGCAAAAAGGAGGGTTGAAAGAGTGTCGTAAGAGAGCATTAAGCAGAGTCGTGAGAGCCATAAGAGTGCAGTAAGAAGTGCAGCAAGAGGGCTATAAGAGGGCAGTAAAAGTGCAGTAAGTAGAGCCATAAGAGTGTGTGGTGTTTTGGTGAATAGCGAGAGAGGTTGGGTTAGCAATAGACCAGTCAGGGTCTTGTACAAGCGAAGGCATTTTTATGTCAAACTTATAGTTTCAAAATTGTAGTCCAAGTTGGTGCTTGGAAGTAGGGGTTGGTGCTCCTTTCTGTTGGTGTAGATAAATTAGGGGTTGGTGCTCCTTTCTATTGATGTAGATAAATTAGGGGTTGGTGCTCTTTTCTATTGGTGCAGATAAATTAGGGGTTGGTGCTCCTTTTTGTTGGTACAGATAAATCAGGGGTTGGTGCTCCTTCCAATGGGTGCTAGTAAATTGATTGTAAAATTGATATTTTGCAAAGGCTAGATTTGGATGGGAGTCCAAACAGTCAATTTTTGAGGAGTAGCCAAAACTGGTGAACCTCGATACATCTTGTGTTGTGTGATGCTCTCTTGTTATATTTGCTTTATGTGGTTTTAAGCTTTCATTGTTTTGGCTTTAAGAGTTGAAGTTTTTAAGTTTTAAAGAGCCACACCGATTCACCCCCCTCTTAGTGTCATTGTGAGACTAACAATTGGTATCAGAGCCGGTTTCTCTTTTCAAGCTAAATCAGCTAGGGTTGATCTTGGATTAGTACGCAATGGGTAAGAAAAATAGATCCTCCTCCAATAAGGCATCTCAGTCAGTTTCAGTTCCTATGGAAGAGAAAATTGAACTAGAAAAGGTTGAAGAAGTGGATTTTGAAGTATGTGATGAAAACCTTGAGGCTGAAGTAAATCTAGAAGGTGAGTTGATCTCTTCACTTGAAGAGTGGAAAATAGAGAAGAAAAAGAATAAGAAAATTTCAAGAAAGCTTGAGGATGCCAATGAAATCATAACCAGCTTGAAAGTACAAATAGACAAATTTAAGAAAATATCTGAAGATATCGAAGTACAATTAACCATGAAAATAGATGAGTGCAGCAAGCTAGAAGAAGATATTGTTGTTTTAAAGATGCAGCTAGAAGAGATGAATTGAAAAATGAGTTGTTATCACAAACTTGAAGAAAGTTCTGTAAAGTTGGATAAGATTATAAATAATCAACGGACTACATGCATCAAATTTGGTTTAGGCTTCGTCGAAGGAGAATCATCAAATAGATCAAAGGCCATAACTGTAGAACCCATAAAGAATGCAGATAAGATCAGGGTTGATCAAGGAAAAATGAATCATGGTAAAGAAAGCAATAATGCCAGACACGAGAGGAGTATTGACAATGATGGATTCACCAATGTCACTCATCAAACGAGAAGAATATTTATGGCTCCCACTACAAAATGGCAAAGACCATCACCCAGGTTCACTCATTCATTTTCTGGTTATTGTTTTAAATGCAATGGTTATGGAAATAAGGTTTTAGATTGCAAGTATAATGTAGGACAAAGGAACTTTACCAATAGAAATGTTTTTTTAACGTTGATGGATTATGCAGTAGAATGTTATAACTGTCATAATTTTGGGCACATTGCAAGAAATTGTCGAAGTACATTTGTAGAAAATAAACATCAAGGAAGAAAATTTCAACCAAATGGTTTGAGACAAAATAGAAAATTTCTCGAAAAACATGCACAGGCTACTGACAAAGAAAAGTCAAAATAAGTGACCAAAACTGTAATCAAACCAGAGTGGAAAGAAAAGGAGTGATCCAAGGAAGAAAAGGAATCCTTGATCGTACATACATCATTTAAAGATGAAAAAAAACAAAAAGGAAAGATTAAACAAAATTGCATTAAAAGGAAAGAACACAAATGAATGAACACAAGATATAAAAGCAATATAAAATACGGCCTTTTTTATTGATATTCTTTCAGCAATGTGTTACAATACGTCTCCTTCCTTTTTAGGGGATAGGAGCGTCAAATGTTGATCTTTTACAACTTGTTTCAGAATTCCTTCTCCCGCGTGCCCACATATAAGATGGGCGAACCAAAACGTTGCCGCCGCTTGTGTTGGTAAAAGTAGATTCCTCGCTGCTCCTCTAATGCTGAAAATCTGCGTTCAAAGAAACAAACAAAGAATCAGTAGCACTTGTGTATGAAAAATAAAAGAGCGAATATGAAAGGTTACCATAAAAGATAAATGTAATGATGGTTAAAATGAGTCCAAATAAACTAAAAATTTGACAGAAGCATAAATACGTAACTAATAAAATGCTGCAAAAGAAACAGTCACCAAATTTGATGCAGATCGGTATTCGTCCCGGGCGGACGAGTAAACCTGCAACAGTTTGGTACTCGTTTCGGGGTGAGACGAGAAAACCTGGCAACAGTTTGGTACTCGTTCGGGGTGAGACGAGAAAACCTGCAATAAGGCGGGGGTGCCCGAAGGCAAACCACCCGCGGGTTGAAACTTTGTTTCGACACCAATCCACTTGGGATGGGTCCGAAACCTGTTGTGATGTGTTGTCGAAAAATTGATAGGCTATTGTGGTCAAAAAAATTGGGTTTTTGGTTCTTGATTCATGCCTTCAAAGTCACCCAATAACCTCCTTTTCGATTAAGAGATTATGGATGTAAAGACACAAATCGTAAGTCAACAAAATAGCAGACACTTCGTCGCTCAAAATGCTCCTTCTCTGTATATCTTTTGGGTGAGGAAATTCACCATTTTATAGACCCAAGGGGTCTCTTTGAATTAGCATGCAAAAGTGCTACTTAGCATGAATGCTCTTTCAGGGAAGAGAAGACTTCTCCCTGATCAAGGCTCCATAACTGCTTCTGTAACTGCTGCTGCATGCCCAAAAGAACTCACTCGCACTCCCATGCAATGAAGGGAGAGTTAAGTAGCTAATTTGAGTTGTCATGAAAAAGCCCACTCTCACTCCCATGCAATGAAGGGAGAGTCAAGTGGCAAATCCGAGTTGTCCTAAAAAGCTCACTCTCATTCCCATGCAGTGAATGGAGAGTCAAGTGGTTGTCAAAAGAACTCACTCGCACCCCTATGCCATGAAGGGAGAGCTAAGTGGCAGTTCTGAGTTGTCATGGGCCGAGGTTTGACTTTTTGCAAGTCAAACCTGGCATTCGTCCCACCCCGGAGCGAGCACTGGTAATCGTCCCTGGGTGGAACGAGTACCATTCTGCACTCATCCCTGGGTGGAGCGAATAAGTAGCAGAGTGCCTAAAAGGTGCCAAATTGATCTCTGACTTTTAAAACTACTGTGTGAGTGGTTAGGACCACTATTTTAACCTCTGGGGCTGCCCTGGGGGCTATTTGTGTCAATGCGATCAGTGCTTGTTGTCACGTAATCGGATTGGTGCTATTTTGGTGTCTATAGATGCCCCTTTTTGGGAAGCGCTATGCAAGGCGCAATGCCTGAGCAAAAATAGATAACCAAAGCACTAATGATTAGGGTTTCTCAGTAACCTAACCAACTCTTGATGCCCCAAGTATGGAAAGGGCACACATTCTTGAATCTTTGCTTTTGACGAGCTAAGGAACTTAAATCAAGTATTAACCTGGTTCGGTGAGGTATTACTTGAACTTGGACATTGATCAGTCATGAATAGGCAAAGGGCGCAACCTTTTGTCTATGGGAACCTTGAGTTCATGATTCATGAATGCCAAGTGTTTGATCAGCTTGTGATAATTGCTTGTTTGCTGCCCCAAGCGGGGCGCGATTGTCTTTGTCAATGATCCTTTGAATGCGTGTTATTTCCATGATTGGGTATATTGTTGTTGATTAGCAACTAAGTGTGACTACCCCCTCAAGCGACGAATCGATGAGGGAATGACCGACATGAGAAAAGCGACGAGTCGCTTGACCCAAGATGACTTAAGTGAGGGTGCCTTTAGATGCTATCCGTTGAATGCTCGAGCAGTTTCTCGATTTTTGTGACCTATTTTTGGTGGGTGTGAACCCATTTTGGGATGCCATTTGGGGTTAACAGTGGCGAAAAGCTGATCTCTCATGGAGCGGTCCGGCCATGGTAGCCTTCTTAGGGAGACAGATAAGGACAATGTAAACCCCGACGTTGGTTTTTTTGATGCCAAGAGATTAAGTACAAGAGCACTTTTGTCCGGCAATTTTTAGTGGTTTTGTTGGTATTTGTCATTTTTATATTTTGGTTGGTTTTGATTTTTTTTTTTTGGGTATTCGTTCCTGGGTGGGACGAACTCCATGATGGTACTCGTCCGGGGGTGGGACGAGCGCTCCTCCGAGGAAAAAGCGCTCGTTCCAGGCAGGAACGAATACCAGCAAGCAAAAAATATAAATAGGCAAAAATTACGGATTTGGCTCATTTGCACTGTTCATCGCGAGCGATTTGGAGCTCTGAGGAGGAGGAGGGAGATTTTCTGACGCGAAGCGCTGTCGAATTTTCCAGCTACCATGAGTGCACAAACCGGGTCGTCAAGCGACGGAGCCGAAGCGAGACCAGTAAGTGAACTATCTCCTCGAGTTTTAATTGGAAAAGTGCAAGTTGTTTTTATTGTGTTTTTCTTTGGTTTAAGACATGGAACCCTAATTAATTAATTAAAAGGTGAATGAATTTGATTTAAAGACCATGAAACAAAATGAAACGTGTATGCAAACCGATGGAAACCTAGATGGAAAACCGTAGGATAAACCCAAATGAAACTTAGAGTAACACCTTAGGGTAACCACGGTTATAAAAAATGTTTTTTATGTGAATGGTAAAACTTAGGTCGAAACCGTAGGTAAACCATGTCAAATTTTTTTGTTGTTTTCATGAAATGCAAGATGAAAACTTAGATTAAAATTGATGAATGTTTTTTTGTTTTAAATGGTAAACGTAGGTCGAAACCGTAGGTAAACCATGTCAAATGTTTGTTATTTTTATGAAATGCAAGATGAGAACTTAGAGTACAATTGATGAATTTTTTTTGTTTAAATGGTAAACTTAGGTCGAAACCGTAGGTAAACCATTGTAGTTTTTGTTTTTTATTTTAAAGAAACCCAGATAAAAACCTATGTTTTTGTTTAAAGTACAACTTTTTTTTGTTAACACTAGAATTAAAAATAAAAATTTTTTTTTTTTTTTATTTTTTAAAGTACACTTTGTTTTTGTAAATTAAAAAAATTTTTGTTTTGTTGTTTTTATTGTTTGAAAGTACAACTTTGTTTTTGTCAGTTAACACTAGAATTAAAAACTCTAGAAAACTGTTTTTTTTTTGTTTTGTTGTTGTTTATATACATGTTGATGAATGATGTTGTTGTACATTGATGCAGTTTTGTACAAGTGATGGGGATTTGATGCATGTTTTTGATGTGTTTATGTTTTGTGATATGCAGGTGGTGAAGAGTCGGCATCGGGTACCGACTATTTTTTCTAGTGCCCGCGAGGCGTTGAGTGCGGAGGACTAGGAGTGGCTTGATGCCTTGGGGCTCAAGCATGTGGCACGATTGGAGGCAGTTGTTGGGGATCGGGCATACTTGACAGCTTTGATCAGTCTATGGGATGTTCGGACGAACACCTTCCATCTCCCGACAGGGGAGATGACAGTTACCTTGGAGGATGTGTATCGGATTCTTTGGATTTCGATAGACGGGGTTCCCATCCGGACGATGCCACGAGGCCAGAGGACGGCTATACTGACCCGGTGCTTTGGACATGGGGACTTGGATGGGGAGGACGCGGTGCAGAAAGCGGAGGAGGATTGTCAGGTGGGTGGTATCCTAGTGCGGTGGTGGTATGAGAGGAGGGTGTTGGGAGTGAGGCATGCACTACTCATGAGCCTCATTTCCAACATGTTGTTGCCAGACTCCTTGGGGGCGAGGTTCCCATGGAACCTACTGGAGGTGGTGTGGCAGTTAGTGGATTGTCCTATGACAGAGCCGATGATCATGAGATGGGGCCAGACGCTGTTGGCTCAACTATATGATGAGTTGTATGAGGTCCGCTGTCGAAAGCGAAAGGGGATTGGCTGTAGTTACTTATTACAGTGCTGGGCCTGGCAGCATATAGCCGTAGAGTGACCACGAGGGCTACCCTGGACTACACGGGTTGACATGGTGGATAGAGACATTGGTTATGGTGCTTTATGGTATCGATCTGAGGAGCGAGGGTAGAGTCGGTGGTTTGCGGGAGACGTGGACCATTACGTAGATGCATTGGCCCGACTGACTCTAGGAGATGTGGTGTGGAGGCCATATCGGGATTGTCCCGCATGGCCGGAGGCTGATGAGTGGCTTCGATGGGTCCGGAGGGGGAGGTGGGTCATTGGACGACACGGGACAGAGCAGGAATACTTTCATTATCTCCGAGTGACACGACAGTTTGGGGTACGCCAGGGGTTGCCTAGGGAGCCCTTAGTCTATCGACATCGGAGCGATGAGAGGACTCTAGCTGCACCGATCCTCGAGCCGCTAGGGGAGGAGGCGGATACAGTACTGGACATTCCAGACGTGGATGACGTCGGAGTCACTGTCGAGTACCAGGAGTGGTGGACGCTCCGACAATGGCGAGGTGAGGGGCCATTGGGAGGGGATGAGGCAACGGCAGGCGAAGAGGGTGCAGAGGCACCAGGCGAGGGTTGGGGAGCTCCTATTGATGTGGACATGGTGGAGGTGGTAGATGCGGGAGAGGACTTTGGTGAGGAGGAGCAGCCAGAGATGCAGGATGCTCCGGAGCAGGCCGATGCTCCAGAGAGGCCGACGCAGCCGACCGTGCTGGGGGATACAGAGGCGGGGTTGCACGCTGAGGTAGCATGATTGATGGAGGTGCTACGGAGGTGAGATGGGGAGTTTGGGAAGATGGTGCAGGAGAGGGATCTCCTACGAATGGGGGTCATCGGGAGGGAGAGGGAGAGGGACCTTGGGGAGGGACGGGAGGGGGAGATGGAGGGAGAGATTATCCGCCTTGGTGGGCGAATACCAGAGCCTCCCGGAGGTGGCTCATCGTATCGGACGAGAGACAGCGGGACAGAGCAGTCAGCATCATCCCGTCACAGGCGGCTGGATGAGGGAGGCGCTAGTGGGCATGATGCAAGGGCGAGCAACAGTCGCCCTGAGAGGTCCCATAGGACCCACACTACAGGGGGTAGTTCCCGTCGCACCGATCCTGCGTGATCATGGTGGACGATGCCCTAGACTTGGGGATTTTGAGTTTTTGGATTGTGGTAGCGAGGTCCGAGGACCGGTTCATTGTAGCCTACGGGCAATTTTGTTATGATATATATATATATACAGATGACTCTTTTTGGTGTTTATACATTTTTCATGATTTATTTTTATGTACATGTTTTTACATTGATGTATGCATATGTGATTATGAATGCGATGGGTCTAATTTGTATGATGTATGCATATGGAATGAATGAAATGAATTGTTGATGATTTGTCGATGCACCATAGATTGTACAAGATTTGACTGACTTGCTATAGTAATGGGATAACTTTGTGGAATGCTTGTGCATGTGAAAACTTTGTTTTTGTATTTTGTCTATTTTTTGATGGTGATGTACGGAATGAAATGTACCAGTTGTTTGAAAATGTAGTTAAGCTTTTCTGAGATGCAGATATTTTAACTAACTAGCCAAGACTGTACATTTATCTCGCAAGACTTTTGAACAAGGTCTAAATCCGACTTGAATTTAACCAAGTTATTTCACATCCCTGTGTGTGCAATTGAGTTCGTTTATGTGGTATTTATCAGGATACCGCCAGTGCCAGATAGGCTATCAACCAAACCTGTACTGAGGATCACCTAATTAGCTCCACTAACTCCGTTGTTGTATTTAGCAAGATTAATCCACGTGACAATCTAAGGTACCATAAGCTAGCTCATCCACATGCAAACATTGGTCTACGCACACGCAAAGCTAATGTGACAGACATATCGTCATGCGGGTAGGATACCACCATTGCCAGGTAGGCTATCAACCAAACCTGTAATGAGGATCACCTAGATGGTTTTCGAATGCTGAGAATTCCAGGGATTCAAGTTCAGGTTATTTGTTGGCTGAATTATTTGGGAGACTTGCTCGTCTATATAGTGATGAAAATCACTATTTATTTTTCTCTTTATTTTTCTTTTTGAGCAAGGATTTTGAATAGTGGTGATAACCACTGTTATTTGATTTTGTATTTTGAACTTTGTAAGTTTGAGCTTGTGAATGGCCTGGATCCTATTGGTCTTGGGGATGACTACCCATCCTGGTTAGGGACATGTAGTACGAATCCTTACGACATTGGGAACCAAGGGGATAATGGAGATTATGAAGTAAGGGCATTGATCTTTTAGGTCTTGGGGATGACTACCCATCCTGGTTAGGGGCGTGTAGTACGAATCCTTACAACTTGGAGACCAAAGGTGAGTGGAGATGGTTGTGATGATGGGTTGTTGGAATGGTGTTTGTGAATAACGTTGATCCTTTTAGGTCTTGGGGATGACTACCCATCCTTGGCAGGGACGTGTAGTACGAATCCTTACAACTTTGAGGACCAACTATGATGGGGATTTGTGGGAGTGGTGAAAACCACTATTTATGATGGGGAATGGATAGGGAAGAACTCGTCCTTTTGTCAATTCTCAGCATTCTGGAACCATTCGCACAGGGGGATGAACAGGCTAATCTTTCACCTATGGTACCCTAGACTGCTTTGTAGGCTTCTCTTGCGTTCACACAACTTAGGAATTATTATATGTGTGTTAATTTGTGTTGGGATGCTACGTAACAAGGTGTGATCCAAGTAAAACTTTCCCATGTAAAATCTGTTTAACTATGTACAGTTTTGGCTAGAAAATTAAAGACAGCTGAATGACGAAAAACCCTAGATACATTAGGAGACAACTGACTATGCTAAAAATGGTGATATGCTGGATGTATGCATTTATGAAAATGGATTTGATGTGGAAAAGGATGGAATTGCCAAGTAATGACAGCCTATGGTGCTTTTGACTTGTATGACCTAGCAAAGGTATAATGTATGGATGCGATGCCTAATGCAACCTATATTTTTGTATTTTGATTTTTATGAGAATGCATGGAATTGAAATGCAATTGTTTTTTAATTTTATTTTATTGTTTTTGTGATTTGTGATTTTTTTATGAGTATGCATGGAATTGAGATGCAATTGTTTTTGTGATTTTTGATGATTGTATTGTTTTTGTTTATTTTTGAATATTTATTTTGACCAAGCAGTTATGGTAACGCTTGGAGCTTTTGGTGTTGACCAAAGGGTTTATAGATACCTTTGGGGCATTTAGGGTTGACCAAGCGATTATGAAAATCCTTGGAGCTTTTGGCTTGACCAAAGGGTTTATAGATACCTTTGGGGCATTTTAAGGTTGACCAAGCGATTATGAAAATCCTTGGAGCTTTTGGCTTGACCAAAGGGTTTATAGATACCTTTGGGGCATTTAGGGTTGACCAAGCGATTATGAAAATCCTTGGAGCTTTTGGTTGGACTATGGCTCTCTAGATGTGGAATGGCCTCAAATGAATGATGTTCAAGGGTTCTATTTCCTTGATTCCTTCAAGAGAGGCAAGCCGGTATGTTCCAGGTCCTATTCGACTGTCAATGATATAAGGACCTAACCAGTTTGCCATGAACTTGTCCCGTAGATGGGACGACAAATTAGAATTTTGTTGGTTCTCTTTTAAGACCAAGTCACCAACCTAAAATTCCCTGAGGTGGACTTTCATGTTGTATGCTCTCTTAAGTCGCTCTTGATAGATACGCAAATGCTCGAGAGCATTAACGCGTCGTTCATCGAGCAACGTCAGTTGATCTAACCGGGCCTGCCATGCAGTGTCATCATCGATGAACTCTTGCATTGAAATGCGTAGGGAAGGGATTTCCAACTCAAAAGGCATGATTGCCTCGGAGCCATACACCAACGAAAATGGAGTTGCCCCAGTGGGCGTCCGAATGTTGGTGCGATAAGCCCATAGGGCAAGCGGGATCTGAATGTGCCAGTCCTTATGATTGTCTGCAACTATCTTTTTGAGAATGGCGACTAGCATTTTGTTGGACGCCTCTGCTTGCCCATTTGCCTGCGGATAATAGGGTGTTGAAAAACTATGCTGAATTTTGTACTTTGTGGTCAAAGCACGCACATCTTTGTTCTTGAATGGTGTCCCATTATCTGACAGGATCTTGGATGGAATACCAAAATGACATATGATGTTATGCAAAATAAACTTCGCAATGCGGGATCCAGTCGTAGTGGTTAGCGGAATTGCTTCCACCCACTTGGTAAAGTACTCTGTGGCCGTTAAAATAAATGTGTGATGACCAGACGATGCAGGGGAGATCTTTCCAATTAGGTCAAAGCCCCACTACGAAAAAGGCCAAACCGATTGGATCGGCTGCAAGGCCTGAGAAGGTACATGTGTCAAATTAGCATGGTGTTGACACTTCATGCACTTCTTCACATATGCGCAACAATCTCGCTCTAAAGATGGCCAATAATAACCCATGCGAAGAATGCGCTTTGCGATGGCCATACCGCTGAAGTGGCCACCACATGTACCATCGTGAGCTTGGGTGATCGCCCAAGCGGACTCTTGTTGGTCCAAACAACGAAGGAGGATTCCTTCATAATTTTGACGATACAAAATGTCTCCTAACAAGACATGCTTTGCCGCTTTCTATTTGAATGATCTTTTCATGGCTTGTGTCAATCCAAGTGGGAGGTTACCTAGCTTGAGGTAATCCCGAATGGGTGTGTACCAATCCTGCTGATCAGAAACCTCGATAGTATGAATGGCCAATCCCTCTTGAAGTCCATCCCTAACAAAAGCTGAGCGGGAAAGAACTTGTAAAAACAGCGTTGTGTTGCTATTAAGAGGGGTCGGGGAGAACAAGGACCCCTAGTTGGCTCGAGTCAAACAATCATGGATTCGAGAGAACTTATCCGAAGATGGTTCAATCTGGATCAGGTGGATTCCTGGCGTCAGATCAGAGCTTGCACGCTCCATCATAGATTGCGATAATGTTTTAACCTGAATGGTTGTCATTTCACCAGAAGGGTCTTGCGGGATTAGTGACCCCAAGGAGGCCATAGTATCCGCAAAATGATTTGATGATCGAGGGAGTGCCTCGATGTCATACCATTCAAGTTGTGCCAAGAATTTGTCCACAAGGGCTTTGTAGGCCTGCAGAACTGGACATTTACATTGAAAAATCCCCTTCACTTGATTGACAATCAACAACGAATCACCAAAGATGTTTAAACGTTTAATGTTCATGGTGATTGTTGTTTGAAGACCTATGAGCAAGGCTTCGTATTCTGCATTGTTATTGGTGCACGAGAAGTCTAATTTAAATGACAAAGGCATTGGAGCACCTTGCGGAGTGAAGAATACAATTCCCGTGCCACCCCCTTGCTCACATTTAGAACCATCGAAGAATAGGGTTATGTCAGCTTGTGACTCAGGCTCATCAGAATCTGGCGATTCTGAAACATGGAAGACCCCATCATCAGGTAGTTCGAAAGTCAGAGGCTGATCATCTTCAAGAGGAGCCTCGGCTAGTTGATCGGCGATGACTTGACCTTTTATGGATTTTTGTCCAATGAACTCTATGTCAAACTCCGTCAACAACATGATCCATTTCGTCGTGCGGCTACTATGATAAGTACGACTCATCATGTATCGCAATGGATTCTCCTTAGACACAACATACGTCTTATTACTGAGCATGTAGTGGCATAGCTTTTTGGTAGCAAACACCACTGCCAAGCAGAGCTTTTCAACGTATGCATAGTTAAGTTCATAACTGACCAGGGTGCGGCTAAGATAGTATGTAGCCTGTTCTTTGTGAAGTTCATTTTTTTGGGACAACATGGCGCCCAGTGCCACCTCAGTAGCTGAGATGTATAAATAGAATGACACTCCTGGTCTAGGTGGTGCCAATACTGGCGATGAAACCAAGTACTATTTAATGTCGTCAAAGGCTGACTGGCACTCGTCATCCCAATGAAATGTGACCCCCTTATGCAATAATTTATTCATGGGTCGGCATTTGTCAGATAACTGCGCTATGAAGCGCTTGATCGACGCAACCTTTCCCTGCAGACTCCTGAGCTGCTTGATGGTGGTTGGGGGAAGCATTTCAAGGATTGCCTTGACTTTGTTTGGGTCTACCTCGATTCCTCATTTGGAGACTATGAAACCCAAGAGCTTTCCAGAGGTGATGCCAAAGATGCACTTCTTGGGGTTTAGTCTGACTTTATGTTCAATGAGGCGATCGAGGACCTTGCTCAAGTCACCGAGGTGATCTGGGCGCAAAAGAGATTTGGCCAACAAATCATCCATGTAATCTTCCAAAGTTTTGTGCATGTAATCATGGAAGATGTACGTCATGGCACGTTGGTAAGTGGCGCCAGCATTTTTAAGACCAAAAGGCATGACCTTATAGCAAAATGTCCCCCAAGGCGTTGTGAATGCCATTTTTAGTTGGTCCTCGAGATTGATACGAATCTGATTGTATCCTGAGAAACCATCCATAAGGGAAAGCATTTCGTGGCCCGTTGTGGCGTCTACCAATGCGTCGATGCTTGGCAAGGGAAAATCATCCTTAGGACTCGCTTTGTTAAGATCTCAAAAATCGGTGCATATGCGAATCCTCCCGTCGAGCTTCTTGACGGGAACCATGTTAGACAACCATGGAGGATAATCCACACAGATGACAAACTGGGCATCCAACAACTTTTGTAACTCATCTTTTACCATTAAGGCCACTGTTGGGTGCATCTTGCATAGTTTTTGCTTTACTGGCTTGATTGTCGGATCAAGCGTTAAATTATGCGTGACTAGCTATGGGTCTAGTCCCGGCATATCCTTGTATGACCATGCAAAAACCTCCTTCTTTTCCTTAAGAAGGGCAACATAATCGGCTTGCTCTTCGGGGGAAAGACTTACCCCAACTTGAGAATCCATGGATTCATTGGATCTATGCCGATGTCTACATCAGTCGTTGCCTCGACCGACATGTGGGATCCGTCCTCCAACTGGTGTGGAGTTGGGATCAGGTGGATATCGTTTGCTGAATTAAGATCATCATTAGGAACGTCAAGTTCCTCTTCAGCATGGAAGACATCCTGAGTCTATCCTAGAGTGAAATGAAACATCCCACCGCAAGGCCAATACTCTGATGGGGATGGTGGTGTGTCAGCGCGATCCCAATCTATAGCTTCTATGTCTAGATGCAATGATCATGTTGGATTGGCTGGATCATGGATGGGGGCGGTCAAGTCAATGGAGATCATGTTTATGAGATGATTGTAACCTCCATTACCGTAGGTGTGATAACTCTGACATTCTGGATGTTCTTGATGCGTTGGATCTGGCTCTGTAGGCACTGGCACAAAGGGATCAGCCCTATGCATGGACATGCAAATAGGGTCTGCCCTAGGCACTGATGGTTTGATAGGGTCTCCAGGCGGAAGATGCTCTCTGTATACCTAGAGTGGCGGGTGCAGTAATTGCTATAACTACATCGGGTTGAGGTGCCACCTATGTCTTGGACCTATGTGTAAGTGTTCAAACATGTCATCTATGTCCAAGGGATATCGTTGTTGCATTTGTTGCCTTTGTTGCATTTGTCGCATGTGGTTGAGATAGGCCATCTCAGTTTCATCTTTCGAATCACTGTCGGAGAACCACAGGCCTTCGTTAACTCCAAGGGTTGCTTGCGACACATGGGGCTCACCTTGTTCAAGCAGATTTATGTGGTCCCATCTAGGTTGTTCCGCCCTCTACGGGGGGACCGGATTGTCTTGAAGTGGCATGTGCTCAATTGGAGCAGCCAATGGGAACATCGTCAGGAAGCTTTCCTGATCATCATTCATTGGATATTCGTGCGAATGATCATACTCCGACTCATCTTCGGAAGACCCTTCTTGGTCTTGTCCATATTCCCCTTGTGGGTGAGTCCGTGAGGTTTCTCCTTGTTCGGCCGAAGGGAAAGGGTTGTTGAGGTCAACAAGGTTGTTTGTTTGTAATGGGAAATAATCTCCCAATGTATAAGTTGTATTTGGATTGGCATATGGATCTGATGCCAACCCATCCTTGTTGCCTATCCCTAGGCCTTGCATGTTTTTGACCAAGATGTCGAGGGGCAAAGGGTGATTAAACCCTACTCCTGACTTGTCATAAGGCATTTGGTATCTTGGTTGGCACAAAACATGCACTCCTTGTTCATACCTGCCTAACCCATATCCATGCCAATTGCATTGGCTAAGATATCGTAATGCGAAGTCTGGGTTAGACAGATAATTGACATCCTCCACAAAGGGCTCTTCATCTTCCTCTTCTCGTCGGGAAGGTTCAACGCCATGATCCAGGCCCCCAAAAATAAAGTTTGTCTGATTAGGTGGGTAACCTAAAGGAACCACGGAGCCTATGGGGAGTCGAGGTCTTCCCATGTCTTGCATAGACTGAAGTGTGGGCGTTGCAACAACATTGCGCACTATATACTCCCCCATGCCTGTGTTAGACATCTCAACAGTAATCGTTGGCGATTGAGAGGGAGCGAATGGGAGTTCTCCCTGAGTCCACTCCATGTGGGGTGAACTAGGTGTCTCGACTTCCATTCTAGTAGGCATCTCTTCTGTCGAGATGGTGGAGACTAAAGGTGGTTCTGCTTCCAGGGGCTTCTTTCCTTTGTCCGTTGGTGTGGCCACCGTAGGTGGCATCATTGTGGGAGGACCGGATGAAGAAGATGCACCCGCCTGGGAATTTGATTGATTTGGTAATGGAGATTCTTGCTTAATCGGACCCCTTTTAGATGGATTTAACTAGAAATCCACATGCGTTGAAGGGAGGGTCGACTGCGGCATTAGTTGCACTGAATTGCAGTATTTAAAAGGTTCTAAATCTATGGGGACCACATGCACTTGTCCTTCAAATGTGTACTTTAAACATTGATGAGCAATTGAAGGGACACACTTCATATCCCGGATCCAAGGCCGCCCAAGCAAGATATTGTAAGCCATCTCACCTTCTAAAATGTGGCACAATGTATGAATGGTCTTTTGTCCCACTTGTATGGGTAGGACAATTGTGCCAACTGTCGAGCATATCGCATCATTAAATGCTCGAAGAGTATAAGTGGAAGGTACAATGTGAGAGGCTGGCAGCTTCAAATGTTTCAGTGCAGCGGTTGTAATAATGTTACTGGATGAACCAGTGTCTACCAACACCCGCTTGTACGGAGTCCCGTTGACCCACGCAATAACGTGTAGGGGTGGATCCGCTACATCCCCAATCACCATTTTTAATTCATCTTCCCTAAAGGTGATGACTGGTTCGGTACACTATTTGACATGCCCCACAAAATTGTTGAACGAATTCGCTTCGTGGGGTTGCAGCTCAATTGCCTTTAATATCTCCATGAGAGCTTCCCGATGGGGCACCGATTGTTGAATAAGCTCATATATGGAGAGCCTAGCCGATGTGGTCCTTAGACTTTGAGTAAGTCTAGTTCGAATCATGGCCACTGGTCTAGGCGGGGGCAGCTGTGTAGGATTCAGTTGAGGTTGTGACATGGATGGAACTTCCCTTGTGGCTGTCGCGGGGGCAGCTCCTGGGTATCTCTTGTTTCTTGTCACAATGCTGATCATCCCAACATACCCCTCCATGGGGCAATTCTGTTGCACTTCGTTGACATGAAGAGGTTTTGCTTGTGCATCATGTGCGGGTAAAGGATCTCTGAAAACACCCATTTGTTGGTTGTTGGGTGCGATGGGGTTATCCACTACCAATGTGTTATTGTCAATGAGGTCTTGCACTAAACCTTTGAATTTCCAATAGGCGTTAAGGTCATGCCCTTTCCTTCTATGGAATCTACAGTAAAGATCCTCTCTGTAGCCCTTAGGCTTTGGCGCATTAGGATCGATTGTTTGAATCTCTGGCAGATTAATCAAGTTTGCCACTGACAAACGGTCAAACAAGGAGTCCCTAGACTCGATGTATGGTGTAAATTGCCACCTAGGGTGACGCTACTAATTTTTGTCTTATTTTTTATTATCTTTCTCATAGTTATTGTGAGGCACCGCCTGATAATTAGCCTTTGGAGGCTATGTTGCTGGGGCAGGCTTAGGGGCATTGATAGCAACTTGATTGACCGCGGCGGGTTTCTGTTGCGTATTCCCTATTTTGGTGCTCTTGTTCCATTCTTTTTTCTTAGGCTTGGCAATTTTGCCATCCTGTATCTTGATCTCTTCGATAATTCTAGCTTGCGCCAGAGCTTCTTCTAAAGTGGCGTATTGTTGCAGCTGCAATAGCACAGAGATCGATCGCAAATAGCTCTTTGCGAACATTTGAGTTAGGTCGGACATAGGAGGGAGGTAGGATAGCTTTGAAAGCAACGTCCTCCATCGATTCCCATATGCCACCATAGATTCCTCCTCATACTGCTTGAGGCTAGCTAGATCACTTAGTGACGCCTTTTTCTTTGTGTTGAAAGTGAAACGTTCTAGGAACGCGTCCACTAGCTGATCCAAGTTGTAGATGCTATGCTTTGGTAGATGGGTAAACCAATCCGAGGCAGGTCCTACGAATGTGGTTATAAATGTTCTTAATAGCAATGCATCATTGTCTTGTATACCGAAGCATTGGCTCAAAAATCGAGTCACATGCTCTTGAGCATCTTCATCCCCTCGAAAGAGTGCCAACTGGGGCAGCTTAAAATGTTCGGGGTATGGAGGTGCTGGCACTGATGGATGCACAGGATGACTACGGAGTTGGCGTAAGGTAGGCTTTTGGGGCCCAGCAGTCTTGAGTTCCATAGTCTCTAAGCATTCTAACAACACTTTGTATGCATCGGAGGACTTAATCTCCTCCTCCTTGGTTTGCTCCCGCTGTGGGTTGCGGGGAACTTGAGGCCTTTGGAGGGGTAACTGGGTAGCATCCCTTCTGCCTTGATAGGGCATTTCAGCCCACTCTTCTTCTTGGTCATAATCCTCATAAGCTTCTTGAGGAGTGTCTGGCCTAGGCCTGTGAACATTGATAGGTGCCCGCGGAGGATGCCCATCACGGTTGCGGGGAGTGGCCTCCCGCTCAGGCCTAGGAGGTCTTAGAGGTAGTGCTTGATGAAGTCACGGAGACCTATCTCGCACTAGGGGGTTGTGCCTCACATACATCTCAGATTGTTGTGCGCGAGGGACTGGGGCCTTCTCAGGCGCATTGTTGTGAAGCAGTTCAGTTGTCCGACGTTGAATGCGCTCTTGGTTAAGGTGACACAAATGTTCTAATTGTTGTTGGTCTTGCCTAAGCCGCGTGATCTACGCTTGGTGGGTGGCTAGTTTGGCAAATGCCAAGTCATTTTGTTCAATCGTCTCTGGGTTAGGAGGCCTAGATGCCTCCCCTACATGCCTTTCTCGGTCATGATACTCCGAGACCCCTATCTGTTGCTTCCCTCTGTCGAGGTTAGCAGCATTGACTTGAAGCTCTGGTCTCAATGAGCGATTTGGATATAAAGCGGGTGCAGACGTGCATCATTCCCATGCTATGTACTATCCTTGAGGAACGTAGTGATCTTCCTCACATTCTCTATTATATGCATAAAAGGTGCGGGCAGAATTGTCTTGCCCTATCGGGAGAACTTGATATTCTAGATATGGTCTAGTGTGTCTGACATTAATCAGGGGTAAATTAGGAGTAACGACATCATATGGTTCCTCCTTGTGGACCCTTTGTTGTTCTAGAGCAGTACATAGCGCTTCATCACTAGGCCACCCATAACGAACTTCAAAGGGGGGCCTTGTATCTAGGCCAAGTGCTACATGTTGGTTGTTTTCTTGAAAGGATCTTTGTTGCATGGGAGTACCCCCTAAGGAGGTGCCTCTATAGTCTTGTCTAGTGATGGCATGAGTTGGAGTGCCCCTCAAGGAGGTGCCTCTAAAGTCATGTTCTGTAACTGCATGGTGTGGACTAACTTGTGTACCCTGCCGCCAAGGCGGGATGGCCAAGTCTTTAGGGCTATATCGGAGGTGACTTGTCCCCCTTGGTGCATTCTCTGTAGCTTCTGCCCGTGATTGGGCTTGGCTACGAGTATACACCATGGTAATGTTAACCTAAAGATGCAGAAACTCTTTTTTATGATTTTTCTTTTTAAACAGAAAATAGCATACACACACAAGCAATGATTATCTCTTTTAAAGATTAATAGTGTGCCCTAAATCTGGTTTCGTGTGTTTTTGTTGTTTGTTTTTGTGTTTTTGAAAACTTTTTATGAAAACCATTTAAATGCAATTATGAAGGCTCTTATAACTCCCAAAATGGTCGCCCTTCAATATACCATTGCCGGACCGATATACCAACCTCTCTATATACCCGCCCTTACGTGAGGGAGACTGTAGGTACGTGAGAGCAGATGATACATGGAACATAGGTGGTACGGAAGGGGGATTGTCCTGTTTATGACACCTACCATAGAAGACTTATCCTCGTGCACTAGGAATCACCCCAACGACACTCGGTCAGCTTTCATCAGGATTTACGCCTAACAACAGTGACAATCGGGGTAAATGGATGCAAATATCCAAGCCAACGTGGTGATGAAATCCACTGTTGGGCTTGCTCAAGGGCTGGGGTTTTACGACCAGCTCCTTGGTTTAAGTAACCACGTGATGTGTGGGGTTCATTTTAATTTGCAAAAATTTGAAATAGGCAAACAAAAAGGAAACTTTCCCTAAGCCATACAAAACTGAAAACCAGAAAACAGAAAACAAAAATTTGATAGAAGCTTGTTAAAAACCCCTACCTCTTCTCTGCCCAACAGGATATTTCTGATTTGCTGCTCTAAAAAATGCACAGAAAGCTATTCGTCCCTGGGTGAGACGAATATCAGAACAGTATTCGTTCCAGGGTGAGACGAATGGTATATTCGTCTCTGGGTGAAACGAATCCCAATTCTGTAATCGTCACTGTCAGAAACGAATAACAGTCTGCTGACTGAAAAATAGGTACCTGTAATCAAAACAAGCAATTTCAGGTCAGAAATCTAACCTAAAAAAAATAGAGGACAGAAGGTCCCACCGTGATCGCCATTGAAAGCACGAGATTCCGAAAACAAAAAGGAAAGACTAAACAAAATTGCATTAAAAGGAAAGAACACAAATGAATGAACACAAGATATAAAAGCAATATAAAATACGGCCTTTTTTATTGATATTCTTTCAAGCAATGTGTTACAATACGTCTCCTTCCTTTTTAGGGGATAGGAGCGTCAAATGTTGATCTTTTACAACTTGTTTTAGAATTCCTTCTCCCGCGTGCCCACATATAAGATGGGCGAACCAAAACGTTGCCGCCGCTT
This sequence comes from Wollemia nobilis, assembly GCA_028583015.1. Taxonomy (NCBI): domain Eukaryota; kingdom Viridiplantae; phylum Streptophyta; class Pinopsida; order Araucariales; family Araucariaceae; genus Wollemia; species Wollemia nobilis. The sequence continues at coordinate 8,988,682 of JAQPPZ010001411.1, forward strand.
GTGTTGGTAAAAGTAGATTCCTCGCTGCTCCTCTAATGCTGAAAATCTGCGTTCAAAGAAACAAACAAAGAATCAGTAGCACCTGTGTATGAAAAATAAAAGAGCGAATATGAAAGGTTACCGTAAAAGATAAATGTAATGATGGTTAAAATGAGTCCAAATAAACTAAAAATTTGACAGAAGCATAAATACGTAACTAATAAAATGTTGCAAAAGAAACAGTCACCAAATTTGATGTAGATCGGTATTCATCCCGGTCGGACGAGTAAACCTGCAACAGTTTGGTACTCGTTCAGGGGTGAGACGAGAAAACCTCGCGACAGATTTGGTATTCATTTCGGGGTGAGACGAGAAAACCTGCAATAAGGCAAGGGGTGCCCGAAGGCAAACCACCCGCGGGTTGAAACTTTGTTTCGACACCAATCCGCTTGGGATGGGTCCGAAACCTATTGTGATGTGTTGTCGACAAATTGATAGGCTATTGTGGTCAAAAAAATTAGGTTTTTGGTTCTTGATTCATGCCTTCAAAGTCACCCAATAACCTCCTTTTCGATTAAGAGATTATGGATGTAAAGACACAAATCGTAAGTCAGCAAAATAGCAGCACTTCATCGCTCAAAATGCTCCTTCTCTGTATATCTTTTGGGTGAGGAAATTCACCATTTTATAGACCCAAGGGGTCTCTTTGAATTAGCATGCAAAAGTGCTACTTAGCATGAATGCTCTTTCAGGGAAGAGAAGACTTCTCCCTGATCAAGGCTCCATAACTGCTTCTGTAACTGCTGCTGCATGCCCAAAAGAACTCACTCGCACTCCCATGCAATGAAGGGAGAGTTAAGTAGCTAATTTGAGTTGTCATGAAAAGCCCACTCTCACTCCCATGCAATGAAGGGAGAGTCAAGTGGCAAATCCGAGTTGTCCTAAAAAGCTCACTCTCATTCCCATGCAGTGAATGGAGAGTCAAGTGGTTGTCAAAAGAACTCACTCGCACCCCTATGCCATGAAGGGAGAGCTAAGTGGCAGTTCTGAGTTGTCATGGGCCGAGGTTTGACTTTTTGCAGGTCAAACCTGGCATTCGTCCCACCTCGGAGCGAGCGCTGGTAATCGTCCCTGGGTGGAACGAGTACCATTCTGCACTCGTCCCTGGGTGGAGCGAATAAGTAGCAGAGTGCCTAAAAGGTGCCAAATTGATCTTTGACTTTTAAAACTACTGTGTGAGTGGTTAGGACCACTGTTTTAACCTCTGGGGCTGCCCTGGGGGCTGTTTGTGTCAATGCGATCAGCGCTTGTTGTCACGTAATCGGATTGGTGCTATTTTGGTGTCTACAAAAGCATATAACAAATATACACCATGGATACTTGATAGTGGATGCTCCAGTCATATGACAGGTGACAAACAAAAAATTGAGAAGTTACAAAAATATGAAGGTGGTTCTGTAAAATTTAGAAATAATGATGGAGCTAAGATAGTTGGCAAAGGATCAGTTAAGATCAGTGATAGAAAAATTAAGTCAAAAGAAGTCTTGTTTGTGATTGGTCTGAAGCATAACTTGTTAAGCGTGAGTCAGATTTGTGACAAAGGTCATGAAGTAGTTTTCAAGAAGTAGGGTTGTGAAGTCAGAACAACAAACTGTGGAAAGTTGATAACAACTAGATCAAGGACATCTGGCAACCTATATACTCTCTCAGATACTTTAGAAGGAGTGTGCTTGATTGGACAGGAAGAAGAAAATTGGTTGTGGCACAAGAGGCTCGGTCATATCAGTTTTGACAATCTAGTAAAAATCAGCTCAAAAAGGGTAGTGAGAGATATTCCCACCATTGGCAAACCATTAAATAACATTTGTGCTTCATGCCAAAAGGGGAAGCAAACTAGAGCCACATTTAAAACAAAAGAGTACTTCACAAGCAAACCTTTAGAACTAATACATACTGACTTATGTGGACCCATGAGAATGCAAAGCATAAATGGTGACAAATACTTTATGTTATGCATAGATGACTATTCTAAGATGACATGGGTACTATTTTTGAAGCTCAAATCAGATGCCTTTGAGATGTTCAATATTTTCAAAAAACAAGTTGAGAATCAAACAGGGAAAAGGATTAAATGTTTAAGATCAGATAGAGGAGGAGAGTTCATTTCAGATGAGTTTGTAGAGTACTATGCAAAATATGGGATTAGGAGACAGTTTTCAACAGCAAGGACACCTCAGTAGAATGGTGTGGTAGAAATAAAGAACAGGACAGTGCAAGAAATGACATGAACTATGTTGACTGAGAGCAAAATAGCAGACAAATTTTGGAAAGAGGCAATCCGTACTGCGATATACATCCAAAATAGGTGCATGTTGAGGACGCATGAAAGCAAAACTCTGTATGAGTTGTGGTTCGGTAAAAAGGCAATAGCAAGATACTTTAAAGTTTTTGGCAACAAGTGTTACATCAAAAGAACTAAAGATAATCTTGGTAAGTCTGAAGATAGAGCTGATGAAGGTATTTTTCTTGGCTATTCGACAAAAAACAAAGCCTACACATGCTACAACAAGAGGCTAAATAAAATTATGGAGAGTGTCGATGTTAAAGTTGATGAAGGTAGGGAACGAGAAATAAGCTATAAATAAAACTACCCAATTTATGAAGAGGTTATTGAAGGAGATGAGGAAAAGGAAATGAAAAAAAAATAGAAAATTGACTCAGATGATTTAAGTAGTGATTCAGAAGAGGAAGAAAACAAGAAATTAAAAACAGGTAGCTGGCAAAAAAATCATCCTAGAGGGCAAATAATTAGAGACCCCATAGTTGGTGTTCAGACAAGAAGAAGAGTAGTAAGTAACTAATCTCTATTATCCAACATTGAGCCCAAAAATTTTGCTGAAGCAAGCAAAGATGAAAGTTGGATGACGACAATAAATGAAGAATTAGATCAGATCGAGAAAAACAAAACCTGGGAGTTAGTACCAAGACCTGCAAATAAAAATATAATCGGTACTAAATGGATTTTTCGAAAAAAATTGAATGAAGATGGATAGATAGTCAGGAATAAAGTAAGATTGGTTTGTAAAGGCTATGCACAAGTTGAAGGTATAGAATTTGAGGAAACATTTGCACCAGTGGCTAGACTAGAGGCAATTAGAATGTTTCTAGCTTTAGCAGTTCACAGGAATTTCAAATTTTATCAAATGGACGTGAAATCAGCATTTTTGAATGGAAAATTTGAAGAAGAGGTCTATATTGAGTAGCCAGATGGTTTCCAACTTGGTGATAATCCCAAATTCGTCTGCAAGTTGAAGAAAGCACTGTATGGCTTAAAACAGGCACCCAGAGCATGGTATGAAAGGCTAGACAACTATCTTACTCAACAAGGGTTCAAAAAGGGTATGGTGGATAGCAATTTGAATGTCAAAACAGAGAATGGCCATCTCATTGTCCTTGTTGTATTTGTAGATGATATCATTTTTGGAAGCAACAATGATGAGTCATGTAAATATTTAGCAAATAAGATGCAAAAAGAATTTGAAATGTCAATGATTGGTGAACTTTCGTATTTCCTCGGACTACAAGTTAATCAAAATGAGAAGGGCATATTTATTTCTCAAGTTAAATATGTGAAAGAGATGCTAAAAAAGTTCACAATGGAGGATTGTAATCCTGTTAGCACTCCCATGACGACAGGTTGCAAGTTGAGCAAGGATGACAAATCTCCAGATGTTGATAAAACCATGTACAGATCTATGATTGGGAGCCTCATCGTATTTGACAGCTACCAGACCAGATATCTTATAGGCAGTTTGCATGGTAGCATGATTTTAGGCTAGTCCCAAGGAGACTCATGTGACAGTAGTGAAGAGGATTCTTTGATATCTAAAGGGTACTATGGAGTATGGGTTATGGTATTCGAAAGGTAAAGACTTCACCCTTATTGTGTATTCAGATGCAGATTGGGTAGGATGTGTCAATGACAGAAAGAGTACTAGTGGAGGTGCATTCTATCTTGGAGACAGGTTGGTCGCATGGCACAATAAGAAACAAGAGTCAGTCTCCCTATCCACAGTAGAGGTAGAATATATTGTAGCAACTATGTGTTGTACGCAGGTCTTATGGATGAAATAAACCCTAAAATATCTTGGCATTAACTTTAATGAGCCAATTTTAGTTAAGTGTGATAACACCAATGCCATTAACATCTCAAAGAATCCGGTTATGCATTCTCACACAAAAAATATTGCTATCCAATATCACTTTCTGAAGGATAAAGTTATGGAAGGTGAGGTTAAGTTGGATTTTGTCCCAACTATAGAGCAAGTAGCAGATATCTTCACAAAACCGCTACCCAAGGAAATTTTTGAGTACCTTCGCAATAAACTGGGAGTGGTTACGTTTCCCAAGAACTGACTAGCTATCAGGATATTATTCTCAAGGGGAGCATTTATATATTTGATTATCTTTTTGCTCATGTTTGTAATTTTTGCTAACTGTATTAATTTGTGCCTGAGAATGTTGTGCATGGACTCAGGGGGAGTCTACAGTAGCCCTTTGGTATTATTGTCAAAGGGGGAGAAGAATTACAGGAAATTGCATGTGTATTGCCAACAATTCCAAAGGAGGAGATTGTTGAGCAAGGTGCAGGAACAGTATTTTCATTGTTGTCAACATAGTTAGACAAATCAGTTGATGCAGTGGATAGGAGTTAAGAGGTTCTTCAGAGTATGTACAGTGATTCTCTAAAAGATCGAAGTGGCCCATATGCTAAAAATCAAAAGAAAATCACAAGGAAGAAAACTGTCATGATATCGCAACATGTTGAGCAAGAAAGAAAAACTATCGTGATTTCGCGACATGTTCGGAGAGAAAGCACAAGCAAGAAAAAATATCACAATTTCACGACATGTTCGGAGAGAAAGTGCAAGCAAGCAAAACTATCAGGATTTCATGACATGTTTGGAGTGAAAGTGCAAGCAAGCAAAACTGTCATGATTTCGTGACATGTTTGGAGAGAAAGCGCAAGAAAGAAAAACTGTCATGATTTTGTGACATGTTCGGAGAGAAAGCGCAAGCAAGCAAAACTGTCACGATTTCATGACATGTTCGAAGAGAAAGCACAAGCAAGCAAAACTATCACAATTTCGTGACATGTTCGGAGAGAAAGCACAAGCAAGCAAAACTATCGGGATTTCACGACATGTTTGAAGAGAAAGCGCAAGCAAGCAAAACTGTCATGATTTTGTGACATATTGTAGGAGAGAGAGGCAAAAGAAAAAGTGTCACGATTTTGTGACATATTGCAAGAGAGATTATACGGAAGAAAAAGTGTCATGATTTTGTGACATATTACAGGAGAGAGAGTCCGAAAGAAAAAGTGTCGCGATATCGTGACATGTCGGGTTTTCGCGACCCGAAGGCAAGAGAGAGAGTCCAAGACAAAAAGTGTCACGATATCGCGACATGTTGGGTTTTTGTGACCTGAAGGCAAGAGAGAGAATCCAGGACAAAAAGTGTCACGATATCGCGACATGTCAGGTTTTCGTGACACGAAGGCAAGAGAGAGAGTCCAGGAGAAAAAGTGTCGTGATATTGTGACATGTCGAGTTTTTGCGAACCGAAGGCAAGAGAAAGAGCAAAGGAGAGAAAGTTTCATGATTTCGTGACATGTCGCATTTTCACGACTAAAGGAGGAGAGAGAAATTAAGAAGGCAGAAGTTTCACAATATCACGACAAAAGTAAAGAGGAAGAGCAAGGAGGTGAAAGTGTCACGATATCACATGTTATGTTTTTGCTGGTACAAGCCAAGAAGAGTAGCAAGGAGGTGAAAGTGTCGCGATATCACGACATGTTGTGTTTTCACTAGTACAAGCCAAGAAGAGTAGCAAGGAGGCGAAAGTGTCGCGATATCGCGACATGTTGTGTTTTCACGGGCAAAATCCGAGAAGAGGACAAAGAGGCAGAAGTGTCGTGATTTCATGACAGGTCGCTTTGGTGTGAGCTAAGAAGAGAACCCAAATGAAATAAGATATGTAATAGTTAACTAAAGTTATACGACAGTTATAGGTGCAGTTGTAGAAGAAAATCATGCAGCTAAAATAAGAAGAGTTAACTGAAGTCAGTACGTCAGTTACAAGTGCAGTTACAGAGAAAAATCATGCAACTAAAATAAGAACAAGTGAACTAAAGTCGAACAATAGTTACGGAGGCGATTACAGAGTGAAAGCATCGAGCAGGGGTTTAACTGAAAGTCATCAGTCAAAGACCAAACAAAGATTCGTAACTATTAATAGGATGCATGAGAGAATACTGTGAGATAAAGGAGTTACATATAGAAGTTTCTATTAATAAGTTGCATGCAAAAATATGGAAGCTAAAAATAGAGTCAAAAATTTGTTATAAAAGGAGGTCTACGTGAAGAATTACTTGCTGCTCTGAACTAGAGAGGAAGCGCTGCTGAATAGAGTGAAAGTGCTGCAAAAAGGAGGGTTGGAAGAGTGCCATAAGAGAGCATTAAGAAGAGCCGTGAGAGCCGTAAGAGTGCAGTAAGAAACACAACAAGAGGGCTGTAAGAGGGCAGTTAAAGTGTAGTAAGCAGAGCCGTAAGAGTGTGTGGTGTTTTGGTGAATAGCGAGAGAGTTTGGGTTAGCAATAGACCAGTCAGGGTCTTGTACAAGCGAAGGCATTTTTATGTCAAACTTATAGTTTCAAAATTGCAGTCCAAGTTGGTGCTTGGAAGTAGGGGTTGGTGCTCCTTTCTGTTGGTGTAGATAAATTAGGGGTTGGTGCTCCTTTCTGTTGGTGTAGATAAATTAGGGGTTGGTGCTCCTTTTTTTTGGTGCAAATAAATTAGGGGTTGGTGCTCCTTTCTGTTGGTGTAGATAAATTATGGGTTGGTGCTCCTTTCTTTTGGTGCAGATAAATTAGGGGTTGGTGCTCCTTTTTGTTGGTACAGATAAATTAGGGGTTGGTGCTCCTTCTAGTGGGTGCTGGTAAATTGATTATAAAATTGATATTTTGCAAAGGCTGGATTTGGATGGGAGTCCAAACAGTCAATTCTTGAGGAGTAGCCAAAACTGGTGAACCTCGATATATCTTGTGTTGTGTGATGCTCTCTTGTTATATTTGCTTTATGTGGTTTTAAGCTTTAATTGTTTTGGGTTTAAGAGTTGAAGTTTTTAAGTTTTAAAGAGCCACACTGATTCACCCCCCCTCTCAGTGTCATTGTGAGACTAACATATGCAAGATGTCGTTTCTCCATAATTCCAATGGGACCCACAATATCTGAACCCACACTTGAATCTGCAATGACCGCTCCTTTGATAGGTTGAAACCCACATGCCAAGGTTTAAGAAAGAGTCTAGCTTGGTTACAAAAATAGGGATCCCCTTAAAATGCTTTGTTACGATCCACAAGACAAGATAAAACCACCATAAAATAGCTATTCACACTCAGCTTCACCTTCACATCACCATTAGGGTTCCAAATCTTCATAACCCAAGACTCCACAAAGGGAAGAGAAATTTGGATGCCCATAAATTTACTAATAAGTGCATACTTGGTTAAATACTCCACATCTTCCACCACCGATTCTAGTTGAACCACTAGAATTGGCCTAGCTTCACATCGTTCCAAACATCCATTGTTCTTTAACAAATGATCTCGATATGCATTGGAAAATCCTATTCCTTTCAATCATTTTTAGATTAAAATATATCACTAGTATGCACACTTTGTGACAGGGCCTAACACCATCACATCATTCCTCCAATCCATCTCAATCACCCCATACTCTTTTAGTCAACCACATGATTCCCAAATGTACATGTGTGTAATCCTAACTTGTATTTGTAGTGGACCACTGATCAAATATGCTTTTCACACCCAATATTCTTCCATAAGTCAATCTTGTTAATTGATGTAAATATCCATTGCAAATCAATAACATGAATGAAGAATTCTTTTCTAGGTAAAATAATGTAATAATAAAAATAGAATAAAATTAGATATATTTAAAATATATTAATTCATAACCCATGTGATGTAGGTGAGTTGGAGAAGATAGGGCAATCCTCCAAGAGAGGTCCTTGGTTCGAATCTGCACCCTACCAAATACACATTGGGTATCCAAAAACTAGTTGATTATTTTAGTACGATCAGGGTCGGGTGTGACTCCCAGGTGATTTTGATGGTGGAGAACCTCTTGGTCGCGGTTTCTTAGATCAATGTGATCTCACAAGAGTTTTTTGCTAAATTCAAAAAATATATATTTATTCATAAATCTATATCAAAAAATTAAATCATTTTATTCGTGATATATATATATATATATTAGTCCTCATTTAGCAAATTGATATTTAATATAATATATTAATACCAAAGATACATGAACATATTTAAATCAATATTAATAACAAATATAATCATTAAAATAAATATTAATAACATATAATTTTGTTAAATAATTAACTTATAAATAAAATTAGACATAAAACCATGATATATACTAAAAACTTAAATATAATAATTTTAAAAAAATTCCAAGGTGTATATCAATTGGTTCAACCAAACCCAGTAAGGGGGTGGAGGTCCAAGGTTCAAATATTGAGCCTCACCAGACTGAGCACTTGTCTCTTTCCTGATGATTTCAATAGTGTAATCAGTTTAAAATGATCATGGTATGGCGGTTATAGGGATAGACTACACGAAGAACTATGTCATGACTTTCTAGGGTAGACAACACAAAATACTATGGCAGCCATAAAAGCTAAACAACCTGTCTAGATTCATGGTGGTTATCGATTCCACCATGTAAATTCAAATAATAATAATAATTGGTAAAAATGTATTGAACCAATAAAAACATACAAGAAATAGAGAATTCCAAAACAATAATCCTTACAAGGGCCAAAAGAAAGATACCCCTAAAACCATCGAGCACTTGACCAAAAGACACCAAACAAACAATAGCCTCAACTAGGCATATCAACAATCAAAAAATCTATATCAAAAAATCTAATATAAAAAACCTATATAAAAAAATCAAATCATTTTATTCATGATATATATATATATATATATATATATATATATATATATATATATATTTTTAAATAAAGGGGTAAAAATTTATTGATAAAAAGTCTGGATTACAGAGTACAACTGAGCTTCCAACCAGGACTCAAATAAACAGCCAAACAGGCTAAAACCACTAGACTAGAATGACACCCAGAAAAGACAACAAGAATAAACCACATTAAGTCTGTACATCCTTGTGGATCAACTCCCACAGGCGTTGAGAGTCCCCAGATGGGAGACTCTCCCAATTATCGATACTCCAAGGATCCAGCAGCTCAGAAGCCCTTTTGGCCAGGTAATCAACAACCACATTCCATTCCCTTGGAATGTGCACAAAGGATATAAATTCGAACTCTTCACTCATTCTGAGAATCTGAACGGCTACAGAGGCCAACTGCCAATTAACTTCCTCCACCCTTTTACTGTTTAAAATATTAACCACAATTTGAGAGTCAGACTCGTAGATAATCCTATGCTAGCCAAGAGAAAACCCCTCTCGCAAGGCCTCAAGAATTGCAAGAGCTTCCATAAAATTGTTGGAGTGAACACCTTTATAAATGGAAAAGAAAAAACTGACACCACCAGTAGAATCTCTCCCAACACCGCCAATGCCAGCATGTCCAGGATTACCCCTGGACGATCCATCAATATTAATTTTTAAAACTCCTCTAGGGGGTGGCCTCCACCTACCATCTCTCCTAACCTTCTTGCTGAGCTGAGGAACCCTACTAGGGCTAGAAGAGTTCACACCATCCCCAAAGAGACCAAGGGCTTGTTGTACCTTCTCCTCCCTAGAATCCAAAAGAGGGTCCACATCACATTTGCTATGGATGGTTTCCTGAACCATATACAAGATCCTTTGCTAGATCTGTTGAACAGCCAAATAACTGCCCTAAAATATGCATCGGTTCCGTTCGAGCCAAATTTTCCAGATGATGCAAGAAGGGCCCAAATTCCAAGCCACCCGAAGGAAGGGGGCCTTGGTCGGAGGTCTGCCTAGACTACTCCAAAACTCCACCAGGGACAGCACATGAAAACATGGATGGTTCCAGGCGCTCCACCAATGGTGCCAAATGTCTCTAGCAAAGGAGCATTGGAAAAATAAATGAGAAGAGTCATCCTCATTCTTACTGCAAAGGACACAAAAAGAGGGACCCTAAAATCCCCTCTTCCTCACATTATCCCAAGTGAGGCATTTATTACGAGCTACCAACTAGAGAAAGAAGTTACATTTTGGCCAGGAAAATTTGTTCCACACCTTTTTCCACCAAGTGACAGGAAGACTCCCATACTTTTGCTTATCAAGAACCTGATAACCATAGGCTACCGAGTAGGTTCCCTTAGGATCAGGGTTCCAAGCCAGAATATCTTTACCCCTCAATGAAGAACAAGGCCTCCCCATAAGAATAAGAGCAAGCACCTCTCTATCCTTGGCTAGTCCCCCCTAGGGCCATTCTTGTGGATCTTTCCACCTGTACATCTCCATATTTCCAAAAGACTAGATTTTTTTAAAGTCCTCCACATGAGACCAACCTGCTTCCAAGAAAAAAATGCTTAGGGAACGTAACCTAGGATATTGATTCAAGATAGGAGGGTGGCCATCCCAAGAATCCTCCCAAAAAAGAGCATTTGATCCCTGATTGCAAATCCAGAACAAACCCTACTTGATTAAATTAGCTCCTCTTTTTAGAGTGTCCCAGATAACTGAACCTTTCCCAACCAAGCTGACTCTAGGGATTTCAGCCTCAAAAATACCTCTCAAGTATTTACAAGATAATATTTTAGCCCAAATATGATCTTGAGAGGTACACCATCTCCAATAAATTTTTACAGCCAAAGCCTACCCAAAAAGAGTTGTCTATCGCAACCCAAGGCCTCCCTCTTGCATCGGCCTACATATAGAATCCCACCTAACCAAACTCCATTTAGATTGATCAAGTTTTCCAGACCATAAAAACTATCTTGACAAAGCATCCATGTCCTTGATGAAGTGAGAGGGAGCTATTTGTACAAAACATCTATAAATGGGTAAAGCTTGAACAACAGATTTTAAAAGCAACACTCTACCTACAGTGGATAGCCATATGAAAGTCCAGTGATTCACCTTCCTTCTAAACTTATCAAGCATAGACTGCCAAGAAGATCTAGGTAGAGGATGAGATGAAATTGGAATACCAAGATAAATGAAGGGGGAGTCCCAACCTAGAATCTTAGAATGCGAGCAATCCTAGCTTGAATAAGAGGAGGGGTATTGAAGAAGAAAATAGAAGACTTGTCCTCATTAATCAACTATCCAGAAGCACCAAGATATATGTCAAGAGACTGTCTAATATTTCTAGCTTCCCTGATAGTGGCAACTCCCAACAAAGTAGTATCATCAACAAATTGAAGGTGGGAAAGAGGTGGCAAACTACTATCCCACTTCCACCCCTGAATGAGACCCTGCATGACTTGAGACTTGAGAAATCTTCCCAACCCTTCCACCATAATGATAAACAAATAAGGAGATAAAGGATCTCCTTGCCTCAATCCCCTTGAGGCCTCAAACAACTCTGATGGCTCATTATTAACAAGAACAGAGAATGAGGAAGAAGAAACACAACTCATCACCCATCTAATCCATTCCTCCTCAAATCCAAAAGCAGCAAGAACTTTCTGAAGAAAGGACCATCTGACCCGATCATAGGCTTTGGCCATGTCCAACTTAATGAACATAGTTTTCTCCTTAGAAGTTTCCATCGAGTGAATAGCTTCTGTAGCAATAACAACCCCATCCAAGATTTGTCGGCCAACAACAAACCCTCCTTGCTCCTCAGAGATGATTTTTCTCAACCATATCTTCAACCTCTCAGCAATAATTTTTGTGATGATCTTATACACAACATTGCAGAGAGCAATAGGCCTGAACATATCCAAGGAATTTGCTCCCTCTTTTTTGGGTATAAGCACCACAAAGGTAGCATTTAGGGCCCTTAGCATCTATTTGTTCTTTTGGGACTCATGGACCACCTCCAAAAGATCAAATTTGATTAAATCCCAAAACTCCTGATAAAACTCAATCGAGAATCCATCTAGGCCTAGGGATTTTCCTTTTTTCATCTTGAATACAACATTTTCCAACTCCTCAAGGGAAATTGGACCCATCAAGTGCTCATTCATATCTCTAGAAACAATCATTGGAATACAGTTTAGAATAAGCTTTTCATTCTCATCATCTGATAGGGAGTCCTCCTTGAAGAGAGAGGAAAAATACCTCTTAGTCTCTTCTAAAATATCCCTGAAAGAAGAGAGCAGGGCACCCTGAGAATTCACAAGAGAGGTAATCAGGTTACCATTATGGTGAGCCTTAACTGAGTTATAAAAGAAGGTTGTGTTCCTATCCCCTTCCTGAAGCCAATCTACTCGAGCTTTTTGTTTCCAAAAAATTTCTTCCCTCAGTTCCCATTCAGCAAGGTCTTTCGTAGCCTCAGATTCCTCAACAAGAAGCTCCTTCATGAATCCCTGATCTCTAATCTTCCTTGAAGCTTCTTCCATCCTCCTAAGAGCTGCCAGCTTAGCCAAGGAAAGGTTCCCAAAATTCAGTCTATTCCATCTCTTCAATTTATGTTTTACAAATTGTAGTCACTTCATAAAGGAATACATAGCGGTGCCATGAGGAGGTTTGCCAGTGGTCCACCAGCCTCGCATGAAATCATGAAGCTTAGGATCACGAAGCCACATAAGTTGAAACTTAAAGGAGGGATTATTTTTTAGCCCTAACTCCAAAGCAGAGAGTTTGATAGGCCAATGATCAGATCCCCTACCCTCCAGAATCATAGAACTAGCACCTCTATTATTACCCATCCAATAACTGGATATCAAAAACCTATCCAGTCTCTCTGAGATGGAAGCTTCCCCACACCTTCTATTGTGCCAAGTAAATATCCCATTATCTGGCTTGATGTCAACCAAGTTTAGGGCCTGGATATGAGCACTGAAGATAGAAGAAAAAGGCTCGAGATGGTCCACCCCACCATGTTTCTCCTCTAGACAAGTGATAGAGTTGAAGTCTCCAGCCAAAATCCATGGGTACAGGGGAACCAAACTTCTCACAAAGCAAATGTGCTTCCACAAATTCACTTTACCATTGTAATCAATAGGAGCATACACATTTGTAAGTAGGATGATTTCACCAGATTCATTATCATGCCCGACCATTGAAATAGACCATCTGCTAGAAATCCAAGTAAGAGGGGATATCTTAACCGGATCCCATAAACAAGCGATGCCACCAACATATCCACATGCACCAATACACTGGCATTACCCCCTTCTCCACAACTTGGGAGCAATATTGAACATACTATCAATAGCCAATTTAGTCTCCTAAATAAACACCACATCCGAAGAATGCACACGAACCAAATCACGAACAACTTTTTATCTAGGGATGCTATTCAACCCCCTTACATTCCATGAGAGGATAATCATTTTTGGGGGTTATAAAAATGGGAGTCCAATGTTCTCACCAAGCCTGACTCCACCAAAGTCTCCCCCATTAACTTAATTTTATCCTGGTCCTTCTTCTGACCCACCTTCATATTCTTATCCGAAAAACTTTTTTTAATTATTTTTTGCTGCAATCCCAACACCGTAGGAGTTTTGCAGTCCAAGGATGACTGCATCAGTGCCTGAGTAGGAGAGGGCATAACTAAATCTGTACCACTTTCCAAAATAGTTTCCCTTATAGGGCTAGACCCAACCATGTCCCCTATACTCAGATCCAAAGCCCTTTGTTCTTCATTTAAACCCCCTAGATCTGATTCCTTAAGTTCCCCCTCAAGAAGAGACATCTGATTTGGCCTTGTTATATTTGCATCAGGTAGTGACATTTCAGGTATCTCCATGCACTGATCAAGATCATCTAATATTTCAAAATGGTTGAGTAGAGCATCTGGTTGGCTATCCTTAAGGTCTTTGTTTGCCCTTCATCCTCTATTTTGGGATTTTATCGAAACAAAACCTTCCTTATCCCATTCCCCTTCCTTTATCGAGGCTTTTCCTTTATCCAAAATTTGTCCAGACCGAGAGGGCCCAAGATTTGAAGCCATAGGCGAGACAAACTTAGGGCATTTTCTTTGTAGGTGGCCATATTCACGGTAAATCCGACAACGAAATGGAAGAGCTTCATAGTCAAGTTTTTGAACCCATGTAGTTGATCCAAATTGTATTTCAATAGAATCTGGAATAGGATTATTTAAGTCAATTTCAACACAAATACGAGCAACAGAGATTACATTTTTATCCATTGTCTATTGTGATGGTCCAACCAGACTTCCCAAGCAGAAGGGCAATCTTATGCAAGATATCAGTTCTCCAGAATTCCAATGGGAGCCATGGAAGCCGCACCCATACTGGAACCCATGACGGCCGCTCCTCCGATGGGTTGAAACCCACATGCCAGGGTTTAAGAAAGAGTCCCACTTGGTTATAGAAATAAGGACCCCCTTCAAATGCTTTGTTACGATCTGCAATACAAGAGAAAACCACCATAAAATAGTTGTTCGCACTCAGCATCACCTCCACATCACCTTCAGGATTCCAAGTCTTCCTGACCCAAGCCTCCACAAAGGGGAGAGAAATTTGGATGCCCAAAAATTTTCCAATAAGGGCATGTTTGGTTAGATACTCCACATCTTCCACCATCGAGTCTGGTTGAACCACTAGAACTGGCCTGGCTTCACATCGTTCCAAACATCCATTGTTCTTTAACAAGTGGTTCCCGACATGCACTGGAAAATCTTGTTCCTTCCAATCATTTTTAGATGAAAAAATATCACGAGCATGCACTCTCTATGCCGGACCCGATGCCATCACGACATTCCTCCAATTTTTTAGACCTCCTTCGAAAGTTGTTGCCATCCCCACAGAGTAGTTTTTCTTCATCAAACCCTAGCAGAGTAGTTTTTCCTCATCAAACCCTAGTAGAGCTTTCCTATATATATATATATATAGATATATAATTTGTAGATTATAGTCCTCATTTAGCAAATTGATATTTAATATAATATATGAATACCAAAGATACATGAACATCTTTAAATCAACATTAATAACAAATATAATCATTAAAATAAATATTAATAACATATACTTTTGTTAAATAATTAACATATAAATAAAATTAGACATAAAACCATGATAGATACTAAAAACTTAAATATAATAATTTAAAAAAAGTCCAAGGTATAGATCAATTGGTTCAACCAAACCCAATAAGGGAGGCAAAGGTCCAAGGTTCAAATCTTGGGCCTCGCCAGACTGAGCGCTTGTCTCTTTCCTGATGCTTTGAACAGTGTAAAAGGTTTAAAATGACCATGGCCTGGCAGTTATAGGGACATACTACGTGAAGAACTATGTCATGAATTTCTAGGGCAAACAACACAGAATACTATGGTAGCCATAAAAGCTAAAAAACCTGCCTAGATTCATGGTGGCTACCAATTCCACCATGTAAATTCAAATAATAATAATAATAACAATAATTGGTAAAAAATTATTGAATCAATAAAAGCATACAAGAAATAGAGAATTCCAAAACAATAATCCTTACAAGGGCCAAAAGAAAGATACCCCTAAAACCATCGAGCACTTGACCAAAAGACACCCAACAAACAATAGCCTCAACCAGGCATATCCACAATAAAATTAGCAAGATAACAAGAGCAATCCAATGGGAGTTGATCCCAATACCTAACATTCCAATCTTCCTAAAACTCAACCACACAATTCCATTCCCTAGGAATATGAACAAAGGAAATAAACTCCAGGTGCAAAAAAAATTGAATGATCTACTGAGCCACTAACGCCAGCTTCCAATAAACATTAGAAAATTATGAGTCTTGAATAAATTAATAATAATATGAGAGTCTGAATCATAGATTATATTTCGCCATCCCAAAGCATAACCTTTTTTCAAAGCAACATGAATAGCAAGTGCCTCCATATAATTATTAGTTTGGTTTCCATTATAATAGGAGAAAATAAAAAGAGCTGCACCACTACTATCTCATCCAACACCAACAATACCTGCATACCCAGAATTTCCTCTAGAGAGCCATCAATATTAATCTTAAACACCCCCCAAGGTGGAGGATGCCATTTGCCATTTCTCTACACTTTTTTATTGAGACCTCTCCTCTCAACTAAAAAAGAAGGACGAGGGCCATTTTCAACTAAACCCAAGTCATGCATCATCAATATCTCAGTCTGCTCCAAAGGAAGACTGATTTGACATTTAGAAGAAATAGTTTCTTGGATCATACCAATAATACTCTACCAAATATGATAAATAGTTATCTTTCTACCTTGAAAAATCTTTAATTTCTTTCAAACCAAATATGTCATATAATACATGAGGATCCAATACTCCATGCAACTTGAAGAAAGAAAGCCTTAGCAAGATGTCTTCCTAAAATCCTCCAAAACTCAACAAGAGAAGAGACATGAGAACAAGACTTTTTTCACACCCTCCACCAAAGATGCCAAATATCCTTCACAAACGAACACTGTAAGAGCAAATGCCCTAAATATTCATCACTATTATCATAAAGGAAACAAAATGAAACCTCTCTTTTGGATATTATCCTAGGTAAGACATCTATTTTTAGTAGCCAACCACAAATAGAAATTGCATTTGGGCCAAAAAATTTTATTTCAAACCTATTTCCACCAAGGAACCTCATCATTCCAAAAATGTTGCCTATTTAAAATATGGTAACTAGAAGCCACCGAGAAAACCCTTATAGGATCCAAACCCCAAGCCAAAACATCATCATTGTAAATAAGAGCACTCCCTAGTAGCCAAAATATGAGCCAACTCTTCTTTTTCCTAAATAAAACCACTTGTCGACCAATCTCTAGGATATTTCCACTAAACTACCTCCACCTGCCCAACTCATTTGGCAAATTTATAATCCATCACCTTGTACCAACCAACAGCCAAGAAATAATTACATAGCTCTTGAATATGAGGAAACATAGATAAAATTATGGAGAAACCATCCCAAGAATCATGCCAGAAAAGAGCCTTTAAGCCTTTGAGACAAATCCAGAACAATCCTTGCTTAACAAGAGTATCCCCCTTCTTAAGGGTGTTCTAAATCAAAGATTCTTTACCAGAAAAACTATATCTAGGTATATCAGAGCCCTCAACCTCATTAAGATACTTAAAGGAAATAATTTTAGCCCAAGCATGGTCTTGAGAAATGCACCATCTCCAATAAATTTTAGCTACTAATGCCTGATCAAAAAGAGAAGTCAAACAAAGACTCAAACCACATTCCTATTTTGGTCTACAAATAGTATCCCACTTAACCAGATTCTATTTTGAAGACTCTAAATTTCCAGTCCATAAAAATCTTCTTGACAAATATTCAAGCTCATGAATAAAACTAGCATGAGTAACCCAAATCATGCATCAATACGTACATGAAGCTTGAACCATCGAATTAAGAAACAACACTCTACCTGCAAAAGAAATCCACTTAAAAGTCCAATGAGAGAATTTAGCCCAAAATTTATCAAAAATATTATTCCATATACCTTAAGGCAGAGGGCCCATAGAAAGAGGAATTCCCAATAAGTAAAAGGAAGAGCTCCAATATAAAATCAAAGAATCAGAGCAATTTTGGCCTGTATAAGATGATTAATATTAAAAAATAATATGGAGTATTTATCCTTGTTTATATTTTACCCTGAAGCAGCCAAATAAATATCCAAATATCTTCTAAAATTAGTTGATTTCCTAATAGAGGCAAGACCTATCAGAGCAATATCATCCACAAATTGAAGATGAGAATACGTAGGTAAAATATTATCCCACCTCCAACCATGAATCAACCCCTGACTAACGTGCAATTTGAGAATTCTACCCAAACCCTTAGCCATAATAATAAAAAAATAAGGAGACAAAGGATCCCCCTGACGAAGACCTTTTGAAGCCTGAAACAAAGTAGAACACTCACCATTGATAAGGATAAAATAAGAGAGACGTAATACAACTCAATATATGTGTGCTAATAAATCATATATAAAAATAAAAATTAGACTTTTCAAAACAAATTAAAACTAGTAAAACTAGAGTAAAAAATAGGGAATGAAAGGTTTGAAACATAATTTTTTTTTTTAGTTTATATTATATATAAACTATAACAGTATAAAAATGCAAAAAACAATTACATATAAAGTAAAATTATCAAACCAAATTAAAACTACTCAAACTAAGTTTTAAAAAATAAAAAAATAGAAATAAAAGTTTATAAAATAGCCACTATGTGGGTGAGTGTGTGATGGGGTGGTTGTGTGGTGGCTTTGTGTTAAATTTTCTATTGATAATTATAGCTCTCGGCTTTATAAGGGGTCATGGTTGGGAGGAAACTGCTCAATCCTCTCCGACGATCATGGTTTCTCACAATAATTAAAAAATAATAAAAAAATTAAAAAATAGCTCTCATCCTAGTTAGTGCAATCTTCTATTTAAATATAATAATATAAAAATGTAAAAATAGTTATTATATTATTAAAGTATATGATAACAAATCATATAAAAATAAAAATTAGCATTTTCAAACCAAATTAAAACTAATCAAACTAAATTAAAAAAAACAAGGATGGAGGTTTAAAAAATAGCCCTAAGTATATATTAATAAATCATCTATAAAAAATTAGATTTACAAACCAAATTAAAACTAAATTAAAAACAAATAAATAAATAAAAAGTTTAAAACATAGCTTTCATTCTAGTTAGTGTTATAGTAATTAATATAACTAAATATTTAAAGATAGCAATATAAAAATACAAAAATAATCATATATAAAAATAAAAATTAGGATTTTCAAACCAAATTAAAACTAGTCAAAAACAAAATTTAAAAAAAATAGGGATGGAAGGTTTAAAAAATAGCCCTCATGCTAAGTATATATTAATAGATCATCTATAAAAAATGAACTTTTCAAATCAAATTAAAACTAGTGAAACATAAATAAATAAATAGAATTTGAAAAATAGATTTCATCTCAGTTTGTGTAATCATCGTCTATATTAACTAAATATTTAAATATAGCAATATAAAAATGTAAAAATAACTATTATTAGCATATATGATAAAAAATAATATATAAAAATAAAAATTATGATCTTCAAACCAAATTAAAACTTGTCAAAACTAAATTAAAAAAAGCAAGGATGAAAGGTTTAAAAAATGGCCCTCATGTTAAGTATATATTAATAGATCATCTATAAAAGAATGAACTTTGCAAAAATAGCTATTATTAGCATATATGATAAAGAATCATATATAAAAATAAAAATTATGATTTTCAAAACAAATTAAAAAACTTGTCAAAACTAAATTAAAAAAAGCAGGGGTGGAAGGTTTTAAAAAATAGCCCTCATGTTAAGTATATATTAATAGATCATCTATAAAAACGAACTTTTCAAACCAAATTAAAACTACTCAAACAAAAATAAATAAATAAATAAATAGAATTTGAAAAATAGCTTTCATGCTAGTTAGTGTAATCATCCTCTATATTAACTAAAGATTTAAATATAGCAATATACAAATGCAAATTAGCTATTATTAATATATATATATATATATATATATATATATATATATATATATATATATATATAAATAAATTAGGATTTTCAAACCAAATTAAAACTAGTCAAAAACTAAATTAAAAAAAAAGCAAGGATGGAAGGTTTAAAAAATAGCCTTCATGTTAAGTATATATTAATAGATCATTTATAAAAATTAAACTTTTCAGACCAAATTAAAACAAGTCAAACAAAAATAAATAAATAAAATTTAAAAAATAGGTTTCATTCTAGTTTGTATAATTATCCTCTATATTAACTAAATATTTACATATAGCAATATAAAAATGCAAAAATAACTATTAATTATATATATAAATAAAAACTAGGATTTTTAATGGTAAAAACTAAATTTAAAAAAAGCACAGAGGACAAAAGGTTTTTAAAAATAACCCTCATGTTAAGTCTATATAAATGTGTATAAGGAATCCACCACATAGCACATAGGACATAGCCCTCATGTTAAGTATATATTAATAGATCATCTATAAAAAATAGCCCTCATGTTAAGTATATATTAATAGATCATTTATAAAAAAATGAACTTTTCAAACCAAATTAAAACTAGTGAAACAAAAATAAATAAATAAATAGAATTTGAAAAATAGCTTTCATCCTAGTTTGTGTAATCATCGTCTATATTAACTAAATATTTAAATATAGCAATATAAAAATGTAAAAATACTTATTATTAGCATATATGATAAAGAATCATATATAAAAATAAAAATAATGATTTTCAAACCAAATTAAAACTTGTCAAAACTAAATTAAAAAAATCAGGGATGGAAGGTTTAAAAGATAGCCTTCATGTTAAGTATATATTAATAGATCATCTATAAAAACGAACTTTTCAAACCAAATTAAAACTACTCAAACAAAAATAAATAAATAAATAAAATTTGAAAAATAGCTTTCATGCTAGTTAGTATAATCATCCTCTATAACTAAAGATTTAAATATAGCAATATACACAATGAAAAATAGCTATTATTAGCGCGCGCATATATATATATATATATATATGATAAAAAATTATATATAAAAATAAAAATTAGGATTTTCAAATCAAATTAGTCAAAAACTAAATTAAAAAAAAGCAGGGATGGAAGGTTTAAAAAATAGCCCTCATGTTAAGAATATATTAATAGATCATTTATAAAAATTAAACTTTTCAAACCAAATTAAAACAAATCAAACAAAAATAAATAAATAAAATTTAAAAAATAGGTTTCACTCTAGTTTGTATAATTATGTTGATGTTGATGATGTTGAGGTTAAATTATATTATATTATAAAAAGCTAAATCTAGCATCCATATAAATATCATATCCATTAAAACTACTGTGCCATAATAGTAATAGTGATGTATGTCCTTTCTTTCTTTCATGTAACAATTGCCCTTTCAATTTTACAATTTTATGAGTGATGTTGCTCTTTCAGCGAGTTCACTGGGATTTCCGTTCCTCCCACCTTACCTTAAAGCAGGACAGTTGCCCTTCCATTCCAGGGCATTGGGAGTAAATTTTGCAGTCGCAAGCGGCACTGCATTGAACGCATCCTTGTTGAACAGCAGATCTGTTTTAACTTTAACACCCCTATCCTTAGACGTGCAGGTTTTACAGAGACTTTTAAGACTTGCTGTGGAAGTGGGGACGGCCCTTACAATTTCGAGTTTCCTTGGATTTGTGGGATAGGCAAGAGCGTCGTGCCGTGTAAAGATCCATCCACATATATCAATTGGGATGGAGTACATCTCACAGAGGCTGCGTACAAAATTGTCGCCGATTCTCTCTCGAACCCTCACTACACCTATCCCACTCTCGGCGACTTGATCGCCAACAGTTGTTTGTGAGGTCCTAAGAAATTTGAGACGAAGAATTAGAGATAGGACTGTGAAGAACAGAACTAGGATTACGTCGAGAAAGTGTGCATCTATATATATATCACAATCTGGGGTTGCGATGCCTTGTGATTTCGTCGAAAGGTTTTTTTTTTCGCTTTAGACTTTTAAATATAGAAGCAGCCATGTTATTTTTATAATATTAAAACGCATTAACTAGAGATATTGGCTCCAACTAGAATAAGTGTGACTCTATATTTATATTGCAATAAGGGTGGCTGTATATTTATCTAAGATTGCAATAACAGTTATTTTCTTGTATGCCCACACCTACTGTGTTTTTTACTTATTTTAATGTGTAGAAATTTTTCTGGAAGATGGTGGTAATCCTTGTTAAATTGGGGAACATATTTATTCCATAAATCGAGGATTTGAAATGTGTAAAAGTTATTTGATATTAAAAATGGAGGGTTAAAAGTTGTTTGATATTAAATCCAGAGTTATAAGTTGTTTGATATTGAAAAGGGAGGTAACCCTCGTCAAAAGTGGAAAAAATCTCGAGAGAAATTTTTAATAGGAATGACAAAATGTAATTTTTAATTTGTAAAATTTAATTTAATATTAAAATAATTTATGTAATTTTATTTATTATGAAAAATAATTTTAGAAATATTTAAGGTTTAAATATTATATAGGTAAAATGCTTATTTTTATTATATTTAGTTTTAATGTTGTTAATGATATGTTCTTATTTTTCTTTTGATTTATTTTTTTTAGAATGTTTTTGTATAATTGAATTATTTTAAGTATTATATCGTTTATGGAGTTCAATTAGTGTGAGATAAGACTAATTTCAACTTAAAATGATTGTTTATTTAATAATATATTAATGATAATTTTTTAGTTTTAAATTTAAAGTAATGCAGGTAACAATCTTAGTCTAATGCAAAATGAATTTGAGAGATTTATTTTTGTTTTAGAAGTGTTTATAACTCATAATCTATCAAACATTTTAGAAATTCTAAAAGTGCAAATCTACATAATTGTGAGTATAAGTTAATGTGTTTTCATTGTAAATATAGTTTATATTATAAATCATGAAATAAGAGCAAGAGCATGGTCATTATACAAGATTTTGGAATGAGGGTTGCACCAAAGAATATGTCTATATTGTTACATTATATCACATATCTCTAGGAACAAAAGATTATAATATCAACCAGTCAAAAACAAAATCAAGGTTGTTTGTCACCAAGTCAAATAGAAGAAATTTGTTTTCTATCCTGTTCTCTAATTTTTTGAATACTCATAATACTATCCTTTTTAGCCTTATTAGTAGGTGTCATCAAATCATTAAATTTTATGATCCTACTTTTATTGTATCCTCGTCAATATTTATTAGTATGAACTAAATTAGAATGTTTATAAATTATTCTTTATCTCTTCATTATTAGCTACCTCTACAATTTTTAAATAGATGTAGCAATTTAATCAACAATAAAGTCAACTCAAATATTTCTAACCTCTAGTGACAAGTACACTATAAATAAAATTAAAACATTGATAAATAGAAAATGCTTGAGAACATATTTAGGAAGAAGTTTGAGATCTATTTAAATTTATTTGATACAATCAACAAAGAGAATTTTAAATAGTGTTTGCAAAATATGGTTAGACAAACAGATAATCCTGACTCAAATTTTCTTGGGCCTTCTAAAAACACACAATTTTTTTTTTTGTTTAAATTGAATCCAATATTCATAGATATTTTAATTAATAGGATTAATTTTCAACTTAGCTAAATTGATTCCTAAAAGAAATTTAGCATGAGGAATGCTTTAGTTTAGAATTTTGAAAGCTTAATCGACCTTATATTTTCGCATAACTAGGTTGAGATTATGCCATGTTTCTCCATAAAGCATGTAATTTCAATTGTCATTAAGGATTGAATCTATTAAGAAAGAAAACAATATTATGGTCATTAGGTCGCTTTGAATTCTTAAGAAAGTTACAGGCAAGACTAGTGGATAACATGATTTATAATTATCATGTTTTAAAATATAAATATTCAACAGATTCTCTTTGTGCTTGCTATTTTGAGAAAATTGTTAACACAAATTTTATCCAATCATTTTATTTTTGTTGATAGTATAATAAATATGGACAAAGCGTTACAAGAGAATATATCAACGGTTCGGGCTTTGGTTCTTCTTCAAGAGGTCCAAGGTTCAAACCACGGTGTGGGTGAGTGTGTGAGGGGGCAGGTGTGTGGTGGTTATGATGAAAATTCACTACAGGATACCGTCAATGGACTCCAAGGATAAAATTGCAATATAAGACATCATACAAAATACACCAATAAAAGAAACCTGCAAATGCTTCTTTTCATTAACTAAATTTCCATACCCTTTACAAAAGAGTCTCCCACTTCTTATACTCCCAAAAAGAAAAACCCTAGCCTACGCTACCCCATTACTATTTTATTCATGATATTATTTTAGATTATAGTCCTCATTTAGAAAATTGATATTTAATATAATATATTAATACCAAAGATACATGAACATATTTAAATTAACATTAATAACAAATATAATCATTAAAATCAATATTAATATGAAAACACGAGATTTCGAAAGATGCAAAGGAAACACTAAAGATAGTGCAATGCAAACGAAATAAAGAGAACACATTAAGCAAGATAAATGGAAGTGTAGAAAGCACAACCTCTTTATTTATACTCTCTTTAACATCGGTTACAAAGATGTCTCCTCCCTTTTAGGGGGCTAGGAGCGTTAACAAAGTTTTGGTCACAAGAGTGACCAGTGATCCTTCTTCCACGTGCCCACATGTAAAATGGGCGGGCCAAAATGTCACCGTTGCTTATGTTGGTGAATCTTCGATCCTTGTCACTTCTACGTTCAAAAAAACAACAAAAGGAGTTAGTAGCACCTGTGTTAAAGTAAAGCATCTGATCCTCAAAACAAACAAAACATGCATGCAGGAGATGATTAAAATAGCAGATTGGAATTCGTCCCAGGCAAGGACGTAGATTAGAATTCATCTCGAGGTGGAACGAATAGGCCTGCAACAAATTGGAATTTGTCCCAGGGTGGAACGAATTCAACTGTGTCGAATTTGGGATTCATCCCGAGCAGGGATGAATTTGTCTATGTCAGATTAGACCTGCATCAAATTGGGATTCGTCCTAGGCAGGGATGAATTTAACCATGCCATATTGGGATTCCGCCTGGGCAGGGACGAATTCGACTGCACGAAAACAGTAAGGGATGGCCCACGAAATGTTTGATCTCCGATTCTCCGATGATCTGCATAGTTGGGTTTTAGATACACGGGGATGTCCTAGGAGGACTCAGAGTACTTTGAAGCCTACATATTAGTGAGAATGAAATGAAATAAAACCCAATGAAGGCATGCTTGAAATCAAAATCTCGAAACCATAATGCAAAAGGAATAAGAATAAAACAACGTTAAGTGTTGTCGACAAATGGATTCACATTCTCCATAAACACCCAATGACCTCCCTTGCAGAAGAGATCAAGGATGAAAGAAATGAATCAAAGGAAGGACGTCTGGTAGTAAATCGACAGGGCTTCGCTACTCCAAATGTTTCTTCTTCGCTCTCTTTTTTGGTGAGAGAACTCTACAATTTATAGAATTCCTAGGGTGCAGATTGGTATGGGCATGCAGGGATGCCAGTTGGTGTTATGCTAGTGCGTGATGGGGGAAATTCTCCTTGTCTGGCCTACCCTCATGATAGTCCTCCATCAACACACTAATGCGCATGCGAGGTAGGGAGAAGTGGTCACTGACTTCTCCTGCCGCATGTCACGATTTTATTTTTTTGTTTGTTGAACCTAGAATTCATCCCACCTTGGGACGAATTGGAATTCGTCCCACCCAAGGACGAATTCAAGTTTGCATTTCGTCCCAAGGTGAGATGAATTTGAAGCAGAGTGTCTGGAGGTGCCAAATTACTTTTTGACCTTCCAAAACTGCTGTGTAAGTGGCTAGGACCACTGTTTGACCTCTGAGGGCTGCCCTGAAGGTTGTGTGTGTCAATGCGATCAGTGTTTGTAGTCACATAATCAGATTGGTGCTATTTTGGTGTCTATAGATGCCCCTTTTTGGAAGGTGCTACGGGTGACGTAGTGCTGAGCAAAAATAGATAACCAAAGCACTAATGATTAGGGTTTCTTAGTAACCTAACCAACTTGTGATGCCCCAAGCATGGAAAGGGCATGCATTCTTGAATCCTTGCTTTTGATGAGCTAAGGAATTTGATTTCAAGTATTAACCTATTTTGGTGAGGTGTGACTTGAGCTTGGACATTGATCAGTCATGAGTAGGCAAAGGGCGCAACCTTTTATCCATGGGGGAACCTTGTGTTCATGCTTCAGGAATGCCAAGTGTTTGATTAGTTTGTGATTATTGCTTGTTTGCTGCCCCAAGCAGGAGCGTGATTGTCTTTGTCAATGATTCTTTGAATGCATGCCATTGCCTTGATTGGGTGTGTGTTTGTTGATTGATGACTAAGTGTGACTACCCCCTCAAGCGACGAATCGATGAGGGAATGATCGCCATGAGAAAAGCGACGAGTCGCTTGACCCAAGATGACTTAGGTTAGGGTGTCTTCAGATGTTTGTCCGTTGAATGTGCAAGCAGTTTTTCGACATTTGGACCTATTTTTGGTGGGTAAAAACCCTTTTGGTGATGCCATAATGGGGTTTAAAGTGTCAACAATCCGTCTTCCCGTGGAGCGGTCCGGCTATGGTAGCCTTCTTAGGGAGTAGAATAGTGACAATTTGCGCCCCGACATCGATTTTCTATGCCAAGAGGTTAAGTGCAAGAGCGCTTGTGTCCGACAATGCTTATTGCTTTGTTTTTGTGTTGCATTTTTTTTTTTTGGTGTTTTTGAGTGGGCTTTGACCCATTTTGGGATGCCATTTAGGATAAAATTGGTGAAAATCCGATCTCCCGTGGAGCGGTCCGGCTATGGTAGCCTTCTTAGGGATTAGGATAGTGACAATTTGTGACCCTGACATCAGTTTTTTTAATGCCAAGAGGTTAAGTGCAAGAGCACTTGTGTCCGGCAATGCTTATTGCTTTGTTTTTGTGTTGCATTTTTTTTTTGTTATTTTTGTTGTTTTGTTGTTTTGTGACACCTTTTGGGAATTAAATTGTCGAAAATCCGTCCTCCCTTGGAGCGGTCCGGCTATGGTAGCCTTCTTGGGGATTGGTATAGTGACAATGTAAACCCCGACATCTGTTTTGCTATGCCAAGAGGTTAAGTACAAGAGCACTTGTGTCTGGCAATGTTTATTGCTTTGTTTGTTTGTGTTGCATTTTTGTGGTGTTTTTGTTGTTTGGATTTTCTTGCTTTGTGTATATGTCATGATTTTATGTTATGCACAATGATTGATGTTGATGGATGCATATTTATGGTGATGAATGCATATGGTATGATAAATGCGCATGTTGTTGATTTATATGATAAGTAATGGAATGGATGAAATGATTTGTTGATAACCTTACATTGGCACCATAGACTATACATGACTTATGGCTTTATGTACTTGGTGATTGTTGTGGTAAATGCTTTTTTGTGTATAGATGTTGTTTTTTTTTTTTTTTTTGTTGGTGATATAGGAATGGATTATATGCAATGGTTGGCGTAGAATGTAGCTAGGTGTTTTTGAGATTCAGATGTTTTAACTAACTAGCCAAGACTGTACCATTATCTTACAAGATGTTTGACCAAGGTATGAATCGCGCTTGTTTTTGACCAAGTTATTTTGCATCCCTGTGTGTGCAATTGAGTTTGTTTATGTGGTATTTGTTAGGATACCGCCAGTGCCAGATAGGCTTTCAACCAAACCTGTACTGAGGATCACCTAATTAGTTCCACTAACTCCTTTGTTGTATTTAGTTAGATTAATCTATTTTGTGATCTAGGAGACCATAAGCTAGCTCATCCACATGCAAACATTGATCTGCACACAAGTAAATGTGATAGATATATCGTCATGCGGGAGGTTTGCCGCCAGTGACCGATAGGTTATCCACCAAACCGGTACTGAGGTTCACCTCATGACCTTTTGAATGCTGAGAGTTCCAGGGATTCAAGTTCGACTCCCTTCTTTTCTTCATTTGTATTGGGATACTTGCTCGTTTATAGTGATGAAAATCACTGTTTATTTTTGTTTTTTTCTTTTTGAGCAAGGGATTTGAATTTTGAAGTGATGAGAATCACTATTGCTTGTGCCTTTTGTGTTTGCACTTTATGGGATTTGACGTCAATGTTTGGAGTATTGACTTGTGCAACTTTTTGATGTTTTTGCAATGTTTTGAGGACTTGGGATTCTTGGGGAATTGGGTAGGGAAGATTCTTGTCCTTTTGCCAACTCTCAGCATTCCTGGGGTCATTCGCATAGGGGGATGAGCGAGATAATCTTTTCGCTATTTGGTATCCTGAATTGCTTTACAGGTTTCATCCTTCATTGACACAACTTAGGAATTGTTTTTATGTGTTTTTGAATTTGTGATGGGATGCTACGTAACAAGGTGTATTTCAAGTAAAACTCTACCATTGTAACATCGGTTTGACTTTTGTATAGTTTTGGCTAGAAACCTAAAGACAACTGAATGACGAAAACTCTAGATATGTTTAGATGACAACTGATTTATGATATGGTGAAATGGTGATTGGCGTTTATTTTGGTGTACTTTTTTTTTTAAGTGGAAAATGTGAAAAGGTGGTGGTTTTGCCAAGTAATGACAGTCTATGGTGCTTTTGCCTTGTGTGATCAACAAACATGGATGTGATGCCTAATGCAACTATATTTTTTTTTTTTTGTATTTTTGATTTTGGAAGTATGTATGAAATTGAGATGTAGATTTTGTTTGTTTTTGATGATTTTGTTTGTTTTTTTTTTTGGATTTTCTTGACCAAGCGATTGCGATAATCCTTGGAGCTTTTGAGGTTGACCAAGAGATTGCGATAATCCTTGGAGCTTTTTGGTGTGACCAAAGGGTTTGTAGGCACCTTTGGGGCATTTTGGGGTGACCAAGTGATTGCGATAATCCTTGGAGCTTTGGGGGGTGACCAAGGGATTGCGATAATCCTTGGAGCATTTTTGGGATTGACCAAGCGATTTAGGAATCCTTGGAGCTTTGGGGGTGACCAAGGGATTTAGGAATCCTTGGAGCTTTTTGGTTTGACCAAGTGATTGCGATAATCCTTGGGGATTTTTGGAGTGACCAAGGGATTGCGATAATTCTTGGAGCATTTTTGGGATTGACCAAGCGATTGTGGTAATCCTTGGGGCTTTTTGGGTTTTCTTGACCAAGCGATTGCGATAATCCTTGGAGCTTTTGGGGTTGACCAAGAGATTGCGATAATCCTTGGAGCTTTTTGGTGTTGACCAAGTGATTGCGATAATCCTTGGAGCATTTTTGGGATTGACCAAGCGATTTAGGAATCCTTGGAGCTTTTTGGTTTGACCAAGTGATTGTGATAATCCTTGGAGCTTTTTGGTTTGACCAAGCGATTGCGATAATCCTTGGGGCTTTTTGGTTTGACCAAGCGATTGTGGTAATCCTTGGAGCTTTTTGGTTTGAACTATGGCTCTTCAGGGGATAGAGGTACCCCCAGCTTGATGCTCTTTATGCTCCGGATCTGGCTCGGGAGGTATTGGCACGAATGGATTGGCCCTATGTACAGATATAAGGATGGGGTCCACCCTTGGTACTGATGTAGCTATGGGGTCTTTGGGCGGAGGTTGTTCTCGATATGCCCAAAGTGGTGGATTCAACATTTGATTCTACTGGGCTGGGTTAACGTGCCACTCATGCCCTAGCCTTATGTTTAGCTATTGAAGTGCGTCATCCATATGCATGGGGTGTTGATGTTGCCGCATGTTATTGAGGTGGGCCATCTCTGTGTCATATTTATAATCATTGTCAGAGATCCAAAGGCCTTCATTGGCTCCAACTACTATTTGTGATATGTGAGGCTCTTCTTGTTCGAGCAGATTGATGTGGTCCTCATGGGGTTGTTCCACTTGTTGCGGGGGGGCCTGATTGCTTTGATGTGGCATTTGCTCGATTGGCACCTCTAAGGGGAATATTTCCATTAAGCTCTCTTGGTAGTCATCCATGGGAATCATTTGTGAATGATTAATGTTAGATTCGACCGATTCCCATGGTGCTACCAAGTATTCTGACTCGTCTTTGGCTAGCGAATCTGGTTCATCAGAATCTGGTGATTCTGAGACATGGGAGACCGCATCATTAGGTAGCTCTACGATTAGAGGTTGATCCTCTTTGAGAGGAGCCTCACGTATATTGGGCGTTTGGGGCCCCAAAATCTTGGTCTCTACAGACTCTGAGCGCTCTAGTAGCGCAGTGCATGTATCGGGGGATTTGAGCTCCTCCTCTGTGGTTTGTTCCTGTTGCAAGTTGGAGGGAACTTGGGGCCTTGGGAGGGGTGGTGGATAGCACCTCCCATGCCTTGGTATGGCATTTCATCCTGCTCTTCTTCTCGCTCAGGTTCCTCAGAGGTTTCTTGAGGGATTTTTGAGGGTGGCCCATGAACCTGGGTGGGTGCCTAAGGAATCGGGGGAGTAGCCTCCCGCTCCTATCTAGGAGGCATTGGGGGTAGTGCTTGATAAGGTCACGATGACCTGTCTCACCCCCAGGGGTTGTGTCCCTCATAATGTTTTGTCTTATGCATGTGAGGGGTTGGAGTCCTCGCCTGTATAGTGCGTTGGAACAACTCATCCTTATGGCGCTGAAGGTGCTCTTTGTTAATATGGTACAGTTCCTCTAACGGTAGTCGGTCTAGCTCAAGTTGCGTGAGTTGCACCCGACGTGTGATATATTTGGTAGATTCTAAGATAGTTGGTCCCGCCGTCTCATGTCTAGAAGGGCTAGACGCCTCTCCAAGATATCTATCTTGGTCGTGGTGATCTGAGATCTCTATAGGCCACCTCCCTCTGTTGGGGGTGGTAGCATTCCCCCAAGGGTTTGGCCTCAGTAGGTGATCCTGATAGCTAGCAGGTGGGGAGGCATATTGCTCCTATGATGTATATTACTCTTGGGGAAGGTAGTGGTCTTCATCGTACCCCATTTCATAAGTGAAAGAGGGATAGACGATGTTGGATCTCCTTGCCTGAAGAGCCTTGTGCTATGGAGGAGCCTTGTACTTTGGATTTGTCCTTATAGTCCTGACAACTAGAGGGGGTGAAGGAGGGGTAGTGTAATCATGTGGTTCCTCCCGTCGAACCCTATGTTGACTTAGTGCTTCATCGCACGATGACCACTCATAGCGAGCATCTAAGGGAGCTCTCCTATGAATGTACCCCTCATGGAAGGGTGTGTGCTGAGTTAGGTGATCCTGATAGCTAGCAGGCATGGGGGCACATTGCTCCCATGCTATGTATTGCTCTTGAGGAATGTAGTGGTCTTCCTTGTACCCCCTTTCATAAGTGAAAGAGGGACGGGCGACGTTGGCTCTCCCTACCTGAAGAGCCTTGTGCTCTGGAGGAGCCTTGTGCTCTGGATTTGTCCTTGTAGTCCTAACAACTAGAGGGGGTGAAGGAGGGATAGTGTAATCATGTGGTTCCTCCCGTAGAATCCTATGTTGACTTTGCGCTTCATTGCTCGATGACCGCTCATAGCAAGCATCTAAGGGAGCTCTCCTATGAATGTACCCCTCTTGGAAGGGTGTGTACCGGGTGCTATGTTGAACAGGAGTGCCCCTCAAAGAGGTGCCCCTATAGTCCCTTTTCGTTAAGGTGTGGAGGGGACTGTCTTGTGTGTCAGGTCGCCAAGGTGGTATGACCAAATCCTTGGGACTATAACGGAGGTGACTCGTGCCTCCTTGGAAATTCTCCATAGCATCTACCCATGAGTGGGCTTGACTGTGGGTGGGGCTATGTTGTGTGGGTGTGCCCCTCAAAGGGGTGCCTCTATAGCCTCATTTTATCAATGTACAAAGTGGACTGTTGTGCGTGTTGGGCCGCCAAGGTGGAATAGCCAAGTCCTTGGGGCTGTAGCGGAGGTGACTTGTGCCTCCTTGGTCATTCTCTATAGTGTCCACCCATAAGTGGGCTTGGCTACGGGTGAACACCATTGTGTTGCCTCTCTATAAAGTGCGTAGATGCTTTCTAAAAAAACCCTAAAATTGAAATGAGTCATATGGGGCCCAAAATTGGGGTGCACATCCCTCTTACCATAGACAAGATAAAAATGAAGTTTCAAGTCCTAACTCTAAATACATTAGGAGATATTGACCTCCGAACAGCTCAAAAAGCGAAAAAAATTAGCTGAGTAATTTTAAAACCTAATTTTGGGGCACTAGATGATGGAATTTGGCCCCGAAAACTGACTTTTGTAGACACCAAAACAGCACCCATCCGATTATGTGACTGCAAACACTGATCGCTTTGACAAACACAGCCCCCAGGGCAGCCCTCAGAGGTCAAACAGTGGTCCTAACCACTTCCATAGCAATTTTGTAAGGTCAGGAAGCAATTTGGTACAATTAGACACTTTGCCCAGTACTCGTCTCACCCAGGGACGATTACTAACTTGCAATCGTCCCACCCAGGGACGATTGTTTTAATCGTCCCACCCAGGGACGATTACCAAGTTTAACGGGCAAAACGACAAACGACGCCAAGTGGCAGCCCAGAACAGTCAGTTGATGACTCCTGCCTTGCACGCGTGTGTAGGTGGACAGAAGGGCCGTTAGAGGACTGTCACAAGAAGCAATTATGAAAACACAAGTCAATGGAGGACTCCCCTCCCTCATGGGAAGACAAGACTGCCACATGGCGCCTATGACCAACACATGGCATTTGTGCTTCCCTCCCAAAAGAGACCCCTTGGGTCTATAAAAGGTGGGACTTTTCTCACCCAAAAGAAGAGAGGTTGAAGGAGTTTTCAAGCAACGAAGTGCTGCCGAATTGGAGACCCACTTGCATCCCCTTTTAGTCATCTTCCCACATCCACCAATCTCTTTTGCAAGGGAGGTTGTTGGGTGGCCTTTGGAAGCTCGAACTTGACCCAAATCCAACACATGGACACCTGAACCAACCAATTCGCCGACCCCCCACTCCTAAGAGATTTTGGGCCCATCCCAAGTGGATTGGTGCCAAAATCAAGTTCCATCGGTGGGCTGCCCACTTGGGCACCCCGCACCTTTTGGATTTAGTTGTAGTTCATTTTCTGTCATTTGTTCATATTCCATGTTATTCTCTCATTGGTCAATAGTTCAGAATCTTGAATCTTGATTTCAAAAGGTTTTCATCGAATATTATCATGCTTTTGTTATTTTGGTTGTCCCACTGACTTGCAGGTAACAACGTCCAATTTCTCGGTGATGGAGGCCAAATTGGGAGAATCCGACCATCTGGGTCGTCCCAAAATGGCCCCAATTACATAACCCCTTGTTTGCAGGCATTTTGCAGGTCTCGAGAATCGACATTGGAGCAGCGGTAGGTCGGCTTCTTCAACACAGTATCAATCGTCCCTGCAGGGGACGATTAACAGCAGCAATCGTCCTTCCAGGGGACGATTAACAACAGCAATCGTCCTTCCGAGGGACGATTACCAGGTAAACGCAGATTGGCCGGCTGTCTCAGGGGCAATGGCCTTTTGGTAACATTTCCCGTCTTTTGTCAAGTTTTCAAGCCATTTGGACTTACTGTATTTACTGTTTCAGGCAGATGTTTACATGCGTATTTCGTTGATTTTAAGAGAACGAACCCCTTTCATTTGCAGCAGGTGCTACTGACATTTTCATTGTTTCTTTGACTGCAGGAAAAGCAATCAGAGGTGAAGAACTTATCCACATCAGCGACGGCAACATCTTGGCCCGCCCATTGCAATCGTGGGCACGCGGGAAGAGGAAGACTAGGTCACACATTTGTAATGAAGACAAATTTAACGCTCCTAGCCCCCAAAAGGGGAGGAGACGTCTATGTAACCGAGGATAAGATATTTTAATAAAGAGGGCTGTGATTTCTTTGCATCTTGTCTTTCGTTTCCAAGTTGTCTCCTTTCTCTCGTTTTAGTGCATAGGATCAAAGCGTTACATTTTCGTTTTATGTTGCATAGCTAGTGTTTCCTTTGCCCGGAATCTCGTGCTTTCAGTGGCGATCACGGTGGGACCCTGTCCCCTATTTTTAAAATCATAGAAACTGATTGAATTTTTTTGTGTTTGTGCTTGACAGGTACATTTTTCTTCTTGCAGACTGTTAATCGTCTTTGCAAGGGACGATTTCTGTTCTGGAAATCGTCTCACCCTGGGACGATTGTAAAATCGTCTCTGCAAAGGACGATTTCTGTTCTGGAAATCGTCTCACCCTGGGACGATTGTAAGATCGTCTCTGCAAGGGACGATTTCTGTTCTGTTAATCGTCTCACCAAGGGACGATTTTCTGTCTGCAACTTTTCAGAGCAAAATTTCAGAGGCAACTGGAGCAGGCAGAGAAGAGGTAGGGATTTTCATCATCTCTATTGAAATTTTCTGTTTCTGTTTCTGTTTCTTTGATTGTTTTCATTTTAGCTTGCATTGCTTAGGAAAAGTCATTCATGCATGTTTCATTTTCGTTGGATAAAATGAACCTCACACACTCCACGAAACAATTTTAAACCAAGGAGCCGGTCGTAAGACCTCAGCCCTTGATCAAGACCATTGGTGGATTTAATCACCACCTTGGCTTGATTTGCATACATTTCCCGATTGTCAACTGTTGTTAGGCGTAAATCCTGACGAAGACAGACCGAGCGTAGCTGGGGTGATTCCCATGCGCGCGAGGATACGTTTTCTATGGTAGGTGCCATTAACAGGACAATCCCCCTTCCGTACCGCCTACGTACCACGTACCTTCTCCTCTCACGTACCTATAGTCTCCCTCTCGTAAGGGCGGGTATATAGAGAGGTTGGTATATCGGCCCGGTCGGTATATTGAAGGGGCGACCTTTTGGGAGTTATAAGAGCCTACATGATGCATTTAAACGTTCTACAAAACCTACAAAAACAAAACAAAACACCAAAATACACTAAACCAGTCTA
Source organism: Wollemia nobilis (assembly GCA_028583015.1). NCBI lineage: Eukaryota > Viridiplantae > Streptophyta > Pinopsida > Araucariales > Araucariaceae > Wollemia > Wollemia nobilis. The sequence goes on from JAQPPZ010001411.1 coordinate 9,023,336, forward strand.
GGGCACACCAAGAATCCTTAAAAGAGATAATCACGGTTTTGTGAATGTGTGTGTTTAATTCTGCTTAGTGTAGACAAAAAAAAAAAAAATCATTAAAAACAAGATAAAAATCTACTTAGATAGTGTGGACGCACCGCAATGGTGTACACCCGCAGCCAAGCCCAATCAAGGGCAGCAGCTCCGGAAGGTACACAAGAAGCAGGCACAAGTCGCCTTCGCTTCGATCCTGAGGATTTGGTCATACCGCCTTATCGGTCTAACCTACAAAAGTATCCAATTCAAAATCCTCGATGGGGTATGCCCATTCAAAGCAGCCCCTCTCGAAAAGACGCCCTACATGCAGACCTTAATGTAAACAGAGAATCACCCTCTCAAGCTAGACATGAGTGGCCACAGCACGATAAAGCGCTAACGGGGCACACTGTCCATTTGGAGGGACAACGTGGATATGGCGTCCCTTCTTTACCTCTCATCAGAACAGAGAGACCAAATCCAGAGCGTAGGGCTCCTTACACAGGGCGACCTAACTCCGCCTGCCCCTTACGCACCTATGAGAGAGAACATGAGGAAGATCATCGCATTCCTCAAGGACAACAACATACAACGCGGGAACCTTATGCTTCTGCACCAGTCGGATATCATGATCACCCCTTGAGGCCAGAACCTCGAGCACATACAGCCTACCTCGACAGAGGGAAGCGACCCCTTGAGATTTTAGAGCATCAAAACCGAGGTAAACCCATAGGAGGAACATTTGAACCTTCTGAACAAAATAGGGTAGATCAAATTGATCCGGCTGTCGCCAGATATACCACCCGTCAAGCCCAAATCATGCGGCTTAAACAAAGTCAGCAAGAGATAGAGTATCAATACCGCTTGGATAAAGAACGCATGCAACGTGAAGCGGATGAGTTACAATATGAAATACTTGAGAGAGGGCCAACCCCTCGCGTCCAAAGAGCCGAACAACATGAGAGGCATAACCCTTTAACGCAGGACAGGTCTCCACGACCTCGTCAAGCTCTGCCGCCAAGACCTCATAGATTCGAGAGGGAAGCAACTCCTCGAAACAATGATAGGTACCTTCAGCAAGAGCTTGATCAGGGTCAGAGGTTTCGCCCAGAAACTCCTCAAGAATTTTATGAGGAGTACGAACCAAAAATAGAATATGTTGAAACTCCCCATCAAGGCAGGAGGGATGCCATTCGGCCACCCCTCCATAGGCCTCCAGTTTACCGTAACTTGCAACAAGAGCGAACAAGAGAGGAAGAAATAAAATCTTCCGATGCATACCAAGCGCTATTGGAGCGTTTGGAGTCTGTGGAAACAAAAGCTGCTGGGCATCAAAAACCCACATTACGTCTACTCCGCAGTAATCCGGTGCATCCTTCAGTGCCTCGCGCCTCTTTACCCCGAACACTTCAAGTTGCCTCAATTGGCAGCTTTTAAAGGTGAGGAAGACGCACAAGAGCACGTTACAAGATTTCTAAGCCAGTGCTTCGCAATCCAAGATAATGACGCGTTGTCGCTTAGAACATTCATAACCACATTCGCAGGCCCTGCCTCGGATTGGTTCACACAACTGCCCAAACACAAGGATAAGCAGCTTAGATCAGCTAGTAGATGCGTTTCTTGAACGCTTCGCCTTCAACACAAGGAAGAAGGCATCACTTAGTGATCTTGCTAGCCTTAAACAATTTGAGGAGGAAACAATGGCAGCGTACGGGAACCGATGGAGAGCTTTGCTTTCTAAGTTACCCTACCGTCCTCCCATGTCGGACCTCACGCAAATGTTCGCAAAAAGTTGCTTAAAATCAATCTCTGGTCTATTGTTGCTGTGACAATACGACAGCCTAGAAGAAGCTTTGGCGCAAGCCAGAGTCATAGAAGAGATTAAGATAGGCGAAGGCGCAATTGCCAAGCCTAAGAAGAAAGAGTGGAATAAAACCACTAAAATCGGGACAACGCAACCACAACACGCGATAGTCAATCAAGTTGCGATAAATGTTCCCGCGCTTGTGCAAGAAACGCAGCCTCAAAAGGCTAACTACTGTGCAAAGGCTCTCCCGCTTACGAAAGAGATAACGAAGACGAGAGCAAGATCGTAGCACGTCGCCCTAGGCGACAATTCACCCCATATGCGGAGTCTAGGGACTCCTTATTTGACCGCTTGTCAACGGCAAATTTAGTTACTCTGCCAGTAATCCAAATTTTTGACCCTAACATTCCCAAGCCTAGGGGGTATAGGGAGGAATTGTATTGCAGATTCCATAGGCGCAGAGGACATGACCTAAATGGGTGCTGGAAATTCAAAGAACTAGTCCAAGATTTGATCGATAATAGAACATTGGTCGTGGACAACCCCATCGCACCAAACAACCAACAAATGGGGGTATTCAAGGACCCCTTGCCTGCCCACGAGGCACTGACAAAACCGCTCCAGATTAACGAGGTGCGACAAGATCTTCCCACGCAAGGATTTGTGGGAATGATTAGCATTGTAACAAGGAACAGAAGATACCCAATAGTTGCCCCCGAGGTAGCTGCGAGGGAAGTTCCGTCGACATCGCAGCCTCAACAACGCCCAACGTAGTTGCCTCCGCCTAGACCCGAGGTCACGATACGAACCAAACTCACGCAGAGTTTGCGGACCACGTCGGCTAGGCTGTCCATCTACGAGCTTATTCAACAATCAGCTCCCCATAGAGAAGCTCTTATGGACATTTTAAAAGCCATTGAAGTACAACCCCACGAAGCAAATTCTTTCAACGCCTTCGTGGGACATGTGAAACAATGTACGGAGCCCGTCATCACATTCAGAGAAGACGAGGTCAAAACGATATCAAATGACATGCCGGATCCACCCCCGCACGTTATCGCGCGGGTCAACGGGATCCCGTACAAGAGAGTGCCGATAGATACCGGCTCGTCCAAAGAACATTATAACCACCGCAGCGTTAAAACATTTAAAACTCGCCAACCTCTCACATCACCGCTTCCACGTACACACTGCGAGCTTTTAACGATGCAATTTGCTCGACAGCCGGAGCAGCTTGTTCTCGCCTATCCGGTAGGACAAAAGTCAATACCCACACCGTGCCATGTGGCCGGAAGGCGAAATGGCTTATAATATACCGCTAGGGCGGCCTTGGATCGTGGACATGAAGTGTGTCCCCTCGATCGCACACCAGTTGCTTGAAGTATGCCTATGAAGGGCAAATACATGTAGTCCCAATGGACTTAGAGCCCTTCAAGTATTGCAATGCGGTACAATTCATACCTCAATCGACCCTCCCATCAACGCATTTGGATTTTCAATTAAATCCATCTAAACAGTGGTCCGATACCGCAGGCACCACTGGTGGCCAACAAGGCAAAATCCCAGCCAGGTGAGACTTCATCACCTACTCCTTCATCATCAACGCCACCTATCATGGCCCAACAGAAGGACAAGGGAAAGCAAATCATGGAAGAGGTTAAGCCTCTAGAAGAGGGGTTGCCCACGATTTCAACGATATCAACAGAGGAAACACCCAACACAACACAAACCAAGACTCCCGAACAACCAAACATGGAATGGACTCGAGAAGGACTACCGTTTCCTCCTACCCAATCATCAACAATCACTGTTGAAATGGCCAGTACAGGCCTGGGGGAATACTTAGTGCAAAATGTTGTGGCAACCCCCACATTGGAGTCAGTGCAGGACATGGGAAGACCTCGCCTTCCCATAGGGACAATTGTTCCACTAGGCTACCCTCCCAACCAGATGAATTTTGTGTATGGGGGCCTTGATCATGGTTCTGAACCATGCGAACAAAAGGAAACAGATGAAGAGCCTTTTGTCGAAAACATCAATTATCTGTCAAACCCAGAATTTGCCCTAAAATATCTCGACCAATGCAATTGGCATGGGTATGGGCTAGGCAGATATGAGCAAGGGATGCGGATCCTTTGCCAACCAAGATATCAGATGCCATATGACAAGTCAGGGGTAGGGTTCAACCATCCCCTGCCATTAGACATCTTGGTTGAAAATATGCAAGGCCTAGAAATAGGCAACAAGGGGGGATTGGCACAAGACCCGTACGCCAATCCAAACACAGAATACACATTAGGGGATTATCTCCCATGGTCTACAAACACCCCTGGAAATAGCAATAATCCCTCTCCTTTGCTAGAGAGAGGTGAAAGTTCAGAGAGCAATCCTCAAAGAGAACAACAACGGCTTCCAGACATTTTTCTGAAATCTGTTCCCCTTAGAGGTTCCAGATGAAATAACACAGCCTCAAAAGAATCAGGTCCCTCCACTAAGAGTGGAACAACCGCAATGGGACCAGATTAATTCACTGGAACAGGAAGAGTCCTCAACATCGCAAGCAACAGATGCTGAAGAGGATGAACAATTTTGGATCTATGAAAGCGATTCGAAGACGAAACCGAAATGGACTATCTCGTACATGCGCGACGACATCACCGCGCTCTAACTCATGAAGATCTAATGGGACAAATGGGTATACGGTTAGGACATGAATGGCACGTAGACCCAGCGAGGTGGGACCAAGTGTTAGACCTATGGCTCCAAATTCAAGATGAGCATCGTCCACCTCGAGATCCCATCATGACAAGAAGTGCCAAGGGAAGACCCCGCCTTCCTTTTCACACATAGAGATGAGTTTGCACCTAGAGAGGATCCATTCGTGCCTGTTCCCGTAGAGCCAGATCCAGAGTATAGGGAACATCTAAAAGAATCAAGTCATCACACCCGTGGTTCTGGAGACCAAATTCATTCCATCCACATGATCTCCATTGATTTGACCACACCCATCCGCAATCCGACCGATCCATCATGGTCATTGCATCTAGACATGGATGCCATCGACTGGGATCGCGTCAATTCACCATTGTCACCATCAGAGTACTGGCCTTTCGATGAAATGCTTCATTTTACCCCAAGGACAACTCAGGATATTTTTCAAGCTGAAGAGGGACCCGAGGTTCCAAACGTAGATCTTAACTCAGCTCATGATATCCATTTAATCCCAACTCCACATCAGTTGGAGGACGGATCCCACATGTCAGTCGAGGAGACGACTGACGTAGACATCGGCACAGATCCAATGAATCCATGGATTCTCAAGTCGGGGGTAAGCCTTTCCCCCGAGGAGCAAGCCGATTACATTGCCCTTCTTAAAGAAAAGAAGGAGGTTTTTGCATGGTCGTACAAAGATATGCCAGGACTAGACCCGCAGCCTAGTCATGCACAATTTAACGCTTGATCCGAAAATCAAGCCTGTAAAGCAAAAACTAAGAAAGATGCACCCAACAAGTGGCCTTGATGGTCAAAGACGAATTGCAAAAGCTGTTGGATGCACAATTTGTCATCTCCATGGATTATCCGCCATGGTTGTCCAACATGGTTCCCGTCAAGAAGCCCGACGGGAGGATTCGCATATGCACCGACTTTCGAGACCTAAACAAAGCGAGTCCTAAGGATGATTTCCCCTTGCCAAGCATCGACGCATTGGTAGACGCTACAAGCAGGTCACGAAATGCTCTCCCTAATGGACGGTTTCTCAGATACAATCAAATTCGTATCAATCCCGAAGACCAACTCAAAACGGCATTCACAACGCCTTGGGGGACATTTTGCTATAAGGTCATGCCTTTTGGCCTTAAAAACGCTGGCGCTACATACCAACGTGCTATGACGTATATCTTCCATGATTACATGCACAAAACTTTGGAAGATTACATGGATGATTTGTTAGCCAAGTCTCTCTTGCGCTCATATCATCTCGGTGACTTAAGCAAGATTCTCGATCGCCTCATAGAGCATAAGGTCGATCGAATCCCAAGAAGTGCGTGTTCGGCGTCACATCCGGAAAACTCTTGGGTTTTATAGTCTCCAAGAGAGGCATCGAAGTGGACCCAAACAAAGTCAAGGCAATCCTTGAAATGGCTCCCCCAACCACTATCAAGCAACTCGAAGTCTGCAAGGAAAGGTCGCGTCGATTAAACGCTTCATAGCGCAATTATCTGACAAATGCCGACCAATGAACAAATTATTGCACAAGGGGGTCACATTTCATTGGGATGACGAGTGCCAGTTAGCCTTTGACGAAATCAAACAATACTTGGCTTCGCCGCCAGTATTGGCACCACCTAGACCAGGTGTGCCGTTCTACTTATACATCTCAGCTACTGAGGTGGCACTGGGCGCAATGCTAGCCCGAAAGAATGAACTTCACAAAGAACAGAGCTACTTACTATCTTAGCCGCACCCCGGTCGGGTTACGAACTTAACTATGCATACGTTGAGAAACTCTGCTTGGTAGTGGTGTTTGCTACCAAGAGGCTACGCCATTACATGCTGAGCAACACGACGTATGTTGTGTCTAAGGAGAATCCATTGCGATACATGATGAGTCGTACTTATCATAGTAGTCGCACGGCGAAATGGATCATGTTGTTGACGGAATTTGACATTGAGTTTATTGGGCAAAAATCTATAAAAGGACAAGTCATAGCCGATCAACTAGCGAGAGGCTCCTCTTGAAGACGATCAGCCTCTAGTCATAGAACTACCCGATGATGAGGTCTTCCATGTCTCGTAATCGCCAGATTCTGAAGAGCCCGAGTCTCAGTGCCGACATAACCTTATTTTTTGATGGTTCTAAATGCGAGCAAGGTGGTGGCGCAGAATTGTATTCTTCACACCGTAGGGCGCTCCAATGCCCCCGTCATTTAAATTAAACTTCCAAGGCACCAACAACAATGCGTAATATGAAGCCTTGCTCCTAGGTCTTCAAACAAGAATCGCCATGAATATCAAAAGATCGAACATCTTTGGCGATTCGTCGTTAATCGTCAATCAAGTCAAAGGGGTATATCAATGCAAATGCCCAGTTCTAAAGGCCTATAAAGCCCTCGTGGATAAATTCCTGGCAAAACTTGAGTGGTATGACATCGAGGCACTCCCTCGATCATCGAATCATTTTGCGGACACAATGGCCTCCTTGGGGTCACTAATCCCGCAAGACCTTTTCGGTGATATAACAACCATTCAGGTCAAAACCTTATCGCAACCCGCGATGGAGCGCGCAAGCTCATATTTGACGCCAGGAGTCCACATGATCCAGATCGAACCATCTTCGGATAAGTTCTTTCGAATCCGAGACTATTTGAAACATGCCAACTGGGGGTCTTTGTTCTCCCCCACTCCCATTAATAGCAACACAACGCTATTCTTACAAGTTCTATCCCAATCAGCATTTGTTAGGGAAGAACTCCAAAAGGGATTGACTGCTCAAACCGTCGAGGTATCCGATCAACGGACTGGTATTTACCCATAAGAGACTACCTCAAGTTAGGTAATCTACCCTTTGGATTGACGCACGCCGCAAAACGAACATTCAAACAAAAAGCGGCAAAATATGTCTTGATAGGAGACATTTTGTATCGTCGCAGCCTACGACGGAATTCTTCTTCGTTGCTTGGACCAAGCAAGAGTCCACTTGGGCAGTCACCCAAGCGCATGACGGTACATGTGGCGGCCACTTTAGCAGTATGGCCATCGCAAAGCGCATTCTTCGCATGGGCTATTATTGGCCATCTTTAGAGCGAGATTGTTGCGAGTATGTCAAGAGGTGCGTAAAGTGTCAACATCATGCCAATTTGATGCACGTACCTTCCCAGGCCCTACAGATATCCAATCCGCTTGGCCATTTTCATAGTGGGGCCTCGATCTAATCGGAAAGATCTCCCTCGCATCGTCAAGGCCGTCACACGTTTATCATAACGGCCACATAATACTTTACCAAATGGGTGGAAGCAATTCCGTTAACCTCTACGACAGGACCCCGCATTGCGGAGTTCATTTTGCATTACATCATATGTCATTTTGGTATTCCATCCAAAATAATCTCGGATAATGGGCCATCATTCAAGAACAAAGACGTGCGTGCTTTAACCACAAAGTACAAAATTCAGCACAACTTTTCAACACCCTATTATCCGCAAGCAAATGGGCAAGCAGAGGCGTCAAACAAAACGCTAGTCGCCATCCTTAAAAAGACCGTCGCAGACAGCCATAAGGATTGGCACATACAAATCCCACTTGCCCTTTGGGCTTATCGCACTAGCATTCGGACGCCCACTGGGGCAACTCCGTTTTCACTAGTGTATGGCTCGTGAGGCGTAATGCCTCTCGAGTTGGAAATTCCTTCCCCGCGCATATCAATGCAAGAGTTCATCGATGATAACACCGCGCGGCAGGCCCGATTGGACCAACTTACGTTGCTTGACGAACGACGCGTTAATGCTCTCGAGCACTTACGTATCTATCAAGAGCGGCTTAAGAGAGCTTACAACATGAAAGTTCACCTAAGAGACTTTCGGGTTGGTGATTTGGTTCTGAAGGAAAACCAACAAAACTCTAATTTGCCGTCCCATATGAGAGACAAATTCATGGCAAATTGGTTAGGTCCTTATGTCATTGATAGCAAAATAGGACCAGGAACGTACAGGCTAGCTTCTCTTGACGGTATCAAGGAAACAGAACCCTTGAATATCAATCATTTGCGACCATTTCATATCTAAGAAAGCCATATACCAAAAAAAAAAAAAAAAAAAAAAAAGCTCCAAGGATTATCGCAATCTCTTGGTCACCCAAAAGCTCCAAGGATTATCGCAATCTCTTGGTCAACCCAAAAGCTCCAAGGATTATCGCAATCTCTTGGTCACCTAAAAAGCTCCAAGGATTATCACAATTCTTGGTCAACCCAAAAAGCTCCAAGGATTATCGCAATCTCTTGGTCAATACAAAAACTCCAAGGATTATCGCATCTCTTGGTCAAAAAAAAAAAAAAACAACAAATATCATCAAAAACAACAAAGATTTGCATCTCATTTTAGGCATACTCAAATTCATCAAAAAACAACAAAAACACCAAGCATAACTTTTACCACACTACGACCGTTGGTCCTGGGAATGTACCAAGAGTTTCAAAGATTCAACCATCATGTTCATCTTTAGCCATGTAGTGTATCAAGTCGAACATATTTTACGAAGGTAGAGTCATACTTGAAATACACCTTGTTACGTAACATCCCAACACAAATCAAAACACTAAAATTCCCAAATTGTGTGAACGAAAGACGAAACCTGCAAAATAATCTAGGTCACCAAAAGCGAAACGGTTATCTTGCTCATCCCCCGTGCGAATGACCCCTAGAATGCCGAGAGTTGGCAAAAGGACAAGCATCCTCCCTACCCAATTCCCTAAGAATCCCTAAAGTTCTCAAAAGTTGCAAAACACAAAAGCAAAATGTCAAAACTCCAAATTTGACAAACTATAGTGCACACATCAAAAGGCACAAACAACAGTGATTTTCGTCACTCCATATCCCCAATCCCTTGCTCAAAAAAAAAAACAAATCAAAATAAACAGTGATCTCATCACTACAATGAGCAAGTATCCCAATACAATTGAAGAAAAGAAGGGAGTTGACCTTGAATCCCTGGAACTCTCAAAGATTCTATAGGTCATAAGGCAAGCTTCATACCAATTTGGTTGATAGCCTATCGATAACAGAAGTAAACCTCCCGCATGATGATATATCTGTCACATTAACTTGCGTACAGATCAATGTTTGCATGTGGATGAGCTAGCTTATGGCATCCCGGATTACAACGCAGAATAATCTTAGTACATACAACAAAGGAATTCATGGAGCTAATTAGGTGATCCTCAGTACAGGTTCGGTTGAAAGCCCATCTGGCACTGGCGGTATCCTGACAAATACCACAATAATGAACTCAATTGCACACACAGGGATGTGAAATAGCTTGGTCAAAAACAAGTTTGATTCATACCTTGTTCAAAAATCATGTAAGATAAAGTACAGTCGTGGCTAGTGAGCTAAAACCGCCTGAGTCTCAGAAAAACCTTAGCTACATTTCTAAACCAACTGCGCTACTTTTCATCCTCGCAAATACCATCAGAAAATACAAAAACAAAAAAACCATGCACAAAAATCACCTAAAAACAAAATAACAGAGCTCTAAACAGTCTATGGTACCATAGCCAAACATCACAAATCCATTCATCCATTTCATCTCTGCATATCACATATAAATAAAAATTTGCATTCATCATAGCATATGCATCCATCAAAATAAATCAACATAATACATCCATATTCATCAACCATCATGCACAAGATCAAAGAAAATCAAAACAACAAAAACATCACAAAAAAAGCAACACAAAAAAAGCAATAAACATTGCTAGACACAAGTGCTCTTGCACTTAACCTCTTGGCATAGCAAAACTGATATCAAGGTTTACATTGTCACTATCCTACTCCCTAAGAAGGCTACCATAGCCGGACCGCTCCACGGGAAGACGGATTGTCGACAATTTAATCCCCAAATGATATCACAAAAACAACAAAAACAACAAAACATGCAACATAAAAACAAAGCAATAAGAATTTTCGGACATAAGTGCTCTTGCACTTAACCTCTAGGCAAAGAAAATCGATGTCGAGGTCCAAATTATCGCTCTCCTACATCCCCAAGAAGGCTACAATAGCCGGACCGCTCCACGGGAAGTTAGATTTTCGATGATTTCACCTCATTACGGCATCACCAAAAGGGTTAACACCCACCAAAAATAGGTCCATATGTTGGAAAAATTGCACACACTTAACGGTAAACCCTTTAAAGGCACCCTTGCACAAGTCATCTCGAGTCAAGCGACTCGTCGCTTCTCTCACAAAGGTCATTCCCTCATCGATTCGTCGCTTGAGGGGGTAGTCACACTTAGTCACCAACCAACAATCACACACCCAATTAAGGAAAACGACATGCATTCAAAGAATCATTGACAAAGACAATCACGCTCCCCGCTTGGGGCATGAACAAGCAACAATCAAATCAATCAAACACTTGGCATTTCGTGAATCATGAATACAAGGTTCCCCCGAGGTAAAAACGCCCTTCGCCTATTCATGACTCGATCAATGTCTAAGTTCAAGTCACACCTCACCAAAACAGAGTTAACACTTGAAATCAAATTCCTTAGCTCGTCGAAGCAAGGATTCAAGAATGCATGCCCTTTCCATACTTGGGGCATCAAAAGTTGGTTAGGTTACCAAGAAACCCTAATCATTAGTGCTTTGGTTATCTATTTTTGCTCAAGCACCGCGTCACCCGTAGCGCTTCCCAAAAAGGGGCATCTGTAGACACCAAAACAGCACCCATCCGATTATGTGACTGCAAACACTGATCGCTTTGACAAACACAGCCCCCAGTGGCAGCCCTCATAGGTCAAACAGTGGTCCTAACCACTTCCATAGCAATTTTGTAAGGTCAGGAAGCAATTTGGTACAATTAGACACTTTGCCCAAGCACTCGTCTCACCCAGGGACGATTACTAACTTGCAATCGTCCCACCCAGGGACGATTGTTTTAATCGTCCCACCCAGGGACGATTACCAAGTTTAACGGGCAAAATGACAAACGATGCCAAGTGGCAGCCCAGAACAGTCAGTTGATGACTCCTGCCTTGCACGCGTGTGTAGGTGGACGGAAGGGCCGTTAGAGGACTGTCACAAGAAGCAATTATGAAAACACAAGTCAATGGAGGACTCCCCTCCCTCATGGGAAGACAAGACTGCCACATGGCGCCTATGACCAACACATGGCATTTGTGCTTCCCTCCCAAAAGAGACCCCTTGGGTCTATAAAAGGTGGGACTTTTCTCACCCAAAAGGGAGAGGTGGAAGGAGTTTTCAAGCAACGAAGTGCTGCCGAATTGGAGACCCACTTGCATCCCCTTTTAGTCATCTTCCCACATCCACCAATCTCTTTTGCAAGGGAGGTTGTTGGGTGGCCTTTGGAAGCTCGAACTTGACCCAAATCCAACACATGGACACCTGAACCAACCAATTCGCCGACCCCCCACTCCTAAGAGATTTTGGGCCCATCCCAAGTGGATTGGTGCCAAAATCAAGTTCCATCGGTGGGCTGCCCACTTGGGCACCCCCGCACCTTTTGGATTTAGTTGTAGTTCATTTTCTGTCATTTGTTCATATTCCATGTTATTCTCTACTGGTCAATAGTTCAGAAGCTTGAATCTTGATTTCAAAAGGTTTTCATCGAATATTATCATGCTTTTGTTATTTTGGTTGTCCCACTGACTTGCAGGTAACAACGTCCAATTTCTCGGTGATGGAGGCCAAATTGGGAGAATCCGACCATCTGGGTCGTCCCAAAATGGCCCCAATTACATAACCCCCTTGTTTGTAGGCATTTTGCAGGTCTCGAGAATCGACATTGGAGCAGCGGCAGGTCGGCTTCTTCAACACAGTATCAATCGTCCCTGCAGGGGACGATTAACAAGCAGCAATCGTCCTTCCAGGGGACGATTAACAGCAGCAATCGTCCTTCCGAGGGACGATTACCAGGTAAACGTAGATTGGCCGGCTGTCTCAGGGGCAATGGCCTTTTGGTAACATTTCCCGTCTTCTGTCAAGTTTTCAAGCCATTTGGACTTACTGTATTTACTGTTTCAGGCAGATGTTTACATGCGTATTTCGTTGATTTTAAGAGAACGAACCCCTTTCATTTGCAACAGGTGCTACTGACATTTTCATTGTTTCTTTGACTGCAGGAAAAGCAATCAGAGGTGAAGAACTTATCCACATCAGCGGCGGCAACATCTTGGCCCGCCCATTGCAATCGTGGGCACGCGGGAAGAGGAAGACTAGGTCACACATTTGTAATGAAGACAAATTTAACGCTCCTAGCCCCCAAAAGGGGAGGAGACGTCTATGTAACCGAGGATAAGATATTTTAATAAAGAGGGCTGTGATTTCTTTGCATCTTGTCTTTCGTTTCCAAGTTGTCTCCTTTCTCTGTTTTAGTGCATAGGATCAAAGCGTTACATTTTCGTTTTATGTTGCATAGCTAGTGTTTCCTTTGCCCGAAATCTCGTGCTTTCAAATTTTATGGACAAATAGGACTCTAGGGAGTCGTATTTGTTTAATATTATCCCAACTAACTCCCTGTAAAATTTCAAGTCAATCAGAGCTATGGTTGAGAAGTTATGGCCCCGACAAGATGCACTAAAATTTAGGAAAAAAAAGTAAAATTTCCTAAATTTCGTTGGATGCTCCCACATCATTTATGGGCACCGTTGGGGTACTTCTGGGTTGACCAAAGGGTTTATGGACACCTTTGGGGCATTTTGGGGATGACCAAGCGATTATGGGAATCCTTGGAGCCTTTTGGGTTGACCAAGCGATTGCGGGAATCCTTGGAGCTTTTGGAGCGAATGACAAAATGCGTAGATTTTTATCTTTTGTTTATGATTTTTCTAATTTTTATGCTACACAAAATAGAAAAGATCACACACATGCAAGCGATGATTATCTCTTTTAATGATTAAAAGTGTGCCCTAAGTCTGGTTTCGTGTGTTTTAATGTTTGTTTTTGAATTTTTTTTGAAGAACGTTTAAATGCATTATGAAGGCTCTTATGACTCCCATAAATGGTCGCCCCTTCGATATACCATTGCCAGGCCGATATACCAACCTCTCTATATACTCGCCCTTATGAGAGGGAGACTATAGGTACGTGAGAGCAGATGATACGTGGTGCATAGGTGGTATGAAAGGGGAATCACTCTATTTATGACACCTACCATAGAAGACTTATCCTCATGTGCTAGGAATCACCCTAGAAACACTTGGTCAGCTTTCATCAAGATTTATGTCTAGCAACAGTCATGATTGGGGTAATAGATGCAAAATCAAGCCAAGGTGGTGATGAAATCCACTGTTGGTCTTGATCAAGGGCTGGGGTTTTACGACCAGCTCCTTGGTTTAAAAATGTTGCATGAAGTGTGTGTGGTTCCTTTTATTTAAAAATGAAACAGGCAGCAACCTCTTTCCCTAAGAAGGCAAACATGACAGAAAACAAAAATATTATAGCAGAAAATGACAGGGACAGTTAGAAACCGTTACCTCTTTCTCCGCCCAAATCGACTATTTTCTGACTCTCGGCCCTGAAACTACGTAGACAAAATTCATCCCTGGGTGAGACGAATTCTAGAATAGAATTCGTCCCAGGCTGGGATGAATTCGAATTCATCCCTAGGTGGGACGAATTCTAGGACTGTATTCGGCTGGAATGAACCACAGTTAGCGCTCGAAAAGCGGTACCTATAAGCACAAAAACACAAATTTTTGATCAGTTTCTTGATCTTAAAAGCAGGGAACTATGTCCCATCGTGATCGCCACTGAAAAAATGAGATTCCAAAATATTCAAAGGAAACACTAAAGCTTGTGCAATGCAAACGAAATAAAGAGAACAAATTAAGCGAGATAAACGAAAGTGTAGAAAGCACAACCTCTTTATTTATACTCTCTTTAAAATCGGTTACAAAGACGTCTCCTCCATTTTAGGGGGCGAGGAGCGTTAACAAAGTTTTGGTCACAAGAGTGACCAGTGATCCTTCTTCCGCGTGCCCACATGTAAAATGGGTAGGCCAAAATGTCGTCGTCGCTTATGTTGGTGAATCTTCGATCCTTGTCGCTTCTCCTGCGTTCAAAAAAACAACAAAAGGAGTTAGTAGCACCTATGTTAAAGTAAAGCATATGATCCTCAAAACAAACAAAACATGCATGCAAGAGATGATTAAAACAGCAGATTGGAATTCGTCCTAGGCAGGGACGCAGATTGGAATTCGTCCCGGGGTGGAACGAATAGGCCTGCAGCAAATTGGAATTCATCCCGGGGTGGAACGAATTCAACTGTGTTGAATTTGGGATTCATCTCGGGCAGGGACAAATTTGCCTACGTCAGATTAGACCTGCATCAAATTGGGATTCGTCCCGGGCAGGGACGAATTTGATCATGTCAGATTGGGATTCATCTTGGGCAGCGACGAATTTGACTACACGAAAATAGCGAGGGATGTCTCGTAAAATGTTCGATCTCCGGCACTCCGAAGATCTGCACAGTTGGGTTTTAGATACACGGGGATGTCCTAGGAGGACTCAGAGTACTTTGAAGCCTGCATATTAGTGAGAATGAAATGAAATAAAACCCGATGAAGGCATGCTTGAAATCAAAATCCCGAAACCATAATGCAAAAGGAATAAGAACAAAACGGCGTTAAGTGTTGTCGGCAAATGGATTCACGTTCTCCATAAACACCCAATGACCTCCCTTGCAGAAGAGATCAAGGATGAAAGAAATGAATCAAAGGAAGGACGTCTGGTAGTAAATCGGTAGGGCTTCGCTGCTCCAAACATTTCTTCTTCGCTCCTCCCCTTTCTGGTGAGAGAACTCTACAATTTATAGAATTCCCAGGGTGCAGATTGGTATGGGCATGTAGGGATGCTAGTTGGTGTTATTCTAGTGCATGATGGGGGAAATTCTCCCTATCTAGCCTGCCCTCATGATAGTCCTCTATCGACGCACTAACGCGCATGCGAGACAAGGAGAAGTGGTCACTGACTTCTTCTTTTGCATGTCGTGATTTTATTTTTTTGTTTGTTGAACCTAGAATTCGTCCCACCCTAGGATGAATTGGAATTCGTCCCACCCAGGGACGAATTCAAGTTTGCATTTCGTCCCGGGGTGAGATGAATTTGAAGCAGAGTGTCTGGAGGTGCCAAATTACTTTTTGACCTTCCAAAATTGCTGTGTAAGTGGCTAGGACCACCGTTTGACCTCTGATGGCTGCCGTGAAGGTTGTGTGTGTCAATGCGATCAATTTTTGTAGTCACATAATCAGATTGGTGCTATTTTGGTGTCTACAAGATGCCCCTTTTTGGAAGGTGTTACGGGTGATGCAGTGCTAAGCAAAAAATAGATAACCAAAGCACTAATGATTAGGGTTTCTTAGTAACCTAACCAACTTGTGATGCCCCAAGCATGGAAAGGGCATGCATTCTTGAATCCTTGCTTCTGACGAGGTAAGGAATTTGATTTTAAGTATTAACCTATTTTGGTGAGGTGTGACTTGAGCTTGGACATTGATCAGTCATGAGTAGGCAAAGGGCGCAACCTTTTATCCATTGAAAACATGAGATTCTAAAAGATGCAAAGGAAACACTAAATCTTGTGCAATGCAAATGAAATAAAGAGAACAAATTAAACAAGATAAACAAAAGTGTATAAAGCACAGCCTCTTTATTTATACTCTCTTTAACATCGGTTATAAAGATGTCTCCTCCCTTTTAGGGGGGCTAGGAGCATTAACAAAGTTTTGGTCACAAGAGTGACCAGTGATCCTTCTTCCGTGTGCCCACATGTAAAATGGGCGGGCCAAAATGTCACCATCGCTTGTGTTGAAGAGTCCTCGATCCTTGCCGTTTCTCCTGCGTTCAAAGAAACAACAAAGAAAGAGTTAGTAGCACCTGTGTTAAAATAAAGCATTCGGTCCATAAAACAAACAAAACATGCATGTAGAAGACGATTAAAACAACAAATTGCAGTAGATGGGAATTCGTCCCAGGGTGGAACGAACAGGCCCGCAGCAGATTGGTATTCATCTCGGGGTGGAACGAATAGGCCTGCAACAGATTGGTATTCATCCCAGGGTGAGACAAATTTTACTGCATGAAAATAGAGAGGAATGGCCCATGAAATGTCTCGTCTCTAGTGCTTCGGTAATCTGCATAGTTTGATTTTAGATATACGAGAATGTCTGGGAGGACTCGGAATACTTTGGAGCTTGCATGTTAGTGAGAGTGAAATGAAATAAAACTCGATAGGCATGCTTGAAATCAAAATCCTAAAACCATAATGCAAAAGGAATAAGAACAAAACAACATTAAGTGTTGTCAACAAATGGATTCACATTCTCCATAAACACCCAATGACCTCCCTTGTAGAAGAGATCACGGATGCAGTAGTAGTGAATCGAAGGCAGAGCGTCTAATAAAATGGGTAGGGCTTCACTGCTCCAAAAATTTCTTCTCTCCTCTTCTCCCATTTCTGGTGAGAGAACTCTGTAATTTATAGAATTCCCAGGGTGCAGATTGGTATGGGCATGCAGGGATGCCAGTTGGTGTTACACTAGTGTGTGATGGGGGAAGGTCTCCCTGTCTGGCCTGCCCTCATGACAGTCCTCCGTCGGTGCACTAACACGTATGCGAGGCAAGGAGAAGTGGTCATTGACTTCTTCTGCCGCATGTCACGATTTTATTTTTTTGTTTGTTGAACCTGGAATTCGTCCCACCCAGGGACGGTCAAAAAGTAATTTGGCACCTCCAAACACTCTGCTTCAAATTCGTCTCACCCCGAGACAAAATGCAACCTGGAATTCGTCCCACCCAGGGACGAATTCAAGTTTACATTTCTTCTTGGGGTGAGACAAATTTGAAGCAGAGTGTTTGGAGGTGCCAAATTACTTTCTGACCTTCCAAAACTACTGTGTAAGTGGCTAGGACCACTATTTGACCTTTAAGGGTTGCCCTGAAGGTTGTGTGTGTCAATGCGATCAGTGTTTGCAGTAACATAATCAGATTGGTGTTGTTTTGGTGTCTACATAATAACATATACTTTTGTTAAATAATTAACTTATAAATAAAATTAGACATAAAACCATGATATATACTAAAAACTTAAATATAATAATTTTAAAAAAGTCCAAGGTGTAGATCAATTGGTTCAACCAAACCTAGTAAGGGGAGCGAAGGTCCAAGGTTCAAATCTTGGGCCTTGCCAGACTGAGCATTTGTCTCTTTTCTGATGCTTTGAACAGTGTAAAAAGCTTTAAATGATCATGGCATGGCAGTTATAGGGACAGACTATGCGAAGAACTATGTCATGACTTTCTAGGGCAAACAACACATAATATTATGGTAGCCATAAAAGCTAAAAAACCTACCTAGATTCATGGTGGCTACCGATTCCACCATGTAAATTCAAATAATAATAATAATAACAATAATTGGTAAAAATTTATTGAATCAATAAAAACATACAAGAAATAAAGAATTACAAAATAATAATCCTTACAAGGGCCAAAAGAAATATACCCCTAAAACCATCGAGCACTTGACCAAAAGACACCCAAAAAACAATAGCCTCAACCAGGCATATCCATAATCAAATTAGCAAGATAACAAGAGCAATCCAATGGGAGTTGATCCCAATACCTAACATTTCAATCTTCCTAAAATTCAACTACACAATTTCATTCCCTAGGAATATGAACAAAGGAAATAAACTCCAGGTGCAAAAAAATTTGAATGATCTGTCGAGCCACTAACGCCAGCTTCCAATTAACATTAGAAAATTATGAGTCTTCAATAAATTAATAATAATACGAGAGTCCGACTCACAGATTATCTTTTTCCAGCCCAAAGCATAACCTTTTTCCAAAGCAACATGAATAGCAAGTGCCTCCATATAATTATTAGTTTGTTTTCCATTATAATAGAAGAAAATGAAAAGAGTTGCACCACTACTATCTTGTCCAATACCAATAATACCTGCATACCCAAAATTTCCTCTGGAGAGCCATCAATATTAATGATCTTAGAAGTAGCAATTTAATCAACAATAAAGTCAACTCAAATATTTCTAACCTCTAGTGACAAGTACACTATAAATAAAATTAAAACATTGATAAATAGAAAATGCTTGAGAACATATTTAGGAAGAAGTTTAAGATCTATTTAAATTTATTTGATACAATCAACAAAGAGAATTTTAAATAGTGTTTGCAAAATATGGTTAGACAAACAGATAATCTTGAATCAAATTTTCTTGGGCCTTGTAAAAACACACAATTTTTTTTTTTGTTTAAATTGAATCCAATATTCATAGATATTTTAATTAATAGGATTAATTTTCAACTTAACTAAATTTATTCCTAAAAGAAATTTAGCATGAGGAATGCTTTAGTTTAGAATTTTGAAAGCTTAATCGACCTTATATTTTTGCATAACTAGGTTGAGATTATGCCATGTTTCTCCATAAAGCATGTAATTTCAGTTGTCATTAAGGATTGAATCTATTAAGAAAGAAAACAATATTATGGTCATTAGGTCGCTTTGAATTCTTAATAAAGTTATAGGAAAGACTAGTGGATAACATGATTTACAATTATCATGTTTTAAAATATAAATATTCAACAAATTCTCTTTGTGCTTGCTATTTTGAGAAAATTGTTAACACAAATTTTATCCAATCATTTTATTTTTGTTGATAGTATAATAAATATGGACAAAGTGTTACAAGAGAATATATCAACGATTCAGGCTTTGGTTCTTCTTCAAGAGGTCCAAGGTTCAAACCACAGTGTGGGTGAGTGTGTGAGGGGGCGGGTGTGTGGTGGTTGTGATGAAAATTCACTACAAAAGACCGTCAATGGACTCCAAGGATAAAATTGTAATATAAGACATCATACAAAATCCACCAATAAAAGAAATTGTAAATGCTTCTTTTCATTAACTAAATTTCCATACCCCTTACAAAAGAGTCTCCCACTTCTTATACTCCCAAAAAGAAAAACCCTAGCCTATGCTACCCCATTACTATTTTATTCGTGATATAATTTGTAGATTATAGTCCTCATTTAGCAAATTGATATTTAATATAATATATTAATACCAAAGATACATGAACATATTTAAATCAACATTAATAACAAATATAATCATTAAAATCAATATTAATAACATATACTTTTGTTAAATAATTAACTTAAAAATAAAATTAGACATAAAACCATGATATATACTAAAAAATTAAATATAATAATTTTAAAAAAGTCCAAGGTGTAGATCAATTGGTTCAACCAAACCCAATAAGGGGAGCGAAGGTCCAAGGTTCAAATCTTGGGCTTTGCCAGACTGAGCACTTGTTTCTTTTCTGATGCTTTGAATAGTGTAAAAGACTTTAAATGATCATGGCATGGCAGTTATAGGGACGGACTATGCGAAGAACTATGTCATGACTTTCTAGGGCAAACAACACAGAATATTATGGTAGCCATAAAAGCTAAACAACATACCTAGATTCATGGTGGCTATTGATTCCACCATGTAAATTCAAATAATAATAATAATAAGAATAATTGGTAAAAAATTATTGAATCAATAAAAACATAAAAAAAATAGAGAATTACAAAATAATAATCCTTACAAGGGCCAAAATAAATATACCCCTAAAACCATCTATCACTTGACCAAAAGACACCCAACAAACAATAGCCTCAACCAGGCATATCCACAATCAAATTAGCAGAAAAATTTGAATGATCTGCCGAGCCACTAACGCCAGCTTCCAATTAACATTAGAAAATTATGAGTCTTCAATAAATTAATAATAATCCGAGAGTCTGACTCACATATTATCTTTTGCTAGCCCAAAGCATAAAATTTTTCCAAATCAACATCAATAGCAAGTGCCTCCATATAATTATTAGTTTGTTTTCCATTATAATAGGAGAAAATGAAAAGAGTTGCACCACTACTATCTCGTCCAACACCAATAATACCTACGTACCTAGAATTTCCTCTGGAGATCAATAAATATTAATCTTAAACACCCCCTGAGTTGGAGGATGTCATCTGCCATTTCTCTACTTTTTTATTGAGACCTCTCCTCTCAACTAAAAAATAAGGATGAGGGCCATTCTCCACTAAACCCAAGTCATGCATCATCAATATCTCAGTTTGCTCCAAAGGAAGGCTAATTTTATATTTAGAAGAAATAGTTTCTTGGATCATACCAATAATCTTCTACCAAATATGATAAATAGTTAGCTTTCTACCTTGAAAAAATCTTTGATTTCTTTCAAACCAAATATGTCATATAATACATGAGGATCCAATACTCCATGCAACTTGAAGAAATAAAGCCTTAGCAAGACATCTTCCTAAAATCCTCCAAAAATCAACAAGAGAAGAGGCATGAGAATAAGCCTTTTTCCACACCCTCTAGAAAGATGTCAAATATCCTACACAAACGAACACTATACGAGCAAATACCCTAAATATTCATCACTATTCTCACAAAGGAAACAAAATGAAACCTCTCTTTTGGATATTATCCTAGGTAAGACATATATTTATAGTAGCCAACCACAAATGGAAATTGCATTTGGGCTAGGAAAATTTATTCCAAACCTGTTTCCACCAAGGAACCTCATCATTCCCAAAATGTTGCCTATTTAAAATATGGTAACTAGAAGCCACCGAGAAAACCCTTCTAGGATCCAAACCCCAAGCCAAAACATCATCATTGTAAAGAAGAGCACTCCCTAGTAGCCAAAATACGAGCCAACTCTTCTCTGTCCTAAATAGAACCACCCGTCAACCAATCTCTAGGATATTTCCACTAAACTACCTCTACCTGCCCAATTCATTTGGAAACTTTATAATTCATCACCTTGTACCAACCAACAACCAAGAAATAATTACATAGATCTTGAATATGAGGAAACATAGATAAAATTATGGAGAAATCATCCGAAGAATCATGCCAAAAAAGAGCCTTTAAGCCTTTGATATAAATCCAGAACAATCCTTGCTTAACAAGAGTATCCCCCTTCTTAAGGGTGTTCTAGATCAAAGATTCTTTACCAAAAAAATTGTATCTAGGTATATCAGAGCCCTCAACCCCATTAATATACTTAAAGGAAATAATTTTAGCCCAAGCATGGTCTTGAGAAATGTACCATCCCCAATAAAGTTTGGCTGCCAATGCCTGATCAAAAAGAGAAGTCAAACAAAGACTCAAACCACATTCTTATTTTGGTCTACAAATAGTCTCCCACTTAACCAGATTCTATTTTGAAGACTCTAAATTTCCAGTCCATAAAAATCTTCTTGACAAATATTCAAGCTCATGAATAAAACTAGCAGGATCAACCCAAATCATGTATCAATATGTGCATGAAGCTTGAACCATCGACTTAAGAAGCAACACTCTACCTACAAAAGAAATCCACTTAAAAATCCAATGAGAGACTTTAGCCCAAAATTTATTAAAAATATGATTCCTGATACCTTAAGGCAGAGGGCCCATAGAAAGTGGAATTCCCAATAAGTAAAAGGAAGAGCTTCAATCTAAAACCAAAGAATCAGAGCAATTTTGGACTGTATAAGATGATTAATATTCAAAAATAATATGAAGTATTTATCCTTGTTTATATTTTACCCTAAAGTAGCCAAATAAATATTCAAATATCTTCTAAAATTAGTTGATTTCCTAATAGAGGCAAGACCTGTAAGAGCAGTATCATCCACAAATTGAAGATGAGAATACGTAGGTAAAATATTATCCCACCTCCAACCATGAATCAACCCCTGGCTAACGTGCAATTTGAAAAGTCTACCCAAAGCCTTAGCCATAATAATAAAAAAATAAGGAGACAAAGGATCCCCCTGACGAAGACCTTTTGAAGCCTAAAACAAAGTAGAACACTTACCATTGATAAGGATAGAATAAGAAAGAGACCTAATACAACTCAATATATGTGTGCTAATAAATCATATATAAAAATAAAAATTAAACTTTTCAAAACAAATTAAAACTAGTAAAACTAAAGTAAAAAATAAGGAATGAAAGGTTTGAGACATAATTTTTTTGTTAGTTTATATTATATATAAACTATAATAGTATAAAAATGCAAAAAACAATTACATATAAAGTAAAATTATCAAACCAAATTAAAACTACTCAATATAAGTTATAAAAAATAAAAAAATAGAAATAAAAAATTATAAAATAGCCACTAGGTGGGTGAGTGTGTGAGGGGGTGGGTGTGTGGTGGCTTTGTGTTAAATTCTCTATTGCTAAGTATAGCTCTCGACTTTATAAGGGATCATGGTTGGGAGGAGACTGCTCAATCCTCTCCCACGATCATAAAAGTTTCTCACAATAATTAAAAAAAAAAATTAAAAACTTAAAAAATAGTTCTCATCCTGGTTAGTGTAATCATCTATTTAAATATGATAATATAAAAAATGTAAAAATAGCTATTATATTATTAACGTATATGATAACAAATCATATAAAAATAAAAATTAGCATTTTCAAACCAAATTAAAACTAATCAAACTAAATAAAAAAATAGTTAAAAAATAGTCCTCATGTTAATTATATATTAATAAATCATCTATAAAAGTTTTGCTTTACAAACCAAATTTGAACTACTCAATTAAAAACAAACAAATAAATAAAAAAGTTAAAAAAATAGCTTTCATGCTAGTTAGTGTAATAGTCATCAATATAACTAAATATTTAAAGAGAGCAATATAAAAATACAAAAATAATCATATATAAAAATAAAAATTATGATTTTCAAACCAAATTAAAACTTGTCAAAACTAAATTAAAAAAAGCAGGGATGGAAGGTTTAAAAAATAGCCCTCATGTTACCTATATATTAATAGGTCATCTATAAAAACGAACATTTTCAAACCAAATTAAAACTACTCAAACAAAAATAAATAGATAAAATTTGAAAAATAGCTTTCATGCTAGTTAGTGTAATCATCCTCTATATTAACTAAAGATTTAAATATAGCAATATACAAATGCAAAAACAGCTATATATATATATATATATATATATATACACACGATAAAGAATCATATATAAAAGTAAAAATTAGGATTTTCAAACCAAATTAAAACTAGTCAAAAACTAAATTAAAAAGGCAGGGATGGAAGGTTTAAAAAATAGATCATTTATAAAAATTGAACTTTTCAAACCAAATTAAAACAAATCAAACAAAACTAAATAAATAAAATTTAAAAAATAGGTTTCATTCTAGTTTGTATAATTATTCTCTATATTAACTAAAGATTTAAATATAGCAATATAAAAATGCAAAAATAACTATTAATTATATATATAAATAAAAACTAGGATTTTTAATGGTAAAAACCAAATTTAAAACTAGCAGGGACGAAAGGTTTTTAAAAATAACCCTCATGTTAAGTCTATATAAATGTGTACAAGGAATCCACCACATAGCACATAGGACATAGGAGATAGGACACTTAAAAAATTGGTGCGGACTAAGATGGCCGCAAGGCAATTAACCTTGGTCGTCGCAGTAGTCTGCTTGCTTGCTCATACAGCTGGAGGTGTTAGCCATGCTGGAAATTGTTTTTCAGCAATTTATAGTTTTGGCGATTCGTTCACGGACACGGGGAATGCAGTGGACTCAAATCCTTTAATTTTCACTCTATCGGCTCTCTTCCGTACGGCGAATCATACTTCGGCCATCCCACCGGTCGTTGTTCCAATGGACGCTTGGTCATAGATCTTTTAGGTAAGCACCGTTGATGTTGATGATGTTGAGGTTAAATTATATTATATTATAAAAGCTAAATCTAGCATCCATATAAATATCATATCCATTAAAACTACTGTGCCATAATAGTAATAGTGATGTATGTCCTTTCTTTCTTTCATGTAACAATTACCCTTTTAATTTTACAATTTTATGAGTGATGTTGCTCTTTCAGCGAGTTCACTGGGATTTCCGTTCCTCCCACCTTACCTTAAAGCAGGACAGTTGCCCTTCCATTCCAGGGCATTGGGAGTAAATTTTGCAGTCGCAAGCGGCACTGCATTGAACGCATCCTTGTTGAACAGCAGATCTGTTTTAACTTTAACACCCCTATCCTTAGACGTGCAGATTGGACGGTTTCAAGATTTGAAAGAAGCAACATGCAGACAAGATTCCGGTGCTCACTATGTTTTTCCTTTTCCTTCCCTCTTTTTATTTTATCTACTACTTGTTGAAGGAAGTTTTAATCGCAAATTCCAATTCGCGTCGCGTCACAAAAAATGCTTCGCAAAAATTTCCACCTTCGGGAGGAACTTCGGCGGAAAAGCTTCCGAAATAACTTCTTCGGGGAATAAATTCCCGAAGTAAAACTGTCTCGGTGAACAAGGTTCGGGGAAAATTCACCCGAAGTAACTACTTCGGGGAATATCTTGTCGAAGTGAAACTACTTCAGGCAAACTATCTCGCACTATGCTTCGTCACTGACAAACTGGATCCCTTCTGGATCGAATGATGTTTTACCGCTTCGGGGCAAACCCTAGCTGATGAATATCGGCAAACAGGATGATACACAGAGACCCGAATAGCGAAACAAATACTTTATATATTCACTATAAAGTCGGATTACAAAGCTTCCTTCTGAAGCGAATACAATCTTCTGCAAGATCGAAATCTACAGGATAAACACTAACTACTTGGAGTCTGCTGCTCCACACTTTGGCTGCAAGCTTATGCTGGTTGCACCTTTCTGCTACTCTGCTGGTGCAAACTCTTGCTGCAGCGGGTCCTCTGTGCTCGCCGTTTCTCTAAGCTGCTCTGCTCCAACTTCTAACCTCCTCTCTTCCAGCTCTCTACAAAATGACAAAATGGCCTAGTATTTATAGGCAGGGGAAGAGGACAAGGCGGGAGAAATTTCATCGGCCGACTGACAAGAATTAAATGCAAAAGTATGGTTCCTGTCCAATCGCCGAACGCCCCAGCTGCTCGCATGCTTAAACAATAAATGTCCCGATCTATGAGCCTGATTTCTTCTTTTTCAACCGATTTCCACTTCGGTTGAATTCTTCTTCTGGGGTAGTTTGAAAGTGCTTCGTGCCGAAGCATTTTTCGAAGCCGTTTCGGAAGTGCTTCGCGTCGAAGAATTTTTCGAAGCTCTTTCAGAAGTGCTTCACGCCAAAATGCTTACGGGCATGAAGTTGGATTTAACATTTCCAACACCCTCCTTTAAATTGAACTTCACAAGTTCTCTAACGCCGAGCATCTCTCGCAATCTGGCGAAGTCCTCCTCCTTCAAGGGTTTCGTGAAGATGTCAACTAGCTGCTCCTTTGACCTGCAAAACTGCAACTGCACTTCACCAAATTTTACCACCTCTTTGATGAAATGATATTGGATGTCTATGTGCTTCATCCGGCCGTGGAAGATTGGGTCCTTCGAGAGTGCGATGGTAGAGTTATTGTCGCAAAATATTGTTGTTGCTGCTTCGGGCAGATGATGTAGTTCACACAGAACTCTTCTCAGCCAGACTGCCTGGTAGGTGGTTGAGGTGGCAACAACGTACTCTGCTTCTGCTGTAGATAAAGCAACAATTGGCTGCTTCTTCGAGGACCAAGAGACAACTCCGAATCCAAAATGGAAGGTATAACCCGAAGTGCTCTTCCGGTCATCTACGCTATCGGCCCAATCATTGTCGGTGTAGCCAATTAACTCTAGCTGGTCTTATCTGGTATAGTGAATTTCGTGATTCCTCGTGCCATTGACATATAACAAGATTCTCTTGCCTGCTTGCCAGTGAGTGTCTTTCGAAGTCTCCATAAAATGGCTGATCAGACTAACTTCGAACATTAGATCTTTCCGAGTTGCAGTCAAGTACATCAGGCTTCCAACTAACCTTTTGTAGAGAGTTGGGTCAACACTTCTGCTGTTGTTTGTCTTGCTCAACTTCAAACCAATGGCTACCGGGGTGATGGCAGGCTTGCTGTCCTCCATCTTAAAATGCTTCAGGACATCCTTTGCATACTTGCCCTAAGAAATGAAGATGCCATCTGCTGATTGGTCAACTTCAATGCCGAGAAAATACTTCATCAGCCCCATGTCCGTCATTTCAAACTCGGTCTTCATGGTTGTTCTGAACTGTGCAAATAGGCTACTGCTATTGCCAGTATAAATCAGATCGTCCACATATAGGTAGACGATTATCAACTCCCCTGCTTCATTTATTTTCAGGTACAGGGAGTGCTCATATGGGCATTTTTGAAACCCATTCTCTTGAAAATAGCCATCAATCCGGCTATACCATGCTCGGGGTGCTTGCTTCAACCCATACAAGGCCTTCTTCAGCTTCAGGACCTTGTCTTCTTGTCCTTGTATTTCATATCCGGGTGGCTGGTCTATGTAGACCTCTTCTTCCAACACTCCGTTCAAGAAGGCAGACTTGACATCCATCTGGTACACACTCCAACCTTTCTGAGCTGCTAGTCCCATAATCATTTTGACTATGTCAAGTCGGGCTACAGGTGCATACACCTCATGATAGTCAACTCCTGACTTCTGCTTGTAGCCTTTCGCCACTAATCTGGCTTTATGCCTGTCAACTTCTCCTTGGGTGTTGAACTTTGTCTTATACACCCACTTGACCCCAATGGTCTTCTTCCCTGCTGGAAGATTAGCCAGCTGCCATGTCTCATTCTTCTCAATGGCTGCTATCTCCTCATCCATCACATTCACCCATTTGTGATTCTGACTTGCTTCTTCAAACTCCACTGGATCACACTCAGTAAATAAAGCAAAGTCAGAATATTCTTCATCTAACTGATTTCGGGTTACCTCATAAATGTCTTGCAAGCTCCGAGTCTTCACAGGTGTCCTCAAATTTTGAATTCTGCTTGCAAGTGGAGGTGACCGAGATGATGAGGGTGTGCTGCTGCTGGCACCACTGTTGCTGCTTGAAGGTATAGGTGGTTGTACACTGTCTTCCTCCAAGTTTATAGGTTCAAAAATTTCTAGTTTAGGCTGACCAGTCTTTGACTTCCAGTTCCAAGCTTCATCCTCCAGGAACTTCACATCTCTACTGATGACAAGTTTCTTCGTCACCAGATTGTACAGCCTGTATGCCTTTGCTTATTCGTTGTACCCCGTGAAAATGCATTTTTTAGACTTGTCATCTAGCTTCCGTATTTTCTCATCTGGAACATGTGCATATGCTATGCACCCAAAAACTCGCAAATGAGCCACACTTGGCTTCAGATTGCTCTAGGCTTCCTCTAGAATTTTGTCCTTCACACTCTTGGTGGGACATCGGTTCAGCAGATAAACTGCACAACTTACAACTTCTACCCAGAACTCATGTGGCAAATTTTTCGCCTTCAGCATGCTCCGTGCCATATCCATGATAGTTTTGTTCTTCCTCTCAGATACACCATTCTACTGCGGTGTGTATCTGGTAGTGAACTGCCTTCAAATTCCATACTGCTTGCAAAAGTTATGGAATTCGTTGGAGATGTATTCTCCACCTCCATCTATCTTGAGAGTCTTCATGTAATATCCGCTCTATTTCTCAACCAGAGCCTTGAACTCCCTAAACTTTGCAAACGCTTCTGACTTCAACTTGATGGGATAAATCCAGGTCTTTCGACTAAAGTCGTCAATGAAGGTCAGGAAGTATTTGTTGTCGGCATATGAGGTGGTCTACATTGGACCGCAAATGTTTGAGTGCACCAGCTCCAATGGTCGTGATGCTCTCCAAGACTGTCCTATAAGGAATGCATCCCTGTGTTGCTTTTTGACCAGGCAACCTTCACAAACTTGGTTCGGTTGCTCAATAAGGGGTAAACCCTTCACCATCTGCTTCTTGTGCAACAAATTTAGGCCACTAAAGCTTAGGTGACCGAATCTGAGATGCCACAACCAGGTAGCATCCTTCACAACTACACTCAGAGACATTAAAGATTCATTCTGAATCTACAACAGAAACATTTTGTTTTTTGTCATGGACACAGTTGCAATTTGCCCATGCACTTTGTCTCTGATGGAACAGACACCGTCTTTGAACTGCACAGTGTGTCCCTTCTAGACAAGTTGTCCAACACTTAGCAGATTGTGCTTCAGGCCAGGCACATAGTAGACGTCATAGATCTGCTTCCGTTCACCATGCCTGGTTTGGATGAGGATTTTTCCTTTCCCCATCATAGGAACTTTGTTGTTGTTCCCCATCTTGACTTCGGACTGGACTGACTCGTCCAATTGTGAGAACATCTCTCTGTTCCCAGTCATGTGGTTGCTGCACCCACTGTCAAGATACCAAATGTTTTTTCTGCTCTCCTCCTTGATACTGCAAGTCAGCAGCACATTTCCTCCTACCACATTTCTAGCTTCCTTTGTATAATGGGCTTGCTGCTGATTCTCATTTGCCATCCTCGTTCTACACTAAGAGATGTAATGGCTGAACTTCTTGCAGTAGTAGCATTGGACCTTTGACATATCCTTCTTCTGCTGAGAGCTACCTTGCTGGTTTTTGCTAGTGCCTCTTCCTCCTTGCTAATGAAAGTTGCAGCTGGTCTCACTGACATGAGGGTTTGATCTCCCTCCTTGCTTGTTACTTCTCCCATGCTTGCTTCTGCCTCTTCCACCTTGAGAACTAGAGGCGCCTTGGTGGGAGTCTTGTCTACTGATGTCTCGGACTAAGACTTGTGCTTTGAATGCTTGCTCTAGAGAGGACTGAGTTGAGTGGCTCAACCTCTACTCATGTGTCTACAAAGAACCCATCAGCTCATCCACAAAGAGGGTTGTCAGATCCCTTGACTCCTCTATTGCAATTACCACAGAATCAAACTTCACTGGTAGACTCCACAGAATTTTCTCCATGATCCTTTGATTTTGCACAATTTCACCATTCAATCGCATCTGGTTGATGACATCTGTTGTCCGGGTGAAGAAGTCGCTCATCGACTCGGACTCACTCATCTGCAGGTTCTCGAACTCCCTCCTGAGCATCTGCAGTTTCACCAACTTCACTTTGTTGGTGCCCTGGTACGAACTTGCCAGGATTTCCCAGGCCTGCTTGGCCTTGGTGGCTAATGCAATCCACGGGAAGATGGTCTCCTTGACCGCTTGCATGATATAGAACAGGGCTTTTTGGTCTTTCTTCCTATTCTCCTTTAGAAGGTCTTTGTCAGCTTGGGAGAGGGCGACCAATGCTGCTGCATCTGCTGGTTTCGGGTACCCATTCTCGACCAAGTCCCACAAATCCTGAGACCCGAAGAGGATCTTCATCTGGATGCTCCAGTAATCATAGTTCTTGCCGTTAAATCGCGGGATCTACAACTGCAAGGAATTTCTTTTGAAAGCCATGCTTCTATCTCCGCGTCACGGCAACACTCGCTCTGATACCAATTTGAAGGAATTTTTAATCGCAAATTCCAATTCGCATCGCGTCACAAAAAATGCTTCGCAAAAATTTTCAGCTTCGGGAGGAACTTCGGTGGAAAAGCTCCCGAAGTAACTTCTTCGGGGAATAAATTCCCGAAGTAAAACTGTCTCGACGAACAAGGTTTGGGGAAAATTCACCTGAAGTAACTACTTTGAGGAATATCTTGCCGAAGTATTTCTACTTTCGGGAAACACTGCCGAAGTGAAACTACTTCGGGAAAGTAGCTGCAAAAGTAAATACTTCGAGGGAGAAATTGCCGAAGTAAAACTACTTTGGGGAATTTCTCAGCGAAGCAACTGCTTCGCTCAGTTTGGCTCCGAAGTGAAATCACTTCGGGGAATTTTGTGCCGAAGTGATTTCTTCGGGTAGGAAGGCTGCGAAGCTCTGCAGCTCTTCAGCAACTTTGGGAAGTGGATGCTAGTTCGACTTTGGGGAGACTAAGTCTCACACTGTGCTTCGTCACTGACAAATTGGATCCCTTCTGGATCGAATGATGTTTTATCGCTTCGGGGCAAACCCTAGCTGATGAATATCGGCAAACAGGATGATACACAGAGACCCGAATAGCGAAACAAATACTTTGTATATTCACTATAAAGTCGGATTACAAAGCTTCCTTCTGAAGCAAATACAATCTTCTGCAAGATCGAAATCTGCAGGATAAACACTAACTACTTGGAGTTTGCTGCTCCACACTTCGGCTACAAACGGCTGCTGGTTGCACCTTTCTGCTACTCTGCTGGTGTGAACTCTTGCTGCAGCGGGTCCTCTGTGCTCGCCGTTTCTCTAAGCTGCTCTGCTCCAACTTCTAACCTCCTCTCTTCTAGCTCTCTAAAAAATGACAAAATGGCCCAATATTTATAAGCGGGGGAAGAGGACAAGGCGGGAGAAATTTCACCGGCTGACTGACAAGAATTAAATGCAGAAGTATGGTTCCTGTCCAATCACCGAATGCCCCAGCTACTCACACGCTTGAACAATAAATGTCCCGATCT
Source organism: Wollemia nobilis (assembly GCA_028583015.1). Classification (NCBI taxonomy): domain Eukaryota; kingdom Viridiplantae; phylum Streptophyta; class Pinopsida; order Araucariales; family Araucariaceae; genus Wollemia; species Wollemia nobilis. Next base: position 9,054,318 of record JAQPPZ010001411.1, read on the forward strand.
ACGCGCCTGGTTTCTTCTTCTTCGACCGATTTCCGCTTCGGCTGAATTTTGCTTCGAGGTAGTTTGAAAATGCTTCGCGCCGAAGCATTTTCCGAAACCATTTCGGAAATGCTTCGCATTGAAGCATTTTCCGAAGCTCTTTCGGAAGTGCTTCGCGCCGAAGCGCTTACGGGCGTGAAGTTGGATTTAACATTTCCAACACTTGTTAGTGTACGTCCTAAAATAAATTAAAATTTAATGCAGCAGAATGCCAAACTCATTTTTCAAAAGCCTTGTATGTCATGGGCGAGATGGGAGGCAACGATTACTTATTCTCTGCCTTTAGTCAAAAACCATTGCCAGAGATAGAGAGTTTAGTTCCTCTCGCTATACGTCGAATTCAGGCAGCTGTCGAGGTAAGTACCAAGTCCTACGCCACCGGATTTACTTCTGTGGTTTATTGGTATTCCAAGTTTAACGAGAAAATAAGATTGGCAATTAATTTGTAGCTGTTATAAAATTCCAAAGGAAGAAGATAGAGCATAGAATGTAGTTATTAATGTGTACCTCTTTTTGTTTTGTTTGAACCAAAATGGCAGTCTATGATAAAAGAAGGAGCGAAGTATATTCTGGTTCAGGGTATGCCACCCCTAGGATGTTCACCATCTGTCCTCAAGGAATTTCCATCTGCCTCCACTGATTACGACGAAAATGGATGCCTTGTATCGTATAATCAACTTGTCCAAACCCATGACAGATTATTGCAAAAAGTATTGCAGCACCTGAGTAAAAGATACTCAACACCCACAATTATATTTCAAGATTACTACCTGATTTCTATGGATATTCTCAAAACCCATACTGCACATGGTAAGGGAATTGCTATTTCATTTTCATTTCAATGTGGTCGTGGTAGAAGAGTTATAACAGAGAATGACTATGGAATTCTGTCATATTATGCAGGTTTTACAGAGACTTTTAAGACTTGCTGTGGAAGTGGGGACGGCCCTTACAATTTCGAGTTTCCTTGGATTTGTGGGATAGGCAAGAGCGTCGTGCCGTGTAAAGATCCATCCACATATATCAATTGGGATGGAGTACATCTCACAGAGGCTGCGTACAAAATTGTCGCCGATTCTCTCTCGAACCATCACTACACCTATCCCACTCTCGGGGACTTGATCGCCAACAGTTGTTTGTGAGGTCCTAAGAAATTTGAGACGAAGAATTAGAGATAGGACTGTGAAGAACAGAAATAGGATTACGTCGAGAAAGTGTGCATCTATATATATATATCACAATCTGGGGTTGCCATGCCTTGTGATTTCGTCGAAAGGTTTTTTTTTCGCTTTAGACTTTTAAATATAGAAGCAGCCATGTTATTTTTATAATATTAAAAGGCATTAACTAGAGATATTGGCTCCAACTAGAATAAGTGTGACTCTATATTTACATTGCAATAAGGGTGGCTGTATATTTATCTAAGATTGCAATAACAGTTATTTTCTTGTATGCCCATACCTACTGTGTTTTTTACTTATTTGAATGTGTAGAAATTTTTCTGATATATGGAAGATGGTGGTAATCCTGGTTAAATTGGGGAACATATTTATTCCATAAATCCAGGATTTGAAATGTGTAAAAGTTGTTTGATATTAAAAATGGAGGGTTAAAAGTTGTTTGATATTAAATCTACGGTTATAAGTTGTTTGATATTGAAAATGGAGGTAACCCTTGTCAAAAGTGGAAAAAATCTCGAGAGAAATTTTTAATAGGAATGATAAGATGTAATTTTTAATTTGTAAAATTTAATTTAATATTAAAATAATTTATGTAATTTTATTTATTATGAAAAATAATTTTAGAAATATTTAAGGTTTAAATATTATATAGGCAAAATGGTTACTTTTATTATATTTAGTTTTAATGTTGTTAATGATATGTTCTTATTTTTCTTTTGATTTATTTTTTTTGGAATGTTTTTGTATAATTGAATTATTTTAAGTATTATATCGTTTATGGAGTTCAATTAGTGTGAGATAAGACTAATTTCAACTTAAAATGATTGTTTATTTAATAATATATTAATGATAATTTTTTATTTTTAAATTTAAAGTAATGCAGGTAACAATCTTAGTCTAATGCAAAATGAATTTGAGAGATTTATTTTTGTTTTAGAAGTGTTTATAACTCATAATCTATCAAACATTTTAGAAATTATAAAAGTGCAAACCTACATAATTGTGAGTATAAGTTAATGTGTTTTCATTGTAAATATAGTTTATATTATAAATCATGAAATAAGAGCAAGTGCATGTTCATTATACAAGATTTTGGAATGAGGGTTGCACCAAAGAATATGTCTATATTGTTACATTATATCACATATCTCTAGGAATTAAAGATTATAATATCAACCAATCAAAAAACAAAATCAAGGTCGTTTGTCACCAAGTCAAATAGAAGAAATTTGTTTTCTATCCTGCTCTCTAATTTTTTGAATACTCATAATACTATCCTTTTTAGCCTTATTAGTAGGTGTCATCAACTCATTAAATTTTATGATCCTACCTTGATTGTATCCTCGTAAATCTTTATTAGTATGAACTAAATTATAATGTTTATAAATTATTCTTTATCTCTTCATTATTAGCTACCTCTACAATTTTTAAAAAGATGTAGCAATTTAATCAACAATAAAGTCAACTCAAATATTTCTAACCTCTAGTGACAAGTACACTATAAATAAAATTAAAACATTGATAAATAGAAAATGCTTGAGAACATATTTAGGAAGAAGTTTAAGATGTATTTAAATTTATTTGATACAATCAACAAAGAGAATTTTAAATAGTGTTTGCAAAATATGGTTAGACAAACAGATAATCCTGACTCAAATTTTCTTGGGCCTTATAAAAACACACAATTTTTTTTTTTTTGTTTAAATTGAATCCAATATTCATAGATATTTTAATTAATAGGATTAATTTTCAACTTAGCTAAATTTATTCCTAAAAGAAATTTAGCATGAGGAATGCTTTAGTTTAGAATTTTGAAAGCTTAATCGACCTTATATTTTCGCATAACTAGGTTGAGATTATGCCATGTTTCTCCATAAAGCATGTAATTTCAGTTGTCATTAGGGATTGAATCTATTAAGAAAGAAAACAATATTATGGTCATTAGGTCGCATTGAATTCTTAAGAAAGTTACAGGAAAGACTAGTGGATAACATGATTTACAATTATCATGTTTTAAAATATAAATATTCAACAAATTCTCTTTGTGCTTGCTATTTTGAGAAAATTGTTAACACAAATTTTATCCAATAATTTTATTTTTTTTGATAGTATAATAAATACGGACAAAGCGTTACAAGAGAATATATCAATGGTTCTGGCTTTGGTTCTTCTTCAAGAGGTCCAAGTTTCAAACCACAGTGTGGGTGAGTGTGTGAGGGGACGGGTATGTGGTGGTTATGATGAAAATTCACTGTAGGAGACCGTCAATGGACTCCAAGGATAAAATTGCAAGATAAGACATCATACAAAATACACCAATAAAAGAAACCTACAAATGCTTCTTTTCATTAACTAAATTTCCATACCCCTTACAAAAGAGTCTCCCACTTCTTATACTCCCAAAAAGAAAAACCCTAGCCTAAGCTACCCCATTACTATTTTATTCGTGATATAATTTGTAGATTATAGTCCTCATGTAGCAAATTGATATTTAATATAATATATTAATACCAAAGATACATGAACATATTTAAATCAACATTAATAACAAATATAATCATTAAAATCAATACTAATAACATATACTTTTGTTAAATAATTAGCTTATAAATAAAATTAGACATAAAACGATGATATATACTAAAAACTTAAATATAATAATTTAAAAAAATTCCAAGGTGTAGATCAATTGGTTCAACCAAACCCAATAAGGGGAGTGAAGGTCCAAGGTTCAAATATTCGCCCTTGCCAGACTGAGCACTTGTCTCTTTTATGATGCTTTGAATAGTGGAAAAGGCTTTAAATGATCATGGCATGGCAGTTATAGGGACGGACTATGCGAAGAACTATGTCATGAAATTCTAGGGCAAACAACACATAATATTATGGCAGCCATAAAAGCTAAAAAACCTACCTAGATTCATGGTGGCTACCGATTCCACCATGTAAATTCAAATAATAATAATAATAACAATAATTTGTAAAAATTTATTGAATCAATAAAAACATACAAGAAATAGAGAATTACAAAATAATAATCCTTACAAGGACCAAAAGAAATATACCCCTAAAACCATCGAGCACTTGACCAAGAGACACCCAACAAACAATAGCCTCAACCAGGCATATCCACAATCAAATTAGCAAGATAACAAGAGCAATCCAATGGGAGTTGATCCCAATACCTAACATTCCAATCTTCCTAAAACTCAACTACACCATTCCATTCCCTAGGAATATGAACAAAGGAAATAAACTCCAGGTGCAAAAAAATTTGAATGATCTACCGAGCCACTAACGCCAACTTCCAATTAACATTAGAAAATTATGAGTCTTTAATAAATTAATAATAATTCGAGAGTTCGACTCACAGATTATCTTTTGCCAGCCCAAAGCATAACCTTTTTCCAAAGCAACATGAATAGCAAGTGCTTCCATATAATTATTAGTTTGTTTTCCATTATAATAGGAGAAAATGAAAAGAGTTGCATCACTACGATCTCGTCCAACACCAATAATACCTACATACCCAGAATTTCCTTTGGAGAGCCATCAATATTAATCTTAAACACCCCTTGAGTTGGAGGATGCCATCTGCAATTTCTCTACTCTTTTATTGAGACCTCTCCTCTCAACTAAAAAATAAGGATGAGGGTCATTCTCCACTAAACCCAAGTCATGCATCATCAATATCTCAGTTTGCTCCAAAGGAAGACTAATTTGATATTTAGAAGAAATAGTTTTTTGGATCATACCAATAATCCTCTACCAAATATGATAAATACTTAGCTTTCTACCTTGAAAAAATCTTTGATTTCTTTCAAACCAAATATGTCATATAATACATGAGGATCCAATACTCCATGCAACTTGAAGAAAGAAAGCCTTAGCAAGACATCTTCCTAAACTCCTCTGGAACTCAACAAGAGAAGAGGCATGAGAACAAGACTTTTTCCACACCCTCTAGAAAGATGTCAAATATCCTGCACAAATGAACACTGTACGAGCAAATGCCCTAAATATTCATCACTATTATCACAAAGGAAACAAAATGAAACCTCTCTTTTGGATATTATCCTAGGTAAGACATATATTTCTAGTAGCCAACCACAAATGGAAATTGCATTTGGGCTAGGAAAATTTATTCCAAACCTGTTTCCCCCAAGGAACCTCATCATTCCCAAAATGTTGCCTATTTAAAATATGGTAACCAGAAGCCACCGAGAAAAGCCTTCTAGGATCCAAACCCCAAGACAAAACATCATCATTGTAAAGAAGAGCACTCCCTAGTAGCCTAAATACGAGCCAACTCTTCTCTGTCCTAAATAGAACCACCTGTCAACCAATCTCTAGGATCTTTTCGCTAAACTACCTCTACCAGCCCAATTCGTTTGGCAACATTATAATACGTCACCTTGTACCAACAAACAACCAAGAAATAATTACACAGCTCTTGAATATGAGGAAATATAGATAAAATTATGGAGAAATCATCCCAAGAATCATTCCAAAAAAGAGCCTTTAAGCCTTTGATATAAATCCAGAACAATCCTTGCTTAACAAGAGTATCCCCCTTCTTAAGGGTGTTCTAGATCAAAGAGTATTTACCAAAAAAAATTGTATCTAGGTATATCAGAGCCCTAAACCCCATTAATATACTTAAAGGAAACAATTTTAGCCCAAGCATGGTCTTGAGAAATGTACCATCCCGAATAAAGTTTGGCTGCCATGATCAAAAAGAGAAGTCAAACAAAGACTCAAACCACATTCTTATTTTGGTCTACAAATAGTCTCCCACTTAACCAGATTCTATTTTGAAGACTCTAAATTTCCAATCCATAAAAATCTTCTTGACAAATATTCAAGCTCATACCTACTGTGTTTTTTACTTATTTGAATGTGTAGAAATTTTTCTGATATATGGAAGATGGTGGTAATCCTGGTTAAATTGGGGAACATATTTATTCCATAAATCCAGGATTTGAAATGTGTAAAAGTTGTTTAATATTAAAAATGGAGGGTTAAAAGTTGTTTGATATTAAATCTACGGTTATAAGTTGTTTGATATTGAAAATGGGCGTAACCCTCGTCAAAAGTGGAAAAAATCTTGAGAGAAATTTTTAATAGGAATGATAAGATGTAATTTTTAATTTGTAAAATTTAATTTAATATTAAAATAATTTATGTAATTTTATTTATTATGAAAAATAATTTTAGAAATATTTAAGGTTTAAATATTATATAGGCAAAATGCTTATTTTTATTATATTTAGTTTTAATGTTGTTAATGATATGTTCTTATTTTTCTTTTGATTTATTATTTTTAGAATGTTTTTGTATAATTGAATTATTTTAAGTATTATATCGTTTATGGAGTTCAATTAGTGTGAGATAAGACTAGTTTCAACTTAAAATGATTGTTTATTTAATAATATATTAATGATAATTTTTTATTTTTAAATTTAAAGTAATGCAGGTAACAATATTAGTCTAATGCATAATGAATTTGAGAGATTTATTTTTGTTTTAGAACTGTTTATAACTCATAATCTATCAAACATTTTAGAAATTCTAAAAGTGCATATCTACATAATTGTGAGTATAAGTTAATGTGTTTTCATTGTAAATATGGTTTATATTATAAATCATGAAATAAGAGCAAGTGCATGGTCATTATACAAGATTTTGGAATGAGGGTTGCACCAAAGAATGTCTATATTGTTACATTATATCACATATCTCTAGGAATAAAAGATTATAGTATCAACCAGTCAAAAAACAAAATCAAGGTCGTTTGTCACCAAGTCAAATAGAAGAAATTTGTTTTCTATCCTGCTCTCTAATTTTTTGAATACTCATAATAATATCCTTTTTAGCATTATTAGTAGGTGTCATCAACTCATTAAAATTTATGATCCTACCTTGATTGTATCCTCGTCAATATTTATTAGTATGAACTAAATTAGAATGTTTATAAATTATTCTTTATCTCTTCATTATTAGCTACCTCTACAATTTTTAAATATATATAGCAATTTAATCAACAATAAAGTCAACTCAAATATTTCTAACCTCTAGTGACAAGTACACTATAAATAAAATTAAAACAATTATAAATAGAAAATGCTTGAGAACATATTTAGGAAGAAGTTTAAGATGTATTTAAATTTATTTGATACAATCAACAAAGAGAATTTTAAATAGTGTTTGCAAAATATGGTTAGACAAACAGATAATCCTGACTCAAATTTTCTTGGGCCTTCTAAAAACACAATTTTTTTTTTTTGTTTAAATTGAATCCAATATTCATAGATATTTTAATTAATAGGATTAATTTTCAACTTAGCTAAATTTATTCTAAAAGAAATTTAGCATGAGGAATGCTTTAGTTTAGAATTTTGAAAGCTTAATCGACCTTATATTTTCGCATAACTAGGTTGAGATTATGCCATGTTTCTCCATAAAGCATGTAATTTCAGTTGTCATTAGGGATTGAATCTATTAACAAAGAAAACAATATTATGGTCATTAGGTCGCTTTGAATTCCTAAGAAAGTTACAGACAAGACTAGTGGATAACATGATTTACAATTATCATGTTTTAAAATATAAATATTCAACAAATTCTCTTTGTGCTTGCTATTTTGAGAAAATTGTTAACACAAATTTTATCCAATCATTTTATTTTTGTTGATAGTATAATAAATATGGACAAAGCGTTACAAGAGAATATATCAACGGTTCGGGCTTTGGTTCTTCTTCAAGAGGTCCAAGGTTCAAACCACGGTGTGGGTGAGTGTGTGAGGGGGCGGGTGTGTGGTGGTTATGATGAAAATTCACTACAAGAGACCGTCAATGGACTCCAAGGATAAAATTGCAATATAAGACATCATACAAAATACACCAATAAAAGAAACCTGCAAATGCTTCTTTTCATTAACTAAATTTCCATACCCCTTACAAAAGAGTCTCCCACTTCTTATACTCCCAAAAAGAAAAACCCTAGCCTACGCTACCCCATTACTATTTTATTCGTGATATAATTTGTAGATTATAGTCCTCATTTAGCAAATTGATATTTAATATATTATATTAATACCAAAGATACATGAACATATTTAAATCAATATTAATAACAAATATAATCATTAAAATCAATATTAATAACCTATACTTTTGTTAAATAATTAACTTATAAATAAAATTAGACATAAAACGATGATATATACTAAAAAATTAAATATAATAATTTTAAAAAAGTCCAAGGTGTAGATCAATTGGTTCAACCAAACCTAGTAAGGGGAGCGAAGGTCCACGGTTCAAATCTTGGGCCTTGCCAGACTGAGCACTTGTCTCTTTTCTGATGCTTTGAACAGTGTAAAAGGCTTTAAATGATCATGGCATGGCAGTTATAGGGACGGACTATGCGAAGAACTATGTCATGACTTTCTAGGACAAACAACACATAATATTATTGCAGCCATAAAAGCTAAAAAACCTACCTAGATTCATGGTGGCTACCGATTCCACCATGTAAATTCAAATCATAATAATAATAATAACAATAATTTGTAAAAATTTATTGAAAAAATAAAAACATACAAAAAATAGAGAATTACGATGTATCCGCCCATGTTGAGGAGTTGGAGAGCAAGTGGGTAGTCAAACCTCTCTATTTGCTGAGAGGCCCAGGTTCAAATCTCTCGCCTCACATGTTGCGGATATGTTATGTAATGGTTCCCTCGTGGTCACAGTCTGTTTACCCCTTGTGGCCACCACCAAAAAAAAAAAAAAAAGAAATAGAGAATTACAAAATAATAATCCTTACAAGGACCAAAAGAAATATACCCCTAAAACCATCGAGCACTTGACCAAAAGACACCCAACAAACAATAGCCTCAACCAGGCATATCCACAATCAAATTAGCAAGATAACAAGAGCAATCCAATGGGAGTTGATCCCAATACCTAACATTCCAATCTTCCTAAAACTCAACTACACCATTCCATTCCCTAGGAATATGAACAAAGGAAATAAACTCCAGGTGCAAAAAAATTTGAATGATCTACCGAGCCACTAACGCCAACTTCCAATTAACATTAGAAAATTATGAGTCTTCAATAAATTAATAATAATTCGAGAGTTCGACTCACAGATTATCTTTTGCCAGCCCAAAGCATAACCTTTTTCCAAAGCAACATGAATAGCAAGTGCCTCCATATAATTATTAGTTTGTTTTCCATTATAATAGGAGAAAATGAAAAGAGTTGCACCACTACGATCTCGTCCAACACCAATAATACCTGCATACCCAGAATTTCCTCTGGAGAGCCATCAATATTAATCTTAAACACCCCTTGAGTTGGAGGATGCCATCTGCCATTTCTCTACTTTTTTATTGAGACCTCTCCTCTAAACTAAAAAATAAGGATGAGGGTCATTCTCCACTAAACCCAAGTCATGCATCATCAATATCTCAGTTTGCTCCAAAGGAAGACTAATTTGATATTTAGAAGAAATAGTTTTTTGGATCATACCAATAATCCTCTACCAAATATGATAAATACTTAGCTTTCTACCTTGAAAAAATCTTTGATTTGTTTCAAACCAAATATGTCATATAATACATGAGGATCCAATACTCCATGCAACTTGAAGAAAGAAAGCCTTAGCAAGACGTCTTCCTAAACTCCTCTAGAACTCAACAAGAGAAGAGGCATGAGAACAAGACTTTTTCCACACCCTCTAGAAAGATGTCAAATATCCTGCACAAACGAACACTGTACGAGCAAATGCCCTAAATATTCATCACTATTCTCACAAAGGAAACAAAATGAAACCTCTCTTTTGGATATTATCCTAGGTAAGACATATTTCTAGTAGCCAACCACAAATGGAAATTGCATTTGGGCCAAGAAAATTTATTCCAAACCTGTTTCCACCAAGGAACCTCATCATTCCCAAAATTTTGCCTATTTAAAATATGGTAACCAGAAGCCATCGAGAAAAGCCTTCTAGGATCCAAACCCCAAGCCAAAACATCATCATTGTAAAGAAGAGCACTCCCTAGTAGCCAAAATATGAGCCAACTCTTCTCTGTCCTAAATAGAACCACCTGTCGACCAATCTCTAGGATCTTTCCGCTAAACTACCTCTACCAGCCCAATTCATTTGGCAACTTTATAATACATCACCTTGTACCAACCAACAACCAAGAAATAATTACATAGCTCTTGAATATGAGGAAACATAGATAAAATTGTGGAGAAATCATCCCAAGAATCATGCCAAAAAAGAGCCTTTAAGCCTTTGATATAAATCCAGAACAATCCTTGCTTAACAAGAGTATCCCCCTTCTTAAGGGTGTTCTAGATCAAAGAGTGATTAAATTTAAAGTAATGCAGGTAACAATCTTAGTCTAATGCAAAATGAATTTGAGAGATTTACTTTTGTTTTAGAAGTGTTTATAACTCATAATCTATCAAACGGTTTAGAAATTCTAAAAGTGCAAATCTACATAATTGTGTGTATAAGTTAATGTGTTTTCATTGTAAATATAGTTTATATTATAAATCATGAAATAAGAGCAAGTGCATGGTCATTATACAAGATTTTGGAATGAGGGTTGCACCAAAGAATATGTCTATGTTGTTACATTATATCACATATCTCTAGGAACAAAATATTATAATATCAACCAGTCAAAAAACAAAATCAAGGTCGTTTGTCACCAAGTCAAATAGAAGAAATTTGTTTTCTATCATGCTCTCTAATTTTTTGAATACTCATAATACTATCCTTTTTAGCCTTATTAGTAGGTGTCATCAACTCTTTAAATTTTATGATCCTACCTTGATTGTATCCACGTCAATCTTTATTAGTATGAACTAGATTAGAATGTTTATAAATTATTCTTTATCTTTTCATTATTAGCTACCTCTACAATTTTTAAATAGATGTAGCAATTTAATCAACAATAAAGTCAACTCAAATATTTCTAACCTCTAGTGACAAGTACACTATAAATAAAATTAAAACATTGATAAATAGAAAATGCTTGAGAACATATTTAGGAAGAAGTTTAAGATGTATTTAAATTTATTTGATACAATCAACAAAGAGAATTTTAAATAGTGTTTGCAAAATATGGTTAGACAAACAGATAATCCTGACTCAAATTTTCTTGGGCCTTTTAAAAACACAATTTTTTTTTTGGTTTAAATTGAATCCAATATTCATAGATATTTTAATTAATAGGATTAATTTTCAACTTAGCTAAATTTATTCCTAAAAGAAATTTAGCATGAGGAATGCTTTAGTTTAGAATTTTGAAAGCTTAATCGACCTTATATTTTCATATAACTAGGTTGAGATTATGCCATGTTTCTCCATAAAGCATGTAATTTTAGTTGTCATTAGGGATTGAATCTGTTAAGAAAGAAAACAATATTATGGTCATTAGGTCGCTTTGAATTCTTAAGAAAGTTACAGGCAAGACTAGTGGATAACATGATTTACAATTATCATGTTTTAAAATATAAATATTCAACAGATTCTCTTTGTGCTTGCTATTTTGAGAAAATTTTTAACACAAAATTTATCCAATCACTTTATTTTTGTTGATAGTATAATAAATATGGACAAAGCGTTACAAGAGAATATATCAATGGTTCAGGATTTGGTTCTTCTTCAAGAGGTCCAAGGTTCAAACCATGGTGTGGGTGAGTGTGTGAGGGGGTGGGTGTGTGGTGGTTATGATGAAAATTCACTACAAGAGACCGTCAATGGACTCCAAGGATAAAATTGCAATATAAGACATCATACAAAATATACCAATAAAAGAAACTTGCAAATGCTTCTTTTCATTAACTAAATTTCCATACCCCTTACAAAAGAGTCTCCCACTTCTTATACTCCCAAAAAGAAAAACCCTAGCCTATGCTACACCATTACTATTTTATTCGTGATATAATTTATAGATTATAGTCCTCATTTAGCAAATTGATATTTAATATAATATATTAATATCAAAGATACATTAAATCAACATTAATAACAAATATAATCATTAAAATCAATATTAATAACATATACTTTTGTTAAATAATTAACTTATAAATAAAATTAGACATAAAACCATGATATATACTAAAAACTTAAATATAATAATTTTAAAAAAGTCCAAGGTGTAGATCAATTGGTTCAACCAAACCCAGTAAGGGGAGCGAAGGTCCAAGGTTCAAATCTTGGGCCTTGCTAGACTGAGCACTTGTCTCTTTTTTGATGTTTTGAACAGTGTAAAATGCTTTAAATGATCATGGCATGGCGGTTATAGGGACGGACTATGCGAAGAACTATGTCATGACTTTCTAGAGCAAACAACACATAATATTATGGCAGCCATAAAAGCTAAACAACCTACCTAGATTCATTTTGGCTACCGATTCCACCATGTAAATTCAAATAATAATAATAATAATAACAATAATTGGTAAAAATTTATTGAATCAATAAAAACATACAAGAAATAGAGAATTACAAAATAATAATCCTTACAAGGGCCAAAAGAAATATACCCCTAAAACCATCAAGCACTTGACCAAAAGACACCCAACAAACAATAGCCTCAACCAGGCATATCCACAATCAAATTAGCAAGATAACAAGAGCAATCCAATGGGAGTTGATCCCAATCCCTAACATTCCAATCTTCCTAAAACTCAACTACACCATTCCATTCCCTAGGAATATGAAAAAAGGAAATAAACTCCAGGTGTAGAAAAATTTGAATGATTTGCTGAGCCACTAACGCTAGCTTCCAATTAACATTAGAAAATTATGAGTCTTCAATAAATTAATAATAATCCGAGAGTCCGACTCACATATTATCTTTTGCCAGGCCAAAGCATAACCTTTTTCAAAGCAACATGAATAGCAAGTGCCTCCACATAATTGTTAGTTTGTTTTCCATTATAATAGGAGAAAATGAAAAGAGTTGCACCACTACGATTTCGTCCAACACCAATAATACTTGCATACCCAAAATTTCCTCTGGAGAGCCATCAATATTAATCTTAAACACCCCTGAGTTGGAGGATGCCATCTGCCATTTCTCTACTTTTTTATTGAGACCTCTCCTCTCAACTAAAAAATAAGGATGAGGGTCATTCTCCACTAAACTCAAGTCATGCATCATCAATATCTCAGTTTTCTCCAAAGGAAGGCTAATTTGATATTTAGAAGAAATAGTTTTTTGGATCATACCAATAATCCTCTACCAAATATGATAAATAGTTAGCTTTCTACCTTGAAAAAATCTTTGATTTCTTTCAAACCAAATATGTCATATAATACACGAGGATCCAATAGTCCATGCAACTTGAAGAAAGAAGGCCTTAGCAAGACGTCTTCCTAAACTCCTCCAGAACTCAACAAGAGAAGAGGCATGAGAACAAGACTTTTTCCACACCCTCTAGAAAGATGTCAAATATCCTACACAAACGAACATTGTACGAGAAAATGCCCTAAATATTCATCACTATTCTCACAAAGGAAACAAAATGAAACCTCTCTTTTGGATATTATTCTAGGTAAGACATATATTTCTAGTAGCCAACCACAAATGGAAATTGCATTTGGGCTAGGAAAATTTATTCCAAACCTGTTTCCACCAAGGAACCTCATCATTCCCAAAATGTTGCCTATTTAAAATATGGTAACCAGAAGCCACCGAGAAAAGCCTTCTAGGATCCACACCCCAAGAAAAAACATCATCTTTGTAAAGAAGAGCACTCCCTAGTTGCCAAAATACGAGCCAACTCTTCTATGTCCTAAATAGAACCACCTGTCGACCAATCTCTAGGATCTTTCCACTAAACTACCTCTACCAGCCCAATTCGTTTGGCAACTTTATAATACATCACCTTGTACCAACCAACAACCAAGAAATAATTACATAGCTCTTGAATATGAGGAAACATAGATAAAATTGTGGAGAAATCATCCGAAGAATCATGCCAAAAAAGAGCCTTTAAGCCTTTGATATAAATCTAGAACAATCCTTGCTTAACAAGAGTATCCCCCTTCTTAAGGGTGTTCTAGATCAAAGAGTCTTTACCAAAAAAATTGTATCTAGGTATATCAGAGCCCTCAACCCCATTAATATACTTAAAGGAAACAATTTTAGCCCAAGCATGGTCTTGAGAAATGTACCATCCCCAATAAAGTTTGGCTGCCAATGCCTGATCAAAAAGAGAAGTCAAAAAAAGACTCAAACCACATTCTTATTTTGGTCTACAAATAGTCTCCCACTTAACCAGATTCTATTTTGAAGACTCTAAATTTCCAGTCCTTAAAAATCTTCTTGACAAATATTCAAGCTCATGAATAAAACTAGTAGGATCAACCCAAATCATGCACCAATATGTGCATGAAGCTTGAACCATAGACTTAAGAAGCAACACTCTACCTGCAAAATAAATCCACTTAAAAATCCAATGAGAGACTTTAGCCCAAAATTTATCAAAAATATTATTCCAGATACCTTAAGGCAGAGGGCCCATAGAAAGAGGAATTCCCAATAAGTAAAAGGAAGAGCTCCAATCTAAAACCAAAGAATCAGAGCAATTATGGCCTATATAAGATGATTAATATTCAAAAAGAATATGGAGTATTTATCCTTGTTTATATTTTACCCTGAAGCAGCCAAATAAATATCCAAATATCTTCTAAAATTAGTTGATTTCCTAATAGAGGCAAGACCTATCAGAGCAGTATCATCCACAAATTGAAGATGAGAATACGTAGATAAAATATTATCCCACCTCCAACCATGAATCAACCCCTGACTAACGTGCAATTTGAAAAGTCTACCCAAAGCCTTAGCCATAATAATAAAAAAATAAGGAGACAAAGGATCCCCCTGACGAAGACCTTTTGAAGCCTAAAACAAAGTAGAACACTCACCATTGATAAGGATAGAATAAAAGAGAGACATAATACAACTCAATATATGTGTGCTAATAAGTCATATATAAAAATAAAAATTAAACTTTTCAAAACAAATTAAAACTAGTAAAACTAAAGTAAAAAATAAGGAATGAAAAGTTTGAGACATAATTTTAACTTTAACACCTCTATCCTTAGACGTGCAGATTGGATGGTTTCAAGAGTTTAAAGAAGCAACATGCAGACAAGATTCCGGTGCTCACTATGTTTTTCCTTTTCCTTCCCTCTTTTTATTTTATCTACTACTTGTTAGTATACGTCCTAAAATAAATTAAAATTTAATGCAGCAGAATGCCAAACTCATTTTTCAAAAGCCTTGTATGTCATGGGCGAGATGGGAGGCAACGATTACTTATTCTCTGCCTTTAGTCAAAAACCATTGCCAGAGATAGAGAGTTTAGTTCCTCTCGCTATACGTCGAATTCAGGCAGCTGTCGAGGTAAGTACCAAGTCCTACGCCACCGGATTTACTTCTGTGGTTTATTGGTATTCCAAGTTTAACGAGAAAATAAGATTGGCAATTAATTTGTAGCTGTTATAAAATTCCAAAGGAAGAAGATAGAGCATAGAATGTAGTTATTAATGTGTACCTCTTTTTGTTTTGTTTGAACCAAAATGGCAGTCTATGATAAAAGAAGGAGCGAAGTATATTCTGGTTCAGGGTATGCCACCCCTAGGATGTTCACCATCTGTCCTCAAGGAATTTCCATCTGCCTCCACTGATTACGACGAAAATGGATGCCTTGTATCGTATAATCAACTTGTCCAAACCCATAACAGATTATTGCAAAAAGTATTGCAGCACCTGAGTAAAAGATACTCAACACCCACAATTATATTTCAATATTACTACCAGATTTCTATGGATATTCTCAAAACCCATACTGCACATGGTAAGGGAATTGCTATTTCATTTTCATTTCAGTGTGGTTGTGGTGGAAGAGTTATAACAGAGAATGACTATGGAATTCTGTCATATTATGCAGGTTTTACAGAGACTTTTAAGACTTGCTGTGGAAGTGGGGACGGCCCTTACAATTTCGAGTTTCCTTGGATTTGTGGGATAGGCAAGAGCGTCGTGCCGTGTAAAGATCCATCCACATATATCAATTGGGATGGAGTACATCTCACAGAGGCTGCGTACAAAATTGTCGCCGATTCTCTCTCGAACCCTCACTACACCTATCCCACTCTCGGCGACTTGATCGCCAACAGTTGTTTGTGAGGTCCTAAGAAATTTGAGACGAAGAATTAGAGATAGGACTGTGAAGAACAGAACTAGGATTACGTCGAGAAAGTGTGCATCTATATATATATCACAATCTGGGGTTGCGATGCCTTGTGATTTCGTCGAAAGGTTTTTTTTTTCGCTTTAGACTTTTAAATATAGAAGCAGCCATGTTATTTTTATAATATTAAAAGGCATTAACTAGAGATATTGGCTCCAACTAGAATAAGTGTGACTCTATATTTATATTGCAATAAGGGTGGCTGTATATTTATCTAAGATTGCAATAACAGTTATTTTCTTGTATGCCCACACCTACTGTGTTTTTTACTTATTTTAATGTGTAGAAATTTTTCTGGAAGATGGTGGTAATCCTTGTTAAATTGGGGAACATATTTATTCCATAAATCGAGGATTTGAAATGTGTAAAAGTTGTTTGATATTAAAAATGGAGGGTTAAAAGTTGTTTGATATTAAATCCAGAGTTATAAGTTGTTTGATATTGAAAATGGAGGTAACCCTCGTCAAAAGTGGAAAAAATCTCGAGAGAAATTTTTAATAGGAATGATAAGATGTAAAATTTAATTTTATATTAAAATAATTTATGTTATTTTATTTATTATGAAAAATAATTTTAGAAATATTTAAGGTTTAAATATTATATAGGAAAATGCTTATTTTTATTATATTTAGTTTTAATGTTGTTAATGATATGTTGTTATTTTGCTTTTGATTTATTTTTTTTAGAATGTTTTTGTATAATTGAATTATTTTAAGTATTATATCCTTTATGGAGTTCAATTAGTGTGATATTAGACTAATTTCAACTTAAAAGGATTGTTTATTTAATAATATATTAATGATAATTTTTTATTTTTAAATTTAAAGTAATACAGGTAACAATCTTAGTCTAATGCAAAATGAATTTGAGAGATTTATTTTTGTTTTAGAAGTGTTTATAACTCATAATCTATCAAACATTTTAGAAATTCTAAAAGTGCAAATCTACATAATAATTGTGAGTATAAGTTAATGTGTTTTCATTGTAAATATGGTTTATCTTATAAATCATGAAATAAGAGCAAGTACATGGTCATTATACAAGATTTTGGAATGAGGGTTGCACCAAAGAATATGTCTATATTGTTACATTATATCACATATATCTAGGAACAAAAGATTATAATATCAACCAGTCAAAAAACAAAATCAAGGTCGTTTGTCACCAAGTCAAATAGAAGAAATTTGTTTTCTATCCTACTCTCTAATTTTTTGAATACTCATAATACTATCCTTTTTAGCCTTATTAGTAGGTGTCATCAACTCATTAAATTTGATGATCCTACTTTGATTGTATCCTCGTCAATCTTTGTTAGGCTGCCATTTTACATCCACACACATACCCTTTGATTTGTGCTTTCACATCTTTGATCTCTCTTTTGGAGGGAGGTTATTGGGTGACTATTGGAAGCGCAAATCCAAGCCCAAACCCGAACATTTGGCCACAAAATTCCAAAAAAAAATTTGAAATCACCCCATAAGAGGTTTTGGACCTATCCCAACTGGATTTGTGCTGAAATAGAGTTCTAAATGGTGGGCGTCCTATCCCCGGGCGCCCCCCAAACTACCGCAGTTCTAAACGCCCCACCCCAGAGCGAATAGAAATATGTGGAATATTTCTCTAGTTTTTCTTTTGAATATTATTCTAGGTTATTTAAATAGTCTGTAGTTTAAATTTCACTTCATTCTGACAAGTTTTTATTATGCTTTTATTATTTCCCGCCTTCACTAACCTGTAGATGGCATCATCAAAATTTGGGTGATAGAGGAAAAATTGGAGAAATATGACCATTTGGGTCATCCCAAAACACCCACAATTAGCTAACCCCAACTTTGTAAGTCATTTGGAGCTTTCTGGATAGGACATTGAAGAGGGTGCTTTTTAACAATTTGTTGTAGGTTTATTCGTCCCGCCCCGGAGCGAATACAAATCTGTGAGGAATTTCTTGACTGTTATTTTTGTAGTGGCTTCTTGGTAACATATTCATGCTTCTGTAAAATTTTTAGGTCGTTCTGATATTATTTGGTTATCGGTTTAATATTTGCATGCATATACTAACAATGGGCCTTGGGAAATACATGTCCTATTCTATCTGCAGGTGCTACTGATATTTTTTGTTTCCTTGAACGTAGGTCTTCGAAATCAAGGGAGTAGGAAGGAGTAAAAAATAATATACATAAGTGGCGGTGATGTTTTGGTCTGCCCATCTTACATGTGGGCACACGGAAGAAGGATTGCTATCCATGGATGTGACAAGAAACATATTTGACTCTCCTATCCCCTAAAAGGGAAGGAGAAGTATTGTAACATAGCTTTAAAAGCATATCAATAAAGAGGGCCATATTCCACATTGCTTTTATCTTGTGTCGATTCATCTATTTCCTTTCCTTTTATGCATTTTCAATACATAGGCTTTTAGCGTTAAGTTTGGTTTTAAAAGCATCGCACTTAGCATTTTCCTTTTTGTTTTCGTATCCTCGTGCTTTCAATGACGATCACGATGGGACATCCTGTGTCTCTGAATAATCTGGATGATTCAGTGGCAATCATGGTGGGACCTCTATCCCTTGATTTTAAGATTAACTTTTTGATCAAAAGTTGCTTTTTTTGCTTGTAGGTACCAAGTTTTTAGATGCTGGACTGTTGTTCGTTTCAGTCTGTGACGAGTACAAAGCTAGAATTCATCTTACCCAGGGATGAATAGGACTTCATCCTACCCTGGAACGAATACAGATCACCTCGGGATGAATAAATCTCTATGCAATTTTAGGGCAAAAATTCAGAGACATCCGATTTGGGCAGAGAAGAGGTAGGGGTCTTAAACACCTTCTGTCAATTTTCTACTTTCTATTTTCTGTTCTCTGGTTATTTGCTTACATAGGAGAGTTTTAATGCTTGTTTCCTTCATTTATGCAAACTTAAAAAGAACCCCACACACCACGTGGTAATTTAAAACAACAAGGAGTTGGTTGTAAAACCCCAACCCTTGAGCAAGACCAACGGTGGATTTCATCACCACCTTGGCTTGAGATACTACATACATAACCCCGATCACAACTGTTGCTAGACGTAAATCCTGATGAAAGTTAACCAAGTGTAGCGAGGGTGATTCCTAGCACATGAGGATAAGTCTTCTATGGTAGGTGTCATAAACAGAGTGATTCCCCTTTTGTACCGCCTATGTTCCATGTACCATCTGCTCTCACATACCAATAGTTTCCCTCACGTAAGGGCGGGTATATAGAGAGGTTGGTATATCGGTCTGGCAATGGTATATTGAAGGGGCGACCATTTTTGGGAGTCATAAGAGCCATCATATTGCATTTAAACATTCTTTACACAAGCTTTCAAAATAAAAAATCAAAACACACTAAACCATATTTAGGGCACACTTTTAATCTTTAAAAAAGATAATCATTGCTTTGATTGTGTGTTTCCCTTATGTTTAGTGTAACATAAAAATCATAAAAAGAGATAAAATCTACGCATCTTGTAGGAAAGCATCACCATGGTGTACACCCGTAGTCGAGACCAATCACGGGTAGACGCTGCAAAGAGTGCACAAATGGGGACAAGTCGCCTCCGATATAGTCCTGAGGACTTGGTCATCCCGCATTGGTGACTTGACCCACAAGATAGTCCACATCATGCCACTATAGAACAAGACTATAGAGGCACCTCTTTGAGAGGCACCCCCACTCAGCATAGATCCTTTCAAGAGGAGAACCTACACGTAGCACTCAACATAGAAAGGAGGCATCCCTTAGACGCTCGTTATGAGTGGCCTAGTGATGAAGTGCTAGAGCAACATAGGGTCCATAAGGAGGGGCCACGTGATTTTGTCATCCCTCCTTTACCCCTTATTACTGTTAGAAACACTAGACAAAATCTAGAGCACAGGGCCCTCCAGGCAGGGCAAGCCAATTCTCCCTGCACCCTTCACACATATGAAAGAGAGTGTGAGGAAGACCACCACATTCCTCAAGAGTAGTACATAGCACGAGAGCGGTGCACCTCCATGCCTGCTATATATCGGGATCACCCATTGAGGCCAGTGCCTCGGGTGAATGCTGCTAACCTCGATAGAGGAAAGCAACCCATAGGGGTATTGGATCACCATGATCGAGATAGATATGTAGGAGAGGCATCTAGGCTTCCTAAACACAAGACGGTGAAACAAATTGACTTGGAATTTGCCAGACATGCTGCACCCCAAGCGCAAATCACGCAGCTCAGGAAAGATCAACAATAATTAGAGCATCTGTGTTGCCTTAACAAAGAGCACATTCAGTGTTAGACAGTCGAATTGCTTCATAACACTATGCCTGAGAGGGTCCCAACCCCTCCCACACATAAAGTAGAAGTGTATGAGAGGTGCAACCCTTTGGTGTGAGACAGGTCCCCGCGACCTTACCAAGTGCTGCCTCTGAGACCTCCTAGACCTAAGAGGGAGATCACTCCTAGGAACAATGACCATGGGGATCCACCCATGGTCATAGGTCTCACCCAAAAACTCCTCAAGAAGCCTATGATGAGTATGAGCAAGAAGAAGAGCATGTTTGAAATGCCCTATCAAGGCAGAGGGGCTGCTATCCGGCCACCCCTATATAGGCCTCAAGTTCCCCCCAACCCACAATGGGAGCTAATTAAGGAGGAAGAGATTAAATATTTCGATGCATATAAAGCGTTGCTAGAGCACTTAGAGTCAATGGAGATCAAGACTTCTGGGCCCCAGAAGCCCACTTTATGCCAACTCTACAGTCACCCTATACATCTGTTAGTGTCGGCACCTCCATATCCTAAACACTTTAAACTGCCCTAGTTGGTACTCTTTAGAGGAGAGGAGGATGCTCAAGAGCACGTGACTAGGTTCCTGAGCCAATGCTTTGGAATTCAGGACAACGATGCTTTGTTGCTCAGAACATTTATAACCACATTTGTAGGCCCTACCTCGGATTGGTTCACTCAGTTGTCAAAACATAGCATCAGTAACTTGGACCAGCTAGTGGATGCGTTCCTCGAATGCTTCGCCTTTAACACCAAGAAAAATGTGTCACTAAGAGACCTAGCTAGCCTTAGACAATATGAGGAAGAGACCATGGCAGCATATGGGAACCGGTGGAGGACATTGCTTTCAAAGTTGCCCTACCTCCCTCCCATGTCCGACCTGACCCAAATTTTCTCAAAGAGCTATTTGAGATCGATCTCCATGCTATTGCAGCTATAACAATATGCCACTCTTGAGGAAGCTTTGGCGCAATCTAGAATAATTGAGGAGATCAAGATACAGGATGGTGAAATTGCCAAGCCTAAGAAGAAAGAATGGTCTAAAAACACCAAACCAGGGACCATGCAATAGAAACCCGCTACGGTCAATCAGGTTGCTATAAATGTCCTTAAGCCTGCACAAGCAACACAACCCCAAAAGACTAACTATCAAGCGGTGCCTCTTAACAATTATGACAGATAAAATCAGAGGCAAGAACAAAATCAGCAGTGTCGCCCTAGGCGACAATTCACACCCTACACAGAGTCTAGGGACTCCCTATTTGACCACTTGTCAGCGGTGAACTTGATCAACCTTCCAGAGATTCAAACCATAGATCCCAATGCACCAAAGCCTAAGGGATAGAGGGAGGACTTGTACTGTAGGTTCCACAAACGGAAGGGACATGACCTTAATGCATTTTGGAAGTTTAAAGGCTTGGTGCAAGACCTAATTGACAACAAGACATTGGCAGTGGACAACCCCGTAGCGCCAAACAACCAACAAATGGGAGTTTTTAGAGACCCCTTGTCGGCCCATGATGTGTAGGCAAAACCCCTTCAAGTCAATGAGGTGCAATAGAATTGCCCCATGTAGGGGTATGTAGGGATGATAAGCATAGTGACTAGGAACAAGAGGTACCCAGGAGCTACCCCCGTGATAGCCACAAGAGAGGTTCCATCGACGTCACAACCTCAATAGCACCCTATGCAACTTCCCCCACCTAGACTAGTGGCCACGATTTGGACTAGACTTACCCAAAGTCTATGGACCATGTCGGCTAGGCTCTCCATATACGAGCTCATTCAATAATCAACGCCCCATCAAGAGGCTCTAATGGAGATATTAAAATCCATCGAGATGCAACCCCACAAAGCAAACTCTTTCAACAACTTTGTGGGACATGTAAAAAAATGTACAGAACCATTCATCACCTTTAGAGAAGATGAATTGAAATCAGTGACTAGTGATGTGGCGAATCCACCGCTGCATGTCATTGTGTGGGTCAATAGGATTCCGTATAAGAGAGTGTTGGTGGACACTGGCTCGTCCAGTAATATAATTACAACAGGAGCATTGAAACACCTGAAGTTGTCGGCATCTCACATCGTGGCCTCCACCTATACTCTTCGAGCATTCAATGATGCAATATGCTCGACGTTGGGCACAATTGTCCTACCCATCCAAGTGGGACAAAAGACTATTCATACATTGTGCCACATCTTGGAAGGTGAGATGGCTTATAATATCTTGTTGGGCCGGCCTTGGATCAGGGACATGAAATGTGTCCCTTCAATAGCTCATCAGTGCTTAAAGTACACATTTGAAGGACAGGTGCATGTAGTCCCGGTAGACTTAGAGCCTTTCAAGTACTACAATACAATGCAATTCATGTCGCAATCGACCCTTCCATCAACACATTTGGATTTTTAGTTGAATCCATCTAAACAGGGTTTGATTCCATAGGCGTCCCCATTGAAAAGTCCATCAAATCCCTAGTTGGGTTATCTTCCTCATCTGGTCCTTCACCAACAACGCCACCCACGATGGCCACACCGAAGGACAAGGGAAAGAAACCCCTAGAAGAGGAACCACCCCTAGTCTCAACCATATCTACCAAAGAGATGCCCAACAAAATTTAAGTCGAGACACTTGGTTCACCCTACATGGAGTGGACTCCGGAAGGACTCCCATTCGCCCCCCCTCAACCGCCAACGATCACCATTGAGATGGCCAACACGAGCCTGGGGGAGTATATAGTGTGAAACATTGTAGCAACACCCACACTTGAGTCCATGCAGGACATGGGGAGGCCTCGCCTTCCCATCGGCTCTGTGGTTCCTCTAGGCTACCCACCCAATCAGACAAACTTTGTTTATGGGGGCCTGGATAATGGCGTTGAAACTTACATGCAAGAAGACGAAGATGAAGAACCCTTTGTTGAGGACGTCAACTATTTGTCCAACCTAGACTTCGCATTAAGATATCTTGGCCAATGCAATTGGCATGGATATGGGTTGGGCAGGTATGAGCAAGGAGTGTGTGTTTTGTGCCAACCAAGATATCAAATGCCTTATGAAAAGTTAGGAGTAGGGTTCAACAACCCCTTGCCCCTGGACATCTTGGTAGAGAACATGCAAGGCCTAGGGATAGGCAACAAGGATGGGTTGGCATTATATCCATATGCCAATCCTAACACAACTTATACATTGGAGGATTATCTCCCATTACGAACAAACAACCTTGTTGACCTTAACAACCCTTTACCTTTAGTCAAAAAGGGAGAAAATTCAAGGACTCACCTACAAGAGGGATATAGACAAGACCTAGAAGGTTCTTCAGAAGATGAGTTGGAATACGAGGTAGCACCTTGGGATCCTTTCAAATTTGATAGCAATAATTCACAAGTGTATCTCATGGATGATTATCAGGAGAGCTTCCTGAAAATGTTCCCTTTGAATGCTCCAATTGAGCATATGCCACCTCAAGAGCATCAGGTCCCCCCGTAGAGAGTGAAACAACCCCGATGGGACCACATTAATCTGCTCGAGCAATATGAGCCTCATATGTCACAAAAAGCTGTTGGAGCCAACAAAGGCCTTTGGATATCTAACAGTGATTATGAAGATGAAACTAAGATGGCCTATCTCAATCATATGCGATAGCAGCAATATCCCTTGGACATAGATGACATGTTTGAACAGTTACACATAGGGCCAAGGCATAGGTGGCACCTCAACCAAGCGTAGTTATAGCAATTACTACACCCGCCACTCTAGGTATACAAAGAACATCTTTCCCCTGGAGATCTTATAGAGCCATCAATGCCTCGAGCAGACCCCATCCTCTTATCCGCCCATAGGGCTGATCCATTTGTGCCAATGCCCATAGAGCCAAATCCGGAGCACAAAGATCATCTCGGATGTTTGAGCAGTCACACCCATGGTAATGGAGACCAAAATAATTTCATCAACATGATCTTAATTGATTTAACCACCCCCATCCATAATCCAACCGATCCAACACGGTCATTGCATCTAGACCTAGATGCTATAGACTGGGATCGCGCTGACACATCGCCATCCCCATCAGAGTACTGGCCTTACGGTGGGATGTTTCATTTCACCCCCGGATAGACTCAGGATGTCTTCCATGCTGAAGAGGAACCTGACGTTCCAAATGATGATCTCAACTCAGCAAATAATATCCACTTGATGCCAACTCCACACTAGTTGGAGGACGAATCCCACATGTCAGTCAAGGAGATGACTGACGTAGACATCGGCTCAGGTCCAATGAATTTGAAAATCATCAAGCTGGGGGTAATTTTATCCCCCGAAGAGCAAGCCAACTACATTGCCCTTCTCAAAGAGAAGAAGGAGGTTTTTGCATGGTCCTACAAAGACATGCCGAGACTAGACCCACAACTAGTCACGCATAATCTAACGCTTGATCCGACAGTCAAGCCAATAAAGAAAAAACTACGTAATATGCATCCAACAGTAGCATTAATGGTCAAAGATGAGCTACAAAAGTTGTTGGATGCATAGTTTGTCATCTGCATGGATTACCCACCATGGTTGTCTAACATGGTTCCCGTCAAAAAGCTCGATGGGAGGATTCGCATATGCATCGATTTTTGAGATCTAAATAAAGTGAGTCCTAAGGATGATTTTCCCTTGCCTAGCATCGATGCATTGGTAGACGCTACAGCGGGCCATGAAATGCTTTCCATCATGGATGGTTTCTTAGGATATAATCAAATTCATATCAATCCTGAGGACCAACTCAAAATGGCGTTCACAATGCCTTGTGGGACATTTTGTTATAAAGTCATGCCTTTTGGCCTTAAATACACTGGCGCCACCTACCAACATGCCATGACGTACATATTCCATGATTACATGCACAAAACTTTGGAATATTACATGGATGATTTGTTGGCAAAATCTCTTTTGTGCCCAGATCATCTCGATGACTTGCGCAAGATCCTTGATCACCTCATTGAACATAAAGTTAGACTAAATCCCAAGAAGTGCATCTTTGGTGTCACATCTAGAAAGCTCTTGGGTTTCATAGTCTCCAAATGAGGAATCGAGGTAGACCCAAACAAAGTCAAGGCAATCCTTGAAATGCTTCCCCCAACTACCATCAAGCAGCTTATAAGCCTGAAGGGAAAGGTCGTGTCAATCAAGCGCTTCATAGCGTAGCTATCTAACAAGTGTCGACCCATGAATAAATTATTGCATAAGGGGGTAGCATTTCATTAGGATGATGAGTGCCAGTCAGACTTTGACGATATTAAACAGTACTTGGATTCACCGCCAGTATTGGCACCACCTAGACTAGGAGTGTCATTCTACTTATACATCTCAGCTACTAAGGTGGCACTGAGTGCCATGTTGTCGCAGAAAAATGAACTACACAAAGAATAGGCTACTTACTATCTTAGCTGCACCCTGGTCAGTTATGAATTTAACTATGCATACATTGAGAAGCTCTGCTTGGTAATTGCATTTGCTACAAAAAAGCTATGCCACTACATGCTCAACAACACGACGTAGGTTGTGTCTAAGGAGAATCCATTGTGATACATAATGAGTCGTACTTATCATAGTAGCCGCACGGCAAAATGGATCATGTTGTTGACGAAGTTTGACATAGAATTCATTGGATAAAAATCCATAAAAGGTCAAGTCATCGCCGATCAACTAGCAGAGGCTCCTCTTGAAGATGATTAGCCTCTGATAGTAGAACTACCAGATGATGGGGTCTTCCATGTTTCATAATCACCAGATTCAAATGGGCCTGAGTCACAGGCCAACATGACCCTATTCTTTGATGGTTCAAAATATGAGCAAGGAGGTGGCACAGGAATTGTATTCTTCACACCGCAAGGGGATCCAATGCCTCCATAATTTAAATTAGACTTCCCGTGCACCAACAACAATGTCGAATACGAAGCCTTGCTCATAGGTCTTCAAACAGCAGTCACCATGAACATTAAATTTTTAAACATATTTGGTGATTCGTTGTTAATTTTCAATCAAGTAAAGGGGATATTCCAATGTAAATGCCCAGTTCTACAGGCCTACAAAGCCCTTGTGGACAAATTCCTAGCACAACTTGAATGGTACAACATCGAGGCACTCCCTCGATCATCAAATCATTTTGTGGATACCATGGCCTCCTTAGGGTCACTAATCTTGCAAGACCCTTCCGATGAAATGATGACCATTCAAGTCAAAACATTATCGCAATCCATGATGGAGTGAGCAAGCTCTCACCTAACACCAGGAATCCACTTGATCCAGATTGAACTGTCTCAGGATCGGTTCTCTCGAATCCAAGATTATTTGACTCAAGCCAACTGGGGGTCCTTGTTCTCCCCGACCCCTATTAATAGCAACATAATATTGTTTTTACAAGTTCTTTCCCGTTCAGCTTTTGCTAGGGATGAACTTCAAGAGGGATTGGTCATTCATACCATCGAGGTTTCTGATCATCAGGATTGGTACACACCCATAAGGGATTACCTTAAGCTAGGTAATCTCCCACTTGGATTGACATAAGCCACAAAAATATCATTTAAATAGAAAGCGGCAAAACATGTCTTGCTCGGAGACATTTTGTATCGTCGAAGCTATGAAGGAATCCTCCTCCATTGCTTGGACCAATAGGATTCCACTTGGACGATCACCCAAGCCCACGATGGTACATGTGGTGGCCACTTCAGTGGTATGGCCATCACAAAGTGCATTATCTGCATGGGCTATTATTGGACATATTTAGATCGAGGTTGTTGCTCATATGTAAAGAAGTGCGTGAAGTGTCAACACCATGCCAATTTGACACACGTACCTTCTCAAGCCTTGCAATCGATTCAATCGACTTGGAATTTTTCATAGTGGGGCTTTGATATAATTGAAAATATCTCCCCTACATCGTTGGGTCATCACACGTTCATCATAACGGCCACAAAGTACTTCACCAAGTGGGTGGAAGCAATTCTGCTAACCTCTACGATTGGACCCCGCATTACGGAGTTTATTTTGCATAACATCATATTTCATTTTGGTATTCCATCCAAGATCCTCTCGGATAATGGGACGTCATTCAAGAATAAATATATGCGTGCTTTGACAATAAAGTACAAAATTTAGCATAATTTTTCAACACCCTATTATCCACAGGCGAATGGGCAAGCAAAGGCGTCAAACAAAATGCTAATTGTCATCCTCAAAAATACCGTCACAGATAGTCATAAAGATTAGCACATTCAAATCTCGCTTGCCCTATGGGCTTATCGCACTAGTATTCGAATGCCCACTGGGGAAACTCCCTTTTTGCTGGTGTATGGCTCTGAGATAGTCATGCCTCTCAAGTTGGAGATCCCTTCCCTATGCATTTCAATGCAAGAGTTCATTGATGATGACACTGCACGGCAGGCCTAGTTAGACCAACTTACATTGCTCGACGAACGACGCATCAATGCTCTTGAGCATTTGCATATCTATCAAGAGCGACTTAAGAAAGCATACAACATGAAGGTTCACCTAAGGGACTTTCAGGTTGGTGACTTGGTCTTAAAAGAGAACCAACAGAATTCTAATTTGTCGTCCCACCTAAGGGACAATTTCACAGCAAACTGGTTAGGTCCTTATGTTATTGAAAGTAAAATAGGACCTGGAACATATCGGCTCACCTCTCTTGAAGGAATCAAGGAGCTAGAACCCTTGAACATCAGTCATTTGAGGCCATTCCACATTTAGAGAGCCATAGTCCAACCAAAAGCTCCAAGGATTCCCACAATTGCTTGGTCAACCCAAAGTGCCCCAAAGGTATCTATAAACCCTTTGGTCAAACTAAAAGCTCCAAGGATTCCCATAATCGCTTGGTCAACCCAAAATTCCCCAAAGGTATCCATAAACCCTTTGGTCAAAATAAAAGCTCCAAGGATTCCCACAATCGCTTGGTCAACCCAAAATGCCCCAAAGGTATCCATAAACCCTTTGGTCAAACCAAAAGCTCCAAGGATTTCCACAATCGCTTGGTCAACCCAAAACACCCCAAAGGTGTCCATAAATCCTTTGGTCAACCCCAAAGCTCCAAGGATTCCTACAATCGCTTGGTCAACCCAAAATGCCCCAAAGGTATCCATAAACCCTTTGGTCAAACCAAAAGCTCCAAGGATTCCTACAATCGCTTGGTCAACCCAAAACGCCCCAAAGGTGTCCATAAACCCTTTGGTCAACCCAAAAGCTCCAAGGATTCCCACAATCGCTTGGTCAAACCAACACACCCCAGAGGTATCCATAAACCTTTTGGTCAAGCCAAACGCTCCAATGGTACCCATAACCGCTTGGTCAAAACAAATATTCAAAAACAAACAAAAACTATAAAATCATCAAAAATAACAAAAAAATTGCATCTCAATTCCATGCATACTCGTACAAATCAAAATACAAAAATATAAGTTGCATTAGGCATCACATCCATACTATAGACACACCAAAATAACACCAATCTGATTATGTGACAACAAGCGCTGATCGCATTGACACACACAGCTCCCAGGGCAGCCCCTAGAGGTTAAACAGTGGTCCTAACCACTCCCAAAAGTAGTTTGGAAGGCCAAAGGTCAATTTGGCACCTTTTTGGCACCTTGCTTCTTGCTCGTCCCACACTGGGACAATTACAAACTGGAATTCATCCTACCCAGGGATGAATATGATCATTCGCCCTAGGGTGAGGTGAATAGAAGGTTTGACTGGCAAAAAAAGTCAAACTTCGATAAGTCCACAAGTTAACTGTAGCTTCAGGCCATGCAATTGCGAGGAACGACTTCAAATCAAGGAGAGAGACTTCAGTCATGCATGTCTTTGATTTTTGGAGGCCTCATGCAAGGAGACTCTAAATCAGGGAATAATATTTTCCCCAAATTAGGACATGCAACTCCAGTGGTGCCCTCGCATGCGCATTTAAATAGAGAGACCCTAGGTCTATAAATTGGTGAGTTTTCTCACCCAAAAGATAGAGAGAGAGGGAGCATTTGAGCAACGAAGTGGTACCAATTTACATACCTAATTGCGATTTGTGCTTCCTGAAAGCACGAGGATACGAAAACAAGAAAGGAAAGACTCCAAGCACAATGCAAAAAATGAAATTAAGCTTAACACTGAATCCTACAAATTAAAAATGCATGAAATGGAGAAAGCATGAATTGAAACCCAAATGAAATAACAACCCTTCTCTTTTATTGATGTATTTCACAACTCGGTTACAATTCGCATCCTCCATTTTCAGGGGCGAGGAGCATTAAATCTATCTCTTGGTTACATCCATGGATATCCTTCCTTCTTATGCATGCGCACATGTAAGATGGGTGGTGTAGACACCAAAACAACACCAATCTGATTATGTGACAACGAGCGCTGATCACATTGACACAAACAGTCCCTAGGGCAGCCCCTAGAGGTTAAACAGTGGTCTTAACCACTTCCAAAAGTAGTTTTAGAGGTCAGAGGTCAATTTGGCACATTTTTGGCAACTTGCTCTCTATTCGTCCCACCCAAGGATGAATACAAACTATCATTCGTCCCACCCAGGGATGAATACAGAATTCATCCCAGGGTGAGGCGAATAGAATGTTTGACTGGAAAAAAAATTCAAACTTCGGCAACTCTACCAGTTAACTGAGGCTTCAGGCCATGCAATTGCGAGGACTAGATTTTATTTGAGAAGAAAGACTTTAGTAATGAGTGTCTTTATTTTAGAAATATCATGCAAGACGATTTTGTAATAGGGAGTTAGCTTCTCTCTCAAAATTGGACATGCAAACTCAAGTGGCACCCTCGCATGCACAATTCAAACAAGGAGACCTTAAGGTCTATAAATTGGGGAGTTTTCCCACCCAAACCATAGACAGAGAAGGAGCATTTTGAGCAATGAAGTGCTGCCCTTTTACTTACTTACGATTTGTGCTTTTACATCCATAATATCTTAATCGAAAGGGAGGTTATTGGGTGAATTTTGGAGGCACGAATCAAGACCCAAAACCTGATTTTTCTGGCCACAATATCTTACCAATTTTTTGACAACACATCACCACATGTTTTGGACTCATCCCAAGCATATTGGTGTCGAAACAAAGTCTCAATCGGTGGGTGGTTTGCCTTTGGGCACCCCCTGCCTTATTGCAGGTTTATTCGTCTCACCTCGGAACGAATACCAAACTGTTGTAGGTTTATTTGTCCCATCCCGAAACGAATACGGATCTGTATCAAATTTGGTGATTGTTTCTTTTGCAATATTTTTCTAGTTACATGTTTATGCGTCTGTCAAATTTTTAGTCTATTTAGATTCATTTTAATCATCGTTATATTTATCTTTTATATTCATTAACAGTACTCTTTTAGATTTGTGAGTTTCATTATCATACACAGGTGCTACTGAAGATTTGTTGTTTCTTTGAATGTAGGAGGAGCAGCAAGGATTAAATATTCATCAATACCAGCGACGACAACACTTTGGCCCGCCCATTTCACATGTGGGCACGCGGAAGGAGGAACACTAAATCCATGATTGTAATTGAAACTATGTTAACGCTTCTACCCCCTAAAAGGGAGGAGACGTCTTTGTAACCGAATTGGGAGAGTATAAATAAAAAGGGTTGTGCTTTCTATACTTCCTTTTATCTCATTTAAATTCGTCTCTTTTCTTTCATTTCATGCATTTCACTTTATAGGACCTTAAGCGTTAACTTTGGGTTTTGAATACATCGCATTAGTTTTCCTTTCAATCTTTCGAAATCTCGTGCTTTCAATGGTGATCACGGTGGGACCTCTATCCTTTGTTTTTTTTTTAGGTTAGATTTTTGATCTAAAATTGCTTATTTTGATTACAGGTACCTATTTTTTAGTCATTAGACTGTTATTCATTTCGGTCAGCGACGATTATAGAATTGGGATTCGTCTCACCTAAGTGCAAATAGGAATTTGTCCTACCCTAGAATGAATACGGTTTTGATATTCATCTCACCCAGGGATGAATAGCATTCTGTGCATTTTTCAGAGCAGCAAATCAGAAACATCCTTTTGGGCAGAGAAGAGGTAGGGGTTTTTAACAAGCCTCTGTCAAATTTTTGTTTTCTGTTTTCTGATTTTCAGTTTTTGTATGGCTTAGGGAAAGTTTCCTTTTTGTTTGCCTATTTCATTTTTTTGCAAATTAAAATGAACCCCACACATCACGTGGTTACTTAAACCAAGGAGCTGGTCGTAAAACCCCAGCCCTTGAGCAAGACCAACAATGGATTTCATCACCACGTTGGCTTGGATATTTGCATACATTACCCCGATCGCACTGTTGCTAGACGTAAATCTTGACGAAAGCTGACCAAGTGTAGCTAGGGTGATTCCTAGCGCATGAGGATAAGTCTTCTATGGTAGGTGTCATAAACAGAGTGATTCCCCTTTTGTACCGCCTATGTTCCACGTATCATCTGCTCTCACGTACCTATAGTCTCCCTCACGTAAGGGCGGGTATATAGAGAGGTTGGTATATCGGTCCGACAATGGTATATTGAAGGGGCGACCATTTTGGGAGTCATAAGAGCCTTCATAATTGCATTTAAATGGTTTTCACAAAAATATTTCAAAAAACAAACAACAAAACACACTAAACCATATTTAGGGCACACTTTTAATATTTAAAAGAGATAATCATTGCTTGTGTGTGTATGCTATTTTATGTTTAGAGTATAAAAAAAATCATAAAAAGAAAAATCCAAAAAAAGAATCTCCGCATCTTTAGGTTAACATCACCATGGTGTACACCCATATCCAAGCCCAATCACGGGCAGAAGCTATAGAGAATGCACCAAGGGGGACAAGTCGCCTCCGATATAGTCCTAAAGACTTGGCCATCATGCCTTGGCAGCAAGATACACAAGTTAGTCCACACCATGCAGTTACAGAACATGACTTTAGAGGCACCTCCTTGAGGGGCACTCCAACTCATGCCATCACTAGACAAGACTATAGAGGCACCTCCTTAAGGGGTACTCCCATTCAGCAAAGATCCTTTCAAGAAGACAACCTACATGTAGCACTTGACCTAGATATAAGGCCTCCCTTGGAAGCTCGTTATGGGTGGCCTAGTGATGAAGTGCTTGAACAACAAAGGGTCCACAAGGAGGAACCATATGATTTTGTTACTCCTAATTTACCCCTGATTAATGTCAGACACACTAGACCATATCCAGAATATCAGGTTCTCCCGATAGGGCAAGACAATTATGCCCGCACCTTTTATGCATATAACAGAGAATGTGAGGAAGATCACTACGTTCCTCAAGAATAGTACATAGCATGAGAATGATGCACGTCTGCACCCGCTTTATATCTAGATCGCTCATTGAGACTAGAGCTTCAAGTCAATGCTGCTAACCTCGACAGAGGGAAGCAACATATAGGGGTCTCGGAGTACCATGACCAAGAAAGACATGTAGGGGAGGCATCTAGGCCTCCTAACCAAGAGATGGTGGAACAAAGTGACTTGGCATTTGCCAAACTAGCCGCCCGCCAAGCGCAAATCACGTGGCTTAGGCAAGACCAACAACAATTAGAACATTTGTGTCGCCTTAATCAAGAGCACATTCAATGTCAAACAGCTGAATTACTTCACAATAATGTGCCTGAGAAGGTTCCAGTCCCTCGCGCATAGAAATCTAAGATGTATGTGAGGCACAACCCCTTAGTGCAAGACAGGTCTCCGCGACTTCATCAAGCACTGCCTCTAAGACCTCCTAGACCTGAGCGAGAGGCCACTCCCCAAAACCATGATGGGCATCCTCCGTGGGCACCCATCAATGTTTACAGGCCTAGGCCAGACACTCCTCAAGAAGCTTATGAGGATTATGAACAAGAAGAAGAGTGGGATGAAACACCCTATCAAGGCAGAAGGGGTGCTACCCAGTTATCCCTCCAAAGGCCTCAAGTTCCCCACAACCCACAACGGGAGCAAACCAAGGAGGAGGATATTAAGTCCTTCGATGCATACAAAGTGTTGTTAGAATGCTTAGAGACTATGGAACTCAAGACTTTTGGGCCCCAAAAGCCTACTTTACGCCAACTCCGTAGTCATCCTGTGCATCCGTCAGTGTCGACACCTCCATACCCCAAACATTTTAAGCTACCCCAGTTGGCACTCTTTAGAGGGGAAGAAGATGCTCAAGAGCATGTGACTTGATTCTTGAGCCAATGCTTCGGTATTCAAGACAATGATGCATTGCTATTAAGAAAATTTATAACCACATTTTTAGGATCTGCCTCGGATTGGTTTACCCATTTATCAAAGCATAGCATCTACAACTTGGATCAGTTAGTGGAAGCATTCCTAGAACGTTTTGCTTTCAACACAAAGAAAAAGGCGTCACTAAGTGATCTCGCTAGCCTCAAGTAGTATGAGGAGGAATCTATGGTGGCATATGGGAATCGGTGGAGGACATTGCTTTCAAAGCTATCCTACCTCCCTCCTATGTCCGACCTAACTCAAATGTTCACAAAGAGCTATTTGCGATCGATCTCTGTGCTATTGCAGCTGCAACAATATGCCACTTTAGAAGAAGCTCTGGCACAAGCTAGAATTATTGAAGAGATCAAGATACAGGATGGCAAAATTGCCAAGCCTAAGAAAAAATAATGGAACAAGAGCACTAAAATAGGGACTACGCAACAGAAACCCACCACGGTCAATCAAGTTGCTATCAACGCCCCTAAGCCTACCCAAGCAACACAACCTCCAAAGGCTAATTATCAGGTAGTGCCTCCCAAAAACTATGAGAGAGAAAATAAAAAACAGGACCACAATTAGCAGCGTCACCCTAGGCGGCAATTTACACCATACATCGAGTCCAGGGACTCCTTGTTTGACCGTTTGTCAGTGGCAAACTTGATTAATCTTCTAGAGATTCAAACAATAGATCCTAATGCACCAAAGCCTAAGGGCTAAAAAGAGGATCTTTACTGTAGGTTCCATAGAAGGAAAGGGCATGACCTTAATGCCTGTTGGAAGTTCAAAGGTTTAGTGCAAGATCTCATTGACAACAATACGTTGGTAGTGGATAATCCCATAGTGCCTAACAACCAACAAATGGGCATTTTCAGAGATCCTTTGCCCGCACATGATGCACAAGCAAAACCTCTTCATGTCAATGAGGTGCAACAGAATTGCCCCATGGAAGGGTATGTGGGGATGATAAGCATCATGACTCGGAATAAGAGATACCCAGGAGCTACCCCCACGATAGCCACAAGAGAAGTTCCATCAACGTCACAAACTCAATCAACTCCTACACAGCTTCCCCCCCTAGACCAGTGGCCACGATTTGAACTAGACTTACTCAAAGTCTAAGGACCACATCGGCTAGGCTCTCCATATATGAGCTTATTCAGCAATCAGTGCCCCATCGAGAGGCTCTCATGGAGATCTTAAAGGCAATTGAGCTGCATCCCCACGAAGCAAATTCTTTCAACAACTTCGTGGGCCATGTGAAACAGTGTATGAAACCAGTCATCACCTTTCGAGAAGATGAATTAAAATCGGTGGCTGGTGATGTGGCGGATCCACCCCTGCACGTTATTGTGCGGGTCAATGGGATTCCATATAAGCGGGTGTTGGTAGACACTGGTTCATCCAGTAACATTATTACAACCGCCACCTTAAAACATTTGAAGTTTCCAGCCTCTCACATCGTACCTTCCACTTATACTCTTCGGGCATTCAATGATGCGATATGCTCGACAGTTGGCACAATTGTCCTACCCATACAAGTGGGACAAAAGAACATTCATACATTGTGCCACATTTTAGAAGGTGAGATGGCTTACAATATCTTGTTGGGGCGACCTTGGATCCGGGACATGAAGTGTGTCCCTTCAATTGCTCATCAATGTTTAAAGTATACATTTGAAGGACAAGTGCATGTGGTCCCTGCAGATTTAGAACCTTTCAAATACTGTAATTCAGTGCAACTAATGCCGCAGTTGACCCTTCCTTCAACACATGTGGATTTTTAGTTAAATCCATCTAAAAGGGGTTCGATTACGCAAGAATATCCATTACCAAATCAATCAAATTCCCAAGCGGGTTCATCTTCTTCATCTGGTCCTCCCATAATGACGCCACCTACGGTGGCCACACCAATGAACAAAGGAAAGAAGCCCCTAGAAAAGGAACCACCCTTAGTCTCCAACATCTCGATAGAAGAGATGCCTAATAGAATGGAAGTCGAGATGCCTAGTTCACCCCACATGGAGTGGACTCAGGGAGAACTCCCATTCACTTCCTCTCAATCGCCAATGATTACTGTTGAGATGTCTAACACAGGCATGGGGGAGTATATAGTGCGCAATGTTGTAGCAATGCCCACACTTGAGTCTATGCAAGACATGGGGAGACCTAGACTCCCCATCGGCTCTGTGGTGCCTCTAGGCTACCCACCTAATCAGACAAACTTCATTTTTGGGGGCCTGGATAATGGCGTTGAACCTTCCCTACAAGAAGAGGAAGATGAAGAGCCCTTTGTGGAGGATGTCAATTATCCTGTCTAACCCAGACTTCGCATTACGATATCTTAGCCAATGCAATTGGCATGGATATGGGTTGGGCAGGTATGAACAAGGAGTGCGTGTTTTGTGCCAACCAAGATACCAAATGCCTTATGACAAGTCAGGAGTAGGGTTTAATCACCCTTTGCCCCTCGACATCTTGGTCTAAAACATGCAAGGCCTAGGGATAGGCAACAAGGATGGGTTGGCATCATATCCATATGCCAATCCAAATACAACTTATACATTGGGGGATTATTTCCCATTACACACAACCAACCTTGTTGACCTCAACAACCCTTTCCCTTCGGTCGCAATGGGAGACAATTCTAGGACTCACCTCCACGAAGGGTATGACCAAGACCAAGCAGAGTCTTCGGATGATGAGTTGGAGTACGAGGTGTCACCTTGGGATCCTCTTGAGTCAGGAAGCAATCATTCCCACATGCTTCCCATGGATGATTATCAAGAAAGCTTCTTGACCATGTTCCCATTGAATGATCCCATTGAGCATAGATTACCTCAAGCAAATCAGGTCCCCCGCAGAGAGCGGCACAACCTCGTTGGGACCATATTAATTTGCTCGAGCAAGATGAGCTTCCCATGTTGCAAGCAGTTATTGGAGCCAATGAAGGCCTGTGGATCTCTGACAGTGATTACGAAGACGAAACCGAGATGGCCTATCTCAACCACATGCGACAAATGCAACAAAAATATCCCTTGGACATAGATGACATGTTTGAACACTTACACATAGGTCCAAGACATAGGTGGCACCTCAACCCGGTGCAGTTATAGCAATTACTACACCCGCCACTCTAGGTACATAGAGAGCATCTTCCACCTGGAGACCCTATCAAACCATCAGTGCCTAGGGCAGACCCTGTTTGCATGTCCGTGCATAGGGCTGATCCCTTTGTGCCAGTGCCTATAGAGCCAGATCCAAAGCATCAAGAACATCCAGAATGTCAGAGTTATCACACCTACGGTAATGGAGGTTACAATCATTTCATCAACATGATCTCCATTGACTTGACCGCCCCCATCCATGATCTAGCCAATCCAACATGGTCATTGCATCTAGACATAGAGGCTATAGATTGGGATCATGCTGACACACCACCATCCCCATCAAAGTATTGGCCTTGTGGTGGGATGTTTCATTTCACTCCAAGACAGACTCAGGATGTCTTCCATGCTGAAGAGGAACCTGACGTTCCTAATGATGATCTTAATTTAACAAATGATATCCATCTGATCCCAACTCCACACCAGTTGGAGGACGGATCCCACATGTCGATCGAGGCAATGACTGATGTAGACATCGACACAGATCCAATGAATCCATGGATTCTCAAGCTGGGGGTAAGTCTCTCCCCCGAAGAGCAAGCCGATTACATTGCCCTTCTCAAGGAGAAGAAGGAGGTTTTTGCATGGTCATACAAGGATATGTCGAGACTAGACCCACAACTAGTCACGCATAATTTAATGCTTGATCCGACAATCAAGCCAGTAAAGCAAAAACTATGCAAGATGCACCCAACAGTGGCCTTAATGGTAAAAGACGAGTTACAAAAGTTGTTGGATGCACATTTTGTCATCTGTGTGGATTATCCACCATGGTTGTCTAACATGGTTCCCGTCAAGAAGCCCGATGGGAGGATTCGCATATGCACCAATTTTTGAGATCTAAACAAAGCGAGTCCTAAGGATGATTTTCCCTTGCCAAGCATTGACGTGTTGGTAGACGCTACAGCGGGCCACGAAATGCTTTCCCTCATGGATGGTTTCTTAGGATATAATCAGATTCATATTAATCTCGAGGACCAACTAAAAATGACATTCACAATGCCTTGGGGGACATTTTGTTATAAGGTCATGCCTTTTGGCCTTAAAAACGCTGGCGCCACCTACCAACGTGCCATGACGTACATCTTTCATGATTACATGCACAAAACTTTGGAAGATTACATGGATGATTTGTTGGCCAAATCTCTTTTGCGCCCAGATCACCTCGGTGACTTGAGCAAGGTCCTTGATCACCTCATTGAGCATAAAGTCAGACTAAACCCCAAGAAGTGCGTCTTTGGCGTCACCTCTGGAAAGCTCTTGGGTTTCATAGTCTCCAAATGAGGAATCGAGGTGGATCCCAACAAAGTCAAGGCAATCCTTGAAATGCTTCCCCCAACTACCATCAAGCAGCTCAGAAGTCTACAGGGAAAGGTCACGTCGATCAAACGCTTCATAGTGCAACTATCTGACAAGTGCCGACCCATGAATAAATTATTGCATAAGGGGGTCACATTTCACTGGGATGACGAGTGCCAGTCGGCCTTTGATGACATTAAACAGTACTTGGCTTCACCGCCAGTATTGGCACCACCTAGACTAGGAGTGTCATTCTATTTATACATCTCAGCTACCGAGGTGGCATTGGGTGCCATGCTGTCCCAAAAAAATGAGCTTCACAAAGAACAGGCTACATACTATCTTAGCCGCACCCTGGTTAGTTATGAACTTAACTATGCATACGTTGAAAAGCTCTGCTTTGCAGTGGTGTTTGCTACCAAAAAGCTACGCCACTACATGCTTAGTAATAAGACGTATGTTGTGTCTAAGGAGAATCCATTGCGATACATGATGAGTCGTACTTATCATAGTAGCCGCACGGCAAAATGGATCATGTTGTTGACGGAGTTTGACATAGAATTCATTGGACAAAAATCCATAAAAGGTCAAGTCATCATCGATCAACTAGCAGAGGCTCCTCTTGAAGATGATCAGCCTCTGACCTTCGAACTACCTGATGATGGGGTCTTCCATGTTTCAGAATTGCCAGATTCTGATGAGCCTGAGTCACAGGCTGACATAACCCTATTCTTCGATGGTTCTAAGTGTGAGCAAGGAGGTGGCACGAGAATTGTATTCTTCACTCCACAAGGGGCTCCAATGCCTCTGTCATTTAAATTAGACTTCCCGTGCACCAATAACAATGCAAAATACGAAGCCTTGCTCATAGGTCTTCAGACAGTAGTCACCATGAACATTAAACGATTGAACATCTTTGGTGACTCACTGTTAATTGTCAATCAAGTTAAGGGGATATTCCAATGTAAATGCCTAGTTCTACAGGCTTATAAAGCCCTTGTGGACAAATTCCTAGCACAACTTGAATGGTACGACATCGAGGCACTCCCTCGATCATCGAATCATTTTGTGGATACTATGGCCTCCTTGGGGTCACTAATCCCGCAAGACCTTTTCGATGAGATGACAACCATTCAGGTCAAGACATTATCGCAACCCGCGATGGAGTGTGCAAGCTCTGACCTCATGCCAAGAATCCACTTGATCCAGATTGAACCATCTTCGGATAGGTTTTCTCGAATCCAAGATTGTTTGACTTAAGCCAACTGGGGGTCCTTGTTCTCCCCTTCCCCTCTTAATAGCAACACAACGCTATTTTTACAAGTTCTTTCCCGCTCAGCTTTTGTTCGAGATGAACTTCAAGAGGGATTGGCCATTCATACCATCGAGGTTTCTGATCAGCAGGATTGGTACACACCCATTAGGGATTACCTCAAGCTAGGTAACCTCCCACTTGGATTGACACAAGCCATGAAAATATCATTCAAATAGAAAGCGGCAAAACATGTCTTGCTAGGAGACATTTTGTATCGTCGGAGCTATGAAGGAATCCTCCTCCATTGCTTGGACCAGTAGGAGTCCGCTTGGGCGATCGCCCAAGCCCACGATGGTACATGTGGTGGCCACTTCAGCGGTATGGCCATCTCAAAGCGCATTCTTCGCATGGGTTATTATTGGCCATCTTTAGAGTGAGATTGTTGCGCATATGTGAAGAAGTGCGTGAAGTGTCAACATCATGCCAATTTGACACATGTACCTTCTCAGGCCTTGCAACCGATCCAATCGGCTTGGCCTTTTTCGTAGTGGGGCTTTGATCTAATCGAAAAGATCTCCCCTACGTCGTTGGGGCATCACACATTTATCATTACAGCTACAGAGTATTTTACCAAGTGGGTGGAAGCAATTCCGTTAACCTCTATGACTGGACCCCGCATTGCGGAGTTTATTTTGCATAATATCATATGTCATTTTGGTATTCCATCCAAGATCCTCTCGGATAATGGGACACCCTTCAAGAACAAATATGTGCGTGCTTTGACCACAAAGTACAAAATTCAGCATAGTTTTTCAACACCCTATTATCCGTAGGCAAATGGGCAAGCAGAGGCGTCTAATAAAATGCTCATCGCCATCCTCAAAAATACCGTCGTAGATAATCATAAGGATTGGCACATTCAGATCCCGCTTGCCCTATGGGCTTATCACACTAGTATTCGGACGCCCACTAGGGCAACTCCATTTTCGCTGGTGTATGGCTCCGAGGCTGTCATACCTCTTGAGTTGGAAATCCCTTCGCTGCGCATATCACTGCAAGAGTTCATCGATGATGACACTACGCGGCAGGCCCGGTTAGATCAACTTACGTTGCTTGACGAACGACATGTCAATGCTCTCGAGCATTTGCGTATCTATCAAGAGCGACTTAAGAGAGCATATAATATGAAGGTTCACCTAAGGGATTTTCAGGTTGGAGATTTGGTCTTAAAGGAGAACCAACAGAATTCTAATTTACCATCCCATCTGAGGGACAAGTTTGCAGCAAACTGGTTAGGTCCTTATGTGATTGATAGTCGAATAGGACCTAGAACTTACCGGCTTGCCTCTCTTGAAGGAATCAAGGAGCTCGAACCCTTGAACATCATTCATTTGAGGCCATTCCACATTTAGAGAGCCATAGTCCAACCAAAAGCTCCAAGGATTCTCACAATCACTTGGTCAACCCCAAAATGCCCCAAAGGTGTCCATACACCCTTTGGTCAACCCAAAAGCTCCAAGGATTCTCACAATCGCTTGGTCAACCCCAAAATGCCCCAAAGGTGTCCATACACCCTTTGGTCAACCCAAAAGCTCCAAGGATTCCCATAATCGCTTGGTCAACCCCACAAACGCCCCAAAGGTATCCATAAACCCTTTGGTCAAACCAAAAGCTCCAAGGGTTACCATAACCGCTTGGTCAAAACAAATATTCAAAAATAAACAAAAACAATAAAATCATCAAAAAAAAAATTGCATCTCCATTCCATGCATACTCATAAAACATAAAAAATACAAAAATATAGGTTGCATTAGGCATCACATTCATACATTGCATATTTGCTGGTTATACAAGTCAAAAGCACCATAGACTGTCCTTACTTGACAATCCCATCATCTTCCACATCAAATCAATTTTATCAATGCTTACATCCCACATCACACCATCCCATTTTTTTAGCATTAGTCAGTTGTCTCCTAATGTATTTAGGGTTTTCGTCATTCAGCTGTCTTTAACTTTCTAGCCAAAAATTGTACACAGTCAAACAGATTTTACACAGGAAAATTTTACTTGGGTCACACCTCGTTATGTAATATCCCTACACAAATTTACACACATAAAATAATTCCTAAGTTGTGTGAACGCCAGAGAAACCTACAAAGTAGTCTAGGGTACCATCGATGAAAGATTAGCCTATTCATCCCCCTGTGCGAATGGTTCAAGAATGCTGAGAATTGACAAAAGGACAAGCTCTTCCCCATCCATTCCTCCTAATCAACAATGGTTTCCATCACTACCAAAAATTCAAAAATCATCATTGGTTCCTAAGGTTGTAAGGATTCGTACTACACGTCCCTGCCAAGGATGGGTAGTCATCCCCAAGGCCTAAAAGAATCAATGACCATTCCAACAACCCTCAAGGCCTAAAAGAATCAATGACCATTCCAAAAACACAAAAAAACCATTTCCACAAGCCATCATCACAATCACCTTTGGTCTCTCAGGTCGTAAGGATTCGTACTACACGTCCCTGCCAAGGATGGGTAGTCATCCCCAAGGCCTAAAAAGATCAATACCCTCACTTCATAATCTCCATACTACCCGTTGGTTCCCAAAGTCGTAAGGATTCGTACTACACGTCCCTACCAAGGATGGGTAGTCATCCCCAAGGCCTAAAAGGATCAATGTTATTCCCCAATCACCTTACAAAGCTCAAAAGCCAAATCAAATAATAGTGGTTATCACCACTATTCAAAATCCTTGCTCAAAAGAACACAAAAAAGAAGAAGAACAAAATAAACAGTGATTTTCATCACTTTGTATACGAGCAAATATCCCAAACCATTGAACCGATAAAAAACCTGAACTTGAATCCCTAGAATTCTCAGCATTCAAAAACCATCTAGGTGATCCTCATTACGAGTTTGGTGGATAGCCTACCTGGCAATGGCGGTATCCTACCCGCATGACGATATGTCTATCACATTAGCTTTGCATGTGAGCAGACCAATGTTTGCATGTGGATGAGCTAGCTTATGGTACCCTAGATTGTCCCATGGATTAATCTTGCTAAATCCAACAACGGAGTTAGTGGAGCTAGTTAGGTGATCCTCAGTACAGGTTTTGTTGATAGCCTATCTGGCACTAGTGGTATCCTGACAAATACCACATAAA
This sequence comes from Wollemia nobilis, assembly GCA_028583015.1. Classification (NCBI taxonomy): domain Eukaryota; kingdom Viridiplantae; phylum Streptophyta; class Pinopsida; order Araucariales; family Araucariaceae; genus Wollemia; species Wollemia nobilis. The sequence goes on from JAQPPZ010001411.1 coordinate 9,097,286, forward strand.
CGAACTCAATTGCACACACAGGGATGTGAAATAACTTGGTTAACCTCCAAGTTGGATTTATACCTTGTTTAAAAGTCTTGTGAGATAAATGCACAATCTTGGCTAGTTAGTTAAAATATCTGAATCTCAAAAAAGCTTAACTACATTATAACAACTGGTACATTTTATTCCATACATCATCATCAAAAAATATGCACAATACAAAAACAAAGTTTTCACATGCAAAGTTATTCCACACAGTCGTCCCATTAGTTCAACAAGTCAGTCAAGTCTTGTACAGTCTAAGGTGTATCGACAAGTAATCAACAAATAATTTCATTCATTCCATATGCACACATCATACAAATTAGAACCATCACATTTATACAAGCATTTGCATACCATCAATGTAAATACATGTCCATAAAAACACACCATGAAAAGTTCATAAAAACCAAAAACAAGAGTCGTCTGTATATATATCATCAAAAATGCCCACAGGCTACAAATAAACCGGTCCTCTAACCTCGCAACAACAACCAAAAACTCAAAAACCCCCAAGCCTAGGGCATCGGCCACCATGATCACGTAGGATCGATGCGACGGGAACTACCCCCCGTGGTGTGGGTCCTATGGGACCTCTTAGGGCGACTGCTGCTCGCCCTTGCATCATGCCTACTAGTGCCCCCCTCATCTAGCCATCGATGATGGGACGATGCTGACTACTCAGTATCGCTGTCTCTCGTCCACCGTGAAGAACCCCCTCTAGGAGGCTCAGGTAACCGCCCACCCAGGCGAATGATCTCTCCCTCCATATCCATCCGATGTCGATGCCAGTATACCTCCCATCGAAGCCAATCTGACTCTCGTTGATCCCACTCTACCTCTTGTCGATGGTAGTAAGCTACTACATCATCGCGCTATGCTAGCTATGTCCACAGTAGATCCCTCTCTCGTGCAACATCGGTATCCCCCTCCTACCAGCGGGACGTAGCCCATGCGGTCTCCCGCTCCGCCAGATGGATCTGCAAGAGATATCTCTCCTGTAAAGCCTCTCCTAGCTCCCCATATTGCCTTCGCAATAGCTTCTCCAATCACACTATCTCTACACCATGTCTTGCCTCTGCATCCTCTAAACCTGCCTAAGGCATAGGTGAATCTGAGACAGTAGCCTACTCTAGCTCCCACTACTCTGAGATGTCCTGCATCTCTGGCTGGTCTGGTACCCCAAAATCCCCTCCAACACCCTCAACCTCCACCATGTTTGCATCATCACGTGGTACTCCCCAACCCTCATCTGGTGCTTTCGCACCCTCATCCCCTGTTGCTACTACCTCTGCATCGCCAAGCGGCCCCTTGCCTCTCCACTGTCACAAGGTCCACCACTGCTCATACTCAATAGTAACCCTAATGTCATCCACATCTGGGACATCAATCATCGTATCTGAATCCTCACCAAGTGGCACAACGACTGGCCGATCTAGAGTCCTCTCATCCCCTCGATGTCGATAGACCGTGGGCTCACCAGGCATCCCCTGGTGCACCCCAAACTATCATGTGACTCGGCCGTATGGGAACAACTCCTACTCAGTCCCATGCCTCCCAATCAGCCATCGCTCCCTCCATACCCATCGAAGCCACTCTCCAGCCTCAGGCCAGGCTGTAAAATCCTGGTAGGGGCGCCAGAACACCTCCCCTAGAGTAAGCCGAGCAAAGGCATCGGCATAGTGCCCTACGACACCTGCCCATCATCGAATCTGACCCTGCTCCTCCGACCTCTACCATAATACCCCGTATCCAATCTCTCGGTCTGCCATCTTTGCTCGAGTCATCCAAGGTAGCCCCATAGGCCTCTCCACTACTATATGCTGCCAAGCCCAACACTACAACAAGTAGCTACAACTGATCCCATTCCACTTATGGCAGCAGACCTCGTACAACTCATCATAAAGTTGTGCTAACAGAGTCTGTCCCCATCTCATAATCATCGGTGTGTCTGTCGGACACTCCACCAGCCTGAACACCACCTCTAGCAGGTTCCATGGGAACCTCACCCCCGATGAGTCAGGAAGCAGCATGTTGGAAATGAGGCTCATGAGTAATGCATGCCTCGTTCCCAACACACCCCTCTCTAGCCACCATCGAACCAATATGCCACCCATCTGACAGTCGATCTCTGCCCTCTCCACTGGGTTCTCCACACCCAACTTCTCCCCATGTCTGAAATAGCGTATCAGTACTGGTGTCCTCCAATCTCGCGATGTCATTCGGATCGACAGTCCGTCTATTGGAATCCAAAGAATCCGATAGACATCCTCCAAGGTCATCGTTATCTCCCTTGTTGGGAGATGAAAGGTATTAGTTCAGGGATCCCATAGATTGATCAGGGCCGTCAGATAGGCCCGATCCTCGACTACCGGCTCCAGTCGAGTCACCTGCTTGAGCCCCAGGGTGTCAAGCCAATCCTAGTCAGCCAAGGTCAGCACCGCACGTGCTTCAGTAAAAACAATAGGCACCCGGTGTCGGCTCTTCACAACCTATGAAAGAAAACAACACAAAAACATTAAAAACAATGAAAAAATGTACAACTCTAACATGTATATACAAATAATGCATTCAAACTGTACAGCCAAAAACAAAGCACAAAATTCAAAAATTATTTGTCAGTCCTAGGGTTTCTAATCCTAACTGATAAATTCCAAAAACACAACACTTTACAAAAATTAATTTGTCAGACCTAGGGTTTCTAATCCTAACTGATTAATTCAAAAACAAAACAAAAATTCAAAAATTATTTGTCAGTCTTAGGGTTTCTAATCCTAACTGATAAATTCAAAAACAAAACAAAAATTCAAAAATTATTTGTCAGTCTTAGGGTTTCTAATCCTAACTGATAAATTCAAAAACAAAACAAAAATTCAAAAATTATTTGTCAGTCCTAGGGTTTCTAATCCTAACTGATAAATTCCAAAAACACAACAAAACTTTACACAAATTAATTTGTCAGACCTAGGGTTTACACTCTAAACTGATTAATTACAAAAAAAAAAACAAAAAACAATTACAAAACTTTACAAAAAATTATTTGTCAGTCCTAGGGTTTCTAATCCTAACTGATAAATTCCAAAAACACAATAACACTCTACAAAAATTAATTTTTCAGACCTAGGGTTTTTAACTCTAACTGATTAATTAAACCATAAAAACAATTACAAAATTCAATAATTATTCGTCAGTCCTAGGGTTTCTAATCCTAACTGATAAATTCCAAAAACAATTACAAAACTTTACAAAAAATTATTTGTCAGTCCTAGGGTTTCTAATCCTAACTGATAAATTCCAAAAACACAATAACACTTTACAAAAATTAATTTGTCAGACCTAGGGTTTTTAACTCTAACTGATTAATTAAACCATAAAAACAATTACAAAATTCAATAATTATTTGTCAGTCCTAGGGTTTCTAATCCTAACTGATAAATTCCAAAAATAATTACAAAACTTTACAAAAAATTATTTGTCAGTCCTAGGGTTTCTAATCCTAACTGATAAATTCCAAAAATAATTATAAAAATTTACAAAAATTATTTGTCAGTCATAGGGTTTCTAATCCTAACTGATAAATTCCAAAAACACAACAAAAACTTTACAACAATTAATTTGTCAGACCTAGGGTTTTTAACTCTAACTGATTAATTAAACAACAAAAACAATTGCACAACTAGGGTTCAGTCAACTAGGGTTCATGCTACACTTTTCGCTTAGTTTTACTCTACATTTTTTAACTTACAGTTTAGCTTTTGGTTTCATTCAGGTTCAACGTAGTTTTTAAGTTCTGTTCTAAACTAACTTTCTAAGTTTAGTTTTCACTTAAACTTTTGATCTGTGTTTAAACTAGGGTTAAAGTAAGTTTTCAGTTACGTGTTCATCGCCTAGGGTTTTCATTTTTAACCATACAAAAAAAAAAAAACATAAGAAATAAACAAATTGCGGTTTTTCAACTGCGACACAAAAAAATAAAGAGGAAGGGGCACTCACTGGTAGCGCTTCGGCTCCACCACTCGATCCAGTGTGTGCACTCATGGTCGCAAGAAAAATTCCGCAGCGCTTCGCTTCGCAGAATTGACCTCCTCCTCCTCAGAGCTCCAAATTGCCCAGAAAAACAAATGCAAATGAGCCCAAAACTTAGTTTTGGCCTTTAAAAAGGATTTTTGAGCCTGTATTCGTTCCCCCCTGGGACGAGCACTCTGGTTAGCGCTCGTCCCACCCTGGGACGAATACTTAATAGGAATTTGTCCCACCCTAGGACGAATACAGAGCAAAAATTTCAAAAACAGCCCTAACAGTGTTCGATTAGAATGCTTTTGCATTGGACATTATGGGCATGAAAAACCAATGTCGGAGTCACAAATCCTCATTATCCTACTCCCTAAGAAGGCTAATTTAGTCGGACCGCTCCCCGGGAATATGAATTTTTGAGAATTTCATCCCCAAATGGCGTCACCAAAACGGGTCAAAACCCACCCAAAAATAGCAATAACATTGCCGAACGAAGGCGCTTTTGTTCCTGACATTCTTGGCATCCAAAACAGACGTTGGGGTTACAAATTGTCACTATATGACTCCCTAAGAAGGCTACCATAGCTGGACCACTCCACGAGAGGACGTATTTTTGTCAATTTCAGCTCCAAATTGCATCACCAAAAGGGTTAAAACCCACCAAAAACAGGTTAGAATGTTCAAAAACTGCTTTCGCATTCAATGGTAAACAACTGAAGGCACCCTTACCTAAGTCATCTTGGGTCAAGCGACTCATCATTTTTCTCATGTCGGTCATTCCCTCATTGATTCATCGCTTGAGGGGGTAGTCACACTTAGTTGCCAATCAACAACAATATACCCAATCATGGAAATGACACGCATTCAAAGGATCATTGACAAAGACAATTGCGCCCTTGCTTGGGGCAGCAAACAAGTAATTATCACAAGCTGATCAAACACTTGGCATTCATGAATCATGAACTCAAGGTTCCCATAGATAAAAGGTTGTGCCCTTTGCCTATTCATGACTGATCAATGTCCAAGTTCAAGTAATACTTCACCGAACCAGGTTAATACTTGATTTAAGTTCCTTAGCTCATCAGAAGCATTGTGCAAGGCACAGCGCTGAGCAAAAATAGCTAACCAAAGCACTAATTATTAGGGTTCCTTAGTAACCTAACCAAATCTTGATGCCCGAAGCATGAAAAGGGGCATGCATTCTTGAATCCTTCCTTCTGACGAGCGAAGGAACTCAGTTCAAGTGTTAACCTTTTTCGATGAGGTGTTACTTGAGCTTGGACATTGATCAGTCATGAATAGGCAAAGGGCACAACCTTTTGTCTATGGGAACCTTGAGTTCATGATTCATGAATTCCAAGTGATTGATCAGATTGTGATTATTGCTTATTTACTGCCCCAAGTAGGGGCATGATTTGTCTTTGCCAATGATTCTTCGAATGCATGCCATTTCCATGATTGGGTGTGTATTTGTTGATTGGTGACTAAGTGTGACTACCCCCTCAAGTGATGAATCGATGAGGGAATGACCTACATGAGAAAAGTGATGAGTCACTTGACCCAAGATGACTTAGGTAAGGGTGCCTTCAGAGATTTATCTTTGAATTGTGTGTGCAGTTTTCCGACATTTAGACCTATTTTTGGTGGGTGTTAACCCTTTTGGTGATGCATTTCTGGAGCTAAAATTGTCAAAAATTCATCTTCCCATGGAGCGGTCTGGCCATGGTGGCCTTATTAGGGAGTAGGATGGTGACAATTTATAACTCCGACATCTGTTTTGGATGCCAAGAATGTCAGGTGTGAAAGCGCCTTCGTTCGGCAATGTTATTGCTATTTTCGGTTGGGTTTTGACCCTTTTGGTGACACCATTTGGGGATGAAATTTCTCGAAGATCCATCTTCTTGTGGAGTATTTCGGATATGGTAGCCTTCTTAGGGAGTAGTATGGTGAGGATTTGTGACCCCAAAATCTATTTTGCATGCCCGAAATGTCAAGTGCAAAAGCACTCTCATCGGGCAAGTTTATTGCTATTTTTGGTGCATTTTTTTGCTGTTTTTGAAATTTGTGTGCTAAATTTATTCCAGGGTGGGACGAATTCCTATGTAGTATTTGTTCTAGGGTATAACGAGGGCTAACCAAAGTGCTCATTCCAGGGAGGAATGATCACAGGCTCAAAAATCCTATTTAAACGCCAAAACTAGGTTTTGGGCTCATTTGCACTTGTTTTTTCTGGCGATTTGGAGCTCTGAGGAGGAGGAGGTCAATTCTATGAAGTGAAGCACTGCCAAATTTTTTTGCCACCATGAGTGTATGAACTAGATCGAGCGACGGATCCGAAGTGAGACCAGTAAGTGAACTTCGTATTTATTATTTTCTTGTATTATAGTTTTTTTTGTTTGAATTTATCAATTTGAGGGTATAAAACCCTAGGTTGACAAATTAAAGTTTGTTATTTTTGAGTTTTTACTGTTTTTATCTATGTAGACACCAAAACAGCACCAATCCGATTATGTGACAACAAGCACTGATCAAACTAACACACAGCCCCCAGGGCAGCCCCCAGAGGTCAAACAGTGGTTCTAACCACTCACACAGCAGTTTTGCAAGTCAAAAATCAATTTGGCACCTTTTAGACACTCAGCTTCTTATTCGTCCCACCCAGGGACGAGTGCGGATTTGTACTCGTCCTACCCAAGGACGAGTGCAGATTGATACTCGTCTCACCCAGAGACGATTACCAGCGCTCGCTTCGGGGTGGGACGAATGTCATGTTTGACCGGCAAAAAGTCAAATCTCGGCTTATAACAACTCAGAACTGCCACTTAGCTTTTCCTGCATGACATAGGAGTGCGAGTGAGTTCTTTTGACAACTCATATCTGCCAATTGACTCTCCCTTCACTGCATGGGAATAAGAGTAAGCTTTTTAAGACAACTCAGATTTGCCACTTAGCTATCCCTTCATTGTATGGGAGTGCAAGTGAGCTTTTCTAAAACACACAAAGACATGCACAGAGGCAGTTAAGAAGCCCTTGATCAAGAAGAAGTCTTTCTTTCAGGCAAAAAGCATTCATGCAAAGAAACACTTTTGCATGTTAATTCAAAGAGACCCCTTGGGTCTATAAAATGGTGAGTTTCCTCACCCAAAAGAGATACCGAGCAGGAGCATTTTGAGCGACGAAGTGCTGCTAATTCATTTACTTGCGATTTGTGTTTTCAACATCCATAATCTCTTAATCGAAAGAGAGGTTATTGGGTGACTTTTGAAAGCACGAATCAAGAACCAACACCGATTTTTCTGACCACAATATTCTACCAATTTGTCGACAACACATCACATCAGGTTTCGGACCCATCCTAAGCGGATTGGTGTCGAAGCAAAGTTTCACCCGCGGGTGGTTTGCCTTCGGGCACCCCCCGCTTTATTTCTTTTATAGTATTTAGCTAGTTTCATGTTTATGCTTTTGTCAAGTTTTCATTTCATTTAGATTCATTTTAACCATCGTTAGATTCATATTTTATTTTTCATACACAGGTGCTACTGATTCTTTGTTTGTTTCTTTGAACGCAGATTTGCAAGATTAGAGGAGCAGCGAGGAATCTACCTTTACCAACGCAAGCGGTGACGACATTTTGGTTCGCCCATCTTATATGTGGGCACGCGGAAGAAGGAATTCTGAAACAAGTTGTAAAAGAGCAACACTTAACGCTCCTATCCCCTAAAAAGGAAGGAGACGCATTGTAACACGAATTTGCAAAGCATATCAATAAAAGGGCCGATTTTTATATTGCTTTAATATCTTGTGTTCATGTTCTTCCTTTTTACGCATTTTTCAATAACATAGGGTTTAAGCGTTATTTTAGTTTCATTTACATTGCAATTTTAGTTTATCCTTTTTGTTTTCGAAATCTCGTGTTTTCAATGGCGATCACGGTGGGACCTCTGTCCTCTATTTTTTTTTAGGTTAAATTACTGATCTAAAATTGCTTGTTTTTTTATAGGTACCTATTTTTCAACATCAGACTGTTATTCGTCTCTGCAAGTGACGATTATAGAATTGGTATTCGTTCCACCCCGGGACGAATAAACTATTCGTTTCACCCTGTGACGATTACGGTTCTGATATTCGCCTCACCCAGGGATGAGTATAATTCTGTGCAATTTTTAGAGCAAATCAGAAACATCCGATTAGGCAGAGAAGAGGTAGGAGTTTTTACAGCTTCTGTCAAATTTTTGTTTTTCTGTTTTCTGGTTTTCAGTTTGTATGGCTTAGGGAAAGATTTCTTTTCGTTTGCCTGTTTCAATTTTGCAAAATTAAAACGAACCCCACACATCACGTGGTATTTTAAACCAAGGCGTTGGTCGTAAAACCCCAACCCTTGAGCAAGACCAAAGGTGGATTCCATTATCACTTTGGCTTGAGATATTGCATCCATTACCTCGATCGCGACTGTTGCTAGACGTAAATCCTGACGAAAGCTGACCGAGTGTAGCTTGGGGTGATTCCTAGCATGCGAGGATAAGTCTTCTATGGTAGGTGTCATAAACAGAGCGATTCCCCTTTCGTACCGCCTATGTTCCATGTATCATCTGCTCTCACGTACCTATAGTCTCCCTCACGTAAGGGCGGGTATATAGAGAGGTTGGTATATCGGTCCGACAATGGTATATTGAAGGGGCGACCATTTTGGGAGTCATAAGAGCCTTCATAATTGCATTTAAACGTTTCACAAAATTTTCAAAAACACAAAAACAAACAACAAAAACACACTAAACCAGATTTAGGGCACACTATTAATCTTTAAAAGAGATAATCATTGCTTGTGTGTGTGTATGCTATTTTCTGTTTAGACAAAAAAATCATAAAAAGAAAATCATAAAAAGAATTTTTGCATTTTTAGGTTAGCATTACCATGGTGAATACTCGTAGCCAAGCCCAATCACGGGCAGAAGCTACAGAAAATGCACCAAGAGAGACAAATCGTCTCCGATATAGCCTTGAAGACTTAGTCATCCCGCCTCGACGGCAGGGTATACCAGTTAGTTCACACCATGCAGAACATGGCTCTAGAGGTCCCTCCTTGAGGGGCACTCCAACCCATACAGTTATAGAACATGGTTCTAGAGGCCCTTCCTTGAGGGGCTCTCCAAGTCAGGCCTTCAATAGACGAGAATTTAGAACCCCTTCCCTAAGGGAAACTCATGAGCAACAAGAATCTTTTCAAGACAATAACATATATATACCACCTGGTCTAAACACGAGGCCTCCTTTGGAAGTTCATTTTGGATGGCCTAGTGATGAAGCATTGTGTAATGCTATGGAACAACAAAGGGTCCAAAAGGAAGAACCATATGATTTTGTGGTTCCTAATTTACCCCCAATTAATGTCAGACATAGTAGACCATATCCAGAACAACAGGTTCTCCCTACAGGGCAAGACAATTCTGCCCGCACTTTTTATGCATATCATAGAGAGAGAGAGGAAGATCACTACATTCCTCCAGAACAGTATCCAGTGTCGAAACGATGCACGTCTGCACCTGCTTTATATCCAGATCGCTTATTGAGACCAGAGTTTCAAGTTAATGCGGCCAACCTCGACAGAGGGAAGCAACATATAGGGGTCTCAGAGCACCATGATCGAAACAGATATGTAGGAGAGACATCTAGGCCTATTAAACAAGAGACAACAGAACAAAATGACTTGGCATTTACACAACTAGCCACCCGCCAAGCACAAATCACGCGGCTTAGGCAAGAACAACAGGAATTAGAACGTTTGTGTCGCCTTGATCAAGAGCGCATTCAACGTCAGACAACTGAATTGCTTCACAACCATGCGCCTGAGAGGGCCCCAGTACCTCGTGCACAACAATCTGAGATGTATGTGAGGCACAACCCCTTAGTGCGAGACAGGTCTCCATGACTTCAACAAGCATAGCCTCCAAGACCTCTTAGACCTGAGCGGGAGGCCATTCCCCGCAACCATGATGGGTATCCTCCGCGGGCACCCGTCCATGTTTATAGGCCTAGGCCAAACACTCCTCAAGAAGATTATGAGGATTATTACCAAGAAGAAGAGCGGGCTGAAATGCCCTATCAAGGCAGAAGGGATGCTACCCATTTATCCATTCAAAGGCCTCAAGTTCCCCGCAACCCACAATGGGAACAAACCAAGGAGGAGGAGATTACATCCTTCGATGCATACAAAGTGTTGTTAGAATGCTTGGAGACTATGGAACTCAAGACTGCTGGGCCCCAAAAGCCTACCTTACGCCAACTCCGTAGTCATCCGATGCATCCATCAGTGCCAACACCTCCATACCCCGAACATTTCAAGCTGCCCCAGTTGGCACTCTTTAAAGGGGATGAGGATGCTCAAGAGCATGTGACACGATTTTTGAGCCAATGCTTTGGTATACAAGACAATGATGCATTGCTATTGAGAACATTCATAACCACATTCACAGGATCTACCTCGGATTGGTTTACCCATCTACCGAAGCATAGCATCTACAACTTGGATCAACTAGTGGACGCGTTCCTAGAACGTTTTGCTTTCAATACAAAGAAAAAGGCGTCACTCAGTGATCTAGCTAGCCTCAAACAGTATGAGGAGGAGTCTATGGTAGCATATGGGAATCGATGGAGGACGGTGCTTTCAAAGCTGTCCTACCTCCCTCCTATGTCCGACCTAACTCAAATGTTCGCAAAGAGCTATTTGCGATCGATCTCTGTGCTATTGCAGTTGCAAGCAATACGCCACTTTAGAAGAAGCTTCGGCGCAAGCTAGACGTATCGAAGAGATCAAGATACAGGATGGCAAAATTGCCAAGCCTAAGAAAAAAGAGTGGAACAAGAGCACCAAAACAGGGAATACGCAATAGAAACCCGCCGCGGTCAATCAAGTTGCTATTAATGCCCCTACGCTTGCCCAAGCAACACAGCCTCCAAAGGCTAATTATCAGGCGGTGCCTCACAATAATTATGAGAAAGATAACAAGAAGCAGGATCAAAATCAGCAGCATCGCCCTAAGCGACAATTTACACCATACACTGAGTCTAGGGACTCCTTGTTTGACCGTTTGTCAACGGCAAACTTGATTAATCTGCCAGATATTCCAACAATTGATCCTAATGCGCCAAAGCCTAAGGGCTACAGAGAGGATATTTTCTATAGATTCCATAGAAGGAAAGGGCATGACCTTAATGTCTGTTGGACGTTTAAAGGTTTAGTGCAAGATCTCATTGATAATCACACATTGGTAGTGGATAACCCCATCGCACCCAACAACCAACAAATGGGTGTTTTCAAAGATCCTTTACCCACACATGATGCACAAACAAAACCTCTGCATGTCAACGAAGTGCAACAGAGTTGCCCCATGGAGGGGTATGTTGGAATGATTAGCATTGTGACAAGAAACAAGAGACACCCAGGAGTTGTCCCTGCGACAACCACTAGGGAAGCTTCATCCACGTCACAACATCAACCGAATCCTACACAGTTGCCTCCGCCTAGACCAGTGGCCACGATTCGAACTAGACTTACTCAAAGTCTACGGACCACATCGGCTAGGCTCTCCATTTATGAGCTTATTCAACAATCGGCGCCCCATCGGGAAGCTCTTATGGAGATATTAAAGGCAATTGAATTGCAACCCCACGAAGCGGATTCGTTCAACAATTTTGTGGGGCATGTCAAATAGTGTACTGAACCAGTCATTACCTTCAGGGAAGATGAGCTAAAAACTGTGACTGGAGATGTAGCGGATCCACCCCTGCACGTTATTGCGCGGGTCAACGGGACTCCATACAAACGGGTGTTGATAGACACTGGTTCGTCCAGTAACCTTATTACAACCGCTGCACCGAAACATTTGAAACTACCAACCTCTCACATTGCACCTTCCACTTATACCCTTCGAGCATTTAATGATGCGATATGCTCGATAGTTGGCACAATTGTCCTGCCCATACAAGTGGGACAAAAGACCATTCATACGTTGTGCCACATTTTAGAAGGTGAGATGGCTTACAATATCTTGCTTGGGCGGCCTTGGATCCGAGATATGAAGTGTGTCCCTTCAATTGCTCATCAATGTTTGAAGTATACATTTGAAGGACAAGTGCATGTGGTCCCCACAGATTTGGAACCTTTTAAGTATTGCAACTCAGTGCAAATCATGCCGCAGTCGACCCTTCCTTCAACGCATGTGGATTTCCAGTTAAATCCATCTAAACGGGGTCCGACTCAGCAAGAATCTCCATCACCAAGTCAATCAAATCCTTAGGCGGGATCATCTTCTTCATCCAGTCCTCCCACAACGACGCCACCTACGGTGGCCACTCCAACGGACAAAGGAAAGAAGCCCCTGGAAACGGAACCACCTTTAGTCTCCAACATCTCTACAGAAGAGACGCCTAATAGAATGGAAGTTGAGGCGCCTAGTTCACCCCACATGGAGTGGACTCAAGGAGAACTCCCATTCGCTTCCCCTCAATCACCAACGATTACTGTTGAGATGTCTAACACGGGCATGGGGGAGTACATAGTGCGCAATGTTGTTGCAACGCCCACACTTCAGTCTATGCAAGACATGGGAAGACCTCGACTCCCCATAGGCTCCGTGGTTCCTTTAGGCTACCCACCTAATCAGACAAACTTTATTTTTGGGGGCCTGGATCATGGCGTTGAACCTTCCCAAAAAGAAGAGGAAGATGAAGATCCATTTGTGGAAGATGTCAACTATCTGGCTAACCCAGACTTCGCATTACGATATCTTAGCCAATGCAATTGGCATGGATACGGGTTAGGCCGGTATGAACAAGGAATGCGTGTTTTGTGTCAACCAAGATACCAAATGCCTTATGACAAGTCAGGAGTAGGGTTTAATCACCCTTTACCCCTCGACATCTTGGTCGAAAACATGCAAGGCCTAGGGATAGGCAACAAGGATGGGTTGGCATCAGATCCATATGCCAATCCAAATACAACTTATACATTGGGGGATTATTTCCCATTACAAACAAATAACCTTGTTGACCTCAACAACCCTTTCCCTATGGCCGAACAAGGAGAAACCTCATGGACTCACCCACAAGGGGAAGATGGACAAGACCACGAAGGGTCTTCTGAAGATGAGTCGGAGTATGATCATTCGCACGAATATCCAATAAATAACGATCAGGAGGACTTCCTGATGATGTTCCCATTGAATGATCCTAGTGAGCATAGGCTACCTCAACAACAACAAAATCCTTTGGACATAGATGACATGTTTGAACACTTACACATAGATCCAAGACCTAGGAGGCATTTCAACCTGGCACAGTTATAGCAATTACTGCACCCGCCACTCCAGGCATACAACGAGCACCTTTCGCCTGGAGACCCTATCAAACCATCAGTACCTAGGGCAGACCCTGTTTGCCGGTCCATGCATAGGGCTGATCCCTTTGTGCCAATGCCTACAGAGCCAGATCCAAAGCACCAAGAACATCCAGAATGTCAGAGTTGTCACATTTGCGGTAATGGAGATTACAATCATTTCATCAACATGGTCTCCATTGACTTGACCGCCCCCATCCATGATCCAGCCAATCCAACATGATTATTGCATCTAGACATAGAAGCTATCGATTGGGATCACGCTGACACACCACCATCTCCATCAGAGTATTGGCCTTGCGGTGGGATGTTTCATTTCACTCCAGGACAGACTCAGGATGTCTTCCATGCTGAAGAGGAACTTGACGTTCCTAATGATGATCTTAATTCAGCAAATGATATCCATCTAATCCCAATTCCACACCAGTTGGAAGACGGATCCCATATGTCAGTTGAAGCAACGACTGATGTAGACATCGGCACAGATCCAATGAATCCACGGATTCTCAAGCTGGGGGTAAGTCTTTCCCCCGAAGAGCGAGCCGATTATGTTGCCCTTCTTAAGGAAAAGAAGGAGGTTTTTGCATGGTCATACAAGGATATGCCGGGACTAGACCCACGACTAGTCACGCACAATTTAACGCTTGATCCGACAATCAAGCCAATCAAGCAAAAACTATGCAAGATGCATCCAACAGTGGCCTTAATGGTAAAATATGAGTTACAAAAGTTGTTGGATGCCCAGTTTGTCATCTGTGTGGATTATCCGCCATGGTTGTCTAACATGGTTCCTGTCAAGAAGCCCGACGGGAGGATTCGCATATGCACCGATTTTTGAGATCTTAACAAAGCGAGTCCTAAGGATGATTTTCCCTTGCCAAGCATCGACGCGTTGGTAGACGCTACAACGGGCCACGAAATGCTTTCCCTTATGGATGGTTTCTCAGGATACAATCAGATTCGTATCAATCCTGAAGACCAACTAAAAATGGCATTCACAATGCCTTGGGGGACATTTTGCTATAAGGTCATGCCTTTTGGCCTTAAAAATGTCGGAGCCACCTACCAACGTGCCATGACATACATCTTTCATGATTACATGCACAAAACTTTGGAAGATTACATGGATGATTTGTTGGCCAAATCTCTTTTGCGCCCAGATCATATCGGTGACTTGAGCAAGGTCCTTGATCGCCTCATTGAGCATAAAGTCGGACTAAACCCCAAGAAGTGCGTCTTTGGCGTCACCTCTGGAAAGCTCTTGGGTTTCATAGTCTCCAAACGAGGAATTGAGGTTGATCCAAACAAAGTCAAGGCAATCCTTGAAATGCGTCCCCCAACCACCATCAAGCAGCTCCGAAGTCTGCAGGGAAAGGTTGCGTCGATCAAGCGCTTCATAGCGTAGTTATCTGACAAATGCCGACCCATGAATAAATTATTGCATAAGGGGGTCACATTTCATTGGGATGACGAGTGCCAGTCTGCCTTTGATGACATTAAATAGTACTTGGCTTCGCCGCCAGTATTGGCACCACCTAGACCAGGAGTGTCGTTCTATTTATACATCTCGGCCACTGAGGTGGCACTGGGCGCCATGTCTGTCCCGGAAAAATGAACTTCACAGAGAACAGGCTACATACTATCTTAGCCGCACCCTGGTCGATTATGAACTTAACTATGCATATGTTGAAAAACTCTGCTTGGCAGTGGTGTTTGCTACCAAAAAGCTACGCCACTACATGCTTAGTAATAAGACATATGTTGTGTCTAAGGAGAATCCATTGCGATACATGATGAGTCGTACTTATCATAGTAGCCGCACGGCGAAATGGATCATGTTGTTGACGGAGTTTGACATAGAGTTCATTGGACAGAAATCTATAAAAGGTCAAGTCATCGCCGATCAACTAGCTGAGGCTCCTCTTGAAGACGATCAGCCTTTGACTTTTGAACTACCTGATGATGGGGTCTTCCATGTTTCGTAGTCGCCAGATTCTCGATGAGCCCGAGTCACAGTCGACATAACCCTATTCTTCGATGGTTCTAAATGTGAGCAAGGGGGTGGTGCGGGAATTGTATTCTTCACTCCACAAGGTGCTCCAATGCCCTTGTCATTTAAATTAGACTTCCCATGCACCAACAACAATGCAGAATACGAAGCCTTGCTCATAGGTCTTCAGACAGCAATCACCATGAACATTAAACGATTGAACATCTTTGGTGATTCGCTATTAATTGTCAATCAAGTAAAGGGGATATACCAATGTAAATGTCCAGTTTTGCGGTCTTATAAAGTCCTTGTGGACAAATTCCTGGCACAACTTGAATGGTATGACATCGAGGCACTCCCTCGATCATCAAATCATTTTGCGGATACTATGGCCTCCTTGGGGTCACTCATCCCGCAAGACCCTTCTGGTGAAATGACAACCATTCAGGTTACAACATTATCGCAATCTGCGATGGAGCGTGCAAGCTCTGATCTGACGCCAGGGATCCACATGATCCAGATTGAACCATCTCCGGATAAGTTCTCTCGAATTCGAGATTGTTTGATTCAAGCCAACTGGGGGTCCTTGTTCTCCCCGACCCCTCTTACTAGCAACACCACGTTGTTTTTACAAGTTCTTTCCTGCTCAGCTTTTGTTCGGGATAAACTTCAAGAGGGATTGGCCGTTCATACTATCGAGGTTTCTGATCAGCAAGATTGGTACACACCCATTCGGGATTACCTCAAGCTAGGTAATCTCCCACTTGGATTGACACAAGCCGTGAAAAGATCATTCAAATAGAAAGCGGCAAAGCATGTCTTATTAGGAGACATTTTGTATCGTCAAAATTATGAAGGAATCCTCCTTCGTTGTTTGGACCAATAAGAGTCCGCTTGGGCGATCACCCAAGCTCACGATGGTACATGTGGTGGCCACTTCAGCGGTATGGCCATCGCAAAGCGCATTCTTCGCATGGGTTATTATTGGCCATATTTAGAGCGAGATTGTTGCGCATATGTGAAGAAGTGCGTGAAGTGTCAGCACCATGCTAATTTAACACACGTACCTTCTCAGGCCTTGCAACCGATCCAATCGGTTTGGCCTTTTTCGCAGTGGGGCTTTGATCTAATTGGAAAGATCTCCCCTGCGTCGTCTGGTCATCACACGTTTATTTTAACGGCCACATAGTACTTTACCAAATGGGTGGAAGCAATTCCGCTGACCACTACGACTGGAGCCCGCATTGCGGAGTTTATTTTACATAACATCATATGTCATTTTGGTATTCCATCCAAAATTGTCTCGGATAATGGGACACCATTCAAGAATAAATATGTGCGTGCTTTGACCACAAAGTACAAGATTCAGCATAGCTTTTCAACACCCTATTATCCGTAGGCAAATGGGCAAGCAGAGGCGTCAAACAAAATGCTAGTCGCCATTCTTAAAAAGATAGTTGCAGACAATCATAAAGACTGGCACATTCAGATCCCGCTTGCCCTATGGGCTTATCGCA
This sequence comes from Wollemia nobilis, assembly GCA_028583015.1. Lineage (NCBI taxonomy): Eukaryota > Viridiplantae > Streptophyta > Pinopsida > Araucariales > Araucariaceae > Wollemia > Wollemia nobilis. Next base: position 9,114,222 of record JAQPPZ010001411.1, read on the forward strand.
CCAGCATTCGAACGCCCACTGGGGCAACTCCATTTTCGTTGGTGTATGGCTCTGAGGCAGTCATGCCTTTTGAGTTGGAAATTCCTTCCCTACGCATTTCAATGCAAGAGTTCATCGATGATGACACTGCGCGGCAAGCCCGGTTAGATCAACTGATGTTGCTCGACGAACGACGCGTTAATGCTCTCGAGCATTTACGTATCTATCAAGAGCGGCTTAAGAAAGCATACAACATGAAAGTCCACTTTAGGGAATTTCAGGTTGGTGACTTGGTCTTAAAAGAGAACCAACAAAATTCTAATTTGTCGTCCCATCTACGGGACAAGTTCATGGCAAACTGGTTAGGTCCTTACATCATTGACAGTAAAATAGGACCCGAAACATACCGGCTTGCCTCTCTTGAAGGAATCAAGGAAACAGAACCCTTGAACATCATTCATTTGAGGCCATTCCACAGCTAGAGAGCCATAGTCCAACAAAAAGCTCCAAGGATTACCACAATCGCTTGGTCAACCCAAAAGCTCCAAGGTTACCACATGTTGGTCAACCCAAAAGCTCCAAGGATTACCACAATCGCTTGGTCAACCCAAAAGCTCCAAGGATTACCACAATCGCTTGGTCAACCCAAAAGCTCCAAGGATTACCACAATCGCTTGGTCAACCCAAAAGCTCCAAGGATTATCACAATCGCTTGGTCAACCCAAAAGCTCCAAGGATTTTCATAATCGCTTGGTCATCCCTAAATGCCCCAAAGGTATCTATAAACCCTTTGGTCAAACCAAAAGCTCCAAGCGTTACCATTACTGCTTGGTCAACATAAATATTCAAAAATCAACAAAAACAACACAAAAATCAAAAAAATCACAAAAACAATTGCATTTCAATTCCATGCATACTCAAAAAAAAAAAAAACAATCAAAATTACAAAAACATTTGCATTTCAATTTCCTGCATTCTCATAAAAATCAAAATTACAAAAACAATTGCACGCATTCTCATAAAAATCAAAATACAAAAATATAGGTTACATTAAGCATTGCATCCATACATTGCATACTTCGCTAAGTCATACAAGTCAAAAGCACCATAGGCTGTCATTATTTGGCAATTCCATCATTTCCACCTCAGATTCATTTTCATAAACGCATACATCCAGCATATCACCCTTTTATTTTAGCATCGTCAGTTGTCGCCTAATGTATATAGGGTTTTCGTCATTCAGATGTCTTTAAATTTCTAGCCAATAACTGTCCACAGTTAAGCAGATTTTACACGGGAAAGTTTTACTTGGATCCCACCTTGGTACGTAGCATCCCAACACAAATTAACACACATAAAATAAGTCCTAAGTTGTGTGGACGAAAGATGAAACCTGCACCGTAATCCCGGTTACCATAAGCGAAATGGCTATCTTGCTTATCCCCCTGTGCGAATGACCTTAAGAATGCTGAGAGTTGGCAAAAGGACAAGCATCCTCCCTACCCAATTCCCCATGAATCCCAAGTTCTCAAAAGTTGCAAAAACATCAAAAATTTGCAAAACGTCAAAACACTAAAATTTGACATCCTACAGTGCACACATCAAAAGGCACACATAACAGTGATTCTCGTCACTCCATATTCAAAATCCCTTGCTCAAAAAAAAAAAAAAAACAAAAAAAAAGAGACGAGTACTATCATAAAAATAAACAGTGATTTTATCACTACAAAAGAGCAAGTATCCCCATACCCTTGAAGAAAAGAAGGGAGTCGAACTTGAATCCCTGGAACTCTCAGTATTTCGACAGGTCATGAGGCAAGCTTCAGTACCGGTTTGGTTGATAGCCTATTGGTCACTGGCGGTAAACCTCCCGCATGACGATATATCTGTCACATTAACTTGTGTGCAGATCAATGTTTGCATGTGGATGAGCTAGCTTATGGTATCCTAGATAACACCGCAGACAAATCTGACTAAATACAATAAAGGAGTTAGTGGAGCTAATTAGGTGATCCTCAGTACAGGTTCGGTTGAAAGCCCATCTGGCACTGGCGGTATCCTGATGAATAACACATAAATGAACTCAATTGCACACACAAGGATGTGAAATAACTTGGTTAAATTCAAGTCGAATTTATACCTGGTTCAAAAAGTCTTGCGACATAAATGTACAGTCTTGGCTAGTTAGTTAAAATATCTGAATCTCAGAAAAGCTTAACTACATTTTCAAACTACCGATACATTTCATTCCGTACATCACCCTAAAAAAAAAAAAAAAACAACAATAGACAAAATCCAAAACCAAAGTTTTCACATGCACAAGCATTTCACAAAGTTATCCCATTACTATAGCAAGTCACTCCAATTTTGTACAGTCTATGGTGCATCGACAAATCATCAACAATTCATTTCATTCATTCCATATGCATACATCATACAAATTAGAATCACCGCATTCCTAATCGCATATGCATACATCAATGTAAAAACATGTACATTAAAATAAATCATGAAAAATGATAAACACCAAAAAGAATCATCTGTATATATATCATAACAAAAATTGCCCGCAGGCTACAGTGCACTAGTCCTCAGACCTCCCTCCCATCATCCAAAATCCCAAAACCCCCAGCCTAGGGCATCGGCCACCATGATCACGCAGGATCGGTGCGACGAGAGCTACCCCCTGCGGTATCCGTCCTCTGAGACCTCTCAGGGCGACTGCTCGCCCCTGCATCATGTCCACTCGCACCACCCTCCTCTCGTCGCCTGCGTCGAGATGATGCCGACTGCTCCGTCCCGCTATCTCTCGTCCTGTACGACGAGCCACTAGCCGGAGGCTCTGGTATTCGCCCACCCAGGCGGATGATCTCACCCTCCATCTCCGACCGATGTCGCCCCCACTCCGCCTCCCGTCGCCTCCACTCGGCCTCTCGCCTACGGTAGTACGTGATGGCGTCATCGCGCTGTGCTAGCTGCACCCGTAGGAGATCCCTCTCCCGTGCAGCATCCGTATCCCCCACCTGCTGGTGAGACGCAGCCCCTGCGCTCCCCCGCCCTGCCAACTGTGTCCGTAGGAGATCCCTCTCCTGCGTCATCTCCGCGAGCTCTCCATCCCGCCTCTGCAATAGCCCAGTCAATCGCGCTACCTCAGCGCGCAACCCTGCCTCTGTCTCCCCCGACCCAGCCTGCCCTGGAGCCTCCTGCATCTCCGGCTGATCCTCCTCATCAACATCATCTCCTACATCTGCTACCTCCACCATCTCTACCTCCGTAGGAGCTCCCCAACCCTCTCCTGGTGCCTCTGCACCCTCTCCGCCTCCCGCTGCCTCCGCTCCTCCCAATGGTCCCTCACCTCGCCACTGTCGTAGCGTCCACCACTCCTGATACTCGGTCGTCACTCCGACGTCATCTACGTCCGGAATGTCCAAAACTGTATCAGACTCCTCCCCCAATGGCTCGAGGATCGACGCAGCTAAGGTCCTCTCATCACTCCGACGTCGATAGACCATGGGTTCCCCAGGCAACCCCTGGCGTACCCCAAACTATCGCGTCACTCGGAGGTAGTGGAAGTACTCCTGTTCTGTCCCATGCCGCCCAATCACCCATCTCCCCCTCTGAACCCGTCGAAGCCAATCATCCACCTCTGGCCATGCGGGACAATCCCGATATGGCCTCCATACCACATCCCCGGGAGTCAGTCATGCCAGTGCATCTCTGTAATGGTCCACGTCTCCCGCGAACCGCCGACTCTGCCCCCGCTCCTCCGATCGATACCATAGAGCCCCATACCCAATGTCTCTGTCCACCATGTCAGCTCGGGTAGTCCAGGGTAGCCCTCGTGGCCGCTCTACGGCTATATGCTGCTAGGCCCAGCACTGCAACAAGAAACTGCAGCCAATCCCCTTTCGCCTCCAGCAGCGGACCTCATACAACTCATCATATAACTGCGCTAAAAGTGTCTGACCCCATCTCATAATAACCGGCTCTATCATCGAGCAATCCACCAACTGCCATACTACCTCCAATAGGTTCCATGGGAACCTCGCTCCTGACGAGTCTGGCAGGAGCATGTTGGAAATGAGGCTCATGAGTAGTGCATGCCTCACTCCCAACATTCCCCTCGCGTACCAATACCGTACCAGAATCCCCCCAATATGGCAATCCAACTCCGCCCTCTCCAACGAGGTCATCCCATCCTCATCCTCTCCGTATCCAAAATACCGCGTCAGCACAGCCGTCCTCTGGCCTCGTGGAGTCGTCCGAATAGGAACCCCGTCTATCGGTATCCGAAGAATCCGATACACGTCCTCTAGAGTGACTGTCATCTCCCCTGTCGGAAGATGGAAGGTGTTCGTCCGAACATCCCATAGGCCGATCAGTGCTGTAAGGTACGCCCGATCCGCCACCACTGCATCCAACCGAGCCACATGCTTGAGCCCTAGGGCATCAAGCCAATCCCAGTCCTCAGCTGTCAATGCCTCGCGGGCATTAGAAAAAATAGTCGGTACTCGATGTCGACTCTTCACCACCTGCACATCACAGAAAACAACAAACATTAAAAACATGCATCAAATTACCATCACATGTACAAAAATGCATAACTGTACAGTAACATCTTTCATTCACATGTACATTCAAAAAAAAAAAAAAAAAAAAATTTTTACATTTCATCAAAAACAACAAAAATTTGACATGGTTTACCTACGGTTTTACCTAAGTTTACCATTTCAACCAAAAAAAATTCATCTTTCATTTCATCAAAAAACGACAAAAATTTGACATGGTTTACCTACGGTTTTACCTAAGTTTACCATTTCAAACAAAAAAATTCATCCATTTTTCATTTTTTAATTTCATCACAAAAAGGACAAAAATTTGACATGGTTTACCTACGGTTTTACCTAAGTTTACCATTTCAAACAAAAAAATTCATCCATTTTTCATTTTTTAATTTCATCAAAAAAAGGACAAAAATTATTCATCATTTTCATTTTTTAATTTCATCAAAAAAAAAATTTGACATGGTTTACCTACGGTTTTACCTAAGTTTACCATTTCAAACAAAAAATTCATCCATTTTTCATTTTTTAATTTCATCACAAAAAGGACAAAAATTTGACATGGTTTACCTACGGTTTTACCTAAGTTTACCATTTCAAACAAAAAATTCATCCATTTTTCATTTTCTAATTTCATCACAAAACGACAAAAATTTGACATGGTTTACCTACGGTTTTACCTAAGTTTACCATTTCAAACAAAAAAATTCATCAATTTTTCATTTTTACATTTCATCAAAAACAAAAAAACATCAACATGGTTTACCTACGGTTTCGAACTAAGTTTACCATTTCAAACAATTTTTTTTTTATCCATTTTCCATTTTTTAATTCCATAAAAATTACAAAAAAATATGGGCATGGTTTACCTACGGTTTCGACCTAAGTTTTACCATTCACATAGAAAAACATTTTTAACCATGGTTACCCTAAAAAGTGTTACTCTAAGTTTCATTTTGGGTTTATCCTATGGTTTTCCATCTAAGTTTCCATCGGTTTGCATCCATGTTTCATTCGGTTTCATTCATTTACCTTTTAATTTAATTAATTAAGGTTTCATGCTTTAAACAAACGAAAAACAATAAAAACACATTTGCATTTTTCAAATTCACAATCGAGGAGATAGTGTACTTATTGGTCTCGCCTCGGCTCCGCCGCTCGACGACCCGGTCTGTGCACTCATGATGGCTGGAAAATCGGCACCCCCCCCCCCCGGGACGAATAAAAACAAAAAAAAAAAAAAAACATCAAAAACAACCACAACATAAAAATGACAAATGCCAACAAAACCACTAAAAATTGCCGGACAACAGTGCTCTTGCACTTAACCTCTTGGCATAAGAAAACTGATGTCGAGGTCTACCTTGTCGTTATCCTACTCCCTAAGAAGGCTACCTTAGCCGGACCGCTCCACGGGAAGACGGATTTTCGCCAATGTTAACCCCAAATGGCATCCCAAAATGGGTTCACACCCACCAAAAATAGGTCAAAACAGTCGGGAAACGGCTCGAGCATGCTTAGCGGTAAACCATCTAAAGGCACCCTTGCACAAGTCATCTTGGGTCAAGCGACTCGTCGCTTTTCTCATGTCGGTCATTCCCTCATCGATTCGTCGCTTGAGGGGGTAGTCACACTTAGTTGCCAATCAACACCAATATACCCAGTCTTGGAAATGACACGCATTCAAAGGATCATTGCAAAAGACAATCGCGCCCCTGCTTGGGGCAGCAAACAAGCAATTATCACCAACCGATCATATACTTGGCATTCGTGAATCATGAACTCAAGGTTCCCACAACAAAAGGTTGCGCCCTTTGCCTATTCATGATTGATCAATGTCTAAGTTCAAGTAAGACCTCACCGAACCAGGTTAATACTTGATTTGAGTTCCTTAGCTCGTCAGAAGCAAGGATTCAAGAATGCGTGCCCTTTCCATACTTGGGGCATCAAGAGTTGGTTAGGTTACTTAGAAACCCTAATCATTAGTGCTTTGGTTATATATTTTTGCTCAAGCACTGCACCATGTGCAGCGCTTCCCAAAAAGGGGCATCTGTAGACACCAAAACAAGCACCAATCCGATTATGTGACAACAAGCACCGATCAAACTAACACACAGCCCCCAGGGCAGCCCCCAGAGGTCAAACAGTGGTTCTAACCACTCACACAACAGTTTTGCAAGTCAAAAATCAATTTGGCACCTTTTAGACACTCAGCTTCTTATTCGTCCCACCCAGGGACGAGTGCGGATTTGTACTCGTCCTACCCAAGGACGAGTGCAGATTGATACTCGTCTCACCCAGAGACGATTACCAGCGCTCGCTTCGGGGTGGGACGAATGTCATGTTTGACCGGCAAAAAGTCAAATCTCGGCTTATAACAACTCAGAACTGCCACTTAGCTTTTCCTGCATGACATAGGAGTGCGAGTGAGTTCTTTTGACAACTCATATCTGCCAATTGACTCTCCCTTCACTGCATGGGAATAAGAGTAAGCTTTTTAAGACAACTCGAATTTGCCACTTAGCTATCCCTTCATTGTATGGGAGTGCAAGTGAGCTTTTCTAAAACACACAAAGACATGCACAGAGGCAGTTAAGAAGCCCTTGATCAAGAAGAAGTCTTTCTTTCAGGCAAAAAGCATTCATGCAAAGAAACACTTTTGCATGTTAATTCAAAGAGACCCCTTGGGTCTATAAAATGGTGAGTTTCCTCACCCAAAAGAGATACCGAGCAGGAGCATTTTGAGCGACGAAGTGCTGCTAATTCATTTACTTGCGATTTGTGTTTTCAACATCCATAATCTCTTAATCGAAAGAGAGGTTATTGGGTGACTTTTGAAAGCACGAATCAAGAACCAACACCGATTTTTCTGACCACAATATTCTACCAATTTGCCGACAACACATCACATCAGGTTTCGGACCCATCCTAAGCGGATTGGTGTCGAAGCAAAGTTTCACCCATGGGTGGTTTGCCTTCGGGCACCCCCCGCTTTATTTCTTTTATAGTATTTAGCTAGTTTCATGTTTATGCTTTTGTCAAGTCTTCATTTCATTTAGATTCATTTTAACCATCGTTAGATTCATCTTTTATTTTTCATACACAAAGTGCTACTGATTCTTTGTTTGTTTCTTTGAACGCAGATTTGCAGCATTAGAGGAGCAGCGAGGAATCTACCTTTACCAACGCAAGCGGCGACGACGTTTTGGTTCGCCCATCTTATATGTGGGCACGCGGAAGAAGGAATTCTGAAACAAGTTGTAAAAGAGCAACATTTAACGCTCCTATCCCCTAAAAAGGAAGGAGACGCATTGTAACACGAATTTGCAAAGCATATCAATAAAAGGGCCGATTTTTATATTGCTTTAATATCTTGTGTTCATGTTCTTCCTTTTTACGCATTTTCAATAACATAGGGTTTAAGCGTTATTTTAGTTTCATTTACATTGCAATTTTAGTTTATCCTTTTTGTTTTCGGAATCTCGTGTTTTCAATTTGTACACTATTTTTCATTATTCTAATGTGCTTATTTTGTTGTCTATTATAGGTTTTGAAGAGCCGGTATCGTGTGCCGACTATTTTTTCTGAAGCGTGGGAGGCGCTAGCTGTGGCTGATTGGGAGTGGCTTGATGCCCTTGGGCTCAAGCAAGTGACTCGACTGGAGCCAGTGATTTGGGATCAGGCCTACCTGATGGCCCTGATCAACTTGTGGGATCCTCAAACTAATACTTTTCATATCCCAATAGGGGAGATGACAGTCACCTTGAAGGATGTCTATCAGATTCTTAGGATTCCAATAGACAGACTGCCAATCAGGACGACATCGCAGGATCAGCGGACAGCGGTGCTGACACGCTGCTTCGGGCATGGGGAGGAGTTGGGGGTGGATGGTCCAGTGGAGAGGGAAGAGATTGACTGCCAGATGAGCAGGATTCTGGTTCGATGGTGGTTTGAGAGGGGGGTTTTGGGAGTGAGGCACGCATTACTTATGGGCCTCATTTCCAACATGCTGCTACCTGACTCGTCAGGTGCGAGGTTCCCGTGGAACCTACTGGATGTGGTCTATCAATTGGTGGAGTGTTCAACACAGGAGCCTTTGGTCATGAGATGGGGACAGATGCTACTGGCACAGCTCTATGGGGAGCTATATGAGGTCCGCCATCAGAGGCGAAAGGGGATTAGCTGCAGCTAACTACTACAGAGCCAGGGTTAGTAGCACATAGCAATGGAGAGGCCAGGGGGGTTATCGTGGACAATGCCGATGGAGATGGAAGATAAGGATATAGGGTACGTGGCTCTGTGGTGGTGGTCATAGGAGTAGGGACAGAGTTAGTGATGGGCACGTGCTATCGGGAACTATGCCGATGCCTTCGCTCGGCTTGCTCCGGGGGAGGTGTTCTGGCGCCCCTATCGGGACTATCCAACCTGTCTTGAGGCTGGAGAGTGGTTTCGGTGGGTATGCAGGGAGCAGTGGCTGATTGGGTGGCATGGGAACAAGTAGGATTTCTTCTCGTACAGTCGGGTGACACAACAGTTTGGGGTGCACCAGGGGTTGTCTGGTGAGCCCGTGGTCTATCGACACAGGGGGGACGAGAGGAATCTAGATCAGCCGGTCATCGTGCCATTGGGCAAGGATTCAGATGCGGTGATCAACGTCCCAGATGTGGATGATGTTGGGACTACTACTAAGTATGATCAGTGGTGGACTCTATGGCGATGGCAGGGAGAGGGGCCACTGGGAGGTGCGGGGGTGGCAGCAGCAGGGGATGATGGTGCGGAGGCACCAAGTGAGGGTTGGGGAGCTCCACTAGAGGAGGTAGACATGGTGGAGGTGGACGACTTGGGCATGGATTTTGGGGCTCCGAAGCATCCGGAGATGCAGGAGGTCCTAGAGCAGTGGGAGCCAGAGCAGGCTACTGTTCCAGAGGCGCCTATGCAGTCGGCCATGGCAGAGGACATGGAGGTAGGGGGCGTGCTAAGAATGCATGATTGGTGGAGCTGCTACAAAGGTGAGATGAGGAGTTGGGGGAGGCTCTGCAAGAGAGGGATCTCTTTGGAGCTCAGCTAGCAGAGCGGGATAACACGTTCGCTGCACATCGACGGGGGGATGGGGACACCAGTGCTGCATAGGAGAGGGATTTCCTACGGACACAGTTGGCACAGTGCAACGATGCAGTAGCTTACTACCATCAATGGGAGGTAGAGTGGTTACAACGGGAGGCAGATTGGTCTCGAAATCAGATGGATATGGAGGGAGAGATTATTCGCCTTGGTGGGCGGTTACCTGAGCCCCCTGGAGGTGGCTCTTCACGTTGAATGAGGGACAGTGGTACTGAGTAGTCAACATAATCTTGTCATAGGCAATTGGATGAGGGAGGCAATAGTAGGCGTGATGCGAGGGCTAGCAACAACCACCCTGAGGGGTCCCATAGGACCCTCACCACAGGGGGTAGTTCCTGTCACACCAATCCTATGTGATCATGGTGGCTGACACCTTAGGCTTGGGGGTTTTGAGATTTTGGATTTTGTGCGGGGTCAGAGGACCATCTCTTTGTAGCCTACGGGAATTTTTTATGATATATATATATATACCGACTTTATTTTTTTTATGCGCATGTGATGGTTTGATTTTATGCACGATGATTGATGAATATGGATGTATGCATGTTAAGTTATGGTGATGAATGCATATGTTGTTGATGAATGCAAATGTTTCTAATTTATATGATATGCAAATGGAATGGATGGATTGAATTTGTGATGTTTGGTAGTCGCACCATAGACTATGTAGAACTTTATGGCTTTTTGTCTTAGGCGATGGCTATGGTGAATAGCTTTTTATGTATACATGTGTTTTTTTTGTTTTTTGTTTTTGTATGGCAAGAATAAAATATAGCAAGTTGGTTTCAAATGTAGTTAAGGTTTTCTGAGACTCAGAGGTTTTAACTAACTAGCCATAATTGTACTTTATCTCACAAGACTTTTTGAACAAGGTATGAATCGGACTTGTTTTGGACCAAGTTATTTCACATCCCGTTGTGTGCAATTGAGTTCATTTATATGGTTTTGGTCAGGATACCGCCAGTGCCAGATAGGCTGTGAACCAAACTTGTATTGAGGATCACCTGATTAGCTCCACTAACTCCTTGGTTGTGTTTAGTCAGATTAATCTATGGTGCTATCGTAGGATACCATAAGTTAGCTCATCCACATGCAAACATTGATCTATGCACAAGTTAATGTGACAGATATATCATCATGCGGGAGGTTTACCACCAGTGACCGATAGGCTATCAACCAAACCAATACTGAGGTTTGCCTCATGACCTGTCGGAATGTTGAGAGTTCCAAGGATTCAAGTTCGACTCCCTTCTTTTCTTCAATTGTATTGGGATACTTGCTCTTTTGTAGTGATAAAAATCACTGTTTATTTTTGTATTATATTTTTCTTTTGAGCAAGGGATTAGGATATGGAGTGATGAGAATCACTATTTTATGTGCTTTTTGATGTATGCACTTTGGTTGGGATGTCAAATTGTTTTTGGAGTTTTGACATTTGCAATTTGTTGATGTTTTGCAACTTTTGAGAACTTGGGATTCTTGGGGAATTGGGTAGGGAAGATGCTTGTCCTTTTGCCAACTCTCAACATTCTTGGGGTCATTCGCATAGGGGGATGAGCAAGATAACCATTTCACTTATGGTGACCTGGATTGCTTTGCATGTTTCATCTTTCGTTCACACAACTTGGGAATGTTTTATGTGTTTTAATTTGTGCTGGGATGCTACGTAACAAGGTGTGATCCAAGTATAATTCTTCCTTCGTAAAATATGTCTGACTTGGTATAGTACGTGGCTAGAAAGCTAATGACGACTGAAATGACAAAAACTCTAGATACATTAGGAAACAACTGACTATGATAGGGAAAAATAGCATGAATGGTGGTTATAGGGGATGAGCTATTGATAAAGCGGAAAAATGTTGAAGATGATGGTTTTGCCAAGTAATGACAGTCTATGGCACTTTGACCTTTATGACCACAAATATGCAATGTATGTATGTGATGCTTAATGCAGCTATATGTTTTTGTGTTTTTGATGGATTGATTTTGTGTGAATATGAAGATGATATGAAAAATAGAGCTCTTTATTTTTGTGACGATTTTGAGCATGTATGGAAATGAGATGCAAATTTTGTTATTTTTTTTTTTGTTTTTTTTTGGTATGGCAAGAATAAAATATAGCAAGTTGGTTTCAAATGTAGTTAAGGTTTTCTGAGACTCAGAGGTTTTAACTAACTAGCCACGACTGTACTTTATCTCACAAGACTTTTTGAACAAGGTATGAATCGGACTTGTTTTGGACCAAGTTATTTCACATCCCCGTGTGTGCAATTGAGTTCATTTATGTGGTGTTGGTCGGGATACCGCCAGTGCCAGATAGGCTGTGAACCAAAACTGTACTGAGGATCACCTGATTAGCTCCACTAACTCCTTGGTTGTGTTTAGTCAGATTAATCTGTGGTGCTATCGTAGGATACCATAAGCTAGCTCATCCACATGTAAACATTGATCTGCGCACAAGTTAATGTGATAGATATATCATCATGTGGGAGGTTTACCACTAGTGACTGATAGGCTATCAACCAAACCGATATTGAGGTTTGCCTCATGACCTATCGAAATGCTAAGAGTTCCAAGGATTCAAGTTTGACTCCCTTCTTTTCTTCAATTGTATTGGGATACTTGCTCTTTTGTAGTGATAAAAATCACTGTTTATTTTTGTATTATATTTTTCCTTTGAGCAAGGTATTAGGATATGGAGTGATGAGAATCACTATTTTATGTGTTTTTTTATGTATGCACTTTGGTTGGGATGTCAAAATTTTTTGGGAGTTTTGACGTTTGCAATTTGTTGATGTTTTGCAACTTTTGAGAAGTTGGGATTATTGGGGAATTGGGTAGGGAAGATGCTTGTCCTTTTGCCAACTCTCAGCATTCTTGGGGTCATTCGCACAGGGGGATGAGCAAGATAACTATTTCGCTTATGGTGACCTGGATTGCTTTGCATGTTTCATCTTTCGTTCACACAACTTGGGAATGTTTTATGTGTTTTAATTTGTGTTGGGATGCTACGTAACAAGGTGTGATCCAAGTATAATTCTTCCTTCATAAAATTTGTCTGAATTGGTACAGAACATGGCTAGAAAGCTAATGACGACTGAAATGAAAAAAACTCTGGATACATTAGGAAAAAACTAACTATGATAGGGAAAAATAGCATGAATTGCGGTTATAGGCGATGAGCTATTGATAAAGTGGAAAAATGTAGAAGATGATGGTTTTGCCAAGTAATGACAGTCTATGGCGCTTTGACCTTTATGACCACAAATATGCAATGTATGGATGTGATGCTTAATGTAGCTATATGTTTTTGTGTTTTTGATGGATTTATTTTGTGTGAATATGAAGATGATATGAAAAATAGAGCTCTTTATTTTTGTGACGATTTTGAGCATGTATGGAAATGAGATGCAAATTTTGTTATTTTTTTTATGATTTTTTTGTGAATTTTCTTGTTTTTGACCAAGCGATTATGGGAATCCTTGGAGCATTTTGGGGATTGACCAAGCGATTACGGAAATCCTTGGAGCATTTGGGTTGACCAAGCGATTGGGGAAATCCTTGGAGCATTTTGGGGATTGACCAAGCGATTACGAAAATCCTTGGAGCATTTTGGGAATTGACCAAGCGATTGGGGAAATCCTTGGAGCATTTTGGGGATTGACCAAGCGATTACGGAAATCCTTGGAGCATTTTGGGGATTGACCAAGTGATTACGGAAATCCTTGGAGCCTTTTGGGTTGACCAAGCGATTATGGGAATCCTTGGAGCGTTTTGGGGATTGACCAAGCGATTACAAAAATCGTTGGAGCATTTTGGGTTGACCAAGCGATTATGGGAATCCTTGGAGCGTTTTGGGGATTGACCAAGTGATTACGGAAATATTTGGAGCATTTTGGGGATTGACCAAGCAATTACGAAAATCCTTGGAGTTTTTTGGGGATTGACCAAGTGATTATGAAAATCCTTGGAGTGTTTTGGGGATTGACCAAGCGATTACAGAAATCCTTGGAGCATTTTTGGGATTGACCAAGCGATTACGGAAATCCTTGGAGCATTTTGGGGATTGACCAAGCGATTATGAAAATCCTTGGAGCATTTTTGGGATTGACCAAGCGATTACGAAAATCCTTGGAGCATTTTGGGGATTGACCAAGCGATTACGAAAATCCTTAGAGCATTTTGGGTTGGGCTATGGCTCTTCTAAACATGGAATGGCCGCAAATGACTGATGTTCAAGGGTTCTAGTTCCTTGATTCCATTAAGAGAGGCTAGCCGGTATGTTCCAGGTCCTATTTTGCTATCAATGACATAAGGACCTAACCAGTTTGCCACGAAATTGTCCCTGAGATGGGATGACAAACTAGAGTTTTGTTGGTTTTCTTTCAAGACCAAGTCACCGACCTGAAAGTCCCTCAAGTGCACTTTCATGTTGTATGCTTTCTTAAGTCGCTCTTGATAGATACGTAAATGCTCGAGGGCATTAACGTGTCATTCATCAAGCAACGTAAGCTGGTCTAACCGAGCCTACCATGTAGTATCATCATCGATGAACTCTTGCATTGATATGCGTAGGGAAGGAATTTCCAACTCGAGAGGCATGACAACCTCGGAGCCATACACGAGCAAAAATGGAGTTGCCCTAGTGGGTGTCCAAATTCTAGTGCGATAGGCCCACAGGGCAAGTGGGATCTGAATGTGCCAATCCTTATGATTGTCTGTGACTATCTTTTTAAGGATGGCAACTAGCATTTTGTTCGACGCCTCTGCTTGCCCATTTGCTTGTGGATAATAGGGTGTCAAAAAACTATGCTGAATTTTGTACTTTGTGGTCAAAGCACGCACATATTTGTTCTTAAATGACGTCCCATTATCCGAGATTATCTTGGATGGAATACCAAAATGACATATGATGTTATGCAAAATGAACTCCACAATGCGAGGTCCAGTCATAGAGGTAAGCGAAACTGCTTCCACCCACTTGGTGAAGTACTCTATGGCCATGATGATAAACGTGTGACGACCTGATGATGTAAGGGAGATCTTTTCGATTAGATCTAGGCCCCACTGCAAAAAAGGCCAAGCCGATTGGATCGACTGCAAGGCCTAGGAAGGTATGTGTGTCAAATTAGCATGGTGTTGACACTTCATGCACTTCCTGACATATGCGCAACAATCTCGCTCTAAAGATGGCCAATAATAGCCCATGCAAAGAATGCACTTTGCGATGGCCATACCATTGAAGTGACCAATGCATGTACCATCGTGCACTTGGGTGATCGCCCAAGTGGACTCTTGCTGGTCCAAGCATCGAAGGAGGATCCCTTCATAGCTGTGATGGTACAAAATGTCTCCTAACAAGACATGCTTTGCCGCTTTCTGCTTGAATGCACGTTTTGCGGCATGCATCAATCCAAGTGGGAGGTTACCTAACTTGAGGTAGTCCCTGATGGGTGAATACCAATCCTGCTGATCAGAAGCCTCGATGGTATGAACAACTAGTCCCTCTTGAAGTTCATCCCTAGCAAAATCTGAGCGGGAGAGAACTTGTAAGAATAGCGTTGTGTTGCTATTAATGGGAGTAGGGGAGAACAAGGACCCCCAGTTGGCATGATTCAAAAAATCATGGATTCGAGAGAACCTGTCCATGGATGGCTCAATCTGGATCGAGTGGATTCTTGGTGTTAAATCAGAGCGTGCTCGCTCCATCATGGATTGAGATAGTGTTTTGACTTGAATGGTGGTCATATCACCAGAAATGTCTTGCGAGATTAGGGACCCCAAAGAGGCCATAGTGTCCACAAAATGATTCGATGACCGAGGGAGTGCCTCGATGTCGTACCATTCAAGCTTTGCCAGGAATTTATCCACTAGGGCTTTGTAGGCCTGCAGAACTGGGCATTTGCATTGGAATACCCCTTTGACTTGGTTGAAAATTAATAGCGAATCACCAAAGATGTTCAATCATTTAATGTTCATGGTGATTGCTATCTGAAGACCTATGAGCAAGGCTTCATACTCTGCATTGTTGTTGGTGCATGGGAAATTTAATTTAAATGACAGGGGCATAGGAGCACCCTGAGGTGTGAAGAATACTATTCCCGTGCCACCGCCTTGCTCACATTTAGAACCATCAAAAAATAGGGTTATGTCGGCCTGTGACTCGAGCTCATCGAATCTGGCGATTCTGAGACATGGAAGACCCCATCATCGGGTAGTTCTATGACCAAAGGCTGATCGTCTTCAAGAGGAGCCTCTGCTAGTTGATCGGCTATGACCTGACCTTTTATGGATTTCTGTCCAATAAATTCTATGTCAAATTCCATCAACAACATGATCCATTTTGCCGTGTGACTACTATGATAAGTACGACTCATCATGTATCACAATGGATTCTCCTTAGACACAACATACGTCTTGTTGCTCAGCATGTAATGGCGTAGCTTTTTGGTAGCAAACACCACTACCAAGCAGAGTTTCTCAACGTATGCATAGTTAAGCTCATAGCTGACCAGGGTGCAGCTAAGATAGTAAGTAGCCTATTCTTTGTGAAGTTCATTCTTTTGGGCTAACATGGCTCCTAGTGCCACCTCAATAGCTGAGATGTATAGGTAGAACAACACTCCTGGTCTAGGTGGTGCCAATACTGGCGGCGAAGCCAAGTATTGTTTAATGTCATCGAAGGCTGACTGGCACTCGTCATCCTAGTGAAATGCTACCCCTTTGTGCAACAACTTGTTCATTGGTCGGCACTTGTCAGATAGCTACGCTATGAAGCGCTTGATCGACTTGACCTTTCCCTGCAGGCTTTTGAGCTGCTTGATGGTTGTTGGGGGTAGCATTTCAAGGATTGCCTTGACTTTGTTTGGGTCCACCTCGATACCTCATTTTGAGACTATGAAACCCAAGATTTTTCTAGATGTGACGCCAAAAATGCACTTCTTGGGATTCATTTTGACTTTATGCTCCATGAGGCGATCGAGGATCTTGCTTAAGTCACCGAGATGATCCAGGCACAACAGATATTTGGCCAACAAATCATCCATGTAATATTCCAAAGTCTTATGCATGTAATCATGGAAGATGTACGTCATGGCACGTTGGTAGGTGGCGCCAGCATTTTTAAGGCCAAAAGGCATGACCTTATAACAAAATGTCCCCCAAGGCATTGTGAACGCCATTTTTAGTTGGTCCTCAAGATTGATACAAATTATGATTGTATCCCGAGAAACCATCCATGAGGGAAAGCATTTCATGACCTATTGTAGCGTCTACCAAGGCATCGATGCTTGGTAAGGGAAAATCATCCTTAGGACTCGCTTTGTTTAGATCTCAAAAATCAGTGCATATGTGAATCCTCCCGTCAGGCTTCTTGACGGGCACCATGTTGGACAACCATGGTGGATAATCCATGCAGATGACAAATTGTGCATCCAACATATTTTGCAATTCATCTTTGACCATTAAGGCCACTGTTGGGTGCATCTTGCATAGTTTCTGCTTAACTGGCTTGACTTTCGGGTCAAGTGTTAGATTATGCGTGACTAGCTACGGGTCTAGTCCCGGCATGTCTATGTATGACCATGCAAAAACCTCCTTCTTCTCTTTGAGAAGGGCAATGTAGTCGGCTTGCTCTTCGAGGGATAAACTTACCCCTAGCTTGATGATCTGTGGATTCATTGGATCTGAGCCGATGTCTACGTCAGTCGTCTCCTCGATCGACATGTGGGATCCGTCTTCCAACTAATGTGGAGTTGGGATCAGGTGGATATCATTTGCTGAGTTTAGATCATCATTAGGAACCTCGGGTCCCTCTTCAGCATGGCAGATATCCTGAGTTGGCCTAGGGGTAAAATGGAGCATTTCACTGAAAGGCCAGTACTCGGATGGGGATGGAGGGGAATCGACGCGATCCCAGTCTATGGCATCTATGTCTAGATACAATGACTGTGCCGGATCGGTCGGGTTTTGGATGGGGGTGGTTAAGTCAATGGAGATCATGTTGATGAGATGATTTTGACCTCCATTACCGTGGGTGTGGTTACTCGAACATCCTAGATGCTCTCTATGCTCTGGATCTGGCTCTAGGGGGACGGGCACGAATGGATCGGCCCTATGTGCAGATAGGAAGACAGGGTCTACCCTCGGCACTAATGTCACTATAGGGTCTCTGGGTGGAAGGTGCTCTTCGTATGCCCAGAGTAGCGGATCCAACACTTGGTCCCACCGTGCTGGGTCTACGTACCACTCATGCCCTGGCACTATGTTCATCTGTTCAAATATGTCGTTAATCTCCAAGGGGCACCGATGCTGCATCTACCGCATGTGATTAAGATATGCCATTTCTGTCTCATCTTCGTAATCACTATCAGAGATCCGAAAGCCCTCATTGGCTTTGAAAACTATTTGAGGCATTATAGGCTCGTCCTATTCAAGAAAATTAATCTGGCCCCATTGTGGTTGTTCCACTCTCTATGGGGGGACCTGATTCTCTTGACGCGGCACTGGCTCGATTGGAGCCTCTAGAGGGAACATTGTCAAGAGGCTCTCTTGATAGTCATCCATGGGGATCACTTGAGAGTGATCGCTATCTGATTCGAAGGGGTCATATGATGTTGGTTCATACTCTGACTCATCCTCCGAAGATCCCTCTTGACACTGTCTATAACCTCCTTGAAAATGAGCTCTCGAGCTTTCTCCTCTCTTGAGCGAAGGGAAGGGATTACTAGAGCCAACAAGGTTGATTGCCGTTAATGGGAGATAATCCCTCAATGTATATGTGGTGTTAGGGTTGGCATATGGATCTGATGCCAATGCCCCCTTGTTGCCTATCCCTAGGCCTTGCATGTTCTCCACCAAGATGTCCAAGGGTAGGGGGTGGTTGAACCCTACTCCTGACTTGTCATATGGCATTTGGTATCTTTGTTGGCAAAGAACATGTATCCCTTGCTCATATCGGCCTAACCCATATCCGTGCCAATTGCATTGGCCAAGGTATCTTAGAGCAAAGTCTGGGTTAGACAAATAGTTGACATTCTCAGCAAAAGGCTCTTCGTCTTCGTCCTCTTGCATGCATGGTGCAACGCCATGATCAAGGCCCCCATACACAAAGTTTGTCTGGTTCGGCGGGTAGCCTAGGGGAACAATAGTGCCAATGGGGAGTCGAGGTCTCCCCATGTCCTGCATGGATTCTAGTGTGGGTGTTGCTACAATATTCTACACCAGATACTCCCCCAAGCCCGTATTGGCCATTTCAATGGTGATCGTTGGTGGTTGAGGGGGAGGGAATGGAAGTTCTCCTTGAGTCCACTCCATGTCGGGTGGACTAGGAGCCTCGACTTCCATCCGGCTAGGCATCTCCTCAGTAGAGATAGTTGATACTGATGGCAGTGTCTCTTCCAAAGGTTTTGCCTCTTCCAGGGGTTCCTTCCCTTTGTCCTTCTATTTGGCCCCCAAATATGGTGTCGTTGGTGGAGGTCCAGATGATGAAGATGAACCCGGCTGGGATTTTGAAGAACTTGTTAATGGGGATGCCTACGAAATCGAACCCTGTTTAGATGGATTTAGCTGGAAATCCAAATGCGTTGATGGTAGGGTCGATTGCGACATCAGACTGCACCACATTACAATACTTGAAGGGTTCCAAGTCCACCAGGACTACATGCACCTCCCCTTCAAATGTATACTTTAAACATTGGTGAGCTATCGAAGGGACACACTTCATGTCCCTGATCCATGGCCGGCCCAACAAGATGTTGTAGGCCATCTCACCTTCCAATACGTGGCACAATGTGGGTATGGTATTTTGTCCCACTTGGATTGGTAGGACTATTGTGCCGACTGTCGAGCAGATTGCATCATTGAATGCTCACAGAGTATAGGTGGAAGCTGTGATATGGGATGCGGGCAACTTCAAATGTTTGAGAGCCATAGTTGTGATGATGTTGTTGGACGAGCCAGTGTCTATCAACACCCTCTTGTATGGGATCCCATTGACCCACGCGATAACGTGCAGGGGTGGATCCACCATGTCATCAGTCATCGATCTCAATTCGTCTTCTCGAAATGTGATGACTAGATCAGTGCATCGTTTCACATGCCCCATGAAGTTGTTGAAAGAATTTGTCTCGTGGGGCTGCAACTCGATGGCTTTCAAAATCTCCATTAGAGCTTCTCGATGGGGCGTAGATTGTTGTATAAGCTCGTATATGGAGAGCCTAGCCGAGGTGGTCCTCAAAATCTGAGTTAGTTTGGTCCGAAGTGTGGCCACCGGCTTAGGCGAAGGAGGTTGTGCAAGGTGTTGTTGTGGTTGCGAAGTTGTTGGCACCTCTCCTGCCACTACCGTAGGAGCATTCGTGCTCGGATACCTCTTGTTTCGAGTCACTATACTGATCATCCCTACATATCCCTGCATGGGGTAATTTTGTGTGACCTCGTTAACCTATAGGGTCTTTTCCTGTAGAGCATGAGTAGGCAAGGGGTCTTTGAAGACCTCCATTTGTTGATTGCTTGGTGCGACAGGATTATCCATCGCTAGTGTCTTGTTATCAATCAGGTCTTGCACCAAGCCCTTAAATTTCCAATAGGCATTTAGGTCATGTCCCTGCTACCTATGGAACCTACAATACAAGTCCTCTCTATACCCCTTAGGCTTGGGTGTGTTGGGATCTATAGTCTGAATCTCTTGTAGGTTGATCAAGTTTGTCGCTAACAAGCGGTCAAACAAGGAGTCCCTGGACTCGTGTAGGGTGTGAATTGTCGCCTAGGGTGACGCTGCTGACCTTGTTCTTGCCTCTAATTTTCTCTTTCATAGTTGTTAGGAGGCACTACCTGATAGTTAGCCTTTTGAGGCTATGTTGCTTGTGCAGGCTTAGGGACATTGATAGCAACTTGGTTAACCATAGCGGGTTTTTGTTGCGTGGTCCCAGCTTTAGTGTTTTTAGTCCACTCTTTTTTCTTAGGTTTGGCTATCTCACCATCCTATATTTTGATCTCTTCAATGATCCTGGCTTGTGCTAGAGATTCTTCTAGGGTGGCATATTGCTGCAGCTGCAATAGCATAGAGATCGATCTCAGACAACTCTTGGAGAACATCTGAGTGAGGTCGGACATAGGAGGGAGGTAGGGTAGCTTCGAAAGCAATGTCCTCCATCGATTCCCATATGCCGCCATGGTCTCCTCCTCATACTGCCTGAGGCTGGCTAAGTCACTCAGTGATGCCTTCTTCTTGGTATTGAAGGTGAAGAATTCGAGGAACGCATCCACTAACTGATCTAAATTGTTAATGCTGTGCTTTGGTAATTGAGTAAACCAATCCAAGGTAGGGCCTACAAATGTGGTTATAAATGTTCTCAATAACAAAGCATCATTGTCCTGAATGTCGAAGCATTGGCTCAGGAACCTCGTCACATGCTCTTGAGCATCCTCCTCACCTCTAAAGGTTGCCAAATGAGGTAGCTTAAAGTGTTCAGGGTAAGGAGGTGCTGGCACTGACGGATGCACAAGATGATTGTGGAGCTGGCATAAAGTGGGCTTTTGGGGCCCAAAATTTTTGGTCTCCATAGACTCCAAACACTCTAGCAGCGCTTTATATGCATTTGAGGATTTGATTTCTTCCTCTTTAGTTTCCTCCTATTGTGGATTGTGGGAGACTTGAGGCCTCTGGAGGGGTGGCCGGATGGCAACTCCTTCGCCTAGGTAGGGCATTTCAGCCCGCTCTTCTTCTTGCTCGTACTCCTCGTAAGCTTCCTGAGGAGTCTCTGGGCGAGACCTATGACCTTGGGTGGGTCCCCGTGGAGGGTACCCATCATTTTTCTAGGGAGTGGCCTCCGATCAGGTCTAGGAGGTCTCGGAGGTGGCACTTGGTAAGGTCGCAGAGACCTATCTCGCACCAAGGGGTTGCGCCTCGCATATGGTTCCACTCTTTGGGTGCGAGGGGTTGGGACCCTCTCAAGCATCGGGTTATGGAGCAGCTCATCTGTTTGGCACCTAATGTGCTCTTTGCTAAGGTGATATAGATGCTCTAGCTACTGTTGGTCTTGCTCAAGCCACGTGATCTGCGCTTGGTGGGCGACATGTCTGGCGACTGCCAGGTCAATTTGTTTCGCCATCCTGAGCCTAGGAGGCCTGGATGCCTCTCCTATGCACTTACCCCGGTCTCGATGATCCGATATCTCAATAGGTTGCTTCCATCTATCGAGGTTGGTGGCATTTACCCGAGGCTCTGGCCTTAGTGGGTGATCATGGTATCTAGATGGTGCGGAAGTGCATGGCCCCCATGTTGTATATTGCTCTTAAGGAATGTAATCATCTTCCTTGTGCTCTCTTTCATATGTGTGAAAGGGGCGGGCAGAGTTAGCTCGCCCTACTTGAAGGGCCTCATGCCCTAGATTTTTTCTATTGGTTCTAACCGTGATGGGGGGCAAAGGGGAGATGCCATCATCATGTGGCCTCTCCTCATGGAAACTATGTCGCTCTAGCGCTTCATCGCATGGTGGCCACTCATATCGAGCTTCTAGGGGAGCCTTTTTATCTATGTTGAGTGCCACATGTAAGGACTCTTCCCGAAAGGGGCTATGATGGACGGGCGTGTCCCTCAAAGGGGTGTCCCTATAATTCCATCTTGACATGGAAGGATGCAGACTCTCTTGCGGGTCAGGCCACCAAGGCGGTATGACTAAGTCCTTAGGGCTATAGCGGAGGCGACTTGTGCCCCCTTGTACACTTTCCATAGCTTTCGCCCTTGATTGGGCTTGGCTACGTGTGTACACCATGGTGGTGCTTTCCTACAAGCTATGCAGATTTTTATCTCTTTTTATGAAATTTTTATGCTACACTAAATAGAAATGATCATACACACACACAAGTAGTGATTATCTCGTTTAAATATTGAAAGTGTGTCCTAGACCTGGTTTAGTGTGTTTTTTATTTTTGTTTTTGTTTTTGTTTTTTTTTTTAAGGTTTTTGAAAAGAACTTTTAAATGCAAATGATGGCTCTTATGACTCCCATAGATGGTCGCCCCTTCGATATACCATTTCCAGGCCGATATACCAACCTCTCTATATACCCGCCCTTACGTGAGGGAAACTATAGGTATGTGAGAGTAGATGGTACGTGGAACGTAGGCGGTACGAAAGGGGAATCGCCATGTTTATGACACCTACCATATAAGACTTATCCTCGTGCACTGGGAATAACCCCAGCTACACTCGATCAGCTTTCGTCAAGATTTACATCTAGCAACAGTTGCAATCGGGGTAATGGATGCAAGATTCAAGCCAAGGTGGTGATGAAATCCACCATTGGTCTTGATCAAGGGCTGGGGTTTTACGACCAACGCCTTGGTTTTAATTTGCCACGTGGTGTGTGGGGTTCTTTTTATTTTGCAAAATGGAAACAAGGGAGCAGCAAAAAGGAAAAATTTCCCTAAGCAAGCAAGTACCTTAAAACAAAAAACTGAAGACAAAAATAGACAAGAAAAATTCAGAATCCTTACCTCGTCTCTGCCCAAATCTGTCGGTTCTAAGTTTCTTATCGAAGACTACATAGAAAAAAATTTGTCCCAGGGGGGAAAAAATTACAGAATTGTATTTGTCACAGGGTGGGGCGAATTCCCATTCATCCTTGGGTAAGACGAATTACAGCTTTGTATCCGCCTCCTGATGGAACGAACAACAGTCAACGTGTGAAACTCAACACCTACAAGCAAAAAAAACAAACAAGTTTGGATCAGATCTCTGATCTTAAAAACAAAGGACAAATTCCCACCATGATCGCCACTGAAAGCATGAGGATACAAAAACAAGAAAGGAAAGACTCCAAGCACGATGCAAAAAATGAAACTAAGCTTAACACTGAATCCTACGAATTAAAAATGCATGAAATGGAGAAAGCATGAATTGAAACCCAAATGAAATAACAACCCTTCTATTTTATTGATGTATTTCACAACTCGGTTACAATTCGCATCCTCCCTTTTCAGGGGCGAGGAGCGTTAAATCTATCTCTTGGTTACATCCATGGATATCCTTCCTTCTTTCACGTGCCCACATGTAATATGGGCGGACCAAAATGTCACCGCTACTTGTGTCTACGAATGTTGATTCCTTGCTACTCCTCCAATGTTCTAGTCCTACGTTCAAAGAAACAAAAGATAATCAATAGCACCTGCGGATAAAACAAAGCATGCAATCCCCAAGCCTACGATAAATGAATGAGAAAAATGAATTAAACTATGACTAAAATGAATCCAAATGCTCTAAAAATTTGATATGAGCATCAGGACATCACCAGGAGGGCACTGCAAAAAGAACAGTCAAGAAATTCCTCATCGATTTGAATTCGCTCTGGGGCGGGACGAATTCACCTGCAACAAAATGTCGAAAAGGTACTGTCCCAAATGTTTGGCCTAGAGAGCTCCAAAAGACCTAAAAACTTGGGGTTAGCTAATTGGGGGTATTTTGGGAAGACCCATATGGTCGGATTTTCCCAATTTGGCCTCCATTAGCAGGAATTTGGTGATGCTACCTGCAAGTTAGTGAAAGCGAACGAATATAGAAACATGATCAAAATTGTTCAAAACGAGATGAAATTTAAATGACAACCTATCTAAGCATCATAGAATTGAATGCAAAAAACAAAAATGATAGAAATAAAAATCTGCCATAGATTCCCAATCATTCCTAAAAGGGACGATTAGGCTTGCAACAGTGTGGAGCACCCGGGTGGGCTGCCCACCGTTTGGGGCTTGATTTCGGCACCAATCCACTTGGGATGGGTCCAAAATCTCTTACAAGGTGTTGTCGACAAATTGGGTGGTATTATATGGCCAAATATTAGGTTTTGGGCTCAATATTTGACCTTCCAATAGTCACCCAATGACCTCCTCTCTAAAAGAGATCAAGGATGTAGAAGGCACAAATCACACAAGGATGTATGGGGAAATAAAATGATAGCACTTCGTTGCTCCAAATTGCTCTTACTCTGTGTGTCTTGGGATGAGGAAACTCATCAATTTATAGACCTGGAGGTCTTTTGGGATGAGCATGCAGAGGTGCCACATGGCAGCCATGCCCTTCTAGGGGAGGGAAGATTCCTCCCTGATTAGGGGCTTCATGACTACCCCTGTAACAACCTCTAACGCTCAAAAACGCTCACCCATGCTCCCATGAACTGAAGGAAGCATTAAGTGGTAGATCCGAGCTGCCATTTGCCAAGATTTGACTTTTTGCCCATCAAACCTACAATTCGCCCCACCCTAGGGCGGATTTGGAATTCATCCTAGGGTGGGGTGAATCCCAGTTTGAATTCGTCCTTGGGTGGAACGGATATTGAGAAAAGTGCCTGAAGGTGCCAAAATGATTTTTGACCTTCCAAAACTACTGTGAGAGTGTTTAGGACCACTGTTTAACCTCTGGGGGCTGCCCTTGGGGCTGTGTGTGTCAATGCGATCAGTGTTTATAGTCACATAATCAGATTGGTGTTGTTTTGGTGTCTACACTTCCAATAATCACCCAATAACCTTTGATGTTGTGCGAAAGAGAGATATCCTATGAACGTAGCTGGCACAGCATGACGATGTAGTAGCTCCACCAATCGTGCATTCTCAGCATGCACCCATGCCTTCGTGTCCTCCAAAATTGCCTGAGGCCTTGCCATATCTAGAATAGCAGCCTACTTTGGCTCCCACTACTCTGGGATGTCCTGTGTCTCCGGATGATCTGAAACCCCAAAATCCCCCATAAAATCATCCTCAACCTCCACCATATCCGCATCCTCCAGCGGAGCTCCCCAATCATCTCCTGGTGCCTCTACACCCTCATCACCTGCTACTGCTGCCTCTGCACCGCCTAGAGGCCCTTCACCTCGCCATCGTCGTAGTGTCCACCACTACTCATACTCAATGGTAACCCCGACGTCATCCATGTCCAGGGCATCAATCGCTATATCTAGATCCTCACCCAGTGACGTGATGACTGACCAATCCAGAGTCCTCTCATCCCCCTAGTGTCGATAGATCACGGGCTCCCTAGACGACCCCTGATGCACCCCAAAATATCATGTAACTCAGTTGTATAGGAAGAACTCTTGCTCGGTCCCATGCCGCCCAATAAACCACCACCCCTTATGAACCTGCTGGAGCCACTCTCCAGCCTCAGGCTAGGTTGGACAGTCTCAGTAGGGGTGCCATAACACCTCCCCTGGAGTAAGCCGAGCAAAGGCATCGACATAGTGCCCTACGACACCTGCCCATCATCGACTTTGTCCCTAATCCTCTGATCGTCGCCATAATGCCCTGTACCTGATCTCTCGGTCTACCATCTCTGCCTGAGTCGTCCATAGTAGCCTAACCGACCTCTCCACTACTATGTGCTACCAAGACCAACACTGTAACAAGTAGCTGCAACTGATCCCCTTTCGCATATGACAACGAAACTCGTACAACTCATCATAGAGCTATGCCAGTAGTGTCTGTCCCCATCTCATGATCAGGGGTGCCTCCGTCGGACACTCCACCAACCCAAAAACCACCTCCAGTAGGTTCCAAGAGAACCTCACACCCGAAGAGTTGGGTAGCAGCATGTTGGAAATGAGGCCCATCAGAACGGCATGCCTCGCTCCCAACACTCCCATCTCCCACCACCATCGAACCAAAATATTGCTAATCTGGCAGTCACCCTTTGATCTTGTGGAATCATCCAAATCGGCAATCTGTCTAGCAAAATCCAAAGAATCCGATAGACATCCTCCAAGGTCACAGTCATCTCCCCTATTGGGAGATGGAAGGTGTTGGTCCGAGGCTCCCATACGATGATCATGGCCATCAGATAGGCCCGATCCCTGACCATAGGCTCCAGTCGAGTCACTTGCTTGAGCCTAAGGGCATCAAGCCAATCCCAATCAACCAAATTCAGTGCCTCTCACACTTTAGTGAAAACCATGGGCACACGGTACCGGCTCTTCACAACCTGCAAAAGAAAATAACACAAAAACATTAAAACATTGAAAAACTGTACAAAAAGTCATAAAAAGGTACAACCAACAACAAAAAAATTAACAAAACATTATTTGTCAGTTCTAGGGTTTTAACTCTAACTGATAACTTGAAAAACAAACAACAAAAATTCAAAAATTAATTTGTCAGTTCTAGGGTTTTAACTCTAACTGATAAATTGCAAAACAAACAACAAAAATTCAAAAATTAATTTGTCAGTTCTAGGGTTTTACCTCTAACTGATAGATTAAAAACAAAAAAATTACAAAATAATTGTTTGTCTCTAACCTAAGTTTTAATCTTTGTTCCATTAGGGTTAAGCACAGTTTTTTAAGTTATGTTCTAAACTAAGTTTTTCAGCTAAGTTTTAAACTAAACTTTTGATATTTTTTTACCTAGGGTTCACCTACATTTCAACTTAGTGTTAATTTTTGATAGTTTAAGGTTCCATTTTAAACTGGCAAAATACAAAAACAAAAAACATTGTGGTTTTCCAAAACTGTAACAAACAACCAATGACGAGGAAGAGCACTCACTGGTCTCGCTTCGGCTCCGCCGCTCGAGGATCTAGTCCGTGAACTCATGGTGGCAAGAAAAAATTGGTAGCACTTCGCTTAGCAGAATTGACCTCCTCCTCCTCAGATCTCCAAATCGCCAGGAAAAAAAAATGCAAATGAGCCCAAAAAATTCAAAAACATCAACAATTGCACAAAATGCACAAAAAATAGCACACAAACTGTCCAATCAGAGTGCTTTTGAACCTCACATTCTGGGCATGCAAAATCGATGTCGGGGTCACAAATCCTCACTATCCCACTCCCTAAGAAAGCTACCATAGTTGTACCGCTCCATGGGAGGATGGATTTTCGAGAATTTCATCCCCAAACGACGTCCCAAAACGGGTCAAAACCCACCCAAAAATAGTAATAACATTGTCGAACGAAGGCGCATTTGTGCCTGACATTCTTGGCATCCAAAATAGACATTGGGGTTACAAATTTTCACTATCCTACTCCCTAAGAAGGCTACCATAGCCGGACCACTCCATGGGAGGATGAATTTTTGCCAATTTTAGCTCCAAAATGCATCACAAAATGGGTTCAAACCCACCAAAAACAAGTTAGAATGTTTGGAAACTGCTTTCACATTCAACGGTAAAAAATTGAAGGCACCCTTACTAAGTCATCTTGGGTCAAGCGACTCGTCACTTTTCTCATGTTGGTCATTCCCTCATCGATTCGTCGCTTGAGGGGGTAGTCACACTTAGTCACCAATCAACAAAAACATACCCAATCATGGAAATGACACGCATTCAAAGGATCATTGACAAAGACAATCACGCTCCTGCTTGGGGCAGCAAACAAGCAATAGTCACAAGCTGATCAAACACTTGGCATTCATGAATCATGAACTCAAGGTTCCCATAGACAAAAGGTTGCGCCCTTTGCCTATTCATGATTGATCAATGTCCAAGTTCAAGTAACACCTCACTGAACAAGGTTAACACTTGAATTAAACTCCTTAGCTCTTTAGAAGCAAGGATTCAAGAATGCGTGCCCTTTCCATACTTGGGGCATCAAAAGTTGGTTAGGTTATTGAGAAACCCTAATCATTAGTGCTTTGGTTATCTATTTTTGCTCGATGCTATGCCTTGCACAATGCATCCCAAAAAGGGGCATCTGTAGACACCAAAAAAACACCAATCCGATTATGTGACAACAAGCGCTAATCGCATTGACACACAGCTCCCAGGGTAGCCCCTAGAGGTTAAACAGTGGTCCTAACCACTCCCAAAAGCAGTTTGGAAGGTCAAAGGTCAATTTGGCACCTTTTTGGCACCTTGCTCCCTGCTCGTCCCACCCTGGGATGAATACAAACTAGAATTCATCCTACCCAGGGACGAATATGATCATTCACCCCAGGGTGAGGCGAATAGAAGGTTTGACTGGCAAAAAAAGTCAAACCTCGACAAGTCCGCCAGTTAACTGCAGCTTCAGGCCATGCAATTGTGAGGAATGACTTCAAATCAAGGAGAAAGACTTCAGTCATGCATGTCTTTGATTTTTAGAGGCCTCATGCAAGGAGACTCTAAATCAAGGAATAATATTTTCCCTAAATTAGGACATGCAACTCTAGTGGCGCCCTCGCATGCGCAATTCAAACAGAGAGACCCTAGGTCTATAAATTGGTGAGTTTTCTCACCCAAAAGATATATAGAGAGGGAGAATTTGAGCAACGAAGTGCTGCTAATTTACATACCTACTTGCGATTTGTGTCTTTCACATCCTTAATCTCTCATTCGAAGGGGAGGTTATTGGGTGGTCATTGGAAGCACAAATCTAAGCCCAAACCCAAAAATTTGGCCACAATATTCCACAAAATTTGTTGAAATAACCCCATAAGAGGTTTTTGACCCATACCAAGTGGATTGGTGCCGAAACAAAGTCCCAAACAATGGGCGTCCTGCCCCCGGGTGCTCCCCAAGCTATCGCAGTTCTAAATGCCCCACCCCGGGATGAATAGAAATATGTGGTAGATTGATCTAATTTTTATTTTGCATTTTATTCTAGGTTATTCAAATATGTTGTATTTTAAATTTCACTTCATTCTGTCAAGTTTTGATTATGCTTTTATCATTTCTCGCCTTTACTAACATGCAGATAGCGCCATCATATTCTAGGTGATACAAGATAAATTGGAGAAATCTGACCATCTGGGTCATCCCAAAATACCCCCAATTAGCTAACCCCAACTTTGCAGATCATTTGGAGCTTTTTGGATAGGACATTGAAGAGGGTGATTTCTGATAAATTGTTATAGGTTTATTCGTCCCGCCCCGGAGCGAATACAAATCTGTAAGGAATTTCCTGACTATTATTTTTGCAATGGTTTTCTGGCAACATATTCATGCTTCTATCAAATTTCTAGGTCGTTTGGATGTCATTTAATTATCGGTTTAACATTTTCATGCATACACTAACAGTAGGCCTTGGGAAATACATGTTTTATTCTATCTACAGGTGCTACTAATATTTTATGTTTCCTTGAACACAGGTCTTTGACATCAGAGGAGCAGGAAGGAGTCAAAAATCATATACACAAGTGGTGGCAACATTTTGGTCCACCCATCTTACATGTGGGCACGCGGAAGAAGGATTGCTATCCATGGATGTGATAAGAAACATAGTTGACGCTCCTATCCCCTAAAAAGGAAGGAGACGTATTGTAACACACTTTAAAAAGCATATCAATAAAGAGGGCCAAATTCTATATTGCTTTTATCTTGTGTCGATTCGTCTATTTCCTTTCTTTTTATGCATTTTTCAATATATAGGCTTTTAGCGTTAAGTTTGGTTTTAAAAGCATCGCACTTGGCAAATTCATTTTTTGTTTTTGTATCCTCGTGCTTTCACATACATTGCATATTTTCTAGGTCATACAAGTCAAGAGCACCATAGACTGTAATTGCTCGGCAAGTCCATCATCTTCCACCTCCAATCCATTTTATCAATGCATACATCCAGAATAACACCATCCCCATTTTTAGCATAGTCAGTTGTCTCCTAATGTATGTAGGGTTTTCGTCATTCAGTTGTCTTTAAATTTCTAGCCAAAAACTATATAGAGTTAAACAAATTTTACAAGGGAATAGTTTTACTTGGACCATGCCTCATTATGTAACATCCCTACACAAGTTACAACACATAAAATAATTCCCAAGTTGTGTGAACGCAAGAGACACCTACAAAGCAATCTAGGGTACCATAGGTGAAATATCAGCCTGTTCATACCCCTGTGCAAATGGTTCAAGAGTGCTAATAATTGAAAAAATGACAAGCTCTTCCCCATAAATCCCCCTCATAAATAGTGGTTTTCACCACTACCAAAAATCCCAATCACCATTGGTCCCTAAAAGTTGTAAGGATTCCTACTACCCGTCCCTGCTAAGGATGGGTAGTCATCCCCAAGGCCTAAAAGGATCAATGAACATTCAAAAACAAAATCCCCACAAACCATCATCATGATCATCTCCAATCACCTTTGATCCCCAAAGTCATAAGGATTCATACTACATGCCCCTGAAAAGGATGGGTAGTCATCCCCAAGGCCTAAAATATCAATGCCCTTAGTTCATAATCTCCATAATCCCCTTTGGTTCCCAAAGTCATAAGGATTCGTACTACACGTCCCTCAATAGGATGGGTAGTCATCCCCAAGGCCAAGAGGATCAAAGACATTCACATGCCAAAAACCTACAAGCTCAACCTTACCACACTCAAAATGCAAACTCAAATAACAGTGGTTATCACCACTATTCAAAATCCTTGCTCAAAAAAAAAAAACAAAGAGAAAAATAAACAGTGATTTTCATCATTATGTATATGAGCAAGTATCCTAACACGTTGAGAAAATAATAGATTCCTGAACTTGAATCCTTGGAATTCTTAGCATTCGAAAACCATCTAGGTGATCCTCATTACGGGTTTGGTGGACAGCCTACCTAGCAATGGCGGTATCCTAAATGCATGACGATATGTCTCTCACATTAACTTTGCATGCGAGAAGACCAATTTTTGCATGTGGATGAGCTAGCTTATGGTACCTTAGATTGTCCCATGGATTAATCTTACTAAATACGACAACGAAGTTAGTGGAGCTAATTAGGTGATCCTTAGTATAGGTTTGGTTGACAGTCTATCTGGCACTGGCGGTATCCTGACAAATACCACATAAATGAACTCAATTGCACACACAAGGATGTAAAATAACTTGGTCAAACTCAAGTCTGATTTCTACCTTGTTCAAAAGTCTTGCGAGATAAATGTATGATTTTGGCTAGTTAGTTAAAATATCTGAATATCAGAAAAGCTTAACTACATTTTTAAAACAACTGGCACATTTCATAATGTACATCACCATCAGATAATACAAAAAAATATATACAAAAACAAAATTCTCACATGCAAAATCATTCCACAAAGCCATCACATAAGTACAGAAAGCCAGTAAATCTTGTACAGTCTATGGTGCCATCGACAAGTTATCAACAACTCATTTCATTCATTCCATATGCATACATCATCTAATTAGACACATCACATTCATAATACCACATGCATACATCATCATAAATAACTATGCATAAACAGAAAAACCAACCATGACAAGTGTATAAACACAAAGCAAGTCATCTATATATATATATCATCAAAAATGTCCGTAGGCTACAATAAACCGGTCCTCTGACCTCGTAAAAATCCAAAAACTCAAAAACCCCCAAGCCTAGGGCTTCGGCCACCATGATCACGCAGGATCGATGTTATGGGAACTACCCCCCATGGTGTGGGTCCTATGGTACCCCTAAGGGCGACTTTTGCTAGCCCCCGCATCATGCCTACTCGCACCTCCCTCATCCAGCCGCCTGCGTCGAGAGGATGCTGACTACTTTGTATCACTCCCTCTCGAGCGAAACGATGATATGCATCCACTAAACACAAGGATCCACCCCATGAGGTGGCTAATTTTTTCCTCCAACTCTAACCGATACCACACAAAATCCATCTCCCACTAGCAATACATAGCCAAATTCTCGTTGCACTGTGCTAGCTACGTCCGTAGGAGATCCCTCTCCTATGCAGCATTGGTATCCCCATCTTATTAGTGGTACATAGCAAATGCATTCTCCCGCTCAGCCAGCTAAGTTCGTAGGATATCCCTCTCCTGAAGAGCCTCCCCCAGCTCCTCATATCGCCTTTCAAGTAGCCCCACCAATCGTGCATTCTCAATGCGCACCCCTACCTTCGTGTCCTCTGAAACTGCCTGAGGAATCAACATCTCTGGAATAGTAGCCTGCTTTGGCTCCCACTACTCCGGGACATCTTGTGTCTTTTCCTGATTTAGAACCCCAAAATCCCCCCTAAAATCATCCTTAAACTCCACCATGTCCGCATCATCCAGTGGAACCCCCCAGCCCTATTTTGGTACCTCTGCACCCTCATCACCTCCTGTTGCTGCCTCTGCACTGCCTAGAGGCCCCTCACCTCACCATCACTGTAGAGTCCACCACTGGTCATACTCAGCGGTAACCTCGATGTCATCCATGTTAGGCACATCAATGACTGTATCTAGATCCTCACCCAGTGGTGTAATGACTAGCCGATCTAGAGTCCTCTCGTCTCCCCGACATCGATAGATCATGGGCTCCCTAGGAAACCCCTGGCACACCCCAAACTATCGTGTAACCTGAATGTAAGGGAAGAACTCCTACTCGGTCCCATGTCACCCAATCAACCACCACCCCCTATGAACCCATTGGATCCACTCTCCAGCCTCAAGCCAGGCTGGACAGTCCCAGTAGGGGTGCCAAAACACCTCCCTTAGAGTAAGCCAAGCAAAGGCATCGGCATAGTGCCCTACGACACCTGCCCATCACCGACTCTATCCCTACTCCTCTGACTGCTGCCACAATGCCCTGTACCTGATCTCTCGATTTACCATCTCCGCCCGAGTCATCCATGGTAACCCAACTAGCCTCTCCACCCCTATATGCTGCCAAGCCTAACACTACAACAAATAGCTACATCCAATCCCCTTTCACCTCCGACAGTGGACTTCGTACAGCTCATCATAGAGTTGTGCCAGCAACGTCTGTCCCCATATCATGATCATAGGAGCATTTGTCAGACTATCCACCAACCCAAAAACCACCTCCAATAGGTTCCAAGGGAACCTCGCACCCGAAGAGTCGGGTAGCAGCATGTTGGAAATGAGGCCCATCAGAATGACGTGCCTCACTCCCAACACTCCCATCTCTAACCACCATCGGACCAAAATCTTGCCAATCTGGCAGTCACCCTCTACCCTCTCCACTAGGCTCTCCACACCTAACTCCTCCCCATGCCCAAAGCAGCGTGTCAGCACTGCTGTCCGCTAATCCTGCAGCGTCATCCTAATTGGCAGTTCATCTATCAGAATTCATAGGATCCGATAGACATCATCCAAGGTCACTGTCATCTCCCCTATCAGGATATGGAAAGTGTTGTTCTGGGGCTCCTATAAGTTGATCAGGGCCATCAGATAGGCCCGATCCCCAACCACAGGCTCTAGTCGCATCACCTACTTGAGCCCAAGGGCATCAAGCCACTCCCAGTCCACCAACGTCAGTGCCTCTCATGCTTCAATGAAAACCGTGGGCACACGGTACCGGCTCTTCACAACCTGCAAAAGAAAACAACATAAAAACATTAAAAACCATCAAAAATAAAAAACTGTACAGCAAAAACATGGATATACAGCAAGTAAACAAAAATAAAAACATTAATTTTTTTTTTTGTCAACCTAGGGTTTTTAACTCTAACTGATAACTTAGTAAAAACCAAAACAAAAAACATTCCAAAAAACAATTTTTAGTTCTAGGGTTTTTAACTCTAAAAACTGATAAATTACAAACAAATCAAAAACATTCAAAAACAATTTTCAGTTCTAGGGTTTTTAACTCTAAAAACTGATAAATTACAAACAAATTTAAAAACTTCAAAAACAATTTTCAGTTCTAGGGTTTTTAACTCTAAAAACTGCTAACTACAAACAAATTAAAACATTCAAAAATAATTTGTCAATCCTAGGGTTTTTAAACTCTAAAAACTGATAAATTACAAACAAATTAAAAAATCCAGAAAACTCGTTTGTCAGTCCTAGGGTTTTTAACTCTATCGGTCCACTGATCAATTACAACCACAAAAACACACCCACAAAATTAACTAGGGTTAAGCTACGTTTTTACGTTCAGTTTTATCCTATGTTTCTAACCTAAGTTTTGATCTTTGTTCACTTAGGGTTAAGCGAAGTTTTTAAGTTACGTTCTAAACTAAGTTTTTCAGCTAAGTTTTCAACTAAACTTTTGATCTTTGTTTAACTCGGGTTCACCTAAGTTTTAAGTCAAGTTTTAATTTTTGTTAGACTAGGGTTTTAAATTGAACACAAAACACAAAAAAAAAACAAAAAAAACAAATAACTTGCGGTTTTAAAACTGTAATGCAAACAAATAATGATGAGGAAGAACACTCACTAGTCTCTCTTCGGCTCCACCGCTCGAGGATCCGGTTCATGAGATCATGGTGGTAGGAAAACTTCGGTAGCGCTTTGCTTCGCAGAATTGACCTCCTTGTCCTTAGAGCTCCAAATCGCCTGAAAAAACAAATGCAAATGAGCCCTAAACCTAGTTTTGGCCCTTAAAAAGGCTTTTTGAGCCTGTAATCGTTCCTCCCAGGGATGAGTGCTCTGGTTAGCGCTCGTCCCTCCCCGAGATGAATACTAAACTAGCATTCGTCCCACCTAGGGATGAATACAGAGCAAAAATTTCAAAAACATCAAAAACTACACAAAATGCACCAAAAATAAGCACAAAACTTGTCCCATCAGAGTGCTTTTGCACCTGACATTCTGGGCATGCAAAATAGATTTCGGGGTCACAAATCCTCACTATCCCACTCCCTAAGAAGGCTACCATAGCCGGACCGCTCCATGGGAGGACGGATTGCAGAGAATTTCATCCTCAAACGGCATTGCAAAATGGGTCAAAACCCAACCAAAAATAGCAGTAACATTGCTGAATGAAGGCACATTTGCGCTTGAAATTCCTGGCATCCAAAATAGACATTGGGGTTACAAATTGATACTATCCTAATCCCTAAGAAGGCTACCATAGCTGGACCGCTCCACGGGAGGACATATTTTTGCCAATTTCAGCTCTAAAATGCGTCACAAAAAGGGTTAAAACCCACCAAAAATAGGTCAGAATGTTGGGAAATTGCTTTCGCATTCAACGGTAAACAACTGAAGGCAACCTTATTTAAGTCATCTTGGGTCAAGTGACTCATTGATTTTCTCATGTCGATCATTCCCTCATCGATTTGTCGCTTGAGGGGGTAGTCACACTCAGTCACCAATCAACAAATACACACCCAATCATAGAAATGACACGCATTCAAAGGATCATTGAAAAAGACAATCATGCCCCTGCTTGGGGCAGTAAACAAGCAATAATCACAAGCTGATCAAACACTTGGCATTCATGAATCATGAAATCAAGGTTACCACAGACAAAAGGTTGTGCCCTTTGCCTATTCATGACTGAACAATGTCCAAGCTCAAGTAACACCTCACCGAAAAAGGTTAACACTTGAATTAAGCTCATTAGCTCATCAGAAGCAAGGATTAAAGAATGCATGCCCCTTTCCATACTTGGGGCATCAAAAGTTGGTTAGGTCACTGAGAAACCCTAATAATTAGTGCTTTGGTTATCTATTTTTGCTCGACGCTGTGCCTTGCACAACACATCCCAAAAAGGGGCATCTGTAGACACCAAAACAACACCAATCCGATTATGTGACAACAAGCGCTAACCGCATTGACACACACAGAAGGTCAAAGGTCAATTTGGCATCTTTTTGGCACCTTGCTCTCTACTCGTCCCACCCTAGGATGAATACAAACTGGCATTCATCCTACCCAGGGATGAATATGAGCATTCACCCTAGGGTGAGGTGAATAGAAGGTTTGACTGGTAGAAAAAGTCAAACCTCGATAGGTCCGCTAGTTAACTGCAGCTTTAGGCCATGCAATTGCGAGGAATGACTTCAAATCAAGAAGAGAGACTTCAGTCATGCATGTCTTTGATTTTTGGAGGCCTCATGCAAGGAGACTCTAAATCAGGGAATAATATTTTCCCTAAAATAGGACATGCAACTCCAGTGGCGCCCTCGCATGTGCATTCAAATAGAGAGACCATAGATCTATAAATTGGTGAGTCTTCTCACCCAAAATATAGAGAGGGAGGTAGCATTTTGAGCAACAAAGTGCTGCCATTTTACATCCACACACATACCCTTTGATTTGTGCTTTCACATCTTTGATCTCTCTTTTGGAGGGAGGTTATTGGGTGACTATTGGAAGCGCAAATCCAAGCCCAAACCCAAACATTTGGCCACAATATTCCACAAAATTTACCGACATCACCCCATAAGAGGTTTTGGACCCATCCCAAGTGGATTGGTGTTGAAACAGAGTTCTAAACTATGGGAATCCTACCCCCGGGCGCCCCCCAAATTGTCATAGTTCTAAACGCCCCACCCTGGAGAGAATAGAAATTTGTGGCAAATTTCTTTGGTTTTTCTTTTGCATCTTATTCTAGGTTATTTAAATAGGCTGTATTTTAAATTTCACTTCATTCTGACAAGTTTTGATTATGCTTTTATTATTTCCCGCCTTCACTAACCTGCAGATGGCATCATCAAAATATGGATTATAGAAGCCAAATTGGAGAAATATGACCATATGGGTCGTCCCAAAACACCCCCAATTAGCTAACCCCAACTTTGCAGGGCATTTAGATCTTTTTGGAAAAGACATTGAAGACGATGTTTTTTAACACTTTGTTGCAGGTTTATTCGTCCCGCCTAGGAACGAATACAAATATGTGAGGAATTTCTTGACTATTATTTTTGTAGTGGCTTCCTGGTAACATATTCATTCTTCTATCAAATTTTTAGGTCGTTCTGATATTATTTGGTTATCGGTTTAATATTGTCATGGATATACTAACAATGGGCCTTGGGAAATACATGTCCTATTCTATCTGCAGGTGCTACTGATATTTTTTGTTTCCTTGAACATAGGTCTTTGACATCAGGGGAGCAGGAAGGAGTCAAAAATCATATACATAAGCGACGGTGGTCCACCCATATTACATGTGGGCACACAGAAGAAGGATTTCTATCCATGGATGTGACAAGAAACATATTTGACGCTCCTATCCCCTAAAAGGGAAGGAGATGTATTGTAACACAACTTTAAAAGCATATCAATAAAGAGGGCCATATTCCACATTGCTTTTATCTTGTGTCGATTCGTCTATTTCCTTTCCTTTTATGCATTTTCAATACATAGGCTTGTTGAGCAAGGTGCAGAAACAGTATTGTCATTGTTGTCAACACAGACAGATAGATCAGTTGATGCAATGGACAGGAGTTCAGAGGTCAGTCAGAGCATGTACAGTAAATTTCCAAGAAGACAGAAGTGGCCCAGATTCAAAGAATCAAAGAAAAAGACAAGTAAGAAAACTGTCGCGATATCGCGACATGTTTTCTGTCGCGATTTCGCGACATATCGGAGGAGAGAGAAAATGCTGGAAAAGCTGTCACGATTTCGTGACATATTGGAAGAGAGAGAAAGCGCAAGATAAACTGTCACGATTTCGTGACATGTTGGAAGCAAAGAAGGCAAGTAGAAAACTGTCATGATTTCGTGACATGTTTGAAGAAGAAGGCAAGTAAGAAAACTATCACGATTTCATGACATGTTTGGAGAGAAGGCGCAAGCAAAGAAAACTATCATGATTTCATGACATGTTTGGAGAGAAGGCAAGCAAAGAAAACTGTCATGATTTCATGACATGTTTGGAGAGAAGGCGCAGGAAAAGAAAACTGTCATGATTTCATGACATGTTCGGAGAGAAGGCGCAAGCAAAGAAATGTGTCACGATTTCGTGACATGTTTGAGAGAAAGAGCTTGCAAGGAAAAGTGTCACGATTTCATGACAATTTGCAAGAGGAAGCGCTAAGGAGAAAAAAGTGTCACGATTTTGCGACATGTCAGGTTTTCGTGATCCGATGAGAAGAAAAGCGCTAAGGAGGAAAAGTGTCACGATTTCGTGACATAATGCAGGAGAGAGAGTCCGATAGAAAAAGGTGTCACGATTTCACGACATGCTTCATTTTCATGGTCCAAAGCGAAGAGAAAGAGGAGAAGGATGAAGTGTCACGATTTCGTGACAGAAGCAAAACGAAGGAGCATGGAAGAAGAAGCGTCATGATTTCATGACAAATTCAAGGAGGAAGAGCTCAAAGGCGAAAGCGTCATGATTTCATGACATGTTCTATTTTTGGGCCAAAGACAGAAAAGGCACAAGGCAGCGAAAGTGTCACGATTTCATGACATGTTCCATTTTCGCCAAAGACAGAAAAGGCACAAGAGAAAGTGTCACGATTTCATGACATGTTCCATTTTGGCAAAGGAAGCAAGGAGGAAAATGTCACGATTATCGTGACATGTCATGTTTTGTGCAAGCCAAGAAGTGAACAAGGAGGCAAAAATGTCACGATATCGTGACATGTCATGTTTTCATGGGTAAAAGGCGAGAAGAGCACAAAGAGACAGAAGTGTCACGATTTCATGACAGGTCGCAACAACACGATTACAGATAGTTAACTGAAGTAGAACAACAGTTAAAGGGGCAGTTGTAGAAGAAAAGCATGCAACCAAAATAAGAAGAGTTAACTAGAGTCATGCGACAGTTATAGGTGCAGTTACAGATAGAAATCATGCAAGCTATTTTAAGAACTGTCAAAGAAGGAGAAATCAAATAGTCGCATAAATATAATCAAAAAATGCATGCATGCACAGAAAAGAATACGAAATCATGACCAAGAAGACGAATAGTTATGGTAGAGGTATATGTTACATGTAACGTGTTTAACGAAATTCCCATTCTATATATACAAAAGGAGTCACATAAAGAAGCAGTTACAATTGACAAGTGGCGTATGAGGAATGAAAGAAGGCGTTGTAACTGGAGTTACAAAGCAAAAGGTTTGTTATAAAAGGAGGTCTGCATGAAGAATAAGGTTGCCATCGAATGTGTGAAAGTGCTACCGAAAGAGGGTTAGAAGAGTGCTGTAAGAGAGAGACAAGCAGAGCAGTAAGGGTTTACTAAGTTTTGATAAATTGGAGACCAGTCAGGGTCTTGTAAAAGTGAAGGCATTTGTATGTCATTGATATAGCTTTCAAAACTGTGATCCAAGTTGGTGCTTGGATAGGGGTTGGTGCTCCTTTCTGTTGGTGCAGATAAATCAGGGGTTGGTGCTCCTTCCAGTGGGTGCTGGTAAACAGATTGTAAAATTGGTGTTTTGCAAAGACCGGATTTGGACCGTAGTCCAAGCAAGTCATTCTTGAGGAGTAGCCAAATTGGTGAACCTCGTTACATTGTGTGTTGTGGTGTGCTCTCTTGTGATAATTGCTTTATCTATTTTTAAGTTCTCTTTGCTTCAGCTTTAAGAGTGGTAGATTTGAATTTAAATAGCTACACTGATTCACCCCCCCCTCTCAGTGTCATTGTGAGAATATCAATTGGTATCAGAGCAAGGTTCCTGAACAAGCTTAATCAGCTAAGGTGATCTTGGAAGGAACACAATGGCAGGTGGTGAAGGATTCTCATCAAACAAAGCTCCTTTGTTCAATGGAACTAATTACTCATTCTAGAGACTCAGGATGCAGACATATCTGAGTGCATTAGGATACGACATTTGGGAGTCAGTAGAAAGTGGATACACAGTACCCGCTACTCCTCCAACAGATACTGCTGAGAAGAAAAAGTTTGAGAATAACTCCAAAGCAAAGAATGCCATAATGTGTGGGCTAGTAGACAAGTGAACTGATAAGGATCATGAGCTGTAAATCGACAAAAGACATGTGGGACAAACTGAAGAGCATCCATGAAGGAGACAACAAGATCAAGGAAGCCAAGCTGCAAACGCATCGAGCTCAGTTCGAAGCATTACAAATGAATGACGATGAGAACATAGAGGCCTATATGCTGAGAGTCAATGGAATCATTAATGCAATCAGAGGACTCGACGAAGAAATCGAAGATGCGGTTGTCGTGAAAAAGGTACTTAGAACTCTTCACAAAAGATTTAATTCTAAAGTTTCTGCAATAGAAGAGGCTAAAGATCTAAATAATTTTAGCATGGACGAGATGCATGGTTCTTTGACTGCATACGAAATGAGAATAGGACAAACTAAGCCCATAGACAGAGAAGCTGCTTTTAAAGCACACAAAAATATAAAAGCTGAACAAGAATCTGAGGATGAAGAGACATCGGATGAAACGGAAGCTAACTTTGTTCGAAAACTTACAAAGGGAAAAGGAAAATATAGAGGAAAGTTACCGTTTAAGTGCTTCAATTGTGGAGGGGTCGGTCACTTTGCAGCTAAGTGTCCAATGAATGAGAAAACCAAAAGTGATGAAGGGTCACACCAAGAAAGAAGTGACTGGAAGAAGAAACCAAATTTTAGAAAAAGCAACTTCAAAAAGAAAAGTTTCATATCCAAGAATGTCAGCTCTTCTGAAGATAGCTCAGGTGAAGATTCTGAAGAAGAAACAGGTGAAGCTCTGTTCATGGCATTTGAAGAAGACAAAACAGAAGAAAAATAGGAAGGTGACACAAACATTAAGGATGAGGCTGAAGTATATCTGGAAGGAGAGTTGGTTGCTGCACTTAAAGAGTTGAGTACAGAAAGGAAAAAGAATAAAAAGGTCTCAAGAAAGCTTGAGGATGCGAATGACATAATAAACACTTTGAAAGTACAGACAGAAGAATTTAAGAAAATGTCTCGAAGAACTCGAAGTGCAGTTAACCATGAAAATAGATGAGTGCAACAAACTGGAAGAAGAGATTGTTGTCTTAAGAATGCGGCTAGAAGAAAAGAATCAAAAATTGAGTTGCTATCACAAACTTGAAGGAAGTTCTGCGAAGCTTGAAAAGATTATAAATAGTCAGAGGACTACAGGCATCAAATTTGGCTTGGGCTTTGTCGAAGGAGAATCGTCAAGTGCATCAAAGGCCATAACTGTAGAACAAGTAAAGAAAGAAGATAAGATCAAGGTTGATCAAGGAAAAATGAATCAAGCAAAAGAAAGCAATAGTGCCAGGCACGAGAAGAGTGCCGAAAATGAGGGATTCATAAAAGTCACACATCAAAGGAGAAGAAAATTTGTGGCTCCTACTACAAAATGGCAAAGACCAATTCCTAGGTTCAATCATTCCTTTTCTCGTTATTGTTTTAAATGCAATGCTTACGGTCATAAGATTTCAGACTGCATTCATAATATAGGACAAAGAAATTTCACCAAGTAGAAATGTCTTTTCACCCTTGATGGATTATGCAGTAGAATGCTATAACTGTCATAACTTTGGACACATTGCAAGAAACTCGTAGAAGCACATATGCAAGCAAACAGATATCGGGGAAGAAGATCTCAACCAAACAGTTTAAGGCAAAACAAAAAATTCCTAGAAAAACATGCATAAGATACAGACAAAGAAAAGTCTAAACAAGTGACCAAAACTGTAGCCAAACCAGAGTGGAAAGAAAAGGAGCGACCCAAGGAAGAAAAGGAATCCTTGATTGTTCAGACAACATTCAAAGCACAGAACAAATCTGCACCATGGATATTGGATAGTGGATGCTCCAATCACATGACAGGAGATAAACAAAAATTTGAAAAATTACAGAAATATGAAGGGGGCTCAGTAAAGTTTGGAAATAATGATGGAGCCAAGATAGTTGGCAAAGGATCAGTCAAGATAAGTGATGGAAAGATCAATTCCAAAGAAGTTCTGTTTGTGATTGGTTTGAAGCACAACTTACTGAGCGTAAGTCAAATCTGTGACAGAGGTCATGAAGTCATCTTTAAGAAGCAGGGCTGTGAAGTCAGAAAAGCACACAGTGGGAAGCTGATAGCTACTGGATCGAGGACTTCTAGAAATCTATATACTCTCTTAGAAACTTTAGAAGGAGCATGCTTGATTGGACAGGAAGATGAAAATTGGCTGTGGCACAAGAGGCTCGGTCATATTAGCTTTGACAATCTGGTAAAAATAAGTTCAAAAAGGGCAGTAAGAGATATACCCACCATTGGCAAACCAATAAATAGCATCTGTGCTTCATGCCAAAAAGGGAAGCAAACTAGAGCCACATTTAAATCAAAGGAATACTTCACCAATAAGCCTTTAGAACTAATACATACTGATTTGTGTGGACCCATGAGAACACAAAGCATAAATGGTGACAAATACTTTATGTTGTTCATAGATGACTACTCCAGGATGACATGGGTACTATTTTTAAAGCTTAAATCAGATGCCTTTGAGATGTTCAAGATTTTTAAAAAATAGGTTGAGAATCAAACTGAAAAAGAATTAAATGCCTAAGATCAGACAGAGGAGGAGAGTTTATCTCAGAAGAGTTTGCAGAGTACTATCAAAAATATGGGATCAGAAGACAGTTTTTAGCAGCAAGGACACCTCAGTAGAATGGTGTTGTAGAAAGGAAGAACAAGACAGTGCAAGAAATGGCATGGACAATGTTGGCTGAGAACAAAATAGCTGACAGATTTTGGAAAGAGGCAGTCCATACTACGGTTTACATCCAAAATAGGTGCATGCTAAGGACGCATGAAAGCAAAACACCTTATGAGCTGTGGTTCGGTAGAAAGGCAACAACAAGATATTTCAAAGTGTTCGACAGCAAGTGCTACATCAAACGAACTGAAGATAATCTCGGTAAGTTTGAAGATAGAGCTGACGAAGGTATTTTTCTTGGTTACTCGACAAAAAGCAAAGCCTACACATGTTACAACAAGAGGCTAAAGAAAATTGTGGAGAGTGTTGATGTTAAAGTTGATGAAGGTAGAGAACGAGAAATTACTTATCAAGAAAACTACCCTATTTATGAAGAAGTCATTGAAGGAGATGAAGAAAAGGAAATAGAAGAAAATCAAAAAATTGACCCAGATGATTTAAGAATTGACTCAGAAGAAGAAAACAAGAAATTCAAAACAGGCAGCTGGCAAAAAAATCATCCCAGAGAACAGATTATTGGGGACCCAACAGTTGGTATTCAGACAAGAAGAGCAATAGTACGGAACTACTCTCTATTATCCAAGCATTGAGCCCAAAAATGTTGTTGAAGCAAGCACAGATGAAAGTTGGATGAAGGCTATTAATGAAGAACTAGATCAGATTGAGAAAAACAAAACCTGGGAGTTAGTACCAAGGCCGGCAAATAAAAATATAATCGGTACTAAATGGATTTTTTGAAATAAATTGAACGAAGATGGACAAGTTGTAAGGAATAAAGCAAGACTGGTT
This sequence comes from Wollemia nobilis, assembly GCA_028583015.1. Taxonomy (NCBI): domain Eukaryota; kingdom Viridiplantae; phylum Streptophyta; class Pinopsida; order Araucariales; family Araucariaceae; genus Wollemia; species Wollemia nobilis. The sequence continues at coordinate 9,157,869 of JAQPPZ010001411.1, forward strand.
TGTAAAGGCTATGCACAAAGTTGAAGGTATTGATTTTGAGGAAACCTTTGCACCAGTAGCTAGACTAGAGGCAATCAGAATGTTTCTGGCTTTAGCAGTTCATAAAAATTTCAAAGTATATCAAATGGACGTAAAATCAGCATTTCTGAATGGAAAACTGGAAGAAGAGGTTTACATTGAGCAGCCAGATGGTTTCCAACTCGGTGATAATCCCAACTTTGTTTGCAAGTTGAGGAAAGCTTTGTATGGTTTGAAACAGGCACCCAGAGCATGGTATGCAAGGTTGGATAACTATCTGATTCAACAAGGGTTCAAGAAAGGTTTGGTGGACAACAATCAGTATGTCAAAATAGAGAATGGCCATCTTATTGTCCTTGTTGTTTATGTAGATGATATCATTTTTGGCAGTAGCAATGATAAGTCCTGTAGAGACATAGCAAATAAAATGAAGAAAGAATTTGAGATGTCTATGATTGGTGAACTTTCTTATTTCCTCGAACTGCAAGTCAATCAAAGTGAAAAGGGCATTTTTATCTCTCAAGTTAAATATGTGAAAGAAATGTTGAAAAAGTTCACAATGGAGGATAGTAAACCTGTTAGCACTCCCATGACAACAGGTTGCAAGTTGAGCAAGGATGACAAATCTCCAGATGTAGATCAAACAATGTACAGATCTATGATTGGAAGTCTGCTGTATTTGATAGCTACCAGACCAGATATCTTACAGGCAGTATGCATGGTAGCAAGATTTTAGGCTAGTCCCAAAGAGACTCATGTGACAGCTGTGAAGAGGATTTTTAGGTACCTCAAGGGTACTATGGAGTATGGGTTATGGTACCCAAAAGGTAAGGACTTCACTCTTATTGCATATTCTGATGCAGATTGGGCAGGATGTATTGATGACAGAAAGAGTACCAGTGGAGGAGCATTTTATCTTGGAGACAGGCTGGTAGCATGGCACAACAAGAAACAAGAATCAGTCTCTCTATCCACAACAGAGGCAGAATACATTGCAGCAACAACATGTTGTACACAGATATTATGGATGAGACAAACCCTGAAAGATCTTGGTATTCACTTCAAAGAGCCAATTTCAGTTAAATGTGATAACACTAGTGCTATTAACATATCAAAGAATCCGGTTATGCATTCTCGAACCAAACATATTGCAATCCGGTATCACTTCTTGAAGGATAAAGTTGCAGAAGGTGAGGTCAAATTGGATTTTGTTCCAACTACAGAGCAAGTAGCAGATATATTCACAAAACCATTACCCAAGGAAGTTTTTGAGTACCTTCGGAGTAAGTTGGGAGTGGTCACGTTTCCCAAGAACTGACTATCAATTGGGATCACATTCTCAAGGGGAGCATTTATGCCTATGTTTATAGTTTTGCTCATATTCATGATTTTTGCTAACTATAACAATGTGTGTCTGAGAATGTTGTGCATAGACTCAGGGGGAGTCTGCAACAGCCCTTTGGTATTATTGTCAAAGGGGGAGAAGAATTACAAGAAATTGCACATGTGTTGCCAACAATTCCAAAGGGGGAGATTGTTGAGCAAGGTGCAGAAACAGTATTGTCATTGTTGTCAACACAGACAGATAGATCAGTTGATGCAAGTGGACAAGAGTTCAGAGGTCAGTCAGAGCATGTACAATGAATTTCCAAGAAGACAGAAGTGGCCCAGATTCAAAGAATCAAAGAAAAAGACAAGTAAGAAAACTGTCGCGATATCGCGACATGTTTTCTGTCGCGATTTCATGACATATCGAAGGAGAGAGAAAATGCTGGAAAACTGTCACGATTTCGTGACATATTGGAGGAGAGAGAAAATGCAAGATAAACTGTCACGATTTCATGACATGTTGAAAGCAAAGAAGGCAAGTAGATAAACTATCATGATTTCGTGACATGTTGGAAGAAGAAGGCAAGTAAAAAAACTGTCATGATTTCATGACATGTTTGGAGAGAAGGCAGGCAAAGAAAACTATCATGATTTCATGACATGTTTGGAGAGAAGGCGCAGGCAAAGAAAACTGTCACGATTTCGTGACATGTTTGGAGAGAAGGCGCAGGCAAAGAAAACTATCATGATTTCATGACATGTTCGGAGAGAAGGCGCAAGCAAAGAAATGTGTCACGATTTCATGACATGTTTGAGAGAAAGAGCTTGCAAGGAAAAGTGTCACGATTTCACGACAATTTGCAAGAGGAAGCGCTAAGGAGAAAAAAAGAAAAGTGTCACGATTTCGTGACATGTCGGTTTTCATGATCCGATGAGAAGAAAAGCGCTAAGGAGGAAAAGTGTCACGATTTCATGACATAATGCAGGAGAGAGAGTCCGATAGTAAAAGGTGTCATGATTTCATGACATGCTTCATTTTCACGGTCCAAAGCGAAGAGAAAGAGGAGAAGGATGAAGTGTCACGATTTCGTGATAGAAGCAAAACGAAGGAGCATGGAAGAAGCGTCACGATTTCATGACAAATTCAAGGAGGAAGAGCTCAAAGGCGAAAGCGTCATGATTTCATGACATGTTCTATTTTCATGGGCCAAAGACAGAAAAGGCACAAGGCAAGAAAGTGTCACGATTTTGTGACATGTTCCATTTTCACGGGCCAAAGACAGAAAAGGCACAAGGCAGCAAAAGTGTCACGATTTTCCTGACATGTAAAAATTCATTTGTGCAAGCCAAGAAGTGAACAAGGAGGGAAAAATGTCACGATATCATGACATGTCATGTTTTCATGGGTAAAATGCGAGAAGAGCACAAAGAGACAGAAGTGTCACGATTTCATGACAGGTCGCAACAACACGATTACGAGTTAACTGAAGCAGAACAACAGTTAAAGGGGCAGTTGTAGAAGAAAAGCATGCAGCCAAAATAAGAAGAGTTAATCTGGAGTCAGGATGATTACAGTGCATAGATAGAAATCATGCAAGCTATTTTAAGAACTGTCGAAGAAGGAGAAATCGAACATATAAATAGAATCAAAAATGCATGCATGCACAGAAAAGAATACGAACAGTCATGACCAAGAAGACGAATAGTTATGGTAGAGGTATATGTTGCATGTAACGTGTTTAACGAAATGCCCATTCTATATATACAAAAGGAGTCACATAAAGAAGCAGTTACAATTGACAAGTGGCGTATGAGGAATGAAAGAAGGCGTTGTAACTAGAGTTACAAAGCAAAAGGTTTGTTATAAAAGGAGGTCTACATGAAGAATAAGGTTGCCGTCGAATGTGTGAAAGTGCTACCGAAAGAGGGTTAGAAGAGTGTTGTAAGAGAGAGACAAGCAGAGCAGTAAGGGTTTACTGAGTTTTGATAAATTGGAGACCAGTCAGGGTCTTGTAAAAGTGAAGGCATTTGTATGTCATTGATATAGCTTTCAAAACTGTGATCCAAGTTGGTGCTTGGATAGGGGTTGGTGCTCCTTTCTGTTGGTGCAGATAAATCAGGGGTTGGTGCTCCTTCCAGTGGGTGCTGGTAAACAGATTGTAAAATTGGTGTTTTGCAAAGACTGGATTTGGACCGTAGTCCAAGCAGTCATTCTTGAGGAGTAGCCAAATTGGTGAACCTCGTTACATTGTGTGTTGTGGTGTGCTCTCTTGTGATAATTGCTTTATCTATTTTTAAGTTCTCTTTGCTTCAGCTTTAAGAGTGGTAGATTTGAATTTAAATAGCTACACTGATTCACCCCCCCTCTCAGTGTCATTGTGAGAATATCAAGGCTTTTAGCATTAAGTTTGGTTTTAAAAGCATTGCACTTAGCATTTTCCTTTTTGTTTCCATATCCTCATGCTTTCAAACATATTCTCTTTATGCTTGCTATTTTGAGAAAATTGTTAACACAAATTTTATCCAATTATTTTATTTTTGTTGATAGTATAATAAATATAGATAAAGCGTTACAAGAGAATATATCAATGGTTTGGGATTTGGTTCTTCTTCAAGAGGTCCAAGGTTCAAACCGCATTATGGGTGAGTGTGAGAGGGGGCAGGTGTGTGGTGGCTATGATGAAAATTCACTGTAGGAGACCGTCAATGGACTCCAAGGATAAAATTGCAATATAAGACATCATACAAAATACACCAATAAAAGAAACCTGCAAATGCTTCTTTTCATTAACTGAATTTCCATACCCCTTACAATAGAGTATCCCACTTCTTATACTCCCAAAAAGAAAAACCCTAGCCTACGCTACCTCGTTACTATTTTTAGAAACTCACTTGCTATTTTTAGTAACCCTTAAAAACAAACCTCGAATGGCATCCAAAATGGAATCATGCATCCGTTATTCAATAATACCCACTACCCTATGATAGCAACCCCACTCTAGTTCTACATGAATAGTTATGAAAAAAATTTGGTTGTGAAAACAAAAAATTACATTAAAAGCTAATTTTGGGTCTCCTAGAGGTATTTTCCTATCGAAAAACATATGGTCCAGTTTCCTTAGGTTTTCCATGCCATTCAGCACGTTCTAAAAATATAACGGGGTAAAATAGACACTCGGAGCAAAAGTTATGGCCCTGTCAAGGTGCATCATGTTGTGTGTTAAATTCCCTATTGATAAGCATATATCTTGGCTTTACAAGGGGTTATGGTTGGGTGGATACTGCTCAGCCCTGTGAGTTGGTCGTAGGGGTTTCTCATACTAACCAAATAAAAAAAAATGTATTACAAGAGAATGTTGATATTGTATGCTTCCACATAGAAATAGCTTATAGATTTTATTATTCATGATGACTATCATGATAATTCGTACATTTTCTATCAAAACTTATCCTTGTTTTACGTAACAATGTTCTTCATCTCTTTATTTTTTGGATTTTGTAAAAATTGTTATGAAAAGATTTGTTATTAAAAATTAAAATTAAAGTGAACCTAGAGATATTCAATTTCTTGTTACAATTATGAGTACTAAAATGATTACAACATTTGTTAACTTATATGTTCTTAAGAAAAAATTGACAAAAGAATTTATGGATATCATTAAAATTATTTGACAAGATGAATAAAGCAAACTTCCAAGTCATGTTTTCATGAATCATATTGAGAAAATATATAATCATAAGTCATTTTCCCTTTCACATGATAGAATAATAAAAGAGATATATTCTAATCAAGTCCTTCACAGTTATGATAACTAATATCTATCAACTTAGGTAAATGGAATTCGAAAATCAATATAGACTGAAGAGTCCTTTAGGCTATCTTTTTAATAGTTCATATATTCATCTAGTCTACATGAACGCTAAGGAGACTTGTAATTTCATTTTTTATTATACCTTTGAGCTATTAAGAAAGGAACATGGCATATCTTGTGTGTGGTTCTAACTTAGAAGGAAACACTGCCATGGCTAGTAGACCATATCCAATCATTGAAGAAGTTAACAACTAAGATGAAGAGTAACATGATCTAAAAATTCATTTCTATTAAAATTTGAAAATAAAATAAAATAAATTTTATCCTTAGTGTTGAGGAAAAACTTAATGTGTAAGATAAATTAATATTTTTATTATTAATAGAAACTATTCCAAAAATTAGTAAAGTAGTGCTAGCTGGAATTTTTATTATGTAGTTTTATGCATATAATTAATACATTTTATTATTTAGGTCAGTGAATAATATAGAATCTATAGTCATTGGTTCATACGTCTTGTATGGGAGAGGAACTTAGAATTAGTACAATGAACAAAAATAAACTAGATGTTTATCAATTATTGTAATAGATACCACCTACTGGATATTGTTTTTTTGTGGAGAGCAAGAGCTTGTATTCAGATCCCTCACCTTTCACAATCCACAGGTCTCTCCTTTTGAGATTAAGAGCTTACAAATGGATTCAATTCTTATCTCAACTGGTATGCTATAGCTAGATACCTACATATTTCTTCATAAATGGTTGAATTCTTGATTTCCATTTTCTAGATACAAATATTCTAGAATTCAACATCATTCTTGATATTTTCCTACAATAGCCTTCACAATATCAAAAATCCACCCCTATTACCTATGCATTGCATCTTTGTAGAGTAATACTTCCAAAACATCGCGCATCGTAGTCCACTTTACAGATTTAGATTGCTAGTTTCCTTCTTGAAGAATAAGTGCAACCACAAAAATTATAATAAATTTTTTATATGAAAATACATTAATGTTATAAAATAAAAAATAAAAAAAATATTGCCAATGAAAAATATTAATCATAGTAAATCTTAATCTTGTCAAATATTCTTGAATTCAACATCCTTCTTGAAATTTTCCTACAATAACCTTCACAATACAAAAAATCCACCTGTATTATCTATGCATTGCATCTTACTAGAGTAATATTTCCAAAACATCACACTATCACAGTTTGCTTTGTTAGATTTGAATTAAGGGTGATTTGATCACAATCTCTAATAAGACGATGGTGACCAATCCTAAATCGATGCTTTCTAGCAGAGATAGGGTTATACAATCATCATCTTAACCTCTTGCTATTCCCGTGCCTCCTGTCTCAGCTCCTTAGGCTCCTCTTTCTAAGAAATCTCTAGAGCATAAATCCACCTTAGAGGAAAGGGAAATCATACGCAGTACCTCCACCCTCTAGGCATTCATGTAGTTCATCTCAAAACCGCTTGACATCATCGAGAAAAGATCAAGAGGCTAAGTGTCATCCTTTGACTGTTGGTGATTTGTAGTAAATATTAATCTTGTTAAATATTTTAAAATTCAACATAAAATTAACATTTTCAAACCAAATTACAACTAGTTAAACTAAATTAAAAAAGCAAGGACGGAGGTTTAAAAAATAGCCCTCATGTTAAGTATATATTAATAGATCATCTTGTAAAAATGAGCTTTTCAAACCAAATTAAAACTAATGAAGCAAAAATAAATAAATAAATAAATAGAATTTGAAAAATAGCTTTCATCCTAGTTTGTGTAATCATCGTCTATATTAACTAAATATTTGAATATAGCAATATAAAAATGCAAAAATAGCTATTATTAGCATATATGATAAAGAATCATATATAAAAATAAAAATTATGATTTTCAAACCAAATTAAAACTTGTCAAAACTAAATTAAAAAAAGCAGGGATGGAAGGTTTAAAAAATAGCTTAACATGTTAATAGATCATCTAAAAACAAACTTTTCAAACCAAATTAAAACTACTCAAACAAAAATAAATAAATAAATAGAATTTGAAAAATAGCTTTCATGCTAGTTAGTGTAATCATCCTCTATATTAACTAAAGATTTAAATATAGCAATATACAAAAGCAAAAATAACTATTATTAAATATATATATATATATATATATATATATATATATATATATATATATAAATAAAAATTAGGATTTTCAAACCAAATTAAAACTAGTCAAAAACTAAATTAAAAAAAGTAGGGATGGAAGGTTTAAAAAATAGCCCTCATGTTAAGTATATATTAATAGATCATTTATAAAAATTGAACTTTTCAAACCAAATTTAAAAAAACAAGTCAAACAAAAATAAATAAATAAAATTTAAAAAATAGGTTTCATTCTAGTTTGTATAATTATCCTCTATATTAACTAAAGATTTAAATATAGCAATATAAACATGCAAAAATAACTATTAATTATATATAAAAATAAAAACTAGGATTTTTAATCGTAAAAACTAAATTTAAAAAAAGCACGGACGAAAGGTTTTTAAAAATAACCCTCATGTTAAGTCTATATAAATGTGTATAAGGAATCCACCACATAGCACATAGGACATAGGACAGAGGACACTTAAAAAATTGGTGCGGACTAAGATGGCCGCAAGGCAATTAACCTTGGCCGTCGCAGTAGTCTGCTTGCTTGCTCATACAGCTGGAGGTGTTAGCCATGCTGGAAATTGTTTTTCAGCAATTTATAGTTTTGGCGATTCGTTCACGGACACGGGGAATGCAGTGGACTCAAATCCTTTAATTTTTCACTCTATTGGCTCTCTTCCGTACGGCGAATCATACTTCGGCCATCCCACCGGTCGTTGTTCCAATGGACGCTTGGTCATAGATCTTTTAGGTAAGCACCGTTGATGTTGATGATGTTGAGGTTAAATTATATTATATTATAAAAGCTAAATCTAGCATCCATATAAATACCATATCCATTAAAACTACTGTGCCATAATAGTAATAGTGATGTATGTCCTTTCTTTCTTTCATGTAACAATTGCCCTTTTAATTTTACAATTTTATGAGTGATGTTGCTCTTTCAGCGAGTTCACTGGGATTTCCGTTCCTCCCACCTTACCTTAAAGCAGGACAGTTGCCCTTCCATTCCAGGGCATTGGGAGTAAATTTTGCAGTCGCAAGCGGCACTGCATTGAACGCATCCTTGTTGAACAGCAGATCTGTTTTAACTTTAACACCCCTATCCTTAGACGTGCAGATTGGATGGTTTCAAGAGTTGAAAGAAGCCACATGCAGACAAGATTCCGGTGCTCACTATGTTTTTCATTTTCCTTCCCTCTTTTTATTTTATCTACTACTTGTTAGTATACGTCCTAAATTAAATTAAAATTTAATGCAGCAGAATGCCAAACTCATTTTTCAAAAGCCTTGTATGTCATGGGCGAGATGGGAGGCAACGATTACTTATTCTCTGCTTTTAGTCACAAACCATTGCCAGAGATAGAGAGTTTAGTTCCTCTCGCTATACGTCGAATTCAGGCAGCTGTCGAGGTAAGTACCGAGTCCTACACCACCGGATTTACTTCTGTGGTTTATTGGTATTCCAAGTTTAACGAGAAAATAAGATTCGCAATTAATTTGTGGCTGTTATAAAATTCCAAAGGAAGAAGATAGAGCATAGAATGTAGTTATTAATGTGTACCTCTTTTTGTTTTGTTTGAACCAAAATGGCAGTCTATGATAAAAGAAGGAGCGAAGTATATTCTGGTTCAGGGTATGCCGGTTAGAAAAATTAACCCAGATTTCACGCCTGTGCCCAACTGCGCTGCGAACCTTGGCGAAACCGGACTGCGCTCCAGACATGGGCAAAGTTGGACTGCGCTGCCGCAGTCCGGGATCCCGGTAAAAGTGTGACATGATGTCGCACCTATCTTCTGACAGATTTGACACCTGGCAGATCCGATCTCCGCAGGAGTTAATGCCCAGTCGGCGTTTGTCAGAAACCCTAGACGAGGGTCGGTCCGAGGATAACCCTTATCCGCAGCTTTCAGAGGATAAACCTTATCCTCCTCTCCCCGCGGCTATAAAATGCGGTTCGGGTCTACAGACAAACTAGTGCGAAAAGAGGAGAAGTAGAGCGGGTGTGAGAGAAGTTCGTGAAAGTGAGCAGAGAAAGAAAGCAGAGCGATTCAGTGAGCAGTGTGGCTCAGCTGAGAAATGTCCGAGCAGCAGACTCGACATTTCCCCTATTTGGTTTATCCTGCAGCGTAGCCTGTAGATGTTGTTACTTCCTCGGTTGAGGAATTTTGTAACCCTAGTTGTTCATATGAATAAAGTTTGCTTTTGTCTGTGGCATCCTTAGGGTTTCTAGCAGTTCATTTGCTAACTTTGTTGTTCTCTGTTCCGGTGTTTCCCTCCTCTCTTTCGGGTCTTGCCAAGCCGGGAAAACCCAGCGACAGCCGCAGAAGACGAAGAAGTCGAAGGTAAAAGTGGCCAAGTCTGAAGTCTGCACTCGTGATCTGTCGAAGGCTGCACTGTGCGCGAAGTTCGCACTTCGCCAGTTTGCCCAGCGCAGTTTGCACTGCATGTGCGCACTTTGGCACTTTTGCCCAGCGTAGTTTGCACTGCGCGCGAAGTGTGCACTTCGGCACTTTGGTCTTGCGCAGTTCGCACTGCGCGCGAAGTGCACACTTCGGCCTTGCGTAGTCCGCACTGCGCGTGAAGTGCGCACTTCGACACTTCGGCCTTGCGCAATCCGCACTGCACGTGAAGTGCACACTTCGGCCTTGCGCAGTCCGCACTGCGCACGAGTGACGGACTTCACCCAAGGAGTGGGCGCTATCTGCACTTCGCTCCCGAAGCTGGGAGCTGGCCATGCACACTGCGCAGCACGAACCATCCGACTTCGGCGACGAAAAATTAAAATCTCTCCTTCAAATTGGTATCAGAGCTGATAGTGCTGTTACACGGAGATAGAAGCATGGCTTCCAAGAGGAACTCGTTGCAGTTGCAGATCCTGCGATTTAACGGTAAGAACTACGATTACTGGAGCATCCAGATGAAGATCCTGTTCGGATCTCAGGAGCTATGGGAGTTAGTCGAGAACGGTTACCCAGAACCGGTAGATGCAGAGAAGATCGGCCGCCCTCTCTCAAGCAGAAAAGGATCTGTTGAAAGAGCACAAGAAGAAGGACCAAAAGGCCCTCTTCTACATAATGCAAGCGGTTGAGGAGACCATCTTCCCGCGAATTGTATCAGCTACCAAGGCCAAGCAGGCCTGGGAAACCCTGGCGAGTTCATATCAGGGCACCGACAAAGTGAAGTTGGTGAAGCTGCAAATGCTCAGGAGAGAGTTCGAGAACTTGCAGATGAGCGAGTCTGAGTCGATGAGCGACTTCTTCACCCGGACGACGGACATTATCAACCAGATGCGGTTGAATGGAGAAAATGTCCAGAGCTAGAGAATTGTGGAGAATATTCTCAGAAGTCTGCCTGCGGAGTTCGAATCAGTTGTGATAGCAATCGAAGAGTCAAGGGATTTGACAACCCTCTCGATAGACGAACTCATGGGTTCCCTACAGACCCATGAACAGAGGTTGAGCCACTCAACTCAGTCTTCTTTGGAGCAAGCCTTCAAAGCGCAAGTCTCAGTCCGAGACAGCGGCAGACAAGACTCCCACCATGGGGCTTCTAGTTCTCAAGGAGGAAGAGGCAGAAGCAGACGTGGGAGAAGGAACAAGCAAGGAGGGAACTCAAACCCTCAAGACGCTGAGCCAAGTTGCAACTTTCATCAGCAAGGTGGCTCTCAGCAGAAGAAGGACATGTCAAAGGTCCAATGCTACTACTACAGCAAGTTCGGCCATTACGCCACACAGTGCAGAAAGAAGATGGCGAACGAGAATCAACAACAAGCCCATTATTCGAAGGAACCCAAAAATGCGACAAGAGGAAATGTGCTGCTAACTTGTAGTATTGAAGAGGAGAGCAAGAAAAACATCTGGTATCTTGACAGTGGTTGCAGCAACCACATGATTGGGAACAGGGAGATGTTCTCACATCTAGATGAAACAGTAAAGTCCGAAGTCAATATGGGGAACAACATCAAAGTTCCTGTGATGGGGAAAGGAAAGATCCTCATCCGCACCCAGCACGGTGATAGAAAAACAATTCAAGATGTTTTTTGTGTCTAGGTTGAAGCACAATCTGCTAAGTGTTGGACAGCTTGTGCAGAAGGGGCACACTGTACTGTTCAAATATGGAGTCTGTTCCATCAGAGACAAAGTCCATGGACAAATCGCAACTGTGTCCATGACGAAAAACAAGATGTTTTCGCTGCAGATTCAGAATGAATATTTGATGTCTTTGAGTATAGTTGAGAAGGATGCTACCTGGCTATGGCATCTCAGATTCGGTCACCTAAGTTTTAGTGGCCTGAATCTACTGCACAAGAAGCAGATGGTGAAGGGTTTACCCCTTATAGAGCAACCGAACCAAGTTTGTGAAGGTTGCCTAGTCGGCAAGCAGCACAGGGACGCATTCCCTGTAGGGCAGTCTTGGAGAGCATCACGACCTTTGGAGCTGGTGCACTCAGACATCTGTGGTCCCATGCAGACCACCTCATATGCCGACAATAAGTATTTCCTGACCTTCATTGATGACTTCAGTCGGAAGACTTGGATTTATCCAATCAAGTTGAAGTCAGAGGCGTTTGCAAGGTTTAGGGAGTTCAAGGCTTTGGTTGAGAAACAGAGCGGTCATTATGTGAAGACTCTCAGAACTGATGGAGGTGGAGAGTACATCTCCAACGAATTCCATAACTTCTACAAGCAGCATGGAATTCGAAGGCAGTTCACTGCCAGATATACGCCACAGCAGAATGGCGTAGCTGAGAGGAAGAACAGAACAATCATGGAGATGGCATGGAGCATGCTGAAGGCAAAAAGTTTGCCACATGAGTTTTGGGCAGAAGCTGTAAGTTGTGCAGTTTATCTGCTGAACCGATGTCCCACCAAGAGTGTGAGGGACAAAATTCCAGAGGAAGCCTGGAGCAAGTTGAAGCCAAGTGTGGCTCATTTACGAGTTTTTGGGTGCATAGCATATGCACATGTTCTAGATGAGAAAAAGCAAAAGCTGGATGACAAAGCTGAAAGATGCATCTTCACAGGATACAACAAACCATCAAAGGCATACAGACTATACAATCCTGTGACAAAGAAACTTGTCATCAGCCGAGATGTGAAGTTCCTGGAGGATGAAGTCTGGAACGAGAAGTCAAAGACTGGTCAGTCTGAACCAACAACTGTTGAATCTATAGACTTGGAGGAAGACAGAGTCCAACCACCTATGCCTTCAAGCAGCAACAGTGGTGCCAGCAGTAGCACACCCTCATCATCCTGTTCACCTCCACTTGCAAGCAGAATTCAAAACCTGAGGACTCCTACAAAGACTTGGAGCTTGCAAGACATCTATGAGGTAACTCGTAATCATTTAGATGTAGATTATTCTGATTTTGCTCTCTTTACTGAATGTGATCCAGTGGAGTTTGAAGAGGCAAGTCAGAATCGTAAATGGGTGAATGCGATGAATGGGGAGATAGCAGCCATTGAGAAAAATGAGACATGGAAGCTAACAGATCTTCCAGCATAAAAGAAGACCATTGGGGTCAAGTGGGTATATAAAACGAAGTTTAATGCCCAAGGAGAAGTTGACAGGCATAAGGCCAGATTAGTGATGAAAGGCTACAAGAAGAAGTCAGGAGTTGACTATCATGAGGTGTATGCACCTGTAGCCCGACTTGACACAGTCAGAATGATTCTGGCACTCGCAGCTCAGAAAGGATGGAGCGTGTACCAGATGGATGTCAAGTCTGCCTTCCTCAATGGAGTGTTGGAAGAAGAGGTCTACATAGACCAGTCGCCCGGTTATGAAATACAAGGGCAAGAAGGCAAAGTCCTGAAATTGAAGAAGGCCCTGTATGGGTTGAAGCAAGCACCCCGGGCATGGTACAACCGTATTGATGACTATTTTCAAGAGAATGGGTTTCAAAAATGCCCATATGAGCACTCCCTATACATGAAGACAAATGCAGCAGGTGAGCTCATCATCGTCTGCCTGTACGTAGACGATCTAATATTTACTGGAAATAGCAGCAGCCTATTTGCGCAGTTTAGAACAGCCATGAAGTCCGAGTTTGAAATGACTGACATGGGGCTGATGAAATATTTTCTCGGCATTGAAGTTGACCAATCAGAAGATGGCATCTTCATTTCTCAGGGCAAGTATGTGAAGGATGTCCTAAAGCGCTTCAAGATGGAGGACTGCAAACCTGCCATCACACCTATAGCCACAGGTTTGAAGCTGAGCAAGTTGGATACAGGGAGGTCTGTAGATCCAACCTTGTTCAAGAGGCTAGTTGGTAGTCTGATGTACTTGACTGCAACTCGACCAGATTTGATGTTCGGAGTCAGTCTGATCAGCCGTTTCATGGAGACTCCGAAGGACACGCACTAGCAAGTAGGCAAGAGGATCTTGCGCTATGTCAGCGGGACGTAGAACCATGGCCTATTTTATGCCAGACAAGACCAGTTGGAGCTAGTCGGCTACACAGACAGTGACTGGGCTGGTAGTACCGATGATTGAAAGAGCACCTTCGGGTATGCTTTCCATCTCGGATCAGGGGCAGTCTCATGGGCGTCCAAGAAGCAACCCATTATTGCGTTGTCCACAACCAAAGCAGAATATGTCGCCGCCACGACATCCACATGCCAGGCAGTATGGCTGCGAAGAGTTCTGAGTGAACTGTACAATCCTCCAGAAAGCGCGACAATAATTTTCTGTGACAACAATTCGGCCATTGCACTGTCAAAGGATCCCATGTTCCATGGCCAGACGAAGCACATTGATATTCGTTATCATTTCATCATAGAGTTGGTGAAGTCCGACGAAATTCATTTGCAGTTTTGCAGATCCAAGGAGCAGTTGGCAGATATTTTCACGAAGCCTTTGAAGGAGGAAGACTTCGACAGATTGTGAGAGCAGCTTGGAGTCAAAGTGCTTGTGAAATCAGGTTTAAAGGAGGGTGTTAGAAAAATTAACCCAGATTTCACGCCTGTGCCCAACTGCGCTGCGAACCTTGGGCAAAACTGGACTGCGCTCCAGACATGGGCAAAGTTGGACTGCGCTGCCGTAGTCCGGGATCCCGGTAAAAGTGTGACATGACGTCGCACCTATCTTCTGACAGATTTGACACTTGGCAGATCCGATCTCCGAAGGAGTTAATGCCCAGTCGACATTTGTTAGAAACCCTAGACGAGGGTCGGTCCGAGGATAACCCTTATCCGGAGCTGTCAGAGGATAAACCTTATCCTCCTCTCCCCGCGGCTATAAAAGGCGGTTCGGGTCTACAGAAAAACTAGTGCGAAAAGAGGAGAAGTAGAGTGGGTGTGAGAGAAGTTCGTGAAAGTGAGCAGAGAAAGAAAGTAGAGCGATTCAGTGAGCAATGTGGCTCAACTGAGAAATGTCCGAGCAGCAGACTCGACATTTCCCCTGTTTGGTTTATCCTGCAGCGTAGCCTGCAGATGTTGTTACTTCCTCGGTTGAGGAATTCTGTAACCCTAGTTGTTCATATGAATAAAGTTTGCTTTTGTCTGTGGCATCCTTAGGGTTTGCAGCAGTTTATTTGCTAACTTTGTTGTTCTCTGTTCCGGCGTTTCCCTCCTCTCTTTCGGGTCTTGCCAAGCCGGGCAAACCCAGCGACAGCCGCAGAAGACGAAGAAGTCGAAGGTAAAAGTGGCCAAGTCTGAAGTCTGCACTCGTGATCTGCCGAAGGCTGCACTGTGCGCGAAGTTCGCACTTCGCCAGTTTGCCCAGCGCAGTTTGCACTGCGCGCGAAGTGCGCACTTCGGCACTTTTGCCCAGCGCAGTTTGCACTGCGCGCGAAGTGCGCACTTCGGCACTTCGGCCTTGCGCAGTCCGCACTGCGCGCGAAGTGCACACTTCGGCCTTGCGCAGTCCGCACTGCGCGCGAGTGACGGACTTCGCCCAAGGAGTGGGCGCCGTCCGCACTTCGCTCCCGAAGCTGGGAGCTGGCCGTGCACACTGCGCAGCACGAACCATCCGACTTCGGCGACGAAAAATTAAAATCGCTCCTTCAATGCCACCCCTAGGATGTTCACCATCTGTCCTCAAGGAATTTCCATCTGCCTCCACTGATTACGACGAAAATGGATGCCTTGTATCGTATAATCAACTTGTCCAAACCCATAACAGATTATTGCAAAAAGTATTGCAGCACCTGAGTAAAAGATACTCAACACCCACAATTATATTTCAAGATTACTACCAGATTTCTATGGATATTCTCAAAACCCATACTGCACATGGTAAGGGAATTGCTATTTCATTTTCATTTCAGTGTGGTTGTGGTGGAAGAGTTATAACAGAGAATGACTATGGAATTCTGTCATATTATGCAGGTTTTACAGAGACTTTTAAGACTTGCTGTGGAAGTGGGGACGGCCCTTACAATTTCGAGTTTCCTTGGATTTGTGGGATAGGCAAGAGCGTCGTGCCGTGTAAAGATCCATCCACATATATCAATTGGGATGGAGTACATCTCACAGAGGCTGCGTACAAAATTGTCGCCGATTCTCTCTCGAACCCTCACTACACCTATCCCACTCTTGGCGACTTGATCGCCAACAGTTTTTTGTGAGGTCCTAAGAAATTTGAGACGAAGAATTAGAGATAGGACTGTGAAGAACAGAACTAGGATTACGTCGAGAAAGTGTGCATCTATATATATATCACAATCTGGGGTTGCGATGCCTTGTGATTTCGTCGAAAGGTTTTTTTTTTCGCTTTAGACTTTTAAATATAGAAGCAGCCATGTTATTTTTATAATATTAAAAGGCATTAACTAGAGATATTGGCTCCAACTAGAATAAGTGTGACTCTATATTTATATTGCAATAAGGGTGGCTGTATATTTATCTAAGATTGCAATAACAGTTATTTTCTTGTATGCCCACACCTACTGTGTTTTTTACTTATTTTAATGTGTAGAAATTTTTCTGGAAGATGGTGGTAATCCTTGTTAAATTGGGGAACAAATTTATTTTATAAATCGAGGATTTGAAATGTGTAAAAGTTGTTTGATATTAAAAATGGAGGGTTAAAAGTTGTTTGATATTAAATCCAGAGTTATAAGTTGTTTGACATTGAAAATGGAGGTAACCCTTGTCAAAAGTGGAAAAAATCTCGAGAGAAATTTTTAATAGGAATGATAAGATGTAATTTTTAATTTAATATTAAAATTATTTATGTTATTTTATTTATTATGAAAAATAATTTTAAAAATA
Source organism: Wollemia nobilis (assembly GCA_028583015.1). NCBI lineage: Eukaryota > Viridiplantae > Streptophyta > Pinopsida > Araucariales > Araucariaceae > Wollemia > Wollemia nobilis. Next base: position 9,174,406 of record JAQPPZ010001411.1, read on the forward strand.
TTTAAGATTTAAATATTATATAGGAAAATGCTTATTTTTATTATATTTAGTTTTAATGTTGTTAATGATATGCTGTTATTTAGCTTTTGATTTATTTTATTTTTAGAATGTTTTTGTATAATTGAATTATTTTAAGTATTATATCCTTTATGGAGTTCAATTAGTGTGAGATTAGACTAATTTCAACTTAAAAGGATTGTTTATTTAATAAAATATTAATGATAATTTTTTATTTTTAAATTTAAAGTAATGCAGGTAACAATCTTAGTCTAATGCAAAATGAATTTGAGAGATTTATTTTTGTTTTAGAAGTGTTTATAACTCATAATCTATCAAACATTTTAGAAATTCTAAAAGTGCAAATCTACATAATAATTGTGAGTATAAGTTAATGTGTTTTCATTGTAAATATGGTTTATCTTATAAATCATGAAATAAGAGCAAGTACATGGTCATTATACAAGATTTTGGAATGAGGGTTGCACCAAAGAATATGTCTATATTGTTACATTATATCACATATATCTAGGAACAAAATATTATAATATCAACCAGTCAAAAAACAAAATTAAGGTCGTTTGTCACCAAGTCAAATAGAAGAAATTTGTTTTCTATCCTACTCTCTAATTTTTTGAATACTCATAATACTATCCTTTTTAGCCTTATTAGTAGGTGTCATCAACTCATTAAATTTGATGATCCTACTTTGATTGTATCCTCGTCAATCTTTGTTAGTATGAACTAAATTAGAATGTTTATAAATTATTCTTTATCTCTTCATTATTAGCTACCTCTAAAATTTTTAAATAAAAGTTGCAATTTAATCAACAATAAAGTCAACTCAAATATTTCTAACCTCTAGTGACAAGTACGCTATAAATAAAATTAAAACATTGATAAATAGAAAATGCTTGAGAACAAATTTATGAAGAAGTTTAATATGTATTTAAATTTATTTGATACAATCAACAAAGAAGTTTTAAATAGTGTTTGCAATATATGGTTAGACAAACAGATAATCATGACTCAAATTTTCTTGGGCCTTCTAAAAACACACAATTTTTTTTTTTTTTTAATTGAATCCAATATTCATAGATATTTTAATTAATAGGATTAATTTTCAACTTAGCTAAATTGATTCCTAAAAGAAATTTAGAATGAGGAATGCTTTAGTTTAGAATTTTGAAAGCTTAATCAACCTTATATTTTCGCATAACTAGGTTGAGATTATGCCATGTTTCTCCATAAAGCATGTAATTTCAATTGTCATTAAGGATTGAATCTATTAAGAAAGAAAACAATATTATGGTCATTTGATTGCTTTGAATTCTTAAGAAAGTTACAGGCAAGACTAGTGGATAACATGTTTTACAATTATCATGTTTTAAAATATAAATATTCAACAGATTCTCTTTATGCTTGCTATTTTGAGAAAATTGTTAACACAAATTTTATCCAATCATTTTATTTTTGTAGATAGTATAATAAATATAGATAAAGTGTTACAAGAGAATATATCAATGGTTCGGGATTTGGTTCTTCTTCAAGAGGTCCAAGGTTCAAACCGCGGTATGGGTGAGTGTGAGAGGGGGCAGGTGTGTGGTGGCTATGATGAAAATTCACTGCAGGAGACCGTCAATGGACTCCAAGGATAAAATTGCAATATAAGACATCATACAAAATACACCAATAAAAGAAACCTGCAAATGCTTCTTTTCATTAACTGAATTTCCATACCCCTTACAATAGAGTATCCCACTTCGTATACTCCCAAAAAGAAAAACCCTAGCCTATGCTACCTCGTTACTATTTTTAGAAACTCACTTGCTATTTTTAGTAACCCTTAAAAACAAACCTCGGATGGTATCCAAAATAGAATCATGTGCCCGTTATTCAATAAAACCCACTATCCCAAGATAGCAACCCCACTCTAGTTCTACACTAATAGTTATGATAAATTTTTGGTTGTGAAAACATAAAATTACATTAAAAGCTAATTTTGGGTCTCCTAGAGGCATTTTCCTATCGAAAAACATATGGTCCAGTTTCCTTAGGTTTTGCATGCCATTCAGCACGTTCTAAAAATATAACGGGGTAAAATAGACACTCAGAGCAAAAGTTATGGCCCTGTCAAGGTGCATCATGCTGTGTGTTAAATTCCCTATTGATAAGCATATATCTTAGCTTTACAAGGGGTTATGGTTGGGTGGATACTGCTCAGCCCTGTGAGTTGGTCGTAGGGGTTTCTCATACTAACCAAATAAAAAAAAATGTATTACAAGAGAATGTTGATATTGTATGCTTCCACATAGAAATAGCTTATAGATTTTATTATTCATGATGACTATCATGATAATTCGTACATTTTCTATCAAAACTTATCCTTGTTTTACGTAACAATGTTCTTCATCTCTTTATTTTTTGGATTTTGTAAAAATTGTTATGAAAAGATTTGTTATTAAAATTTAAAATTAAAGTGAACCTAGAGATATTCAATTTCTTGTTACAATTATGAGTACTAAAACGATTACAACATTTGTTAACTTATATGTTCTTAAGAAAAAATTGACAAAAGAATTTATGGATATCATTAAAATTATTTGACAAGATGAATAAAGCAAACTTCCAAGTCATGTTTTCATGAATCATATTGAGAAAATATATAATCATAAGTCATTTTCCCTTTCACATGATAGAATAATAAAAGAGATATATTCTAATCAAGTCCTTCACAGTTATGATAACTAATATCTATCAACTTAGGTAAATGGAATTCGAAAATCAATATAGACTGAAGAGTCCTTTAGGCTATCTTTTTAATAGTTCATATATTCATCTAGTCTATATGAACACTAAGGAGACTTGTAATTTCATTTTTTATAATACCTTTGAGCTATTAAGAAAGGAACATGGCATATCTTGTGTGTGGTTCTAACTTAGAAGGAAACACTGCCATGGCTAGTAGACCATATCCAATCATGGAAGAAGTTAACAACTAAGATGAAGAGTAACATGATCCAAAAATTCATTTCTATTAAAATTTGAAAATAAAATAAAATAAATTTTATCCTTAGTGTTGAGGAAAAACTTAATGTGTAAGATAAATTAATATTTTTATTATTAATAGAAACTATTCCAAAAATTAGTAAAGTAGTGCTAGCTGGAATTTTTATTATGTAGTTTTATGCATATAATTAATACATTTTATTATTTAGGTCAGTGAATAATATAGAATCTATAGTCATTGGTTCATACGTCTTGTATGGGAGAGGAACTTAGAATTAGTACAATGAACAAAAATAAACTAGATGTTTATCAATTATTGTAATAGATACCACCTACTGGATATTGTTTTTTGGTGGAGAGCAAGAGCTTGTATTCAGATCCCTCACCTTTCACAATCCACAGGTCTCTCCTTTAGAGATTAAGAGTTTACAAATGGATTCAATTCTTATCTCAACTGGTATGCTATAGCTAGATACCTACATATTTCTTCATAAATGGTTGAATTCTTGATTTCCATTTTCTAGATACAAATATTCTAGAATTCAACATCATTCTTGATATTTTCCTACAATAGCCTTCACAATATCAAAAATCCACCCCTATTACCTATGCATTGCATCTTTTTAGTGTGATACTTCCAAAACATCGCGCATCGTAGTCCACTTTACCAGATTTAGATTGCTAGTTTCCTTCTTGAAGAATAAGTGCAACCACAAAAATTATAATAAATTTTTTATATGAAAATACATTAATGTTATAAAATAAAAAATAAAAAAAATATTGCCAATGAAAAATATTAATCATAGTAAATCTTAATCTTGTCAAATATTCTTGAATTCAACATCCTTCTTGAAATTTTCCTACAATAGCCTTCACAATACAAAAAATCCACCTGTATTATCTATGCATTGCATCTTACTAGAGTAATATTTCCAAAACATCACACTATCACAGTTTGCTTTGTTAGATTTGAATTAAGGGTGATTTGATCACAATCTCTAATAAGACGATGGTGACCAATCCTAAATCGATGTTTTCTAGCAGAGATAGGGTTATACAATCATCATCTTAACCTCTTGCTATTCCTGTGCCTCCTGTCTCAGCTCCTTAGGCTCCTCTTGCTAAGAAATCTCTAGAGAATAAATCCACCTTAGAGGAAATGGAAATCATACGCAGTACCTCCACCCTCCAGGCATTCATGTAGTTCATCTCAAAACCGCTTGACATCATCGAGAAAAGATCAAGAGGCTAAGTGTCATCCTTTGACTGTTGGTGATTTGTAGTAAATATTAATCTTGTTAAATATTTTAAAATTCAACATAAAATTAACATTTTCAAACCAAATTACAACTAGTTAAACTAAATTAAAAAAGCAAGGACGAAGGTTTAAAAAATAGCCCTCATGTTAAGTATATATTAATAGATCATCTTGTAAAAATGAGCTTTTCAAACCAAATTAAAACTAATGAAGCAAAAATAAATAAATAAATAAATAGAATTCGAAAAATAGCTTTCATCCTAGTTTGTGTAATCATCGTCTATATTAACTAAATATTTGAATATAGCAATATAAAAATGCAAAAATAGCTATTATTAGCATATATGATAAAGAATCATATATAAAAATAAAAATTATGATTTTCAAACCAAATTAAAACTTGTCAAAACTAAATTAAAAAAAGCAGGGATGGAAGGTTTAAAAAATAGCTTAACATGTTAATAGATCATCTAAAAACAAACTTTTCAAACCAAATTAAAACTACTCAAACAAAAATAAATAAATAAATAGAATTTGAAAAATAGCTTTCATGCTAGTTAGTGTAATCATCCTCTATATTAACTAAAGATTTAAATATAGCAATATACAAAAGCAAAAATAACTATTATTAATATATATATATAAATTAGGATTTTCAAACCAAATTAAAACTAGTCAAAAACTAAATTAAAAAAAGTAGGGATGGAAGGTTTAAAAAATAGCCCTCATGTTAAGTATAAACTAGTACAATGAACAAAAATAAACTAGATGTTTATCAATTATTGTAATAGATACCACCTACTAGATATTGTTTTTTGGTGGAGAGCAAGAGCTTGTATTCAGATCCCTCACATTTCACAATCCACAGGTCTCTCCTTTAGAGATTAAGAGTTTACAAATGAATTCAATTCTCATCTCAACTGGTATGCTATAGCTAGATACCTACATATTTCTTCATAAATGGTTGAATTCTTGATTTCCATTTTCTAGATACAAATATTCTAGAATTCAACATCATTCTTGATATTTTCCTACAATAGCCTTCACAATATAAAAAATCCACCCCTATTACATATGCATTGCATCTTTGTAGAGTAATACTTCCAAAACATCACGCATCGTAGTCCACTTTACCATATTTAGATTGCTAGTTTCCTTCTTGAAGAATAAGTGCAACCACAAAAATTATAATAAATTTTTTATATGAAAATACATTAATGTTATAAAATAAAAAATAAAAAAATATTGCCAATGAAAAATATTAATCATAGTAAATCTTAATCTTGTCAAATATTCTTGAATTCAACATCCTTCTTGAAATTTTCCTACAATAGCCTGCACAATACAAAAAATCCACCTGTATTATCTATGCATTGCATCTTACTAGAGTAATATTTCCAAAACATCACACTATCACAGTTTGCTTTGTTAGATTTGAATTAAGGGTGATTTGATCACAATCTCTAATAAGACGATGGTGACCAATCCTAAATCGATGCTTTCTAGCAGAGATAGGGTTATACAATCATCATCTTAACCTCTTGCTATTCCTGTGCCTCCTGTCTCAGCTCCTTATGCTCCTCTTGCTAAGAAATATCTAGAGCATAAATCCACCTTAGAGGAAAGGGAAATCATACGCAGTACCTCCACCCTCTAGGCATTCATGTAGTTCATCTCAAAACCGCTTGACATCATCAAGAAAAGATCAAGAGGTTAAGTGTCATCCTTTGACTTTTGGTGATTTGTAGTAAATATTAATCTTGTTAAATATTTTAAAATTCAACATAAAATTAACATTTTCAAACCAAATTACAACTAGTTAAACTAAATTAAAAAAGCAAGGACGGAGGTTTAAAAAATAGCCCTCATGTTAAGTATATATTAATAGATCATCTATAAAAAATGAGCTTTTCAAACCAAATTAAAACTAGTGAAGCAAAAATAAATAAATAAATAAATAGAATTCGAAAAATAGCTTTCATCCTAGTTTGTGTAATCATCGTCTATATTAACTAAATATTTGAATATAGCAATATAAAAATGCAAAAATAGCTATTATTAGCATATATGATAAAGAATCATATATAAAAATAAAAATTATGATTTTCAAACCAAATTAAAACTTGTCAAAACTAAATTAAAAAAAACAGGGATGGAAGGTTTAAAAAATAGCCCTCATGTAGATCATCTAAAAACGAACTTTTCAAACCAAATTAAAACTACTCAAACAAAAATAAATAAATAAATAGAATTTGAAAAATAGCTTTCATGCTAGTTAGTGTAATCATCCTCTATATTAACTAAAGATTTAAATATAGCAATATACAAAAGCAAAAATAACTATTATATATATATATATATATATATATATATATATATATATATATATATATATATATATATATATATATTAGGATTTTCAAACCAAATTAAAAATAGTCAAAAACTAAATTAAAAAAAGTAGGGATGGAAGGTTTAAAAATAGCCCTCATGTTAAGTATATATTAATAGATCATTTATAAAAGTTGAACTTTTCAAACCAAATTAAAACAACAAGTCAAACAAAAATAAATAAATAAAATTTAAAAAATAGGTTTCATTCTAGTTTGTATAATTATCCTCTATATTAACTAAAGATTTAAATATACCAATATAAACATGCAAAAAATAACTATTAATTATATATAAAAATAAAAACTAGGATTTTTAATCGTAAAAGCTAAATTTAAAAAAAGCACGGACGAAAGGTTTTTAAAAATAACCCTCATGTTAAGTCTATATAAATGTGTATAAGGAATCCACCACATAGCACATAGGACATAGGACAGAGGACACTTTAAAAATTGGTGCGGACTAAGATGGCGGCAAGGCAATTAACCTTGGCCGTCGCAGTAGTCTGCTTGCTTGCTCATACAGCTGGAGGTGTTAGCCATGCTGGAAATTGTTTTTCAGCAATTTATAGTTTTGGCGATTCGTTCACGGACACGGGGAATGCATTGGACTCAAATCCTTTAATTTTTCACTCTATCGGCTCTCTTCCGTACGGCGAATCATACTTCGGCCATCCCACCGGTCGTTGTTCCAATGGACGCTTGGTCATAGATCTTTTAGGTAAGCACCGTTGATGTTGATGATGTTGAGGTTAAATTATATTATATTATAAAAGCTAAATCTAGTATCCATATAAATACCATATCCATTAAAACTACTGTGCCATAATAGTAATAGTGATGTATGTCCTTTCTTTCTTTCATGTAACAATTGCCCTTTTAATTTTACAATTTTATGAGTGATGTTGCTCTTTCAGCGAGTTCACTGGGATTTCCGTTCCTCCCACCTTACCTTAAAGCAGGACAGTTGCCCTTCCATTCCAGGGTATTGGGAGTAAATTTTGCAGTCGCAAGCGGCACTGCATTGAACGCATCCTTGTTGAACAGCAGATCTATTTTAACTTTAACACCCCTATCCTTAGACGTGCAGATTGGATGTGAAAGCACGAGATTTCGGGCAAAGGAAACACTAATTGCGATGCAACCAAAATCAAATGCGCTTAAGTCCTAGAAATGTAAAATGCATGAAACGAAAGAGACGCATTAAAACGAGATACAAGCGAATGGAGAAAACACAGCCCTTTCATTAAACTTTCTTGATCTCTGTTACAAATACGCCTCCTCCCTTTTCAGGGGCTAGGAGCGTTAAAAGAATTTGATTACAATCACTTAATGTTCCTCTTTCCGCGTGCCCACGATTGAAATGGACGGGCCAAAACGCTGCCGCCGCTGATGTTGATGAGTCTTTGACCTCTGCTGCTCTTCCTGCGAACAAAGAAACAACGAATATGTCAGTAGCATCTGCTGCAAATAAAAGGTGTTTGTTCTCTAAAATCATCAAAGATGCATGTAAACACTTGCCTGAAACAGTAAGTACAGTGAATCCAAATAGCCTGAAAAACTGACAGAAAACAGAAGATCTTACCAGAAAGCCATTACCACTGAAACAGTCGGCTAATCTGCTTTCACCTGGAATTCGTCCCTGGGCAGGACGAATTCTGACTGCAATTCGTCCCTGGGTGGGACGAATTCTTCTGTGTTGAAAAAGCCGAAGTGATCTGTTCCAATGTCGGCTCTCGAGACCTCCAAAACACCTGCAGACAGAGGGGTTATGTAATTGGGGCCATTTTGGGACGACCCAGATGGTCGGATTCTCCCAATTTGGCCTCTATCCTCGGGAATTTGATATCGCCACCTGCAAGTTAGTGAAACAACAAAGCGACACAAAACATACTAGAATCTGATCAAAAGTTATGAAATTGCAGCTATGAGTTCACCAAACAAAATGACACAATATGCAATGCGAACAAATAATCTAGAATGCTAAAAAGAATGGAACTTAGGAAGTGCGGGGGTGCCCAGGTGGGCCTCCCACCGTTGGCACTTGACTTCGGAGCCAATCCACTAGGGATAGGCCCAAAACCTCTTAGGATTGGGGGGTCGGCAAATTGGTTGGTTCAGGTGTCCATGTGTTGGATTTGGGTCAGGTTCAAGCTTCCAAAAGCCACCCAACAACCTCCCTTGCAAAAGAGATTGGTGGATGCGAGAAGGTGAACCAAAAGGGATGCAAGTGGGTCTTCAACTCGGCAGCACTTCGTTGCTTGAAATCTCCTTTAACTTGCCTCTTTGGGTGAGAAAAGTCCCACCTTTTATAGACCCATGGGGTCTCTTTTGAGAGGGAAGCACAAATGCCATGTGTTGGTCATAGGTGCCATGTGGCAGTCATGTCTTCCCATGAGGGAGGGGAGTCCTCCATTGACTTGGGCTCTCATAACTGCCCTTGTGACAGCTCCTCTAACGGCCTATCTATCCACCCACACACGCGTGCGAGGCAGAGTCATCAATCGATCGTCCTGGGCTGCCACTTGGCACCATTCTTCTTTTTGCCCGTTAAACTCGGAATTCGTCCCCTGGGGACGATTTCAGAATTCGTCCCTGGGTGAGACGAATAGTGAGCAAAGTGTCTAAATGTGCCAAATTGCTTCCTGACCTTACAAAATTGCTATGAAAGTGGTTAGGACCACTGTTTGACCTCTGAGGGCTGCCCTGGGGGCTGTGTTTGTCAAAGCGATCAGTGTTTGCAGTCACGTAATCGGATTGGTGCTGTTTTGGTGTCTACAGATGCCCCTTTTTGGGAGGCGTTGTGCATGGCGCAGCGCCGAGCAAAAATAGATAACCAAAGCACTAATGATTAGGGTTTCTTGGTAACCTAACCAACTTTTGATGCCCCAAGCATGGAAAGGGCATGCATTCTTGAATCCTTGCTTCTGACGAGCTAAGGAGTTTGATTTCAAGTGTTAACCTATTTTGGTGAGGTGTGACTTGAACTTAGACATTGATCAGCCATGAATAGGCGAAGGACGTTTTATCCACAGGGGGAACCTTGTGTTCATGATTCACGAAATGCCAAGTGTTTGATTGATTTGATTGTTGCTTGTTTACTGCCCCAAGCAGGAGCGTGATTGTCTTTGTCAATGATTCTTTGAATGCATGTCGTTTTCCTTAATTGGGTGTGTGATTGTTGATTGGTGACTAAGTGTGACTACCCCCTCAAGCGACGAATCGATGAGGGAATGACCTTCGTGAGAAAAGCGACGAGTCGCTTGACCCAAGATGACTTGTGCAAGGGTGCCTTTAGAGGGTTTACCGTTAAGCATGTGCAATTTTTCCAACATTTGGACCTATTTTTGGTGGGTGTTAACCCTTTTGGTGATGCCGTAATGAGGTGAAATCATCGAAAACCCATCTTCCCGTGGAGCGGTCCGGCTATGATAGCCTTCTTGGGGAAGTAGGAGAGTGACAATTTGAACCCCGACATCGATTTTCTATGCCAAGAGGTTAAGTGCAAGAGCACTTGTGTCCGGCAATGTTTATTGCTTTGTTTTTATGTTGCATTTTTTGTTGTTTTTGTTGTTTTTTTTTGTGACACCATTTGGGGATTAAATTGTCGAAAATCCGTCTCCCGTGGAGCGGTCCGGCTATGGTAGCCTTCTTAGGGAGTAGGATAGTGACAATTTGTGACTCCGATGTCGATTTTGTATGCCAAGAGGTTAAGTGCAAGAGCACTCGTGTCTGGCAATGTTTATTGCTTGTTTTGTGTTGCTTTTGCATTTTCTTGTTGTTTTTGTTTTGCATTCTTGTGGAGCGAAGATAGTCGAGACAGATCATCTCTCAGGTTAGATGAGGAGGGGAGAGAGAGGGGGGCCCATAGGACACAGGGTAGACGCATTAGGTTGGGTTTTGTATGATGGGGAGACATTTTGTATATATTTTTCATATATATATATATACCATTTTATTTGGTTTTGTACGTGTGATGTTTTATATTTGTTATGTGTGATGGCTAATGACTATGGATGTATGTATGTTGATTTATTTTGATGAATGCTTATGTTATGATGAATGCAAATGTTTTTGATTTCTTTATGTGATATGCAAAGTGAATGAATGGAATTTTGTGATGATTGGTTATGGCACCATAGGCTGTTTAAGATGCTTTTTATTGTTATGGTGTATGACTCTTGTATGGATATATGTGGTTTTCTATTTTTGTATTTTTTGATGGTATTATAAGGATGATAAGTAGCGCAGATGGTTTAGGAATGTATGTAATGTTTTTTGAGATTCAGATAGTTTTAACTCACTATCCATGACTGTACTTTATCTTACAAGACTTTTGGACAAGGTATGAATCGGACTTGTTTTTGACCAAGTTATTTTACATCCCTGTGTGTGCAATTGAGTTCATTTAGTGGTATTTGTTAGGATACCGCCAGATGCGATGGGCTTTCAACCGAACCTGTACTGAGGATCACCTAATTAGCTCCACGAATTCCTTTGTTATATGTACTAAGATTAATCTGCGGTGTAATCCAGGATGCCATAAGCTAGCTCATCCACATGCAAACATTGATCTGTACGCAAGTTAATGTGACAGATATATCGTCATGCGGGAGGTTTACTTCTATTACCGATAGGCTATCAACCAAATTGGTACTGAAGCTTGCCTTATGACCTATAGAATGCTGAGAGTTCCAGGGATTCAAGGTCAACTCCCTTCTTTTCTTCAATTGTATTGGGATACTTGCTCATTTGTAGTGATGAGATCACTGTTTATTTTGATTTGTTTTTCTTTCGAGCAAGGGACTGGGGATATGGAGTGACGAAAATCACTGTTGTTTTTGCCTTTTGATGTGTGCACTGTAGGTTGTCAAATTTTGGAGTTTTGACATTTTGCAAATTTTTGGTGTTTTGCAACTATTGAGAACTTTAGGGATTCTTAGGGAATTGGGTAGGGAGGATGCTTGTCCTTTTGCCAACTCTCAAGCATTCTAGGGGTCATTCGCACAGGGGGATGATCAAGATAACCGTTTCGCTTGTGGTGACCTAGATTACTTTGCAGGTTTCATCTTTCGTTCACACAACTTGGGAATTTTTAGTGTTTTAATTTGTGTTGGGATGTTACGTAACAAGGTGTATTTCAAGTATGACTCTACCTTCGTAAAATCTGTTCGATTTGATACATTACATGGTTAAAGAGGAAAATGATGACTAGAATCATCGAAACTCTTGGTACATTTACGGACCACCTGACCGTAGTGTGGTAAAAGTTATGCATGGTGTTTTTGTTGTTTTTGTAAAATGGAACTATGCGGAACAAGATGGACTAGCAGAGCAATTGCAGCCTATGGTGCCTTTGACCTATACAACCACAAATATGCAATGTATGGATGCAATGCTTAATGCAGCTACATATTTTTGTACTTTTGATGGATTGATTTTGTGAATGTGAATATGCGGTGCTAGAGGAACTCTCTATTGATGAATTTGACCAAGCGATTGCGATAATCGTTGGAGCTTTTTAGGTTTGACCAAGTGATTGCGATAATCCTTGGAGCTTTTTGGTGTGACCAAGTGATTGCGATAATCCTTGGAGCTTTTTGGGTTTTGACCAAGTGATTGCGATAATCCTTGGAGCTTTTTGTTTTGACCAAGTGATTGCGATAATCCTTGGAGCTTTTGGATTGACCAAGTGATTGTGATAATCCTTGGAGCTTTTTGTGGTGACCAAGTGATTGCGATAATCCTTGGAGCTTTTTGTTTTGACCAAGTGATTGCGATAATCCTTGGAGCTTTTTGGATTGACCAAGTGATTGTGATAATCCTTGGAGCTTTTTGTGGTGACCAAGTGATTGCGATAATCCTTGGAGCTTTTTGTTTTGACCAAGTGATTGCGATAATCCTTGGAGCTTTTGGATTGACCAAGTGATTGCGATAATCCTTGGAGCTTTTTGGATTGACCAAGTGATTGTGATAATCCTTGGAGCTTTTTGAGGATATGGCTTTCTTAGATGTGGAATGGTCGCAAATGACTGATATTCAAGGGTTCTGTTTCCTTGATACCATCAAGAGAAGCTAGCCGGTATGTCCCGGGTCCTATTATGCTATCAATGACATATGGACCTAACCAATTTGCCATGAATTTGTCCCTCATGTGGGACGGCAAATTAGAGTTTTGTTGGTTTTCCTTCGAAACCAAATCACCAACCCGAAAGTCTCTTAGGTGAACTTTCATGTTGTATGCTTTCTTAAGCCGCTCTTGATAGATACGTAAGTGCTCGAGAGCATTAACGCGTCGTTCGTCAAGCAACGTAAGTTGGTCTAACCGGGCCTGCCGCGCAGTGTTATCATCGATGAACTCCTGCATTGATATGCGGAGGGAAGGAATTTCCAACTCGAGAGGCATTACTGCCTCTGAGCCATACACGAGCGAAAACGGAGTTGCCCCAGTGGGCGTCCGAATGCTAGTGCGATAAGCCCAAAGGGCAAGTGGGATTTGTATGTGCCAATCCTTATGACTGTCTGCGACTCGTCTTTTTAAGGATGGCGACTAGTGTTTTGTTTGATGCTTCCGCTTGCCCGTTTGCTTGCGGATAATAGGGCGTTGAAAAGCTGTGCTGAATTTTGTACTTTGTGGTCAAAGCACGCACGTCTTTGTTCTTGAATGATGGCCCATTATCCGATATTATTTTGGATGGAATACCAAAATGACATATGATGTTATGCAAGATGAACTCCACAATGCGGGGTCCTTTCGTTGAGGTTAACGGAATTGCTTCCACCCATTTGGTAAAATACTCTGTGGCCGTTATGATAAACGTGTGACGGCCTCGACGATGCAGGGGAGATCTTTCCGATTAGATCGAGGCCCCACTACGAAAATGGCCAAGCAGACCGGACTGTCTGTAGGGCCTGGGAAGGTACGTGCATCAAATTGGCATGATGTTGACATTTCACGCACTTCTTGACATATTCGCAACAATCTCGCTCTAAAGATGGCCAATAATAGCCCATGCGAAGAATGCGCTTTGCGATGGCCATACCACTAAAGTGGCCACCACATGTACCGTCGTGCGCTTGGGCGATTGCCCAAGTGGACTCTTGCTGGTCCAAACAACGAAGAAGAATTCCGTCATAGCTGCGACGATACAAAATGTCTCCTATCAAGACATACTTAGCCGCTTTCTGCTTGAATGTTCGTTTTGCGGCGTGCGTCAATCCAAAGGGAAGATTACCTAACTTGAGGTAGTCTCTTATGGGTAAATACCGACTCTGTTGATCAGAAACCTCGACAGTATGAACAGCCAATCCCTTTTGAAGTTCTTCCCTAACAAATGCTGAATGGGATAGAACTTGTAAGAATAGCGTTGTGTTGCTATTAATGGGAGTGGGGGAGAACAAGGACCCCCAGTTGGCACGTTTCAGACGATCTCGGATTCGAAAGAACTTATCCGAGGATGGTTCAATCTGGATCATGTGGATTCCTGGCGTCAAGTCTGAGCTTGCACGCTCTATCGCGGATTGCGATAAGGTTTTGACTTGAATAGTTGTCATATCACCGGAAAGGTCTTGCGGGATTAGTGACCCCAAGGAGGCCATTGTGTCCGCAAAATGATTCGATGATCGAGGGAGTGCCTCGATGTCATACCACTCAAGTTTTGCCAGGAATTTGTCCACGAGGGCTTTATAGGCCTTCAGAACTGGGCATTTGCATTGATATACCCCTTTGACTTGATTGACTATTAACAGCGAATCACCAAAGATATTCAATCGTTTGATGTTCATGGCGATTGTTGTTTGAAGACCTAGGAGCAAGGCTTCATATTCTGCATTATTGTTGGTGCACTCGGAAGTTTAATTTAAATGACAGGGGCATTGGAGCGCCCTGCGGTGTGAAGAATACAATTCCTGCGCCACCACCTTGCTCGCATTTAGAACCATCGAAGAACAGGGTTATGTCGGCCCGTGACTCGAGCTCATCGGAATCCGGCGATTCTGAGACATGGAAGACCCCATCATCGGGTAGTTCTATGACCAGAGGCTGATCGTCTTCAAGAGGAGCCTCTGCTAGTTGATCGGCTATGACTTGTCCTTTGATAGATTTTTGCCCAATGAACTCAATGTCAAATTCCGTCAACAACATGATCCATTTCGCCGTGCGACTACTATGATAAGTACGACTCATCATGTATCGCAATGGATTCTCCTTAGACACAACATACGTAGTGTTGCTCAGCATGTAGTGGCATAGCTTTTTGGTAGCAAACACCACTGCCAAGCAGAGTTTCTCAACGTATGCATAGTTAAGTTCGTAATTGACCAGGGTGCGGCTAAGATAGTAAGTAGCCTGTTCTTTGTGAAGTTCATTCTTTTGGGCTAGCATGGCTCCCAATGCCACCTCAGTAGCTGAGATGTATAAGTAGAACGGCACTCCTGGTCTAGGTGGTGCCAATACCGGCGGCGAAGCCAAGTATTGTTTGATTTTGTCAAAGGCCGACCGGCACTCGTCATCCCAATGAAATGTGACCCCCTTGTGCAATAATTTGTTCATGGGTCGGCATTTGTCGGATAATTGCGCTATGAAGCGTTTAATCGACGCGACCTTTCCTTGCAGACTTCGGAGCTGCTTGATAGTGGTTGGGGGAGCCATTTCAAGGATTGCCTTGACTTTCTTTGGGTCCACTTCGATGCCTCGCTTTGAGACTATAAAACCCAAGAGTTTTCCAGATGTGACGCCAAATACGCACTTCTTGGGATTCAGCTCGACCTTATGCTCTATGAGGCGATCGAGAATCTTGCTTAAGTCACCGAGATGATCTGAGCGCAAAAGAGATTTGGCTAACAAATCATCCATGTAATCTTCCAAAGTTTTGTGCATGTAATCGTGGAAGATGTATGTCATGGCACGTTGGTAGGTAGCGCCAGCATTTTTAAGGCCAAAAGGCATGACCTTATAACAAAATGTCCCCCAAGGCGTTGTGAACGCCGTTTTAAGTTGGTCTTCAGGATTGATACGAATTTGGTTGTATCCTGAGAAGCCATCCATTAGGGAGAGCATTTCATGACCTGTTGTAGCGTCTACTAGCGCGTCGATGCTTGGCAAGGGGAAATCATCCTTAGGACTCGCTTTGTTTAGGTCTCAAAAATCGGTGCATATGCGAATCCTCCCGTCGGGCTTCTTGACGGGAACCATGTTGGACAGCCATGGCGGATAATCCACGCAGATGACAAACTGTGCATCCAACAACTTTTGTAATTCGTCTTTGACCATCAAGGCCACTGTTGGGTGCATCTTGCGTAGTTTTTGCTTTACAGGCTTGATTGTCGGATCAAGCGTTAAATTATGCGTGACTAGCTGCGGGTCTAGTCCCGGCATGTCTCTGTATGACCATGCAAAAACCTCCTTCTTCGCTTTGAGAAGGGTAATGTAATCGGCTTGCTCTTCGGGGGAAAGACTTACCCCCAGTTTGATAATCTATGGATTCGTTGGGTCTAAGCCGATGTCTACGTCAGTCATTTCTTCGACTGACATGTGGGATCCTTCCTCCAACTGATGTGGAGTCGGGATCAAATGGATATCATTGGCTGAGTTTAAATCTGCGTTTGGAACCTCGGGTCCCTCTTCAGCCTGAAAAATTTCTTGAGTTGTCCTTGGGGTCAAATGAGGCATTTCACCGAAAGGCCAGTACTCTGATGGTGATAAAGGTGAATTGACGCGATCCCAGTCGATGGCATCTATGTCTAGATGCAATGACCGTGTTGGATCGGCCGGATTGCGGATGGGTGCGGTCAAATCAATGGAGATCATGTGGATGGAATGAATTTGGTCTCCAGAACCGTGGGTGTGATTAGCTCGATTCTTTTAGATGCTCCCTATACTCCGGATCTGGCTCTACGGGAACGGGCACGAATGGATCTTCCCTAGGTGCGAATTCATCCCTATGTGCGAAAAGGAGGGCGAGGTCTTCCCTCGGCACTGATGTCATGATAGGATCTCGAGGTGGACGATGCTCATCTTGAATTTGGAGCCATGGATCCAATACTTGGTCCCACCTTGCGGGGTCTACCCACCATTCATGCCCTAACAGTATGCCCATCTCGTCCCATTAGATCTTCATGGGTTAAAGCATGGTGATGTCGTCGCGCATGTCTGAGATAGTCCATTTCAGTCTCATCTTCTGAATCACTTTCGAAGACCCAAAAATGTTCATCCTCTTCAGAAATTGTTGCTTGCGGCATTGAGGATCCTCCTTGTTCCAGCAAGTTAATCTGGTCCCATTGTGGTTGTTCCACTCTTGGTGGAGGGACCTGATTCTCTTGATGCTGTGTTGTTTCATCTGGAATCTCTAAGGGGAACAACTTCGTAAAGATGTCCGACAGCCGTTGGTTTTCTCTTTGAGGACCACTGTCCGAACTTTCGCCTCTCTCTAGCAAAGGAGAGGGATTACCGCTATTTCCTGGGGTGTTTGTTGACCATGGGAGGTAGTCTCCCAATGTGTATTCTGTATTTGGATTGGCATAAGGGTCTAATGCCAATCCCCCCTTGTTGCCTATTTCTAGGCCTTGCATATTTTCAACCAAGATGTCTAATGGCAGGGGATGGTTGAACCCTACCCCCGACTTGTCATATGGCATCTCGATATCTTGGTTGGCAAAGGATCCGCATCCCTTGCTCATATCTCGCCTAGCTCGTATCCATGCCAATTGCATTGGCCGAGATATTTTAGGGCAAAATCTGGGTTTGACAGATAGTTGATGTTTTCAACAAAAGGCTCTTCGTCTCCTTCCTTTTGTTGGCATGGTTCAAGACCATGATCAAGGCCCCCATACACAAAATTTGTATGGTTTGGAGGGTAGCCTAGAGGAACAACTGTACCTATGGGAAGGCGAGGTCTTCCCATGTCTTGTACCGACTCCAATACTGGCATCGCCACAACATTTTGTACCAAATATTCCCCCAAGCCCGTATCGGCCATTTCAACAGTGATTGTTGATGATTGGGTGGGAGGAAATGGTAGTCCTTCTTGACTCCATTCCATGTTTGGTGTTTCAGGAGTCTTAGTTTCTGTTGTGCTGGGTGTTTTCTCCGTTGATACCGTTGAGATTGTGGGCAACCTTTCTTCCAAGGGTTTAACCTCTTCCACGATCTCGTTTTCCCTTGTCCTTCTGTTGGGCCATGATAGGTGGCATTGATGATGAAAGAGCATGTGATGAGGTCTCACCCGGCCGGGATTTTGCCTTGTTGGCCACCAGTGGTGCCTCGCGGTATCGGACCTTGTTTAGATGGATTTAATTGAAAATCCAAATGCGTTGAAGGGAGGGTCGATTGAGGCATGAATTGTACCGCATTGCAATACTTGAAGGGCTCTAAGTCCATTGGGACTACATGTATTTCTCCCTCATAAGCATACTTTAAGCATTGGTGGGCGATCGAAGGGACACACTTCATGTCCCTCGATCCAAGGCCGCCCTAGCAGTATATTATAAGCCATTTCGCCTTCCAGAACATGGCACAGTGTAGGTATTGTCTTTTGTCCTACCTGGATAGGCAGAACAACTGTGCCGACTGTCGAGCATATTGCATCGTTGAAAGCTCGCAGTGTGTACGTGGAGGCTGTGATGTGAGAGGTCGGCAGCTTCAAATGTTTTAAGGCTGCAGTGGTAATGATGTTACTGGACGAGCCAGTATCTATCAGCACTCTCTTGTACGGAATCCCGTTGACCCGCGCGATAACGTGCAGGGGTGGATCTGCCATGTCATTCGATATCGTTTTGACCTCATCTTCTCTGAATGTGATGACCGGCTCCGTACATCGTTTCACATGTCCTACGAAGTTGTTGAAAGAATTTGCTTCATGGGGCTGTAATTCAATGGCTTTTAAAATGTCCATAAGAGCTTCCCTATGGGGTGCTGACTGTTGAATAAGCTCGTAAATGGACAGCCTAGCCGATGTGGTCTGCAAACTCTGCGTGAGTTTGGTTCGTATTGTGACCTCGGGTCTAGGCGGAGGCAACCGCGTTGGGCGTTGTTGAGGCTGCGATGTTGTCGGAACTTCCCTCGTAGCTACCTCGGGGGCAACCGCTGGGTACCTTCTGTTCCTTGTTACTATGCTAATCATTCCCACAAATCCCCGCGTGGGAAGATCCTGTCGCACCTCGTTAATCCGGAGTGGTTTTGTCTCGTGCCTCGTGGGCAGGCAAGGGGTCCTTGAATACCCCCATTTGTTGGTTTTTTGGCGCGATGGGGTTGTCCACGACCAATGTTCTATTGTCGATCAAATCCTGGACTAGTTCTTTGAATTTCCAAGCACCCATTCAAGTCATGTCCTCTCGCGCCTATGGAATCTACAATACAATTCTTCTCTCGTACCCCCTAGGCTTGGGAATGTTAGGGTCTATAGTTTGAATTTCTGGCAGAGTGACTAAATTTGCCGCCGACAAGCGGTCAAATAAGGAATCCCTAGACTCCGCATATGGGGTGAAATGTCGTCTAGGGCGACGCGGGTAATTTTGCTCCTGTCTTCTATTATCTCTTTCATAAGCAGGAGGCACTGCCTGGTAATTAGCCTTTTGGGGCTGCGTTTCTTGCACAAGCGCGGGAACATTTATCGCAACTTGGTTGACTGCAGCGTGTTGTGGTTGCGTTGTCCCGATTTTAGTGGTTTTATTCCACTCTTTCTTTTTAGGCTTAGCGATTGCGCCTTCACCTATTTTAATCTCTTCTATGACTCGGCTTGCGCCAAAGCTTCTTCTAAGCTATCGTATTGCCGCAGCAACAATAGACCAGAGATTGATTTTAAGCAACTTTTTGCGAACATCTCGCGTGAGATCGGACATAGGAGGACGGTAGGGTAACTTAGAAAGCAAATCTCTCCATCGATTCCCATATGCTGCCATTGTTTCCTCCTCAAATTGTTTGAGGCTCGCCAGATCACTCAATGATGCCTTCTTCCTTGTGTTGAAGGCAAAGCGTTCAAGAAACGCATCTACTAATTGATCTAAGTTGCTTATGCTGTGTTTGGGTAGTTGTGTGAACCAATCCGAGGCAGGGCCTGCGAATGTGGTTATGAATGTTCTAAGCAACAATGCGTCATTATCTTGGATGCCGAAGCATTGGCTTAAAAATCTTGTAACGTGTTCTTGTGCGTCCTCTTCACCTTTAAAAACTGCCAATTGAGGCAACTTGAAGTGCTCGGGGTAAAGAGGTGTAGGCACTGAGGGATGCACCGGATTACTGCGGAGTTGACGTAATGTGGGTTTTTGATGCCCAGCAGCTTTTGTTTCCATAGACTCCAAACGCTCCAATAGCGCTTGGTATGCATCGGAAGATTTTATTTCTTCCTCTCTTGTTCTCTCTCGTTGTAAGTTATGATAAACCAGAGGCCTATGGAGGGGTGGCCGAATGGCATCCCTCCCGCCTTGATGGGGACTTTCAACATATTCCTCTTCTCGGTTCATACTCCTCGTAAAATTCTTGAGGAGTCTCTCGGGCGAAACCTATGACCCCGATCAAGCCCTCGCCGAAGGTACCCATCATTGTTTCGGGGAGTTGCCTCCCTCTCGAATCCATGAGGTCTTGGAGGCAAAGCTTGGCGAGGTCGTGGAGACCTCGTCCTGCACCAACGGATTATGTCTCACATATTGTTCGGCTCTTTGAATGCGAGGGGTTGGCTCCCTCTCAGGTAGTTTATAGCGTAGCTCATCCGCTTCGCGTTGCATGCGCTCTCTATCCAAGCGGTGTTGATACTCTATCTCCTGATGACTTTGTTTAAGCCGCATGATTTGGGCTTGACGGGTGGCATGTTGGGCGACTATCGGGTCAATTTGGTCTACCCTATTTTGCTCGGGAGGTTCGAATGTTCCTCCTATGTGTTTGCCTTGATTTTGATGATCTACAACTTCAAGGGGTCGCTTCCCTCTGTCGAGGTAGGCGGCCTGTACTCGAGGTTCTGGCCTCAAGGGGTGATCATGATGTCCAGCTGGTGCGGAAGCGCAAGGTTCCCGCGTTGTATGTTGCTGTCTTTGAGGAATGCGATGATCTTCCTCGTGCTCCCTCTCATAGGTGTGAAGGGGGCAAGCGGAGTTAGGTCATTTTGTGTAAAGAACCCTACGCTCTAGATTTTGTCTCTCTGTTTTGATGTGAGGTAAAGAAGGGATACCATATCCACGTTGTCCCTCCAAATGGATGGTGTGCCTGTCTAGCGCTTCGTCGCGCCGTGGCCACTCATGTCTAACCTGAGAGGGCGATTCTCTGTTTACCTCAAGGTCTACATGTAAGGCGTCCTCTCGAAAGGGGCTGCTTTGAATAGGCATACCCCACCGAGGATTCTGAATTGGATTCTTTTGTAGGTTAGACCGATAAGGCGGTATGACCAAATCCTCGAGACTGAAGCGAAGGCGATTCGTGCCTGCTTCTTGTGTACCTTCCGGAGCTTCTGCCCTTGATTGGGCTTGGCTACGGGTGTACACCATTGCGGTGCTTCTATGCTATCTAAACAGATTTTTTATCTCGTTTATGATGATTTTTTTTTTGTCTACACTAAGCAGAAATAAACACACACATACGCAAACCGTGATTATCTCTTTTAAGGATTATTGGTGTGTCCTAAACTGGTTTAGTGCATTTTGATGTTTTGTTTTGTTTTTGTAGGTTTTGAAGAACGTTTAAATGCATTATGAAGGCTCATATAACTCCCAAAACGGTCGCCCCTTCAATATACCAACCAGGCCGATATACCAACCTCTCTATATACCCGCCCTTACGAGAGGGAGACTATAGGTACGTGAGAGCAGAAGGTACATGGTACGTAGGCGGTACGAAAGGGGGATTGTCCTGTTAATGGCACCTACCATAGAAAACTTATCCTCGCGCGCATGGGAATCACCCCAGCGACACTCGGTCAGCTTTCATCAGGATTTACGCCTAACAACAGTTGACAATCGGGAAATGGATGCAAAGCTAAGCCAAGGTGGTGATGAACCCACCGTTGGTCTTGCTCAAGGGCTGGGGTCTTACGACCAGCTCCTTGGTTTAAAATTGTTGCGTGAAGTGTGTGGGATTCATTTTATTTAACGAAAATGAAACAAGCATAAATGACTTTCCCTAAGCAATGCAGGATAAAATGAAAACAATCAAAGAAACAGAAACAGAAACAGAAAATTTAACAGAGATTATAAAAATCCCTACCTCTTCTCTGCCTGGACCGGTTGCTTCTGAATTTCTGCTCTGAAAATCTGCAGACAGAAATTCGTCCCTTGGTGAGACGAATTACAGAACAGAATTCGTCCCTCCCAGAGACGAATTTGAATTCGTCTCAGGGTCAGACGAATTGCAGAACAGAATTCGTCCCTGCTAGAGACGAATAGCAGTCTGCAACAAAAAATGTACCTGTCAAGCACAAAACACAAAAATTTAATCAGTTTCTATGATTTTAAACACCAGGGAACAGGGTCCCACCGTGATCGCCACTGAAAGCACGAGATTCCGGGCAAAGGAAACACTAATTGCGATGCAACCAAAATCAAATGCGCTTAAGTCCTAGAAATGTAAAATGCATGAAACGAAAGAGACGCATTAAAACGAGATACAAGCGAATGGAGAAAACACAGCCCTTTCATTAAACTTTCTTGATCTCTGTTACAAATACGCCTCCTCCCTTTTCAGGGGCTAGGAGCGTTAAAAGAATTTGATTACAATCACTTAATGTTCCTCTTTCCGCGTGCCCACGATTGAAATGGACGGGCCAAAATGCTGCCGCCGCTGATGTTGATGAGTCTTTGACCTCTGCTGCTCTTCCTGCGAACAAAGAAACAACGAATATGTCAGTAGCATCTGCTGCAAATAAAAGGTGTTTGTTCTCTAAAATCATCAAAGATGCATGTAAACACTTGCTTGAAACAGTAAGTACAGTGAATCCAAATAGCCCGAAAAACTGACAAAATAGAAGATCTTACCAGAAAGCCATTACCACTGAAACAGTCGGCTAATCTGCTTTCACCTGGAATTCGTCCCTGGGCAGGACGAATTCTGACTGCAATTCGTCCCTGGGTGGGACGAATTCTTCTGTGTTGAAAAAGCCGAAGTGATCTGCTCCAATGTCGGCTCTCGAGACCTCCAAAACACCTGCAGACAGAGGGGTTATGTAATTGGGGCCATTTTGGGATGACCCAGATGGTCGGATTCTCCCAATTTGGCCTCTATCCTCGGGAATTTGATATCGCCACCTGCAAGTTAGTGAAACAACAAAGCGACACAAAACATACTAGAATCTGATCAAAAGTTATGAAATTGCAGCTATGAGTTCACCAAACAAAATGACACAATATGCAATGCGAACAAATAATCTAGAATGCTTTAAAACTTAGGAAGTGCGGGGGTGCCCAAGTGGGCCTCCCACCGTTGGCACTTGACTTCGGAGCCAATCCACTAGGGATAGGCCCAAAACCTCTTAGGATTGGGGGTCGGCAAATTGGTTGGTTCAGGTGTCCATGTGTTGGATTTGGGTCAGGTTCAAGCTTCCAAAAGCCACCCAACAACCTCCCTTGCAAAAGAGATTGGTGGATGCGAGAAGGTGAACCAAAAGGGATGCAAGTGGGTCTTCAACTCGGCAAGCACTTCGTTGCTTGAAATCTCCTTCTACTCTTCTTTTTGGGTGAGAAAAGTCCCACCTTTTATAGACCCATGGGGTCTCTTTTGAGAGGGAAGCACAAATGCCATGTGTTGGTCATAGGTGCCATGTGGCAGTCATGTCTTCCCATGAGGGAGGGGAGTCCTCCATTGATTTGGGCTCTCATAATCGCCCTTGTGACAGTCCTCTAACGGCCTATCTATCCACCCACACACGCGTGCGAGGCAGGAGTCATCAACTGATCGTCCCGGGCTGCCACTTGGCACCATTCTTCTTTTTGCCCGTTAAACTTGGAATTCGTCCTCCGGAGACGAATTCGGAATTCGTCCCTGGGTGAGACGAATTCCAATTAGTATTCATCCCCGGGTGAGACGAATAGTGAGCAAAGTGTCTAAATGTGCCAAATTGCTTCCTGACCTTACAAAATTGCTATGAAAGTGGTTAAGACCACTGTTTGACCTCTGAGGGCTGCCCTGGGGGCTGTGTTTGTCAAAGCGATCAGTGTTTGCAGTCACATAATCGGATTGGTGCTGTTTTGGTGTCTACAGGATGGTTTCAAGAGTTGAAAGAAGCCACATGCAGACAAGATTCCGGTGCTCACTATGTTTTTCATTTTCCTTCCCTCTTTTTATTTTATCTACTACTTGTTAGTATACGTCCTAAATTAAATTAAAATTTAATGCAGCAGAATGCCAAACTCATTTTTCAAAAGCCTTGTATGTCATGGGCGAGATGGGAGGCAACGATTACTTATTCTCTGCTTTTAGTCACAAACCATTGCCAGAGATAGAGAGTTTAGTTCCTCTCGCTATACGTCGAATTCAGGCAGCTGTCGAGGTAAGTACCAAGTCCTATACCACCGGATTTACTTCTGTGGTTTATTGGTATTCCAAGTTTAACGAGAAAATAAGATTGGCAGTTAATTTGTGGCTGTTATAAAATTCCAAAGGAAGAAGATAGAGCATAGAATGTAGTTATTAATGTGTACCTCTTTTTGTTTTGTTTGAACCAAAATGGCAGTCTATGATAAAAGAAGGAGCGAAGTATATTCTGGTTCAGGGTATGCCACCCCTAGGATGTTCACCATCTGTCCTCAAGGAATTTCCATCTGCCTCCACTGATTACGACGAAAATGGATGCCTTGTATCGTATAATCAACTTGTCCAAACCCATAACAGATTATTGCAAAAAGTATTGCAGCACCTGAGTAAAAGATACTCAACACCCACAATTATATTTCAAGATTACTACCAGATTTCTATGGATATTCTCAAAACCCATACTGCACATGGTAAGGGAATTGCTATTTCATTTTCATTTCAGTGTGGTTGTGGTGGAAGAGTTATAACAGAGAATGACTATGGAATTCTGTCATATTATGCAGGTTTTACAGAGACTTTTAAGACTTGCTGTGGAAGTGGGGACGGCCCTTACAATTTCGAGTTTCCTTGGATTTGTGGGATAGGCAAGAGCGTCGTGCCGTGTAAAGATCCATCCACATATATCAATTGGGATGGAGTACATCTCACAGAGGCTGCGTACAAAATTGTCGCCGATTCTCTCTCGAACCCTCACTACACCTATCCCACTCTCGGCGACTTGATCGCCAACAGTTGTTTGTGAGGTCCTAAGAAATTTGAGACGAAGAATTAGAGATAGGACTGTGAAGAACAGAACTAGGATTACGTCGAGAAAGTGTGCATCTATATATATATCACAATCTGGGGTTGCGATGCCTTGTGATTTCGTCGAAAGGTTTTTTTTTTCGCTTTAGACTTTTAAATATAGAAGCAGCCATGTTATTTTTATAATATTAAAAGGCATTAACTAGAGATATTGGCTCCAACTAGAATAAGTGTGACTCTATATTTATATTGCAATAAGGGTGGCTGTATATTTATCTAAGATTGCAATAACAGTTATTTTCTTGTATGCCCACACCTACTGTGTTTTTTACTTATTTTAATGTGTAGAAATTTTTTTGGAAGATGGTGGTAATCCTTGTTAAATTGGGGAACATATTTATTCCATAAATCGAGGATTTGAAATGTGTAAAAGTTGTTTGATATTAAAAATGGAGGGTTAAAAGTTGTTTGATATTGAAAATGGAGGTAACCCTTGTCAAAAGTGGAAAAAATCTCGAGAGAAATTTTTAATAGGAATGATAAGATGTAATTTTTAATTTAATATTAAAATAATTTATGTTATTTTATTTATTATGAAAAATAATTTTAGAAATATTTATGGTTTAAATATTATATAGGAAAATGCTTATTTTTATTATATTTAGTTTTAATGTTGTTAATGATATGTTGTTATTTCGCTTTTGATTTATTTATTTTTAGAATGTTTTTGTATAATTGAATTATTTTAAGTATTATATCCTTTATGGAGTTCAATTAGTGTGAGATTAGACTAATTTCAACTTAAAAGGATTGTTTATTTAATAAAATATTAATGATAATTTTTTATTTTTAAATTTAAAGTAATGCAGGTAACAATCTTAGTCTAATGCAAAATGAATTTGAGAGATTTATTTTTGTTTTAGAAGTGTTTATAACTCATAATCTATCAAACATTTTAGAAATTCTAAAAGTGCAAATCTACATAATAATTGTGAGTATAAGTTAATGTGTTTTCATTGTAAATATGGTTTATCTTATAAATCGTGAAATAAGAGCAAGTACATGGTCATTATACAAGATTTTGGAATGAGGGTTGCACCAAAGAATATGTCTATATTGTTACATTATATCACATATATCTAGGAACAAAAGATTATAATATCAACCGATCAAAAAACAAAATCAAGGTCGTTTGTCACCAAGTCAAATAGAAGAAATTTGTTTTCTATCCTACTCTCTAATTTTTTGAATACTCATAATACTATCCTTTTTAGCCTTATTAGTAGGTATCATCAACTCATTAAATTTGATGATCCTACTTTGATTGTATCCTCGTCAATCTTTGTTAGTATGAACTAAATTAGAATGTTTATAAATTATTCTTTATCTCTTCATTATTAGCTACCTCTAAAATTTTTAAATAAAAGTTGCAATTTAATCAATAATAAAGTCCACTCAAATATTTCTAACCTCTAGTGACAAGTACGCTATAAATAAAATTAAAACATTGATAAATAGAAAATGCTTGAGAACAGATTTATGAAGAAGCTTAATATGTATTTAAATTTATTTGATACAATCAACAAAGAAGTTTTAAATAGTGTTTGCAATATATGGTTAGACAAACAGATAATCATGACTCAAATTTTCTTGGGCCTTCTAAAAACACACAATTTTTATTTATTTTTTAATTGAATCCAATATTCATAGATATTTTAATTAATAGGATTAATTTTCAACTTAGCTAAATTGATTCCTAAAAGAAATTTAGCATGAGGAATGCTTTAGTTTAGAATTTTGAAAGCTTAATTGACCTTATATTTTCGCATAACTAGGTTGAGATTATGCCATGTTTCTCCATAAAGCATGTAATTTCAATTGTCATTAAGGATTGAATCTATTAAGAAATAAAACAATATTATGGTCATTAGATCGCTTTGAATTCTTAAGAAAGTTATAGGCAAGACTAGTGGATAACATGTTTTACAATTATCATGTTTTAAAATATAAATATTCAACAGATTCTCTTTATGCTTGCTATTTTGAGAAAATTGTTAACACAAATTTTATCCAAACATTTTATTTTTGTTGATAGTATAATAAATATAGATAAAGTGTTACAAGAGAATATATCAATGGTTCGGGATTTAGTTCTTCTTCAAGAGGTCCAAGGTTCAAACCGCGGTATGGGTGAGTGTGAGAGGGGGCAGGTGTGTGGTGGCTATGATGAAAATTCACTGTAGGAGACCGTCAATGGACTCCAAGGATAAAATTGCAATATAAGACATCATACAAAATACACCAATAAAAGAAACCTGCAAATGCTTCTTTTCATTAACTGAATTTCCATACCCCTTACAATAGAGTATCCCACTTCTTATACTCCCAAAAAGAAAAACCCTAGCCTACGCTACCTCGTTACTATTTTTAGAAACTCACTTGCTATTTTTAGTAACCCTTAAAAACAAACCTCGGATGGCATCCAAAATAGAATCATGCGCCCGTTATTCAATAAAACCCACTATCCCAAGATAGCAACCCCACTCTAGTTCTACGCTAATAGTTATGATAAATTTTTGGTTGTGAAAACAAAAAGTTACATTAAAAGCTAATTTTGGGTCTCCCAGAGGCATTTTCCTACCGAAAAACATATGGTCCACTTTCCTTAGGTTTTCCATGCCATTCAGCACGTTCTGAAAATATAACGGGGTAAAATGGACACTCAGAGAAAAAGTTATGGCCCTGTCAAGGTGCATCATGTTGTGTGTTAAATTCCCTATTGATAAGCATATATCTTGGGTTTACAAGGGGTTATGGTTGGGTGGATACTGCTCAGCCCTGTGAGTTGGTCGTAGGGGTTTCTCATACTAACCAAATAAAAAAAAATGTATTACAAGAGAATGTTGATATTGTATGCTTCCACATAGAAATAGCTTATAGATTTTATTATTCATGATGACTATCATGATAATTCGTACATTTTCTATCAAAACTTATCCTTGTTTTACGTAACAATGTTCTTCATCTCTTTATTTTTTGGATTTTGTAAAAATTGTTATGAAAAGATTTGTTATTAAAAATTAAAATTAAAGTGAACCTAGAGATATTCAATTTCTTGTTACAATTATGAGTACCAAAATGATTACAACATTTGTTAACTTATATGTTCTTAAGAAAAAATTGACAAAATAATTTATGGATATCATTAAAATTATTTGACAAGATGAATAAAGCAAACTTCCAAGTCATGTTTTCATGAATCATATTGAGAAAATATATAATCATAAGTCATTTTCCCTTTCACATGATAGAATAATAAAAGAGATATATTCTAATCAAGTCCTTCACAGTTATGATAACTAATATCTATCAACTTAGGTAAATGGAATTCGAAAATCAATATAGACTGAAGAGTCCTTTAGGCTATCTTTTTAATAGTTCATATATTCATCTATTCTGCATGAACGCTAAGGAGACTTGTAATTTCATTTTTTATTATACCTTTGAGCTATTAAGAAAGGAACATGGCATTTCTTGTGTGTGGTTCTAACTTAGAAGGAAACACTGCCATGGCTAGTAGACCATATCCAATCATTGAAGAAGTTAACAACTAAGATGAAGAGTAACATGATCTAAAAATTCATTTCTATTAAAATTTCAAAATAAAATAAAATAAATTTTATCCTTAGTGTTGAGGAAAAACTTAATGTGTAAGATAAATTAATCTTTTTATTATTAATAGAAACTATTCCAAAAATTAGTAAAGTAGTGCTAGCTGGAATTTTTATTATGTAGTTTTATGCATATAATTAATAAATTTTATTATTTAGGTCAGTGAATAATATAGAATCTATAGTCATTGGTTCATGCATCTTGTATGGGAGAGGAACTTAGAATTAGTACAATGAACAAAAATAAACTAGATGTTTATCAATTATTGTAATAGATACCACCTATTGGATATTGTTTTTTGGTGGAGAGCAAGAGCTTGTATTCAGATCCCTCACCTTTCACAATCCACAGGTCTCTCCTTTAGAGATTAAGAGTTTACAAATGGATTCAATTCTTATCTCAACTGGTATGCTATAGCTAGATACCTACATATTTCTTCATAAATGGTTGAATTCTTGATTTCCATTTTCTAGATACAAATATTCTCGAATTCAACATCATTCTTGATATTTTCCTACAATAGCCTTCACAATATCAAAAATCCACCCCTATTACCTATGCATTGCATCTTTGTAGAATAATACTTCCAAAACATCGCGCATCGTAGTCCACTTTACCAGATTTAGATTGCTAGTTTCCTTCTTGAAGAATAAGTGCAACCACAAAAATTATAATAAATTTTTTATATGAAAATACATTAATGTTATAAAATAA
The DNA here is from genome assembly GCA_028583015.1 of Wollemia nobilis. Taxonomy (NCBI): domain Eukaryota; kingdom Viridiplantae; phylum Streptophyta; class Pinopsida; order Araucariales; family Araucariaceae; genus Wollemia; species Wollemia nobilis. The sequence continues at coordinate 9,203,699 of JAQPPZ010001411.1, forward strand.
AAAATAAAAAAAATATTGCCAATGAAAAATATTAATCATAGTAAATCTTAATCTTGTCAAATATTCTTGAATTCAACATCCTTCTTGAAATTTTCCTACAATAGCCTTCACAATACAAAAAATCCACCTTTATTATCTATGCATTGCATCTTACTAGAGTAATATTTCCAAAACATCACACTATCATAGTTTGCTTTGTTAGATTTGAATTAAGGGTGATTTGATCACAATCTCTAATAAGACGATGGTGACCAATCCTAAATCGATGCTTTCTAGCAGAGATAGGGTTATACAATCATCATCTTAACCTCTTGCTATTCCTGTGCCTCCTGTCTCAGCTCCTTAGGCTCCTCTTGCTAAGAAATCTCTAGAGCATAAATCCACCTTAGAGGAAAGGGAAATCATACGCAGTACCTCCACCCTCTAGGCATTCATGTAGTTCATCTCAAAACCGCTTGACATCATCGAGAAAATATCAAGAGGCTAAGTGTCATCCTTTGACTGTTGGTGATTTGTAGTAAATATTAATCTTGTTAAATATTTTAAAATTCAACATAAAATTAACATTTTCAAACCAAATTACAACTAGTTAAACTAAATTAAAAAAGCAAGGACGGAGGTTTAAAAAATAGCCCTCATGTTAAGTATATATTAATAGATCATCTATAAAAAATGAGCTTTTCAAACCAAATTAAAACTAGTGAAGCAAAAATAAATAAATAGAATTCGAAAAATAGCTTTCATCCTAGTTTGTGTAATCATCGTCTATATTAACTAAATATTTGAATATAGCAATATAAAAATGCAAAAATAGCTATTATTAGTATATGATAAAGAATCATATATAAAAATAAAAATTATGATTTTCAAACCAAATTAAAACTTGTCAAAACTAAATTAAAAAAAGCAGGGATGGAAGGTTTAAAAAATAGCCCTCATGTTAAGTATATGTTAATAGATCATCTAAAAACAAACTTTTCAAACCAAATTAAAACTACTCAAACAAAAATAAATAAATAAATAGAATTTGAAAAATAGCTTTCATGCTAGTTAGTGTAATCATCCTCTATATTAACTAAAGATTTAAATATAGCAATATACAAAAGCAAAAATAACTATTATTAATATATATATATAAATTAGGATTTTCAAACCAAATTAAAACTAGTCAAAAACTAAATTAAAAAAAGGAGGGATGGAAGGTTTAAAAAATAGCCCTCATGTTAAGTATATATTAATAGATCATTTATAAAAATTGAACTTTTCAAACCAAATTAAAACAACAAGTCAAACAAAAATAAATAAATAAAATTAAAAAAATAGGTTTCATTCTAGTTTGTATAATTATCCTCTATATTAACTAAAGATTTAAATATAGCAATATAAACACGCAAAAATAACTATTAATTATATATAAAAATAAAAACTAGGATTTTTAATCGTAAAAACTAAATTTAAAAAAAGCAGGGACGAAAGGTTTTTAAAAATAACCCTCATGTTAAGTCTATATAAATGTGTATAAGGAATCCACCACATAGCACATAGGACATAGGACGGAGGACACTTAAAAAATTGGTGCGGACTAAGATGGCCGCAAGGCAATTAACCTTGGCCGTCGCAGTAGTCTGCTTGCTTGCTCATACAGCTGGAGGTGTTAGCCATGCTGGAAATTGTTTTTCAGCAATTTATAGTTTTGGCGATTCGTTCACGGACACGGGGAATGCAGTGGACTCAAATCCTTTAATTTTTCACTCTATCGGCTCTCTTCCGTACGGCGAATCATACTTCGGCCATCCCACCGGTCGTTGTTCCAATGGACGTTTGGTCATAGATCTTTTAGGTAAGCACCGTTGATGTTGATGATGTTGAGGTTAAATTATATTATATTATAAAAGCTAAATCTAGCATCCATATAAATACCATATCCATTAAAACTACTGTGCCATAATAGTAATAGTGATGTATGTCCTTTCTTTCTTTCATGTAACAATTGCCCTTTTAATTTTACAATTTTATGAGTTATGTTGCTCTTTCAGCGAGTTCGCTGGGATTTCCGTTCCTCCCACCTTACCTTAAAGCAGGACAGTTGGCCTTCCATTCCAGGGCATTGGGAGTAAATTTTGCAGTCGCAAGCGGCACTGCATTGAACGCATCCTTGTTGAACAGCAGATCTGTTTTAACTTTAACACCCCTATCCTTAGACGTGCAGATTGGATGGTTTCAAGAGTTGAAAGAAGCCACATGCAGACAAGATTCCGGTGCTCACTATGTTTTTCATTTTCCTTCCCTCTTTTTATTTTATCTACTACTTGTTAGTATACGTCCTAAATTAAATTAAAATTTAATGCAGCAGAATGCCAAACTCATTTTTCAAAAGCCTTGTATGTCATGGGCGAGATGGGAGGCAACGATTACTTATTCTCTGCTTTTAGTCACAAACCATTGCCAGAGATAGAGAGTTTAGTTCCTCTCGCTATACGTCGAATTCAGGCAGCTGTCGAGGTAAGTACCAAGTCCTATACCACCGGATTTACTTCTGTGGTTTATTGGTATTCCAAGTTTAACGAGAAAATAAGATTGGCAGTTAATTTGTGGCTGTTATAAAATTCCAAAGGAAGAAGATAGAGCATAGAATGTAGTTATTAATGTGTACCTCTTTTTGTTTTGTTTGAACCAAAATGGCAGTCTATGATAAAAGAAGGAGCGAAGTATATTCTGGTTCAGGGTATGCCACCCCTAGGATGTTCACCATCTGTCCTCAAGGAATTTCCATCTGCCTCCACTGATTACGACGAAAATGGATGCCTTGTATCGTATAATCAACTTGTCCAAACCCATAACAGATTATTGCAAAAAGTATTGCAGCACCTGAGTAAAAGATACTCAACACCCACAATTATATTTCAAGATTACTACCAGATTTCTATGGATATTCTCAAAACCCATACTGCACATGGTAAGGGAATTGCTATTTCATTTTCATTTCAGTGTGGTTGTGGTGGAAGAGTTATAACAGAGAATGACTATGGAATTCTGTCATATTATGCAGGTTTTACAGAGACTTTTAAGACTTGCTGTGGAAGTGGGGACGGCCCTTACAATTTCGAGTTTCCTTGGATTTGTGGGATAGGCAAGAGCGTCGTGCCGTGTAAAGATCCATCCACATATATCAATTGGGATGGAGTACATCTCACAGAGGCTGCGTACAAAATTGTCGCCGATTCTCTCTCGAACCCTCACTACACCTATCCCACTCTCGGCGACTTGATCGCCAACAGTTGTTTGTGAGGTCCTAAGAAATTTGAGACGAAGAATTAGAGATAGGACTGTGAAGAACAGAACTAGGATTACGTCGAGAAAGTGTGCATCTATATATATATCACAATCTGGGGTTGCGATGCCTTGTGATTTCGTCGAAAGGTTTTTTTTTTCGCTTTAGACTTTTAAATATAGAAGCAGCCATGTTATTTTTATAATATTAAAAGGCATTAACTAGAGATATTGGCTCCAACTAGAATAAGTGTGACTCTATATTTATATTGCAATAAGGGTGGCTGTATATTTATCTAAGATTGCAATAACAGTTATTTTCTTGTATGCCCACACCTACTGTGTTTTTTACTTATTTTAATGTGTAGAAATTTTTTTGGAAGATGGTGGTAATCCTTGTTAAATTGGGGAACATATTTATTCCATAAATCGAGGATTTGAAATGTGTAAAAGTTGTTTGATATTAAAAATGGAGGGTTAAAAGTTGTTTGATATTGAAAATGGAGGTAACCCTTGTCAAAAGTGGAAAAAATCTCGAGAGAAATTTTTAATAGGAATGATAAGATGTAATTTTTAATTTAATATTAAAATAATTTATGTTATTTTATTTATTATGAAAAATAATTTTAGAAATATTTATGGTTTAAATATTATATAGGAAAATGCTTATTTTTATTATATTTAGTTTTAATGTTGTTAATGATATGTTGTTATTTCGCTTTTGATTTATTTATTTTTAGAATGTTTTTGTATAATTGAATTATTTTAAGTATTATATCCTTTATGGAGTTCAATTAGTGTGAGATTAGACTAATTTCAACTTAAAAGGATTGTTTATTTAATAAAATATTAATGATAATTTTTTATTTTTAAATTTAAAGTAATGCAGGTAACAATCTTAGTCTAATGCAAAATGAATTTGAGAGATTTATTTTTGTTTTAGAAGTGTTTATAACTCATAATCTATCAAACATTTTAGAAATTCTAAAAGTGCAAATCTACATAATAATTGTGAGTATAAGTTAATGTGTTTTCATTGTAAATATGGTTTATCTTATAAATCGTGAAATAAGAGCAAGTACATGGTCATTATACAAGATTTTGGAATGAGGGTTGCACCAAAGAATATGTCTATATTGTTACATTATATCACATATATCTAGGAACAAAAGATTATAATATCAACCAGTCAAAAAACAAAATCAAGGTCGTTTGTCACCAAGTCAAATAGAAGAAATTTGTTTTCTATCCTACTCTCTAATTTTTTGAATACTCATAATACTATCCTTTTTAGCCTTATTAGTAGGTATCATCAACTCATTAAATTTGATGATCCTACTTTGATTGTATCCTCGTCAATCTTTGTTAGTATGAACTAAATTAGAATGTTTATAAATTATTCTTTATCTCTTCATTATTAGCTACCTCTAAAATTTTTAAATAAAAGTTGCAATTTAATCAATAATAAAGTCCACTCAAATATTTCTAACCTCTAGTGACAAGTACGCTATAAATAAAATTAAAACATTGATAAATAGAAAATGCTTGAGAACAGATTTATGAAGAAGTTTAATATGTATTTAAATTTATTTGATATAATCAACAAAGAAGTTTTAAATAGTGTTTGCAATATATGGTTAGACAAACAGATAATCATGACTCAAATTTTCTTGGGCCTTCTAAAAACACACTGTAGACACCAAAACAGCACCAATCCGATTATGTGACCGCAAAAACTGATCGCTTTGACAAACACAGCCCCCAGGGCAGCCCTCAGAGGTCAAACAGTGGTCCTAACCACTTTCATAGCAATTTTGTAAGGTCAAGAAGCAATTTGGCACATTTAGACACTTTGCTCCAGATTCGTCTCACCCGGGGACGAATTCTAATTGGAATCCATCCCACCCAAGGACGAATTCCGAATCCGTCTCCCCGAAGGACGAATTCCAAGTTTAACCGGAAAAAAGAAGAATGGTGCCAAGTGGCAACCCAGGATAGTCAGTTGATGACTCCTACCTCGCACACGTGTGTGGGTGGATAGATAGGTCGTTAGAGGACTATCACAAGGGTAGTTATGAGAGCCCAAGTCAATGGATGACTCCCCTCCCTCATGGGAAGACATGACTTCCACATGGCACCTATGACCAACACATGGCATTTGTGCTTCCCTCCCAAAAGAGACCCCATGGGTCTATAAAAGGTGGGACTTTTCTCACCCAAAAGAATAGATGGAAGGAGATTTCAAGCAACGAAGTGCTGCTGAGTTGAACACCCACTTGCATCCCCTTTGATTCACCTTCCCACATCCACCAATCTCTTTTGCAAGGGAGGTTGTTGGGTGGATTTTGGAAGCTTGAATCTGACCCAAATCCAACATATGGACACCTGAATCAACCAATTCGCCGACACCCCAATCCTAAGAGGTTTTGGGCCCATCCCTAGTGGATTGGCTCCAGAATCAAGTGCCAACGGTGGGAGGCCCACTTGGGCACCCCCGCACTTTCTAAGTTTTAAAGCATTCTAGATTATTGTTTCTATTTGCATATTGTGTTATTCTGTTTGGTTAACTCATAGCTTCAATTTCGTAACATTTTGATCATATTTTATCATGTTTTGTGTCGCTTTGTTGTTTCACTAACTTGCAGGTGGTGATATCAAATTCCCAAGGATAGAGGCCAAATTGGGAGAATCCGACCATCTAGGTCGTCCCAAAATGGCCCCAATTACATAACCCCCTTGTTTGCAGTCATTTTGCAGGTCCCGAGATTCGACATTGGAGCAGCAGTCGAGTCGGTTTCCTCAACACGAAGAATTCGTCCCACCCGGGGACGACTAGCGCTCGAATTCGTCCCGCCTGGGGACGAATTCTAGTTGAAGGTAGATTTGCCAACTGCCTCAATGGCGATGGCCTTTCGGTGACTTTTCTTATCTTCTCGTCAAATTTTTAGGTCATTTAGAGTCATTTTGTCTATTCGATTTGGCTAATTATTTACATACATCTTTTGCGATTTTAGAGAACAAACACTTTCTATTTGCAATAGATGCTACCGACATCTTCGTTGTTTCTTTGTTCACGGGAGGAGCAGCGGAGGTCAAATACTCTTCGACATCAGCGATGGCAACATCATCTTGGCCCGCCCATTTCAAGCGTGGGCACGCGAAAGGAGGAAGCCTAAGTCTCGATTGTAGTCAAAGTCAATTTTAATGCTCCTAGCCCCCGAAAAGGGAGGAGGAGTATATGTAACCGAGTATCAAGAAATTTTAATAAAGAGGGCTGTGTTTTCTTTCCATCTTTTCTTGTCCCTTCCAAATCGTCTCTTTCATTTCATGCAATTTACATTTTTAGGACTTGAGCGTATTTGATTTTGAATGCATCGCAATTAGTATTTCCTTCGCCCGGAATCTCATGCTTTCAGTGGCGATCACGGTGGGACCCTGTTCCCTAGTTTTTAAAATCATAAAAACTGATTAAATTTTTGTGTTTTGTGTTTGACAGTACATTTTTATTTTTTTTTGTTGCGACTATTATTCGTCCTTGGCCGTGGCGATTGCTTTTCTAAAATTTGTCCGACCCTGAGACAAATTCAAATTCATCTCTGGGAGGGATGAATTCTGTTCTGTAATTTGTCTCACCAAGGGATGAATTCTCCCTGCAACTTTTAGAGCAGAAATTCAAAGACAACAGGAGCAGGCAGAGAAGAGGTAGGGATTTTCATGATCTCTATTAAATTTTCTTTGATTCTCGTTTGCTTCCTTTAATTGTCTTCATTTAATCCTGCATTGCATTAAGAAAAGTCATTTATGCTTGTTTCATTTTCGTTAAATAAAATGAATCCCACACACTTCACGCAATAATTTTAAACCAAGGAGCTAGTCGTATGACCCCGACCCTTGAGCAAGACCATCGGTGGGTTCATCACCACCTTGGCTTAGCTTTGCATCCATTTCCCGATTGTCAACTGTTGTTAGGCGTAAATCCCGATGAAAGATAGACCGAGTGTCGCTGGGGTGATTCCCATGCGCGCGAGGATAAGTCTTCTATGGTAGGTGCCATTAACAGGACAATCCCCCTTTCGTACCACCTACATACCACGTACCTTCTGCTCTCACATACCTATAGTCTCCCTCTCGTAAGGGCGGGTATATAGAGAGGTTGGTATATCGGCCTGGTTGGTATATTGAAGGGGCTACCATTTTGGGAGTTATATGAGCCGTCATAATGCATTTAAATGTTCTTCAAAACCTACAAAAACAAAACAAAACATCAAAATGCACTAAAATAGTTTAGGGCACACCAATAATCCTTAAAAGGGATAATCACAATTTGCGCATGTGTGTGTTTAATTTTGCTTAGTGTAGACAAAAAGAAAAAACATCATAAACGAGATAAAAATCTACTTAGATAGTATAGAAGCAACGCAATGGTGTACACCCACGAGCCAAGCCCAATCAAGGGCAGAAGCTCCGAAAGGTACACAAGAAGTAGGCACAAGTCACCTTCGCTTCAGTCCCGAGGACTTGGTCATACCACCTTATCGGTCTAACCTACAAAAGAATCTGATTCAGAATCCTCGATGGGGTATGCCCATTCAAAGCAGCCCCTTTCGGGAAGATGCCCTACATGTAGACCTTGATGTAAACAGAGAATCACCTTCGAAGGTTAGGCATGAGTGGCCACGGTGTGATGAAGTGCTAGACAGGTGCACCTTCCATTTGGAGGGACAACATGGATATGGTATCCCTTCCTTGCCTCCCATCGGACGGAAAGACAAAATCCGGAGCGCACGGCTCCTTACACAGGGCGAGCTAACTCCGCCCGCCCCGTTCAAACCCGTGAAAGGGAGTACGAGGAAAACCATCACATTCCTCAAGGGAAACAAACAACGTGGGAACCTTGCATTTCTCGCACCTGCTAGGTATCATGATCATACATCAAGGCCAGAACCTCGAGTACATGTCGCCCACCTCGACAGAGGGAAGTGACCCATTGAAACTTTAGATCAACAAACTCGAGGCAAATACATAGGAGAAACATTCGAACCTCCTAAGCAAAATAGGGTAGACCAAATTGACCCGATAGTTGCTAGACAAGCCACCCGTCAAGCCCAAATCACACGGCTTAAACAAAGTCATCAGGAGATAGAGTACCAACATCGCTTGGATAGAGAGCACATGCAACATGAAGCGAATGAGTTACGCTATGAACTACCTGAGAGGGAGCCAACCCCTCACATCCAAAGAGCCAAACAATATGAGAGGCACAATCCGTTGGTGCAAGACAGGTCTCCACGACCTCGTCAAGCTTTGCCTCCGAGATCTTATAGACCCAAGAGGGAGGCCACTCCTCGAAACAATGATGGGTACCTTCACCGAGGACTCGATCAAGGTCATAGGTCTCACCCAGAGACTCCTCAAGAACTTTATGAGGAGTACGAAATAGAAATAGAATATGCTAAAACTCCCCATCAAGGCAGGAGGATTGCCATTCGGCCACCCCTCCATAGGCCTCCAGTTTACCATAACTTACAACGGGAGCGAACAAGAGAGGAATAAATAAAATCTTTCGATGCATACCAAGCGCTATTAGAGCGTTTGGAGTCTATGGAGACAAAAGCTACTGGGCATCAAAAACCCATGCTTCATCAGACATCCAGATCCGGTATAGTTCTTTAATC